>CAIIXF020000001.1:21472580-23980914 GCA_903813345.2 Owenia fusiformis | reverse complement strand
TTTTAACGACAATGAAGCTAATACAGGGTAAGCCAAAAAAGGTAATCCAACGAAATGTTAATAATGTAACAACCCTGGGTTGTTACTTTTCATATTTTATGCCCAGATATAATTATTTCACACATATGTTAATGTAAATACTATATCTAGTATTTCAATTTATTGTAAGGTTTTAAAGCTCATTTGAAATTATCATAACATTTGAATTTGGTTCCAGAATAGTTTGATGACCCCTTTATATTAGCCAATCAGGGCAGGTTTTACAAAAAGCGGTTGGTTTTGGGAGAGACATACAGTGTACTTAAAAACATGGAAGAAGATTGATTTAATATTGCTGGTTAAGTTATCTTCAAATGGGGACTTTAAAAGTCCAAACCTAGGATATTGATAGGATTTCATTTGCATAAATATGTTAGGATAACTTACATCATGTTTTAACAGGGTAAGATAGTGCATTTAGATCACGATGAGTAGTTGAAGTCAAGTGACCTAGTTTTGAAATTTATGAACGTGTCGGGAGTAGGAGCACAGACATCTTGTGTTATATGAGTCTCACCTTCATTCTTAACTATTGTTTCAAGGGTTTAAAGTACAGACATTAGCACCACAGATAAAATTTGAGGGATTAATGTTCAGTGAGTGTGGCATGTTTCTGTATTTGGGGCATATTTTGTAAATGACCATAAAATCGTGACCATTTGAGAAAAGTCCGACGAAACTCAATAGAAAGAACATTGAACAAGGTATAATAGTGCACGTTATAATTTCAAACCAGTGCTGATTGACTAAGTTATTAACATACATTTATTTGAGTTACCTTTTTGTGCTCACCCTGTATGTGTTAACAAATAAACTAAACTCCAGGCAAACATATTAATAGTATTGGATTAAGGTTGGTACCTTGATTAATTATAAAATTTTGCGTTAACGTTGCTGTCGTATGTCATGGTAGACCTCATAGTGTAACATTACATGTTTCTCATCCTCTATTACATTGTGATTAGTCTATCATCAACTGCTAGGCACTCGAATCTTCCCGTCTCAACGCGTATTGGTGCTAGGCCGCACCACACTATTGAGGTATCATCTGGAGTGTATGAGATTAGTCATTATATATCTATTTATCATTACAAACATTAATTGTTCTATGGAAGAACAATGATCAATTTGACTTCGGGGAGCGTCGTCGGCAAAAAAAGAAACGTACAAGGTATAGGAAAGTCCAACCCACCAAATAATTACTTATAACAATTTACCAATAATATCCTTCAATATATGGGATTTATCGTATGTACTTTAACAACATCCCTCACAAAAAAGCTCTGATATTTCAGACATATCTCTCATAAAAAACTGAGCTTTCACAACTCGAGATTTGAGACATACAGGTCAAATATCCACAAAACTATTTGATGGGTTGAACTATTTTGGTTACCCTGTATCTTGTTTTCCAATGTTTTTCAAATAGGTCTCCATTGTAACCCGATAGCTTTGAACAATAATGTTTGATCAAAAGTCTTACAGTTTTTGCAATGATGTCCACATTAGCAAGTCAAAGATTATAAATTAAAAGGAGAAGAAACGATAAGAGACAAGTTTAGAGTAAGTTTCGAAAAGTCGTCACAGATTTTTAATTTTTTGTCATCATTTCATGTCATGACTTTGTGGGAAACAGTTTTGAATTATTTCAGGATAACCTTTTGATTTTAAGATTATCTGGTGATGGTTTTGAAAATGGGACATCCCTATAATTAAAGCAGATTGAGCAACCATTTTTTCAAAAATAAATGATGGATTTTGAGGAAAATATTTACATTATGTTGAAAGTTGAAAAAATTCTTCCAACATGTATAACTTTCTTTATCCATTTAAGGAATGCCTTATTTCACACACGTTTGTATTGCATTTGTATTCTTTTGCGGAATAGGTTCGATTCAGCGGGAGGTTATTATCCTAACGTGTCTTAATGAGGATAATAAGTTGTAGTTTTTGACATGATTTTGATGAGCAATAATAATTTATGAATCGGGAGAGACGCCCACGGCAGTAAAATCATGATCAGTGAAGAATAAATACGGAAGTTGAGGCTAGGTAAAAAGGAAATTAAATCTAACGGGATTAAAATCATAAATACTTCAGAAGTCAGGTGTAACTGTGTATTTCTAGGGTTGAGTTGAGAAACATCGCAGTAAATCATGTAAATGTATGATATCTACATATGCTTAGATCTTTTGAAGATTTTTTCATGAATATCTAGTAATTAAATGAATGGCAAACAATATCTAAGTGCTTTAACATAAATATATCTGGTATTAGATACTGTCTACATATGTTAATCCAGTTTCCTGTTTCTGACATATGTTTCCAACATCAAAGGCAATGTTGTAGCAAGGCATGATGTTTTCATATGAGCCCAGTGTCACATTACCGTCCATTTCCACACCACAGTTGCAACATTTCCCCCGCAAATGACAGTTCACCCTCGGAACTCGTCATGTCTATTTGATTATGATTTCATAGCTGCGTTCGTTAGTTTTGATTGATTTAGCGCTGCAATTAGCCAATGGACACACATACACTCCACTCAATCCAATCTGATTTATTAATTTTTACAATTAAACGTTAATTCCGCATACTGTGCGTTTGTATTACGCCTGGTGTTACGATCTTAAACGATGTATGGTGGGTGTGAGACTTTATAATAGACATAGAGCTTCTGAGGTAGCGACATCAATTGGACTATTGCATTGAGAGCGAGGTAAAGTTGGAATACTGGATATAGCAGTGCGCCGAGAAGGATGCGATTGGAGCTAACGGTTGCAGTGATTCTGTTGGCTCTGTCAATGGTGTTAGGACAGTGGACTCCACAAGGGAGATTCGGAAAAAGGTCGGGGATTATACCACTGGAGTGGATGTCACATATAACTTCAGGTGAGTTACCATGGAAACTCCGACCTTCGAAACGATACATAATAATAGATTTAGTTTTTTTTCATATTTTAAAAACAGGCTCAAAGGAATATAACAAATGTTAACTCTGATCCCAAGTTTTTATTGTTTTACTTTTCTTTTTACAAAATCATATTTTGTATCAAAGTCTGATGACGGAAATTAGAGATTGCTATGAAACCGGGTCCTTTATATATTGGAGGTTCTATTACTATTGTCGGACCTTTGTATCAAGTTTATTTGTCACATACCTTTTTATATCCCTGAACCTTGTGTATAAACCATTAAGAACCAATTTTATGACGCTTAGAACGTCAAACCACAACCATAATATCATATCTTCTTACGGGAAGTAATTTCAAGTGTTCCGTGTTTTTAATAAACTTCTACAAATTACAATTCCGATTGATTTGGATATCATAACTAAACTAGATTGTGAATCAGATATTTTAATGATTAAAAAATCAACCCAACGTGAGGTTCACTTGAAAGAAAGGAATTTCTAAGACGTTGGCTCTATTTACCCACATTTTGATGAGTCTTTTAAAAAGATTTACCACTAGCTAGCATCTGAGTTTTAGAGCACTATCTGTCTATATCCATTGGAAGAGGCATTCCATACCTACACAAACGGAAATGATTTTGCATTGAAAGATCAGTGTGGACATTTTCAAGCTTTTTTGAATGCTAACTAAATGGTGTCATTTGAAATCATCCCCCATTCAATATTTTTGCTTTATTGAATACCAAAGATATCGTTGTCAATATCAAACAATATTATTTGATAATTGACTGTCATTGTATTTAATTCCGCAAAACAAACATAAAAAAATTACATTAGAATTCCATGGCATCAATGTTGTTTTTTATAATACGATTCAAATTCTACCTTAGATCTATTATTTTATGCATCAGTTAATACCCAAAAGGCCATGTTTTCGCAAAAATAATTATCCAAACACTCATTAAAAAGTAACGGTATCAACTTCCGATTTATAGACAAGCTTTTGCATTGTATTATCGTATTACACCATATTACGACCATGCGAGCGTCGTACACGTGGACACCAGCAATTAACCACCCTGAGCCCAAGGGTTAAGTGAAGTATTGATATCATATGCATATGTTTTTCTATATTTCCTCGAAATGAAACCATTAATTAGATTGGGTAACAAATGTCATGAGTTAACTTGAAATGTTGACATTTGGAATGTACACCTGGTTCTGTTGCTTTGGAGTAAATGGATTTCTCCACACGATATTGACAATAGAAACATGGGACCAGACATTGGAACGAGTCCATTAAGCAACGATCATAAATACAGGAACTGACTTCTTTCCGATGTTACCAAACCATAAACTTTGCGCTGTTGTGGCGACAGAGCTAGTCGATAAGTGCAAAGTGCTCACACATTCTACCTTTAAACATTTGTAAGTAACTTCAAAAGGTACTCAAGTCAGAGAAACCTTCCATAAATAACCGGTCCACAATTCCAATGCTGCCCTTACGTCTTTTGTGTCTTGCCTATCATCCCATTCCTGATCAGATATCATACAAAAAGATGGAACAGACTATACAAGGAATCATTAAACGTATGAGAAGTATTTATATGTATACAATACCTATGATTTACATTTGAGAGCGAAAGCATGCCATCAATATCGTCTGCAAGATTTTCAATTGGCTCGAAGGAAATTACCAAACCACTAGTCATTGTTCCGACGTAGTTCCGTAGTGTATCAAACATTCCTCATCATTACATCTGAATGGCATTTTTGATCGCATCAATAAGTTTCAAAAGACCCTTGATTTCTTTGAAATGATACGTGGGTATATCTGAACCCTATTTGGTTCTCGTATGATTGAAATCGAGTAAAAAAATTAATTTAATTTTCCTAACAGTGCTTAAGATTATTTGATTTTGCCAACATTTGTTTTAATTAAGTGATACATATTGTTTTACTGAATAGTATAGTTTCCAATCTCGCTAAATCTCGGTTTTCGTGAGATTTGAAGAGATTTGCATATTAAACCTCTAATGACTTACATTACATTCTTTTAAATGGCATATTTGAATTCAGCTGAAATTATATTCAATTTCACTTGAAATGTTTTCTCCTATAATAGTTTTGATCTACACAGTTATGTAATTTGAATAATTTTCTATGACAATTTAAAAAAACGTGGGCTAAATCTCCATAGATGTAATGCTAAAATTCTTTAAAACCTTGGATTATTTGTATGTCAACCAACATTTGCATGTTTAATCACAACTTGTATATAAATAGGGTCATCGTGTGGTATATCATTCAAGTTTTATACAGATTCAACGAACACTCTTTGATAAACCATGAAATTAAGCCACTTTTCCAAGATTTTAGCATGTAAGTGAATGGAACTCTAGCCCAAATTAAAAGCTGAATAAAAGATGGCAGCACTAGATTTTCTGCTATTTAGAAACTATCCTATTATTTAAACATTTGGCATTATACACTTCTAACGTCTTTGTTACAGGCTGGGCCAAAAACATCCACATTTTTATTTCGATACAACTTTATTGAAAATACATGGATTTCCAACAAAATTTCGACAGAATTATGCAGAAATGAACTATACAAATGTTCCTAAAATTGGATTAACAAATCTCTAGGGGTTTTTGATTTTACGAAGGTAAACAAACACTAGGGGTATATTTGACAAATTAAAGGATAATTAAAGGCTCTTACAGATTTTCCAAAAATCATCGTTTTCTCTTTATGCTAAATCAGTTTTTCTTCATCTTACGCATTTGTCTTATGATAGATGCCTCTAAAATTCATTTATTTGTCTGGAAATTAGAAATTAGAATAAACTCCTAAATGTGTTTTTCTGACAGACTGAATAATATGTCAATCTGGTACTTTGATTTGAGGCATGGCTAGTATCAGTGTAAACGCGTTGCCTCGAATAACATTCAGAAATCTGTAATTTCTCAAATAGACCCATAGTCTCTGTTTACCTTTACTATTAAAAAACCTAGAGATTTATTTATCCAACTTCAGGGACAATTGGTATCTGCATATCTTACCCAAACCTAATGGAAATCCATGCATTTTCAAAAAGTTATTGAAATAAAAAATGTGGTCGTTTTTTGCCCACCCTGTACTTATCTACCAAATTTTGCGACCCCCCGGATGCGGCCCCAACTGCCTCCCCTCTAACAAAAGAAAATAAAGAGACCATCCAAAGATTTCTATGAGGCTACCATTTGCATTCTTTCGATTTCGTTTCTTAATGGAGAGCTTCGTTTACTAGACTGCGCGTAGGGTAATATGAGGCTGTTTTATGTACTTTAAGAATGATTGACATATCCGGTCACTTATTTACTATCAAAGGGCAACATATAATTGTCTGTTACATTCCTTGGTGTACACTGTCAATTTATTTTAATGAACCATATATTTCCTTCAGGAAATCACTCACTTTTGAGGTACAGTCTATTGAGGTGTAACATATACGGCTGATATTTTGGGTACTTATCGACAACAACGACAACAAGATAACGAAACAGAGACAGTAAATTCTAATTAAACCCAATTGAGTCACCCTAAAGGGAATTTTTTGCAATAATATTGTCTGTTAAAGATAATTACAAGGAAAGGAAAGAAAACTTGTAAAGGCCAATGTGATTCTTACACCAAATTAGCCACCAATTTAGCCGTCTTTGCGTCTCAAAGAGGCTCTAAATACGACAGTTTATCTTTATCGGACGGCTAAGTAGCATTCAATATAAGCTTGCAGGGTCGTAGCCAGCTTTCAGTCGGGGGGTTGGGGGTGGGATCGCCCCAACAATTTCGGTTTTCAGTCAGGGGGGTGCGATTGTGGCATAAACAAGCCAAAAAAATATATTTATTTTGAATTTTACAAAAATTGATGCAACTTCATTCAATGAGCTAGAAGCTTCAAATAAAAGCATTTTAAAGCTCTTTTCTTCTTGCTCATATGTTTCTTATTTTTATTGGTTATGGGGGGAGGGGTCCCCCTGACTACGCCTATGGCTTGTCATTATTTGCTTTGGCTAGTTAAGAGAACATTATTGCATCTGTTACTGGAATTGATACTGCGGTGCTGTGATCTGATCCACCGTGTCTTTTCAAGCAATGCGATAATGATTCGTATCATCGTTAACTATCAAAATCACTGGTGATCCGCTCGATTACGCTGGTTACCGAAACGCTTCGTTTTGGTAACAACATGTCGGAACGTCGAAGGTACGATTTTTCTTTTTTCCCTATTTCACGCGTTGTAGGCAGAATCCCAACGACGTTTTTTCTCACAAACGTGTATCAGCATCATATGTACATGTTTGCGAAAAAATAGCTCAGAAGACAACCGAATCGTCGACTTAATTCCTCACGTAAGTTACATAAACGGTTTGGGTTAAAAGTGCAGATCTTAACTGTTTTTCGAAAAACCGTTTATGTAACTTAAGTGAGGAATTAAATCGACGATTCTGTTGTCTTCTGAACTATTTGTTCGCAAATATGTACATTTTCTTAAACATATGATACTGATACACGTTTGTGTTAAAAATGTCGTGGGAATTCTGCCTACAACGTGTGAAATAAGGAAAAAAGAAAAATCGTACCTTCGATGTTCCGACATTTTGTTACCGAAACGAATCGTTTCGGTAACCAGCGTAATCGAGTGGATCACCAGTGAAAATATCATTTTACCCATTACTTTTGTCAACACGATATTTAACCCGGGTGCTACAAATGAGCATTGAATCTGAGGATTTTCTGTTTTAGGTGATGATGGAATAGAGAATTCAGTCAATTCACTAATTGCGAGGCCAGAACTAAATGACGTCAGCGTTCCATTCTTCAATACAAAATCTATATTCTGCATCAGAGTGTCTTCAAAAGGACTCTACAAGTGTTATAGGTTTGTACAAGGCACTTCACTCGATAACTCTGGACTAACAATTACATAATAGTATTTCAAATACGATACCCTAAACCTGTTATTAATCTAATTATTCAATGAAGAAAAGGTACTGAATACTCTTATTTAATCGTAATACTCTAACAATAAGTAAAATTACATACGAGGAGCATGAGCGTCATTTCACACCTTTGTGGACTAATCAAACTAATGTTTACATGATATAGAAAGTAAAAGTCCATGATATAAAATATAAAAAATTAGTATGATACGATTATCAAATTAGCCTATTTGCCTCATCCCACTCGGTTGTCTTGACGTTGGCGATGTCCTTACCAAGAAATACCAAATCCGTGTAAAATGAATCAAAAGTTGCTGTCTTTGAAACTTGAACTACACATAAATCTGTATTTCTGAATACAGTTTGTGATGTACAAACTATTTCTTGATAGTCAATCGATTATAATTAAACAATTTAACACTGACTATATTGCGTTCCAAATGTATCCGTTCTATCACTCAATAGTTACAAAAAGGCGTGATTCTCTTTTAGCTTCCAGACACTACAAATGTCACAAAAGAACAGCAAATGGCTGCCTTTTAACCAATTTGTCATTCTTTCACCAATACAGTTTCAACAAAATCGCTCCATTACTTTTTCAGTTAGCAAATACGGAAAATAACACACATAAAAAATGGCCGATTACCACTCAAATTGTCATAAGAAATGAAATATGCATATATGTATTCACATACTAAGATTTCAATAAAATCGCTACAATATTTTTTCAGCTATAGCAAAAATAGATTAACACATATACATATTATATATACTGTATGTTGTTCCTATAATACTGTAAAATTGACACTAAAATAGCGGTCATTTTGAAACCGGTGGCCATTTCCAAATCAGCTGTCTTGAAGAACTTGTACTCACATGGGGCATATAAGTATAAAATACAAACGATATTGAGTTAGTTTAGTTACTGCCCGGACATACGGACGGACAGAACCGTTCTCCCTCGAAATTCATTCGAATTGATAATTCAGATCAATTAAGCCACTCTCTCAAAAAATGTTTTTAATTTGTCATAGAAATAGAACCTTTGGAAGAATAAAAAGGTAATACATCTAGATACTTTTTATAGTTAAATGTTTACATGTTACCGTATTCTTTTTAACGATACGGCATCCTTTTGCGTGATTAAGGACATGCCAATCAATATATGTTCATGTTTCACATTCATTAAATTTCCAATTGACAATCTGATGTCAATGCAGATTTATTTTTGGGGTGACCATCGATTTAGATATCGATATCTACAAATGCTTGCTTTACTAGCTAGATTGCTCACTATATACATGTATACACGAATTACCACTATTCTGTCACTAGTTCCACATGTGTTAATTTCCTGAATTATCGGACCATAGCTGACCTTTATATCAATTATATCATATTCAGTATTGGATAAGTAATTTGAGCGTCTGTGCAGGTTAACTATATATGTACTATAAACATGACAGTATCAACGGACTGGATGTTCTTCTCATTCTTTAAGATGTTACTTTAAATATGTTTATGTATAATAAATGTTCTATTTTGAACCGTTTATCCAAGTGAGATGCTACGTTCCCCAATGAGTCTGGCAACCTAAAGTTCAAAGCCTGTGTGTGTGTCAGGCGATTTGAAAATTCATCACATTTGTGATTTTCCGAACTATCCTAATATAACTAATGTAATGGACTTTATAACTATAATCGATTCAGGAACAGAACAAAAGATCCAAACATTGATAGGGTTCGATGTGCTATCAAATTGAAACCCCCGGTTCCCAAATTTATGAAGGGGAGTCTAACAAAAGCTGACATATGTAAGATGTGTCAACAGCGGATGATGTAGAATTCAAAATGTCAAATCTGGAAAGTTGTATTTGCATTATTATTATATATTTATCTTCCCATTATTCATGGATCATTTTTCAACGTTTTAACATATTAATAAAGTTGCATAAGAATTGCACGAAAATAGTTTAATCAATGGCAACCTTCTTCAAAGGACTTCATATATGCTTATATTAAAAAAAGTATATACCCTTGCTGCAAGGATCCTACCAAATCCTATTTGGTGAGATAAAGGAGTGGTATCGATATGGAGAACTTTTTGAACACACGTTTCTCTTAAACCAGTCATAAAAAAATTTAACACATCGTCAAATTAATGGTCATCTTTTGAATGGTTACAATATGATTTGAAAAATATGTATACACTTGTTTTGCTCTTGGTATCACGTTTCCAGAGTGAAATGAAACATCTTCGAACCTCATTGGAACAAAACGACATAAACACAACATGTTTAGGTCTCTCAATATTGTAATTGTACAAAGGATATTTTGGTTGATTTTAAAAAAGTATCTTGTTCATGAAATAAAAGGTTTATCTTGATTTTTATCTATTTTGGGGGGATTTTGTTTTAATTTTTTGAATACTTTTTTTAAATCAACCCCAAATTCCCTTGTATTACTATAATATTGAGAGGTCTAAAACATGTTGTATATGCTATTTTGTTCCAACAAGGTTCGGAAAGACATTTTCTTTCATTCTCAAGAATTGGTAGAAAGGAGCAAAAACAATTGCACTAGAAAAACAAAAAATGGTAACAAAAACAGTTACATAAAATATTTCTAAATAATTTTCGCATTAAATTGTTGTCAATCAGTCAACATTACATAAAATACCGTGTTTTTTACAGAATGTTTTCAATGATTGGTTTAAGAGAAAAACATTGTTGATTCAGTTCTCCATATCGATACCACTCCTTTAAAGAAAATAGATGATTCTAGCGTTCCACCAACTGATCCTTTCGCAAACCACTCTCTGAAACATATGATCACTGTGGTGCAGCTCTCAAACTGTTTGCGCCAAAATCATCCATATAATTCCTCACTTTTGTTTCACTTGACTTTTAACGTCTAGTGAATTCCAAAGTGTACCAACAATGGGATAAAACGAAGACAAAGGTTGCATGTAAATAATATCACTCTAACTATTTACAATCTGTAATTACAATCTGTAAGTTCGTCATATAAATAATTCATAATTGAAGCTAAGCAGTTATTAATCAAATCGTGATTTAGTTACATGTATATACACAGTGGGCCAAAAACGTCTATATATATTTTTTATTTCAATATAACTTTTTTGAAAATGCATGGATTTCAATATCTCATGGATAATAGTATCTCAAGCCGAATAAGCAAGAAGAAAAAATGATTAATCATCAAGAGAAAATGGTGATTTTTGGAAAATCTGTGTTCACAGTGAAAGCTATTCCAAAATCTTATTTGTGGCAAGAAAGATCAGCGCGGTGCTTGATCGAGCCAACACATTAAAGAACCTGTTTCTTCATTGCCCTTAACGATTAATACTAAATATAAATCACATGTCAATAAGAGAACATAATTTTTCATCCTAACTTTCGTCTGCCAATTCCGTATTTTCTTGATGTTGAACCAGTCCATCTTGGTGTTGAACCAGTCCATCTTATCTTCTTTTTTCTCAATACACCCTTTTGCTTTGAATGATCAGAAATAATTTTTCATATAGACCCCTTGTGTCTATTCACCTTCATTTTCAGAAACCCCTTAAAACTGATTTATTCCAGTTTTAGAACATTTGTAAAATTGATTTCTGCATATCCTGCCAAAACTTTATGGAAATCAATGCATTATCAAAAAATTGTATCGAAATAAAAATGTGGACGTTTTTGGCCCACCCTGTATATCCATCAAACCCACTAACTATTGATCAATACCTCGATTAAACACCTGGAACCTTGAAACTGTAATTCACGATATCATGTTCGACACTATTGTCTCTACCTCCAGTCCCATCTGTTCCGTTACGTTACGTGCATGGTTTTGCTCAACTATTCATGTTCGCCTACCTACATCAAAGTTACACAATGCGCCACAACGTGTTCGTAATTTTAGAAATAACTCAAAATAAATTGAGCGCCATATAGAAGAAATAATGATATCCGTTTCAATCATTCCTATTTGGTTTTGAGGACAGATTCTAGCTCTCTATTTTTCAAACATCTTAGGGTAAGGATTAAAAATTATAAAAGGTGGATTGTTATAGTGTATATTGTGTAGTTTAGACATATGAACATATTCTCATAAAACTATTCGACACTCTTAGGCAACAGGGGAAAAAATCAAGGGAAATGTGAAAAATAACATTTTCCAACCGATAAATTTTGTGGGTAGATGTTACGAAAAAATCAAGCACTGCTCGAGAATATTTTAACATAATCAGAAAGTTAAGCTTAACGTTTTTCTAAGCGAATACACACGAAATTAAACACATATTCTTTATGTATTCCTCAGATTAAATTTTTAAAACGTACATCACTCTTTCAGCATAATATTTAATCCGAGTTTTAAACTGTGGCAATTCCATATTTTGAAGATTCCCGATCCAATCCACCATTCACATGAATCGAATGGATTGGAATCTAAGGTTGGTCGGCATGACTAATTTGCAAAAATTACAAAATAATTGTTCACGTAAGTGTAGACAAAATGAGACTCTGGGGCCTCTTAATTGACTCGAACTCCTTATTAAGTAAGTCTAGAAGACCAATGATGTCAACATTTTTTTATATGAACGACACAATTGAAGTTCTTTTGGGACAATGCCTTGTAAAATAACCATAATTATTGTTCCACACCTGGATGACTCTAACTGCAGTTAGCTTCATTCAAAATGGTTGCCTTTCTTTCGATTTCGATAAACCTCTGATTTCAGCTAAACTAAGTTGAATCTGGTTTCCAAATGCTTCGCCATGCTAACTAATAAAGCTGCTATTGTAAACAACTAACCACAGATAAATGCTCTAACAACCACGACGATATGGAAGAATTTTAAAGAAGACAGATTCACCTAGAATGACTCTAACTGAAGTTGTCATCATCAATTCGTCATTCTAAGTGAAGCAGTTTTCTTTCAAATTCTCTAATATCGCGGGTGTGTGGGTATTTATTTGTGTTTTTTACAATCACAGGTTTATTGGTTTGCATGGCGAAACTTTTTGAATAAAAATTCAGCTTAGTTAAATTTGGCAACCATTTTGAATGAAGCTAACTGCGGTTAGAGTCATCCAGCTGTGGAACAGTGATTATGACTCTAAGGTGTAGTTGGCAGTTTTTGATTTATTATACATAGTAAGTAAATATGAATATTTGTCAACTTATATTAAAGCCAAATAGAAGAAATACAAGTCAATTGGCAAAATCTACTATGGGATATCATCTCAAGATAACTAATTACCTTGATACTGTTAAACTTTAATCCATATTCAAAGTTAACTATTTGAATATGGTTGGAATCATCCCACCTTCAAAATTGTGTTTTAACCCGAATGACATCATAAAAAAGTGTGTAGGAATTCCTCCACTGTTTTTCATTGAGATGTGAAAGCCTCATTCTGAATTTACATGTAGATCTCATGACTTATGAATGAATTCAAATTTTTAGGAAGGAGCATAGTTTGCTTCTGTTTATATCGTAGGCCAGTGAGTTTTACACAAGAGATTAGTTTGTAATTATTACCATGATGCTTTGGGAATTCATATTTCAGCTGAGATAGTAATTCTAATCAACATTTACGTCTTCTATATGACTTTTAAAGGGCTATATAAAACTTCATATACTACCTTGTATTCAAAACAATACTATACCAGCGGCTCATATGCTATAAAAACGCTATCTCAAAATATATATTTGTATGTATTTTCAGGAGGTCATCATTTATAACAGATATTCCAACTCGGTAATAGCAGCTTTGCCACCAGGGGATATGTATTCACCAGGTGGCGCTATGAAATGTAAATACAACATATAGTAGCATAGACCCCGTCCCACAAATACCAGTCCATTCTGTGATTCTGATCTTCCCAATAACAATCCTCCGTTTGTCTGCCACACCTACTTAGACAATGCGGGTCTTCGAGTCCGACTCAACATAAAAGCCACTAACACAAGACCGTAACAAACTATTCAATTCTGTTGGATATTTTGACAATGTCTCATGTAAAAGGACATTACAAGCACAAATATAAGTCATTATATGTCAAGTATATCACTGTGGTACAATAATGCCCCTGTGAAGAATGCCCAATCCCAGTTTTCTCTCTCGATAAGATTAACATAATCCATGTTATTATCAAAAAACATGGGCGTCATGGGTTCATTGGAGAAGGAGACTCAGGGAAAGACGAAGATATGCTTTGGAAAAAGAAGTAGAAAAGCTAGGTTTCAAATGCAACCCATGATGGCTATGAGATGTAGACGCATCCTCTTTGAAAAAACACTAGAGACGCCCCTGGAAAGTGTTGGGGTGGAAAACTTTTGAGTATTTCAAAATGCAGCCAAAGAACGGGAAAATACCGATTTATCTCTACTAGGGCCTTTAAGTACTGGAAGGAGTGGACCACTCACATACAAACGGTGGATATAAACGACTTCGCATTTTAGCTGATTTATAAATAAATCATAGGATATTAACAAAGTGGATAGAGTTCTAAATTCCAACGATTAATGACTTGTTCTTTGAAATTATTGTTTGCATATTTGTGATAGGAATATGATTAGAAATGTGCTCATCCACTCATGGACACCATTTCCATCAGTTTAAATATTAGTTTTTAATTCCATTATTGGAAGTTTTCATGATTAAATGTAACTTAAGTTTACATTCCATGAAGTAATGATAAAGACGATTATTAGATTACTGTTTGTTCTGCATTCACTGTGAAATTACTTAGCTACATCATAAGTATCTACTTGGCTTTTTACAAGAGTTATAAATGTATAAGCGATAAATGCTACGATTTATTACAGTTGAATCACGACGATTAGTAATAATGTATATTACTGATTAAACATCATAAATAAAGTTTTTTACTACATCTAGGGAATCGACTTATTGCACACTTCCGAAAGAATATTTGCACATTTTAATTGTAGAAAGAGTATAAAAGCTTTGTCATAATTTTAAAGTGACGCGTTTCCTGTAACTCACTGTTTCGTTGAGTATCAAAACGTATGCCTAACACTTAAATTAAAATTATATTATTTTTAACAAAATTTAGATTTTTTTAAAAATCATTTTGTCTTCGAAAACGTAAGAACAACGAGTAAGACAAAAAATAAATAAAACACCCTTAAAATGAGAAGTTTTGTAAAATAGGAAGTTTCTTTAGGAGTCCACATTGTACTATTGAAATGGACTGAAAAGCAAAAACATATTAAAAACAGAATCATGACTTGTTATGTCTGGGCTACTATATTTCAGCCAATTTTGGTTCATGCAAGTGAAGTGAAGAATTGATGCTCTGAACCTAGTCAGCCTGTCGCCATAGAGAGGGTTGGGAAAAGTGTAATTTCGACTGTGAAAAGAAAATAATGTCTTTCTAAATTATTTCTTTGGTGCTTTTTGTTAAATTAATTGTCCCTTGAGAACCAGAGAACTTTAAATGTTGAGTAATTACTGTTTTTTAACTACTTTTGTCAGATTACTTTTGTGGATTTCAAGCGTATTATATTCATGGTAAAACGGTTTTCTATCTCGTTCAAGTGAAATGTCACCGAAGGTAGAACCATTTGTACCCTAATTGCAACGTCTATGCCAACAACGATAAGAAGCCGAACAATCAATTGTGGCTACCGGGAACTATAGTGTTTACATAATACATGTAATAACATCTTTAGTAATCATTCCGTTGTTCAATCTGCTCCGAAACAGGCAATCATCATCAATTCTCTTATAACAACATGGTTGTAGTCTATAATTGAATTGTACGTAAACTTAACTTTTGAAGAAATCCACAGATATTTATGTCACACGGAGACGGTTTTGTAATCGCTATTTTTCGTACTATTTATCTTACTTTACTATAGGATAGTGCAAACATTCATTAAAATAAATGAAAAGAAAACTTGAAAAAGCCATGCAACTAAGACCCAGAAACGAGTTGAGTTTTTTAAATTGTCACAATTTTACAATATTTTTGTTTTCGAAAACTTTCCATGACGTGTGTTACGCGGGATATGGCATACATTCATGGTTGCGCGGTATTTGTGATACGGGTGAATATGCCATACTCACCTGCGGTATATGGCATATTCCGCAGGTGAGTATGCGATATTCCGCAGTGAATATGCGATACATTGATTTCAGTGAATACCCGATACTCACCTGCGGAATATGTCATACTCACTTGCGGAATATGCCATATACCGCAGGTGAATATGACATATACCGCAGGTGAAAACGTGATACAGAAAGCCTTGATTTGATTGGTTGCGAGAATCGACTCTAAATGTAAAACTACGCTGGATTACCAATATAGTTAGTGCGTCGAGTACAAGAGGAGGGAAAGCCCCAGAGTTTAAAGATGACAGACATAATTACCTCTCTTGCTTACCACCTTCGTTCGTTCGATTTTTCATTGGCTAGTTATCAAATACTACACTTCGATGAGATGTTTTAATTGACATAGCACTCAGGCCACGTATTCCTTTCATTATAACGAATTTTATGTTACATGACTATATGTTTTTATTCCGCTATTTAATATACGCTCTACCATGAGTATTTGGTATCAAATTAAACGTCTCTTAATCCTGCAAATTATCATTTAGTTTTTATCTCAGGGTTATAAAAGCTGAACGCATTATCAATCGTCGAACATTCCAAACTATCATTTTTTGCCTTGTAACCGATCACCCTTATGTTGATTGACAGTAACTTTTTTATATTCTGGAACGTATTTTGTTATGATAATTGACAATTTCATCATAAAGACTGCATCGTGACGATTGTACGTTAGCTGGAATTAATTTATTTGCTAATTTACTATTGGAAAATCGACATTAAGTATGTGTAGCCCTCGAAGGCACCATCATCGACACCATGCTTGAAATCAACGGTGTGGAGAAGCCTCTGCACTATTCATGATAATCCCCCATTTACTTCTTTGAAATATAAATTGCCTTATTAACGGATGTAAAACATTTTCAAAATACATTTGAATATAACATATTTAGCTTGTTACGTATTTTTCGACGTAAAGTACTATTTTTCAAAATCATCATCGACTCTACAAGTACGTTGTCTTTGCACTCTGCTTTCAATCAAAATCAGGTTTCAATGTTAAGTAATGGTGTTGACGGTTTGTCTCAATATATATTGATAATATAAAAATACGCTTTGTTGATGTTATTCTTTGACCACGTAAAGATTGAGATATTTACGACCATCAACGACTC
The DNA here is from genome assembly GCA_903813345.2 of Owenia fusiformis. Classification (NCBI taxonomy): domain Eukaryota; kingdom Metazoa; phylum Annelida; class Polychaeta; order Sabellida; family Oweniidae; genus Owenia; species Owenia fusiformis. Next base: position 23,963,700 of record CAIIXF020000001.1, on the reverse strand, counting down.
CACCACATACGACTCCAAAATACTATCCACATATTAAGTAGGTCACATGTATAATCGAATGCTATATATTTGTTGAATTAACCTACATTCATTAAATGACTATTTTGTTGTATGTGTAGCATTTTACAGTGATACCGAGCTAAGGATTTAGAGCATATTGTTAATTGTGATTACAACGTTTAGTGATAAGTAAAATTGAATCTATTAAGCAGATCATGTTATTTACTTATGATGCATATTCTGTTTGTTTTGAAATGCTATGGTAATGTGACACAAGAATTGGGATGATTGAGCAGTTCATAGTTTTATAAAATCACTGACAAATATAGATGCACATTCCCCGATACTTCTTAATTTATAAACGTTTCGTTCAGTGTACCACTAGACGAAATGTATTTCTTGCCATTATTGTAAAACAATAAATATTTCATTGGGATAATCAGTTTTGTGACATTTTATTAATGTGCATAACTTCCCACACTCTCATTAACAGATCTGTCTTACTTATTAGACCTTTCTGATGATATATGAATATGGCACTCACCAACGCCGAGAAGTGTCGTCGTTCCCTAAGACTACAGTACAGGGAGAGAAAGAAAAAGAAAGATACCAAAGGCTACTCAGAGCAAGAACGATTGCGACAGCGAGCATCGTATACACCGAGAAATAACCTGTCTGCTGAAGCTCTTCAACGGATCAGAGAAAAGAACGACAAGGCATCCCGGGAATACAGGGCACGCATACGCCAAGTGTATAGAGAAACAATCAAAACACGCCAGACTGAAGGGAACGCTCAGAGTCTCAAAGTGAAACTGCCAGGGCACAAATGAAAATCCAAGAAATCCCAGAACGCATTATTAAAACATTGAAGATAGGGCGACTGGACTTAAACCAGTATCAGGTACCTTTCGAATCAATGCTGTGAGAGGGGTTTCCGATAATATTGTTGAAACGCGAGAATTATCGTGCTATTGTGACGCATGCAGAACAGATACGTCATCCTCACCCTGTGGTTGGCAAAGGAACAACCTTATAACCGTTAGGAAGACCCAGCAGGCAGCTAAGGTGGTCACCGAGCAACCATCTTTAAAACCAAAACGGACCACACGACGAGCACACCCGACACCCAGTACGTCAAGTAAAGCATCGACGCCCTCCGACGTTTCCACTCTTTCAACCACATTGAAGCGTCGGCCTTTAATAACCCCATCAACAAGTTCAAAGTCTTCAGACACAATGGTTTCCGCGAAGAAAAGGAAAGGCCCGATAAAAAGAACAGACACTGTAAATATTTGCAAGGCATGCGGTGTTAACTATTATTCGTATTTACAATCGCAGTTCGAATGGATCAAGTGCTCTAAATGCCCCGACTGGTTTCATGATTCCGGGAAATGTTCTCGTGTAAAGGGGATACTCATTGGAGAAATATTTACATGCTTTAATTGCAATAAAAGACGACCTTAAATGTGTAAATTATGTACGTTATTGTTTAAAAACCTAAGCGACCATCAGCGACACTGTTAAATAACACTTAATATCACAAGGAGGAATGATTGACCTATTCGGAACAATGTTGTATTTTGATGTAAGAAGACATGTGTGTCTAATTTGTACATTCATTTTGTCGATCGAGGAATTGACTTGGCATATTATTTAGCTTAGAAAACAAAATCTTGAAATTAATTATCTTTAGGGAAACTCAAAACAATGTATTTCAACGATTATCTTAATAAAATTCTCTTGTTAAGATAAACAACAACTATTGCAATTTATTTTTGTTCATGTGATTAAATATTTCAAACTTAATACATTAGTTTATCTTTAAACTCAAAATTAATTTTGAAACATGAATCAATGTAAGCCTATGTATGCACCATCATCGACACCAGCAATTTAAGAGTATATTTACGTTTTGATGCACAATCAAGTAATTGTTTAAAGGGTAATAAAAATATTTTGAGAAACGCTTCTTAAACCCCATGGCTAATGGTATATGCATTTATATCTCAATCTAAAATTTCATTTTTTCAACTTCTACATTGATCAAATGTGAAAGAGATTCGTGGCTTGACTGATAGGCATATTCTGTACACCTTTCTTTAACTTGATGTGAAATGAGAAGCTATGATATTGGTTAACACGCCAGAAATGAACATAGTATTATTCGAAGCGTATTTCGAAAATTTTGAAACCGCCATTGATGACGTCATTTGTTTGTCGACTTTTGACCAATCAGCAACGATGTCATCTCAATACAGATTAACATTATAAGCGTATGTCATCTTTGAACTCTGGTGTTTCTCCCCCTCTGGTCGAGTACTAATATATGAATCCTGGATTGATTGAGTAAGTTTATTACACGACTGATACTTCTGCTAAGTTAATATATTCGATAATGTTTGATTCAGTAATCATTATAATAATTTATAACGTTTTGTACTTGTTCGTTCAATCGATGCAATTGACAATTGGGTACTTCCGTATCACATTCTCATTGGTTAGTGTGTATGCCATATACCGCAGGTGAATCTGTCCTACACCGCAAGTGAATATGCCATATTCGTTGCGGAATATGACATATTTTTGTATCGTGTTTACCGCGTAACAACGTGGCTATTTCTAAAAAACTCCAATAGCTCAGGCAGTAACACTAGTAATTTAAATAAAATCGATATTCTTTTTAAAAGGAATAATTCTACCATTTTGCACCTTAATTTGCTGCTACCACTTTGACCATAATCCCAAGTACCTGGTACTGCGACTGCGTATCATAAATTTATTCTGTAAGGGGCCTAGATAAGGCTTTGTTCCGTTTTAATTCATGCAGGGTTCATTGTCGTTCTAGTTTACGGCCACGGAATCCGTAAAAGCAATCAATCAAGCCATTGATTACCTCATATGTCGGATCGTGTTCAAACCAATTTGGCTTTAACATTGTCTTATCCAATTTACATTGTCTTACATGTACCTAATGTTATCAAAAAATCCATGAAACCTATTTTTATTTTTTATTGTAATTTATGTCAAAATAACTCAACAATACATGTATATATATATAGTAATCAATTATTGGACAAGCTAATTGTTCCCTATATAAATACAACAAACATAAAATGATGAACAACTACACGGAACATAATATACCAAGCAAGATGGATGCATCCGGAATCAATCCGTCTTCCAGCAAAACTAATTCCCGATACAGCCATCTTACAAAACTTTGGCATGGGAAATACTTAACGCACCATGGTGTTCGCTGTTTGGAGGTTTGACTGTCTGCTGCACAACCCATGAAAAAACGAGTCCTTGTATTTATTGAAATATGACTCGCATGAAGATAATCGGTATATTTTCGATATGCGCACAAACAGTTATGAGTTTTTGTAAATGATAATTTACAATCTTTGGGGTATATCCCAAAAAATGTGTCATAAAATGGTGTATGTATTCTCCTTACTATCAGAAATTTGTTGAAAAATAGTAAAGGAATCAACACATTTCGTAAAAACGAATAAAGTGGTTCAGAGAAAAAATGAATTATAAAATGTTAGAAAACTTAAACGCAAAAAAGCAAAATCAATAATGTTGTCGTTAATGCTATAAACAAGACTCATTGTTTAATCAAATCAATCGTGCTTTGAGTTTTATTCGACTTGATTAAACTAATCCAGCCATTCATTTAGCCTAATTCGATGACAAATTGAAATAATAACATAACTTACAATATCAACAATGCCACACTGAAGGCCACATGTTAGCTGGTCAAGATCTAGATATTCATATTTCAGAAATAATATCAAACAATATTGCACGACTGGGTGGTGTCTGGTAATGTTTCTCACTTAGCCAAATAATATTATTCATCACCTTAGAAAACTCCAATTGTCACCTACTTATCACAATTTTAAACAGTCTCTAGACGATAGTCTCCAAATATCACGGGTATTAACCAGATCTTAGGATACCGTAAGCTTGCTCGGCAGCACCATGGCTAAGGCACATGGCATGCAATATGCTCACAGTGTGTTTAGGTCTTGTTTTAGTACCCGTGAAATATGTTAAGTCTAAGGTGTTTACATGTACGTACATTTGCGTTTGTATGTCGAATTACGTCGAACAAGAGCTTTTATCTATTTTTTCATTTATTTATTTGATTCAAGAGGCATACAACAATTTACAGGTATGCTATAAATTGACTAGAATGACAAGCAGTTAAAGTTTTGAAAGAAAGGCTGAAGTGCGCACATATTATATGCCATATTGTGTTTAGAACACTGTTGATTTCGGATATCCTTCCAACACTGCACCCGATTGACCATAATCAACTTAAATAGTATACTTTACTGTGCTGAATCATATTCCTCAAAGTATTTTTAAAAGATATGATATTTTTCTGTATTTATAGCTAGTTACTTGAATAATTCACACTCTAAAGTAGGTACATATATATAAAATTACAATATAAATTGAGCCCGGTCGTTATCGACCTATAGAAACTAGGTTATTATTTAAAAGTTCTTAAAGTTTAAGTTACGGATTTTTCGTCTTGCTCCTAACATACATACTAATTACACGTGAAAGTGTTCTTTGAAGACTTTTTCAGAATAATGTACTGCAAAATTGTTGTAACACACTTAAAGTGTCAAAATCTGGAAGGTCTATTGATATATGAAGTCTCTAAAACGTATTTTGCGTAGCATCTTGTGTTGGGCCAAACATTCTGAGTTAAAAAAAACCTATTTTCGGGCTAGACATGCTCGCGCATCCCCTCATCTTTAGGGATTTGAATTAGTACGTATGAAAGTTTCACAATATGCATTTAAGGTAGGCCCGTTTTTATTAGGTTTTGTTTCTATGGGCTATGGACCACCATGTTCTATATTAAATTCGTCAAAGTTCATCACGTTTGGAATTTCCTAGTGTTAAATTATGTTTGGAAAACGAAACTAAATCTTCGATATCAACCCCATCCTCAATGTCAAACAGGTCTTCTCCATCATTTTTAAATCTAAGTTCCTCTTCTCTTCGTTTCTGTTCTTTATACTCAAAAGTCTCACTGAGTTTGTGGAAACGAGGCCCAGTGGGAGGAGCCAATGTTGAGGTGGCGATGACCTGTATAGGACTGGCACATCGAAATCCTATTGTATTGGTAGTAACATTGCCATACATGCCTAACCTGAAATAATCGAGAGAAATATGCAGAATAAAATATAGGGATAAGCAGTACTATGTAAATTTACTATATCGATTATGTGAAACTACGGCCGCCATACGGCCGCCGTAGAGCAAATATACCCACAGCTTTTACCGAGACGCCAACTGTATAATCTAATTACATAGACATATCTGATTGTGAGAGCTATGCAAATAGAAAATATTATTATATGGTCATTTTAGATGAATGTTTATCAACCTCTATCTAGTTTTTTATGGATTGATACCCACTCAATGCAGGCTCAAATGTCTTCGCGTTGGATGCGGAGCAGGATGGACTTCCATTCTTGATGGTTCAAATGAGTTTATTATACCTTGGACCAGCTGATGCAAGGACGAACACATAAACAGGCTGAACATAAGAAGATAATTTTGACAGCTGTACTTTCCTGGCCTCTCACAGCAGACTACATCTGCGTCTATTTATAGATTGATGTGAATAACTGCTTTGAAATACAACTGCTTTGAGATACAACTGCTTTGAGATACAACTGCTTTAGACTAGTGAGATACAACTGCTTTGGACTAGTGAGATACAACTGCTTTAAGACTAGTGAGATACAACTGCTTTAGACTAGTGAGATACAACTGCTTTAGACTAGTGAGATACAACTGCTTTAGACTTGTGAGATACAACTGCTTTAAGACATGTGAGATACAACTGCTTTAGACTAGTGAGATACAACTGCTTTAGACTAGTGAGATACAACTGCTTTAGACTAGTGAGATACAACTGCTTTAGACTAGTGAGATACAACTGCTTAAGATTAGTGAGATACAACTGCTTTAGACTTGTGAGATACAACTGCTTTAAGACATGTGAGATACAACTGCTTTAGACTAGTGAGATACAACTGCTTTAGACTAGTGAGATACAACTGCTTTAGACTAGTGAGATACAACTGCTTTAGACTAGTGAGATACAACTGCTTTAAGACTAGTGAGATACAACTGCTTTAGACTAGTGAGATACAACTGCTTTAGACTAGTGAGATACAACTGCTTTAAGACTAGTGAGATACAACTGCTTTAGACTAGTGAGATACAACTGCTTTAGACTAGTGAGATACAACTGCTTTAAGACTGGTGAGATACAACTGCTTTAGACTAGTGAGATACAACTGCTTTAGACTAGTGAGATACAACTGCTTTAGACTAGTGAGATACAACTGCTTTAGACTAGTGAGATACAACTGCTTTAGACTAGTGAGATACAACTGCTTTAGACTTGTGAGATACAACTCCTTTAAGACATGTGAGATACAACTGCTTTAGACTAGTGAGATACAACTGCTTTAGACTAGTGAGATACAACTGCTTTAGACTAGTGAGATACAACTGCTTTAGACTAGTGAGATACAACTGCTTTAAGACTAGTGAGATACAACTGCTTTAGACTAGTGAGATACAACTGCTTTAGACTAGTGAGATACAACTGCTTTAAGACTAGTGAGATACAACTGCTTTAGACTAGTGAGATACAACTGCTTTAGACTAGTGAGATACAACTGCTTTAGACTAGTGAGATACAACTGCTTTAAGACTAGTGAGATACAACTGCTTTAGACTAGTGAGATACAACTGCTTTAGACTAGTGAGATACAACTACTTTAAGACATGTGACATACAACTGCTTTAGACTAGTGAGATACAACTGCTTTAAGACATGTGAGATACAACTGCTTTAGACTAGTGAGATACAACTGCTTTAGACTAGTGAGATACATTTGCTTTAGACTAGTGAGATACAACTGCTTTAAGACTAGTGAGATACAACTGCTTTAGACTAGTGAGATACAACTGCTTTAGACTAGTGAGATACAACTACTTTAAGACTAGTGAGATACAACTGCTTTAGACTAGTGAGATACAACTGCTTTAGACCAGTGAGATACAACTGCTCTAAGACTAGTGAGATACAACTGCTTTAGACTAGTGAGATACAACTGCTTTAGACTAGTGAGATACAACTGCTTTATACTAGTGAGATACAACTGTTTTAGACTAGTGAGATACAACTGCTTTAAGACTAGTGAGATACAACTGCTTTAGACTAGTGAGATACAACTGCTTTAGACTAGTGAGATACAACTGCTTTAGACTAGTGAGATACAACTACTTTAAGACATGTGACATACAACTGCTTTAGACTAGTGAGATACAACTGCTTTAAGACATGTGAGATACAACTGCTTTAGACTAGTGAGATACAACTGCTTTAGACTAGTGAGATACAACTGCTTTAGACTAGTGAGATACAACTGCTTTAAGACTAGTGAGATACAACTGCTTTAGACTAGTGAGATACAACTGCTTTATACTAGTGAGATACAACTGCTTTAAGACTAGTGAGATACAACTGCTTTAGACTAGTGAGATACAACTGCTTTAGACTAGTGAGATACAACTGCTTTAGACTAGTGAGATACAACTGCTTTAGACTAATGAGATACAACTGCTTTAGACTAGTGAGATACAACTGCTTTAGACTAGTGAGATACAACTGCTTTAGACTAGTGAGATACAACTGCTTTAGACTAGTGAGATAGAACTGCTTTAGACTAGTGAGATACAACTGCTTTAGACTAGTGAGATACAACTGCTTTAGACTAGTGAGATACAACTGCTTTAGTCTAATGAGATACAACTGCTTTAGACTAGTGAGATACAACTGCTTTAGACTAGTGAGATACTACTGCTTTAGACTAGTGAGATACAACACTGCTTTAGACTAACCAGATGTCAACGTTTTAAATATCTCGTTGCAGTCTCTATTTTTTGTAATGTGATCGTATTCTGTCCATAAATCTAACTTTAGTAAAATAATAGGTAATATTATCGGTCAAACCACAGTACTCTCTTCTCTTTGAATCATTACTTTGAAAATGCACGAAAGGCAAAACATGTATTGTAAAGGCAAACTATGTAAATGAATTCGTAATTAATCTTGAGTCCGGGGACTAAATCTGATTTTTGTAGGTGTAAAATGTAGATAACAATATATATCCGCGAAATGCCAAAGGATAGGTATCGATATGGTGAACTGAATTCAACAATGTTTTTCTCTTAAACCAATTATTGAAAACATTCTGTAAAAACACGGTCCTTTATGTAATGTTGACTAATCGACAACAATTTAATGTGATGATTATTTTTATATATTTTATATAACTGTTTTTGTTAACATTTTTTGTTTTTAGTGCAATTGTTTCTTGTTCCTTTCTACCAATTCTTGAGAATGAAATAAAATGACTTTCCGAAGCTTGTTGGAGGAAAATAGCATATACAACATTTTCTTAGACCTCTTAATATTATAGTTATACAAAGGAAATTTTGGTTGATTTTACAAAAAGTATGCAAAAAATTAAAACAAAACCCCCCAAAATAGATAAAAATTAAGATAAACCTTTTATTTCACTTACAAGATACTTTTTTAAAATCAACCAAACTTTCCTTTGTACAATTACAATATTGAGAGCCCTAACCACGTTGTGTTTATGTCGTTTTGTTCCAATGAGGTTCGGATAAATGTTTCATTTTATTTCGAACATATGGTTCCAAGAACAAAAGAAGTGTCTAATGTGTTTTCTGAAACAATCTAAATTATAATGTTATTATCCAAAACATGACCATTAAATTGACGATGTGTAAAATTTTCAAAATGTTTTGATGACTGGTTTAAAAGAAACATGTGTTCAAAAAGTTCACCATATCGATACCACTCCTTTCTATGTTTAGAGTATCGAACATTAGATATCATCTGCGAGGTGGGGTCAAAATAGGCTACAGAAATATGAAGCACAGTCGATTTCAGTTTGATTTGAGCCAAGGGACTTTATTATTAATAGAATATAAACAAAGCTGAGCTTGGATTTGGGCCTTAAGGGGCATCTTGATTTACAGTAAAGTTTTCAGTTACTCCGAATTAATATCCCACCTTGCCAATATGAATATGGCCAACAGGCTGTCTCGTCAAACTATGGAATTTCAGAAATCTATATTCACAAAAAGGGAGATCTGATCATTTATCCCTGTGTCAATCTATTTTTCACCCAACAAATTCAAATGAGTTAATGATCACTATTTACACCACCTCCTAGAGACAATTTATTATGGATTAATGTACAATCCATATATGCTCTGAAATCATCATGGGAATGATTCGCTGAGGGCTGATGTGTTGTCCCCATAAGTTATACCATTTGGGACAATTCATCAACCCTTTTAGTATTGTCCCTAGGAAGTTTTCAGGTTCATATTTACCCAATTTCAAGGTCATATAATGTGACAACGTGACGTCGCTATTCTGTATGTTAATATATTAATATTATTCATGCCACATATGCCAATCAGAACGCTAGAAATCCTATATCATCATTGAATACAAAAATGGAAACGTAAGCCTGTCACGTGATGATCAAAAGGACATCAAAACAGCGAACCCCACGTCCAATCGTAAGAAGAATGCCATCGAATCAACTGAAATGGGTTCCCATTTCCAATGCGATAACATCCCAGACTGGTTTGGTGGGAATCAATGAGAAACACTAGTAATGAAAATGTTTGTAAATTTTGATCGGGGGTTCGCACGAACCCATTGAACCCCCGGTCGCCACAGAGTAGTAAGATATCATGGATGGGCTTGAATCCCCGGGACTTGAACTGAGCTTCCATCTATTCACATTTGCAAAACTAAAATGATGTGAAATTTTCTCAGATGGAGTTCGTCAGTTTTGACATTTAATGAGCATGAGAAGGTTGTTTCATTATGGTAATGTATGACTACTCACCTTGAAGCACATCTTACAGGTAACGTCAACACGCTAGAGTCTTCCAACCCATGAAGACCATCTCTTATGTCTATGAAAGAACCCCCCTTCAAAACGTGTTTACGTCCCTTCCCCTGGGCCATCCTCGAACGATGCCTATCTCCACGTGCTTCGTAGACACTATCCGTCCATTCCCAGACGTTGCCAATCATGTCATACAGTCCTATAAATAACAATAATTACACAGCACATCATTTTGAGGCTGAACGTCATGCACGAAATAGGTATAAATATGTCTAAACTGGGCCCATTTTAATGAACTGTGTAGGAACTGATCTTGCATTAATTATAACATGTATAAAGTAACATTTACCGTAATGTTACCTTATTGGAGAGGTTAAGCTACCGTATAAAATCCAAAACGCAACTTAAACCTATCAATCGGCCCTATACAAATACATGTAGAGCTCACACACAAATAGCCGTTCAGCTCTAGTGTTTGTTTAGACTACACCATAGCTTGTAATGATTACATAGTATCCCATTGATGAAGTTCAATAGCTGGTTTTCTAATACATATTTTAAATGAGCTCGTTTCGTGAGATTATTGGAGTTAAATCATGCGTAACATACATCATCTTCTTCAGAAAGAATTATACTCTGCATCGAAATCAAAAATGCAAGGATAGTATTCAACAGACATGAGTATAATGATTCCCGTTGATAGCAACGTGAAATTTCTAAATCTCCCGTTCTAAACACGCAACTTTGAAGTTGAACGGGTATCTGAAGTAGACTAAAGCGATACAATCCTATGTTGATTCAATGTACTTTGCGTTTACGTATACGTTTTGAAAAACCGTATTTGCTTAACCTCTCCATTATTAAATACGGTATACTGTTATGGTTTCCCCATACTTGGGATGTTTTATTTTTGGATGATTGCCATAATGACCTATTTTCAAACATCATAGATGTAATGAATTTTATCACATTCATTACATTGAACTTTAATCAAGCAATCTTTACGATGCCAAACAAAGAAATCAACAAAAACAAATATCGATTAAACAAACAAAGGATGGCATGTAGGATCAATAGGAAAAATGACGACATGATTTTTTTTATCTACATAGGTGCCATGACTGCCATATTTTTACTTTCAATAACACAAAGTTCATGACAAGCATTTTCTTTCGATAAAACAGACGATGCATTTTGACAGTGCTAACGTATAGTTCCAGCAACAAGGGCGGACCTGTACATGTACAGATTATCCCCCTTTTCATCGGTCTTTATATTGATGTAATCGGGGTACGAGGACTGATTATCCCCTCTTAGTTTCAGAGGAACATTTACGTTTTGCTAGATGGTGGAAAGTTTTTTCATTTTGGTCTCAAGAAATATCTTACCGAAGTCATTCTGTGGTGGAAATGCGTCAACGGGTGATGTCGTATAGTAGCCATCAGATTCTGTATTTTTGAGAGGAAACGATCCCTAAAATGAATACCAGAAAAATGTAAATAACCTTTTTTCTGACAAGGTTTATTAAAACATATTTCAAAGATATAATATTAAACAAATAATAATTTGATATCTAGTAAATCATTCTTTTTGTTGTCTGAATATAATTATCATAAATTAAGAATATACAATCCATATACAGTACAACAAAATATCTAAAATTATAAATGTACCTGCCATGCATTCATCCTGTTAGGTTTATAGTGATCTCCCCATGGAAACGCCTTTGCTGAAATAAAAAATAAACAATCAATTAAATATCGCCATACAGGAAAAATATCATTTTTCTCTCATTTTGATTAAGCAAATCTTCCTACTTATTCCCACGCACCTCACACAAATATGTCTTAAATCATTTGTATAAAATATTACATATATGTAGGATTCTTACATCTGAGACCTCCTCTGACTGCAAACTCCCACTCGTTCTCTGTAGGTAGTCGTTTCCCCTTCCATTTACAGTAGAGTTTAGCTTCCTCAAAGGACACATGGACCACAGGGTGGTCCATCTTCATAGATGAACCCGGTCCTTCAGGCTGAAACAAGGAACAGTTCTGCGCCTTAAGTATATCAAGTAATTATGAATATAATTATATTTGTTTGGTTTGGTATTGTATTGTAATTGTAATTGCATTGTATTGTACTTTAGTGTATTATATCTTGTATTGTGCTGAATTGAATTGTAATTCCTTTTTGAACAGTGCGATACTGTATTGGACTTTATTCTACGATTCTATGATATTGTGCAAAGTAATGTAGGGTTTTTATTGTATTTATCGTATGTTTTGCATTAAATTCCAGTGTTTAAATGAATCTCTAGGAATCTCAATATGCTAGTGTAACAGCTCAGAACCAAAACAATCAAATCAATTATTAAAATGTATGTTGAAAATACCGTTTCCCATGTTGTACCCCTAACAGGAGACCACCAGGGTTGAGAGGGTATGGATTTATCAGTTATACGGTTAGGGTCCTTCATTATGTCCTTCTTAAACACATAGCTCCAGCCCCGAGATGTAGACAGTGGTATGAATTTCTTCTTTTGCCCAATAAAATGACTGAAACAAGTAATAAACATTTCAGCATGTGGTTGCTGACATGAATGTCTTAACGATTACATTCCGTATGCTAACTTTTCATGCTGAAGAAAGTACAAGTTTTTTAAGACTAGAAGCTTATTTTTCAAGTAATTTCTTGGTTTTAGGAATTGCACCCCCCCCCCCCCATCTACTTACAGATACTGCCAGTTTGTAACCGGGTAGATGTCAATTTCAAATGGTTTCACTGTGACCTCTCTAGGTGGATGCTCTCCTGTCATAGAGGTAGAATCTTTCACCCCAATATTTAATGTGCCTCCTTTCAATTTAATTGACCCAGTTAATTCTGAAAAGTAAACGGTGATCAATATCTCTGCTGTTTTTTAAAAAAAATTTAAAATTTTTATAACAGTGGTATCTGTTGTATAATGAGATACTTGTTATTCCAAATACTATAGTCATTCTAAATGACAGAGTTTTACCAATAAAATTGTTGCTAAAATTTGTACTGCTTGAGACTCTAATACCCTAAATAAATAAAATCTAAAATCTAAATCCAAATCTAAAATCTAAATTACTCTTTGATTACTTTATCAATTTGCTGGAACTAGATAAACACTTTATTGCTTACCTCTTAAATTATGCATTCCCCCTTCTGAAATTCCTACCATAAGAAGTAACCAAAAATATCCAATGCTATGTTTAAGTGTCATCTTGAGGTAAATCCAGTGTTATGATGATTGATAAAAAACAAAATGATCCCAAAAATATATGAAAATTTGCATGCACGTGGCTTCTCATACGTGTTAAATTATGATAAGATAGTGAATCTTGTCTGAGGTAGGTCGATAAAGACATGAGAGGGACTGGAATTAAAATTGCAGAACACTTTGCTGGTAACAGTTGGGCAAAATATGATTCGCTTGTAATGATGATAATTGATTTATTGAAAATAACTTGATTCTTTACTTTGCATATTATGAAAAAGGCAATATCAGAACAAGAAGATCGTCTACAGTGTATGTATGAATACATAGTTTGAATGAGTCGAATAAACGTTGCATTTGTTAGAATTCTGGCGACATTGTTCTTTCAAGAAGTTCATCCAACGTCAACAATTTCATTTCTTTAATCTGTGTCTCAACTAACGATTTATCTTCATCAGTTAAGTTCTCATTATTCAAGTCCATTTCTCCTAACAGTAGGAGTTCAATGTCTTTTTCCATTGCTTCGAGGTCAACACCATATGTGTTTTCCCATTCCTTTGTCTCTTTCATCACTTGAATGTCGTTATTGTTGAGCTTCAAAACAAAGTCATCATCTGAGAGCTCCTTTTCTTGCTCGTTAATATCATTTTGTTCTTCACCTTCTTCGCCTTTATTTTCTTCCTCTACAGGTGGTTCTTGGCTACCCGAGTCTTCCTCTTCTTGATCCTCAATGAGAGATTCTTGGCTATCTGGTATTTCAGGTTGATTTTCATGAATTGCTTCCTGACTGTCTTTACTTGGTTCTTTTTGATCTTCTATTGTCTCTTGATCCTCCTTTACAGCTTCACCACTAGTATCTGAAGTTTCCTTCTGTTCTTCTGGGCTTTCATCACTAGTATTATTAACCTCCTTAGTATCTTTAGGATCAGCTTGTTCACGTTCATTGTTCATATCGGTGTCATTTTCGTTCTCATTTTCATCTTCCTTATTTTCTTTATCTTCATTGCCTTCTTCATCGGATTCGGTATTGCTTTTCGATGTTCTGTCGTCACTATCGTCGTTATCCTTTTCTTCGTCCTTGTCATTCTTTGTACCATTTTCATTAGCATCATCTTCTCCGTTGCTGTCAAGTGGTTTGTCATCATCATCAAGAGGAAGTTCATCATATTCATCATTGCTCTCTCCATCGGTACCTTTAGTAGCTGTTGCATCATCATTTTCGTCTTCATCAGGATCATTGTCTTGTTTCTGATCTGTTAGAAAAGATTCTTGCCGATCATCCCCTTTATTTTGTTCGTCTTTCTGTTCACTTACATCTTTCTCTGGCTCGTTTTTATTTCCACCGTCTTCCTTATTTCCATCGTCTCTTTCAGTATCTCCATCATCGGTTTTTGATTCGTCATTATTAGATGACTTTTCACTTTCATTTGCGGTCTTATCATTTTGATTATCACCCAGTGAGTCCTGTGTTTTATCACCAGTTTTACCTTCACTGTCGGTATTTTTCTCATTAACGTTCTCATCATTATTACTGTCGTTGTTTTCCTTGTCCCCTTCTTTTTGACCAGGGGAATTACTCCCTTCTTTGTCAGCCATTTTTGCACAAGTCGTCGGGTGATTATATGGTTTATGATTGGAAATATTCAGTCTGTATACATTGCTATTAATACCTGAAAACTACCCGTCGTTTTAATTGCAGTCTCTATAACTGTATTTACCTTAGAAAATGTACTTATAGTTTTTCTACTCCACTTGCATGAAATTACCTTAGTGGATCACATATATTGATTATACTCTCGTCTCGATGCTTCTAACATACGGCGACTTATCCTTTGTATTACGTTGTTAAGATCATACAAAATGTCACATTCGAAAATTGTTTTTTAGAAAGTGTTATTCAGTCTATTGATTCCTACGTGTATTATGCAAATACGCATTTTGTCCTTTATATGTATAAAATAGGACATTCGTCAAAGTGAATAGAATAAGCACATTAATCGTTAAAACAAGTGCATTATTGCAATGTAGTGCACTGCAATATGTTTCATGAATTAATCCTTCATCGTGTTGTATTAAGAGATACTGCAAATATTGTCCCCCAACTTCAAGGGTACCTGCGAATGAAATAGTATAGTTTGCTTAGCTTGTTCTCATATACTCCTCTAGCAGCTTGTTTGAATGTGTGTGAAGTATTTGCTGTTAATATTATCATGATATTGTGTTGTCGTGAAGAATATTTCTGATCGATATATATAGTATGTTGTTATCCGGATAAAAAAATCTAACCAGTCCAATTATATCTGAAGTCTTGAGTATAGCATGCAGGTAGAACGAGGGGATCAATCTGTTTCATTGTTGCTCGATCGCTAATTGCTAACAACGCTCTCTATAGTGATCTATAAAAAATATAATCGACTATCTCGATTTTTATATTCACAAAAGTGAACATTCTACCCTGCGCGCAGAGTCTACTTACAAACTACGAAGCTCTCTTTTTAAGTAGCGAAGTCGAACGAATGCAGAGTTTGTGCAATGTAGACCCCAGATGAGTGTCATCTAAAAAACGACCCGACTTGCACGTTAAACTTAATCGATCTTGACTTACATGTAGTCTAACTGTAACCTTTTATTCATACAATTTGAGTTGTCATCAGATGCCCCAACTTCAACCTGTGTTATAACAAAGGTGCCTTCAATCTACATGTGTCATGTCAAGGGAAAATGATTGAGCGTTCCGTACCATTTAAAAAGTATGCAAAAATATTTGTATATAACGTAATAACAAACAATTTTATTCTGTGGTTTCACTTTTTGTAATTCGAGTTGATCAACAAACAATACAATCTGTATTTATATTAGGTGCTGTGTATTTGCACGATAAGTTGAATGCCTGAATGTTTTAAAAATCCCCATCATATGTTATATATATAGAGATTATCCTATAAGAGGTTCAGGATATTGGGATTATCCCGAGGCCAATATAATATATCTGCCCGAGGGCCGTAGGTCCCGAGGGTAGATATATTATATTGGCCAAGGGATAATCCCAATATCCTGAACCGACTATAGGATGATCTGTTTATCCCATACCAATCACATTGTTCAATTGGCCAAAGTTCAGAAACTTTGCAACCAACCGTGGAATTATTTTAAAATATTCATGTCCAGTTTGTATTCTTGTCCGTGGCCGGATTTTCCTGTTCAAATCTTTGATGATTAACGGGGCATACTGCTCTTTCCCCTCTTTAAAGCATCAAACAGATCGCGATCGTCTGCGTTTTTCTCCATTGTCGTTTACAGTATGCGGGAGTTACAAAAAAGAACCAATACGGGAACTAGCGATTATGACGTAGCGGGCAGATATACTATATCTGCCCGCTCGGAGCGGGACGTAAAGCTATATCTGCCCGCTGATGAAAATATAAGTTTTTACAAACCGGCTTTATGTACCTGTAACAGGTCCAAGTATGGGATAAAATTATATATCCACTAGTCAATACTTTACCATTTTCAAAACTTTGATTTTATTTCTATAAAAGAAAGTTTCACCTTGTTTACTGTGCTCGTATACCCAGGGTATCACTGCTGATAAATACTTTGTAAACACGAGGCCAGGGGGAACGTTTTACCTTACAAATGTTACCGTTAAATGCATAAATTCTCCAATGTTCTCTTCTTAGTACTAATCTAATATCTTTTATCGTGGTCAATCAATGCAAAGTATATATTTTTATTTCAGCAAAACTGGCGATGTCAGTAAACCCAAAAGCAACCATCGCATACTCCTTTAATTCATAAATAGATTGAATATAGAAGTCTTAAAGGAAATTGATATTGTTCATCACAGCTAAACTCAGCCATGTTTATGCTAGAATATGTTTTGTATATAATTCGTTACATAATGATTGTAAAACGAGGCTTTAAAATGGTACCAATTAGTCAAGATTGTGAGTCGAAGGAGAAAGGTTAAATATACCCTAGTAATCTTTTTACAAGTGGATTTATCTCAAACAATTTGAGATTACTTGTTCAAACCCACTTGAACGCAGTGATAAGTTTTTACGTAAAATGTGAAAGAATGCGTTTACTGATCTTGTGCTTGAAAGGTTCATATTGGACAATCTAAGAAAATATTAGGCAATCCGTTGATAATCAATCACTAAAGTGTTAACACCCTAGGCACTAATATCCAATAAACGGCTAGCCGTGTTATTTACGACCTCAGATGTGTGTCATACAATAAACACACGACTATTAACGTTATCATTTTCCTCGGCAACTTCTTCAACGTCCTCTGCATCTACATCTACTTCGGCTTCCTCTGGTATTGTCATAGCTGCCCGAGAGCTAGCCACGCTTAATTGTGATTCAATCATCCTAATCATGTTTATTTTCTGCGCTTTCTTGTCTGCTGTTAGCATAGATTTCCTTTGGACATATTCCTCGAAATAATCCAATTCCATTCCGTCCCTCTTTGATCGCCTTATTTGATACCCGATCAGTGACATTAACGTTAGTGCGTAAAACGTCACAACAACAACGACGTAAATAAGTTCGTTCTCATGCGTGAGTTTCTCATGATCTTCCTGCGGATCAACTACGAGATAGACAGTACAGTTCTGAAGATCATTTTCCAACTTTGAGTCTCCTAGTATGAACGACTCTACTGAAGAAACTGAAGAATTCATAGTGTTAGGCTACGAGCTGGGATTATTTACCCAAAATCCATAGTCCTCTTTTGTTTAAATGATTGTAGTTTATCACGCTGTTTGCACGTACTAACACTTTTTAACCGCCAAGCCTGCTAGATTTGTTGAGAAATTATTTTAGTTTTTAAGGAAACAAATTCTCCAATTACAGACTCAACATAAAGATGAACTGATCGGGAAAAGTATATATACTGGTGTTACTTATTAGATCCAAGATTGTTTTTTCTATAAATACTCGATTCTCCAGAATCGCAGGTTTGTTTTTGCAATGATCCGAATTGAAGCTGAGGCACATCTGGTCCTTTGCCGTCAATTTAAAGTTCATCCAGAGATGTAGTTTGTTTACCAAGAAGTAAATACGCTCCTTGCAACTTGCAAGGAATATCAGTTACAAATTACTAATGTTTATCTATTTAAAAAAACGAACTATTTCGTATTGTCCATTTTAATTAATTTATTACGTTAGGTATTTCCAAGACCGGGTTTCTGATTGTTTGATCTTACCCATCCAATTTGAAGTCTACTGTCGCTGTACCATTTATAACATATATTAGGCCAATGAACTCAAACTAATATCCCAATAGAGGTGCCTTAGCCAGATATTTTTTCTCCTTCAACGTTAACTTTAATATAATATCTGCCTTTTGTACGAAAATACCGTTTAATTATTACTTGCTTTGCAGTCCATAATTATTAACGAGATATCATAGACTATTTTGGAGATTCAATCGTCAGATCATAATTCATCGAATATCGATATACCACAGCGAGGGATTGAACTTCCATTTAGGCATTATGATATATGACTTGTCCTGATCGGCTAATACTTCCCCTGGGACCAGGCTATATGCATCACCTCCTTCTCTCATATGCACTCAATGAACGAACGTTAGTACAAGTAATTAATCTATCAAAATTCATTTCTTGCCCAGTGACAGTCTGACAAATAGAGTTGTTTTGCATATGAGTTGCCTTCATAGAAAGCACTCCTCAGTTACACAAATAAAAATGTAAATATATATATGTAATCACATCGAGTCAGATTAAAGTCAGTTTGTTTAGCTGTGCCTTGGCTGTACTCGTAATAAATGTCAGAGGATCTTAGTCTAGCCGTAAGACATTTCTCTTTCGACACACATGCATTTTAATGTCCAGGTCAAAATCTACATGTATCGATTCTTACTTGTATAATCTGCAATGGAGGATTCACTATAACAACTGTTCGATAGAGGGCGTTGTCTTTAGTACCCAAAATACTTTTTCTTAACGTAGAATAACCAGCATTCAATAAGTAAAATGTTGTCAGTGAATATTACATGGTCATCGTGGAAACGGTTAACAACTTTGAACTTATCAACTGTCATTTCTACTGATGATTGATTCACATATGCGTATGTGGTAATTCATAGACCAAAGACCTCCTTGCATAGACTTTCTAAATATCTAATTCTAAATCCTATCTTTAATTGACGATGTAACGGGAAACATGCATTTAACTTTGCGAAACAAAATAATCAATAGTCCTGAAATCGAATAAAAAAATGGATGACGAAAAGTGGGACGTGTAAGAGTTGTTCTTTGAATGTGCTGAACGAAATGCTATGGAGCTATGGAAACATGGTGTCTGTTCCATGCATCAAAAGTCACAACCGGCCATGTCCAATCGAAGGCCACCTCTATTCAAGCCGGCAGCATCATATATTTCAGCGATCTGTAGTTTCACAGTCCGGGTCACAATGGGTGGAATCAAGCGAGTTGACACTACAGTAGCAGCATCACTATTTCCAGGGAGGACCTATGGAAAAAACACAAACACAAATATATTCGATCACGGTTATTTACTATTGTAAATTCTTTAATGTTTTAAATAGATGTCGTCTAATCAGTAAACTCGATGTTCAACGTAGACTTTTAGCAAGGCATCTTGAAAATATTTATTAAAAGAACTGTTTAATACGAGGGTTGATCCAAAAGTTCCGAACCTTTTGCTCTAAAAATCTTAATACTATATGAAAATTGTTCATATTTGGCCACAACCACCCAATCAATACCAGTTTCATTTTGTGTAAAAAATATGCAATAAATTTGACCAGCAACACAGGTATCTGGTTACCATAGTAACATGGCAACAGGGTATGTGGAGCAAGAGTACGACATAACGTAGAGGTGGAAAAAAGTTGATTCTAAAAGAGGGTACAGGGTACCAAATTTCAAATGTGTCAGTCATGCCTGCCTATTAACCAATTATTTTTTCAATTTGTCCATATTTCATTGTTAGTTCTTGATTTATTTCGCAAAACAGTCTCTTATCCCCTTACACTTGTGTGTTTGATCAAAGGGTCAGCAGATATACTAAGTTAGTATATCTGCTGACCCTTTGATCAAACACATCTTTAAATTTACCATTATCTGTCTCAGAAAGCCACTCAAGAACAGCAATACTTAATTTAATGTTCAAAAGCATGTCTTGTCTTGCAATTTGTACTTCAGGTCATTATAAAGATAAACGCCGATGGGGGCATATATAGAGAGAAGGATGCAAGGGTAAGCCAAGGCATGTGCATATTTTCATTAACGTTTGAGTAAGTATAGGTATGGAATTGCGCATTGTCGAAATCGAACTGGATTTCATGCTTTAATTTGACTGCTTTTGGCGCAAGGCATTCTTCTGGTCAATGACATTACACTTGCCAACTATATTGTATGATATCAGATCACACATATAGAATTGGTCTAATGAAAGAATAATTGATTAATAGGGATGACTAGCAAATTTGAAATACATTTGGTACCCTGTATACACCCTTCAAGTGTCAACTTTTTTCCAACTCTATTCTCTTGCTCCACATACCCTGTTGTAATGTTGCTATGGTAACCAGATACCTATGTTACTTGTCAAATTAATTGTTTATTTTTACAAAAAATGAAACTACTATATATGGGGTGGTTGAGGCCAAATATGAACAATATTCATTAAATATTAAGATTTTTAGCGCAAACGGTTCGGAACATTTGGATCAACCCTCGTACAAGCCAAAAAATATATTTTAGAACGAGTATAGAAAATTACCTGCCCATAGACCACATGGTTGTATTGTTTCCAGTTATCACTGTCTGAGAGATATGAGAGTCTGTAGGATTTTACCCAACGTATTTGTATGCACTCGTTACATCCCTTAAAAGAAATTTTTTTGAAGCACAAATGGTAGAAAGAAAATAAAGAATACTTTACGAATATCATCGGATCATACATGAAGTGGAATAGATAAATGTAAAACAAAAATAGATAAATAATTCACATGACCTATTGCCACCACCTGCAATTACAATGGCAAAAACTTCGAATGACAACGGTGATATTTGGAACTTAGAGTAAAATTTTACTGAGAATCCTAAAAATAAGACGATGTCTAAAATAATGATCGATGTTGCACCATCGAAATTAAAAGCTCGGGACGGGGGTAATATTACTTCCAAAGATACCTGCGTATAGATACTATCGACAACCACGGTCCTATCAAAGTCAACTTGAATCCATTCTTCATCAATATTCCCTTCTGTGTCTGTGACCCATCCGTACATTTGATTCAACCTCGCCATAAAGGGTTTTCTGTCACCAAGATGAGAGCTACTAGACATCCAATTCCCGGGGACGACACTACTGTTAGAAACGCCAAGGGACCCTGTGACCTGGCATACTACAATGATAGTGCAGATGCTAGTTTAACTCGAATTTTGGTTTGATACGTCTAATTTACCAGTTTTATCTATAGTAGTAACCAAACCCCAGAAAATCCAGAAATATGTCCTGTTGAAGAACCCTAGTTTTTATCACTTTTAGTATTGATATTGCTCTACTGATTCGTGTTTTTAAAGCAAATCGCTTGGAGTTTTTTGAAAGATTTCAGCAAGGGGCGATTTTCAAGAGTTATTTGAAAATATTTTCAAAAGGAATTTCTTCACGGTTTACACAATTATTCTTCATATGATAAATTATTTGGAACCTTATAATATCAGAAAAAAATAAATATGGGTTATTGAATGTTGTAGTCATCAGATAAGACAATAAACTCTATCTTTGATATGATAAGTTTCAAAATCTAACATGGCTCTCGAAGTGAGTAACTCGGTTCGTATTCTAAATGTTTCGGAAGTACCCATTACATGTTGTATGTTTCCCGATTCAGTACTTGTTTCTTGAAACGTATTAGCAGGGCCCAATTTGTTTTCATTTTGACCCAAAATTGGCTTTTCAGCTTTTGGCGTATACAAAAGTTGGGAAATCAATATTTATTACACCCCACTGGGTTGAACGGTCCACAACCAAACGGTTCCGTAGTGTATGTAGTGGTTATCACGTCTGCCTAACACGCAGAAGGTCCTGGGTTCGAAACCCGGCGGAACCTACGGTGTCGGTACATCTTTTGTATTAGTGAAAACACAGTGCATGTACCTTTCTGTTAAAAATAGTGACCTTTTAGATGATTGTAAAGACGATATTTTGCAATGTGTGAAAAAGATAATGAAGACTCAATGCATTGTGGAATGACCACTCCTTTTACAGTCGTTGGTTCCTAAAATTAACACCGCATCTCGTGCAAATTTTGGAAAGCAATTCCTTAAAGGAATGGTCATTCATCATTGTACTAAGCCCAGGGCTAAATCCTTACGAAAACGAAACAAAATCGAAAAAATGCCAAAAGGTATAGACCAAAATATGTCTACCAAGTACAAGATAGCATTTATAGTAATTATCATTATAAACAATATTATCATGTAATTATTGATAATGATAACAAAAAGAAAAAGAAAAAATAACAACGAGGCCTCAAGTTGATAAGTTCCTTCGATAATAAGCTGCCTATATATATCTAAAATGTTATCAATATTAATAATCTGAGGACTTTGAGGTTATACATATACAAATAACAATTTTTCACTCGTCCCCTTTTGGTTACACACAAAATGACTGAAATTCCGTCGGAGGAAATATTTATTTCATAATTTCACCAAGGAGGATATTGGAAGGCGTTATTCAAACTCCGATACTCCGTATCGAGTTTGAACTATGGCTGCAACTCCTCTAAGAAGGAGGTCGATTTGATGATGCAAAACAACAAACTGACAGCCTAGGTGACTTCGATGTACATCTATACAAAATATTTGGTTATTCCGACAAAACATCTGAAGTATGATCAGTACATATATTTTATTAGATGACAAGGTGGCTCAAAATGCGATCCATGATTTTAAACGCATATAATTAACTTTGATGTACATTGTCAAAATTTTGTGAAATGTAATTAGATCTTATCATCTTTTCATCTATTTTAATACTGGTACGTGGAACAAAAACATTTTTGAAAAAATGCTGTCATGTTATTTTCTGAACATGTGCAGGTACAGCAATTTCGTAAATGTTTTCGTCCACCAGTACCTTAAAGTGTGCCAACCATGTCTACATGAAGTGTATAGTTGACAATATTGCAAGCACTAAAACTCCATATAATCCGGAGAATATATGATGCATTGTTCCTACGTTGATGACGTCATTGAGTGAGCGCCCTCTGTCTCTTCTCTCAACTTCGTAGATCATAGCACCTGGTGTCCAAGTTAGCTCTTCGCCCGCTATATTTCCGCTTACATCTACTTGTTCATCTTTGTCAAAGCCCCATCCCTCGATCATCATTGTGCTTATCAAAAGTCCAGATAGACAACGAGCGTCTGAATAACTATCTCCCGTTTTATTTAGCGCAGTCTGCAGGTCCAATTGACAGAACTCCCGACTCTCAGCAAGAATGGTTCCCGCATTGGTCATGCCGTTATCGGCAGATGTCGCACCAATTGTCTTACTAGTGTGTATGATCGCGGAGACGGCGTAGAATAACATACCGGCGGGGATTTCAGGTTGATACACCGGTCCTATCGAACATGGTTTTGGGAAGCACCGATGATCTGGGCTTTTATACACTAGTTCATCTCGTATGAGGTTTAGACATTCATCGGGGTTCCCACTACCTTGGTATTGTATTTCCACACCTTGCATATCAATAAGTTTATCATCACCCACTAACATGCAAGGGTTAATGATAACGTTGGAAGCGCCGTCAGGTCTGTTTCGGTAGAGATTGTTCTTTATCTTTTGGATACCAAAGTCTTGACCATAATAGAGGTAGCTATGAACATATAATGGATAATGCTTTCCAGCCACGAAAACAGGAAATTTGTCAGCCAATAGATTTCCCCGGGGTACAAACGCAAGCTGGGTTGAAGCCCCGCCCATTTCAATAATGCCAACAGTCTCGTTAGTGGTGCGACCCTTTCCAAACAGGCCGTTGAGTTGGTTGGCAGCAATCCAGGTAAATGCCCCTTCTTCCTCACCCGACAGCGTTCTTGCGTTTCCCTTTTGAAAATCAAATGGGGAGAAGGACTTGTCAGATAAAAACTCGTCCACCTTTTCGTAGATTGCAAATGCGTCGGTACCTTTTAAAAGTCTCATTCCAGCAGTGGCCATTACATAAATTGGAGTGTCTACTTGTTTATCATCTGGAACATTATCCTTGCACGCATCAATTAGCTGTAACACGTGATCCCTTATCCCATTTGCGTCCCCTACAAAAGCACTCAATCCTGGCTTGATCTTTTTGTTCCCAACTTCTGTAAGTTGGATTGTTTGACTCAGAGAAGTTCTTTCAGGCCAGGTATAGATTCTGGCTCGACTGCCGCTGCTTCCTGCATCTATTACAATCCCATATTCTCCAGCAAGACAGCAGTGAAAGCCCACAATTCCACAGAATGTAAGTACAAAGCTCCAGAATGTCATCTTGCTGTTCATCTAAACACTTCTGCCAGTACTTTATCCAGAAAGTTTCACTCAGCTATAAAATATTTTATAGCCTTATGCCTCTTGTTCAATGTGTAAAGTGAGGTCGAGGAGTTCACCGGTTCACTTTGGGACGCTTCATAGGAGCTTGATTGCTATTCATGTTACAGTAAAAAGGAATGAATACTGTGTAAGCAAAGGGACTGCCAAGGTTTATTAGTGAAAAGATTGCTGCTGTACATGTGGAACAATACCACCTTATTATGAATATTAAAAAAACCGAACTCGGCTTTCGTTCATATTAAACGCTGTTTAGTATTCTGTACAATAGTATTAAACACTAAACATGTGTTTTATAAATGTGTACTATTATACCGTTGTCAAAAGGCCAAGTGAATGCCCGATACCAGAGTAACATTCACCCCCTGCAGACAGATCGCCTAAAATTACATTCGTATGATGCGAGATTCGACATTCAGCAGGAAACTAGAAACATTTTGTCACCCATGGAGCAAATTAATTTTCTACTGCTTGATAAAAGGTGAATGACAGTCATATTAAGTTCGATATAAGTATGAGAATAGCATGACGTCTTGATATTTCAAAGTAACTCGTTTGAAAAGTGATGGCGGTGATTGAAATTACGAATTAAAGCCTAAAACCGCAACGAAATATTTGTAAGTATTACTAAGAAATATACATCACATATCGAATTTTTCAAAACAGAAAAACATGTATAAATAGTAAGGCATGCAGGTCCAATTCTCCCTGGTAGCGTTAACTTTGGTCTCGTATATCGTGATACAATTAATATTTGAAACACAACTATTATTTGGACGTATGATCGCCGGGACGTAAGTGTGATGTTACTTTATTACCTTTAAGCCCACAGCATTATATAGTTACAGCAATTCAAGCTATTTCACAATGTTAGGAATTATCACGAAAGATCGAAGAAGGCTCGTTTTTCAAATAAAAAATTAAAGGTAGCATCTCTGAATGTCTAACAAGATGGCAAGAAGTCGTCAGAGTGCCCTTGACAAAAATTGTATCAATTTTAGAATATTTTGGACGTCCTTGTCATCCCTTGCCATGTCTATTTTCTCAAAATCTCCGATCGGATATACTTTAATGATACTTTCGATCGAATTTCTGCTTGGGATGAGCTCGTTGCACAAGAAAAGCGCACATGTATATTGCAAATTATATTTTATTTGCACTGGCGGGGGAGCCCAGGCCCAGGGGCCTTAAGGCCAAAAAACCTAAAAGGCCCCAATAAGTGGACCTTTTATTTAAGGCCAGCTTATTCTTTAATTTTAGGCCAAATTTTGAAGAAAATGGGCCTTTTTCAATTTTTTTTCAACGCAAGCGCGGAATATTTTTTATCAGACTTGAAATTTGCCCCCCCCCCCTTGTTTGTTCCCAGATCTACCCCTGTCAATCTCGTACTTACATTCCGTACAATGTTCATCAAACTGTCCATGAGGAACAAGACAATGACAATCTCCGAATTTGTCACATTGTTTCTGTAAAACATAACGAGACATACTTATATGTGTTTTCGATTATTGTGATGATAGAAAGGGATCAGTTTCCAGAAAGCATTTTAAACATTAACAAACAATTAAGTTTGGCCTACTTTTTACATTCATCATATACTACTTTTTAAATATAATAAAACCCATTGACATTGCTGAGAAACTGTCCGTAATCTGTTTCTGGATTACAAAATAATACAGCTAAGATACTGGGTGTAGTTAAATATGATACACAATGCAGAGATAATGTGATTTGAACCAATCTTTGTCACATATAATGATTTAGATTTTAATGACTCTTCCTTTCACTGATTGTGTTGATCCAAGCAAATGACCACACCACCTTCATTTTGGTCGACTCAATGAACCAAGTAATAATATACTGGAGAGGTTAAGCTACCGTATAAAATCCAAAACGCAACTTAAACGTATCAATCGTCCTATACAAATACATGTAGAGTTCAAGGAGGATTGGCTCCCAGAGTGCACCACCGATATTCTGTCCCATATATGGGTATGTCGTAATACAAAATTCGAATTCAAACAGCCGCCATTTTGTTCACTTCAACATTTAAATCGTGAATTTTGGTCTTATTTCCAAACGAAAAATTCCAAAACTCACAAGAAACGATCGAGATATTGGTTCGAATCTTTTGAACTGTTTATTTTGAATTTATAGTCGGTTTTAATTTCAGAAAATAACGACATTTCGACGTTTTCATTGTTGGAAAATATCGAGTTTCGATCCTGGGAGCCAATCCTCCTTGTGTAGAGTTCACACATAAATAGCCGTTCAGCTCTAGTGTTTGTTTAGACTACACCATAGCTTGTAATGATTACATAGTATGCCATTGATGAAGTTCAATAGCTGGTTTTCTAATACATATTTCAAACGAGCTCGTTTCGTAAGATTATTGGAGTTAAATCATGCGTAACATACATCATCTTCTTCAGAAAGAATTATACTCTGCATCGAAATCAAAATTGCAAGGATAGTATTCAACAGACATGAGTATAATGATTCCCGTTGATAGCAACGTGAAATTTTAAAATCTCCCGTTCTAAACACGCAACTTTGAAGTTGAACGGGTATCTGAAGTAGACTAAAGCGATACAATCCTATGTTGATTCAATGTACTTTGCGTTTACGTATACGTTTTGAAAAACCGTATTTGCTTAACCTCTCCACTTTCTTGTGACTCCTCTCCTTCGTTCATTGAACCAAATTACAATTTCGGCTTTTTCAGTTGAATTTGAATGATTCTTTAACATTTTTCTCTAACCTAAATAATAAATCCCCTTTCTTTTACATCTCTTTGAGTTGAAATAACATTACCTTCCTTTGGACAACCCCTTGAATCCAATTACCAACAAGGAGCGTAGTCGGAACGTCATCTGCGTAGCTTCCCAAGATGACGCAAGTACCGTTGTCTCTATTGAAGTTGAAGCGTCGGCAAGCAGATACCTCGGTGCAAACCTGAGAACATTCCATCAAACTGGATGCCCTTTCAGCCCTCGAGTTCGCATCTAAGACATCACTGCTCAAGTATACAGTTTCCTTAATTTTGATTCGAGAAAACCGAACTTGCGATGATAAAAATAATGACACTTTGTAAAGTATGAATATACATTTTAGGATGCGGTTTACTCCCATGCTGGTTGTGTCTCGTAAAAAACATAGGAAGAAACTAACCGAAGAGTATCAAAATATATATTCAATATAATTAGAAAGGAACCTATAAATTAAAGAATATTGACTGAGAAAGGGTAACGTAACATATCATTAATGCAATTCACACTTGTGCTGAGCCTTTTGAATTGTGTATTTTATATAAACAGTACGTTCGACATATCTAAGTACAGGTTATCTACGATATAGCTGACACTATACAATCATCTTCAATTGATTTCTTCAATGAATACATCAAAATTAAATGAAATCAGCAAAAGAGAAGTCTTTTTATACAAGTCTTCAAGTGTGATTTCCTTCAGTAATGCTTATTATTCCATAATAACATGTTTTCCCTGATTCGGAAAATATCATATTGATACTTGGGCCGGGCTCTCGCATTCGATCAATATGATAGTTTTCTTTGCCAATATCATATTTTCCCCCCAGAATAAAATTAATATTCCATCCCTCCCAGTAAACGTCCATGTATCAACTGATCAAGAATATATTCAAACAGCCCCTTATATTTGCAATTATGGAGAGAGTATTTTAAACTACTATTTCATGTAAAGAATAAATATTAAGTTTGGACATGATGAAGGAAAAATCATAAATACATGTAAATTGTTAAAACAGAACATAAACAAATATCTGCCATTTATATACATTCATTGATTCGAAAGTATTACCATTCAGATGGATTATTCGTGAAACAAAGATGTTATTTCTGGTTGGGATTGAATATCGATTTTATCCTCGGGTAATATGAATGACAATGTTACAGGATATATTGTTACAGATCAATGTTAATGGGAGCTAAACGTACGTTTCCTCGGTAAATATCCTATTAACCTTGGGTCAGTATAATGTTTTCCCTCGGAATAAAACACCATATTCAATCCTTCAAGTAAATAACCTATAAAGTTTTCTAAAACACGTGAAAAGCAATATGAAGTAAGGATGTTATCCCTCCCTCCCGACGGTGGATAATCTGATAGGTTTTGTTTAACGAGGGAAGACAAGACCAAGAGGAAATCCATGTTATCTGCAAATGGCCAAAGTGGTCATGTTCATGATTTCGGAATCTATAAAATTATCACAATGGATTCAGTGAATTGTTTGCAATGTCGAGCTAATATCAGTAGCACAAATCTCTCATTGGAACATATGGATATCTTGAATGGCCAAACACCTTATTACTAATAAGACTATCAATTTACAATTGACGATTAATTTATAACTCAATTCCACAATGGATTCAAACTTTGCATTTAAAAAACAAAAATATACAAAGATATCAAATATTAAACCATGGAAAAGAGCAGGGGTGTCTACAGTACATACTGGCGCCTTCCCATTCCCATTACATATTTTCCAAGTAAAGTAACACACTGATGTGACTAAGTCATCTGGTCTTAGAAAAATAACATAACATCATAGTTTTTCTTGCAATGTTATTAGATAATCTTAAAAATCAATATAAACAATGTACAAATATACTCCAAAATGTTTCAATAAATATAAATACATCTCCCTCATTTGTATATACCCTAATTGTTTTAAAACGATTTAGAATTGCATTGTAGTTGCTGGGGATCAACCCCTAAGAATGTCCATTGTTCGAATGCGGTCGGTCGGTACCCATTTGTTGTTGTGTAAATTGAGAATTGTCAATGTTCTTATGCTCTCTTAGCATTTCTGTACTGTTTCCTCATGTTCTTCATTTTCATGGGTCGTCTCATGTATTCCTGAAATGACATAAAACAATTCATAATTTGTAGGTGTTTTATATGCATATACACTACATGATGCACTCCAGATATATAACGGAAATAAACTCTCTCAATTTGTAATTTCTAGGGCTTTCATCGTCCACATGACATGTCATGAATGAATGACAAAACAGAATAAGAATAAAGAAAATCGCAAAAAGTTATAGCCCGGGATAACTTTTTATACCGTTACTAGATTCATTACTTTCCATTATTCAATATATTCTGACCATTTAAGAATTGTATTTGATTTTTGATATCAGTGAAACAAAGAAATAGTGATATAGAACTTTTTAATATAAATTAATTTTTGTTTGTACAAGGCTTACCTTAAGCTCATTTTTGAACTCATCCTCCTCGGAGGCCATAGCTGGCTCGAATTCATCAGCATATGGGTTCTCTTCTCTTTTGCCTAGGGTTGAAGACTGAAACAATCAAATAATTAAAATAAAAAAACATAGTGTCCACTTTTACTTTTTGCCTTGTGGTATAATATGGTTTAATCAGCGTTATGTTTGTTATCATTCAACGGGTTGATATTTGGATTTCCATTTTCTAGTAATATTCAAATTATTATTCAAAGCAAATTAGTGTAGTACGATATATTGTTTGAAGTATTACTATATATGTAAAATCATCCTCTCATAATGACAAACAAACAACAAAACAAACAAACAAACAAATAAACAAACTGTTTTTACCTCAGCTGTGCATGTCTTGCATACGGTTTCACCTTCGACACAGCTGCACTCTTGGCACCCGGATGGGATGGCAGACATAGATACTCTCTTGGCAAAAGCTTCAGAGAATGATTTTTGAGCTTGGACATTTCCTGCTGTGAGTCTATTCAGATCAAATAGGGAACCTTCGGTTTGAGTAGTAAGATCACCACAGATGTGCTGGGGAACGGTGAGTTGGCTAAAGAGTTCCTTGTCGCCTCTCAGTTTCTTACCAATAAGGGATTTGCGGCTGTAAGCTGATTTGCTGTCAACTCCTGAAAGTAAAGAATGAACATACGTTATATCAAAACAATCTAGATAATTTTAATTGTAAAATACAAGGAATGTAATAAATGTTCCAAACGATTTCTGTACAGACATTATTTCCCTTGTTTTTACATTTAAATAAATCATATTTAATTGTGATTTTAATTCAGGTCATTGTTTATTCAAATAATGAATGAGAAACCTACCAAATACGAAAACTGAAGGCTTCTTAGATTCACTGTTGGACTCGAATTTGCTATCAGCGAGCATATGAAGTGTAATGTCCCTTGTTGTGAGCATATTTAGGATATCAGTATATTGGGTTTCCTGTTGAGTACATTCAGTGCATGTTACCAAGACAATGCTCTTTGAGACACCCTGTCTGAATGGATAGTGGGCAGCTTTTTCAATAGCACCAAGAGTGTCTTTGAATTCACCATCTTCTTCGAAGTCGAGATTGGCTGCTCCAAAAGAGAATCTACGAGAATCTCCCATGATTTCTCCACCTACGGTGTGAGTATGGGGTTTGTTGTGGACTCCCTCACCTCCGAATCCAACGATACCGAAACGGTTGTTGGATAGACCTTGAATATAAAGTATGGAAATGAGTTGATTGTATCGCAGGCTGTTTGAGACTTTTTAACAAATACTTAAAATTCTATTTGAAGTTTATAATGTATTGGATTATCCTAGAGCTAATTCATTTACTTCGTTGGTAATGATACGATATATTTATAGTCATCATATGGCACTTTTATATATAATAAAACATGTTGTTTGCTTACCGAGTTCACGTAGTTGTTCTTCAATTCTCTCGACGAGAGCTCCAAGTTTGCCTGTAAGGTCCTTGTTGCATTGTCTCTCCTCAACAACTAGGACAACATCAGCGGACTGTGGGATGTCACTCAGTCTCTTGCCCTCGCTGTTGCAGTCAGCTACAGAACAGAAATTGTGCATTCGTTTATGATGTTATAACATGATAAGAACAATTGAATGTAGATCAGTTTCTTGCTGACATAACAAGCCTATGAATTGTATGTGGCATCTCGTGTCTGGTGGTGTTAACCATTTGGCATCATACATGTCATAAACATTATTAACCTTTGTATTTGTCATGTCACTTTTCTTTCTGCTAATTAGAGTTTAAGATTAAAATGGTTTTACAGATATAGGATGATCTACTTCATTATCAATATTTATTAAATCAAACTATTGACTAGAATTTTTTCAACATGTTTACCATGAAAGTACATGAAATCAATCTTGAATAAAATGGCAAGTTCACTTACAGCAACCTTTGGGCATTTTCATATCAGGTACTCCAGCAGCGGCACATTCTTTGATGTACGCAGCAGCCATCTTGCAAGCGTTTCTTTCGAATCCCTCGACGTCATTTACGCACATCTTGAAGTATTTCTTAGGGGAGACCTGTAAAATGTAATGAGTGAAAATATCGTTGTACGTGATGCAACAACAATATTATATGTCAATACTTTTCAATAAAATTCTAGCAACTATAAAAACGATTGCATAGGTGAGCTGTACCTGTTTGTAGCATGGCCTGAAGAATGACACCTCTTCTTTGAACAGACGGGCACAGGTTTTGAAGCTATGGCGGTGTGTTTGTGGCTCAACTTCTCTAGCCTGATTTCCTCTAACTCTGCATGCTCCAGATGCTTCCCAGCTGGTGGTGAATCTCTCGAGCTCCTCAACGGTGTTCCTTGAGGTTGTGAAATCATTGCTTTGCTCATTGTCGTAAGTTCCGAAAAGTCCAGCGACCTTGCCGAAATACCATCCAGAGATTTCTACACTCCAGATATCATTAGCCTTGTCCCATTCAGTGGTAAGACCCAATTTGTTCTTCACAATCATTCTCTCTCCGTCGATGGTGACTGATGTGTTCAAGAACTCGACTGGAAGCTCAACCTTCTTGCCATCAACAAGAACCTAGAAGTAAAATTCAAAACTAATGTTTAAATTTCAAATATCAACTTGTTTATTAAAATCATATAAAGCTGTTTAAATAAGCGTTCAAAATGTAAATTACGATGTCAACGTGTGTATTGAGAAGGAAGCAAATCTTACATACCTTGAAGTCAGAGAAGATTTCGATTTTCTTGTTGTTGGAGATGATCATGAGAGACTTCTTGCTGATGTGTTTGGTGTCACCCTCGAAGTTTCCGACAACGGTGAAGTTATCATTGCTAAAGTCCTGGGTAAGAACGTAGCTGCATGGGCTGGCAAACTCGTAATAAGTTCCATCGAAGGTCTTGATATGTTGAGCTCCAACAACGAATGCAGAGGCTAAAAATATACAGCAAAGGAATTGATAATCATCTGAGGAGTGTTTGTAAACCTGTATTATGCTTGACTGTGTTTTAGCGTTTATCATTTACACGTCCAAGATATGACTGTTTACCTTTGAATGGTGGGATCCAGTCCAGAGGATTGGAAGATGCTGGTTTGTAGTGGTAGTAATCATCCATTGGGTTGTACTTGGGCAGAGATGGAAGGCTGCTCAAGGAAAGGTTCATCAGCTTCTGGAGATTGGTTGTGTCGATGTTTGGAAGGGTTTTCAAGTCCTTGACAGCGAATGGCATGTAAGCCTACAACGTAATCAAATTAAATGAATATAGCTCAGCCTTGAAATCGTGTCCACATTCTGAAAAACTGACTTAACGTAATATTGAGGAATGAATTGTTAACGTCCTCGGTAAAAACGGGAAAAGTATTTCCTCAATGTCTGGACGCATCAGTTTGCCTTTAATCTCATAAATATCAGACGATGGATTTATACACACGAATTCAACAATCATCATTAGCAGATCCGTTTTGCTTATTGATCGATATTAGTATCAGTCTTACCTGTGCCTGGATCTCTCCTTGTTTGGGGTTGAATACGGTGACTTTGTTTTTGTTCAAGTTCTTGTAGACTCCGGTTAAAAAGGCTGCGTGCTTGGTGGCAACAACCTTGCTATTCCTGTAGATATCTCTGGCAATCTTGTGGAAGTTCTTCTTCACATTGATGAAGTCAGCAGCATCTTTGGCCTGAAAATATTGGAATGCATAGGTGTCATACGGGTGACCAAAATGTAAGGAAATACATGTAAGTATGAAAGTTCAAAGGTACCACTGGTCTTAAGAAAACGAACCCCAAGCAATGGTCTCAATAAATAGAAAGTGCGTCTTATAGTCTTCCCCATCAACTCATATAATCTACCTTTTAAATAACCTTTATGTCTATATAATCAATCAAATTGCTTCATCTAATGATCAATGTGGAATGTTAATTAAATGCAATCGGTTCTCACCATGTCAAGGGCATTGAGAGCAACCTTCTTGGTGTAGACAACAGCATCGTGACCCATGGCAGCGTCGAGCTTCTGGTTGACGGTTTCAAGAGCATCATTGTACATGTTGTTCATTTTTGCCTTGGTAAGCTTGACGTGTTTCTTGGCAGCTTCTTTCAAGTCAATGGCCTTGGTCTTCATGTTTTGCATGTGGCTCATGGCCTGACTGGCAAAGTCGCTGATCTTCTCCAAACTGGTTTTGTACTGTGGGTGAGATGTGATGGAGTACATCAGATCTACAAGCAGATAAAATTCATTTACTTCAGTGCAGAATGCGAAATAACCAATGACAGTTTTAACATTTTGTTAACTGCTTTTATTAATTAATGAAAGTGCAAATAATTATATTATTGTGAATATTTCTTATTATTGATGAGTAATGTGATTGATATGGGAGTCCCTTTACCTGAAAGATCGCGTCTGTGTCTCTGTGCTCTTGTCTGGACGGTTTGGTAGTATGGGGCAATCATCTCGTATCCTTGATCGATGTATCTTTGAGCAATTGGTGCATACTCCTAGAAAATTACAAATTGATTATATACATAATCCTTTTAATGATTAAAGAATATTGATCAAGTTTAACAAGTTACGATTTAACTGTTTGTTTCATAGCTCTCATTACATTGTGATATGCCTGATAATTAATTCTGAGCGTGATTGTGTCTTACATTGTACTTCCGGTTGAGGTTGTACTTGGCAAGTTTGTATTGGTAGGCAGCACGTCTGGCATAGTCTTCATACATTCTCTCAGCCATGTATCTGTATTGGTCCATCTTAGCCTGGGCGGTTCGTTTGACCTCATCCATCTTGGCAGAGAAGTCACGTGCCATATCCCTAAAAATCATTTTCAATCAATTAGGAATCATGATGTAGCTTTGTGTTACTATTTAAATTCTTGAATAATATAATAATGAGACAAGATATGAAAAAGACGGCACAAAGGTAAAATCATTATGTAAGCATCATTTTGTTAAAATACATGACGTTAGTGATTCTTACTTGGTGTATGCAACTGCGGCGAAACCACCGTCAACAGCGTCTCTGGAGTAGAACTCATTGCGTCTGAACATCATTTTAGCGGCATCTGTGGCGGTATCAGCATCACTGTTGAACTGGTTGATTTCATTGCTGATGTAGTCAGATACTGGTGACATATCGGGCAAGGTGTAG
The DNA here is from genome assembly GCA_903813345.2 of Owenia fusiformis. Classification (NCBI taxonomy): domain Eukaryota; kingdom Metazoa; phylum Annelida; class Polychaeta; order Sabellida; family Oweniidae; genus Owenia; species Owenia fusiformis. The sequence continues at coordinate 23,928,429 of CAIIXF020000001.1, read as the reverse complement.
GTGACATGGCGTGTTTTGGATCGGATTTCGTTGGACACATCAGCTTGGACTTCCTCCCATTGTCGGGCGATCTGAGCGCGAAGCTGGTTAATCTGGGTTGGGAGGCTCTCCTGGTAAAGGAATTAACATTATCGAAGCTTATTTTATACCTATTATTATTATACAAATAATATAAAATATGATTATATTTTCCACTGAACTGAATCATTGTCATCGTATCAATCTAATCGTGGTGTAGTATTTGAATTAAGAGAGGTTTAAAACAGTTTGATTAATACTTGTTTGTATCATTAAACTTTATTATGGAGACACGGTAATCTTTGTGTCATTGTAAATATGATTTAGCATCTAAAAGACAAAACAATCACCTTGATATCCCAGTACATAGATGGTCTCCAGTAGAGACGTCCATGAGCAAGACGGGAGTTGTTCATTCTCAATGAGACACTTCCTTCTGTGATTTTACGGTTGTTGTCCATACGGTAGGCCTCAACCATGACATGTTTGTCATTGACGTACTTGCCGTACATGTGGAATAGATCTCTTGGGTATTCTGTTAAACAGAACGTATCGTGTATGTACATGTACGCCAGTGGCTGCATGTTTTCATATGTTTAATTACATTATTAGTTATTATAAAGCAGGTAGGATATAAATATATTACGCCAGGACTGATTATTGGAAATGATATACTCTTCGTACCTGTTCCGTAATTCACTTTAAGGTCGAATGCCTTGGCCTCGGGATCCATAGTGAACTCAGCGTTGCGTGTTTTGCCATTAGAGAACCCGTGGCTTACTTTAAAGCCATCATCAGTCTTTGCGGCCATGATCATTTGCTTGGGTACTTTAGGGGCGTAGAACTAAAATATTCAAAACAATACAAAATAAAACTTCCATATTCTAAAATTAAGCACATGCATTTTAGCTTTTAATCACATATATTTGACAAGGTTATTTGTTGAAGGTTCAACTTTATTACCTCAATACGCATGTTGTTGTCATTGAGGTATCCAAGTCCCCAAACTCTCTGCATCTGTCTTCTTGAATCCAAGTAGTTCATGTTGGCGCCAATAGACTTTGACAATCTGTTGCTGGCAATATGTCCTCCAAGGGCAATATCCAAGTTGCTTCTTGGGTGAGTGAGTCCAAAGTCAGCGGTGTAGTTGGTGGGTTCTGTGACTTTCACGAGTCCAGTAACGGTCCAATCCTCGCTTGGGTTCCTGCTGTAGGATAACACAGTCTTGTGGGACAGTATGTTCCTCCTCTGGTTCATCACGTTATCAATGTTGAGAGTGATTTCCTACAATTCAATTAAATTTCTTATTAATGATTCATATATTATACTCTGTTGTATTGTATTAATTCAAGTCACACATTTTCCTTTATATTGTCTTGTGACATCAAATCTATGTATAGCATTCCAACAAAAATACAAAAATCAAATATTTCATCCATCCATCAAAGAGCATAATCGAATATGGAATAAACTTGATCGTTTATGCTTAAATGTCTTTTCCTTATACGTTCTTGTTATGATCTATACGATATATACATCTAGCCCTAATGTTTAGACATGAAAATGGGTTATAATTACCTTTGGAAGTGATGGGGTATTGATTCCTGCTTCAGCCTTGAATGTATCAGGGGCTGTCTCTACTGTTCCTCTCACGGAGAGTTTTTTGGATGGGTCTCTGGTCATGTCCCACATGAGGTCGGCGTTGCTATTGAAAGTGGCGCCATTATCGTTGTGTTTTCCCTGAATTTGCATGGTCCTGATTGGAGTAGCAAGCTGTGCAGTCAGATCGTAGTTCCTGCTGCTGCGGCGAGATCTGTCTTTGAAGTCAATATCGTATGATACCTTCTTGTTTCTGGCCTCGTCCCAGCTCATCTCAGCAGAGTGTTTCAAGTTGTATGGAGATTTGTTCATTTCAGTCTTGAAGGACATTACTCTGTATGGAGTTTCAGTTCTGGCCTCCATTGAGCTCTTGAGTACACGCCTGCTGTCTTCTTTATTAGAGACGAAACTTCCTTTGTAGTTGTTTCCACGGACTTTGCTGTTCAAGTTGGCCTCTCCGGAAATGCTGGTAGTAGTATCAGTATTCATGTAGCTTCCTTTGTAGGACATTGCGCGGGGTACCTCAGTTGTCAGCTCAGCAATGTTGTTATCTCCAACCTTTCGGTATCCTGCTGCGCCAGAGAAACATTTCTCGTTGTTGAACTCGGTGCTCAGTCTGGTGTTGAAGTTGTATCCACTGTTTTTGTGGTCAAGATCAAATCCGAATTGACGGGCAGCTCTGAAAGGTGTCATCACTTTAACAGAGGCATCCATATCGTTAAGTCCATTGTACTTCATCTCACCATCAACAGCGATCTGGCTACGTGGGTTCCACGAGAGCTCTGAGTGCATGTTGTATTTGTCACCACGCTTGGCATTTGTGAACATCATGGACATATCTTCAACATATGGGCAGGAGAATTTGATGCTTCCCTCACTGGGTACACCGTAGATATCTTTGTAGGAACACTCCAGAGATGTGACTTCCCCATTGTAGTTGACCATGCCGTTGCTCTTGAAGTCATGGGCATCACCTTCGAGTTTCACATTGGCATCAAATTTGTTAAGTGGGCTTGACATTTTTGTGACGAAGTTAAAGATGTTCCTGTTCAGAGTGAAGTCGGCAAATGTGGTGTATTTGACACGGGGTGAAAGCTGAACAGTAGCGGTGTTTCGGAAACGCCTGAGGCCACCAGTGTGGTCAAGTGCAGCAGACATCTCTTCATACCCACGGAATGGGGTTTTGATTGTTGCCTTGCCACTGAATCCCCTTGCTCTGTCTGTGTTAACATCAGCTTCAATTTTCTTGTTGTTCTTGCTTACCTCGGCATGCACATTGAACATTGTTGGTTCCTTTTCAAGAAGGTAGGCAGCTTGCATATTTTCGTAATCAGCAAATGGAGTTTTGATTTCAACTTTGACATTGTTGTATCCAGTGTGCTCAACATCTCCCTCGATTTTCTTGTTGTAGGCAAATACCTCACCATGAGTCTTCTTGGCTTCACTGTTGAAGGAAACTGCAGTACGTTCGAAATTGGTGAAAGGTGTGGTCACGACAGCATTTCCTCTGATTGCTCTATCGGTAGTGAAGTCAACGTCAGCATTGATCTTGTTGCGTCTGTTGTATGTAACCTCAGCTCCAGATTTGAAGTTGAACATATCACCTTCGTGGTTAAAACTTGCAGATGCTTCACGCACTTGTCTGAATGGGGTCTTGATTGAGGCCTCGCCTTGCATGTTCCTGTAGTTCTTGAATGATGCATCAGCTTCCATTTTGTTTCCACCATTGTAGCTCAATTCGGCATGACCTCTCATGTTCTTCAGGTTACCCTTAGCATTAAAGGCAGCTTCGACATTGTAAAGTTTCCTATGTGGAGTATTGATGGTAAGTTTGCCTTCTGTGACTCTGTCGTTGCTGAGCTCTAATTGACCATCATATTTTTTGTTGTTCACAATTGCTTCTCCGGAGCATTTGAAGTTATCAATGCTACCAATATGGTTGAAAGAAATGTCAACTGGTACCCATTGATTCTGCACTTTCAAGGCTCCTTCGATTTTACCGACCATGTTGAAAGAGAGATCAGCTACAACTGGTTGGAAGCTGTTAAGCTTTCCTTCAGCGTGTGTCTGGAATCGTCTGTAGTCACCTGTGTGGCTGAACTGTCCGTCAAAGTTGAAGTTAGGCTGTACTTGTTTGAATTTGATAGAGAGAGGACTCAACTGGAATTCAGTATCCTGCTGGAAGATCATATCTGGGTAGGCAATTTCCAAGTGCTGGACAAAGTCGCTGTTGTCACCCTTCTTTGTAAATTCAACTTTGAGGTCTTTGGTATATGGAGTGGCTAGTCCGGCCTTTAGTTTAATGTTACGTGAGAATGCAAATTCAAGATCACCAGCAATGGTTTGGCGTCTGTTCCATGTGATTTCTCCATCACTCTTGAAGTTGTTCCAACGTCCGGCGTGGTTGAATGCAACTTTGAGGTCTCTCAGAGATGGGAATGTGGTTGTCATCATCATGGATCCCTTGATATTCTTGGTGCTTGCAAAGACAATGTCCGCTTTGATGTTGTTAACCCTGTTGTATGTGAATTCAGTGTTGGAGCTGTAGTCGTCTAATGTGCCTTCTTGCTTTAAGGTAAGTTTAGCATCACTCAGGGTTCTGAATGGTGTAGTAAAAGCAAACTCGGTGGTTTCGAAATTGTTATTAGAGGCATCAATGGTGAACTTGTTTCTCTGGTTGTGAGTAAGTTCAGCATGTGAGTTGAAGTTCCATAGTCCTCCAATATGAGAATAAGCCATGTTCAATGTCCTCATAGCATCAAATGGAGTTTTGATTGTGACATCAGCGGAAGTGAGACGGGATGTGGCATCAATCTCAAACTTGCTACGTTTGTTATGTGTCAACTCAGCGTGGCTTTGGAAGTTCCTAAGACCACCCTCATGGTTGTAGGCAACATTAAGACTTTCAAGGGCTTGGAAAGGAGTCTCGATGGTCAGGTCAGCTTTCTTGAAGGATTCTAAATCCAAGTTAAGGTCGGTCTGGAATTTGTTTCGTCGGTTGTGTGTTAGTTCAGCATGTACCTTGTCACCCTTCTTTGTCACCTCAGCATTAAGAGTTCTGATGGCAGCAAATGGTGTAGTAAGATCAGTAGAGATTTTCTTCATCCAGCTCACTTCACTGTTCATTGCAATGGTGTTTCCACCATTGTATGAGAATTCCTCATGGGCAATGAACTGGAATTTTGGCAGTGATCCCTCAATAGTGTAAGAAGATTTAACTTCACTCAGGGTTGTAAATGGAGTCTTCAGTACAAAGCTTCCGAATTGTTTACTGAATGTTACGTCACCTTCGATTTTCTTTAGTCCGTAGCTTACTTCAGCATGTGAGTTGAAGTTCATTGGCTCACCATTGTAATTGAATGCAGCTGCAGCTGGGCGGGTCCATGGGGTGTTGAATGTGGCTTGGCCTTTCATTGGTGCGGTATCAAACTCAATATCAGCCTCGACTGCTTTACCATTTCCAAGAATTTTGGCAGAGGATTTGAATTTTCTAAGGTCGCCATTGTGATTGAAATTAACATTGAGGGACTTTGGACCTTTTGTGAAGGTGAATTTACCGACAACTCTGTTTGTATTTGCAAAGAAACCAGTATATTCAATGTCTTGGGCACCAGTTGATGTCAGCTTAGCATTATTGGTGAATCGTGTCAGACCACCTTGATGATCGAAAGTCAAGGTTGTTATGTCTCTGTTGGCCTTCAGTGTGAATTTACCCTCAACATTTGGGCTGGAGGTAAATGATCCATCATATTCGGATTTTCTGTTGTTGAAAGAAAATTCTGCGTGATGCTTGAAATTACTGTAGTCACCATCATGGTTGAATTTGACGCTAGCGAACCTAATCTTGGGGATGTTGCTCTGGACTTTAAATTCTCCTGTCATTTCTCTGAGAGAGAATTGTCCATCCAAGTTCACTTTTTTGTTATCATGGGCGATATCAAGATGGTTTCTGAAGTTTTTCAAGTAACCATTATGGTTGAAGTTAATTTCGACTTCATTTTCATCAAAGGTACCCACAATGGCCCCATCAATATTGTTTATGCTTTGGATATTCAATGTGCTGGTAAGTTTGGCTTCTGTTCTTGCTGCACTGGCGCTTGCTTCCGTTGTGTATTTGCTGCCCTGCTGACGGTGCACGATATCGACAGATATCTTATCCATCTTTGGAAGGTTAAGTTGGATGTTGGCATTGACTGAATCTATTCCACTAACACGGATGAAAGAGTCCATACTGGCTGGGTAGGTGCCTACAAGTTTCACGTTGCTCTTGGTGTTGACGTATGGGAAGTTTCCAGAGTGCTCGAAACTGGCAGTCAAGCTCCTTAGGGTTCTCTCTGGGGTTCTGATGGTTATACTTCCCTTGGGTGTGTCTGTGTTGAGTTTTCCCTCAAACGAAACCTTCTGTCTTGGTAGATATTCTACTTCAACAATTGTGCTCCATTGATCTCTCTTGCTGTGATTGATAGATGCACTCATTGATTCATAACCAGTGAATGGGGTTGTAAGGCGGGCATCACCAGTCAGGTATCGGAGACCATAGTAGTTGACACTTCCGTCGAAAGCAATCTTGTCTTTTGGTGTCCAGGACACCTCGGCATGGGTGGTGTATGGTCTGCGAGATGTCTTATGAATGAAGCTAGCTGCAAGGTTCTCCATGTTGGTGTAGGGGCTTGTGAATGTAATAGCACCTTGGACGTCACTGGCCTTGCTCAAGTCAACGGTAAGTTTGACATTCTTGTTGTATGGGTAGGTACCTGTCAGTTCGGATTTCAAGTTGTCAGCATCGTGGCTGTGGGAGACCTTCATTGACACGTCGGAGAAGCTCCTGATTGGAGTCTGAAGTCTGATCATTCCATTAACCTTGGTCTCAGGCCCGGTTTCAATAGAGCCATCAACACCAAGGACAACCCTGTTTCTACGAGCCCATGTAAGATCTGAGTTGTGTTTTATTGTGGTCTCGGTATTGTCGTGGTTCCAGTTGAGCGTGGTAGATTCATATGGAGTAAATGGTGTAGTTACCTCTAGTTTACCATTGCTTCTGATACTGTAACCTCTCATCCCACTGGTCATTTCCATGCTGGCAGCAATTTCCTGTCTAGGAGCCCATCTTACTTTCATGTCAGTGTTGTACTTTCTGCTGTCATCCTTGTGAGATGCACTGAGGAGGATGTTTTCAACTTTGGGGAATGGTGTCTTGAGTTCAAAGGTCCCCTCGACATCTCTGGCATTGGAAGATACATCTGCAACACCCTTGATGGTGGCGCCGATAACTTTGTCATCCTTGGACACTTCTCCTGAGAGCCTGATCATCTTCTTGGTCATTGTGTGGTCGAATTTCATGGCAACAGTATTGAAATATCTGCATGGTGTAGTAAGAGAGAACGTACCTTCGATGTCACTCTTCCATCTGTTGGAATCATCCTTTCCAGACATATCCATGACAGTCTTCTTGTTGCTGTACTCAAACTCGGTGTGAGATGTGACTTGTTTATTGTTAATGGCATGTTTCTGTCGGAGAACAATTGGTGAACGTGAGAGTGGGGTAAACAAAGACACTGTTCCATCCAAATCCATCAGACTGTTGAATTTTCCTGTCAATGTTCCTTGGACTTTGCTTCTTGGAGCCCATGAGAACTCAGCATTGCTGTTGTATTGCTGGCCGTTATCTTGATGTGTGGCAGATAGGAAGATGTTCTCGAACTTCTCGAATGGACTGGTGAATCGTGTGCTTCCTTGGAAGTTTCTTGATCCTCTGTTAGAAAAGGTCATCTCTGTGTCCAGTTGCATCTTCTTTCCGGCTTCCCAGCTGGCCTCGGCATGAGACGTGTACTTTTCTCCCTTCTTTTCAACATTCATGGCTGCGTTGATTTCACGTCGGGGATAGAATACCTTCATTGAACCCTCATGTTTAGTTCCAATGATTTTGTAGTCTGCTTCATAACCAGCCTTCTTGTTCTCATCACGATCAGCATCCCATTTGGCTTCAATCTGACTCTGCATGGTTTTGCCACCAATGTACCTGAAGGAACCGTCAGTTGTAACACGGCGGGATGGATGGGCAGCCTCGAAGTGTCCCTCGCCAGACCATTGCTTTCCTTGTCCTTCATATTTGTAGTTGACATCAGTAGAGTATTTCTTGCCTTCGTAAGTCAGCTCAGCATTGGTGTTGAAGTCATCGGCAAATAGCTTTGTTCTTCCTGAGAAGGAGATGGTGTCAAAGTTGGGGATCTGGAGAGTAGATTCCAGTGTATGTTCCCTCTTGCCAACTTTAGCGAATGATGTGACCATCTTGCCCTGGCTACCCTTTTGCCATTGGACGAGCATCTCGTTGTTGAATTTCATTGGAGCCTGTTCTTCCAAGGATTCGGTTAATCTCATTTCACGTCTTGGGGTGGTCAAGCTGATGTCTCCACTGTATTTCCTCAGTTTCTTGCTCTCGTTCTTCAAGTCTGCTGTCAATGTGATCATCTTCTTTGGCTTGTATTCAATGCTTGCAAGTGTATTGAGGTTGCGTGGATCCTTGGTGACAGATACTTTAGTGTTCATCTTGATATCCTAAAATGAAACAAGTATGAAATGATTTTTACCAGATGTAACAGAGATAAACGTGGAACTTATACACCCCTCGGGGTGTCTTTTCATGTCAATGTAAAATACTGTATTTGAAACATTTGAAATAAAGTGAATTGAATTGAATTGAAAATTGAATTGAGATAGAAGTAACAATTGAAGTAGTTTACTTACATATGCAGTTATGAACTATGATTAACTTTGTAGATCTGATACATCCAATTGTAAATAAAATCGTTATCGTTTATGGAAAAAAGTTTTAATTGATATAATGTTGTACCTTGCAGGGAAACATGAACTTCATTGTATGGTCGATTTTCCTCACTTTTCCCTTCAAGGTATTTGACAAAACCTGGGAGAAAACCAATTTGTTTTTGGGGGATTTGATGGCTTTTCCGAATCTCAAGTCAACTGTGTTCTCAAGACGTGTTGCCTTCTTCAGTACATTCATTGACAGGATGTAGTTGGCTTCTGGGAACTGTGTGGATTGGAAATTGCTACAAGAAATGGAAATATTTCGAAATTAACATGGTTACGCACATTGTGGTAAATAATTGGTACCGACAGAAGTTACAGTTTAATTCATAGTTTAAATAATAAGAATGTGATATCATATAATTGATTAAACTATGATTCTGAAGTTGTCATATTTAAAGCCCAAAATATGCAATCCTTCATATGATACGTCCAAAAGCTAACCAGAACTAAATGGTGAATAACACTGTAACTTACTGGCATACAAGGTCAAGATAACACACTTTAGAAAAATAAATACCGTTTGGTAAGAGGCTAAAAAAATCAGATTTGTTGACGAGTAAAACGCCTTACTTGTTGATGATGTATCTTGCGAGGTTCTTCAGACTCTTGTTGAGGAACTTTCCACTGAATGATATCTTCTGTGCCTTTTGGTTGTTGAATTGGTATTGCACCTGGACGTTGCTCTTGTAGTTGGTCTTCTTCTTATCAGCGGTTCCCTTAAGGGTAGCATCAAGGAAGGAGGACCTGAGGGCAATGTTTGATTTGTAGCTTGCCTTGGCTCCACTGATCAGCCTGGTCATATCACCTATTGGAAGAGAATATTTAAGGGTTTACAAAATACATTGATACAGCACACGAAACATTAAACTTGAATAGTACCCACTAATACAAGATGATATCACAACTCGTTCAAATGTAACAATATGATCTTTAACAATAACAACAAAGTGAAACATTGTAAAGACCTCCATTCAAGTGGCATTCTGTGTTACAATAGGAAGCAACTCCATTATACAGCTACAACAATGAATTGTTTTAAATGTAATGGTATTTAAAAAAAAGTCCAATCATAACAAGCAAAAAACAGAGAACATTAAAAGTAGTTTCTGACACATCGTACATTATTTGAGGGCAATGAGGAGAATGTATCTTACCCTTGAATGTGACTGGGGCCTTGAAAAGGTTGTTGAGGGCAATGAGGAGAATGGATGTATCTTACCCTTGAATGTGACTTGGGTCTTGAAAAGGTTGTTGGGGGCAATGAGGAGAATGGATGTATCTTACCCTTGAATGTGACTTGGGTCTTGAAAAGGTTGTTGGGGGCAATGAGGAGAATGTATCTTACCCTTTAATGTGACTGGGGTCTTGAAAAGGTTGTTGGGGGCAATGAGGAGAATGTATCTTACCCTTGAATGTGACTTGGGTCTTGAAAAGGTTGTTGAGGGCAATAAGGAGAATGTATCTAACCCTTGAATGTGACTGGGGTCTTGAAAAGGTTGTTGAGGGCAATGAGGAGTATGTATCTTACCCTTGAATGTGACTGGGGTCTTGAAAAGGTTGTTGAGGGCAATGAGGAGAATGTATCTTACCCTTGAATGTGACTGGGGTCTTGAAAAGGTTGTTGAGGGCAAGGTCTGCGGTCATCTTCTTGAAGTTCTTGTTCTGGAGTGTTCCCTTCAGAGTGATTGGCTTCATTTTGTGGATGTTCACAACGACGCTTGGAGCGTACCTAGAAATAACGCCAATCTTAGTCTTCTGGATTTCTCAAAGTTTTAATGCATTTTGACTAGCATGGGGTAAGCGTGATCAGATGCAAATATTTATATTATATTGTTAGATTGTGTTTGAAGGCTCGAATATTTATATTATATTGTTAGATTGTGTTGTGTATTTCTGAATTCATCGCCTAAGATGTTTTAATTCAATGATTGAATGTTTAAATGTATTTTTCATGTTGGTTTCTTGTATTTTTCCTGTTGTCTAATTTATATAAAATCTAAGCAAATAGGAAAACGTATAGTAATTTTAGCTAATGCAAAGTTTTAAAATAAGCAAAAATGTACATGGGGCCTTTAATGTATATGGAACCCGATTAACTCACGTGGTAAGGAATCCCTTCTTGAAAACCTTGATTTGAGCAACAGCAGAATATTCTTGTTTGTTGTCAATGACAATGCTTGTGGAAGCCTTCTTCAAGATTTTTGCAACGTCGATTGATCCTGCAAAAGATAATGATAAACAGATGCGTCAACAATTAGCCGCCTAACACAGTACAAATGTACGTATATAGTGAATGATTCAAACTTTTTTTGCAAGTATTTTTCTTGTAAATAGCCTTCATCATTTAGTATTTATTAGAATGTTTAACGTTTTGGGTGTTTCAGCCACATTGTTTATATTGGATTGGTCCTTTGAATCTCATTATATGATAAAGAATTGACTTACCCTTGGCAGACACCTTCTTCCATGGTGATGTCATGTCTAGATTGATGGTTTTCTCGCCACGGTTGAGTTGGAAGTTAACAGACATTTCACGGTCAACCTTTGATCCTGGGGTGTTAAATGCTACGCTAGCAATGTTGGTAACAGCTCTCTTTCCGGCCTTGCTCTCCTTTGAAATAACAAAATTCTCATATTCAGACCCGATGTGCCTAAATCTGATTTAAACACTATATTCAATTTCATGCTATTGGCTGATCAGTTAGTCCACTTCATGTATTTATTACACAAGAAGAAACGTTTAAATAAAAAGTTTATCAATCTCAGATGTTATAGTATACCTTCTTTGCCATGAAAGTTGTTGTGAATTCGTAGCCGGTGTGGGTATCACGCTTGTTGAGTGAGACCTTCACGCTGGATGGGCCAGTAATGGGGGCAGTGGATGTGTAGCTGAGGGCCCCACAGAGTTCCAAGCCAGTGACTTTAGCAATCATGTCTCCGGTACATTTGCTGGCCTCTACTTTCTGCTCGGCCATCTTTTGTTCAACGGGAATGGATTTTCGGAATACGAAAAATTTGTTGCTGTAATATAAATAGGCAAATAAATAACAGAAGATAAATGTATTATCTGAGAAACAGCCATGATTTGGTTTCACAGAGTATAACCACCACAAGATGCTCGTACAAATTGGACCCTTCTACTTTATTTGAATATCCATATATCAAATATCAAATACGAATGTGCTTATTACTATTTAGTAACCTCAAAACATCCAACTGATTGTGTGGTATTATAATTTAGTAATAAGTCTACGGATTTACAACACTCACATTCACATCTTAAACATACACATTAAGGATACTCTATACTTACTCCACTGATAGAATATCAATTTTGTCCTTGGGCATGTTGAACTTGGTGACAAAGACCTCTCCGTTCTTTAGGGAGATTGTTCCTTCGACATCAGCGCTGGAGTGCATGGTGGACACTGATGCAACACCGGTCTTGGCAACGCCACAGTCCATGTACATTGCACTTGAGATTTCTACAGCAGTGCTAGAAAATACATTGAAATATATGTAATTATGACCACTTTAAGAACAATTCTCGAAACGTTTAAGAGCTTGTTGTCACGTTGATATTCTAGTGCTTCGATCACAAAGATGTGGCACTTCAAATTTAACACCTTGGAGTGAAAGTCAATGTCAAAAGCTCAATGCATACCTTGGCTGCATGTAACCGTCGATATCAACACTGCGTGGTGAGGATCCAAGTTGGCGAAGATCCATCTTTCCTCCAATTTTCATATCAACTGTTGCGGTACCGTTGATATCAAGACCGAGGGGCATACCTACAGAATGTGATAAAAATGAATTGAAGCTTTCTAACTCTTTCAAAATAAGAGACAAACATAATATTTTCTAGTTTCATTTACATAAGCATCGTCTCTTCTAATCTCTGATATTTTTAGGGCTACTCAAATTATAATTTTGAAGTTCTTGTCTGGCTTACCAATGATGGTTGGGATTTTGTAGTGGACATCCATGAATACGACAGACTTTGTGAAGTCTACTTTGTGGTTCTCTGCAAGTTTGATGAGAATATCCAAGAAGTTGAAGTCTCCCATGGCACCCTTGTAGTTGGTCATATCCATGAAGGCCATTTCGTTACCGAAGATTCTCATGAACATGGAAGCTTTTGGCTCGCTGGCGTCTTCAAGTTGGAACTATAACAAAAAGCAAACATGCTTAATTAAAACATTAAATGCAGTGATAGGATTCAATGAATTTCCAATAGAAAATGACCATGAATCGGTTAGTTACTTGAATAATTACTTGGTAATCATACATTAAAACAATTATAAACTGGAATTTAGTTTTTCAGTGGAACTTATTCTTACCGATTGCTTGAATCTGTTGAGCATACCATCTCTGGCAGATCTCTTACTGCGGATATTGTCAGCCATTTCGGGGAAGTAGCCGTTGTTTCCGAAGAGAGACTCAAGGAGGTAGTCCATACCCTCGACACGTCCTCCGATCTCGAGAAGGTTCATTTGGGTTCCAAAAAGATCAACGGTCATGTTGAGCATAGCTGAGCGGGGGATCCATGACTTGGTAGACCAGATGAGGTTGCTATCGGCCTTGGCACCAGTGTTGAGCATTTCAGAGAAGAAAGACAACTCGATGTTACGGGAGAACTTTCTCTTGTCCATATCAAATTCCTTCTTTAGGGTAGCATCTTCAAGGATTGCTCTGATGTTTTGCTTTTGTGGATCGGACGTCTCCATGAGGTTGGTGAGGTGGGTCCATACGAAGGAACCAACTTGGTTAATCTCTTCACTCTCCAAGACAGTCTTCACCTCTTCAATGATGTCAACAGTTGGGCATTGGATAACAGCCAAGTAGGCGCCAATTCTAAGCTCAGAATCTTCTTCTGTATTCTTGAAAAGGTTCATCAGCTCAGTTCGCTACAAAATTAAATGAAAAACAATTACCTGGATGCAATTAGCAGTTTTGTCAACTATTATATCAACATATCTTTAGAATAATGTCAATTGTAGAATGAAATATAACTTTCAAATCAAAACTTACTCCCTCAGAGCAGTCCATACGGCGGAAGGCATCGATGGCAGCGACGCGGATATCCATGGAGTTTCTTCCCATAGCACATCTGTTGAGGAGTGAAATAGCATTGACGGATTGTCCTGCGTTTCCGAGAGCTCTCAGTGAAAGGATGACCTTCTCGCGCTCTTCAGCGTTGTTGAATCGGCAGTCTCCGTTAAGATTTTCCTCAAAGACTCTGATCACCTCTCTCACAGCTCCGTTGCTCTTGCAGTTTCCGTTGTTCTTGCAGAAGTTGTAGATCATGGTGGATACAGAAAGCATAGCTTTCTTGCTGGTCTTAGGGCTGGATACGATATCCTGAAGAGCGATGGAGTTTATGAGATATGTGTGCTAACATAAATATAGACATTTTTAATCAGATAGACCATTATTGCATTATTCATGCGTTTAAAATTATATTTTGTTAGTACCTGGAGTTCATCGATCATTTCCTGGGTAGGGTTTTGTACGAAAGCCATGACGGTCAACCATGCATCAGCCTCTAGTCCAGTAACTTCTCCGGTGATCAAAAGGGTCTTCATCAGTTTGATTGAGGCGCTGGATCCAGCCATGGGGAGGGCATCGAAAAAGTATTTCCTACAAGATTAAGATTGCATAATATGTAGGTATGGTTGTAAAGTCACAGAGAAATATATATGTTAGTCAGTATAGATATTCTACACAAAGTATATCCTCGTACAGAAGTAGCAATTGTTTGTTAGGGTTATAAATGAGTGTTTGAAATAAACTTGATGATTATATATTTTCTAGACTAAGTTTACCTTGCTTGCTGGCATGGTTTTCCATTGGTGGCAATCTTCTGCAGATTCTTAAGTCCAAAGTTGTTCAATTTGCGCATGATGTAGACGAGTTCAGTGAAAAGTCGTGGGGTCTCTGGTCTGACATCGCTTGAAGTAGCCTGGCAGATTTCACGGAGTTTGGACTGGGCAGCGGAGAAATCCTTGTTGTTTTCCTCGGTTTCATCGGCGTGTTCGAAAAGCATGTTGGTGCGACGGGTGATTGGACCTTAAAATACATATTTATGTCTATAATATCTAAAATTGGGAGCAGCGTAATGGGTTGAAGTACTGCTTGCATTAATTTCCACAGAATATACAGCATACATGTTACACAAAGATGTGTCAGAATCGAACAAATCTATTTGAAAATGATAGTGTTTTAGCGTTTAAAGTAAAAGTAAACTTTCATGATTAAGAAATGTGTCGGAAATGGGAATGCTCAACAAAGAGCCTTTAAAATTATTTTCTTTTATAATATTTTGAAGAATTTTGGCTCATCTAGAACTCTTGAAAAGGTTACAAACACCTCTTAATTTGATTAAATTGATAGTGAGTATTTCCGATTATTTTCAGTTTTCCGCCAAAATTATTTACAATGACTGATTAACGTACTTTGTTTTTGTCTGAATTGTTTTTGCAAATTTGAACTATACAATAAGATGTTTTTACAATAAGAGCAGTCTTGGGAATCGCCAGTGACATAAATATTGAAATTAAATATTGGTTGTTAAAATAATATTGCAATGCCGGCATTTTGCCTTATAAATTTTGATTTAATTGTTTGATGGATGCTTTTGAAAAATAAAATTATATTTTATTACATTGGTTCTCTTAACCTTGAATTTTATCTTCAGCTTGGCATACAATGGATGGAATAATTTTATCATCTTATGATAGCTTTTCAGATTACTATGTCAAGATTTTAGGTTCAAATGTCAAAGTTCTCTCCTAGATGAAGCTTATCAAAAATATGTCACCTGTTATACAACATTTTCACGAAAAGTTGAACCAAAAATGCACTAATCGGGGGAATTCTCTTGTGGCGATCTTATTTAAAAATTGAGAAAGAACAATGATTTAAGAAGGTTCAGTTTGCATTAACTTTGATTATTGTAGCAAATTTTACTTTGATTATTGTAGCAAAATAGTTTGTAAATTAATGTACTTTTATATTAATTCATAAGTGTCAGGATAAGTGCGTCCAATAGATAGAACATGATTACTTCAATGTAGCCAGTGGTAAACACACCCCCAGTATTGATCTTATCCAGGTGAAAAGTTATAAATGGTCGACAATGAGTTCAATGTTGTAACCTGACAACGATAAACCGAATTCACATTCTTGACTCTCATGAATTGAACATTTTTCATTTGTATAATGATATATAGTTTAAATAATGGGATACTTAAAAGGGATTTATCTTATAAATTGTATAATTGAGTGGACATTGCCCTATTCATACCTCTTGTTCTTGGTCCATTGTGTTCTTTGACGAAGGTCAAGCTCTGGGATGTGGTTGTGTTGGAGCTGGTCTTTTCATCATTGAATGGTCGGAATACATGGCTCTCCTGGCATTTACTGGCAAGAAGACGGCCTTGCTTGTGCAAAGTCTGTTCACAGTCATGGGTACTCTTCATCAGAGGGAGCGATTGGATGTCCTAAAACAAATCGTAAATTTTGGTTTTACTTTTTTAGATACTGAAATTGCAACATAACAGTGTATACATTTCCTGCAGGGATACATTTGGAAGCAATCGTTTAGACAACATGCCCACTAATGAGATGTTTCCCTTACAATCCTTATTTTTGTTTGTAAAAACGGTTGATGACAATGACAAATCTTTTCAACTGTACAATTGAAGATCGAGATGCTGAAATGTCCATATTCTTGAGAATTGAAATAAATGATGATAATCAAAATTTATAAATGGGATGGCACGTTCAGATTAATTTGCCTAATTATCATAGGTATCACTAAATAGATAACTTCTACTTACGGAGTCGACGCTGTAAGCAACTCCATGGAAGGTGTTGCCATAGTTGTGTCTGTCAGTACAACCAACGAGATTTTTGCTTTTCTTCACAACGATCTTTTCCCAACTGTTCTCAGTGACGGTGTAGTCAGCAGGGCAATTGCCGGCCACATCAGTCTTAAAACATAAGTCATATTTGTATCATGTATCATCAGGTGTATCATTAGTTTAGAGTTCACTTTCTTTGCAGTTGAGCTCTCAAATACTCTTTCTAGTATTAATAAGCAAGTGATTATCATTAATGATAACTGAGAACGGAAGACCCGTTATATATAGAGATCAAAATGCGTGTCTGGGTACTATGTTATCTTGAGTATGAGGTGAGTAAATGGAGAGAGGTAATAGGATATTTCACTAGTGTCATTACAATGACAAAAGTAATTAATATTAATTTGTTGATCCCACATCTCAGAGCTAATTTTACGTAACAACAGATGTATTCATTTATTAACTATTATGAGTACAGAAAATGGTAAATTGCAAAGTGAACGACATGAACTCAAATTAAGTCGAAGGAACAAAAACGAATGAATGTTGAATGTTCAAGATGTTCAACGTCCATTAAACAAGAATCTCATGTTTGCAAAACATTAAGGCCAATAGTTACCTCTGAGCCAGAGTGATCGCGCTCTAGAGATTCCATATTGTTTTGGAAGGCCGATAGAATTCCTCTCTTGATGTTGAGCGCCATTTGACTCTCTTCACGTTCAGGGCAAAGCTCTGCAATCTGTCCATCTTGGAAAGAGAATCTCAGGGCACTGCTCTCGAGGGCTTCCTTCAGGGCGGCCTCTCCCTCAGATCTGAAACGGCGGGCCAAGTCCCTTGGATCGGACTCTTCCACCGTTACGTCTGAAAGCTGAAAATCATCAGATTATTAGAATTGTTCGAGATAAAAAACTTTGTAATAACGGGTATTCTATGTAATATTCTCGAAGCAAAACTGTATAGATTCTTTATTACAGAGACAGTATAAGATTTTCATTAAATCAATGATAACCTTTCTAGAGAAGTTTACTGGGTGGTGACTTACCGTTAGAGCCATTTCACATTTCGAAATGGCCTCTATATCGGCCGTCGCCCTAAAATGTAAACTCGAGTGTTCGTTGCTTTGTGTCGTTGTAACCGTTTCTCCCTCATACTGGAATCGATATGTCCTACCCGGTAGGTAGTTGAATTTGTTACTTTCTGAAAAAATGGATTGAAATTTCCATTATTTTAATTTTTCAATGATGCAATATGATTTGGATTTACTCAAAAAAGTTTGGCGACACGTCAGTAGCCATTATATAATATGCAAAGCCTGTTCATATTTGACTATTCGTGTTTTTCTGCAATAACCATTGGTCGGAAATGATAAACAAATTTGAAGTTTTTAAATTGCCAAACATAAACTGAGTTTAACACGCCCAATTGGGATAGTTGGAGTTACCAAACCTTTTGTAAAGGAGTGTACATCTGTGTAATGTAAATAAGATAACTAATAATAAGAATTATGAAATTTAGTTCAGATTATAAAAGAACTGTTATCTAACACGGTATGAAATTATGTTACAAGACAAAGCACTAGTTCACGATGGGGACATGCATGTGAATGATAGAAGAAATAATGATATTAACAATCTTTGGGATAAAGAAGTTGGATTGCATATTAAAGGCAGAATCAGTTATATGGGGGTGACAAAATTACAAGCAAGGTGTACAGTTGACCTAATAATCTATTCCTTACAACCTCAAATACAATATCTCCCAAATGATTCACGCTGTGTTATAAATTGGTGAAGTTATAATGGATTAAAAGTGCAAAAACGGGTGAAAAATGTTTAAATTCTCCAAAATAATAAGAATTGTAACCATTCTTATAGAAAAATAATATATTGTTGTAAAAATCCTGAGTTTTAATGAAATAATTAAAGTGTGCACTTTGGGGATTTTTAGAAAATAGACATGAAAAGGAATGACATAAGCCAGAAATATTCTTAAATTGAAACAATTTTTTGTTTAACTGCGTGCTAGATCTGATTCTCTCTTTAAGTTTGAAGATGACATCGCTGAAAATGACATTATGAAGCTTGCCATTTAAAAAATCAAAGTTCTGGTGCACCCAAAAACCTTAACTTAATGTACGTGTTTTAATTGTTAGCGTGCTAATCATCCACTGCTTCATGTCATACAATCAATTGCTTGTGGTGACATTTTTATCTATACCGGTATCCAAACTCCAAAAGTTCGCGACCATGACACCCCGCCTTTCTTTTGATCTATTTGAATGACGAAATTAATTTACATGTATATGAACATGTGTCATAACGAATTAAATCCAGTTATCAATTATCATTTAACAATTATCAGTGTCCTGAATGTCAAGTTTAAGTAAAAAAATTAAGTGCGATTGGTCAACGTTTGACACGTTGCTTGGGATAAAGAGAATTTTCTTGGCATTGCGAAATCATTTGATTTGATAATCGTGTATATTAAACTTACACTTGATTGAAAGTACAAGCAAGCAAAACCATGTTATGCAAAAACAGAAATCAATATAAGGGCCTATGGGAATCCTCAAAACTGAAAAACATGATCGAATCTTACATTTAAAATCGTCGTTCAGATGAGATCAATCCAGTAAATCATGAAATAGTCAGTTTCAGGCAGTAATTACGATTAACGTAATTGCAGATTTTCAAAATTTCAAAAAGTACAATTTTGTTTACAAATAAAACCTTGCAGCCTGAAAAGAATGACATATTGGCACAATAACTCTACCCAATATACCCTGTTTTCCTTAGTTCACCATAATGGTGCCAGGATTTATCGAAAAAGTTTCTTATATAAACTAAAGAAGACATAATATATGAGATTTACCGGTACATGTGGTGTAAAATACGAGATTTACCTGTGCATGTGGTGTAAAATATGAGATTTACTTGTGCATGTGGTGTAAAATATGAGATTTACCTGTGCATGTGGTATAAAATATTAGATTTACCTGTGCATGTGGTGTAACATTTGTCCTCGGAAGTTAATCGGACATCCACTGGACCTGAAAGAAGATTAAGGTTTAGATTTAGAAAACTGGATTGTCATTGAGTAATCTGTGGAAGATTCTAAATAAATAGACATAATTTTAAATTATATAAATAAATGTATAAATGAAATGAAAAGAATTTGTTCTCTCAAAGCAATCTTGTCAGGTATTTTACCAATGTTTTACCATCTTTTTGAAAAAATAATTATCTAAACGGACCATCGTAAATAGTAATGCTCATATATTTTTGAGTATCGGTCAATTCGGTGTTCTTACAATTATGAAGTTAAGTTACAAATTGTGTCTAGAATGATTAGATGAGAAAGTCGATCTGGAGTCTACAAAATATGGTATTTTCCAATAACTTCAATTTAGAATCCTTGGATTTTTAAACTGATGTTAATTGTAAAAATGATTGAAACAGCTCTATTCAAAGGAGTTTCAGAGCACGTTGATGTATGATATGTGACTTACGAAATTTAGGATAAAGGAAAAAAGTAAAGGATACAAAGGGATTTATGAGCATTTAGCAAGATAGAAGAACAAAGAAGTTTAATAAGGTGAAGTTTGATAAAATGTTCAAATCAGGATTAGGACTCTGAGGTCACAGTATTATAAAATGATAAATCAGTGCGAAAATTCACCTGGATTTATAAATAAAGCTACACAGCTGATAATGTGGCCAAATTCCAAGGACATTTTATAAGCAGAAAATGATTTATAGCATTTGATAATTTATTCTCCATGTCCTGATACATTTATTTCACAATTCCAAATTCTATCCAAAAATGACCTGGACTAAATTAGCAAAATAAAAACGGATTCACGTATACCATTAGACTTTGTAATTTGACTAGTAATTAAGACCCTGTTCGGTGTATAAACACAAACATGGCATCATATTCAAAAACAATTTCTGTGTTATCTATGTCACTTTTTATCAAACAATTAAAGCCATTTGACAATCTTAATTGTTGAAAAGGTCGAGCCCTGGATGTATAAGTGTTGGCAAAAACACTAGAACATGATAAGATACACGACACATCAATGTTTAAGCTTTTGTCTGATTGTCCTGACAATACTTATAGATACTCTACTTAAGGAAGAGGAAGTCTTAAATAAAAAAATAAAGTCTTAAAGATCCCGAGACAAGATTCTCTATTCGTTATTGTACAAAACCGCTTCGTTAGTTTACAACATCCGTTCACATGGACTTATAATTCCCCGTGACTTGTACACAAAGGACACAAAATAACAAGCAGAAATTAACATCCCATCATTAAGAGAATACAAAAAGAGCGAAATACAATCCAAACTAGTATGATAATAAACATGATTTCAGTTAAAGGGGCTCAGCCCCTAATGGATCCTTTATTTAAAAATATTAACCATGGAAGCTTCAGATTTATTTATACAAGACGTTGAAACAAAATTCTTTCCGTAAGTACTTTGCAACATTCTATATTGCAATTTGCTCAATTCATTACAACATCGAATGCAAATAGATCAATTCATTTCAACAACAAAGGAGAAGTGTTAATCTGAATTATTTCGAGTTTTGGTGTATTTTATGTCAGATACTGATCCTCTCTAAATTCCTAACTAAAAAAAATTAAAACGCAAAACAACGCTTCAAACTTTAAATATATCTGAAATTCATTAAAGTTTTCTTTTATTTGTTTGACAATTGAATTTCAAATTTGATACCTCTAGATGTTGCATGGCGTCAATAATTCATTTGATTTATAATATACAAAACCAAAAAATACTAATATATAAGTTTTCCTAGTTCATTTCCTTATCATTTTTACTTATCTTTTAATTTGTGATATGTTTATTGACATGACTACCAACTAATAGAAACTCTAGTTTTATAGTCAGACATAAAAATGAATGAAGCTTGATTTTTAGAGAAAAATATATACTTAAAAAATCACTTTTAATAAATTTAATAATATATAAATTAATTTAAATATTGACTCACCACAGCTTATGACTGCCAATATGGCAGACAAAACAAGGGCTTTCGCAGCCAAAACCATCTTGGACTTATTCTCTTCTTTTCTTTATTCCTTATTTGCTGCGTATTTAGTGTCTAAAGCCCTGCACAGGTTCTAATTGCCTCTTTCGGGCCTCACAGACTCTTATATACCAAGGGGTCATAGGCCATTTTTGATTAAGTTACAAAATTGAAGAGATAACATGCAAAATTTTGCTGACATCTTCACCTGCATTTAACAGAGCCCTAGATTAACCCACTCACTTAAGAACTCTGGTGGGAGAAAGGGATCATAATGTTCAAAATATATATGGTGCATGTGTAATGGCTCTAAGCTAAACGCTTGGCTCATTTTATAAACGACACAGAGAAACAAACTATTTTGGTTTAATGGAATTTTTCTTGAATTCAATTGCGAAGTGGTTATTCTTGACACGCTCCCTATCCGGGCGCAGATTTCGACAAACCAGCTGATTAAGAACAAATAGAAATATGAAAATCGAGATTGTGGGCCAAATTGTTGACGTTTGACCTCGTTAAGCTGATAACCCACCAAGTAGAACTCAAGTCAAGAGAATAGTTGTTTACTCCCGTATCGGCCCAACATGGCTAATTTTAATAAATCACAGTTTGATAATTGTTTAAAACATAATTTCATAACCATTGTGAAATCATTGATTATGAGAATTTGTTCTAGAAACTACGGGTTCCCGGAGATTCAATACTCTCTACACCCTCGAACCCCTTTCAATAGTAACAATCATAGCACGGTATTATTAGTTGACTGATTGGACATTTTTATTATGAAGAACTGCATAAAAGCAGCCTACATATTTAAGAAATAAACATAAGGCTATATGTAAATGAAATAACGTTTTTGTAAATTGCATTTATAAAATATGAGATCTATGAGATATGTACCATGAATGTATTGTTTGCGGATTGCATGGTCATGATGGTGGTTGATGAGACCTCACATTTAGTGGGAACTGAGATATCCATCCCAATGCTAGGTCTCTAACAGTGTATACTTGCTGGATTTGTTTCATTTCCACGACCCCTTTGAGTGGGTTTGAAATAATGTTGGTTTTTAATCTTTTTGTTCGATCGTTAAAGGCCCCTGGAATAGTTTAAACCACTTTGGCTTCTGTTGTAGTTTATCTAATGTTATCAGATTTGATTTGAGAAAACCTTTCTTAATTCAGTCAGAAAGTTATTTTGAATAACATTTTGTTTGAAAAATTGGGATACTTTTTTGTCACACGCATCTATTAACAAGTAGTAATTCACACCAATGAATAGCGCAAACCATAATCTATTCTGTGTTGAAAAAATTAAGAAGAGGGCATTTACGATAATTGATGTTTTTAAAATCAGTTGTTCTACTATAGCCTGCGTCGCTTGTGTTGATAACCCGGGTTGATACCAACATTCAATTGTGTGCTATTTTGATGTCATCACAACATCACAAAAAAACAAAGGAATACAGTTCACACAGAGCATCGACTGCGTTGATGTTTTCCAAACTACATAAAAAATATGTTTGACATCAGTTCTTAAAGAGCGATGTTAGATGAGTGTTACTCATGCAATGAAATACTTTTTCTATGCATATACCATTTGTCTAATATTTTGTATCCTCCAACATACTGGTTGAAGTAATATTGCTGATGCATCATTTGTTTAAGATTTCGCCAGAAAGTGCCCTTAAGGGCTACCTCTTAAATGACAAACAATGAAAACATCAGGCAAAATACTGTTATTTTTGTGGTGCATCTAGGTTTTGCTGTCCAATATCTTGTATCATCCAAACATTAAGATTTCATCAATTCACAATAATTATTTCAAACAACTATTTTCAGAAATTAGTTTAATCCAATGTTGTATTTAAATGATTGTCATATATAAATTCTCAATTATATCGAATTAGTTACTAAATTGAATATGTTGAGCATGTGTTGGAGGATACAAAACATAAGGAATTGATGAACAATTTGTCCGAGTTTCCATCGCAAAATTTGATTTTTTCCAAACAATCACCATTAAAGATGTTTTAAGAAATAATCTTTGGAATGAAGCGTAGAAATAACTGTTAGTGCAAAGTGCTGTACAAAACGATATTTTCAAACTTTGCTAGGGGTCTTTAAAGCTGATGTATCATAGCATCTCATTTCCGAGAAGCAATGAAATGGAATGGCTTGGGTTATCGTGATACTATTTCAGTATCTTATTGAAAATTTAATTTTCAAAGTTTTTTTAAAAAATATTCACCTTGCTTATATCTTTTTTATCTAAAAAATGTTTCTCGATGAACTTAAATCGAAATATGAAATACTTTTAAAAGCGGCAATGTGATCGAGCGACTCGTGTAGCTCAGTAATAAAACAATCAAACAATCATTTGCTAACGCATTATGGAGGAGATATCAAAAATACTGATAATATGTACTTTTGTTCCTCTTTCAAGTTGAAATTCAATTTGTCATATGAACATTGTATTCTTGTAGGTTATTAGTGACTTGTTGAGCTTTGAGACTCACGAACTAATGGCAAATGAATAGTTACATTTTCTGTTTAAAACAATACACGTGCACTTGGACACATTCAAAAGCAGTTGTATTTTTGAATAAGTATTGATTAGAGTAAAGCAAGTATACAATGTTCTTCTGTCAATTTTTGAAAATTGTGATCATTTAATGCGCTAAACGAATTTCTTCTCGATCTAATGAACAACTTTAAGACATAATCAAAATGTAACGGCTTGCTTAACGCAGATAGGAATTAAACATGATGCTAATTGTAGTGACTGTCCACTAAGAGACACTTTAAAAAGCGCAAATTTTGGTAGTGTAGGCGGGTTCAGATTTTTTGAAAGCTATTAAAGAGAATTTAGAGAAATTATTTAATGTAAATCTTGATTTTAATGCCCATGATATGGTGTTATGCTAAATATGTATTTTGCTAAATAGGCTATCACCAGTAATCAAATATTACAGTATATATATGCAAAACAGTTTAATGAGGTAAATCCCAAACTGGACGAGCTAGACTCAATTTGAAAATACTATGTTTTTATATACACCAGAGTTTTTGGGTATGACGGTTGCGAATATCTGAATGAATGGAGGTGGTGTGAAAGTGGTTTAATATTTTATCTTTGCCTTGTTAAATGTATTGTTTCATGTTTTATTCAATAAAAAAAATGTAACGGTATTGTTGTTTTTCGAAAATGTATGTAATAAAACGATTATATCTGCTGTACCATGAGATTGCCTTGTCTATTTATTCTTAGAAGATGTGTTGAATGCACTAATTTCACTTGAACCCATTCACTTTGTGATGCAATAGAAAATATTTATTACATTTTAGGGTGACTATTTTTAAATATTGAATATGAGTAAACAATGATTTATGCTTGTGAAACAATGTGACCAAAGATCGACACAAAGTGCAACATAGCCATTTTATTTGATTGAATTATCTCTTTATCGATAATCCACTTGAACTTGGAGAAGTCAAGTTCCACGACCAGCTATCTATATACTAAGTTATCCTTTTAAATAGTTGAAAGGGCAATATGGGACTAATTGACAATCACTAGTAATTAACTTTGCCTGAAATAGAACCTGATAATTTCTGAATTTTTATATTTGAAAGTTTGACATGAATATCAAATCATCATAATCAATTGTACCATCAAATGTCAACGAAAATGAAGTATTTTCACATCTAATACGCTAAAATTAAAAACTGTTGATGGCATAATATCAGCAATTGCATTGTTGACTTCGGCTTCTCTAATGAAAACATTTTTGAAATCCATACCTAAATCTAAAAAGCAATTATGAATAAATAGTACCTTGGGCACTGGGGTCATATGACTAATGCGATTGTAACACAGCTAAATGTATGTATGTACCTTCAAAATCCATGCTTAGACTTAGATTGAAAGTGTTGATATCATGGACTAGAGAAATGGAAAGGAATCTTTAGGGAATCTGGTCTCATCCAATTTAGTTTTGTTCCAATCCAATTGGTGGATATGAAGAATTCTCCATTCAAATATCTTAGCCTTCCTTGATCTAACCATCTCAGAAATAGTACCATATTCCCTGTTTCGATAACGATATTTGGTAAATTGGTGACAATTTTGAATCTCTGCGACATAATTTTCAGTTCATCTTGTAGAAATTAATGTCATCATATAAAAAGGTATCTGTATAATTTGAAGCAAATTGATGACTTGACGGGTCCATGAAAAAAATATTTGAAACATTTCCATTTATTAACATTTGAGAGCATGTTGAAATCGAAGAATTTAATGGTTAAATGAAAAAATATATTCCATATATACACAAAGCAACTAACTTTGTATTGAAACGTTCAATACTTGGTCTGGCAGATCTACACTCCCCTCCATAAGTTTGGCAACCTTAGCTCCCTCGTTGGACTACGTGTTAAAGCCTCTACGTTTGAATTTTTATTTACTTAACTTATAATATTGATGGAAACGTAACTTGACTTTATTTCCAATACCTCCGAATTTTCTCAATTTTTTCCTCCATTATAATAGGTCGAAAATTGATGATAATTTTGATAAATTTGATCATTTTTCGCCTCCTGTGTTATTTCAATGGGAGAGGATTTTTGACAATTTTGACTTTAAAGCCCTATAACTTTGTTGAACCTGAAGTAACATATCAATTTTGTTAAATAAAGTGAGAAAATTCAATTGCCTGCCAAGTCGTATTTTTGGAAGAACTCGGATGGATGGATATTCTGTCATATTACTTGCGGCAAACCTGCCATTTCCCATTGGTTAACATGGGAATGCCGATTTTCCAAAATTCATCAAATTTCGACTTATTGTAATTAAGGAAAAAATTGAGAAAATTTGGAGGTATTGGAAATAAAGTCAAATTACGTTTCCATCAATAGTATAAGTATTTCCATAGTAGGTTAAGTAAATAAAAATTCAAAGGTAAAGAGGCCTTAACACGTAGTTCAATGGGGGAGCTAAGGTTGCCAAACTTATGGAGGTTAGTGTAAATTTTGTCATGTATCTTGATCGAATTACATTGTGGTTGAAATGGAATATAAGTTAGTGTTACTCGAACTATTGACATTTTGGCATTAGAATTTTACCAAAGTTCAATAATTCAAAACAAAACGTTTGCCAATCGTTCCAAAATAGTTACCGTGTGTCTTTATCTTGGAATGGTATTGAAAACATAATTGGATTTTACTCTTTTGTAAATCTTATCGTGAATTTCAAGCCAATCAATGTTTTACTTTTACTGCCAATATGTAAATTCCTAAATAAGTTCGATTCTCAGTTTTAGAATTAAAAAATGAGGAAATAACAATTTAGGAGGGTCACAAGATTAGTTTTAGATTTTTGTGTCAAATGGGGGGTTGATGACCACTTAGTCACGTGTACGTGGACGGAATATGCCATGCGTTCATATCAATAGATTGCACCAGAAAAATAAAATACTTCAAATTACAAAGTTCACTGCTGGGTCCAAAATCCAATGTCTATTGAGATTATAAATTAGGCTTTATCAAAGTCCAAGAGCTCGAGTGTCAAAGCATCTGGTCAAAGAGCGGCCACATTCTTTATTAGATTATCTTATTCTTTGTTTAAAATGTAAGCTATCTTTGGATGCTTGTCGTTTTGTGACTAGATTCTGATAGATGCATGAACTTTGGTACAATTTATTTACCTTTCGTGGGTCAACTATTAAGTCTTGTTCAGTAATTAATTCAAGAAAGTACAAAACATAATTCAAGATGACTTTTCGAACTTGGCAATTATCACATCAGATCAGTAAAATAATGTCATGAATTCATAATTCGTTACAAGTAGGCAAAGCTGGTATACATTTTTTCAGAAAGAAATCCCATTTGGATTTTTCTGATTTATCAATTTTATTGGTGAAATTGGTAAAGGAGTACTATCGCAAGGTTATCTTCTTGGAGCTTATCCAGTGTGTCAGCCTATCAACAGGAGCTTCATGGCCATATATTGTTTTGATTATCTATACTTTGTCTACATGTCATTAGATAGTTTGGGAAAATTACACTCTAAATAATAATAATATGGAGAATATTTGACTTTTGAAATCTCAAAACGTCTCAAAGGGAACACCTATTGTTCCCTGAAAATTCAGAAAGTCACAGCCAACTGGATGCTTGCCCTGTCGTTCTATTAAATATGACTCCTCCAAAAATGTCATGGCGTTTAACTAAATGTTTTATCTTTTGACATATATTTACCCCGAGTGGGTTTTTGTCGTCTGTGTGACCCCAATTGATAATATAAGTTTGATAATATGTAAAAAGCATTTTGACTTATTTACAGATAAACAAACAAATGTGCCAGGAAGTGAAAAACAACAAAGTATTGATATAGTTTCTATATACGAGTTATCTCATTGAACGAAGCTAAGAGGGCGTATTGAAAACACAATCGTCTAACAAAACATGCAGGGTGACCCAAAAAAATGCAACCTTCCATTTCTTCAATATTTTTCTTAAATGGAGGTTAATTGCTCTGGAATTTGGCACACAAGGACTTCATTCAATGTGGGATCTTCTGGCAAATTTAAATAATCATAGTCTTATATTGATACATGTAGAGTTATGGTTGTGTCAAAATATGCCACAGCTATCGTCAATTCCGCTGAAAACAAACTTGCAATGTTTAAGGAAAACTGTTCATAACACGGAGGCATTCTTCCCCATGGGTATGGCTCAAATTTTTGCAGCCATTACTTGATGGAGTTCTGCAATTGCGGTAGGGTTATGTTCATACACATTATCCTCTAAATAACCCCGTATATAGAAGTCAGGGGCATTGAGATCAAGACTGTGGAATGACCATGGGTTCTCCGTCCTAGGAGAGATAATCTTCTCATAGAAATGACAAGTGAGCCAGGCTATGCTATCATTAGAAGTGTGAGGAGTATCTTCATCCTTCTAGAACCACTCTTATTGTCTATTGAAGCCTGTATGTCACTCTAAAACTGCCTAGAACTTCCTCATATTTTGGAACGACCATTACTCTATCAATATAAGACTATGATTATTGAAACTTTGCCAGAGGATCCCACATTGAGTAAAGTCGTTGTGTGCCAAATTTCAGAGCAATTAACCTCCATTTAAGAAAAATATTGAAGAAATGGAGGGTTGCATTTCTTTGGGTCACCCTGTATTTATATATGTCAAGATGTCCGTCCATCCGGATGACAAATCCCGGTGCCCCTGTTTTGTTCATTATATGCATACTTTACGGGGAGTGGATATTCTGCCCTGAAGCCGATTTTCAAAATGGCCACTCGTTTACATCAAATGGTATTGCTGTTACATTAAATTGTATTTGTTACTGTTCTTGCTATTATAAAATAATTTTAATATTGTCAGAGTCAAATTATTCATTACATTGATTTAGTTAGAAATTTTATTTCCCAAAATTTGATATAGTGTCATTTTGAAAAATTTCTTTACGTGTCGTTAAATCTAAAAATTATCATGAGCGATTTAGATGACATTTGAACGTGAATTCTGGAGGCATGGCGTTTTTTCACAATTCGACCAATATTGGAACCATTTTGAAAATGGGAGCCTATTTTGTGAAGTGCTTCATTTTCGAAAGGTAATGGGAGGATTTTCTTGATATTTTATATGTAAATATTTTGAATCATTTATCTTTTGACGAAATCCCAAATATGGTTGTCGTTTTCATTGCACCGTGTAGATTGTCAAAAAGTTCTGAGAAAATTGTCTTAAAATGATACACACCCGGTGAACGTGAAAATGGGACGGAGGGGGGAGCAAGCAATTTCTGGTAGAAAAATGAACAAATCTGCAAAAATTATTTTTTCAAGAAAAGGTTTATGATTTAATTGCTAAACGAATAGGCGCACGGTATGGTAAAATATGTCGCGTATTCTACGAATTTTTTTTAGCCGATTCTCTTCTTAGGTATAAGATCTATTAAAAAGGCGCAACGCCACCAACGTGCAAAAGTCAATGTGTTTGCTTTAAATCAAGCATCAACGGTCTACATAACCTGCAATAAATATTTGTAAGTGACATTATCATCATAAAATTAATGACCTTAATGACTTTACAAAATACGTTTCCATACGTTGTATAAAAAATAATCGAAAATAATTAAAATGGGACGGAGGGGGGGAGGGGACGGAGGGGGGAGCAAAATGTCTATACGACATGATGAGAGATGTTACTTCACTTTATATCCAAATTTTCCCATTTTCTCCTCAATTACAATGGGTTAGGAATTGATAACAAGTTGTATTCGTAGTTAGATTTATTTAGGATTATCAAAATCTTGGAGGATCTAGCGTTTATCTTTTTATGTGTATAATAGTTTTTATTTTTTGAAGACTTATCATAAAAATGTAGACATCGCATCATATTTCTATTTGGACATGCAAGTTTTCGAGTAAGCAGTTACTTAACAGTGGCGTAGCCAGGATTTGGTGACCGGGGGTTCTATTTTTATATCATTCACAAATCCCCCCCCCCCCTTATTAGGGTTCCTCAAATAATGCAATTTGTACAATTAAACTCCCTCCAAAAGTTTGGCAAACCTAACTTACCCATTGGATTATGTATTGAAGCATCTTTAAGTTTCAATTTTATATGCATAATTTGTAAAGAAAAGGAGGGGAATATATAATTCATATTAATACCTTCATTAAATTAAGTAGACAATTGAATTTGAATTTTATTTAACAAATATGATGTCTTTATTTACGTTAAGCAAAGTCTGAAAGTAATAGGCTTTATCAAGAAACCTCTCCCATTGAAATAACACAGGACGTAAAAACGATTTTCAAAAATGACCTTGTAGCTTTCTAACTTAAATGTTCACTTTAGGCAACGTTCAAAAAAGTCAGACAACTTACAATTAGTTTTCTGCATCAAAATATATTTCGGTGAATCTTTTACTGAATACTAGTACATATCCTGAAATGTGATTTGCCCCGAATCCAGCATTATTTCGTCTGACTTCTAGAAGATCCTGGAGCATGATTCGTTTCCAAGGAATATCAACTATTTCGCACAATTTATTCTTTATAAGCTACTTCATCTAGGACAAAATAAATCACCTCATGCAATGGCTTGTCATTATTTTTCAGGAATTTTGTTGGAAGCCAGTTCGGATCAACTGCAAGGTTATTGAAATTGGCGCAAACACCCTGTACTCTGAAAGGTCGTTCTTCTATGATAACTTTTCACAACGTTTATACGAAGGCTTTTTAAACTATCCAGGATAGTCGTATTACTGATGAAAATATCTTCAAATAAGTGGGTCTCGGTTATGCTTTGTTTTAAAAAGTTAAAAATATTGCTTCGGAGTGGTAAGTTCCCCTGAGCAGATTAACTGCAACTGATAATAAAAACGTTTTGGTGGATATAAATCATATATAAATACAAGCGACTGTTCGAATATAAAACGTATTTTGTTAAGTTCAGACGGCTTGATAACAAATAAAGCTTTCACTATTTGAAGATTAATACCATATGATTTTCAATGTTTTTTTATTATGTAATTTATTCGCTAAACATATCATGACATTAACATGAAAATGGAGGGCAAGTAAACTGGAACGATAACAATTTGAATTCTATATAATCTCTTAGATGAGTGGAGTGTATCTGAAAGTACTGAACAATTGAAAGAATGAATAAATTTGAACAAATGCTTGTGTTCATAAATGATATACGCTTTTAAATAATTAATTTCACAACGTTTTTAATTATTTAACGAATTGGTTTCGGGGACTACGCCAGCCCCAGGGACGTCCCAAGAAATATTTTAAATTTTAATTGAAATAAAACAAAACAGAGATGTACACATTTGAAAGAACATGTGTTTCATCAATATTATGACTTTTCCAGATATTTATTCGTCAATGTTGTAAAAACCATTCGGAGTATGGGACGTCTGCATTGTTTTCAATAATTAGTTTCAATATCTTCGTATTGGACCAGAACTGGCTTAAAACAAAATTCCTACAAAGGACTGATTTAGCCATTGTCCAAGATGGGTTATTTTGTCGAGAAGAAGCAGCTTTTAAGTTAATTGTGCGAAATTATTGTTATTTCTAAATGTAAAATCTCATGCTCTGGGGTCTTCCCAAAATTGAATCTCACCCCGTGCCTAAGGTTGCCAAACGTTCTGAGGGAAGTGTAACTTCACTATGACATGTTTTTAACAAAATAAGGCTCTCGTGTTCACCATAACAAATATCAATTCATGTACTGCTCATATATGTAGTTTTCAAATAGCACAGTAATGTTTCTGGTTATTTTCACCAAAATGATATTTTGAGAAATCCTGACCGGGGGTTCGTTCGAACCCACCGAACCCCCGCTGCCTACGGCTATGCTTAAGTTGTTTCATTATTAACCTCGCTACCAGATATCTAGTATATGTTAATATTTTTGATTATGTTGGTCTTCAGCAGATGTAGAATTTAGACTAAATCATCTGCCAGGAAGTTTCCCAATTAGTGTACCAAATCATACCATGGGCACATCGCCTATTACGCCAAATACTGTTCTGTACTTTGCATATATTTTCTCACATTAAGTGTAATATATGTATTTATTATGCAATATGCATCTCACATTTAGTGCAATATATGTATTTATTGTAACATTTGTCCTCGACCATATGCATTTTGCAATTCACATTTAGTGCAATATATGTATTTATTGTAACATTTGTCCTCGACCATATGCATTTTGCAATTCACATTTAGTGCAATATATGTATTTATTGTAACATTTGTCCTCGACCATATGCATTTTGCAATTCACATTTAGTGCAATATATGTATTTATTGTAACATTTGTCCTCGACCGTATGCATTTTGCAATTCACATTTAGTGCAATATATGTATTTATTGTAACATTTGTCCTCGACCATATGCATTTTGCAATTCAGCTAGACAAAGACGTCATAACCATTAGGTCGTGAGTTGGAGACGCGTGAGCTTCTTGTATTTATTCAATTCTGCATAATTAAAATATATTGCATAATTAATATCAAGTAGATTGTTACTTCGCTGTGAATAACTTACATTTTCGCTGAAACTTACATGTCCAAAGTGTGATGTGCTGTGTATGATATGCCTACAAATCAGCAAGTAAAAACGTTAAGACAGGTAAACATTTATAGATAAACAATCTCCTGGAATATTTTGCCAACCTTAATTTGACCCCTCTAACTAAACCTAACAAGTACAACATGTTATCAATTCCTGACCCTTTGTAATTGAGGACATAATGGGAAAATCTGGATATAAAGTATCAAGTAACATCTCATATCATATCTTATAGACATATTGCTCCCCCCCCCTCCGTCCTCCCCCCCCCTCCGTCCCATTTTAATTATTTTCGATTATTTTTTATACAACGTATGGAAACATATTTTGTAAAGTCATTAAGGTCATTAATTTTATGATGATAATGTCACTTACAAATATTTATTGCACGTTGTGTAGACCGTTGATGCTTGATTTAAAGCAAAAACATTGACTTTTGCACGTTGGTGGTGTTGCGCCTTTTTTAATAGATCTTATACCTAAGAAGAGAATCGGCTAAAAAAAATTCGTAGAATACTCGACATATTTTACCATACCAAACCATATTCGTTTAGCAATTAAATCATAAACCTTTTCTTGAAAAAATAATTTTTCAGATTTGTTCATTTTTCTACCAGAAATTGCTTGCTCCCCCTCCGTCCCATTTTCACGATCACCGGGTGTGTGATAGTTTTATGCCTTTTTATTAGACGGAATGTGAAATGTTGGCAAAAATTATGAATGATTTCATCAAAAGAAATGTATGGTATTTCGTTTTTTAAGTGTATTTTATATAACTAACAATCTTCACAATATCTCAGTCATTTTGTATAATTGTAAAGCAATGCATTGGTTCAACATTTCAGTTCTATTGAAAATGTATATCATACGTGTTTGCCACTTGACAAAATGTTTGATGTAATTTGCTTCGCCCTGGTGTCGCTGTCTGTTTTTCTTGAGGAAACATGTATGTCTCATTTTTGGATGAAATTCATATGTGTTTAGACAATATAAGCATTTTTTAATTAAACAAATTCGCTATTTCTTTTACATGTTATATATACTTGTAATGTATCTACCCTCTGTAAAGAAAGGGGTACATGGTACATACTTTTATGAATGAATAAACAATGATGGATTGAAATAGCCATGCCAGGATGGTTATTTGGGGATATCTCAAGGATGAAGTCTACACAACATCACCGAGAGACGCTGATGATCTAAGAGCCAGAATTGTTGCACCAATGGAGGATCTAAGGGGACACAGAGACATCATCAGGGTGTGCGATGGGATCTAGGGAAAACATTTGCATTGAAAGGAATGTGGGTCATATTGAAGGACACAGTGGTTAAAACAACTTTACAAATGGACATTGGAATTTAAAAAGGGTGTTAAATATTGGAATCAATGAGTAGAAGAGTAATATCCTGATGTTTGTTGTCACTATATAATGATGGTGAAATTGACTTGGCTGAAAGTGGCACAAACCCATTTCTGATATGGTCACTTAAATCCCTCATTGGTCAGTCATCTGTGGAGAAAAATAGGAGATCTTGGTATTATATGAAAGAAGACATAAAGACACAAATGGTGATACCTTTGGAACTTCCCTAATATTCTTCATCTTTGAGAAATAAGTAATTCAATCTCGAATTCCTTTTTTGAGACACCCTGTGTTCTTTTATTGATTTTGTCCAATTTCCTCAATGGAATGATTCAGCACACAATGCACTGAATCCAGGGCTTAAATCCTTAAATCAAACGCCCTCATCCACTGTATTGGAAGCAAAATCATTTTGTTACTGTATTTGATATTATCACAAATAGCCAGTAAAGGTGTGTCCGATTTCAGCCAACCCAAACACATTATTTCATAGAACCGCAGTGCATTAGATCCCCAATCACCGCATCTAAGGTTACTCCTTATGTGGTTGTCAAGGTTACAACTTGAATCTACATATTGAAATTGATGGTTTGCAAATTTGACACTTGCAAAATCTTTCATTGAAAATATGTTCTTTTAGTGATTTCGTATCTTTTAAGTGACATGCTGGAGAATATTTTACAATGTGTTAGAAGAATTCAAGCTCAAGACTCAATGCATTGTGGAATGACCATTTCTTCCAGGCGTTATTTCCTAAAATCAACACTCGATACTGCGTATCTCGTGCATATTTTGGAAAGCAACACCTTCAAGGAATGGTCCTTCCACATTGCACTGAGTACAGGGCTTAAAACATTAAACCATGTGACAAAATCTAGAATTTGTGCTTTATGTTATGTTGAAGAGGAAAATATAGTACATTATCTATTCTCTTGTGAAAACCTAGAACAAGAGTGGGTTCTTTTTAGAGTAAATGTTAGATTAATGAAATACAATGGTCAGGATTTCATTACAACACAACTAAACCATAAATATCTCAAAACAAGGGGAAAGCACTGCTGCTATATACAACTTATTTAACAAAATATGTAGCTTGCTGTAGATAGTGGTACTTAACTTTTTGTATTTCTACTTTATATCTTACATAACTTTATGTAATATTGTACTCATCATTTATGGTAACATAGACATGCTGATTTTTTGGCCAGTTAGGCCAAATATCACTAATATCACTATTAAATATATCACAAGATACAATGGTCAAACAGATGCCATTGTTTCATATAATTGGCCCCTCATTGTTTCCAATAATTGTCCCCTCCATGTGGTACCTTCATGTAACTGGTCATTACTGAATATGATATGAAAGACATAATAATGTTCTATATATCAAGGTCATTATAGTAACGTTATGTAAAAGAGACACTGAACTCATAATCATGCAGACACATCTTGAATATAATATCATCTATAGGCTATGTTATATAAAAATCCCTGTGATCCAAATGTATGCCTGTTAATTAAGTGTATAATATCGCTTATTTATATGCTATTACGAACATAAAAGTATTATACGCCACATTGTAATCATCTTGAAAACATGACTTGGTTGGTTTCATATCAAAACGAGCAGCTTCCATCACATCACGGTTGATATTTATGTCCACATTCACTTTCCAATTCACAAATGTACCAAGTACATACAGTACACACGTCATTTGATACCCGTTGTCTTTAGGCTTAATTGTCGATTCCATTGCTAATCATTTTTCTATGGATATCCATTATCCATCACATTCCAAGTGATATCTTTATTTATCCCACGATTAATGTGTTATCTGTACAATAACAGCTATTGATATCTCTTATATTATTGCAATCCGTGTGATATTTTCCAGAAAATCGTTTATCAAACTCATATGCGTGTGATATCGTTTATCTCACGCATATCCGTGTGATATCACATTTGCATTTCGCGCCACAATATTGTTGGAAAATAGGTCAGATAATTTATTCTCTTTGAGAAAATAGGTCTGCCAGTGTCCTGGAAATTGGATCAGAACATCACAAGGTGATTGTAATCATGGGATAAACCCAATATCACATAATTTCTCGTGATATCATTTTATCGCCTCGTAGATATCAAATATCAACACTCATTCGCTTCGCTCACTCGTGTTGATAATTTTATTTGATATCAACTCGGCGATAAAAATGATATCACTCAAAATGATGTGATATTCTGTATATATTTATATTCTCCCAATGGAGACGCGCTAGTTTGACTAATGGGCCTTTTCTTAGAGGCGTTTGCACTAACATTATGCTCGGACCCGCTATATAGAATATCAAGATAAAAATATATATTTGAGACTAGGTCTCTTTCTCACAGTATCATTCACAATTTACATCAGCACTGTATATTAAATTTAATTCTGGACGTAAGGAACATCCTCTGAAATATTGTTTAGCGTCGAACTTTGACTTTTGTATTTTTCCTATGATATCACACTGGAATGAAGAAAAATGAAAAAATTAGGGCAAAACTTTCTAATTATTTTCATTCAGGCATAACTTAAAGATGCTTTAAAAAGACTGAGGAAAGTTAAGTGTCACAATTTGACAACATTCAAATATTCCTAACAGATGACAAACAGTTTGTCCGACATGTCACCATGAAAATTCTTCGATTGTGGCAATACGTTTGAAAAGATGGACATATCTTTCTATAGCCAGTGAGTTTGGCCAATTTTGCATGTTAAATCTTCAAAATCGTCCATATCTGATCAGATATCTCAAACATGTTTTCAAATAGCTAAAACTCATATTTACCATCCATTCTGCACCAATGAACTGCTGTGGTCGCTATCCCCAAGCACCCTCAACAAGAACCGGCCTTTCTTAGAGCCTCCCTTGATATATGGTACAATAAAATAACTACCAGGATCAAGGTTTAAACGTAGAGTCACTTCTCTCTCCTCGTGTTGTGAGGTCTTTTCGGCAACCATATGAAGTTTCTGGAGAGTTTTCTTTTCATCTTTTACTGGGTTGTGAATCTGTGTAAAATGAATGGTTGAATTCAGATTGCAGTAGCTAGTAGTAGCCAGAACAGAACTGGTGGTGTGATTCTATTTTCCTAATAATCCTTTTCGTTTCTGAATACTTTTTATAATTTCTAAACAGGATAAACTTCAAAATATTTTCTTTGACCCCTATTCAATTTTTATTTTAATCGTCCTTCATATTTCTTTCAATAATGGACAAGTTCAATTAGACAATTTTGTCAAATGATCTTCATGTTTAAAGAAGTAAATGAGATGTGGGCCAAATAAAAATACTTTGAAGTTTGTGTAAATGTGATTGAAGATTATTAATCATATATATTATATGTGTATAATTAAAAAGGGAATTAAACATTCGTGACTTCTGCCCTGGGTACTATTGATTTAAAGTGTTTTTAAAGTACAACTCAATGGGTTTCCCCATCTTCGCACGCTCGGTCTTCACTGCGTTCATCGACGGGAGCCGAGTAAACGAAGATGGGGTTTCCCCCGAGTAGTGAGATAACTTGGTTGAACCGCTGTAATAAAGTGTAAATTTATAAACATTCTGATGTCCGTAGCATCAATCAATGTGCATCGCAGATGAAGGGACAGAGATGGAGAGGGATGTATGAGGCAAAAAACTTACTCTATAGACTTCAAATCCAATCTTGGAGACAAATGTGTTGACAATTCGACTGCCTTGACTATAGTCTTGCATTAAGGAGATGATAGTATGGGTTTTAGCAGAATGGACTCTTGGTGATATTGTCTTGCCGCTAGGTGCTTCGTCTGGTTTAGATAAAGTCAAAAGAATGCGACAGCTTCTCTCGAATCTTCCCATTTTACATTCGTGTGGTGTATCTTAAAGCAGAGCATGATGTTAATTCATAAAAATAAAGAGTAAGATACACAATGGGTGATCGGTTCATTTATAAGAGGCATGTTGACAATCGTTCGGAGAAATTGGGTTGTATTTTTGGGAATCTTACTTGAAATACTCGGGGAGATACTTGAAGCACATAAAAACTATATATATTTTTTAAAACAATATCACACATGATAAACATCTCCATCATTGCAGATAAGTGAAAAATACCAACCTGTATTTCCCCATTCCCCTTTGTGAAACAGAAGTTGTTTCCAGCTTCCGTGTGAAGTGAAATGGTCCATTCTGGACTCAAATAAGGTAGAATTACATTTATACTTGAGCTCCTTTTCTGAGAGTTCCTCCTTCTTGACTGGCCTTAGGCAAGGTCGAGAATGCCTCCTCTGTGGAGTATGATTCAATGTGTCCTCCATACTGTGAAGGTCATTAAACGCAGCATCCGAGTTATGATCTCGTTGATCCTGTAATTTTGGGCTTTGGGTAAAAGACATGAAGATGTGAGAAACACTTTGAGCACTACCAACGGAATGTTTAGACTCTCCTTTAGCTAAGAGGTTTTGTGCTGAACCCCCAAAGGAAAAGGAGGAAAGTGAGTGGCCTTGTGATAGGCACTGTTTATTCGGAGTGGGCGGTGTTTGACATACATTAGTCATTGAATCGTCCATACTGATTCGTAACATTTGTGGTATGTGCGCAGCGCCAACTGCTCTCTTGGCGGTGTGCTCATGACCGACAGCTGTAAAATCACTTGACGATTGTCTACGCTGTGTCCAGCAATGTTTAACGTGAGCAAGTCTTTGTATATTTTCCCGCCTGGAACTTACTGGATTCTCCTGGGCGATTGTATAGTGCCCTTTAAAGTGGCGATTATTGTCTTCGACTACACATCCAAATCCCTCAGAATCTGTTTCATATAGGTCAGTGTTTGTATCTCGAACTCTTCGCTCTTGAGTATATCTCCCATCTTTAAACGGTTCAGTCGAACTACACAATACAATACCATCAAACTGACAATAGAAGTCTTCCAATGACATCCAGCACTCATTGATGTCTTTACTTCCAAGCGGGTCATACTTCCTCATGAAATCCTTGTCAAAGTTGCTCCAAGCACAGTTATTACTATAAACAGTGGAACGCCTTGATTAAACAAAAGTATACGGATCGTTTTCAGCTTTTAAAATCATTGCTCCTAGATTTGGGTTCTTAACTTTTCAGGGTGGTAAAATGTTAATCATAAGCACATGCTTCATTTATTCATTCTTATCCTAATATTTAAGATTCAATTGGATACAATTGTAGACGATTAGACTCATTATATTATACAGTTTTAAAACCTAACGTGTGTACAATGTTGTAGCCATTTTGGTAAAAAGTTTAGTGACTAGTTTTTCTATCGACGGGTATTAGAAGTTCAAATTTCAATGTGCATTTACCTTTAACAAAGAAAGTATAACCTTACCTGTCAGAAAAGTTTGACTGCAGCTTCACATATTTTGCATAGGGGTTCTTAATCCGGAGCATGTGCTTAACACATCCATCCTTCAGTGGAAACTGAAAAACAAAGAGACAATAAGCATAATTGGAACTGTATATCCAACATCATTTTCTGTTGG
This sequence comes from Owenia fusiformis, assembly GCA_903813345.2. NCBI lineage: Eukaryota > Metazoa > Annelida > Polychaeta > Sabellida > Oweniidae > Owenia > Owenia fusiformis. The sequence goes on along the minus strand of CAIIXF020000001.1, from coordinate 23,889,035 downwards.
TATAGCTCATAAATATTCCTTATTCTCTTGATACATATGTTTTCCTAAAGTGTGATATGTCTTGCATTTCTCCTATACCTTCTATAGAGAATTTATATTTTTGGCCATAGCTATTGTTTAACACTTCACTGACTACTATTTTTATAAAGTTATACATTGTACTATATTTGTACTTTCTCTGATAGTGGCAGTATATAAAACATATGTAAAATTGAGCATTGTTTCTTTATCAGTGCTTTATATTTTCCAGAATCAATTTTTTCTTAGATACCTTAGCGGCAGACGTTATAATGTGAAGATGACCTCTCTGGTTGTCATCTGTACCGCTCTGATTTGACAATTTAGTTACTATGGGAACAACTCTGGATGGTGTTGCTAGGATTTCTACACCGTCTTGGGAAGGCTTTGATATCTTTCTCCAGCACGTTATCATAGATCTGAAAAATGGTATCTTGAGCATAACCATAGAAACACTTGGTCATTGATCTGGCATTCCGTTTTAATTTCTGCTGTGTATTTGGGAAAGTTATATCACTCTCGTAAGCTAGAACATTCACAAATAATGAACTAGGTTCTAAATCAGTAGGATCAGGTAGATGTACCAGCCTATGACAATTATACTACCACATGCTCATAAATAATGAAACAGGATAATATCCATCTTCATGTAACAATAAAGTTGGAGTAACTGAAACCTTGTGAATCAAGATGATATCAATTCACATCTGATAATGTCATTGATTACCAGGTAACCTGCAGTGCACACGAAGGTGACGTGATAAGTGATATTATTTCGTCTAATTATAAACACAATTAGATAGTGAAGATGTTCTAAGTTCTTAAATACTGAGGTAACGTTATTCCCATATGAAACATACTTATGTGACAGGATATTAAAACATTCATTACCATGGAAACCAAGTGCTGAATCCGGTGCAAAACATCCAACAATAGATAAAAAACGTGACATGCATGATATACATTTAACCAGGTCCCAAGACACATGACGCCAATGAGGATGACATGACATCGAAATCACGTCAACAGCGCGAACGAGCAACTTGATTTATACATAATACCAAGGACGTCATCGATAATACGTGTAAAAACCGTGACAGTCCTAGGTCATTAGCCTTACCTGTTAATACAAGACTTATGCAGCAGGTGAAAAAGGTCTTCGTTCTTCAGCTGATCGATTCTGAACATCTCACAAATTGCACCAGTAAAGTCTGTTACTGCATTTAGAGGGTTGCCTAGCTCAAGGACTTCATAGGCTTTGAAACACCTAAAATTACATTGATGTAAAATATCATTGTTATTTTCGATAAAAAAGATCATAACCTCACCGATAATTGATTTTTTGTTTTGGAATTTTGGTCATGTACATGTTTACATTGGCAATTGTAGTTTAGCTTGGATCTATATTCCGTACTACCCCTTTCCTCACATACCATCAGGGGAAACCAAATATATAATCATTTACTTGGTGTTCCTATAGATCATCGGTTATGATGACAATCATTAATTTGCAGGGTTAATTTGCAGGCGCGTTACATCCTGTGCCAATCAAAAATATAATAGGAGACACACAACCTATTGATCCTTCCGCCGAGTGGGAAGGATAGACGGCATTACAAAAACAAAAATATAGTCCAATTATTGTCATTACATTAGCATCACCAGTGGTTGGATTTTGGTAAGTACATGAATGAAAAAGTATATGTGACCTTTTTGACCTGCCTCCATCTGTCAAAATCAGAATGACATTTTTTGACATTTTCTATAGATGGCGTCTTCAACAGGTGAGATCTTTTGATTTTCGGGGGGAGTTTTGATTCAAACTTTTTTGACTGACAGAGGACATACTGGGGTATGATGGAATGATAGCAAAATATGTCCACAAATCTTAGTTTTCTCTGGAAGACAGATCGTTTGTATGGGAATACGCATGTTATAACAATTAATTAGTTGGGTTAACCCATAGCGTATTGTTGATACAATGAAGATCCCATTAAGCATGTGTAATATGGATCACATATTGAAAAATTTCCTCGTGATTTAAAATCTAAAACAAACGATTTAAGTAGTGGGGATTAAAAAGTAAAAACATACATGTTTACGTAGTGTTAGGGATTAACAATGGATGTATAGGGAGGTAGGGATTTAAAACAAAAAAACACAAATTTTACAGTGGACCGAGTGGTGTTTTTTTTACAAAAAACATAGAGATTTATAAAATGGAGAATGTACTCTTAAATCGTGACACTGTTGGTAAAATTTTCCTGAACATTCGAAATGGAAGCGAATTAGCGAATTTTCTTACTTTGCATACGCCTTTTCCAAAAGTGATGGCCAATATTCTTTGTATTCTCCCAGTGCCGGACAATAGGCAGGTTCATCGTCAAGTGTTGGAATCTGATCGTCAACTATGATATCTTCCCAGTCGCCAAACCGCCAAATTTTGAATTGGAATTTACCTAGATTATAAATACATAGAATTATATAAAAGACATGTGTTTATAGGCCAAATGCCCTGATTCACCATCAACGCACCCCCATTCACCCCAACGCGCTATAATATATTCATGTATAATGTTTTCATTATTTTTGTAACCTGTAATGCCTCATTAAAATACAGCAATCCGATCGCATATATACCTTTTGATAATCAACGTCACCTGTAAGTATTTATTACAGGTTATGCATTTCCCAATATATCCCTAAAGGTTTAGCAGTTACAAAATTCATAGAAGGATTATTCACTTCGCGATATGCACTTCGCGATATGCAGTAGGGTACATAAGACAGCTATGATATTTCAACAATGATAATGATATTTTTCACTGTACAGTCATTTTAGCAAAGAACCAAAGTATCACTATCACTATTATGAGTTCACGATATCGTTGTGAATAATAGACATTGCTGAATATACAGGCTGGGCCAAAAAATGTTATTGATTTTAAAGTGCAATAACTCATATTTTTTTATTATTGGCATGACTGGTCTCAAACTAAAATGAACATGATGATTTGATTGGCCGCCACCTGAACACGATGCATAGAAAAACGACTGATATGGAACAAAACTTGCATCAATTCTTAGTCATCTCAGAAAGTTTGAGACCAATCATGAATAATAAACTTTGAATCAGTAAAATTCCTGATTCACTCTATACATTATCTGTATAGTACAATACCTGTATAAACATCCCTTTGAAAACTCTGTCTGAAGCTCCCGTAGCCAGGAATAGCCTTTTCTAGAAATCTAGCATTGAGAGAAGTGATTGTTATGGCGTATAGGAGCCAGAATCTCTCGTTCCACTGTTGCCATGGCAATGACACTTTCATCGTACCATCTATACCATTAAATTGCGCGTCTTCGTCGATTTCCTGGAAGAAAATGAGAAGTTAAAGTATACATGTACATTGTTAACGCAATTCTAATACGCATCGTACATTTTATCCAACAGAGAATCTCTGATTAATTTAGAAATAAAGAAATTGCTATATGTGATAAACCTTGAAAATGTGTGCGTACACTATTAGCCAATATACCATATTGTATTGGATATTCTTTGCTTGGTTCATGGGCTTTCAACTAGAAAGCCCATGCTTGGTTTGATGAAATTATAAAAAGTTTATACATTTTATTTGTTGTGATATAAAAATGCAATCATCTTGGAAATTACATTATGGTCATTACGATTTATACATGTGATTGCTATTTGTTTTGGAGTCATCAATCAGGATGATAACCAATGAGCTATTTAAGCTATCAGTAATACGCTATGGGCAAAATGTTACGGAATTGTTAACGGATAGCCAAGTTGGCTTAAAACACATCGATTATCTAGAAGGATGACTCTCATGACCATATTATGATGATATTGACATTTAATTTGACAAATTATGTGTAAAATATTGTAACAAGATACGTTTCAATCTAGAACTACATGGATCATGGACAAAAATGCTATGTTCATGGGGATTAAACAGACCAAGACATTTGAGATTGCATCTAAAATTACTTTCGGAAAGCCCCACATTAGATTTTTTTTTGTTTTTTTTAATTTATTTATTATCATATTCATTTAGTATTGCATTAGCAGTGTTGGCACTTGATACCCATAAAAGGGCATATCAGTGCTAAAATCAAAAGTTGTATAATATAAAAATATATTACAATTTATATGAATTGAATGAAGCAAGAAATACAATTATAGATATCATTATGCCTCCAAAAAGTATGCTAGAAAAGATAGCTAGTGTTAACATATTTACTGGAACATACACACATACATAACCGACAGCAAAGTAAACTATTGTTTGCCATGTGGTAACTTCTTTTTCGATTGATAAAATAGAGAATATAACTGAGCATTTTGTGTTTGCAAAATGTGATGAGTACTAGAATACAAATCTGAATCAAGGGATAGTAATCACCTAGCTAAAGCTAATATACTGTGTGCAACGCCCGATGATACTAGGTTTGACACGGATAAGTGTGTTCGTTGGACAAAAAATGTATCTTGGAAGTATTTAGACAATTATTATGCATTTAGCACTGATTACATAAAAGTGGTGACATATTATTAAAACTTCCAATAACTTCATTTTTCAAGTTCTCAGAGGTTCAAATCTGACTTTAGATTTGACCTTCAATGACCTTCTCAAGGTCAAAAAAGGTCAAAAGGGTATTTTTTCAACTTGCTCCTAATTGAGAATTTTTTTCAAAATCATCTACAAGTTCTCAAAAGTTCAAATCTGACTTTAAATTTGAGATTTGACCTTCACTGGCCTTCTCTCAAGGTAATAAATTGACCAGATTTTTTCAAAATCATCTACAAGTTCTCAGAAGTTCAAATCCGACTTCAGATTGAACTCATAATATTATGAGCAACTAGGTGGTGACATTTTGTCATGTTAAAGCCTTGATGATAGTTATTATAGACAGTGAGACCTCCATTTTAAGGTGATATCTTGTTTGTGTCTCAAATTACGTCATCGCCGTCGCATTTTGTTCATCACTAGAACAAGCATATACCGAGGATAAAGCACAGACGTATTACTGACATATTGACGTTTTTCGATGATTATCATGTTTTTAAACACTGAGGACAAAGCTATTGATGGTACTTTTGGACAGCGAAGACCTTCACTTTTAAGGCGATCTCTTGTTTTTGTCTTCAATGACGTATCTCTGTCATCGTCGTTGTATTTAATTAATCACTAGAAAGCATACCAGGATAAAGCACTCCAAGCAATGTCTTCAAAGGTCTCCAACTGACACACTGAATACCTTTTCCGTCTCGACTTTTATTGTCGATATTGCACGATCATTCTATTTACTTATATAATATTTTAGGTGTACCTGGTTTATAACAGCTTTGAATAAGACTACAGGTTACACACGGCGCTATTTGCCCTAATGTGACAGATTTTTTTACGTACGTCATCGGTGGACATATTGTGACAGCTATGAGACCCATTTACGAACAACGTCAGTTGGTTTAATGCGACAACTTCAAGATCAGTTAAATGTGACATGAGGCCCTAATAAGTTGATCAGACAGGGTGCCTGACATTGTTATAACTCACTTTTTACAGGTTTTGAGATAAGTATACTATCTTTCTCAATTTTTCACGAGGAATTCATTTCTGACGTCCATTTAAATGGATCCAGTGCCACATCAGTTCAAAATGAGGAAAAAAATTAGACCCACCTTGTCATATCCGTTCGGGTAGGCAGCAGAACCAATCAGATACATAATTTTGATCTTGACTAATAGTAATAACATTGTGGAAATAATGGGACGATCTCGAAAAAATAGGTTTTTAAAAATGACTCAATGACCTCTGATTTCTCAATGTCAGCAAAAATGCAATTGTAACAACGTGGAAATAATGGGACGATTTGTATAATCAGAATTGGCTATCTAGTCTTGCCTCAAGACTGCCCTCCTTCCCCCCAGTGGCGGATCTGGGGGGGGGGGCATAATACAGGGGGTAAACTGTCTTGAAGCAAGACTGTTGGCTATCATTGTGGTTTGCCACGCCCCCGAAGAGAAACAACAGAAGGGGTCAGATAAATCAAAATGATTGGCTACTTTTGTTTCACATAAATCGTTATCAAGTTATCAGATGCAATCCCGCCATCTTATTACCATCCAGCAGGTCTCAAATTAAATACTCATTCATATCGAGATATGACAAATGATGATTGAAAGTGGATCTCGAAGACTCATAATATTACATAATTATCGACGTAAATAGGTATGCTAAAAAGAAATTCTATGTAATGTCTCATGATATCAGTTACACTTAGATTCAGGCTTGGCAAGGAACTCATAAGGAATAAGCTGTATGTAGATGATTGATATCATTCTGAAATCAAAGAATTCAAAGAGTCTTTATTCCTGAATATTTCCTGTCTCAAAATAACTTGCTAAAGTGCTTGACTGTTCCGATATATCATGGACCTCCATGATATATCTAGCAGCATGTACATTGTTGTTTGAAGTAGAGAGGTTAGAATATCGGTATTCCGCTTTTCTATTTGCTCTAATAGGTCTAAAACCATACTGTCACTAAGATAAAAAATTATAGTGATTAATTAGTTTCGTGGATTAGTATTATTGGAATATAAGATGTAAATAATGATTAGGAAAGCTCGAGGTCATTGCCATTTCCGTGACACGGAAATGGATAATGAAGAAGGCTCGAGATGAAGTGAAGACGCCCATCAGTGCGAATGTCGAACATTAGATCATTTTGTAATTATTTGCCGAGCTTGCGAAGAAAACCAGTTCACCTTAGAGGGGTCTAAGCCCACGAACCCAATTATATACTCTTATATATAAAAAGAATATATATATTGTAAAAGAAATTCAGCAGCTTATACAACACAGTGCGCGTACTTTTCCTTATTGCACTGTCGACTGTGGGCAATTCTTCACTGAATGAAGACACCCGGGTGAAGATATCACTCGGACGTTACGTTCATCTAGAGAACGACTATGCTGCAATCCCGTGGAATGAGAGTCTCTACTGGTCATGTTTGAATAAGTTTTAATTTGCGGCATCATTTGCAATTGTTTTTTTTATTGGCCCCTTTTAAATTAAAAATCAAATGACTAAATGGTACTGACAAAGTGACTGCAGATTCGTTACCATGGCGACATATGATTGTGCAATGTACACACACCTCCATAAAGGTAATTTAGCAACGCACTAACTATAAGTAATTCTAACTGACTAAGTATATTTAGGTAATTGTTCGATATTAACTAACTAAAAACTCAAATTATCTGGATGCTCTGACAACGGCAACTGCAAAAGCCAGTGTGACCTTGTATTGAATTCTCGTTCTGTTAGTTTCCAGCACTTATCTTCAGAGACAAAGATTTCGTAAAGAATGATAGGCTAACTGAATCTAAATTGTCATGTCTGAACTTGCGTTAGTAGGATGCGATTTTAAATAGAAATACTGATCATGCAAAAACAACTTGGAAACAAGCGAATGACGTTGGAATGCCCGTCTTCATTACTGCAAAGATCTAGGGGGATTAACCCCAGAGTTCAAAGATGACATACGCTTATAATGTAAACCTGTATTGAGATGACCCACGTCTCTGATTGGTCAAAACGACAAACAAAAATGGCGGATTAAAAAATTTCTAATAACGCTTCGAATAATATTATGTTAATTTCTGGCTTGTTAAACAATATCATAGCTTGTTATTTCACATCAAGATAAAGAAAGATGTTAGGAACATGCTTACATCGATTAAAAGATCACAACGACGCGTTAGATTCGAAAACTAACTGGTGAAAATTTGCGCAAACGAAGGTGGTACGTAAGAGACGTAATACATGTACGTCTGCCATCGGTAAATCTCTGGGGCTTTCCCTCCTCTTATTACAGCATAGCCAATAACGACGTGTCAAGGTTCCATGAAGTCACAAATAGTGTCAAAGGGGCAAAGTCCCATGATAAAGTAGCAACACAAAAGCGGGCACAAAAGTCAATTCTACGGAATTCTAAGGGGCTTGAGGGTAAATTTAATCATAGCCAGCTTACGCTCATCTCGCTAAACAGAGCTCAAGGTAGCTGGAACGTTGAACTTTGCAAATTGTCATAACAGGAAAATATGTGTTCTTGTTTTGATAAGAAAACGCGCCATTGTTACTCACTGGATCTTTTTTATTCGAAATATGACTTCGGGCATGTTGGTCTTTTATACTGCATTGCGTATAGTGAGCAGAAACATTTTCCGTATACGGCATCAATATTATTCCCACAAACAACTATACTGTATGTATGGAAATAAAATTGAGAAAATATAAAGCAGTTGTGGAAATTGAATAAGAGGCTCAGCTGTGTTATGAAAATAACGTGTTATTCTAATTTCCCAGACCCAATCCCAGACGAAAAAGCCGACTTGGAGATATAGTTATCAAGAAGTTGTCTTATCTCAATAGCACAAAGGGCACAAATTAAGCGAGCTCTGTGCAAAATAAGGAAGTGAACTGTGTTTATTACGCGTCAGTTCACACTAGACATAAAAACGAGCTTCATATGGGGCCTTTAAACCTGATCGACACCCATTAAATTATTTAATCTTAACTATTTTTCAGACATGAGATTGCCAGATACTCAGACAGCTTAACGTACATTACTATTATTAATAAATATATATAGTAAACAATTGAGAATTCCTTGTATTTATAGATGCTGTTCATCTGTCCAATATTCTAGTGTATTTCATTTTTTATATTTTCACATATTGATCTGACATATTATCAAGCAGTGCTAGTATATTAACGTGCTCCATGCATGAATTATAATTCACAGTAGTTCATCATCACTTAATATAGATAGTCAATTAAAATAGCAAAATGTGTTAGATTAATCAGTCGTATCTGTTGAGAGCTACATGACACTGCATGCAATATGTTTAATCAATTTCAATATATGCTTTAATCTTGTGATGTAACTCGGAATATAAACTGTCTCAATAATGCACGACCTTGACACTGTCTGTGGGTACAGTACGTACAGTATCATAAATATATCAGAAATACCTTAAGGTAGATATTCTTATCCACCCTCTGAAGTCATCGTACTCTAACGGTGTAAAAATAATATCTTGTCTTTCACATATGGCTAAATGCATTAATGTCGTAGGCAACATACAGGTTTACGTAATCAATTTCACGTTGAACCAGATATAACTTATTACGCGAAAGATACAAGAGATCATCAATGTATCATTTATCAGCTAGACATTCATTTCCATATAAAGTAAGAATATATATACTATATAAACACATATAATTGCAAAAACTTACCAATGGACGTTTAAACACCATGCGTTCGTATTTGTCGTCTCCGCTATATACGTAAGTAAGTGAACTGATGTCCGCAGGGAACGTTTGGTCAATGAACAGCGCTCCATTTTTCGACGTTCTCCCTTGGCGTTTTAACAAGTTACCTTTCTTGTCGAATCCATCCACGAGGTAACGCTGACTCGAATCAAACCGCCAGTCGGTCATTTTAGTTTCGTAAAGACGATGAATACGAGTATATGTTCCATGAGTTGTCTTTAAAATCCTTGAATGAATTTATCAAATTAGAAGCAGTGTCTCCGCTGAAATGATGCTCGGAATGGATTTGCTAATGCAGAATATGGAAAGGTTGCTGCAGTTAATACTGATATTAATTAGTTCTTGGTTTGAAACAGCGACTACAAACTGCTAGCTTATATGTAATAGTAAACGATGTCTGACGAATGAGTTCGTACACTGTTGCTCATAATATGGAATATAAATTTTGCGTTTTTAGCATATTACGCTTATTGAAACAATTCAACCTCAATCATCAAATTTCTAATTTATCTCGATTTATCGAAGCATTCAAAACTCACTGTTTTCTTGCATGGTTCATATATTTTCATCGGTTTAGAGTAAAATGGCATCGTTTCCGACCACGGGCCTGTACTGGGTCTCAACTTCAAGATGCGCAAATTCAAAACCGAATCTACCTGAATGGAATGGATATACAAGTAAGATCATTTTAAAGCGTAAAATTAAAGGAATCGGCTTCTATGATTTCGACGATGGTCATACCACTTTAACTGTTAAATAAACAGTAACAGTGGGCAGGAGCTAGTCTCTGAATCAAATCTTCACTAGCGCCACCTATCATGGCCGGTGTGAAAGAAATGATGGTCCCCCAGGGATTATGGTCCCCTTTCTTAACGGCCCTTACTGGCCCTGATTGCGTATAAGATAATGAGGGAAAGAGTTGTATATAGGTCACCATATAAATCAATGGAAAGTAGGACCATAATTTGATAGGACCTCCTACCCTTTTACACCTGATTCAGTAATTGTTGGTTCCATAGACATCAACTTTGGGGCATAGTTTAGTTCAAGCAAGTTATTTTCCTACCCATAAAAGTCAACCGGGGTAGGAATGTCGTCATGTGAGAAATAAATAGAATTTTTCATGTTAGATCTACCTAGGTTTTCGGAATATTTAAGGAATGGAAAATCAAAACCTAACCTGATCGTCCGAACGTTAACAGTTAATGGGTTCGGAACATTGGATGATTTTCATATTTGACATTATTACTCTTGATCAGTTGTACAAATCCATTTATATTATTTTTGTAGTAGTTTTCATGTTTTCATCCTTCGTTATTTTATCTTCGAAACAAATGCCAGTTTGAGTATTGATAAAAGGACATAATTTGTATCTCAAATGACGCATATCTATCATCAACTGAAATCATGATTTTTATGCATGCAATGATTTCCAAATCAATTTGATCGTATACTTTGCTTGTACCTCTCTCTCTCTCGCATAATTGGTTATGTTCTCATGCCACAGGTGTAGATTATTAGTACCACCATGTGTACTGTCGAGTATTAGTACCTTGTTTACCATGGAGTTTTAGTACCGTGTGTTTCGTGGAGTTTTAGTACCATGTGTAACCCATGTAGCCGTTGTTGTGATCTGTTTTGGATATACGTAATTCACATTAATTTCAAATTCCCTTCAAATTGTGTATTGTTTTGACCCACCCTGTATATGCTGTAGGGAATTTATTGGCTATTTCAAAACAATGTTTTTTAAAATCCAATCAAACATTGTTCCATGGGCTTTCAAGAGACTGTTGAAAGCACATGATTTTCCTATAGAATGTACCGGTGTAAAAGGGTAGGAGGTCCTTTAATATTATGGTCCTACTCTCCATTGATTTATATGGTGACAAAAATACAACTGAACTCTTTCCCTCATTATCTTATACACAATCAGGGCCAGTAAGGGCCATTAAGAAAGGGGACCATAATCCCTGGGGGACCATAATTTCTTTCACACCAGTCTGAACTAAATGTATTACATAAAAGGTACCTTTGTACAGTGTATGACGATGTTTAAAATGGAATATAATTATTTTAATACGTCAAGTAATCATATTACATAGCACATGTAGTTATCTCATTATATCAGTGTTAAATGGTATTGATTGATAACATCAAGCCATGATTAGCACTTTTTTGAAACAGTGTTCAGCGGTTGGCGTCCAGTGGTCGGCGACTGAAACAAATTCTTACAACTTTCAATAAGTTAACAGATTCTGTTTACTGAAAAAAATACTGTTTACTGAAAGTAAATAAAAGCTTATGATCTTTACCTGAAATAAATATAAAAAAGTATATAATATTTTCCTGGTCTAAACCAACATTCATCATCAACTATGAAAATATGTTACGTTCACATAATCACTATTCATTTATTAGCTACTATGCTTATTAACATGTTATCACAGTGAACATGTTGCATGCAGGAAAAATTCATTTGAAAGACTTTACATTAAATCAGCAATATTTTTTTTATGAATTCTGACTTTCAATGTTCATTTATTTCATCAGACAATGGATATTATCTGAGTTATGATTAGTTGTTTAAATTGTCATCCATCTTATGCAAATGTTCTATTGTAAATTGTCATTCTTATTATACGCCTGTCTTCAGTATACTAGTAGTCTAAATTGCCATCCTTCTTATGCGCCTGTTCCATAGTATAGTCCTTAAGCTTAGTCCTGGTATAAAACACAAATACAATTGCTGTACAAAATACTGCATCAAAATTCTCACACTGATTGACACTTAGTGTTTCAATTGCTATGATGGACACCATATAATCCATAAAAGTATTTTCATAATGTATCACTATTTGCATGTGTCATCGGTTTGTTTGTGATGGATCAGGAACATGGTCGAAATCATCCAGAAACTTCTCTTGTTTGACAGCATACATTGAGTAAATATCTTTGAGAGTGTTAAGGAAAGTATGATCATATTATGCTACTGCATAAATCTGCAGGTAGAAAACACATATTATGTTGTTCAGTTATGTAAGATAATGACACATAATTTTCAATATTAAATATACTTTATAGTATCACTGATTCTGAATCAATGAGATGACCAATAATAAAAATTCAGAAATTACATACTACAGGCCCATAGCCAGGATCTACTGGGAGAGCGGTTTTACCAAGGGGGAGTTTTTGCCAGTTGTTTTTGACAATTTTGGCAAATATCATGCAAAAAGTGCTCAGAATGTGGTCCCTCCGCTTACCCCTGGCTAGGGGCCTGTACTAGTATTATTTAAAAAGAGTTTTTGCCAGGGTGAGCTTTTTGACAGTTTTGGCAAATATCATGCAAAATTTAAAAATACTACATTGTACTCTTCCACAAAGCTTTTTTGTATACTTCCTTATTTAGAACAACAAATCATCTTGAGACATTAGTACGCCTGTAAACTAGGCTGATAAAATTAAAAAATACAATTTTAGAAACCAAAATAAAACCAACAGTATTTCAACACTTGTACAATGCTGCCATCTATTTATGCATACAAATATTATTTCTACCAGAGACATGAATTGAAACATCTCTGATCAACAAAACTATTTTTTGTGCATACATGTACATGTCATGTATTGATTCTCAAAGCAGATTTTGAAATCTATAATGAATGAATTATAAATGGCACCTACATGGAAATATGCTCTGTTGATCTACGAATGCGATTGAAAGCTACCAGAAGTTTTTAAAGTTCATTCAGGATTCTCCAGGAATATTGAACCTTACTTCATCAAAACCACCTTTTGATTTCTCACTTCAAACTGGCTTATTATTGGACAGATAATGAACTAAATCAGAGGTGTTGCTCAAAATTTAGAATTGATCCGTGCTCCGCCTGTGGTGAGTGAATAGGCCGATCTAAAGGATGTCGTAATAACAAATTCAAATGCCCCCATTTTGAATATTTTTCCATCTCAGATTTTGAATCATCAGATTTGATCTTATTCCAGAACAAAAAATTCAAAACAAATAAAAGGTAATTGACGTCGTGTTTGGCTGAGTTCCACAATGTAATGTAGCAGGAGGGATGACACAGAACAAACTGCTAAGTAGACACAGGGTAACATTTCATTATTTTGTTATTTTAACCATATGAACTTCTCAATAGACTAAGTGTTTTATCTTTAGATAAACCTTTCGATAGAGCTGATTATGAATTAGAGTAATAGCCAGTTGTAATGAAAGTGAAGATTTTTATAAGATTATAAGATGATTACGGTTTATAGGCATATTTTGCCTGTTTAAAGGTTGAATAAAGACTATAGAAGAAATTTGGGAGTCATTTTACCTTTCCCGAGCTATTAGTGCAACGTTTGGCCTAGTGTCTTCTTCGCCATACCTATTTTCTTAAAATATATGCACTTGTCGACGAATACCACCAATCAGACTTGCAAATATACTTCTAAATAAGCTATTGAAAGGTTGGACGTCCCGCAATTTGTTTTTTGAAACATTTCTAAATCTCCGCCATTTAAAATTCTTGCTGCAGCTGAGAGAGGTAAGACCGCATGTTACAGTATAACCGCGGTTGTCTAATATAACCGTATGCATGGTACACGATATGACCGCCGTTGACGGTCTATTACCGGCGACTCTTGCAGTTAATTTGATCCACTGACGAAGAAAAATAAAAAAAAATCTAAGATTAAAACACCTCAAATCTGCCCATATTCAAGGTCTTCTTGACACGCGCATGGTATAAAGGAAACAGAATGTTGGACTGAACGTTATGTGAAAACGGGGCTGGAATCCAATGACAATATAACCGGGAAATCATTAAAAGGTATGTGAGCATTTTTTCTGTCGATGTCGGGAGAAGATTCTCGGGGATTTAGGATGCCAGTGATTGTGAATATCGGCAGAAATTAGGTACATTCGGGGGTTTTCTTTGTAGCTAATGAAAATAGATGTTAGCCTTGATGAAATATTCAAAATTCGATATATTTTGACACCCGGACCATGATCGTTGGATACGTCTCTGCACTATTTACTCAACCTTTAAGGTTCAGCTGGAAAGTTACACTGTCTACTTTTAATAAACCTGGAAACAGGTCAATGGCAGCGCCTGTGTTGTCTGGAAACTTTGAAAGAAAATTTGGAAAAATAGAAAGTGTGAAATATCAGAATTTCCTGGAGTTCCCATTGAACTCCTACCAGATATTCTAAAAGAAGACAATGTAATGATACTTTCCTGAAAAAAGCAAGGCAATTGACACATGTCTTCATACTTTATTTTGTACCAGAAAATAACATGTGCTGGTATAGCAATTTTTTACCAAAATGTTACTTTCCAGCTGTACCTTAACCGATCAATACTTAGGTTAGTAACGATGTATAAAATGATAGTCCACTGTATGATCGTATTTCATTGGGTGATTGTACCTGTGGGGGTCCAATCTGTTTTTGAACTGATTCACACTTTGGGCATTTACTACCCATTCTGGTATACAATTCCATTGTTTTACTACTCTCTGGCTAAATGAATGACGATACCTCAGGACTGAAGTCAGTATTTATGTGATTCAAGATGCCTAACCTGGATTATTCTATAGATAATATGGAGAACTTCCCATAATCCGTGATATCAAAAAGCGTTATATCAACAGTGAAAGTGAAACTAAAAAGCAAGAAATTACGAAATTGAAAGGATACAAATTCCTACGACACCTCCTGCAAGACAAAATCCTGTAAGAAGATTTCTTCTTCTGAGCATTTTGATTTCCTTTGCTCTTTCTGCATTCATCTGCTCGAGTTTTCGAATGAAATGTTTGTCAGAGTCCTTTAATTGACCAAATTGTTTGGTCATATCAACCTTTTCCATTTTATCACTGCCAGCCATTTTGAAAATTGCACGAGTTTTTCAAACGATACTTATTTCGTTTCGGACTACGTATGTTCGCAAATTATTAATATTGTAAGGACGGAACCATTTAATATTTAAGTGGTATCCTCTTGAATTGTAAATGATCAATATGATCAAGGTATGGTGAATCTTACAAAGTTAGGATCTAACAATCATGTACTTTTGAAGAATGAACTCATTGTAAATTAATTATGTTCATTTATTGCATGCATCATGTCAATAAAAATACAGACTATTTTGAATTCGTAGCTTAATTTTATACTCTAATACTAAGAATTAGAGTCATAATTTATATTACCTGCTTTTCATCTTATTTTTAATCTTAAAATTACTGTAATTTAAATGATAAAATCCAGGCCATTCCTTTTTTGAGTTCTTATGAACAAGTCTTGTCATGATGATGTCAGAGTTTAGAGGTTTGTTTTAAATTTTTTTATTTTCCAGTTTTAGCCCTTCTCGTTCAGTCAATTTGTCAGCATTTCCTTTCATATCAAATCTGTTGAATCATCTTTTTATATGAAACAATATATCTGGAAATAAATTGTTGTCTATTGCATCCTGAACCATTAGCTTTAGCTTGTTAGTGTACACGTCTATCTGCTCGATATCATAGGAGACAGGTTACCTGAAAAGGAAGATAGATATCATTATCTCTTATCTAAACAAGGACTGAAACTGAGGCAAGTCTACCCTGGCTGAAATCAGCTCTGAAATAACAATTACTGCATGTCAAGCCGTCATTCAATGCTGATTTTGTAGAAAACAGATCTGTCCATCCTTCTAGAGTCCATTTCACTGTTGAACTTCGTCAGTAAAAGCTAAAAAATAAGAAATCAAAATATCATTTTGCAATAACATATGGAAAAATATATTCCTATTGTACATGAATGACATTTGTATATCTTGGATTGCTTCTAGTTTGGCTTATAAAGTGTGTGAGCTCTTATATTTGGATGCTTCTCTGCCATGTTATTTTCAATAAGATTAACATGGCTGAAATTCTTCAAATTACAAGACGGCACAGGCTTATTGCACAAAAAACTAAAAAATCTGAAATATACAAATGTCATTCATGTACATTATGAATATACTTTTCCATATATTATTGCACAATGGTCTCCCAATTTCTTATTTTTGCCGTTCTACTGACGAACTGAAGCAGTGAAATGGACTCTACATGTGAGTTTTTCCCATAAAGATGCTTGATTAAGTAGAAATTCATCAAATTATACCCCTAGAATATCAAAGTTCAACTGTACATCAATCGCGTGAGGAAAAAAAACAAATCCATTCTTCACCTTCTGTTCACAAACCCTTCTTCTTCTTCTTGGAAAAGTTGTCCCTCATTTGACTAACAGCAAATGTGTATGTTTATGCAGCAATATATGTTAGTTTAGAAAATGATTAATTACAATCTTACCTGTACTTCACAGAAACATCCTAAGTATGAAAATATTTCACTAAAAATACATGCTTCCATTTTGTCACATGTTCATAATAATTTACATATTGACCATGTGATGTTGACAGGGAGTGTAAACGAACCTAGCGTACAGGAAATATGTTATGATATTTATTAAGAAATTAGGTATGGTAATCATTATTAATTAAGCATTAAGTATTAAGCCCCCAACCCACTTCACAAAGTTCATGAAGTACCAAGGAAAGACCAAATATTAAATAAATTAGAAAAATTGGAATTTCCCAAAAAATCAAGTGGGCGATAATAGAGCCTCTGAAACATGGCAAAAGTGACATATTTTGTAATTTTCAATGCATACTCCCGATAATTATCTATCATTGTGTGCTTTCCACACCATATCAAACTAATATTATCTAATAATAATGTATGTAATAAGTTAATGGAGGAAAAATTTAATGTTTCAGAGACTCTATTATCGCCCACTTGATTTTTTGGGAAATTCCAATTTTTCTAATTTATTTAATATTTGGTCTTTCCTTGGTACTTCATGAACTTTGTGAAGTGGGTTGGGGGCTTAATACTTAATGCTTAATTAATAATGATTACCATACCTAATTTCTTAATAAATATCATAACATATTTCCTGTACGCTAGGTTCGTTTACACTCCCTGTCAACATCACATGGTCAATATGTAAATTATTATGAACATGTGACAAAATGGAAGCATGTATTTTTAGTGAAATATTTTCATACTTAGGATGTTTCTGTGAAGTACAGGTAAGATTGTAATTAATCATTTTCTAAACTAACATATATTGCTGCATAAACATACACATTTGCTGTTAGTCAAATGAGGGACAACTTTTCCAAGAAGAAGAAGAAGGGTTTGTGAACAGAAGGTGAAGAATGGATTTGTTTTTTTTCCTCACGCGATTGATGTACAGTTGAACTTTGATATTCTAGGGGTATAATTTGATGAATTTCTACTTAATTAAGCATCTTTATGGGAAAAACTCACATGTAGAAGGATGGACAGATCTGTTTTCTACAAAATCAGCATTGAATGACGGCTTGACATGCAGTAATTGTTATTTCAGAGCTGATTTCAGCCAGGGTAGACTTGCCTCAGTTTCAGTCCTTGTTTAGATAAGAGATAGACCTCTAATGATATCTATCTTCCTTTTCAGGTAACCTGTCTCCTATGCTCGATATTTAATAAAAAATATAGTGTTTCAATCAAAGGCTCAGATCACAGAACACTATATCATACATTAACCAAACCCGTGTGGGCCAGTTATCTACTCCCGACGTCATAGTACTCCCGATGTCGTAGATCTACGACTTCGGGAGTAGATAACTGGGCCAGACGGGTTTGGTTACATACATGTATGCCTCATAATATTGAGTATGTTTCAGTATCGGAATGGTTGGTTAGCTGGTTACTTGATTGGTTGGATGGCTAGTATGTTGAGGTGGATGTCAGTTGGTTCGGTGGTTGGCATCTATATGAGTGCTAGTGTTTCCTTGCACCACGCCTTTAAGGTGTAACCAGAGCTGTCGAATGTCCCGCGAATGGCGGGATTAACCCGAGAATTTGATCAAAATTTGGCTCATTCGCGTGTCCAGCAATGTCCCGCGAAGTCCCGCAAATGTCAGCTTTGACCTCCGTGAATTTTCAAAATTGTAACTATCCCCGAGGCTAAATAATCAGATCATCGAAGACTGCTTTTGGAAAGAGAATATAGTCCATGTAGTTGGCTTCTCAAGTACCTAGTGTGCCATTATTTGGTATCAAAATAAAGAGGAAGAGTGCAATTTTCATTTTTCTCAAATGCGAGTTCCAATAAATGGACACTCATATCTCGAAAAGAAACCTGACTCCCTAAAATTTGATGTAGATTAATCAAACCCCTATATGAATAGGTACGTTTTAATGTATAACACTATGGGGGGTAAATGTTTCATAGTTGGTCATGAACCCCATAAGTGCAAAGTATTGTTCAGAATTTTTGAATTTCGTGTTGGATTACGGTACTCACACCTAAAAGCAAAGCGTGTTTTTTTGATAGTTTAATAATATTTCTATGCATATTGTGTGGAATTGTGTTGACGTTTACTTAAGTTAAGTGCATTATATTTGATAAATCAGTATCTGAAAGTTTGATTTGAGTACTTTTACATTAAGTCCCAATCACGCAAATCCCTTGAATGTCCTGTGACATCCCAAAAATTTAGGTGGATGTCCTGCAAAATCCTGCGAATTTAGGGCACTTTGTCTAAAAAACCTCTATGAAGTCTTTGGTGGTTACACTGTTAACTGTCCCGCAATTAGCGTGTTTGTTGCTCGAATGGTCCCGCGAAATACGCAAATTTGATCAAAATTTGACCTATTAGAGCAATCACACAAATCCCTTAAATGTCCCCCGAAATCCCGCGAATTCAGGTTGATGTCCTGCAAAATTCTGCAAATTTTTGGCACTGTGTCAAAAAAATCTGTCCCACGAGAAAATCATTGGGGGTTGACAGTACAGTAGAATCTGTATATCTGAACACCTGACTAATCCGAACACCTTCCAATTTGAACACTTTTTTTCGGTCCCATTTTTCCCCCCATTGACTCCCATGTTAAAAAAACCTTGAAATCAAAACACCTCCTAAATTGAACAGTGAGCAACCAGATTTGAAAAAGTGACCTGTCTAATCTGAACATTTTTATCAGAAATCAAATGTCTGGACATTTCAATTAAAGCCAAATATTGAGTCAGTGTTATAGTTGTTATTTATCTTTACATATACAATGTAATCAAAGAACCAATATTGTCCTAATTAACTTATTTAGTCTCAATGACATCCCTTTGTGGAAAACACAGGATGTTTTGGAAAGGTGTGAATACAGGAGTTAATTGGTTTATCCTGTTTTATATCCCATGGGTCTGTTACGATAGCTAAGATTCAATCAGTAAATGTTTTATAATCACAAAGACAACACAGACGACATTTGCAGACAAGATTATATCACGAGAAAGAGAAAAAATTCAACTTCGTAATATCCTATCACTAAAATGTCTCCTAAAAAGGCATACATCTGACATCCTGAATGCCCTTGATATTTTGAAGGATTATACATCATCTCGAATGAACACTCATGAAAAATTCTTTTTACTTGAACTGTTGAAGAGGATATGATACTCAAATATTGCTATAATGCTAAAAGTGCCAAGAAACAAGCAACAATGAAGGACTTTTTCAAGCAAAAGTTAAGCAGTGCTATATAACCATAATATGGGATAAGCCATTTGATAAGCATAAGATTTCGTATGAGACTATCATATACTTTTACAGTGTATTACAAAGTTTTTGCCAAAATATAAGAGTTGCTTTTACTAAAATGATGAAATTATTCAAAATATAAATAAAACATAGCCTATTGTAGAATTAACTCATCAAAAACATGTATTGTTTTCTGTGCAATAAGTGGACTGAACAATGAAAATCCCCCGACCAGCAAAATCCTCCAAATTTGAACACCTGCCAATTTGAACGCTTTTGTCTGGGCCCATGGGTATGTTCGGATTAGACAGATTTTACTGTACTGTGTAATGCCCTTAGGGAGAGGATCTGTTATGTTTGTAAATCTTACTACATGGAGAGCTAAAAATGTTACCCAATCAAATCTTAATAACTCAGTCATCCGATATGAGATTTAAGTCATATAACATTGTTCAATTTTCTTTCATTCTACTAAGTTTAATTTGTCTATTATTCCAGATGATCACAATTTTATGAGCATTTTACAAAACATGCTCAAAATGCAAATCTTGTTTTTGAGGCAAACTTGAACACATCGGATTGAGTGTACACATTATCTTTGAAATAACCCTAACGGTCTTCTTGGGGTTCATATCCTTGGGGTCCAATCCTGACGCGTCACGTGCCAATGCCCTTATAGAAAATGAGCTTCCACGAAGCATGTCATTATTTCAGTATGTTTTGGCATTTGGAATAGACTAAGCTTACTAGAATGAAAGAACATCGAACAAGGTTCAATTGTGTCAAATGTGACTTAGAACCCATACTCGGGGACTGATTTGTTTGGGTTACCTTTTTTGGCTTACCCTGTAGTTAAGGCCAAGTAGTTTTGGACATATTCAGCACTGGCAAGTGTTATGACTATTAAGATGCATTTTGAGCATGAAAGAAAAAAAATCAAATTTAAACCCTGTGAGGACTGTTAGGTACTCAGTCACCCGGAACCTCGGCTACCGGGCTACCCAGTTTTTTCTCATTTTTTACACAATGAAACCCAATAAAGGGCATGCAATCAGTTGAATATCAACTAGGGGAATAATATCAACCAGTTTTCCTTGTTTACACCTCCAGCAATATGCAACATCTCTGTTAGTAGAACACTTTTCAGAGTCCCAAAATAACCTTTCTTATTGTTTAAATGTACCTTCCAAGTAGAACACTTTTCAGAGTCCCAAGATAAACACTTTTAGAGGTTTCAAAGGTGTTTCACCTAGAGAGTTTTTTATTGTATTGGAAAAATTGTTTCAGATTTTTATTGTCAGCTCTTAATAAATATTGAAACCTTCCCATGTGAGCGCAGTACCCATGGTACTATGTTTTAGTTGTTCTAGCCTTTTTTCATCTCCAGTTTATACATGGAATTCATACTGAAATACTGCATGAAGTTGTTTATTGCATTACTATTATGTTATTCTAAGATTCCATGTTTTTTTCAGGTTAAGGCTGATATTGAACATAAGAATGATGAGATGAAGGTGGCCATTAAGAATGACACTTCCACTTTGGGACTATAATGTAAGGACAACATACATGTATGTTATTTTATACATTGTATTAATATGAAAATTAATGGAACTTGTGGGTTGTCATGATTTTAATGTATATCTAGCACAGGAGGCCATTGGCAAACACGATTATCCAATGAATAGGTAATACAGGGTGTCCCGAAAGTATGCCCCCCCCCCTAGGCAGATGTGTACCATTGTCCTCATAGTATGTGTCATACATCATTTTAAAGCTTATCCAAAGTTACAGGTCATATATGGAAAGCATTGCTGCTTTTAACATGGCGGCTAGGGAGACACCAGCATTTATTTTGGTGTAAACTGAATTTAGCTTTGGCCAAATTCTAAATTTTGAAGATAGCTGTAGATAGCTGATAATTATATAATTGCAACAATACTAGAGTTATACATGAGGAGGGATTAGAAGTAGAGTATATCTTAAGGGAAAGTATAGATATTATTGAGAAAGGAATATTGTCAGTGATGGAAGATATCTATATTGATATTCTCCCCCAATAAATGTAGGATATCCTATGATTTTGAGTGATATCATGTTTATCCACGAGTTGATATCAATATCTGGATAAGCAAGCATAGCGAATGAGTAGATTAGAATGATATCATGAAAATTCATAGGATATCCTATTTATCCCATAGTACATTTACAACGTGATGTCATGCAATCAACAATACATGCTTATTATTCAGCTAATGGAAAAATAAATATTACTGGATAAATATCAGTATAACTATGAATGACTATCCTATGAATTTTGATGAAAGATAATATCTGTCCAAATAGTCCAAATTAGGTAGCTATTTTATATTTTAATTGCAGAAAACAAGTGTATCTAATATAATATTGTGTGGGCAAACTATGTGAGCGAATAATACATCAGAAAATGCTTAAACACTTAATAGAAAATCAATTACTCTTTAAAAACCAATCTGGATTTCTGCCAGGGCATAGTGTTGAATACCAACTTTTAAGTATAACAAATTATATAATGACATCTTTTGAAAGTAACAAAGACGTTAGAACTCTATTTTTAGATATAGAATCTGCGTTTGACAAAATTCCACACGAGCTACTTCTTCATAAAATAAAATCATATGGTTTCGGTGAAAATATCATTAACCTTTTTTCTTCATACTTAAGTGAACGTAGAGTACGAACAAAAGTAAACTCAGATTTCTCTATCTGGTCTCAAATAGGATACATAAACTCTGGAGTTCCTCAGGGATCCATTCTTGGACCGATTTTCTTTCTAATGTACATAAATGACCTTCCAGATATTCTAGACTCCACATGTTTCATTTATGCTGATGACACTTCGATTTATGCTCAAGTGTCCTATAATGATAATACTACACTCTCTCACAATATACTCCAGTCTGATCTAAATAAAATACATTTGTGGTCAAATAAATGGAAAATGAAATTTAAGCCTAGTAAAACGAGAGAGGTAATCTTTAAAAAGCCAAGAGCAAAGTTAAGAAATTACCAACCCCTTTTCTTAAATAATGACCAAATTCAGAGAGTCCATAGTCACAAACACCTGGGAATCATTCTTGATGAACATCTAAATTTTGAGGAACACATCAATGCCATTGTTTTGAAAACTAGCAAAATGCTCAATCCACTTCTGTTTCTAAAGTCAAAAATTTCATCAAAACACTTGGAGACAATGTATACATCATTTATCCTTCCTCATTTAGAACAAGGCTCAACTTTTATTGACTCCTCCTCAAGAGTCCATATTGAAAAGCTCAATAGAATTCACTATCGTGCTGCGCTTATAGTTTCAGGTGCTATCACCGGATCAAATTTTGACAAAGTTTTACAAGCCTTGGGATGGAAATCCTTACTTGAGCGTAGACAGGAAAAGAAGGCAATATTAATGTTCAAAGTCAACAGAGAAATGGTCCCCACCTATGTTCAAGATATATACACACCTCTTTTAAACCCAGCTTATAGACCAGGACTAAGAACTCAACGTCAATATATAATCCCAGCCTCTGCATCATCAAAATTCCTAAATTCGCCTGCAATATCTCCTATTAAAATATGGATACCTATCCCAGTGCAAATCAAAAACAAAGAAACTAAGTCACAGTTCAAAAGATCATATGCAAATCACTTTTTCAAAAAGACTAAAATGATCTCTGCTTTGACACCCCATTTAAATATCCAGAGACCTTTGGAAATAAAACTAAATCGAATGAGATGTGACCTGTCTTTGCGCTCTGATTTTTTCCGGCACAACTTTGTAAATTACCAAGATCCAAGTTGTCCATGTGGGTTTCGAAACCAGACAAAGGTACACTATTTGCTTGATTGCCCTCTTACACATGATGCAAGACAAACATTTCTCCTAAGTCTCTCCCAGCAAGCTGACCCTGACCTCAAACTTTTCTCCAGTAAACGTAAATATGACAAGGTTGATATGATTTTATTTGGTGATAAAGAACTATCACCAAAGCTTAACTCAACACTTATAAATCTATCATCAGATTTTATTAACAAAATATTGTGAAGTGCCATAGCTACTGTACCTTGCCAAATTTCATATCATCATCACTCATCTTCATCCCATCTGAACACTGCATTTATGTAAATAATGACACTACTATTGTATGTGTAAATATCTGCTGTATAAAATGTATTTTCACAAGCCAATAATGTGCAAACGTAGGCTTGTTTCTCCATATTCATGTAATATTGTATTATTGTATGTTTATACATGTCCTAAATATGGAAATAAAATAACCTTAAAAAAAAAAAAATATTGTGTGTCAGACTTAAATGATGAAGACAAATTCTAAAATTTACATCCTCCAAAGCATGTGTCCTACCCTGTGTGCAGAGTCTAGTTAAACTACACGACGAAGCTCTCTTTTAAGAAGTGAAGTCAAACGAATGCAAAGGGTACATGTGTCCAGAATCTCCTTATGAATGTTCTGAACTTGGAGCCCTGTGAGGATAAGGATTGTTTTCTGATCATTCTTCAATTGCAACTTCGAAAATAAATATGGAATATTATTTTGAAAAATGAAAATAATTTGTTGTTAGGAATTCTCCACTCTTCAAAAATTAGGCAATGACTTTAGAAAGGATAGCCAGAGATATATGATCATTCTCAAGCATGCTATTCATAGGATTACACAGTATTTTTGTAATCAGTGGTAAATAGAGGATATCCTATGATTTATGAGTGATATGATTTTTATCCACGAATGGATATGATATCTGCACGAGCGAGCGTAGCGAGAGAGTTTGGATATGGCGCTGTATGTCATGGCTGAAACACCGTATGCTATGGTTAAGTGAAAATTTGTCAAAAATATCATATTTTATTTTCATTTAACCATAGCATACGGTGTTTCAGCCATGACATACGGCGCCGTATGCTATGAATTATGGATTTTTGCTACTTCAGACTCAAAACGAGGCTAAGTGTCAACATCGGCGGATCATTTGGGAAATTCGAATTAAATCACTTAATTTACTTGTGATATGATTTTAATCCACTCATGGATATTGACATCTGCACTCTCAATTCGTGGATAAAAATCATATCACTCATAAATCATAGGATATCCTCTATTTACATCATGTTTGTAAGTTGTATACATGTCAAGTTAACCATGAAACAACAGCATATCTAATACCTATTAAAGGGATTGTTATTATTTATAGAGCAGAGAAAATAATATCATTCATATTCAGATTCATCTGTTAATATCTTTAATAAAGAATAGTAGTTTTACGCTATGTGGTCGGAAAAGATGAACAGAGGGGAGAGTAGCTGATTTCTGCAAGGAAATGCTTCAAATCTGCAAGAAACTTGTTTTGAAAAACTAACAATGGCATTATTTTTGTAATAAAAATGTCACTTATAAGTATTAATTAGAGGTCATGTAGACCATTGTCTTGATTTATAGCAAAAACACTGATTTGTGCACGTTGGTGGCCTTGCACCCTTTTTTAAAAGATCTCACACCTTAGAAGTGTATCAGTTAAGATAAAATTATTAAATACATTGCACCTATTCATTTAGAGATTTATTCGTAAACTTTATAGGGGAAAAATGAATCTTCCAAGATTGCTAACTTTCAAGCAGAAATCGGTTCCTCTCCCTTTGTTCATTTTTTCCATCTAATGACAGGGCATGAGTACCTCATTGATTGATAACCTTTGAGAAAAAGTCTCCTAAAATAACAGTTTTGTGACTTTTACTTTAAATTTGAACAGTTTTTTGTTTGTCCCATTATCCACTTATTGGAAAAAAAATATGGTTCCCATGGTAACTCATATTTCGGATATGTAGGTGGGTCATGAGGTAATATTTAAATGTTAATCAAACTAACTGAACTAATACCCGAGGTGAAAAACATAAACAAAAATAGACTTATACAATTGATGCTATTAAGTATTAATCTACATGCTTGTGGTACATATGCATCAATGTGCAATGTCATCTTGCTTATTACAAAATCAATACAAGTTAGACAGCAACAGTTTAGCATGTTAGATTGAACAGCTGTATCTGCATTCATAGCAAATTAATCAATCTCTGAATTAGGATTAGAGCTAGGTAAACCAAGTTTAATTTAACTGATTCTCTTTTGTAACATTTGATCACTGTTTGACTTATACTGAATAAAAGATATAGATAATTTAGTACACTTGTAGTGGATGCGTGAAAATTCTCAAAAATTCTCACCATACTAAGGAAGTTAACAAGGAAACTTAAGGAATTGCAAATTTAAGGCATTAAAAATCAATATTTATTTTTGATGAACTTTTGTATTTAAAGGAATTATACTTTAATATTAATCACATTGATTTTTTAAATTTATTTCCAGGCGAGGTTTACATTTCCATTGTAACGCAAGAACTTCTTGACACCATTAACAGCAACCATGGATACCATATTGGCCAGGGGCCTCTGTACATTGGCCATACTTGCTGTGAACTTCATTGCATGCATACTGCCCCTCAAGATCATTCCACGAGACCCTAACAGAGTCCTAAGCTCCAAGTCTGAGAGGATCATCAGCTTTTGCAACTGCTTTGCTGGTGGTGTCTTCCTGGGGACATGCTTCATTGCTCTCTTGCCAAATATACATGAGAAGTTTAATAACATTTTAAAGAAAGAGGATATACATATTGATTACCCTGTAACTGAATTTGCAGTTGTTTTAGGGTTTTTCCTTGTTGTCTTCATAGAGAAAGCAGTTATGAAATGCAATAAAAATGGATATAGTCACTTGGACAGTGATACAGACGCTGAGTTAGAATTAAACTCAATCAAGTCAAAGAGCCCTATGCCAAGACAATTAAAGAGCTCAAGAACACCTAAAGAGATTACCAGAAAGATCAAATCACACAGGAATAAATCAAATAATTCTGCTGTGACCACCTCATCAACATCATCCACTTCTGGAGATGATAGTGATCAGGAGGTGTACAATAGTTTGATTACACATAAACAAGCAGCTGACCCAAGTCATGTTGCTTGCAATACCAGTAAAGAACATGGTCATAGAAGTGGACATAATAATGGTCACGGCCATAGCCATATGATAATACCTGAAGGTTCACGGACTGCTGGACTTAGGAGCTTTATTTTGCTCCTAGCATTAAGCATTCATGGTATATTTGAAGGTATGGTGCTAGGGCTACAAACTGATCTCACCAAAATAATTAATTTATTTATAGCAATTTTAATTCATGAAAGTCTAGTTTCATTTGCTCTTGGGATGAACCTTGCAAAATCTAACCTTAGAGTAGCAACGATCATTAAACTTTCAATAGTGTTTGTAATAATGATCCCTATTGGTGTAGCTATTGGGATTGGGTTAGGGGAAGTCAAAGGATTTGGTGGGAGTTTAGTCGCAATACTTTTTGAGGCACTGGCTGCAGGTACATTCTTGTATGTCCTTTTCTTAGAGATTTTACCTGGTGAAATCTCAAATGATCAAGATCCCCTACTGAAACTGCTCTTCATTTTTATTGGTTTTGTAGTCCTATCTTGTCTTCCTCTTCTTAATATGGATAATGGTCACTGATGATCATCATCCACTTATTCATTTGCTCATATTGTAAAAGACTCTCATCACTTCACAATTTCAATCATTTTATAATGATCCAAAAATATGTGTAAAAGTAATAAATTATGCCATAAAAATAACCAACACCAAAAATTGCAATTTATTCACAGTGAAAATCAATGTGCAATGGCTCAAGATAAAGCTCAGATTATATATATGCTTTATCAGTTTACATATTAATGTATTTTTCATGAATTGGGTAAGGGCCAATATTCCATTTGAACATTACATGTATATGCATCACGGCAGGGTAGTCAAACAGCATGCCTACTAATAGGCCACATCTTTTGTCTTTACCGCAACTGCAATATTATAAGATATTCTGTATTGGCACTCTACTTCGTCTCGTTCCAATACAGAATTTCTCAAGCAGAATATATCCTGTATTGCACTTCAAATCATTCTATAACATTTTTATTTACAAAGTTTCTCAAGCAGAATATATCCTGAATTGCACTTCAAATCATTCTATAACGTTTTTATCGTGTGATCTTAGGCCAATACAGTTTACTTAGGAGATAATCTCTTAGAAATATTCTGTATTCTCTGTATTGCTACAGAGATTGCCCCCTCCGTACCAATATTTTCTGTGTTGCTACGGAGCTAATCAATGGGGACAATCTTAGTAGCAATACAGATTGGTACAGCACAATAACTGACCAATCAGACGGCTTCATTTTACAGATCATACGATCATACGATGTTACTTTTAGTGACTATATTCACTTGGAAAAGATTGATTTTCATGAAATATGTAATATCATACTTTGTGATTTTGAATAAATTATTTAGATTACAGAAACATTGCTTGTGAGATTATGGTGGTGGATTGATAGATGTGTGCATCAATTATCTGAATGAATATCCAGTATTGTGTTTCAAGCTCAGTTTGTATTGAAAATGGAATGTCACTCTTGTCTTCCACTAGGTTGAGAAAGTAGACTTATTTGCATTTTTTAAAAGTAGATATAGTAGAAACTGTCTAGTGGAACACTACTGTAGGTGGATCACCTCATTCCACTTGCCATAATTTTTAAAAATGAAAGGAATGTAGGACAGAAGTGGAACACTTTTTGTGTTCCACTCACACAGTGACACAGGTTCTGATGTATTAAGTTACTTATTGTAATTTTATATAAAGATACAAAAAATAAAGTATGTTATTAATAATAAAGTATTGTATTTATTTTATAAGTTACTATACGATTCAGATCAAGAACAATAAATACATGATAGAGTGAACAATATTGCGGCCTTGAGATAAATATTTAAGTGAATTTAAAAAATACACTTATTCCCAGATTTTAAACACCAGATATTTTGTATTACAGAATCAAACCTCGGAGAATAACATTGTATGTGAAATGGATGCACAATAGGCATCATTACAGTATTATAATGATCAAGATAAGAGATGCAGTACATATTGTACTTCCAAATTTCCCCGCCATCATTCCCACATACAAACCAAACTCAACTTCTTAATTACTTTTAGACACTACACTACTAGGTTTAAAACGATACACGCTACAGTAAAGTTGCAGATGGAGCAGGTATTCTCTATCTTTATCTAGAGCATTTTTCAATTTTTTAATACAATGAAATCCGTGCTCAATGAATCCAGGGTTCTCACCAGGAATTTTTAGACCCCGGATTTTTGCAGTATCACGACTACTCACTCATTTGACGTTTGAGATCAGAGATATACTATTTGTATACTTTTCAAAATACTACTTAAGATTATCTACCTATTGTAATCACAAAATACATTTCTGAAAGGTTTCCCACTTCCTATTCCTTGTTTTTATCCAGTTTTGTATATTTTCTCAAGGGATTTATCACAAATAATGTGACAGAAATGTAAAATTAGACTCCAGAAAAAAACGCTTTAGACTCCAGAGAGGCTATTAGACTATGGAGCAAGAGGGTTTAAAGACATTAGACTCCAGAGAATCTCCAGAGTCTAAAAGCCTAGTGAGAACCCTGGAATCTATATTATGTATAGTAGAACACTTGGAAGATATCTAAAATCTAGTATACCTTCAGAAATATGAAAATAAACATTTGGCACTTCACTGTAGCCTGTATCCCTTTTAAATGTGGTCACGTGGTAGGGTAGAGTGTGTTTTATAGCGAAGATGATGAAATCTGGAAATGATATAACAAAAATCTATGTTGGTGTGTATCTTGGTGAATAGATTTTGAAGCAAAAGAATGGAGCAAATAATTGAATATTCTTTTATCTTATTATGGAACCATTAACACAGACACACTACCACTGACATGGAAGCAGCAACTGTTCCGTTGTCCTACAGCAGGAGTAATTTATTCAAAATATCAAAACTTGCACAGCTGTGTATAATCATATTGGTCTAACAAACTTCCCTTATCGCAAGTTTGAGAACAGCCAGATTTCATCTAAAATCAAAACGATCCTGGGTTGTGTGTCTATATGTTAAATGGAACTTCTGATATATGAAATTCTAGACAGTTACGTATATCCATAATCTTCAAGCTTGGCTAAATTCAATCTCCAGTTTCTGACCCTAATGCACATTCAGCTGATTCAGCCTCAACATGCGTTAAAGCTTGAGAACAAAACCTCTTAACTGTCCAAGTTGTGAAAACTAAAAATTTGAACTTGAAGCAGTACATTTATATTGGATTCAATGTTACTCTTTAGTTGCACATCACAATCTGTATGTAGCATATGGCACTTTCTCCGACCAGGCAAGCACCAACTTGCATTGCAACTCTACTGCATTACTGCATTGACTATATACTAATAATATTCTAGTCATCTACTCGTAGTAGACAAATGAAATGTCATAAAAATGGTCTCTCTCGGCCTGTTTCACTAGACTGTTGATATGCTTCACAAACTTTAGAGATTGCTTGTCTCTGTATACAAGGGCCAGGGAATTGTCCAATGGCTGCACAGTTAATAACTGAAAATAAACAAACCCCAGTTTATAGGTACAAATATAAAAAATTATACAGTAATTGTAAAGTTGTAAGGCCCCCAAACTAAAAATTTAAAAATGCCCATAACACATGGTCTACCAGATTTCTGGCTTATCTAATAGGCATTTATTTTGAACAGGTGTTTATTTGAAACTTTTCTTTTGGATGTACATTTCTTTTAAAAAAAGATATACCAGTGGTATATTAAAATTCATTTAGAGTGCCAGCAAGATTAGCACACTACAAAGTAAACAAAAAACTTTTCTTTGTAAAGCATTAGTCACCTTTTACTCTTCTTTGAGTGAAATTATCGCAAAGGACTTGTTTTTATTGGTAGAACCACCATATCTGAGCTACTGGTAAATTGTTATTCTTTTAAGTGATGCTGTGACACCATACTGCATGATGACAGAGATACAGTAGTTTACATTAGCCTCAGATAGGCACCTGTATCAACAATGCACAAGATCAGCATATGAGAAGATAAATGTACATACCTCCTCATCCTCACCCTTAGTGATGTAACTTGTGAAGCCCCCATACTCCTGCTTCCAGCCTGGAACAATGACACAATTGTACTTGTATTCAATAGACTAGATGCGAGTAGAAATAATCCTGATTTACTTCATTAAATATTCAAAATTCAGTCAAAATGATGTCATATTTGAAATCTACATGTAAACGTACATCTAGAAATATAGTTTCTAAAATTGTTTACCAACTTTGAAAATTTAAAATTTTGGGAAAATGTGATTTCTAGTTCCGGGAGATTCCCCATATGTTATAAAATCAGTGAAATTTCTTTACATTAGGGTGATATGAAAATTGAACCACTAAAACTGATAATATTAAGTTAAAGGGAACTTTCTATTATACCCGCCATGCTATCTCACCAACCGAATGAGCCGCCTGGTGATGAAACTAGAAACTACCTACTCGCATCTGAGTTATTTAATGGTGACCATAACTACTATACAAGTACTAATGGGCAAAGACAGGTGAGTTGAACAGTTGGGATGTCACTTTAACATACGATTAATAATACCTTAAAATAGAAACATTAGACTAATGCCATCGTCCTCATGTAGTAACCACTTAACTAGCAGCTTAATAGCCTAGCTTAATATACTAAATAGCCTTGATATATCAAAAGTTATACCTTTACAGCAACAGAAGAAGTTTGCATCCAGTGCAAATTCTGCCCCCTCTGAATCTGTATCATGCACCAATGTGTAGTCACCATGCTGCCATTTTCTCAATTCTCCATGGCAACGTGGGTTCTTGGGAGCTTTCTCTAAAATAATAGAAATGATGAATGTTGGTCTTCCTCTATTAAACATAAGAAATATAGAAGTGTTTGAAGAAATACAATATCTAGAATAACATGAGCTGGCAAGAGGCGCTAGACCATTTACAAGACAACAATTAAACATTATGTGTGCCATGTAGCCATTTACAAAACAAAAAGTTCGATTTCTAAATGCTTTGCATAGACAAGCTTTGCTAAAGAACTTGAAAAATGTACCCTATATCTGCTTCTCATGCATTCCAGTATGTGTGCCGTGTAGCCATTTACAAGACAAAAAGATTGATTTCTAAATGCTTTGCATAGACATGCTTTGCTTAAGAACTTGAAAAATGTACCCTATAAGTATATCTGCTTCTCATGCATGCATTACAATCACATACCTTTACTGTTTTTCTTTTTTCCTTCACCAGCATCTTTTTTAGTTTTAGATTTTCCTTTTACGCTAACATTGCACTCTGAAGATGAGGTCGATCTTGCCCTTGATCTCAAATTGTGACCACCCATAGATTCACTGGTATCCATGACAGAGGAGTCCTGCCTCTCAATTGCCGTTCCAGTGTTATGAGTGTCATTAGTGTCCATTATGCTAGAATCTTGTCTCTGAGTCACTTTTACATGTGTGGCATCTATGGTGTGATCTGTATCAGGTTCAGTATGTTCCAACCCTGTGTCCATTACACTAGAGTCTTGCCTCTCAGTGTTGGCTTTAACACTCTCCTTGCTTGCTTCTCCAAGGTTATCACTTTCAGTGTCAGGCTCATCATCAGATTCACTATCACTGGGTGCAAGGGCATGAAAAGACAGCCCAGTCATGTTTGAGAGTGTCAGGAACATCATTTCTGATTGGAACAACTTGATACATTCCCTCATTAAGCTAGGCAATGTCTTAACATTGGCTGCATTGTAATTTCTGAAAAGTTTTATCGTGCAATTATTTAAAAGATTTGATATACAATTTTGTTACACCGGGGAAATAATGCAGTTTAAAAATCTGAAGGTACATGTATACACATATTAAAGATTTATTCATCCAAGGTAAAAAGAGAGCACTACTTTTAATTTTTGTTGGATAAGAGCCTAAATGCAATATACTGTGGATCAGTGCTTATCCTGTACTCTGTGGATCAGGAATGTGATTGTACTTGATCTGTTGTACCTTTTATTAGGGGGTCCTATGTGTTCCCATTCCACATCGTGGTCTTTCATTTCTTGCACTAGTTGCTGATATTTTTCCTCCTGAAAATTGAACACTATGGATCGTAATATAAATTTATGAAAGTCAGTATGAGAGGTCAATTTCAGTCTGAAAGATCATAGTCGTAGCCAGTTTGAGATTATTCTTACACAGGTCGACTAAAGGACACTATGATTTATTTCATTTTGAGTTTAGGTTGAGCCCTAAAGAAAGCATTCACTTCTTATTAATTTCAAAATATTATTGCCGCTATTACTTCCATGTAATTTAACTGTAACAAGGTCCAACAACTTTACTGACAGATTTGTATTTGCAAAATATAAGACAACAGCAACTCCAAAGCGTAGCAAATCCCATTGAACAGCCATGGCTGGCATTTTTACATACAAAGTATATAGCAAAAATGGCAGTACGGACGGACAGGCGGAGGCGTTCCCTATATCCCTCTTTGTTCGATAGGATAAATACCTTTATGAATTCTTTAAGTTCTATTTCAGAGTCCTCCTCAAACTTCTCCTGAATCTGGGATTGCACATTGATATCCAGGTATATAGGGTTGACCCATTCATACAAGATGTCCTCCTATAAAACACAGAAATCACATTTCACCTTATAAGAAGAATACAGCCTCATTATCCTCATCTAAAGAAAAAAATCCATATGATATGTCAAGGTATGTTCAGTTCGTTCAGTTCGGTTCAGTGACACTGAATCTACATGAGGGGTCTTATTTACATGTACTTCTAGACTTTACTGATCAGAAACCAAAGTACAGTAAATGTAAAAAATTGGGTGTCAAATAAATATGTTCTTTCCCTCCCTCAGCTTTAACATCCCAATAATGTTGCATTCTTTAAATATATTCAAGCATTACATCTAGTCTCCACCTATTCAAATTTTCAAAAGCTGTTTACCTCTGTTGGAATGTGTGGTTCTAATGGCCTCGGTACTTCTATATGACGTTTGGGGCGTGGAATATTTGGACCATGGAACCAGCCATTCACTGAGAGCCTCACTTTACCTTCAGCTAGTACTTCGGACACCTATATGACATGCACATAAAGAGAACATAAGGTAATGATATTGTACTGGAGCCAAGAAATGGTCAATATTGTTGAATCGTTTTTGTTCTGAAAACTTAATGTCTTATGCACATGAGAAATCTATAACTTCAATCTTCAATCTATAACCATTCTTGACTTGAACATTCATAACATGACAATATGTTGGCCTTTTATGTTAAACTAGTGGGTAAAAGAAATGGGTTGTACAAAATAACAAGGCATTAACATGACAAAATGTCATCACCTAGCTGCTCACAGTATTATGAGTTCAATCTTAAGTAAGAATTGAATTTCTGAGAACTTGTAGATGAATTTGAAAAAATAAATTGGTCAATAAAAAAATAACTTTTTTACCCTGAGAAGGTCATTGGAGGTGAAATCTCAAATCTTAAGTCAGATTTGAACTTAAGAACTTGGAGATGTTTTTTTGACCTTGAGAAGGTCATTGAAGGGCAAATCTTTTTTGACCTTGAGAATGTCATTGAAGGTCAAATCAATAGCCAGATTTGAACTTTTGAGAACTTGTATATGATTTAAAAAAAAAATTGGTCCATTAAATTGAAGCAAGTTGAAAAAGACCTTTTTCACCTATTTTTACCTTGAAAAGGTCATTGAAGGTCAAGTCTCATATCTAAAGTCAGATTTGAACTTCTGATAACTTGTAGATGATTTTGAAAAAAGGTCAATTTGAAGCAAGTTAAAAATACCTTTTTGACCTTTTTAATCTTTTTTTGACCTTGAAAAGGTCATTGAAGGTCAAATCTCAAATATACCACTTTTTGGTGGTGACATAAAAATTATAAGACTTACAAAGGCATTCATCAATCACACTACAATATAATAACATTGGGCCACAAATTTGCAGAAAATGTGTTCAGATTATAACTCCATTGACTTTTACCTGGTGATGTGATGCTTCAGTAACTTCAAAGAAAGCAAATGTATTCCTACATGGAATAATAGATTTAACAATGTCATTCGGCTGACCATACTCTGAAAATAATCATTAAATCAAAATTATATTTTATACATTGTTTTTGTGGGGAAAACATTAATGAAAAGTCCATTTAACTATTTTTAATACAAATAAACTTTAAATTAAAATATGTATTGCATATTTTAGAATTAATAATGCTGTTTTCATTTATGGTAATTAATTTTGCTGTTTCTACCTACCATCCATGTTGAATAGATCTAATGTGCCACCATCCTCTTTACTCCAGACAGGCACCAAGTAAAGGATAAATGCAATTCTTCTCCCTTCCAGTTCATCATCATGACAAAGTAAAGTGTCTGAAGCATACATATGAAAATAACAAATAATCAGTCAGTGCCTCTTTAATTCAACAAATAATTCACAAACAAGGCACTCATGTTACAACAGTGAACCACTGAGTAAGTTATTGTGAATAGTTACAAAGTGCAATAATTTGTATGACACAAACTGCAGAAAGATGACTGACAATTATACAAATACCAAATACTGGTCATAAAAACAGTGGCTTTATACATATACATGTACATGCATAACATTAAATAATGTAACATAAAAAAGTGTATTTACCAATATAACTGACTCACCAGTATGGTCATATCTGGAACAAGTCATGTCAATCTTGCTAGATAGGGGAATACCTGTCACATCTCGAAGCCATTGTACAAAACTCCCTGATAAAAGTTTCCTACAATATAAAGTGTATGTACAAACAAAAACTCATCTTTTAAGTTAAATAAATTGGTAAAAAATTAATTAAAATCGTTTCTTTATTTTTATTTTTCCTTACGAGTATGCTAATGTATCTTTAACATATTCTTGGTAATTGAGCTCTGTTGTCAAGTGTTTTTAAGGCCACAAACAATCACCTAGTATAACATTGAAAATCCAAGTGATGCTTCACATAACTTTTCCATACCTTAGTGCTTTTATATGGGGGCTCTTACATTTCTTTAAATCATCACTCTGAAATTAAACAGTATAATGAGCCAATTTATCGGTATAATATATAAAATATTAAGCTTAGAATATAAATCATTATTATATCACACTGTCATATTCCTGACTTTCGTTGAATACCAAATGATATTCACCAGTCCGATTTAGTCCAGTATAATTTTAATTTTGTATATATCTGGGAGTACATTGTTATGATTAATTAGACATTAATAGTTTGTTATTCCATTAAAGTGAGTGAGGAATATAACAGTGAATAATAAAACAAATATTCAATTCTAATCTCGATGAATAACTGTGAACTATTATATTGTATAATATTGTAGGGTTTTTATCATACTTCAATTTATTTATATTCACACCATTTTTTATTTCTTTTCTTCTAAAATGCTTGAACAGACCTGTTGGAACTTGTAAAGATCGTTATTTTTCTGATAGTATATCTGATCTTCCATTTCATTTTGTAGACCATCTAGAAATTGTGGATCATCCAAGAAGTCTGGCAACACACAGCACATGAATGGGTCATTATGTAGGGTGGCACAATCATCTAAAAAACAATTGCATTCTTTGGAAATATGGTTTCTCTTAGCTGTTCTACACTGTGTACACTTTGTCTGAATTTCTGGTCTTACGTTCATACAATACAACCATACATTGATTATATTTCAAAAAATGAAAAGTAACCGTGCTAGTATGCACATATTTTTGACTTTATCAATTCTTATTCTACCACCAGCCTAAACATTCTCTCAAAGCCAAAAAAAGTAGTGACTGTCTCAAATTACAGAGGTATACATTTAATTCATTTATTGAATATTCTAAAAATCACCAGAGATATTGCATGATTTCGTCAGGATTTCATCTAAAATTAAAACAAACCACGAAAAATGGCGCTATTCGAAAACTGGACGAAATGTCGTTAATGTCTGACATTAGTAACTGGCTGTAAATTCTAAGTTAGCGATCCAGAAGATGTGAACTAATACATTGATCACTTCATGTGTGTTTTGGAATTTTTGGTGAGGTAATATATTATATAAGACCAAAACTCGCAATTCAAATTGTGATGTGGAAAAATGGTGGATATTTGATTTCAAATTATGATTATGACATGACCAGTTACCAGTTATACATGCAGGAATTTATCTTTGGACGAAGGCCACGATACAGTGGCCTTAGAAGAAGGTATGTAATGCCCATCTCCAATGAAATACTTGGTCCAAGGAATAGAAATATTTTTATGAAATTGTTCCACGCAATGCAACAAAGGATCGAGTTAGAATAATGGCTGCCAATCCTCCTTGTTTCTGTTGCAAATTATCGACATACCTGTTAACGAAGCTTTTGTTTTGAACGAATGTCCAAGCTTCGATTTGTATTCAGAGTTATTGTAGAGTTCATTCAACTGAACATGTTGTGGAGATTTGATACTCTTCTGTTTATGTTTCCCGGTTGACTGGCGCTTCACAGGGGATCCCACTGGTGTTGACGGCTCCGACACATCGATAGGCTTCCGTTTTATACTCATTTGTGCTTATGTATGTCTTCAATTCGACATAAAGACCAACTGAATAAAAATTCTTCACGTGCAGAAAAACATGAAAATGGATTCAGTTTCGAAGGTTGTGCACATACGCGACTTTCAATATGTAGAAGTAGGGAGCTGTGCTATGTAAACTAACAGTACATTTTTCCAAGCAGCAAGGCTCATTTAACTTTGGATATTTTTAAGTTACACCATGAATTTAAGGACCCTCCTAGTCTCATATACAGTTCAAAAATGTCTTTCAAGGGCTTGAAGGAAATTATATCCATGAAAGTAAGGGCCTAGCTTTCCTATATTCATGGGCATTTGAAAGCCCATGCTAAATTGAAAAGTTTAGTCAGTATCAATCAACCATTAGATGGATACAAAATCTCTTTGATCAGACTAGAACATTCCATTTCTTGAATCATTTCTAAAGGAAAATGGGTCTTAAAGGTATCCCCCACCCCGTCCAAAATACAGGTAAAAGCTTTTACATTTGGCAGACTTCTAATAGTAGCCCATCATAGGTGCAGAGATCAATCTATAATATAGGGTCTTTATTAAAATTTGACATTGATGTTGACTCTCTGATGCAAGTCATAACTCCAAATACTCTAAGTCATCAGAGCTGGTGTGTTACAGTCTACCCATCATAGATGAAGTTGGCATTTGGCAAGAACTTTACCCACATTTACCATTCAGAATGTAACACATAGCCTCTGATGGAGACTTTATACATCACCATGCATTCGAGATTCTGCATGTTCAAGTTGCAGTGTCCATTGGCGGATCCAGAAATTAACAAGGGGGGGGGGGGCAAATTTTGAGTCTGGAAAAAAAAATTTCAAAACAAAACTCAACATTTTGGGCTCCT
Organism: Owenia fusiformis; assembly: GCA_903813345.2. Classification (NCBI taxonomy): domain Eukaryota; kingdom Metazoa; phylum Annelida; class Polychaeta; order Sabellida; family Oweniidae; genus Owenia; species Owenia fusiformis. The sequence continues at coordinate 23,850,484 of CAIIXF020000001.1, read as the reverse complement.
AAAACCAAATATTGGGCCTTTTTGAAAACTAAGGCCGATTTTTGATAAATTGGCCCCAAAAAGACCAAATTATTTTTTGAGGCCCTACAAAATTGTGGGGCCCAGAAACTAAATATTTTTTCTGGGCCCACTAAAGGGGGGTGGGGCATGGTCAGAAATTGAAGTGAAATTAAAAAACAGTTCGTATTTGGCTGCCTGGGTTCTAGTTCAAGTCATGTAAAAATACTGATGGAATTACATTTGATGGCAGAAAGCTCAAATTTTGACAGTTGGTTGTTATTTTCTCAATTGCATTGGCAATACTGTGCGGAGAAGTTGGTCTCAAGACATATTTAGGGCATATAAGATATTATACAACCTATAATAGGAAGTGAAGCCTAAGAGGCACTGCATGTTATTAAGAATTCATAGAAAATTATTGATCCCTTGAGACAGACATGTCAGTTGCACATTGTCAATGAGATGTTTGATTATAATGCCACAGTGTTCAGCACGTACCATATATTTTGTATTCTTTTCACTGATTTTACAGAACAATTTAAGTAGAAATGTTATTGAATTTATTTCAAATTAACACTTGAAATTACATTAATATTATAAAATGATACAACATTACAACTTAATGTTTATAAACAGTTGCCATACAGTATATCAGATATTATTTTCTTGAATTACAAATTAGTGTGATCATTAAAATGGCACCATTTGCTGCGGGCTCACATGGTGGTTCCTTAGTTCTCATTATTAAAAATAGCTCAAGTTCAAAAGTAGGTCAAGTCACAAAAAACATCATAGATAAGTACAGCCAATATAATACAATATGACAACTCAATGAATCAGATCAGCATGGAATCATGTGAGTTACACTGCAAAATTTGGGATAAAAATAACTGAATTTTAGTCAAACTTCCTGAATAATCTATTGAGCAAACTAAAACCTTGGATGCTGAAACTAACAATGATACTTCTCAGCATCAATTGCAAAATATGTCTTATTTGGGAACTTTATAAACGATACAGACTTGCATATATGCTCGTATTGGCCAAAAATATGATATTTTGACGACAAAAAGGCAGATTTCTCAAAACAAGGAAGTAGAAGCTTAGGAGCAAAGTCGTAAATTACCTGTATGAACCCAAATGGATATCAGCCTCAGTTAAGACGAATGACACTTTTCATTTGTCCAAATATTGTTTCAAAGGCAAAGTAGTATAGTAATTTTTGCAAGTTGATTTCTCTCTTGGTAACAGCCCATTTAAATCATACTAAAATGTCTCTCATATTTCTTCAACTATACCAACGCAGCAATGGGTTTGCAAGGCATAATCCTTATTAAGGAATGGATGAACAGAAAGACAAATGGGCCTAAGGTCACCATGTGAGCCAAAAATGATATGAACAGCTCCTCCAATGGCACCAGAATATACAGGGTGGTAAACTGCTAATTAAATGTATTTACTTTACTAACGAGGTACATATATGTATTTTCTAAATGATTTATGAACACACGAAGTTATTAAATTATTTGTTTTAATATCAATATTATGAATATCTTAAATTACATGTACATGTATATTGTCTTGATTTAGAAAGTAGACAAAACCTCATGAATATCTGAAATCTGGTTGAATAAAACTGAACTGTTCATGGATTACATACTTAACCTTAATCTAGTCACTAATCTAGTTATGTCATGCACTACAATAGAGTGCAATAGCACAAAATAGGGTACAATTGTACAATAATGAATGATCTAATAACTATAAACATTATACTAAACATTCAAACAATAAATAAAATCAGGAAATACTTTGTGTACATTTTGTGCTGATATGATACCATAATTAATCTTATATAATAAAGGAATTTATGCATTACAGTATGGTAGAGTCATAACACCACAGAACAGTATGTGTACTATTGTTATACAGTATGTGTACTCCACAGTACTGTATAATACAATACAGTACAGTTCTCAACTTTTATATATCACTGATATTGTACATAGTAAATCATATCATATCAATGTCATTTTCCCACTAAACTTTGCATATCCATAGCCAGATTGTTTTACAAAGCAAAAAAGATTAACGACTAAGGTTCTTAATGAGCTTCAGAATATATTCCAGAATACATAGTTTTTTTTGTATTTGAAAGTGAGAATATGAGATCTCAGCAGATATTACTATTTCTCCCACACGTGTACGAGAACCTCTGTCAGATGTATTATATTAACCTCAAGATAATCTCAATATCCTGACTGAACCTCATAGGATAATCTCTATGAACTACTCACCAGAGAAAAATATCTTATAAAAATTCTTCATTTCTTATCTGAAAGGTACAACACTAACATATTTTAAAGATATAAAATAAACAGCTATTCTACCTTAACGATTGTCAATGTAAATTTTACAATAAACATAAATTCCTATTTTACAATTCCGTATCAATGTTAATGGAAGTAATGCTGACACTGTGTGTGAATCTTACACTATTTGACCAGTTTAATCATTAATTATGACACATTTCTGTTATTTGGTCAACTTTCTAATATCCCTTATATTTTACACTAAATTACTATTTAATAAGCCATAGTGGTACCAGCCAGACAAACAGTAGCAAAGGTTGCACAAAAGTGGCACTTCTAAATGGTTGAGAAGTTCTTAAATATATATTAATTACACATCACCAAATTGAATATAAACTAAACCTTAACTAACTTCGCAATTTACAAGTCAGACATTTCACTGTTTTATTCATTTTCGATAAATAACAAGATAAGAAGGTGACGTGAACCTCTCTGCATGATGTTCCAAATTAGATTTAAACTAAAAATTAAAAAAGACACAAAGCATATAAATGTTACATACATTATCATGCTGGTACCACATCTAGAACACTCTGGTGTTAATGCACAGCTTTAAACACACACTTACAAAACTAACATTATAAATTGAACAAAAAATGGTGCCACTTGGTATATTGAAAAAATATGCTAAGGAAACATTGAACAGCTCACTCAACTCAAATAAAGAAAAAAATGCTAATTTTTAAACTATTTTTTAAAAAATCAATGCATTGATATCAATTGTCTTACTGCTACATATCATTTTGCTGAAATTCTAATTTGTTTGCAAATTAAAGGGTATTAAATAGTGCAACAGATGTCAGTTACATTAGTTAGAGCACCAGTTAATGAACACATTTTCCAATATATTTTCCATGGAACTTTTACTTCATGAATGTGAACTTCACGTATTATATGTATATAACTTACATATTCAAATTGATTGTAATGTAGAGTATTCCAGGAAACTAACAAAATGTAAATTCTTCAACATTCTTAATTTGAAGAGATTATGTACCTTCATCTCTTGAGAATAATAAAAATCAAACTTGATGGTCTTTACATGCATGATTGACTTGCTTTTATCTTAAAAGCCATTACCTAAGTAACTCCAGTAATCAGAACCTCTTACAACTTAAGAAAAGAACAGTAACACCTCTCAGATGGAATACCTCTCTGTCAGGAACACCTGACAAACTGAACACTTATTCTTTAAGGAAGACCTATATAGAAGTTTTAAAAAGAACCAAATTTCATCAACTAACATATGAATGAACAATTCTCTCTAAGAAACACCTGTACAAAAGGAACAATTTAGGTGTTCCATATACAGGATTCACTGAAATAGTAATGTACATATAACACATATTCAAATGGTGACTCCATTCACAGATAATGTACAAGCTGTTCTAGGCTTCTTTACTCTATTACAGCAGGGACCAGGCTTCAACATAGTGATGTATTCACCAAGTTATGGCTCCAACATTAACATGTATATGCACCAAGTTATGGCTCAAACATTAACATGTACATACACCAAGTTATGGCTCCAACATTATCATGTTCATACACCAAGTTATGGCTCCAACATTAACATGTACATACACCAAGTTATGGCTCCAACATTAACATGTACATACCCCAAGTTATGGCTCCAACATTAACATGTACATACACCAAGTTATGGCTGCAACATTATCATGTACATTCACCAAGTTATGGCTCCAACATTAACATGTACATACACCAAGTTATGGCTGCAACATTATCATGTACATTCACCAAGTTATGGCTGCAACATTATCATGTACATGCACCAAATTATGGCTCCAATATTAACATGTACATACACCAAGGTATGGCTCCAACATTATCATGTACATGCACCAAGTTATGGCTCCAATATTAGTATGCACAAGTTATGCATCAGCTGTTCAACGCTTCTTTATCTTCAATGCATCTTTACTTTATGTCTTGTACATCTAAACCATACATGGACACTTATATTGCAGCCTTATGACCTCCTACATTGTAGTAGATCAAACCATATCACATGTTGTCTTAATATACTCAATTTGACTCAACATGGATGTCTAAGTCAACAAGATCTGCCCTATCAATCTCAGCATAACTTCGTTTTTTCTTGTTCTCTCTAAGTTTATAGTTAGAGTTGTGATTTCTTTTGACAGGTTGCTCCTGAAATAAAAAACAGATACTGTATAACATGTATTAAATCCGGGTGCTTTATTTTCCGAATTGGATTAAAATTGCTATTGCCGAATAAAAGTTTGCCGACCTGACACCCCTAAATGTAAAGCCAAATAAAACATTGCTAAGCTGACACCCCTAATATAATTTTGATTTACAACTGAATTTTAATCACCTTCATTTGACTGACTCCGAAAACCTGACATCCTGACATTATGAGTGACAATTTGAGTGATTTATTCACATAATACCCGCATTTGATAGACTCAGGACAATAATACCAGGATTAAAAACTTTTAATATCGGGATTAAAAACTTTTAATACTGGGATTTCCAAAGCACTTGGATACGATTATATCTTCTGACATTTTAACTTTTTAACATGACAATCCTTTTAATATTTTGTAGAATTTACTGCATGCATTTTAACTGCAACATTTTTATTATTAACTTTCTTTGTAATTGTAGTGCTGGGGAATAAAGCTTAGATTTTATCGTATTTTATTTATGATTTTTGTTAAAGTATAGTAAGTTGATACTCGTTAGAAAATTACCCTATTACAGTAAGTTGACGCATGTTAGACACCATATTATCGCCCACTAAGATCGATCTTCAATTACTTAATTATATTTCCGAATTTTATGTTGCCGTTTCTGTTTTACATTCGGCAATCGGCAACTTTATATCCACGGCAGTATTTCATGTTATACAGTATTGTAAAACATATTCATCCACACAATCTGGTATTTTAGTTATTTTGTTGTGAAAATATCATGAAGAAAGAAAGCAAGAAAACAAAAGTTATAGCAAAATTACCAATACTTTCTGAACACTCTGTAATACATTTACATGTACATGCAAATTCACAAATCACTGAAATTATTACCAATTTCACCACCAGGTGGATAATGACGGAAAGGGTACCCCTAAAATTTAGGCTGTAGATTGAGTTTGAGTGGTTCGATTTTCAAAGAACCATTTTGACTTTGATAATTGTATTATTGAAAATAGGTCCAGTAAAAGAGAATCTGTCTAATACAAGAAAAGACAAGGCATTAACATGACAAAATGTCACCACCTAGTTGCTCACAGTGCTATTAGTCTACATGTTAAGTCTGCATCTGATTTGAATTTCTGAGAACTCTGTATCAATGATTTTAAAAAAATGGTCAGTTTGAAGTTTTGAATTTGAAGGTAAAATCTCAAATCTGAAGTCAGATTAAAACTTCTGAGACCTTGTAGATGATCTTGAAAAAATTGGTCAATTTGAAGCAAGTTGAAAAAAAAGACCTTTTTGAGCTTGAGAAGGTCATTGAAGGTCAAATCTTTTTTGACATTGGGAATGCCATTGAAGGTCAAATGTATAGTCAGATTTTTTGAGAACTTGTAGATAATTTTGAAAAAAATTTGAAGCAAGTTGAAAAAAGACCAATGACTTCTTGTGGTGACATAAAACAGCACTTTTCATGATTTCATAACATGGGCTCTAAGAATAAATCTGACCTTGAATTCATATTTTCTAAGAAAATAAATATTTTTGAAACCATATTTCTAGATGAAGCCTTATATGTAGATTTCAAATATGATATTACTTTGACTAATTGTTGACCATTTAATGATTTAAATCAGGATTATTTGGACTTGCATCTAGTCTACTACCAACCTGACTAGATGAGTTGAACCCTTGTTCATTGGATAGTTGATATAAAAAGTAATCTTGAAAGTAACATAACAACAAAGTCTTCTCACCTGAAGGTCATCTAGCTCCAAAGATGAGTCTGACTCTCCCTTGTTTGCTGAGGGAGGTTTAAGAGGTGCAACTGTGGTGACCTGGGCATTCCACTCCAAGTTGTCATCATCTGACTGACTGGTAGAAGACCCTGTGGATGACTGAAACAAACATTAACTTTACATAAATACACATACAATACAAATAATAATCATCAATATGAATTTCTAAATTTGAGCAACTTGAACTGACTTTAATTTCTACTAAATGCAATGGAAGTGGGAAGGCATGTACAGTAGTGGTTTTGAATTATGATAAAGGTATTTCTTATGAAATTTTTTAATTTGTTAAATGCAATGAACATTAGGATTTATATTTTACTTATGTTATATCGTACTACATACATGTATATATGTTATAGATTATAACACATAACATGCCATTTATATTATAGAATTAATAAGACTAAATATGTTAGTATATAAATAAGCGAACCCACAGGAAGAAAATCAATGACTGTACATGTGTATTACATGTAACCAGAAAATAATATAATATACTGCTATAATTTGTGCAACAATTTGAATGTTCAAAGAAATGAGGATCAATTTAACTCAATTCAGAGTTAAGTTAATGTTGATTTTCATGTGGCTAAGCTCTATATATTATCATGAATAAATTATAAAATATGAGAAGAACAATGGAAATACTGCAATAGGTTTTATGTACATGTAAATGTGCTATTATTAACGTTGAATTTTCTTTTTTTTAGTTTTTTTTAGTTTTTTTTATATAATGTAATTCAATGTTAATGCTACACAGTAAACAACTATCAAAGATCAAAAAGATAAACAAAAGTGTGTGTTGATGGAACTCCACATTCCGTTGGCAGAAATATCCACTTGTATCCCTGTTTGTAAAGTAATGCTGAAAATTACTTTGTTGCCTCAACGAGAAACAGGTGCAGTAAACAGATAACTCTAAATGATTAAACTTAAACAATAAACTTTGTAAACATGCAAGATGATATCATTTTTACTTGGAGGGGTCCATCCACTTTAAATCCTTCATCTGGTTCATTGTTGGGCTTTATGATTGGGTTATCTTGGCGTTGACCATGACATGGACTGATTGTCATACTTGTGTCTAAATCTATAATGTTATATACATCATCGTCTGGTTTGTTTAAGTTGTCATCCATCACAGGTGTACAGTCTGCCTTTCCTCTTTGGAATATATTAGAAAGTTTAATAGTGAGGCCTAAATCAGACAAGGGAGACTCTAAAATAGATTCAGCTAAAGATGGATGGGCTGATGGTTGCAGATTGTACTGAACATTTGGACTGTTCAAATCTACATCACTTAGAGGAGAGTCTGGCAACGTCCTGGGTATCATTGGGTCAATTGGACTTAGTAATGGCTGTCCTCTCTCTACAGCCACTGGGGATGATGTATATTCAGTATATGTATGATTCTTCATAACATTTGCAGTTGATTTCATTTGTGACACTTCTCTCTCGATGTGATTCAAATCAACATCCTCATCAATATATTCAGACAAGGAATGTACATAGTTTGATTTTGTCTGCACTGGTGCTATCATAGAAGAGTCTTTATCTAATGCTGCAGGTGACCACATACCTCTCTTTGCATGCTCTTGTGTAAACACAGGTGCAGTCGAACTGAGAGCTGAACCTTTATTCAGCATCAATCCTAAATGCTGTGACATTACATTCATTGGAAGGAGAGTACTTAAGTGTGCTGACTTAGGAGTAACTTTTATGCTGGGGCTAGGATATATTGGACTTGTGGTCCTCTGACATGTTTGAGCAATGGAAATGTTGTCGAATATTTTATGGTGGTCAATCAAACTTCCAGTCCAAGGCACAGATGGGGGCTGTTTTGTTTGAACAGGTTGCCCTAGCATAGGAGATTTCAAATTGTTCTGTTCGTTTTTAGTCCAAGCCATGGCAGTGAACTGTGCTTGATGCATCGGCATTCCTGAGGAGAAGGATTCTTTAAAGTTCATGTTATTCCGTTCAGCCCCAGTCCAAGATATAGGATGGGACTGTGTCTGTTGAACTAGTTGCTCTAAGTGAGAAGATGAACTCTTCAGTCCATCTCCAGCCCAAGGTATAGAAAGGGATTGTGTGAGCTGAGTTGGTTGTCCCAAGGCAGAAGATGTAACAGCTGAACTATTCAGTCCATTCCCAGTCCAAGGTATAGAAAGGGATTGTGTGAGCTGAGTTGGTTGTCCTAAGGCAGAAGATGTAACAGCTGAACTATTCAGTCTATTCCCAGTCCAAGGTATAGAAAGGGATTGTGTGAGCTGAGTTGGTTGTCCCAAGGCAGAAGATGTAACAGCTATACTATTCAGTCCATCTCCAGCCCAAGGTATAGAAAAGGATTGTGTTAGCTGAGTTGGTTGTCCTAAGGCAGAAGATGTAACAGCTGAACTATTCAGTCCATTCCCAGTCCAAGGTATAGAAAGGGATTGAGCAAGCTCAGTTGGTTGTCCTAAGACAGAAGAAGTAACAGCTGAACTATTTGACCAATCACCAGTACAAGGCACAGTAGGATACTTAATATCATTTTGGTTTTGAAATCCATTCTCACTCATGTTCATTGATGTTGCTGAAGAAGCTGGAAGTTTTTGTTGGAGAGGCGGCTGAATAAATGTATTTGCATCAAGTATAGGAATATGCATGACAACACCTGGCATAGATGTGGTAGCATGTGAGGTTGTGTGAGCTGGACTGATCCTACTACCATAGGGCAGAACTATAACTTTGGTATTCTTAGGTACCTTTATTAGAGATGGCTGAACATTTGTTGCTCCCCCATACAAGGGTTGGGGTATCATCATGTTCGGCTGAATTCTGCTATACAACTTGTAAGGATTCATATCAACATTGTTTATTACAGGGTTCGTAATAGGGAGTTGAACTAGTCCTGGCTGTGCATTCATTTGGTGTCCGATTTGCTGTTGTACATTTATTTGGTGAGTATGTTGTGCACTTATCTGTTGCTGGTTGGTTACAAGCTGATTATGCTCAGCAGAACTCCCTAGCCTTGATGTGCTTTGGTCATATGTTTGTTGTATTGCAGATAGGCTTTGTGATGGTGACGAGGATGATAAGGGTTTAGAGATGGGTTGAACACTTTTAGATCCTTGATGCTTTAAATCTTTGATTTGGGCTTTTTTATCATCCTTACCCCTTGGCCTGAGTACATATGCACATTTGGATGGATAATCAGCACTAAGTGATGTTCCTTTTCTGTTTATTGTTTTTGCATTTCTGTTTCTATCAATAGCCTTAGCCAATAGCCTTCTTGGCCTCTTTGTATGCATCCTTTCATTCAATAAGTTTTGGTCTTGTGCCTTTCTCTTGACTGTGTCCACATATATGACACTATCATCCTGCTGTTGATCATCAAGAGAGCTTGGTTCATTTTTAGTAGATTGGGCACCATGAACTTTAATTTCATCAATTTTCATGCTGTCATCATCAGATAGGTCCTGTTTACTTTTGTTTACGTTTTCTTCAGCAGAATTGACAGAGTTAACAGTCCCCTCAATTACAGCCATTTTATCTTCATTTAACAGATGTACTTCATGTCGGTCCACCTTTGGCACAGGTGCATCATCTTTAGTATCAAATGTGCTCACATCATCTTCTGTAAGTTTTTCCCTTTTTTGGCCAGGTGGAATTACAAGTAGTGTGTGTGTTCTCTCTTCATCAGTATTACCACTTCTTTGATTCAAATTAGGCTGTACTTCAATTGCTTTACTCGAGGTTTGAAAAATTTCTTCCCCCACTATTTTTTTCTCACTATCTGATTGATTGTCAGCACCAGGTCTAGTTTCGGTTTCTTCACATACTTGTGCTAATGTTGAAAGAGAAGATGTTTCTTCACTTTCAATTCTGTTGCAATTTTCATCTTCCTTCTTATCAAGGTTTCCTGGTTCAAGGAATTTAACTGGTATTTGGAGTGTCTGTTTTCCTACCATCTCTTGCCTGCCATCTAATTGGTTGTAAGCATCATCTGAGGTTTTAGTTTCTTCACTAACGGTTGTAAGCGATGTTTCTACACTTTTAACTATGTTTTTATTTCCATCTGTCTTTTCAGGGTTTCCTAATATATTTCCTAGGCTATATTTAGCAGCTACCCTTTTAGTAGGTACTCTGTGTGTAAATCGTCTTCCTCTTTTCTGTGTATTATACCTTTTACAGACATTGTGCTCCTTATCAGAGACTTTTTCACATTTTTCGGACCTATGTTCATTTGAGTGAACAGTAGTGCTCAATGGCAAGGTTTGTGTAACGGTACTCCTTTTGATTCTTTTTGGGGCAACAGAGGTAACAGAAAATTCTGTAGTTGACTCAATGTCAATCATATCAGCATCTTTCTCCTGAACATCAGTACAATGTATTGCATTGGTATCAGGTAGGTCACTTATGATCTGTTCATTATTTTCACTGACATGTATCTCTTCACTGGTGTCAAGATCAGCAGCTGTTTTCCCATCATAAATTTGACCTGCTTCTTTGCTACCTTCCTCATCAATTTCATCAACAGATATGATATCCCTTGCATCAGTTACAACTTTGTTCTTTATAGTTCTATCTGACGATTCTCTTTTCTTAGTCTTGTCCTTCTTATCAAGAGATCTTGTCCACAATTTCTTATATTCCATTCTCAGGTTATCTGTGATATTTTTACAGTATTTGTAGATATGTTGCTTGATACGACGTACTTGTAACATACAATCACAATGGAGACATTGAGTCAGTACCTTTGAATAAGAATTACCTTGCACTATTTCTAGCATTTCTTCAGACACAATCACTTGTCCAGTCTTCATGAGCTTGTATTTCAATTTTTGATCATTTGAGATACCCTTACAATATTGGAATAAATGTCGCTTCAAATGTCCTGCTTTAAAGGATACATGACAATGATAACAAGAAATAGTTTTTGAGGAGATACATCTACCTTTCCTCAAATAACTGAGCATTTCTGTTGAAATAGTTGTACTTTGTCTATTGTCTTGTAGGTACCTAGTTCGGTTAGCCCACCTCTGACTTCTGTAAGATGTTTTCCCTTGTGTAGGTTTTCTACTTACTTTCACCTTTACTGGTGTAAGACCACCCATCTTTAGAGGCTCATTATTATCAACATAACTTTTCCCCTTTGTGGATTTTCTGCATTCCCTTTCTTTGACTGGTGTAACAGCGTCCGTCTTTAGAGGCTCATTAATTTGTGTATCAGCATATATTTTCCCTTTTTTGGGTTTTCTGCTTTCTCTTTCTTTGACTGGTGGTGTAACATCATTCATTTTTAGAGGCTTCTTATTTTGCAATTCAGCATTTCTTTTTCTTTTTATGGGTTTTCTGCTTTCTTTTTCTTTGACTGGTGTAACATCATTCATCTTTAGAGGCTCCTTATTTTGCGATTCAGCATTTATTTTTATTTTCGTGGGCTTTCTGCTTACTTTTTCTTTGACTGGTGTAACAGCATCCATCTTTAGAGGCTCATTAATTTGTGTGTCAACATATACTTTTCCCTTTATGAGGTTTCTGCTTTCTTTTTCTTCGACTGGAGTAGCAGCATCCATCTTTACAGGCTCTCCAATAGTATCTGGATCACAATCATGGTGATATTGATTACATAGTTCATCAATATTTGAACGATTTAAATTTTTTGTAAGTGTTTGATTCTTGCTGCCACCAAGATCAGTAAAGTCTGTAATCTCATCAGATGGAGGTTCACTCTGTTCGATTTCCACACTCGAAGTAACGTTCTCCCTTGCAACAGACTTATCACACATATCTTGAAACGCTTTCCCAAGTCTTTCCATTAATTTCTTCTTCTCTAAAGCCATATCGTTCTCTAGACTAGTCAACATTTCATCAAGCAAGGGAATGAAATTGGAGTATGAAGTGTATGACATAGGGAGAGGAGGGGGTCTTTCAATATTATCAATTCCAGAAACATGCATTGGGGAACTGTCCCTCTTTTTGGGGTTCTCAAATTCATGCTGACGATGGGATTGACTTACATGGTATGGTAACCTTTCTATGATCTCACTCAATGACAGCTTAAATGTAGACATTAATTTCTCATTGCTTTGTGGAACATCTAGACCATACATCTTGGTCTTTATGGACATACTATTCATTCCAGCTACTACGGCAGCAACATCAGCAACAAGCCGATCTCTATCACCATCCCTGAAATTTCTAGCTACAGAGAGAGGATTAGAAGTTTCAGAAAGTAAAAGAAGTCTCACCTTGTTCTCGATGGCATGCTTGGTGATGAGTTTCGCTTCCATCTTGTTGATTCTTATCGCAGTTTGTATCTTAGACAGAGCCACTTCATCATCGTCATTACAGAAAACGGGACATGTTTGTCTCCTAGGTGAAATTTTAATCCTTTTTACACTATCGTTCATTGTGTTCTTGAAGGACTGAGATTCAGTAGAACCATTGGATTTTTGTCTTATACTATAACTATGGTCCCCTTCTGTGGAATTGTCAAAGGGTGATAAGAGGGGTGGACTTTGGGAAGGCGATGGGGGTTGTCCGTCTCTGGAAGAGTCTTTGTCATTTAGGATGTTTGCATTAGGATGGCTTTCTGTTAAGTGATGCTCATATGCTGATGTAAAATCTATGTTTTTGAGGGCATCAAAACAATTCCGCACCGGACTGTCATGGATAATCGATGGCCTTTTGTCTACATTGTCTTGATGTTGAGATTTTTCAGTAATACTTTCAATTTCACTCTGTGAAGTCTTTTGTTTAATACCCTTGAATTTTGGTCTACGACCTGGACTAGAACTTTCTTTGGATTGTTGAACTGAATGATTCTGTAATTTATTGAACTTTATGGGACTGTTGCCTTTCATAGGACTGTTTAGCTTTATAGGACTATTGTTCCTTGAAGAATAGTTTCCCTTTTCTGGACTACTGACCCTAATTGGACTACTGCTCTTTACAGGGCTGTTTGATTCACTCTGCAATTCAGTCTCAGTAATGCTGTCAAGTACACTCTGACTTATAGGTTTAACCTGAACTACTGCAGATGTACCAGAGAAAAAATCATTCTTGTGCACATCAAAGTGGTATCCATTCACCCAAAGATGTCGTAGAATACGATGCTTGAGCTTTTCCCATGGTAGACTTGGATCTAGAGTTTTTGCTCGAATGCTTGCTAAAATACGAAGTATTTCACTTATGGTCTCTGGATTAATACCCTTCACTACAATATGGTATTCCCCTTGTATATCCTCATCAGATTCAGGTGGAGTTGCCCCCATGCTTGATGGTGTCTTTAAGTATGACTTAGACAAATCACTTTCTTTAGTTTTGCTCAGCCAGCATGACTGCTTTCTTGCAGTGTTTTGGCGAATGAACTCATGGAAGTTTTTCATGAATCCTCCACCTACTTGCCCATTTTTAGGTACAGAGGATTCAGGTTGAACTGATGATTTGGGTTCAGGGTCAGTTTTCTTTTCTTCGGGAACTTTTGTATCTGTTACACCTGCAAATTTCTTGAATACTGATTCAAAACTACGAGAAAACTCCTTTTTTGAGTTATTCTCCTCTTCACCTTTTCCTTTCTTCTTCCCTTTATTATTATTCATATCAGTTCTATTTGGAATAGCTTGAGCATGCTTTTCTTTTCTATGTTCGTTGTCTTTGGGTGATTTACCTCGATGTAAGTCATCTGATTTGTCATTCGGAGTATTATCTGCCTTATGATCGGCAGATTCCTCTGATTGGTGAATTGAAACATCACTTGATTTGTCACTATTGTCAGCATTCTTTTGTTCCTTTACATCTCCATGTTGGTCATTGTCCTCATGTTTGCTAAGGAACTGCTTGAATGCATTGATACTGTTATTGACGACCTGTTTATTTGCCAGGTCCAGATTATCAGTGTCTTCTACGATATTAAACAAAGCCTCAACGAGGAAGTAGAGATCCTCAGAGGGATCTAGAGACAGGGCAGTTAATGAGCAGACTTGACGCATCTTCAGGTTGCTGTCTCTGTATAGACAAGACATGATGTGACAGGTGAATGTTAGAGCATTTGCGGCATTATCTAGACCATGACAGTCATTAGTGGCATATGCCCTCTCAACATGACCAGTCTCTATTTTCAGTGCCAGGAGACACAACTCTGTATTGAACTGAAGGAATTTGTCACCAAACTGAAAAGAAAACAAATATGACACATTCAAGATTAGATATTAAAGTAAGTTTTGCATTAATTCCTATAACAACATATCAAGTTTTAATGTAGATTTTCACTAATTTTTGGAATTCTTGTTTTCTGTTATCATACAAGAACTGAAACTGTTTAAACCATAAAATTACTAAATTAAGATTGGTTTTTCATAAAACATGTCAGTTCAGTGAGCTTTAATCAAAATCAAGATTTTGCAAATAAAATCTGTGTGTCAATGTATCAATGTGCATTCCAAGGAAACATAAAGGTGAAAGGAGTGTTATCATTGCACTTTTATATTGTCCTGTACATTGTTTATCACATGTACTTTCAATGTAATTTTTTGAAATATTGATAAAAGGTGGTACCTCTTTGCACATGACATCAACTAGATACATGATCTGCATGGTGTTAACTGACTTTTCGACTACTTTTGAAATGTCCTGCATAAACTTTGCTTCATTCTCAGACAGCTTGTATTGAAGTGGAACCCATGCATGGAGTAGCTCCTGAAATATGTAATGGTCTTAATAATGGAATAAAATAGCTGCAGAAATAAGTAATATGGTCTAACTGTTGCGAATGATGACCCAAGCAAGAATTACTGTGGTGGATATCAACATAGCAATATTACAATGGATCAGTTTAAGTTACAAGGTAGCGATAACCATGAGTAGTGGTAGAACAGTGAACCCAGAGGTTAAAAAGGCTTTATGCATGAGTCATAAACTATTGTTTCATCTGCATACCTTTGTACAGCAGTATAGTTTTGGTCGCAACCAGTCCTGGACAAGGAATGTCTGTGCAAAGTGCAGACACATTGCAGGATCTTCTTTATCCTTCATTAAACTGTGCACAATCTTCAAGCCCATGTGGCAGCTGACATTCCAGCTCTGCATTCAGAATAAAAAGCATTTTATTCAAATAACATCAAAATTTAATGTCAAGATTATTTTTTCATTAATCAAGAAATTACAAGAATGTGAAACACAAAAATATATATTGTGAACACACATGTCTCCAGTGGACACCCTTCCTCCACACACACTATACTGACTTCTGTATAAATTTTTTCTCAGCAAAAAAGGTTCAATATAAACAGGTTTTACTGTATGTAAACTTTTATTTCTACATCATAGGCAGCCATTTACCTCACAGTGAAATAATTCAATGTCCTCTTCATAGAGTAGCTTCAGTTGCATCTCTCGTATAGTGTAGTCTTGTGCATAGATTTGGTTCCTGAGGCACCAGCCACTCAGGTTGATGGCATATTTGGAACAGTGTTCTCTTACAAGGATCTTCAAGCGAAGTTTCATCACATCAGGATTGTGCTCCTTGATGTAATCCGTACCTGGTAATATGAGAACTTCTAATATAGCTAAGGAATAGTTTCCAAGTGGAATCACTTGCTTAAAGTTGCATTTCATGTATTATCTCAGCAATAATTCAATAAACTTTAAAATTAGATGAATTTGTTTCAATTAATCTGAGTTCACTTGGTCTCCCAACTACATGTATGAAGGTATTTTGCACAGCATAATTTTCAACTGAATCTAGAGAGATGTTAAATCACCAAAAAATGCAGTGTAGTCGTTTATAATAAAATAAAAAAATATATATAAATAATTTAGTTAAACCTTGTACTAAAACTGCATATTTCACATTAAAGTTAAAAATAAACAACACAAAGGTTAACATACATTTTTGCAGAAAAGTGTAAAATAACATTTATGCTCAGATTACAAAACATAAATCACTGATTCCGCCATACCTTGGTCTATCACCAGTCTCTTATCATCAGTCATCAACATGACCAAAGTCAGATTTGACCATGGCCCATCAATCAGGTCCTTCAGAATTGCAAACTTGTGTAAATCTCTAAAGGCAATACTGAGGTCCTCCATGCTGTGGATCATATGTATCAACTCTGCTTTCTCTGGAGTTTCATCAGGCATGTTGTGCCATGGCAAACCAAGCATTGTCTCAGCACATTCCCTGCAACGTCATAACATATATTGGGTTAATTATTTTTATGAACATCAAGAGGAATCTCCATTCATGAACTACTACAATTTTCAGGGTAATCTACTCTCGATGATTATAATTTGTAATTGAACAATCTAGATGTTAGTAAGAAAAGATATTTCACTTTTTGCGATTTTATTAATTAAATTCTAAAGTTGATGAACAATTTTTGAAATCACATTTCTAGATGCTACTTTACATGTAGATTTCAAAAATGATATCACTTTGACTAAATTTTGAATATCTAACAACATCTATAAAACCATTCATTTACATTCCTCGGGAGAAAATGTATGTCTTTCTAAATTTGATAGTTTACTTACAAGACTAGGTATGTGCTGAGAGAGTCTACTGCTGATACATAATCAAAAAATGGCCTGGTCTCTTTGTATGCATTCAACACTGCTTGCAGGGTTTG
This sequence comes from Owenia fusiformis, assembly GCA_903813345.2. NCBI lineage: Eukaryota > Metazoa > Annelida > Polychaeta > Sabellida > Oweniidae > Owenia > Owenia fusiformis. Next base: position 23,833,517 of record CAIIXF020000001.1, on the reverse strand, counting down.
GAGTCTTATACTGAAGTTGCCACCATCATTTGCAAGAAAGGTTGATACAACCTAAAACATACAAATTATACAAATATGAACTTAGATGGTTTCAACAAGGAATATTGATGCACTGACTGACTACATCTACTGTAATATTTGATGTAAAACATAAGAGTGAACAATATCACACCCAAAACAATAATAGCGCAAAAACTAATGCTGAGGTCTAGATTTTTGTAAAAAAGCATCTAAGAAAAGAACTAATGGCTATACACACCCCTGGGGTCACTTTACATTTTTTGAAAAATGCATTGTCGTTAATATCCTTGATATCTAGGATCAAATTGTTGATAAATATGTATGTTTTTAAGAAACAGCAATAAAAAACATTCAATATTCCTGATATATGTATATTTTGGTCGATTTTGGAGGTATGTATCACTTCCTGTGAAAATAGGCATTTTTCATCAGTTTCAGAAAATATCTCCAGAATGTTTAAACCAAACTTGGCAGATGTCCAATTGTTTAATTGTATCACTGAGTCTATATTCTCATTGGATAAATATTTCAGTCAAATAAATAACATAATACCGTAATTCCTTTCTATATATTCATATAAATGTACATGCCAAATTGAGATGATTGTTGTACAATCATTTAATCTTCATGTGACAGGTGTCATTTCTGTCAATGAATAATATTTTTGTATTATCACAGTTCATTGGCTGATCCTACCAATGTTTATATTTAGAAAAACCAGCTCAACTTTATTGTGCAGAAGAAATATCAGTGGGTGGGAAAATGACATTTGCTAATAAATTGCCCAAAGCAAAGGGAACTGTATGAGTGAACTGCAATCACTCAGTGCCCCCTATATGGAGACAGAGGGTCACATCTAAATCGTAGTGGACTCTCTTGAGGACATTTTGACTGGAGACGATGTACGTCAAGTCACTTTGGTGTATATCAAGCCAACCAATCTAAACGATACACAGACAACCACCTTCAAGTAGATGGGAAATATACCATCATTATTAAGAAAGAAACATGTGGCCTCATTTGTGTAAAAATGGTTTGTCTCCTCCAAATCTCACTGTACATGGGTGGAGTAATGTAATAGTAATGCTGCAATCAGTGGATGGTGTTGTACATTCCCAGTTGGGAGTAGGGCTGTAGATTCATGTGCACATGGTATAAAAGCAAAAGGAAATGCACAAAGTTTGACATTTTAACAAAAAATATGCCTGAAATGTTGTCATCTGAAGAAGATGATGATGGCTCATAGAGTCTCTTATTATGAACAAATACATGAATCATCTACACTTTTAAAGATTGAAGTACAACAGTTACAACATGTAACGTCCAGAGTAACCTTTTAGAAATTGTTATGTTTTATGTGTTTTCAAATGTTGCCCTTTGTGCTTCATCACTGTGATGTGAAATAATAAATTCAGTATTTTACTGCCACTTTAATGCAAACTGTACATGAGCAATTGATCTCAAGAAAGCAGATCAATGTATAATTGATTGATATGTATTTTTGAATTGTTAATTACTTCAGGTGTTTTTAATGTTGCCCCTTGTTCTTTCTCATTGTGATGTAAATTAATAAACTCAATATTCTTTTCTGACACATTTCTGACACATCTTATTGAAGTATAAAGAAGATCACTACTCAACATTTTTTTGCATTTTTATATGTTATATTTTATGTGTTTTTGAATGTTTCCCATTATGCTTTGTCACTGTTCACCAAGAAGATCAATTAAAAAAGTCTAAAACGACTGTAAATAAAGATTATTTTGATAATAAATAGAAACAGTGACACTAATGATGTGAAAGGGTTGTATTTGCTTCAAAAGATCATATTACACATGTTAATAGAATGACCTATATTTTAGAACATAAAGGTCAGAATGACCTAATATTTGGATCTGGTTATCAAACAAAGTCCCTTCTTTGATATCCTGTACAATTTCTTTTAAATATCTTGGGAGCTAATATAGGGTCTAAAAGACACTCGTTCTTTGAAGTTGGAAACATTCTGAGGTCTAGAATTTTGTACTAAAAAGCATCTAAGAAAATTTAAACTTGGAAACATAATAACATGGCAGGTTAGCACAACATTATCAATCTAATCAGTTCGTAGTATTTTTCAATTTTTCAAAATTTCATTCAAAAGTCCTCACCTTTGTAATTCCCTGACAATTAACTTTATTAAGTTCTAAAAATCTTCAACTTTTTCCAGGTCAGAGAAAATAATTTTGGTTTTCATTGACTTTAACAACCCTAAATAAATTTACAAAGGATAACTAATAACTTTACAAAATTAAAGCAAGATAGAGTAGCAAAACTTAAACATTGAGTGAAGAGTCAGATCATGCACAGATTCAGTTTATATATAGTAAAAGTTAATTTTTGAACAAATATGAATTTTTGATCTATCACTTTTTAAAGAAAATTTATGAAACTTTGTGGTTTATTAATTTTTCAAAAAAGTTAACATTGAGGTATGATATTCTGATATTCAGTTTTCTGCCTTTGAAACTCCCAAAGGGTCACTCAAATGCTTAAATAAATCAGTTAATATTCTGGTTTATTATATACCCAATATGTAACACTAATCCTGATTGGTCAATACCTAGTCACGTGTTCCGAAATAGATTTACTATTTCCCTCGGAAAGTTATATTCCCTCAAATGTGACGTCAGCGGGAATATACATTTGAACTATTGCCCGCTGACGTCACGATTGCAACTTCTGTTACCCTTGGAAACGTCTGTGCATCATCACTGCGCAGACGAAAAACAGAAAAATGAAGGATGAGCACAAACACAAATCAACTCTGTTCACCATGACAGATGTGCGTGAACGATACAATATAAGCAACGTGTATAAAGTTCCCTAAGCTCAATACGTCTGTGTAATTTCAAGTATTATGATAATCTATTCCGCGTGTTAAACGCGATTGAATTTGTCAAGTGAGAGTCTCTGAGGCAAAAATTTCTGTTGAGCATCTGATGACGTCACAGCTTATAATGCTAACAATGGACCCGGGGAGGGGGCTTTCTAAGCCTTTTTGTCCTTCGCAGAGGAAACGGGACAAGAGTCAGTATAGGGTATATAATATAACAAATAGTGACTGCCTAATTTCGAGCAATAGTGTAAATGATTTCCCCTCGGGGAAATAATTTACACTATTGCCCTCAATGGCAGTCACTATTTGTATAATATCTCTGTTTTAATATCAGCCAATAATGTATGCAAGAGGAGAGTGTAAGAGAAGTACATGTATTACATTGTGACATAACAGAGTTCTGTACAAATATTGCTATACCTGCACATGTTATTTTCAGTATGAAGGCACATGTAAATTTGCTTGCATTTTTCAGGAAAGCATCATTACATTGTCTTGTTTTACTTTGCTACTGCACTCTTCAAACTAGAAGCAAAACGTAACTGGTTTAAAGTTAAGTTTGTAACTTTAAACCAGTTCCATATATATAAGTGAGGTATTATATCAGTGAAGGCTCAGAATGCACCTAATAAGCCCAAAATCCTAATTTTTCCAGAGGAGTATGTCCCCTGTACTGACTCCATTAGTAATTGCTTGGCCTACAGCCTCACATACTAGCACTACTAATCTTGGCTACGCCCCTGAAAGATCAGCATTTCCTGAGTTACCATTGACCTCTTACAAGGTTTACTAAAAGAAGATGATATAATGATGCGTTCTTAAAAAAACCAAGGAAATTCATTCATGACTTCATACTTTATTTTGTACCAGAAAATAACAGTGCAGGTATAGCAGTATTTTCAATATTTTACCACCCTGGCAATGTATCAATCGCACACTATAGTGCTGACAGTAAATAATAAAGGGCATCATGATAAACCATGACATCTCATTTCTTCTCAGCCCTGAGATGCCATGATATAATGAGCTTGATTTGGCGATCCAAGAGAGCCCAAAATTTAGGATTTTGAGATCTTTCATCCCAGCTCATATTTCATCTAACTGGGGTCATTAAACTTGTGAACATGCTGTGCTAGTATCTGCTGTTAAATACAATGCCTATTATGTAATGTATTGACATCAAGTTAAATGATAACATGATAACTAACACACTTATTGACAGTTATAACTCTTCCCATCTGATGTACTCAGATCACAGAATATGCCTCATAATATCAGAGCATGTTTCAGGTGAAACAGAAAGATGCTATCAGTATCAGAATGAATAAAGGGTGGGTTTTCAAACTAAACAGAGTGCTCCTTCCAAAATGGATTTGCCTATATACCTGAAACTCTTATCTGATAGATAGAATGCATAAATAAAACAAAAGTTTTGCTATTATAGGTAAAAAGTTCTCTTAAATCTAAAGACAAACTCCATGGAACAAAACTAAATCACTAGAAAAAAACATGGCACACATTGTGTGCATGCATACTTAAGCTAAAACCAATCAGATTATTTGATTATTTTGCGCACTTGAATTATTTGCTTCTGAGCACTTACCATTAAAAGCTAACCACAATATACAAACCTGGCAGAGATTACCCCAGTACTCCTTTTTAGCGAAATTTCAGGTCTAACTCGTGAAAAATGCATTATGTATACGCTGGTATGAAGCCTTGGAGACACTCATTTTGGTAAATATGATTTACGGTGTATGTTTTTCTGCAGTTTGGGGGAGCTTGGGACATTAAATGTTAAATTCAAGAAAATATGCCAACTATACGACTTATCAATTGTTTTGTATCAACATTGTACTAACAATAATATACATGTATATGTATATCCTAGTTCATCAACAAGCCACAATTTAAGAATTCGTCTAGAAGGAAAAATAAGTCAATAGAGCAAGCCTTGACTCAATAAGCATATAAAAGTAAAAAGGAAGTTATCCACGTAAAGTTACCACATTTTGATCAAGGCCTAAAAATGCAGGAAAATGTAAAAAATATTCATACTGCAGCACCTCACTGGATAGGTTATAAGCACATAAATGCAATAAAATGAAGAAAATTGCATTCAGGCACCTTAATAGTGATATTTTGTAAGTGAAACTAACAAGTTTTTTCGAAAAACATAATCAACCCATATTTTGATAAATTTCTACTGATTTCATTTTCCTTTTATGGCGTTATTTTCTCCGCTGTGACTTACCCGATTTTCCAGATCATTCACTTATATTGACAACTTCCTATTGTTGTTGAAATTCATATGTCTCCTTACGAACTTTACTTATGTTTCAGAAATATTCATCTCAACAAAACCATCATTACATCACAAATATTCATTTCGCCATTGTAGTGACCCGGATGTATACTCCCATATGTGGTCAAGTGTGGACAAATAATTAGCCTCTGCTCGTACAACGTGATTGCGAAATCAAGAGAAAGTGATTGGTTGCACTGCGCATATTAATCGATAACCCCAAGTACAGTGAACTAATATCAACAAAACTTTGACTCAAATTTCTTTTCGCGAAATTTCATCATGAATTCTGATAATATTTTAAAATTTGAAACTGAATCCATCAATGTTGAAAGGGGGACTACATTCAACAATTTTTGATGATTCATTCTGCTTGCCACAGTGTTTATACCAAGACACTGCCATGCCTTACAAAAAATTTCGTCCAGTGCAGTCGTGCCTATTTCCAACATGTCGGGGGCTGGATATTGAAATTTTTTTAGAAAATTTCATTTCTAAGTATATTACTAAACGCAACACAGAAGGTCACACATATAGAACTATAACAGCACAGGATATTATAAAGCAACTATCGATCAACAAGTAAAATAGGTAAGTAAACATCATAAAACGTCAAAATAACGAAATTTTATGTTATTTACGGATTTTTCAGAAAAATATCCTTCTAAAACTCTCGACTGGTATGACTTTGGTCGCATCGGCATGTATATTTTTGTATTGCTGTACCAATTATCTATCAAATGATGTACTTCATGGTTGTTTTGAGATGACAAGGAATTTTTTATTTGAATTTTCAGTTGGTGCTATATTACAGGTTAGACCCCTTCCCTGTGCAACAAGCAATGAACAATTTACTCAGAATAAATCTTTGGGTTGCCAAATGATTGAAATGATTCATGACACACAATCTACCATAGGCCAAGGGAAAAGTAATAGTAAGCTGAATATAGAAGAGACAGGTCCACAAGTAAGATTGAAAATTTTTCAAATTTTTTTAGTCTTGGCACTAGTTCTCCTTACTGGTATCAAATTGTATTCCCAAATCTCTCCAAAATCTTCTTCAAAGTGTTTTTCAAACTTATATCATTGTTTTTTTCAAATCTTTATCTAAAAACTGCATATAATACTGCATATAAAACAACAACTATGGATATCTGCAATTGCCTGGCAAGCTGAAACTGATTGTCACTGTTGGAGGTCAGGGAGGTCAGCAGTGACCAATCAGATCACTTGTTTACTAATGAACTTGCCAGGCAATTGCAGGTTTTCAGAAATTCTCTCTTTTAGACAGCATTATTCACTCTATATCATCTGACTGAGTTTCAATCTTAGGTAAGAGCTACAAACTATCAATTTTCTATCAACTCCCCATGGCTTTTTGAAAATAATACACTAAATATTGTTGAAATCTCCATCTTAACAAGTAGTCCAAGTCAGAGTTGTTCACCTGTCTCTTCTATATATGGCTTACTATTACTTTACCCTTGGCCTATGCAATCTACAACACAGAAGTTAAATATTTGAAATGGACATTTAAAAATCCAAGTGGAAAAAATTAGGAATCTTTGTGAACTTTTAAAAGGTTATATTTACCCTTTCAAACTCCCTACAAAAATACTTTGTAGTGTCTTCGTCTCCGCCATTTGTACAGGATTCGCAAACAATTAGCAATTGCCTCAGGAAGCTTGCGAAGTCCATGTTTCTGGAGATGTTTCGATGTCATTTACATTTTTAGATTGTTTTCATCACATGGCCATTTTGTCCATGACACACCCAAAATAAATTATTGGTAAACATTTCTGCATTTTCGCACGTATTTTTCAAAAAAGCAATTATATGATTGCAAAGGTATACCAATATTGTTTTTGCTTGATTTCATTAGTTACTTTGCAGTCCCATCATTTTTGTCTCAACAGTTCGACAAACTGTTTTGGGTCGCGTCATGCATTCTAAAAGTTAGTTTTTTTTCGCAAGACACTTCATAGGTGATTTCTACAGGGATTCTGGACTTAAAATAATGCAATAATGGCTAGTTTAATAGAGCAACCTATAGCAGTTGAACTAGGAGGTATGTTATTGTGAATTTGCTTACTTATTACAGCTTTAATGAATTATCAAAATTGAACTTTTGACTTTCACATATTATCGCCCACATAAAATAAAAATGGGTGAAACACTGATACAAATAATGTAACCTACTGTTTCTCCATAGAGGCACATGTTAAATTGACAAAGTTCGAATTATAATTTTAAGTCTCAGCCCATCGAATCCTTTCATTCATTCAGGTCATGTACAACTACAAGTCCAATTCGAAGACTTCATCTTGTTGGATTACATGTTGAGTAGCTAGACTAGTTATAAACTACCCTCTTCCTAGTATAGACTATATTACAGTTTAGCAGTCCCGCCCTAAAGATTGATGCTTGTGATAGCCCACCCTTAAGAAAAAAGCCATGGTAACCATGGTATTCCATGGTGCGCCCATGGTAATCCATGGTTTTCCATGGAAATTCATGGTTTTCCATGTTATTTTCCATGGAAATTCATGGATGCCCATGGTAATCTTCCATGGATATTTACCATGATTTTCCGTGGTAATTGTTGGTTTGGTAATTGGTTTTTAATGGATGTGTCACGGAGATGTAAAATCAACAATTTTGGTAGGATTTGTATTTACCAAAATCTCCAAAATGAATGTTTTGACTGAGACTTATCATTGAGAAAAAAGGGTGGACATTTCATTTTGAAGGTATAGCAAGAACATTCATCGAATGTTAGACTCAGCTTACAAATGAGAAAATATGTGAAACAGCAAAGCAGAGAGTAGGTCACAAGATTTCAAAAACAATTGTGCAAAGGTCTTTTGTGTAGATCAAGACTAGATAGAGATTGCTTATTTTTTAGGCCAAACACTTCTTTCCTTTGAAAAAGATTAAGTCAAACTAGCCCAAGCTCTGTTTTATTTCAATACTTTCTTTAATTTTCAGTTTTAAAAATCAATATGAAGTAATTTAAGAAATAAATAACTCATTTTCTTAAATTACATTTCGTACATTTGAGAATACAATCACAAACCATGGTTTCTTTCTTTGAAGTTGAGAAAACTTCAATCAAAAGCCATGGAAGACGGTTGATTGCAATCGAAAGCCATGCTTTTCCATGGTTATTTCTTTGATGTTTTGGAAAGTGCAATCAAAAGCCATGGTTTTCCATGATTATTCTTTTGATCTTTTGAAAGTCCATGGTTTTCCATGGGCTATTTGTTTGGTCTTTTGGAAGCAGAAAAATGAATAATACATTATGTTTCTAAATGAACTTCTCCAAATTAAGTCCCATTCAACCTTTATAAGCATATTATCTGAAAAAATCCACAGAAAAGTATATACTTTTACAGAATTTTGACTTGAAATTGAGATGGGGGATTAAACACAAGCCTATGGCTGCAAACTGAAATGTTATACCTAAGTGATAAAAAATCAATTTGTCTATGTAAGAATATTATATTTAAAAAGAAGTTGCATGAAGGAAGGGGAGGGGGTTAACAACATCATTTGGCTTAAAACATGAAACATAGTATAAGTAATTAAAATTGATTTGTCTTTGAATAGGAATAAATAATCATTTGCATAATTTTTAAATATTTGGTTGCCATTATTCTATGTTAATTAGGTGTCTTAACTCTCAAATTAATGTCAAAAGATTAATCTCTTTACAACAGATTATAAGAGTTCATTTGCACAATTCTTAAATATTCTGATCTTAATTGTTATTATATATGATAATCTTACTCTTTCTAATGCTCCCTCTTCAGTAATTATTATTGTCTGTGAGTGTAGACAGTGCAAGTCAAAAACTCATTGTTGATCAAATAAAACCAAATAGGATTTACTCCAAGTAAAAATGTTTATTCAGTCTGCAATAAGGGAATCCAGTGAGCTGATTTTATCACTTATTTTGTCTTTTTTACATAAGTGCCAAAGTTAAATGATAGCAAATCCCAGCAAACAAATTATTACTTTTAATTGTGGGGTCAAATCATCAATTAAAAAAATATTAAGTAAACAGTTCTTTGTCATATGACACTATGTACAGAATGTACTAAACATATATTCAGATTGTAAAAACATGGTTGTATTTCAAGCCTGAAGCCAGCTTTTGTCAAGAAGGTTGACTTTCTCAAAGATTTAAGGGTGGGGGGTGTCATATTCTTTTATCTATGATTAATGAGATTAATTCTCAATCCAGCTTGGATTCATTCGTTAAAATATTGATTCAATTTTGAAGATTTTGGTAAAAACAAAACCTGCCAAAATTGTTGATTTTACAACTCAAGTGTCATGGTAAAAACATGGCATGTTCATGAAAAAACAATTACCAAACCACCAATTACCACGGAAAATCATGGTAAATATCCATGGAAGATTACCATGGGTATCCATGAATTTCCATGGAAAATACCATGAAAAACCATGAATTTCCATGGAAAACCATGGATTACCATGGACGCACCATGGAATACCATGGTTACCATGGCTTTTTTCTTAAGGGCAGGTAATAAATCATTTCAAATCTACCATGCTGACCCTTTCTCAACAAATCAGCGAAGTGGAAGGAACGTGTGCTATATACATGCTCATTAACTTTGCCGTGATGTCATAGGAAATGACCATGTAGAAAGTCGTCCGTATCTCGATGACGAACTCTGATTGCTCTGTGAGATCAGAGATTTATTATTACTGAAAGAGTGAAGACGGAGCTCTCTTTTAGAAGTGAAGTCGAACGAATGCAAAGGGTACATGGTGAGAAGAATGAATGAAAAAAAGTTACATTTATAGCGTGCATTGCTTTTTGATTTTGTAAAAACATTAGGTTGTGATTATGTCAACAATTAAAGTTGAGTAAATAGTGTAGAGACATATTCAACGATCATGAAACTGCTGTCAAAATATATCAAAGTTTGGATATTTCATCAATACTAACATCTATTTTCATTTGCTACAAAGAAAACCCCCGAACGTACATAATTTCTGCTGATATTCACAATCACTAATCATCCTAAATCCCCAGTAATCTTCTCCTGAAACCATTTTACATCGACAGAAAAATGCTCACATACCTTTTAATGATTTCCCAGTGATATTGTCATTGGATTCCAGACCCGTTTTCACCTAATGTTCTATCCAACATTCTGTTTGCTATGTACCATGATGCGCGTGTCAATAAGACCTTGAATATGGGTAGATTTGACGTTTTTTAGTCTTCAATTTTTTTTGATTTTTCTTCATCAGTGGGCCAGGCTAACAGCAAGAGTCGCTGGTAATAGACTGTCGACGGCAGTCATATCGTGTACCATGCATACGGTTATATCAGACAACCATGGTTATACTATAAACATGCGGTCTTATCTAATCTCAGCTGCAGTAAGAATCTTAAATGGCGGAGATTCAGAAATGTTTCAAAAAACAAATGCATGATGTCCATCCTTTCAATTGCTTATTTAGAAGTCTATTTGCAAGTCTTGATTGATGGTATTCGTTGACAAGTGCATATATTTTAAGAAAATAGGTATGGCGAAGAAGACATTAGGCCAAACGTTGCACTAATAGCCCAGGAAAGGTAAAATGACTCCCAAATTTCTTTTATGGTCTTTATTGAAGCTTTAACTGACACCACCAAAAATTATAATTCAGTTTTTGGATTGAAAAATTGCAATCTGTTGGCAGTCCCTGACACTCCCAGACACTCTTTACCAAACATAATACCGTAGACTAATTTGCAATAGTTGAAAACATGGTCATTAACATAAATATCTCCCACAATGAGAACTTGCTTCTTGTTTCATATAGAGTCATTGGATCTCGGATTCCTGGATCGGGAATGAAGCCAACAGCGTCACGATAATGTATTTCATGATTAATTGATTATCGTCAGTTTAATAGATATTCAGCTCTGGGCCTCATGTCCAATGGGGGGTAACACACACTGTCAGAATAAACGAGGCACGTTCCGGGTATTACGTTCGCCCTCGTTTATAGTAGACAAATATGGTGAGCAAGAGAAGTAATGAGGTCATCTCTGTGCTCTGTAGTTTTCCCTCCTCTTTGTGATACTATTGGGCAGTCAGCTCATTTCTGGGCCACCGTCACCACCGGAAATTACAGACACTATGGTTGGTAAATGTAACAAACATTTAGATTTTATTTAAGTATTTGATTGGTAAATGAGATGAGAATGAAAAACTGAGTTGACGGCTACAAAAATGAGTTGGTGGGTAAAAGAAAATGAAAATCTCAAAACAGGATAAGAGGGAAATGGGTAAAATAATGATCATGTGTAACCTTAAATTATTTATATAATTCGAAATTAAATACATGTTGATCATATTCATTGTTTTTGACCACTGACCACCAACCGTGTGAACCCAACTATGGAGAGTGGCAACTGGTCGGGGTCTGTCTATTCGTAAATCATAAGGTCATGGTGCGTGTTTGGAATTTTCGCTGCAACCCTCAATAGGGTCACATGTTATTTTTCAAATTTGAATCACTCCTTCCCCACAATGTCTACATCTCTCACTTTTACACAAGGAGTGCACTAATGTACCCAGAAAAGAATGTAGAGAAGAATGTTTTGATAAAATGTATAAAAAACAAGAAAAGTATTAAGATATTTTAACATTTCTTTTGTGACTTATACTTTAATAACTTTTATAAAATACTTTAATTCAGAGAATGAACTTGTAAAGTCTTATTTTAACGTGGAACAATATATATGGTTCCAGATAAAGTGTATTGTTGTGAGGTTTGAGAATTACAAATTTCATGTCAATACTTATCTCTGTTAAGATAGGGATGAGATTCTCTTTATAGCATAAAAATAAGCATATCCAAGGTATTTTGAGAGATCAAAGTACATGTGTATATAACCAAGGTATTATCACAGATTAACATACATGTTACTTACTTATATATACCCCAGTATAAATGGATATTTAGCCCACCTAACAAAGTCTAGTACTGAGTATATTAGGTTCAGCACTAGTGAAGTGCAAGATAAGTTCTCCTTTTAATGCTGAAAATATTTCCAAACAACTTATTGTTTATTTTTAAATTTAGCATAGCCTGACTTTTTCTTGACTTTCCAGTAAGCATTGATTTTGTTCAACAACATTGAAGTAAAAGAAAATATGGTAACCCCCTCTACTGGACTTCCTTTAACATTAATTATTCATTTTTGTATTTTTAGCAAGTGAGCCATGGCCAGATAATGTCTGCCTTTTCCAGCCATATGAAAGTAAGTTAAGATGTCATACCTACCAAAACATGTCATAATCATCAAAATATTGAGAAATGAAATATTTGGAAAATGAAGGTCATTTTCAATGTTAGTAATTTGAATAGAAATCATTAAAATATATTGTGTTTGATTTGAAATCATACATTTTCTTCATGCATATTTATATTTTATAATGTTATTTAATAGTGTTATTCAACCAGCAAGCTATAAATTACACCATGACCATGTAATATACATGTAGATACAATAACTGTAAATAATGGAATCTCAACTTTAAACCTGAAAAAAGTGTCGAAATAATTTTTCATAACTCCAGAATTAAACTTGGCCAAGTGAACAATTCCTTTATGAATAATGCTTTAATAAAAAGGGAAACATCGCATAAACATTTAGGCTATACCTTTGACGAGCACATGTCTAACAAACAACATATAATTGCCATAAGAAACAAAGTAAACAAACTCCTGAATCCTCTCAGATCACTGCAAAAGAAACTAAATTCCAATGTCCTCGAAACAATTTTCATGTCTTTCATTCGACCACACTTTGAATATGGCGCAATACTCTACGATTCCTCTACTCAAAGTGTCCTTAACATATTAAATAAATTATTCTATCAAGCTGCTCTTATATGCAGTGGATGTTTACATGGTAGTAGTTCAATTAAGGTAAAGAATACACTCACATGGCCTGATCTAGAAACAAGGCGGTCAATGCAAATAAATAAATTCATGTTTAGAGTTAAAAATAATCTCACTCCAAGCTATGTGAAAGACATCTTTGAACCTCTGAGGATTCAAAATCCCAGAGAACTCCGATCAAATCCTGATTTCAAAATACCTGCCAAAAGCTCAACCAAATTTAGAAACTCTTCTGTCCTCAATGCTATCTCCCACTGGAACAAGCTACCGAAGTATATTCGAGAAAGCAAAACAATTACCAGCTTCAATAACTTACAAAAAATTAAAATCCCTAAGCCCTCCTTTTTACCAACTACTAAATTAAAGTTAAAAAGAAATCAAGAAATAATTCTCAATAGATTCAGAGTTGACTTGCTCACTAAAGCTCAGCTATATGGCCATAATTTTACTTATATTGAAACACCAAACTGCGCTTGTGGTGTGCCTGAAACTCCAAAACATTTATTCTTTTATTGTCCAAATAAAGCACAAAATAGGAACACTTTTCTTGCACTTGTAGAGACTTACAAGCCTTTAGCTATAAGGAACAAAAGCCAATTTAAAGATTTTCTGAAACATGGCAGTGACGATTTATCGCTGGCACAAAATAATGAACTTTTTGCTCTTGTTGCCAATTTTTTACTGGAGAACTCTTAACATAATCATAATTCTCTATGGGACCCTCCAAGCAAGTATTAACTATGCCTACTATCCCCTCACTGAGACTATGACACATGACCCAAGCCTGTCCTATTTCCCATTTCTTATCCAAATTGCTGCTATTCTTCCATATTACATGCATTTACATTTGTAATTAAATTTATGTATTTTCTAGCTTAGCCTATAATGCTTTATAAGCGATTGGCAAGCCATTCTTGTAAAACATGATTATGATGAAATAAATTGATAATGTATAAAAAAAATAATAAATAAATAACTGTAAATATGTACTTGTACATGTCTTGCAAAATTAGACATTACATGCTAAATTCTTATTCTATCTAATTTGGTCTTAATTGCTAGAATCACACCAGAAAAAGCGCAAAAAGCACTTTAGTAGAAAGCGCTTTACAAAATTGCCATCCTGATTACACCAACATTTTTAAAGCGCCTTAGGGATTTTATTTTGAAATTACACCTGTCATTTCTAAAATGCCTTTTGTGCACTTTTAACGATGTAGATGTGGAGAATATCCAGCATATGTGTACATCAACAATAAATGTATTCTTTTAGCATCGAAGAGAAAACCGAGACTTGTGCCAGTGATGTGAACTTACTTTCAATTTTTGAGATATAATTTGATGACCTATTGCATTTTTGGGTCCCATCCATTATTATAAGTGCCTAACAATTTGAGGCGTTTTTAGTGACTTGGGTCCTAGGAGTTTTGGAAAAGCGCTTTTGTAAAACCACAATCGTGATTCTATTTTTCAAAAGGGGTTAAAACCTTAGGTAGGCACCTTCTTAAATGCATGGTGTAATTCCAGCAAATATTTCATCTTAAAGACAGGGTAATAAAAGATTTTCAGAGGGGTAGCTTGCATTTTTGAATTGTCAATAGGGTAGCTCCCCTGTATAAGTTAATAGTGGCTATAATGCATAATCAAATGTACAATTAACATTATTGAATTGAACTTTGTAGATAAACAGATTTTGCTTCCTGATGCTGCGTCTTGTGTTAGTGTTCGCACGTTCCTCAATATGTGTGGACTGAAGTACACTGTAGAGCTGCGTAACAATGCAGAAAACATGTCGCCATCAGGTATTATATCCCCCTCTGCAGGCATTTCTCCATACGTTGTACAACTCCACTTAACTTAAATTTTCTAGGCCTAAATTTCGAAAAAATGTCTTATGGAATGTGAGTTCACAAAAACAAACTGTCACACTGCTGTATAGTTATGTAGTTGTTGGAGAAAATGTTTAAATGTTTTAATGTTTTCCTACAATATATTCTGGTTGAGCAGAATGACTCATTCGTCAGTGATCTAATTCTGTACCAGTACTTATCAGATAATCTCAAATTAATGCACTTGAGCTTAACATCATTTGAAAAAGACAAGCTACATTAAAAATGTTGAATGTTTAACATAGTATCCCATACAAGTTTTAACTTTAACCCATGATTTGGACACTTATATAGTTTACATGTGCTAAATAACAAATAATATAGGGCAAATGTTCAAATCATGGGTCAAAGTTATTATCAAAAACGTGTGTGTAATGACAGTGAACCAATTAAATATGATTAAAAATTGTTTTCAACTGATTGAAAATTGTTTTCAGTATTATAAAGCACTTCTTCCGTTACAGGTATAGTGCCATTCATGAAAATAGGGCCTTTCCTTATATCAGAGCTTGATCCAATTATAGCCTTTATCAATACAAAGGTAAGTGTAATGTTACCTTTTATCTCCAGATACGGTACAATAAAACCTGCAATTATGAACACCTCTCTTGAGCGAACACCTTAATATATAGACTCTTTTTCTTAATTTCTCAATTTTGTCAGACCATCTAAATGTGAACACCTTTCACCAATGTAATCACATTTAAAGTCCCAGTAGGTTTTACCTCAGACATATTTTACTGCACAAGTAGGGGCAAGGGGTTGAAGAAATGTTCATAATATGTTGTTAATTATAGCATTTAAGAGGTTCTCCAAATGTTATCACCATTAATTGTAACAGTTTGACAATAATGTTACTTGTAACCTAGTCAAACGTTATTATTGTATTATTGTATGTATAGTATATATATGAAATAAATGATTATTAAAAATAAAAAAAATTGTAACATTGGTAGCATAGAAATTCCAAACTTGTTTCATAAAAATGCCCTTCTTATTCATATCATTCTGTCTTAATGTGTTTACTATGTATGTGATACAATTATTGCATTGTTAAAAAGAAGCGGTTAGGTAAGCCCTAAGGACCCAAAACATCAGAAATATGAAATTCAGGAATTCTGATGAATGTTATTATTCCTTTTACTTCTCATTCCTAAATTGAAATGTGTTACGTGAATCAAAAACCCACAACTATTTACCCATTGGCACTCTCATTCTGTCAAGCTTTGCCATAATGGGGTCAGGATTTATTGAAATGTCTATTTTGTTTGTTATTCCAGGGTCATCACCTGAGTGACAACCTCAATGATTCAGAGAGAGCAGAGATGAGAGCTTATATGTCTCTAATTGACAAAGTTATGGTGAATGCTGAGGTACGATGCTCCATGATATAATATGATCAAAGTTTTGTTTCAAAAAAGAATCATGTTAATGGGCACAGAAATAAACTTTAGAAACCCATAACTTTTGCATTGCTGCTAGTATGAAAGATACATTTGAAATTAGAGAAAAAAATACAGTAAACCTAATCATATGTTTTCAGCTCTATTTAACATGGTGTGAGACCACTACTTATACAGAGGTGACTAAAATTAGGTACGGCTCCCCCTACCCTTGGCCTCTGAATATAATTTTGCCTTGGAAGCGACAGATGGAGATCGGGCGCAAACTGAAGGCTCTTGGCTGGGCACAGAAGACATATGAAGAGGTCTGTGAGGAGGTTAGGACGTGTTGCTCAGCACTTTCGGAAAGGCTAGGCAATCAGCAATATTTCTTCGGCAATCGGTAAGAATATTTTGATGGGTTTAATTATTAATTTAAGTGGAGCACTTTTCACAAATGGTTTGACATATTTTGATGCATTGTGTAATTGTTAGCTTTTTTGTGTTACATTTAATAAAGGCTTTATGTCGCTGTTGCTTCCCAATGGATGCACACAATTGAAAGTTTTGGAAAATCATATAAAATTAGATTATAAAGAACACTAATCATGATCATACAACCTTCTGTACCTGGATTACATTTTTGTGTCAATAATCACCAGGGATTGTAATAGATGTCACCCTAGTCATGTTGAAATGTACGATACCACATAAGTCTAGAACTGTCTTAAGAAATGTCTAGTACCTGTACATGTCAACAAATTATTCAGAATATGAAACATTGCATCAAAATTGTCTTCTTTCATTGAATGTTCATACTGAGTAATTAATTCACAGTATAAGTTATACGTGTGCACTGGAGAATGTGTGTGTGGGTGTACGTGTACTTTGTATGTTGTGATATTGAGCTGATTTTAACAGATTACCTCGTGTATAGCACATTGCTTTGCTTATCTTACCAAAAACAATTTGCAAACATTTGTTTTCTGTTGTATAAATAGGAAACATGCTGCAACCAACTCCATGTATATACAGTAAAACATGTCAATATTAAACACAAATGGGAATTGGGCCTATATCATAGATGTCAATTGGACATCTACATTCAAACATCTTCGATGTAAAATGTCATTTTCAGGTGTTCAATCTTGAGCATTCTACAAATATATACATGTTTTACTTATGTACATTTTTTGTATGTATTAATGCTAGAACCTTGCAACATTTCCACCTTATTTTCTTCCCCTTATTTTACAGTATTGGATTGTAGCCAGTTGAGATAAATGAAAGTATAAATTAGAACTAGATCAACAATATGAATATTTAGCTTAGATTATTATTTTAGTGAATCATTAGAATCATCTGAATTGCCAGTAAAGTACATTGTACAAAGTCTTGATTTTTGCAACATTAACCCCGGCCAAGGGTCTATTTTTCAAAAACAACATTAGCAACATTAAAATAACAAACAACATTAAAATTGCTCTAATATTGTTTCATGAAGTACATTTGAAAATCAGCCATTTTGATCTGCAATGTCTTGAAACTGTCCCTGGCTACAATTCTGTACATGTTGATCTGTATTAGTCTTCTATGCATGCTTTCCTTGTCTGTTTCCTTGTCTGTTTCCTTGCAGTCCTAGTGAGCTTGATGCTGCAGTGTTTGCACACCTTAACACCCTATCTGACTACACCCTATCTCACTATCTCTTTATAGAGATAGCTTCAAGTCACCGTAACCTTAACAACCTGTGTCAAACTGTTGGTGCATTGTTCTACAATCTCGAACATCCACATGAAAATGACGCTGAAAAATCAACCATTGTGTTCAATGGTAAATCTAGACATAATCGTAGACTAAGATTCAGAACATCTGATAACCGTTAAAATTATTTATCAGTCATAGGATAGATGGCATAGCTTTTGTTTTGTCAGTAATACAATAACACGTCATGTTACTTGAATATTGTACTGTACATAGTGTAGATATCTTTTATAAAATTCTAAATTTTCATTGTTTTTGTAAAAATAAGTAAAATTGAGGGTTTTGAGTGTTTTATGAAGCAGATTTTATGTTGCTCTTACAGACCATCTGAGATCGATGCCCTAGTTTTCGGTCACTTATTCACTATTTTATCAACTTCACAACCTAAGATGGACTTAGCTCACATTGTTGGTGAGTTTGAAAACCTTGCAGCATTCTGCATTCACATTGACAATAAATACTTCACAGAGATTTGGCGTAATGACAGCACAGCTGAAATTCAGCGCCACCAGGAGGGCAATGGACAAACTAGCAATGGAGAAAATAGTGACGATAGTTTTGTTAAACTGAATGGAGATTAATTTTCAATGAATTAGGCACTAGGATTTAATAGCAACTCGTAAAACTTATTTAATATGTTTCAATACAGCGTGTGCTTCCATTCATTATCTTACCTATACTGAACACTTATATTACCCCGTCGTTTGCTTATTGTTTTCTATACCTTTGTGTATGAATCTAATTCGGATTGTTTTAACCGATTTGTTCAGTGTATTTCATGTATTTATGTGCTACACATGTTGCAGTATTGTTAAAAATAAACTTTGTGAAGACAAAACGATGATATTTGTTCACTTGTGAGCTAGCTTTTAGGGCCTAGCATGATCTTCTGTACATGATTCTAAAATGCACGCAAACTGTCTGGCATTGCTTGCATAATTCAAGTAACAAAGGACCTTATACACCCTCCATTGGGATCTCCCCATGAGAAAAAAATAATTCATCTGATTTTTCAAAATAAAAATACTGCTTTTATTATTACATTTATATGTACACTAGTATCTTTTTGACCTATATTCAGCACTGTATTGATGAATGGGCCACTTATTAGGGCCAATATTCAATCATAAAGTGTACAGGGGTTGAGATGCCAAACCAGGAAGTGTTTTTGTGTCTGTCAAAATCCATTTGCATCCTACACATCCCTACATCTTATCCAAATATGTTATTAATTAATGAAACATAACAGTATAATCTTTGGATTTACAAAGTTGTATGGGATTTCATAAGTGTAAAAGTTGCTTTTGAAGCATTTTCCTATAGCCATTTTGTAGGGAAAAAAATGATGAAAAAAATGTCTAAGCCTTTAATTTGAAGTATGACCTGAATCGATTGCAAACTTTATATTTGCACATCTGATGTGATATACCATTTGTGTCATATTGTGAAATTATTTAATTTGCAATCGATTCAGGTCATAGTGTATTTTAGGTATTTTTGTGAAAATCAATAGAAACCAATGGCCTTCATTGGAATCTGATGATATCCACATGTTAAGTCAATGAACCACATCCAATGGCAAGTCAATACACCCTTGCTGAACTTAATGACCTCAACCTCAGCCCATGTGGGTCCAAACGCTTAAATATTTTCAACAGTATTATGTGACATTGTATTCTTTATGTTACACCTAAAAATGATTCATTTTGTTCATATGGAGATCATAATGGCGGGTGCACTAGATCCTTTATAAAATTAGATAAATTGCTCATATTCTGTTCCTTATATCACAATGCAATCTGTTGATGCACCTGATGCTTATGCATAATTAACTAGAGAACATTATGTAATGTCTGGCTATTCTTTTGCTGGAATTTAATTCTATAATCCATTAATCAGATGGAAATAAATGTACATCAAAATGACATCATGGTATCAGTGAGTTGCAAGTTATGTAATTTCGTATTCAATTAGGATTTATCATTCATTTATTCACCCACATGCAACTCCATGAGGAGGAAATTATCCATTCTTTTAAATATTCTATAATTCCCATATTGCCTGATTGGGGAATTATACAAGCCACAATCCTATATTAATTTTATCATTGATATCAATGGATGATATTCTCATGTTGTGAGGCAAATTGCTTATTTCTTTCTACAGCAAACCTTGAGAGCACTCAGTGCTTGAAGAATGAAATAACATGTTCCTTTAGAGTTTCTGTAGATTGAGGGTGATTTTGAGCATATACAAATCCTGTATATTTCCTAAAAATCTCGACACTACCTCAACTTTTACATGTTAAGTGCTTTTTAGACCAAAGAGTGGGGCAAAGTTTCTTTATTGAGGCAAAGTTTCTTTTTAGACCGTGGCTTTTTAAAAGATGGGAGCAATTACATAATGAAATTAATAAAATAGTTTCATCAAATGATATCTCCATCAGTTCTCACTCACTTATAATAAGGATGTAGCTTATACTTTTATCAAATTACATTTTAGATCACTGACAATATAATTCCTTTTAGCAATATTCATATGAATTGAATTAATAACCATATCTGACCTACACCAGTAAATTAGTCATAAAAAGATAAAATTAAGATCATATGAAATAGGCCATGCAAAGATTTAATACTAATGTGGTGCTTTAGTTAATGAGTACATAGTTGCTGTGTTAATTAATTAATGATTATAGTAGAAAGAGTTAGTTGCGTTGGAATTGAAAATGTCAAAGCAGATTCATTCATGTTCTTACGTTTGGTGAGTTTATCCTTGAAGTGTTACATCTGATCAAGTATTGATATCAAATGTGGAATATTAAAACTCACAAAGCAGGCTCTTCCATTATAGAATCACCTCTTGGTATGTGCATTTATGACTTTGTCGTATCTGGGATGAATATGGTTACACTGTGATCTATGATTACTAAGTCACCAAACAAGGCAGGATTCATCAGAGGGAATGTAGGTTTAAATTGAAACGTTGAGGGATGGAATCAAGGTAACCCAATGTGTCAAATGCCAATCGATTTTGCAATTTTTGGACTCAATGTCACACCATTCAGGTTATGAAAGCTCAATGCCACATTTACAGGTAAATTTATGCTACTTGAGATGTCAATATTTATGGGTGTTTTCACTTTAAGGCTCACTGAAGCTCTTAATTATTACAGTATAAATGTCACATAAGATCAATGCCATCTTTATCACAATCATCTGAAATGACAAAGATCAGAATTGTATTTAGGACTACCTGACATTCAGTATCCCGAAGGGTCAAGGTCAGTTTAATAGGTCAAGGTTTCCTGCGAGGCTTCTTAGACAAAATGGGCTTTGTGAAGCTCCTTAACCTACATGTAAGTGTTGATACCCCCTTAAGGCTGAGCAAATCCAATTATTAGATTATTTATGCTATTGTAAGTTGTATTGCGATTAATTGCACAACTGCTGAAGAGTTAATAAGTTTTTTTACATACATTAAATTATGTTGAAAGGTTTTCATTAATCTTTCTGTGTGTTGTACTGAAGATCACATTTATTAAATAATTTTTTTTATGTAAATTAGAGCACAATCTTACACATTCTGCATCACCAATCTCAAACTAATCACAACATATTCCCGAATTTTCAGGATGAACTAAGCTATTTTATTCGCTCCAATATTAAAAGCAAATACCCTCATACTGTTGTATTGTGTTGATGAATGTGCGTTTGTCTGGATTGGGGGGGGGGGCAGGCAGGCTAGCTGTAAGCGCACCCTACTGTTACACTTACCTATTCAATTTGAATCTTTTACATATGCAAGAGCAGACTAGTTCCAAGATCAAGTCTTGGTCTTGCTGGGAAAATTACTTGGCAATTCTAAATTTTGGGATAAAAAAGTGGGAAAAGACAGTGTCTTGTGACCAATAATGCTAAGACTTGTTAATTATCTGCACTACTTCACGTCTTAAATTGAGAGCCAATGAGCCATAGTTTAATCACCATCCCATATTATATGGCAGTAAGATTACATTAGTATTTGGATCATGTAAGCACTAATTAAATTCAACTCGTAGATTACTCATTTGAATGGGACATAAACAATGGCAGAAACCCTGGCACATGTTTATTTAGTGTAACTGTTTGAATGACCTCAGACCGTAAACCCAACACTCGTAAGAGATCAGCTTTGCAGGTGACCTTGACATCCCATTGCAATGAGTGTCAAAGGGATACTATACTAGTAAAACAAAATTGGCATCAAGAAAAAGTTTTCACAATGAGAGGTGTTCAGACTAGAGATGTGTTTGGATCTACACTGTTTACTGTATTGACCTTTGATTTGTCAGATGTGACTTTGACCTTGACCCTCAATAACCCCAGTTTGACAAGGGCTCTTTTAGTAAGCCTTGAAAATAGTTCCAAGGAATGTAAAGACATAGGATATAATAGTTAGGCTTACAATACGTATGCGTGTATAAAGATACAGATACATCCATGCTTCATTGTAGAATAATTACAACTTTACATCTTGGATTAAGTGCATTTTTTATGATAGTGATATTTGATTGAAATGTAATAAGCAATTCTCAGAACAATAATTGGAATAAGTCCAACACCTTCATATTGCAACTTTAATGACCATATTAATCTGATAATGCAACTGAATTTAAACAATAATCCATACTATTTGATATAATTTGCTTCCCTGCAAGGCTTAGGCTGTTGGGCATGTTGTAATTTCCTTATTTTCTTGAACTCTTTAAACTTTGGTAGTAAAATAAATTAAAATGAATGGACATCTTGCTGGTGGTAGTCTGGTTAACCAATGCTATAGTTTAGATTTAGAAGACTTATAAATAAATGCATCTAGAATCATGAGGTGCAGGGAAATCGTATGAAAGTCTATAGAATACAGTATTTGAAAGTTCATGAAACAATGTGTGAGTTTATATGCTTTATGGCTGATGTTTTGTATATGACCCAGATTCAGATTCAGATTCAGATTTAAGAAAATGCTAAATTAACATTACACTCTCAATTGTGGCAGATGGAATAATTGAAACATTTGTTTTCAATTCTAGCCCAACTGAACTGGATGCTGTTGTATTTGCTCATTGTTACATAATTCGCTATGCCACATTGCCTCGTCACGACTTCTCTAACATTATTAACTCTTATCCGAACCTAACTGATTTTGTCGTACGAGTAAATAACCTATTCTACATATATGGATACGGTAACCATGGCAACATTGCTGATGATACAGGCATTACTGCTTCGGATGATGATGACAATGGATTCTGTCACGTGAATGGTGAAACAGATAATGGTAGTGATGATAGGCCTACTGTAGAGAATTGTTTCACTGAGAATGGATTCGTTATGATTAACACAACGACAGATTCTCTGCATGCTGACCCTATACCTAGGCTGCCACGGAAACGGTTGCCTAGTACTGAGAATTACCAGGATAAAATTGTCATTGAAAACAACACACGTAAAACTATTAAAATCTCAACATGAATTTCTCTATAGCTGCTGTCATTAATCACGCTGGTAAAGGCAGATGCAACATTTGAAAATATCAAAAATTAACAGAACTACTTTTTGTGAAATATTTTCTCCCTTTCTAGGCCCCTGGCATGGAAGGCTCAATTTACATATATTTAAGACAAGTTAACCTATGCTAATTGTTTAAGATAAGTTACCTAATGCTAAAAATGTACATGTACAATTGTATATGTATATGAACAAGCTTCAGAAAATCAAACCTGAAAATTTCTTTTTCAAATTGGCTTTGTTTTTTAATATCAAATCAAAATTAATCTGAAGCAATTCAGCTCTCTGTAAGTGTTTGCATTGAGTTGCCTTCACCCAGCGTGGTAAATGAATCCATAATTTTGATACAAAATGCTGTGAGTAATAATCGTGAACATAAATATAATATGACTAGCCAGAATTGTGTTCAGTTCAAGGCATTATATTTATAGCATTTTCATAGCCTTGTTTTATTATAAGGCCCATGCAAATTAATTATCTGTTTAGAGATACTTCCTGGATTATCGAAAAACCTTCAAACGAGCTTTTCTTGGCTTTATAATCTTGTCATATCTCTTTGCACATCTTTGTCATAAGTACAAGACATCAGCCCCTTTATCTTATGATACAATTTTATCTTGGTCACTGAGTCTTTTTGATTTATGCACACTAAACAATTAATTAACCTGAATGGGTCTAATATTTAATAGTATAAATTGTGATGTTTAATGTACATTAACTTTAGTTCACGCTACATGAGAACACAAGTAAAAAAAATGACTACATGTATATTCATTATAGTAAGGAGCAGCTGGGGTTGCAAATGATGATTAACTCTTCGTGTAATAGTTTTGGTTCAAGACCCCCCCCCCCTCTTATCTACTTCAACTGTTGTCGAAGCAGGGTTGGGTCCAGGGTCTTGAGGCAAGACTTTCAATGTCTTTCATGGAGTCCTTTTTGCTGATACATTTTTGCAATAAAGGCTATTGTCATCATAAATATGTATTTGTGTATTAATAAATTATTGGATGTATATTTATATTATATTAAAATAATATTTAGACTGAATGCTATTTATCCATCTTAAAGTGTGTAGTTTTTCATTTCAAAAGATTCATAGGTTATCTTATATTTTCAACAGATTTAATTGCAATTTATTCAAATAAGTACAGATGGACTCTGTCACCAGTGATCGTGGCCTTATAGGTGTCCATCTTTGTAAAATTGCAGTTGAAACACATGGTATAATCGGGGGTATAATAGCATGTTAATGTATATAAATACTGACTGTATTCTAAGATTGGAAGGACATTACAGGAATTATATCTGAAGGAAGCTTTTTCATTGCCTTGTGCCAAAATATGCCCATTTTCTGAGTCCCTACAAATTTTTTGCCCCCCCCCCCCCTGGATCCGCCAGTGTATTTATATTTGAATGAATAACGTTCAAGACTGTTTGTTAGCAAAGGAGCAGCAATCAAATCAGTTTATTTGAGAAGAAAAACATGATTGTTCATTTGATATTTGGGGAGGGGTTAATCTGAAATCAATTACCGTACATTAATAAATGACACTCTACAGGTAAGAACGTATTTAATAGTCCTAGTATTTCCTGTCCTCATAAGGAGGTCGGAGGACCTCGGGCATATTAGGCAATTTATCAAACAGTCATGTGAAACAAATGTTTTTGAAATAAAAGAACATATCTCTATTTATGTATGGTGGTTCAAGTTGAATTGTTGCCAGTAATTAATTACCGTGTACACATAAAATGTGATATACAAAAACACAATCAAAGCAATTTCATAATACCAATGCCCGGGTAATTGGAACAATCATTGTTTTAAACATTAACTTTGTACTTAGCTTCATAGTTCATACTTTATCATATTTTATTGCTTAAATATTGATTTAAAAAGTTGTTTTGCTTAATCAACTGACATTTGCTCTTCAATCAAAGATAGATAGTCATTTTTGAATCTGGTCTTAGTGACTATGTTCATTATCCCAACAAAGTTTCATAAGGATATAGTGAAGCCCTCTGTCCGTCTCATACATAGCAGGGGCGTTTCCATTTTTATTTCTAAGGAATTTGAACATTTCTGCATCTTAAATTTTCAATAACTATTATATTTGATCAATTATCTCAATTTTTAACAATATAGAATTAGGATTCTTAGGGAAACATAAGTATGATTTAATGTTTGAAGATATTGATTTAACATTTACAATCGCTATCTCTTCTTATTCATTTAAAAGATTATATCTCTGAACTAATATTAAAAACTGCTTAGATTCAAAATACCATCTCCCAATATGCAGTTTAATCGTTTTACTTGCAATATAAATTGTAAAACTCAGGCACAAGTCTCAGATCAGAGGAACATTTAACTCAAAAATAGATCTTATTGCGAAGTGTAAATTACCCTTTGCATTCACGCAGGGTAAGTGTGAATGGCCGTTTCGGCTCACAACGCTGGCAGTTCACAAATTGGTTGATTGAAAATCATTTATCAAAGTAATATTAATTTTCTTTTTATAATTCTGTTCTCAAAAAAAACATTTGGTATTTTCAGTGATACCTATTTTGAAGAACTATTGATTAATGTAACTCGATCTAAGAAACTGCAATATACGCCATCTGTTGGCAGTCCCCAAGTCCATTTATGATGCAATAAAAATGACAAGATTTGATTTCATAAGAGGATAAGCCTGTCGTGATATTCTAACCCTGCTCTAATAAGCCAGTTAATCAGACTGATGGAGAGGCATTCACAATGATTCATTCCTCAGTTCCTCGATCATCATAACCTAACCATGCTTCATAAATTCAAGGATGTATGAGACTTTCACGTTGGTAAATCATTTTTAGAGGCATCAAGGCCACACCCATTTTGAGCTTTTAGGATTTGACTTTTCTTTCTTTGATCCGTCTTGTATGAGTAATGGTCTACACTTATCTTTCTCTGTATTTTCAATGTCGAGATGCTTGTCTTTTTTTCTTCAACAAGTATTGCAATGACTTATTTTATGATTGGCATGTTTTCGCTGTCTTTTGGTTTTAGATTGTGCAAATGCTCCCTGAATATTGGGGAGTGGGGTATAACACATTGTTACTTTGGGTGTTAGATCATAGTTTGCAATATTGGGCTTGTTACCCTATACTATCTTATAGATCCCTGCATCTGAAGACAGAATTGGTTTGGAGAAGGTAATTGTTCAAGCTTGTCAAGGGGAAATTGTTTTTTTAATGTTTAGCATTCTTTGATATGGACTGGTGTATTGATCATTCCCTTGCCAACCTTGTACACCTGCCAAGGTAATCTGTACGATTTTAGCTTTATTAATTTAATCCTGTCAGAAAACATATTATTTTTAAGTAATTATCACTTAGATGGATTCACTATCAATCAGTTTGAAAGCTGGGCTGTACATTCATCATCTACAGGGTGACCCAAAAGTGAATTGGTAACTTACAAACAATATTTCAGAATTCAGTAGATTCGACTGTTCTATAGACAAACATAAATGTTAATTTGATTACACAACCGCTCATAGTTTTGAGAAGGCAATAATTAAGGAGGGACAATAAAATAAATTCTTTTTAGCATGTTTATAGAAATCAAATTTGAAGAAGCGTCTCCGAGTCTCATTCGCATACCATGTGCATGATTCCAGGAGCTCTACGATTTGGACTCACTTCTATATGCTGATACCTTATGGACGAAGACCGTACCCTTTGCATTCGTTTGACTTCACTTCTTAAAAGAGAGCTTTGTCTTAGTTTAACTAGACTCTGCACGCAGGGTACGAAGACCGTATGATTGAGAAGAGATTTTTAAAATGGGTACTCAATTTAAATTGGTCATCATTTTTCTCTGAAATTTGACATATTCGCTGTCACATGAATATCACTTCACAAAATACTCGTTTCATATTTCAGTATTTGTAACAATTATGCTTTATAGATGAACATGTACTATCTCTGTACAAGATGGTTTTTCCAAAATGACCTCCAAAAATGGCGTCAGTTTTAGCAAAAATCTTGCAATGCGTTGATTGATTGATATATGTATATTGAATTTGTATATGTTTATGCTTTATAGGTGTAGGAAGTCTACCGTTTACAAAATGACACCTTGTATTAAAAAGGCAGCTTCTGTAGTTTTGATAAAGTAAAAGAAGTTTCATATTCTTGTATCAAGTGACATATCATTGTGAATTCAAAATACTTTGGGGGTAATTTTGGAAGAGGATTGCATATACTTGTAGCCCTTTTATATAAACATTCTTCAAATTAATTGATTAAAAATCTTTCCTACTTAAAGTAATACTAATCTAATACGTAACTTTTGGGCCACCCTGTAGTTATTATATTGAGAATATTGTTTTTGTTGTCTCACAAATTTGTTCTTCGTGCATAAGGAGCAAATATCCTCTAATCACTACTTGACATTAATCAGTTAATATGTTCCTTTACGTTTGTTGATGACGTTCAAAAAGTCTTCAAGCACGAAATGGAGTCCTCTAAGCAGTTATATCATGGTCGAGTGGCTCAGTAGTAAAATGAAATATGGAACATTTGCACGATTGTATATCCGTGTTTACTCGATGGAAAATACAGGAAATGATCGTTTGTCAGTTTGCGATTTCATTGAGTTAAACCAAGATAACCAAGTACAAAATTATCAAGTATTAATTAAATGATCTTAATATTTCTTATAATATACATTTGAAACATTCTACTTTGGCTCATATGCATGGGGGCGGAAGGGGCTTATATATATAGGGGCGGATATTTTCCCCACTTCCTGGGTTTGTTAATTACATATAGCTTGTATTTTCAAAGTGGGGGTGGTCTTCATTAGTGCTGACCATTGACAACACTTGTGGGATTAGTTGAGGTCAAACATGACAAGTACAATACTCTACTCCGAATAACAAAATGAGTGATTGATGGGAAAAGTTTCTCGTAACCATGGTATGAACTTCGAAAAAACAATACTTCATCTCGTAGAGAAAAAAACAAGCGGAACATTGAGTACCGTATTCAAACAAGGAGGATTGGCTCCCAGAGTGCAACATCGATATTCTGTCCCATATATGGGCATGTCGTGCTACAAAATTTGAATTCCAACGACCGCCATTTTGTTCACTTCAACATTTGAATTGTGAATTTTGGTCTTATTTCCTAACGAAAAATTCCAAAACTCACAAGAAATGATCGAGATATTGGTTAGAATATTTTGAACTGTTTATTTTGAATTTATAATCGGTTATAATTTCAGAAAATAACGACATTTCGGCGTTTTCATTGTTGGAAAATATCGACTTCGATTCTGGGAGCCAATCCTCCTTGGTATTCAAACTCAACATACCATTGTATCTCAAAGTGTTCTTCAGTGTCAACGGCGTTATTTTTCAACAGTGTGTTGATAGTGTTCTTAGAGATCAAAAAGTTCAAATCGTGCGTTTATATTGAAAGGAACACCAATTAATTAAGTTGTTATTTACAATGCTTGTACGTCGTGTAGTGCGAATTATTTATCTTAACCGTTAATTTATGCATGAATTGATGAATTTAATCAAAAACATACTTTTAAGTAGCGATATTGATTAAAATACATGAATTATGTTGCGGTTCAAATACGAGGTATTAAAATCGATAGAGGTGCTTTGTTATCAGTTACAGCCATCTTAAATGACAAATTACACATGCTATGCTTTCAAATAAAATATAATTTATGGAATTATAAGTAGGCATTTTGTTCATTAGAATAATTTTAAAAATGTGAAATACATGTGCAAAGGGATGATCACGTCTAAACTAGACAACGAGGGCATCGATGATTCATTTTAATGATCATTACATCTTTCTGTTTGCAAGTAGCAATACGTTTTGATTTGCTCTTTGCATTCGTTCGAATTACTTGCTTCTTGAAAGAAAGTTTCTTTCAAGTTGTTAACACTCCGCGCGCCATCGTAAACAGGGCCCGGGGAGCAGGGTAGCTCTGAGTTGGGCATACTCCCTGACCTGATTGATTGATTGAAAGATCTCCATTAGTGCCATCTTATTATCTTATTTAGAGACCCACTCCAGGCTATGCATTTCCCATGATACTAAATCTTCGATTTCCAAAGTGTTTCTAATACATCTTCATCTAGGATGCTCATATTTATCTTCCTGTTCTTTGCTATGTGTTCCGGGAAAACGCTTATCAAAAGCGTCCACACATTTCTTTCGCCAGCAGTCTACTTATAAATGAATTTAAGTGACACTTTTCACGCATTATGGGATTCACAATCACAACCAGTACTATCTCTGGAATAGACCTCTCACAAGCTTTAGATAAAGAGAAACTGATAAATCAGAAAGCTTTTTACGGCCTTAATGAGGTTTCTATTGAGAGAACTATTGCATTGATGGTTCACGTAGGATATTTCACATTCCCACTCCGCGGTTGTTTATAAAACCATATATCGTTTACGAGATAGATTTCCGTCATCCATGAAAACACAACTTATGTTTATGAATATAGTTATACCTTATATAAGTATAAGTTGCGTGTCAAATGATGACGAAGTACGACACGCTTTATTAGTTCTAAACATAATGGATTTATAAAGACTCTGTAAGTGCGTTGAAATCTCTCTAGTGACATGATATATCTGCTTTTAGAGAATGATTTGTATTTTACTTACTTAGTCAGTAGGATCTGTCAGAGATGAAATTGGAACAACTGAAAACGTGTGAATAAATTTGATGACACTCTGTTTCATTGAATAAACGCACGTGTTTCTAGAGAGGAAATGATGGAGAGCTGTGTTCTCTCGTTGTCAATGACTCAACTTTGACATTTGGTTATACGTTATATCGGCCAGTGGTATTTGCCAATTGTACTTTGAAAAGTTCAATGTCAATAAAAATCTAGAACACTTGCCTTGTGGGAACGTAATCATTTCAAGGGACTGGACAATAAATACAGGGTGGGCAAAAAATCAATACCCAAGTTAGAAGATGAATGATTCATGCCACCTCCAGTGTCAATTTTAGCCTGTAACTCCACAAGAAAACAACGGGTTTCAATCAGATGGTTTCATATTGTTAGGAAATGATGATCTTTAATACATGGCATGGTTTAACGTTGATATTCATCCTTAAACTTGAGTATTATGGTTTTTTGACCCACCCTGTATATCTTTGGTTTAGGGCAACACTTTGAGACTACAAATAATCAGTGTTCATAACTTTAAGATAAAGAACCATTTTAAAAGAAATTATTACTTGGTTACATTGTTAGAGTCTTGTTGGTTTTTGTCATTAACAGCTGAAACTCAATAATGTTATTGGCAGTTACAGTGCCCAATCCAGTTATTTTATTCTGAACTCATTATCCCTCAGATTATACAATAGCAAATCTAATTGCAACAGCCTACATTTAAGCTAAGATCAATAATAAAAAGTAAATTAAGTACAACTTCTTGGACTAATGATAACGTATGTGATATTCTTACTGATCGTGAATAGTCAGTTAAATAAAACCTAGAGACGAGGGAACGAGTCGCTATGAGAATGAAGCCGACCAAGCCGTGTAGATAGGATCAGGGACACCACAATGATAGTTTCATTACGAAAATGACCAACATCCCTTTAAATTGTAATTAGCAATTCATTGCCTCATTTGTGTATTTCTTTAGGGATTTGAGTAGATTGGCGAGGTACAATAACAACAGAAGGGTCTCATTATATAAATTGGTTTTGATCAATGGTGGTGTCATCCGTTGTTGAGCCATTTCCCTTGAACAATGGAACGGGGATATCTTCAGTGGGTTAAAGGGTGTTTTGTTTCTTAGAATAGTGCACTATCCTATAGTCGCAACATTGGTAGAAACTTTCATAGGGGTTAGAACTTCCAACTATGTCGCGATCGGTATGATTATGCTCAACTAAAACATGTTCTTGGAATAGCGTCTTGTTTTTCATCAAGAAGCTAACAAGGTGGGGGGCCACATTTTGAAAATTCAAGTCCCTTTTTTGATAATTTAGCGTAATTATTTTGATAATTTTGCCCAAGAAGACCAATTTTTGCAATTTGAGGCCCTACAAAATGTGGGGCCCTAAGACTATAGAAGCACGATGTACGCCATCCCGGATCAAAAACCATGGAAAAAATATCTTCACAAATTGATCAATGAACAAAGGATAATGCATTGAGGCTTGAAATACTAAACAGTTTTATTCCAAGGTTTAGGCTAATGGGAATTATTATCAATGATATAAATGCATTGATCAGTCTTAAAATATGTCCTCGTTGAATTATGAGCAACAGATTGTGTTGTCTCTGTTGTCTAAAGCCTGCAAACAGCATTGATGTAACAGAAACAAACTGACACCTAAGCTGTAAATGCATACCCCATCTGGCATTTCTACTTTTCTAATCACAATAGATAAATTGTAGTACTGGCATTCTGATACTCATAGCATCTTTCTGTTTCACCTGAAACATGCTCTGATATTATGAGGAATATGCTGTGACCCGAGCGCTTCAGATAGGAAGAGTTGTAACTGTCAATAAGTGTGATAGTTATCATGTAATCATTTACCTTATGTCAATAAATTACATCATAGGCATTGTATTTAACAGCAGAAATTAGCATGGGCACAGGTACACAAGTTGTATGACCCCAATTAGATGAAATATGAGCTGGGATGAAAGATCTCAAAAATCCTCAATTTTGGGCTCTCCTGGATCGCCAAATCAAGCTCATTACAATATGGCATCTCAGGACTGAGAAGAAATGAGATGTCATGGTTTATCATGATGTAGTATTGGTGTGAAAATGAAACATTGTTCGTCACAAAAACACATTGCTGTGATTATCTACAGAAAATCTCACCTAAATTGCTGTATTATAAAATGGCAGACCTATTTTTAATGATAACACAAAGTTAGATGCTGTATGATAAAATGGCAGACCTATTTTTAATGATAACACAAAGTTAGATGCTGTATAATAAAATGGCAGACCTATTTTTAATGATAACACAAAGTTAGATGCTGTATAATAAAATGGCAGACCTATTTTTAATGATAACACAAAGTTAGATGCTGTATGATAAAATGGCAGACCTATTTTTAATGATAACACAAAGTTAGATGCTGTATGATAAAATGGCAGACCTATTTTTAATGATAACACAAAGTTAGATCCTGTATGATAAAATGGCAGACCTATTATTAGTGATCCTCAAAGTTAAATTGCTGTATGATAAAATGGCAGACCTATTCTTAAGGATAACACAAAGTTTCAAGGTTAAGGCACACCTGTAATGAAAATTTTTGGAAAATCTTAGCCTTACAACATACATATTTCCCGTTTACAAACAAGCTGCATCTCTCAATCCATAAAATTACGTTCATTTACAATTGTTTGAAACTTTTCCAAGCGCTCCCCTGCCGGTGTTGGATGTCTTTCCATTGCTCTAAGGGTGTGTTGAGAATTCTAATTGCCAATCACAAACGCAATGAGTTAGGAAATAAAGTTTTCCATTAATCCTTGCCAAATTCCCTTGGATCTGAGACAACTTAAATAGATTAGACCAATTAGCTCACGTTTTCCAGGTTGTAGTAATCCATTCGGTTAAGATCACTTGGTTCCCCGAAGGTCACAAGAGTCGCAAACTGTGGCAACCTGTTAATCGCAAGTCCGGAACTTTTCAATGGTTGCATAATATAACGGGTAAGGCAGTTATGAAGACCATGAAGGACAGCCAATGCTGAAAACCTGGTCACTAATATTTTCAGAATACTGTATCTGTAGAATAACAAACAAATCGGCCAATGGCAAGACTCAATTTAAACCACATTCATCCAGTAAAGCAATTATGTACTTTTACAATTCAATGACGATAGATGATAACAAAAATCTACATTGTCATCGTGGTCGCTCTTGCCCACACACACTTCATTGATCCTCGCTCATTGATTAACAGGAAACAAGAGACACTATTAAAGGATGAGTAGATGTTATTAACAAATTCCTTTTTATGTTTTCATTGTGTAAAAATTCACCATTTATTATCACACTATCCAATAAAATGTACATTCACATCAGGTTTTACAGCAAGTAAAATTTGACAATATTAATTACTCCGAATCCGCTAGCTCTTTAAGAGCTTAGTAACGGAAGCATGGATTGACTGGGGACGTATTTTATTTATTTTTACGTCAGTTGGCTGTCTTTAAATAGTATTATTGCTAGTCTTTACGTTTATCGTGCTCTTCCTATCGATTTGCATCGTTAAATGAAACATAGTCTAACTAATAAATAAATACAGACATAATGACATATTAATGATAGTTAAAAAGTAATAGTGTAAATTACAAAGTTAATGGAATACAAATCCATCAAAAGAAAAGTTACAAATCTGTCCTTTTATACAAGAATGGAATATTTCCAACCGGGATAAGTAATGGTGTTTATTAGATCAGGAATGAATATATCAAAGTCACGATATTTTCTGTAGAGACCTGGGTATAAATGCCTGATTGATGGATCCGTATTTATCCTGCTTATCCGACCTTGATTAATACATCATTGGAGTAAAAACATCACACTGTAGAGATGCAATAATCCATTTGCTCTCGTTCTTTGCAATTAATAGTCTTATCTAGGCACATTTTATGACTCTTTTCATTTTTCTGTTTGACTAGTTTTACGACATCCTCTCGAAGGTCGTCTTTGCCGTTATTGTGACCATTGCGCTTGATGAGTGTTTCGCACAATTGTGTCTTATCACATTCTGCTAAGTGTTTTGATTTGCTGCACCGACAACATCGACTACTGAACCATCCAGGTAGCCATTTGTTTGCACGATGTCGTCTGGGGGTGTTCTTATTATTACCAAGACATTCAGTGGTCGGGATAGTCTCACGGTGGTGTCTGATGTCGCCTTTCCTTTCCGTATTGCCTGACCAAGTGAGACATGGGCAACAATGGGTGAAAGAACACTTAGAGTTAAACAAGCCATAGAGGATAGGGTTCAGTGCACTATGGATTAGCGTCAATGTCTCCGCCACCACTTGCCCCATTTTTAGTTTTATTTTGTAGTTTGAGTAAATCCTCACTAGCGTTACGAACAGGTAAGGGGCCCAACACGCCACAAATGCAACGATGACGGTCAATGTCATTTTCACGGCTTTCACTTTGGAGTTAGATACAAGTTTTCGGTTAAGATTGAGATTAGGGGCAACGTCATTTGATATCGACTTCGTTGAGTTATTCCTGAGAATGGCATCTCCTTTGTTGCGAGACCACACCACCCTTATGATGTTCACATAGCAGTAAGTCATGATAATGCTGGGGATGATAAGAATATACGTGGTGAGGAAGGTGAAATATAATTTCCTCTGCCACATGGCTGTATACCCTTGACTTTTACATTTGTGGATAATGTTACCATCGGGGTGCATTCCCTCGTCTGTTTGAACAAAAATAAGCAGTTGTGGAGAGGCGAACACAAGAGCCATTACCCAGGCGACGGCCACCTTGCGCCAAATCCATGGGTTATTTGCTAATGACTGGAGGGGTTTGACTATCACTTGATATCGGTCAATGCTCATTCCTACTAGAAGGAAAGTCGCGCTTGCTAGGGTCATAATTTGGCCATAAAGCAATAGCTTACAGGCAACAGCTCCAAGGACCCACTCACCAAACGCTATGAAGAATACTTCTGTTGTCATCGTCACTATACACACCATTAAATCTCCGATGGCTAAGTTAACCAAAAAGACATTCACTCTTTTCCGTCTGTGCTTGGGATTCTTCATTAAGAGTACTATAAGCGTTATATTCCCAACGACAGTCGCGGCCATCACAATGATTAGAGTCACCACTCTATATATGACTTCTGACGACCACTCAAGCACGTAAGGCACATAAGCGCTAGAAGTTGTGTTTAATGACAGTGTTGTCGTAGTCGATGAGAGATTCATTTCAGTGTTACGTAGTGCATCCATTGTCATAATATGATCACCATTTTCATACCCGGCAGTAAATCATGATAATTATTGTGATACAAGGATAGTTTATGTTTCGTTTCCCGTATAATTATTTGTCACATTGTGCGTATTTGACGATATCATCCGAGGACTTACAAGTTACTTCCCAAAAGCTATATCCATTTTAGTACACAATAGACTTTATTTCCTAATGCATTAAAATAACAATGGTTATCCGCCTGTTACGTGATAAAGCAGTGGCTATAACCTTATAAAGAAATCCATGTGAAAATTATTTAGAGTACTCATACGATTTATTTATCCAATTTTGCGAGCTCTATGTGATCATAATCTGATAATTTCCGTTTGAGATCAAACATCGCTCTCTTTTAAAGATCATTGTTTCCGCGCCTATTCATTGCCATGTAGGCCCTCGTTTCCTCAGTGCTGTACGTCTCTCGTGGGTTGCTTTGTCCGTTTCTCCCTATAGATGTTGAATTCTGCCCGATTGATATAAACCTGAAAGCATATAAAATCTGTTGTTATGACAGTACCTTCAGTTAATCATGCGAGTAGTACAATTAATATTATCATAATTCAGTGGATGATCGACATTGCATCAATCATTACGAGACAGTAGCCAGAGCCAGACGTGTAGTTTGCTTTTTGCAATTGTTTAACGGCATCATGATTTTTGCAATATCATTTGTCTTATCCAGCACAGATTTTTACTCGATCAATTTGTGGTAACGATACATCCACTGTCACGGTGCGTAAACAAGTAAGTTTTTACATTGACTAGACTAGCGCTCTAACATCCCAATTGTTTGCCAAATTATTTCATAGTTTTATTCATATTCGATTATAACCGGTGGTTTTTGTAATTATAAATACATGTTGGTACCGGGTTGGAGCACTTTTGCATTTCTAGGTATAGTTCTTTAAGATTTTCTTTTTCACTGAATACCTTAGAGTAAAACACTATAGCCCATATTACTACTGTTTTTCCTTGAAAAGACGGATGTGTATTTTGTACAAAGAAAATCACGCCATGCCTTGATCCATCGAGATCGGGTTTCACTGCTATAGCATTGAAATACTCTTTGACCAAGGATGTGATGTGCACGATGCGATGTTGTACATTGGCTAATGTGACTGATTGAGATGTTGCGATAAATTAAATAAATGTAACAGCTGAGTTCGATGGTCGTTGACAATTGTATAGTACTATACTATCTGAATCCTACTATTAAATTCTCAGCATTTAACTATTAATAAACATCACTTTACTGTGAGAAGTCTTTATCCTCCATCCAAATAATAAAAAATGAAGTAAATGTAATGATAATGAACCTGCTTTTACATACCCTTTAATTTTTCACTTCCATGATTATTATGCGCAAATTGGCAATTACATCTTCATAAAGGGATTTGATATCTCAAGATCGTGACACGTCTGACCTCCCATAAATAACGCAGGGTGTTACGCTGTGTTTTGTGACATAGGAGACGGCTATAAATCTATTTTATTCTTCTTACATGGTCACTTCCCGGGGAGACGTTTCGTTTAAAAACAACGCGCAACCTTCACATCCGGTTGTAGTCGTTTTTAGTAATCCATCACTTGCTAGCGTTTGCATGTAATTTCGTTGTATTGTTTTACCTCTTATGTTTGTGTACATAATTTACCTCTTAAATGAAAGATTTACAATTATACAAACGTATTAACATAAGTAAAAATGCATACATTTCATAATGTGTCTTTAAATGTCTGGTAGCCTATTCATCAATGTGACGCGACGGACTATCTTCGTCATCTGCACTTGGTTGATCTGGACAATGTCCATCACTAGTAGTTACTTAACAATTTTAAGTAACGACAAAGGCCAATGAGTGTTATCGAATACAACATGCACTCCGTGTTTGCATTCCAGGTGTGCATTACTCCTGTCCAACAATGTCCAGAATGTATATGCATTTATAGTTACTCACAGTCCTTACTGTTAATAGCATAGACATGTTTGCGTGTTTATTCCTTTATTGCTGAACTATTAACTGGACAATCGATTTCTTTCATCTATTGTACTCGTTCTATATAAATGACAGATATGGGTAGTCAGGGGCCCAAAATCTGCTCCACCCAACATAAAATGGCAATTTAGATAACAAACTGACAAACTGACCCCCACTTTCAAAATTTGTGTGTATAAGTTTGTAAAGTAAGTGTATCATAAAATCTGTCATATGTACCTCGCCGACCGTCGTCGTCATTGGATATTTGATTCAATATGTTCATCGCTATATTTTAGTAAAATAGTTAATTAACTATCATACCAAATGAAAAATAGGAAATGATAGTACAATGTTCTCAGGTTCAGATGTGTTCCAAGTAATAATTAAACGAATTTTATAGCTAATGGTTTAAGCAATAATATCAGTGGAGAAATTTGAACCAGTGCTGATTATCAAATAAATTATGGCAATAAAAACGTAAAAGCATTATGCGGGACTGCGGGTATATGGTATAACATCAACTGTGATATTACCTAACACTTTTTATCAACAATAATGTTTTTCTTCTCTGAAATAAAGAAATTAAATAATAAAAAACAAACAATATATACATGACAAATACTAAATGTATTGAATTGAATTGAATTAATTCCATTTTAATATTAAGCTGACCCTTCAAACCAATTTTAATTACGCGTTATTCTCTTGCCATATTTTCGTCGCTCTAAACGAATTTACCTTGTTATATTGAACTGCCTGCTGTTGAACTTTTGTAAAATAGAAGTTGCGATCCAATGAGAAACCTCACTCTTTGCCCTCAATGCAGTAACTCTCACATTGCAATGATTGTTCCCGGTTAATGAGGACTCGTATTAATTGCAGATATAAATTGTGGCTTTTCAGTGTTTTTAGTCAAAGTGATTTTTCTCCTTCTACGCGCCGTTTGTTTACCCTCAGTCTTGATATGTCCCCTTTGCCAAGTTGCTCGTACAGATCGGGGGTTGTACTGTATTCTTTGAATAATTAGACCTAGTTACAGTTTCTCATTCGTTACATATGCCCAAAGGGAAAATGTCGTTCCCCTGAGATCAGCAAGTATAGATAAACAACATTAGCTCGAGAATGCAAGATAGACTTCCCAAAATTAAGTTACCTTTCGCACAGGATAATTACTCAGTCCTGACCACTAATCCGGGGGGGCACTAATCCGGGGGGCACTAATCCCCTGTAAGTGTATTGAATTCTGCATTATCATGATAATACCCACCGTCGTCTAATTAATGCAGAATAATGTTGGCAACTGAGTTATCTTTGGTATAGGTAATACCAGGCTGTCCATCAACATATCAAAGGATAAAGTTGCCAACTCTCCGTGTATTTCCGCAAGTAGATCGTGTAGCTATGGAGTCGGTCAAAGCAAAAACATTTCAATTATCAATTTATCACGGCCTACAGCACTGGTGATCCACTCGATTACGCTGGTTACCGAAACGGTTCGTTTTGGTAACAAAATGTCGGAACGTCGAAGGTACGATTTTTCTCTATTCTTTATTTCACACGTTGTAGGCAGAATTCCCACGACACTGTTTTTAACACAAACGTGTATCAGTATCATATGTTTAAGAAAATGTGCATAATATAAACGGTTTTTCGAAAAACTCTTAAGATCTGCACTTTTAACCCAAATCGTTTATGTAACTTAAGTGAGGAATTAAATCGACGATTCTGTTGTCTTCTGAGCTATTTTTTCGCAAACATGAACTTTTTCTAAAACATATGATACTGATATACGTTTGTGAGAAAAAACGTCGTGGGGATTCTGCCTACAACGCGTGAAATAAGGAAAAAGAAAAATCGTACCTTCGACGTTGCGACATTTTGTTACCAAAACGAACCGTTTCGGTAACCAGCATAATCGAGTGGATCACCAGTGTACAGGTGCGCCTGTTGTGTGAATCAACTTTGTTTATCTATATCGGTTATTCAATTATATATAACCAGTTTTGTAATTAACAGCTCCTGGCTTGGTATCTAATCTATACCCTTATAATAAGTATCTACATCATACGGTACATGGGCTGATCATACAGGTCCAAACGTAAGTGCGTTTGGGTAATTCACGTTTTGGAATCAACGAAACTGTATGTATGAATACATCAGAGTTTTTTTCATCACCATTATGTATAATTTGAATAGATAATCAACTGATCAAAAGGATCGCAACATGGGGAATCATCCTTCTTCAAAGGACTTCATTTATGCCTAAATTTATAACTTGTAAAATACCCTTGCAGCAAGGATGTGGGGAATGACAGAGTAAACTGAGTCCGAAAATAAACCAATTATGTTGAGGTCAATCGAAATTAATAATATATGTGATGTAATCAATCATGAAGACAGAAAATGCAACACGAGCGATCAGCCTGGGACAAACTCGTGACCTCTTGCCGGAACTTTAATGACCCGATGAAAGTATCAGCAATGAGTTCAAATTGTTATCTACACTCCCCTCCATCAGTATGGCAACCGGAAGTCACTTATTAAAGCCCGTATCTAGCGAATCGAAAACTTTGATCATCCAATTTGTCAAAACTTTCACAATTATTGTAATCAAGGAACAAAACATTGACAGGTTTTAAATATGCCATCCAATTGCCAAACGTATGGAGGGGAGTGCAACTCAGTAAAATCTAATGAATTGAATCAACCAGATTCGATGATGCTTTACTTCATTCACAGGTGATCGTTTCTAAATCCTGAAGGGTTGTTGACATCAGTGAAAAGATATGAAACAATAAAACTGTAATTTACATGCAAATCATGTTGGTTGGTGATTACATTAGATTACTTTGTCTAATAACATCTTAGATTACTATTGACTCCAATGCAAAAAATTGCAAAATAAATAAAGGTCTTAGCCTATTTACTGTCTTGATTCCTGCAATGTACTTCTCATGTATATTTACCGAACGACTTGAACAACGGAAGCAAGTCTTGTTTACAATTTTGATTTACAAGATCCCTCCTACACATTGCTGGATTCCTTTATCAGGAAAGTGAATGGAAAGGGCGTGATGTACCACAAAATACTTTCATCTCGTCTTTGTGAGTTTTGAAGACATCTAGACGTTTTTTAATCAGTCATCGATATCAACTTATTATTTCAGAAAATCAATTGCAAACGTCAGCTCCCAGTATACACTAGTTCTCTCTGAGAGTCTTGGTATATCTAGTTTTGCATCAAATCTCTAGATCCCCCCGCCCCAATGACGATAGTACACTTTGTAGAGACGAGTTGGGTATTTTGGGCGGACAGTTACAAGGGCATAGTGATGGTGCACGACGACGTCTAAATACCATGCAAATTCCAAAATGTTTCATCAATGAAACATGATAGACATATTAGAAATGAATTGATCATCAGACCAATCAACTTATTCTATTTAATGTGACATCATAATAAGTTGAGCTTGATTGTGGCCTGTTACATCCATACCCTGCGTGCAGAGTCTAGTTAAACTACAAGACGAAGCTCTCTTTTAAGAAGTGAAGTCAAACGAATGCAAAGGGTATCACATCCACTATATTGGCCACTTACTAAAACATTATTCATGTTATTCGATCCCATTTTTAAATATTTTGTACTGAATATTGTAAAAATACATTTACTACAGAAGTGACACTGCGTTATTTAATCTAGGTTTGATGAAAGCAATCCCGGGAAATCAATGTGTCAAATGCAGTTTTAGATACATTAGCCGTAGAAACAGTTATTCCTAGTGAAGGTGATTTATTCAAAGATGGTCACGACACCTTCAGACCTTAGTAATTAGCCAATTAATAACACAACAAGACAGTTAAAAATTAGTTGTAAAAGAATTCGCTATACTTCCTGGTCGATCGTTCATGCCAGTTGTCAAATAGAAATGCTAATCGTATTAGTCTATTTTAGAAGATCCAGTTAAGCTACAATAACTACCGGGTATAATCCCAATGTGTAGAAACAATGTCTCCTCATCCACATCGAACGTCAATTCAGGCTCTCTTGGCGTTATCTCACGCGTGTATCTTGAACAATCTTGAAAAACAATTCTAATCTTCTAGTTCTTTGTTTTGAATACTAATTCGAGTTCTTTAGTCTAGAAAAGCGAATCATGCAAACCATATCAGTACAACATGAATTTATCTTAAACGTTTCTACAAAGACCTTTTTATCAGAGTTTGTACCAATATTATTATCTCCTTGTATTTATCACGATTAATGGCTTCTCTTCAAGCTTGTTTTGTGACAACCTTTATTTACCCCGGTGATTAGGATTGATAATGACCCACGTTTACCGGATGTATACGTCATCGGACATGTTTTACCCCATATCTACGGAGAAAAGATTAACGTAAACAATCAACATTTTTGTTTACTTTTCTTCAACAGACGTGATTGCTTTGCGTAAATTGTAAAATGAGTGTTTTTTCTTATGTCAGGGCAATTCTCAATATCTGAAGTAGCCTTTTACTAGATCATTGGTCGTTAACAAAACACGAGAAACGGGCTAGAAAGTAATACCGTAAAATGTAAACTGAGCAATTAAATAGAAAAAAATATAGATACTGTGTCAATCCGACGTAATTGGGTATTGCTTTTTTTAATAATAGGCCTAATATTTAAAAGAATGTTGGCCTCGTTTCGCAAAATCGGCGCCCATTTTTGATTAAGGACCAAACGTTTTTTCCGCACCACTCTATCTTCATACTTATTGGATAAATTTTTGTATGTCAAGTTTAGTTCATCCAATCTCATATATTGTAGAAATACCTGGAATACGGGAAGTGTTTCAATGATTGACTGCGATACTAAATCTTACCAATGACTATTATTCGCGGACTATAGCACATTAACCGGTTAATGTCACGTTGTATTTAATATTACAGAGGTTTCGCACAGCGCATCTAAAACTCGTATTTTGCAATTGACCAGATTTATGTATTCGGCATCACTCATTTTTGTGCAGCCGGTGTAACGGCTTATATACTCATCACTATTGAGGATGGTATTTCCCATGATGGTGTAAAGGATACGGCATGCCTTCGTCAAACACATGGAATTTAACCACGGACTGAATGTTGGTCATTTATCATTGTATCCGATTTTATCATTCAAATTGATTACAGATCGTTGAAAACGAGGCATTATGTGAACAAGCGCATGGTGTTGTACAATGTCACTTAGTTTAAGTAAATAAATTGGTTTATTGTTTTACATAAATTGAGCTTCTTCAAATAGTGTCTTCCATTCATGTAAAAATATAGCGGCATATTCTGAGGCATGTGTGTAGAGTATGAGAGGAAGTTCTTCATTCCTTAAAGACCCCGTGTACTTTTTCAAACTATTTTGACGCAGAATTCCTATTCGTCTGTGACGCGTATGCGATACGATTTTACCTGAAAAAATCAAGGATATCTGTAATATCAGAAATGGTCATATCAGGATATATTGCATATGTCCCACTCCAGGCCAAATATAATATATCAATCCCGCTCCCGGGAATTTTTCAAAAGTTTCAAAAAAGTTTAAATGTTACAATTCATTGTATTGAACTAAAGGAATATTGCGAAAATGTTAAATATGAATTGTGCTTTTACAATAGGCCTATCTTGTAATTTGAAATAGGTGGAAAAGGTTATATCTACCTCAAACCCACTCAAGTATGAGATACAACAGTTATTTTTCCTTGGTCCCTTCGGTCCCTCGTATAGATATAAATATATCCCCCAGGATATACCCTATATCCAACAAAACCTCCCAGTACATAACCCTTAAGTTTGGCAACCTTAGCTCCCCCATTGAAGTACGTGTTAAAGCCTCTTTACTTTTTTTTACTTAAGCTGCGATGAAAATACTATTGATTGAAACGTAATTTGACTTTAATTCTAATACCTCCAAATTTCCTCAATTTTTTCCTCAGTTACAATAGGTAAAAGAATTGATGATAAATTTGATGAATTTTTGAAAATCGACATTCCCCTGTTAACTAATGGAAATGGTAGGTTTGCCGCAAGTCATATGACAGAATATCCATCACTCCGAGTCCTTGCAAAAAATACAAGTTATGTAGGCAATTGAATTTGCTAACTTTATTTAACAAAAAATTGATATCTTTCTTCAGGATCAGCAAAATTATAGGTCTTTGATGTCAAAATTACTTTTCAAAAAACCTCTCCCATTGAAATAACACAGGAGGCGAAAATGATTTTCAAAAATGACTTTGAAGCTCTATAACTTTAGTATTCATCAAGTAAGCTAAACACTTGGTGTACATAAAAGTTCGACAATTCAATTTTCTATATAAATTGTTTTTGCTGAATCTTTTACTGAATAGATATCCTGATTTCTGATTTGCCCCGAACCCACCATTTCCCATTGGTTTACATGTGAATGACGATTTTCAAAAATTCATCTTTATCATCAATTTTCGACCTATTGTAATCGAGGAAAGAAATTTGAAGGTTTTGGAAATTAAAGTCAAATTACGTTTCCATCAATATCATATGTTATTTCATCGCAGGTTAAGTGAATAAAAATTCATAGTGAATAAAACCGTAAAGAGGCTTTAACACGTAGTTCAATGGGGGAGTTAATTCATCGTTTTTGTTTGTAAACCTCCAAATCTTGATGAATATCACGTCAAATCCAATATTTTCGAACAAAAAGTGCCAAAAATCCCTTTTCAATTGAAAAAAGTTTCACATATTTACGTTTGGTAAACTACAATATAAGCCACATTGGTTCAAACTTTACACGGGGCCTTTAATCGTGTTTTACCAAAACGTTATGGGAAATCCCTGTATTATCAACAGTTTAGACGTTGCATAAATTGATAAAACACACAACACACAATCCGTTTTAAATATTATTATTTAACTTCTTGAACTGCGATCCTGATTGATTATCAAGTTTAATGAGAAAATATAAGGGCAACATTAAAAAATGCTTTGATGTACTGTTTGTAAAAGAACGTCGCATGATGGCGCGCAATGAATAACCATAGTGAGAGTAATATACACTTACACAATAAAAAGTACATTTAACGTTTAGA
The DNA here is from genome assembly GCA_903813345.2 of Owenia fusiformis. Classification (NCBI taxonomy): domain Eukaryota; kingdom Metazoa; phylum Annelida; class Polychaeta; order Sabellida; family Oweniidae; genus Owenia; species Owenia fusiformis. The sequence goes on along the minus strand of CAIIXF020000001.1, from coordinate 23,788,707 downwards.
AAAAAACAGTATTTAGCACATAGATTTCGAGAAAAATGCTACTTGTATATTCAAAGGAAAAAGCCAAGACGTTGATAAAACGATCTTGAAAATGTAATGACATTGACAAGGAGAAGTATGTATGACTAATAGAGCTTCTCGCTACGTCCACTAGGCGTCCATTTCAAAAGGACGTTCATTTGAGACCCCTCGAAAAGAATGCATGTGGGCGTTTTAAATGAGGAAAATGTTGATTTTCGAAGGTGATGGCGTTAATAAGAAGGGGAAAATATAAAATTGGGAAATAACGACTTGTTGAACCGTATGCTAAGAAGTTGTAATGTTAAACGTGGTTACGTATTTCATTTTAAGATTGCTCTAATTCTCTATGTTTGCCAGTTCTATCACACGTGTTTGCGTTTGGTCGTACAATGGTTGTTGCCAACGAAATGAGACGTCCCTTTGTCTTTGTAACCACATAGTTGTTCAACAACTTCGGCAGTTTTATTCCCCGTTTATTCCATAACGATCATTTTATTGAATGCTTCGCTCACTGGGCGTTTGGAAGCACTCAAAAAAGCTATCATTGGCTTTCAATAATCATTTATAAATTTGTACCTCTGGATATGTAGTTATGTACCTCCTCAGTTATAGCATGGGGTTTCAACAGACTCTTGAAAGCCCATGGACCATAGGTTATAGGCTTACGGTGTTACGAGTTGTACCTTACGATATCACACGATCATGGTTGAAGAGATGGATGGAAAAGTAAGTGAAACTGTTTCATTCATAAGTCCAAGCATGGACTTAACCAGTCCGTGGATCTTAAAAACCAATTCACTCACATTATTTTGAAAATATTGTTTTACGATTTTACGCCACAGCATTAAGAATCGATTGTAAAGCACCGCGGAACCGTATTACTTCTCTATAAACGCAATCATTCCATCAATATGACACTCCGCCACATCAAACGTACAATTAAGATTAGTTTCACAATTTCTTCTATGTGATTTGAAATCGACAGAAAAGGCACTTCTATGAACCATTTTCACAGGGAAATATGGCATATAATATCTCTTTTATTAGCTACGTTCATTCTTGCGCAATTGACAAGCGGAAATATTCACAACCTCAATGCCTTTAATTTTAAAAGCAGACTTAATGTCACGGTGTATAACTGTCATCTTGAAGTTCCGGAACTATGACGCACAACATTTATGATACGATCATTATATCATTTATAGCTGATAGTGTTTTAACGTCGCACACTTTCATTTTTATTTGCCGATTGATATCACGAATCAGATTAATAAAATGAACGTTTGAAGATAAGTTGCAATTAAATATCAATTACTCTTGATTAAGCATATTAAACGGGGATTTAAATGTTCAATTAAGCTTAAACAATAACCCCTGTCGTAATGATTAATTGATCACGTGAGTTTGGCACGGTGCGTTTATTTTTTATTAAACTGACCTGTTTTACATTATAAACGATTGAATTGAGCCTCATTAGTACATCGTTTTATGTCGGATTGCTCTGACCCAAAACGGGTTCCGATGGCAGAGATTGCACAAAACTGAACAATGAAAGGATCTATTTGTCAAAGACGGAAATGGACTCACCTTGACCATGTATGCTTGATCCCTAGTCCAAAATTACATTCCCGATTACTTTACTTCATGTTTAATTTCCACCATAGCATGTGAGATCTAGAGAATTGGCAACAAAATCATCCCGTGTGTATATTTAGTAAAGCTAATGAACTGATAATCTAGTCTGTGCCTATTTTAACGCACCGAGCAGATATAATCTCTATATGATGTAATTTATGATACGACATAATTGAATGCAGGGAAAACAGGTTTATTGGACAAGCTGAAATTATCTCTTTTCAAAACATATTATCCACAAAAGAACAAATCTTATTTCTTTTTTACACACAAATCAAAGGAACGAGTCCGTTGTGGAATTCAAGGACACGCAACATGATGTACTTGATCCGTGGCACGCAATGTTTTTAATGAGAACGCTCAATAATTGTTAATGAGCAGCATTGAAGACCCATCGTCGCTTCACACTAATGGGGTTGAAGTTATATAAGTTGTATCTTCCTTCACGCGGGCTATAACAGACGCAACAAAATGTAAATTAGTTACAAATCGAACGAAATCAAAGAATGAATGTCTGTAACTCATGCATAATATGCAGGGTGAGTCACAAAAGGTTACCCAAACAAATCGTATAACTCAATCATCCAGTTTGGGTTGTGTTTGAAGTCATATTTGGTACAATTGAACATTGTTCAGTGTTCCTTCTACTAAGTTGCATTAGTCTATTTCCAATGGACGCGATTTTATGGTCATTTTACAAAACATGTTCCAAATGCCAAAACATAACACCATCAACCAATACGAACCTCCACAATTCTACATTTGAGGCTATTTCATTTAAAATGTATTCCTAGAAGCACCAGATACTTGAAACAAGAGATTAGAAGGGGCAATTAGAGCCACAACGCTAAATATCCATCATGATATACCTGCCATGACATCTCATTTCTTCTCAGCCCTGAGAAACAGAAAGATGCTATGAGTATCAGAATGCTAAATATCTGTGAGCGTGTAGTCAAAACAACTTCACCGATGCATTCAAGTTTGCCTCCTGAGATGAGGCTAGCATTCTGAGCATGTTTTGTAAAATTGCCATAAAATCGCGCCCTTTTTGGAACAGACCAATGAAACTTGGTTTAATGAAGGAACATTGAACAAATGTTTCTAAATCAATAATGGATGACTGAGTTCCTAAGATTTGTTTGGGTAACACTTTCTGACTCACCCTGTACTAAAACATCGAGCTATCATCTCGGGTTTCACGGAATCTTTCGAAAGCGTTAAAAACAAAGAGCTACTTTGATAAATGAGAATACTATTTTGAGTTTCTCATCCTATTAGGAAGACACTCTGTCGTTTTATTAAAAGCAGCTGCCTAGTTTGAAAAATATACATGATCAAAATAATCAAAATGTGGATAGGATTCCCTTTGAGTGAAGATCTCATGTCAAGTTGTCTGCAAAATCAAGATGATGAAAGACTATGGAATCAATTTATTCTATTCGAAGTGTTTCACACCGAAGCGATCCGGTCATTTCATAGTCGTTGGATTGCGGTGATTATTTTGTATGCATTTTTGGTTAAATAGAACGATAAAAATATATCTAGCAAATACCACTGGTCAGTATCAAGCGAAGTTAACGACCATCTCTTTAGCATTTTAGATGGCGTATAGTAAGTGTCGATTTCGATAATTTTAGTTTCAAGCGAATTAAACTACTTTATAGTTGGTATAATGCTTTGATAGTTCTTTGATAAACTCTGGAGCATGGTCATTTGGGAATCACAGTCCACGATATCTTCCATTGATAAACTCTGGAGCATGGTCATTTGGGAATCACAGTCCACGATATCTTCCACCGCTTAAGGTGAAGGTAACTGGAAACTTTGATGTATCATCTGTAAAAGAAAAATCCCACTTTTACAAAGTAGTTTAATTCGATGGAAACTAAAAATATGGAAATCGACATTTACCGTCCGCCATCTTAAATGTGAATGTAACGGGTGTTACCTTCGCTTGATACTGACCAGTGAAATGTGACTGAGGCTTTAGTTAATCAATTGTGAAAAAGGTATCCTAGTCAAATAAATATTGGTATTATTCAATTTGGATTACACCTCCCATCGGCCACATTGAAGAGCGAGCGTGCAAAGATGTTTTGGATTACTGTATTGGTTCAATGTGTTTGCAATCAATACATAATTAAAAGTCAATATCTGTTCTATTGACTTTTATGATGAAAGGAAGAAATATTCACTAAACATGTAATTTAAACCTTCTCTTTGTAAACAATTCCTTTTTGAACACCATTTCATGTGATTTGTGCGTAAAATATATTGTCCTACAGTCTTCCCGGCATAACGTGAGGTTACATGATGATTTTAAACCTTTTTTACGCCATGAACACTGAACACAGTGAACAGGCACATATCTTTTCCAATAGGTTATTCTGCTCCCTATTTAAAGGGAACGTCGTCAAATGAACTGAACAATGACACTCAGGGTAATATTGCATCAATAAATCAAGGTTTGGTCAAGGATTAAGAAAACAATATTCTTTAATCTTGCTTAAAATGGCTTTCAGGACTCTCATTAGATACAATTAGAAGCACCGAATCCTTCGCCATCTATTTTCTCTTCATAATTAATATCAATGCAACTTATTACAAATATCTCCGAAGTAAAATGAATGTCAATGAAAATCTCTAGAACCTTAGTTTAAACTTAAAACATATTGATAAGTAAATTATTATGGAGAGAAAATAAGTTGATTCATGTTGGGTATTTGAAATTCTAATACAGCAATAACACATAGACCAATGGGACTGAATGTGAAGAATAACTCACTATAGCAAATGAACTACATGTAACTGTCACTTACCCCTACTATCACACCAAACTAGATTTCACTACGTTCTCGAAAACGGGCTTCAACTGTGTACGAACGGACCGGACGTACTAAGAACCGTTTGGGATCTATTTACAAACTTCATCGAACGTACTCGAACTGGTAGGTCCTCTAGAACTTAGACAATGCTTAAAATGTTCTCGTGGTCGTCACGTTCTACAATTAGAACGAGTGACAACGTACTAACGACAAGCTGGACGTACTACGAGCGGAACCGTCGTACTTCAATCCTACTAGGGACGTTTTAACAACGAGTTGAACTGTCTGAGGACGTGTTGAGAACGAGGTAGAACTCATTGCAAACGGGTTTAAACTGATTAAGAACGTATTTAAGACTGCTTATGAACGAGTTAGCAAAAATATAGCTATCACACCAAACAAGTTGCCACTGCGTTCTTCAAAACTGGTTAGCTCACATGGTGAGCTTTTGCAATCACTAAATTGTCCGTCTGTCTGTCCGTCTGTCCGTCTGTACGTTCGTCCGTACGTCCGTCTGTCCGTCAACAATAGTGGCACGTTTTGAAACCTCTGTCGATAGGATTCCTGTTTTAAGTTATTTCTGTTCAACACTAATACAGAAAACCCCCCTATGACTCCTGGTTCAAAAGCTCGCCTATTTTCAAAATGGACGTCACCTTTGTCTCGCGAAATTCACTTTTAGCCCATTTCCTAGCTAACCTCTGTCGATAGGATTCCTGTTTTAAGTTATTTCTGTTCAACATCAATTCAGAAAACTCCCCTATGACTCCTGGTTCAAAAGCTCGCCTATTTTCAAAATGGCCGCCATTTTTGTCTCGCGAAATTCACTTTTGACCCATTTCCTAGCTTTACAAATAATTTCAAGTGTCCTACATTGTAAAAATCCATGTCAATGTAAAGAGTAGATGTATGAAATAATTTTGTTACGAAAAATCAGCGAAAAATTATATCCATTTATTTATTTTCAGCCATTTTAGTTAACATTGATTTGTCCTTCTGTCTCGCAAAATCCACTTTTGGACCATTTACCTTAAACCTCTGTCGATAGGATTCCCATTTTAAGTTAATTTTGTTCAACATCAATACAAAAAACTCTCCTATGACTCTTGGTTCAAAAGCTCGCCTATTTTCAAAATGGTTGCCATTCTTGTTTCGCGAAATTCACTTTTTGCCAATTTCCTAGCTTTACATTTTAGCTTTAATTTCAGCTGTCCTGCATTGTAAAAAGCCATGTCACTGTTAAATAATTTCAGGTGTCTTGCATTAAAAAAGCCATGTCACTGTAAAGAGTAGTTGTATGAAATAATTTTGTTACAAATTATTGGCAAAAAATCATATCCGTTTTTTTTCAGCCATTTTAATTGACTGAGAGACAGATGGCTTGAAATAATTTTGTAACAAAAAATCAGCAAAAAATTATATCCGTTTTTTCTGTCACCATGTGAGCCCAGTACCCATGGTACTAATTTTTTTAAACTGTGTGCGAACGGAATGAACGTAGCTGCAACTTTCTAAGGTATATTTATGAACTTCATGAACGTTCTCAGACGGGAAGGTGATTTTAGAATTTTGTAATCAGGTCATGATGACCTTCAAGACTAAGGGACGCGTTATACGACGTTGCACACCGACCAGGTGCGACCTGAACGAACTGCGAATGAGATGGACGTATTGATTTGAAGACTGTTTATGAACGAAGTAGCTAATTATTTTAGACATATTTCCCGACCACAGCCAGATTGACCCCGTTTTACGACTTTTCGTAGGACTGGCAAGAACGGGTAAGAACTAGTGTTGTGTAATAGGGGGGTATATGCGTCCTTGGCGGCTCCAATTGGGCTACCTTCGAGAGAGATGAAAGAGATACGGTCAACCACCTTCTATTTAATAAAGAGATACGGTCAACCACCTTCTACTTAATAAAGAGATACGGTCAACCACCTTCTACTTAATAAAGAGATACGGTCAACCACCTTCTACTTAATAAAGAGATACGGTCAACCACCTTCTACTTAATAAAGAGATACGGTCAACCACCTTCTAATTCATATAAATCCAGGCATTGTGAGTGTCAAAGCCTAGTACACTACAGGGTGTCAAATAAATATGTTCTCCCCCATACTTTCACAAGTATGTTTTTGTGCATAAAAGTGCATCTAGTCGAGCTAGTTATCCGAAACTCAGTGTGGAATTGCTCACAAACCCTATGTTTGATGTGCCAAAGAACAATTCAGTTGTCATGCAGACAAAAACTTATGCAACATTATGTAGATATTAAAGCTAATAAGGGGGAAACATATTTATCCCGATATCTATATTTATTTGACACCTTTTACATTATAGTAGATAAGAAGAAGCTCCCTTTTAAAGGAACAAAATCAAATGGTAAAATACCATCTTGCTTTATCAACCTTCGGATATGTTCTCAGAATGTAGTGGCTGGGCTTGGGAATCGACGAGGCTACAACACGGGGTTCAATCACTTCAGAGTTAAAAATAAAAGTTCTTGTCACCAGCTGTTTATCCGCTTTATAGTCTTCTATCATAAATCTTGCATCGTCTTTAATTAGTTGTCCCTGATTGTGTCATCTCAGGCTTCGCTGTAGATTTGCCGGGAATACGAAATGAGAACCTGCCGTGAAATGATTACAGGGTATAGTTTAAAAAAAGCATATGCCATGTAATTTATCAGCGATAGTATGTTGATAATGATGGTGTTGATTTTGACCATTGAAATTATTCTCGTTCAAGACATTCTGATGCTCATTAGATACTATATCTAGTATTTAATTTCTGTTTTACGATCTCTTGACCCCGAACGCTCCAATCCTTTGACTGGTGTATTACTCACAAAAATGAGATTGTTATACTGACAATGTACTTTTGTCCATTACCACGGGATGTCATCGCATAATTTGCTCAATGGGGTTTGCTTTGCCCCGGATCCCAAATAGTATGTACAGCCCCTAATACTGCCCTAATATTAGAAGGATAGTAGATACTGAATAAGTTCATTGCTGACAACCCCATGTGTGTAATAACGATTGTACGCAAATGTAAATGTACTTTTTTGATGATCAGAAATGCATAATATGACGAAAATGATATGAACCCAAATAATTCTTTCAAATATTTTTTTTTGGAAAGGCTCGCTCGATCTAATTGAAGTTATTGATGATGGAAGATGTCTTGAGCAGAGTTACCACCCGATCAGGGGTACGTCGCGAGGAGACACTTTATGTCTGTAATAACTTATAACCAGTGATGTAACGGATTTGGTTTTGATCATCAAGACCTAATAAACAGGTAATGTTTTGATTAAACCACTTACACATGATCTACTGTTGACATATTTTTGATACTACTACTATTACCGAGCGTGCGAATATGGTTACAGTAAAACCTGTCTTAGTGAACACCTCTCTCTAGTGAACACCTGTCTCTGGTGGATGCCCTTCCTCCGCACATACTTTACTGACTTCTGCATAAATTACCCTCTCTGTTGTGAATACCAACGCTGCATGAACGTTTTCTCGGCAAAAATGTTCAATATACACAGGTTTAACTGAATATATATATTTTCATATGTCCTTTACAGAATCAAACTTAAACTATTGGAAAGGATATACTTTAGTACTTTACCGACCTAGTTAATTATGAATATCACCCTATACGACGTGATCGGGCAATTTCCATATTGATAAGGTAACGGACGAGAAACGGTGACAAAAAATCAAATAAGAATAGTACTTTCGTAAGTTGCATTTGTTACTAGATGATAATTGTATACCTTTCAGAAGATTAAACTCACCACTGGTCCGACAACGTCAATTTTGTCACCGTTTCTCGACCGATACCGTATCAATATGGAAAGAGCCTGATCTGTTCGTAAAGGGTGAACAGGCTGATTAAGCACAAGCATGTGATATTCTGTTTTATTACTTCAGTATATTACTTTTGCGGAGATGGTTTGGAGAGAAAAAATTGATATGGGTCCGTCCCCCTGTCCGAATCTGCTATTGCTAAAGCTGAAAGTCGTTTTCAAGTTAATTAAACGTCTCATTGGAAACGCTAGGAATGTTAGAATCGGTTGAGGCAAAAATCATGTGTATGGCTAGTGCCGAACATTTTCGACTTTTGAAATGTAATGTAAAGCTTTATTACAGGATCCAAGAACAGAACGTACGCAGGTCTTGGCACTAGGATAAACACATACCTGCTTATGTAATTAATCTTAGTAATATCTCTGGGTCAATCAACTTCCCTTAGTCCAAATGTTTCTTTCTGCAATTGGTTAAATTGTCAATTAGGCCTATGTTAACGGAATATAAGTCCTTTGTTTTATAGTGATAGAATACCATTGTTTTTTGTTACAACTTATCCACAATCCATGCCGTATAAATAATTTCTCTCGGACCGAATTTTAAGAGACGGGAAAGAAATTCAACTAGTAGCAGCAACTGCAGAAGTTCTGGAAGTATTCAATAATTGAATTGAATTATCGGTCTGCATTTTTGAAGTTTATGAATGATTGAATATGCGCCTGTCTAGATTTGTGAATTGTGACCTCTTGGTCATTGAGTCGAGTGCCCATGAGTTCATGACTAATTACAAAGTCTTTCAAAATCAATAATATAATGTTTAATCCCTATATATTGAGTTAAAAGGGTGGGACCGTGAAAAAGTAAAAACTTGAAAATATCTATTGTATTGAATTTCATTCGAGGATATGAAGAAAAGAATCGGCTTCTTTTTCCTGAATATTCTCTTCCTCCCTCGTAGTCTTCCTTAAGCACTTGTGACACAGGGAATTTGGTTAACCAGGGTCTTGAGGCAAGCCTACCTACATGTACCTTGTTCCACTTTCTAAATTAAACCGACGTGCATGTTCCGCAATGCTTAGTAAACAATAATGATAAACCTCTCCCAATTTTAGAGTTTCAATTTCAATATTTCAATTTATATTCCATTGCTTTGTGGTTGCTAGGGAAAATCATGGGCCGCAATTATGTTGGAATTATAATAAGTCACCATTTATATATGACCTTACTAAATCACTTATTGTTATTCGTAACACTCCTTGAAATATGAATGTTTAAGGCAAAAACAAGTTGAACTTGAAATTGTTGATTATTCAATTATGAGTTCCATTGATTTGAACAATGAGTTTTGAATGTACACATACTCACGATACTTCAGTTCTAGAAAAGGTAATTATTTTTATTTCATTTTTTAGAAAATATATCATTTAGGCACCAACAATTATTTTAAAAGGAAGTTAGCAACTTATCACAAAATGTCCGAATTTTTCACCACCCGCCCTCCCCCCTAAGTCACGACTTCGATTTTACCTTTGTTGAGGGGGGGGGGGTATTTGGACTTGCGAATTAGTGTTAGAAATAGATTGCAGACATGAGAGTTAGTTGCATCATTGATCAGGGATATGTTTAATATCAATATCAGAAATATCTTTATATCAATTGATCATACTAGTACTTGTTAAATCTGTATTTTCGAGATTTTAAAGATCGGCTTTTTTGAAGATTTTCCATGATGAAAATATTCGAACATTTTAAGCACATTAGAAAGGTATTACCATAAAAAAAATTACGTTTTACGAGCATCAGATTTTTGATAAAAACGATTGGACACATTTTTTAAAATTACACATTCCTTTCTTCAAAAGGGGTATCTGGGGTGAAATTAAGCCCCAAAAGCGGCCAAAGCTCGCAGCGTATGTGATATTCGACTGCGTCCTATTCATTAAACAATTTCAGGCCGACCGCCCACTTTGGCGATGTTCCTGCGATGTTAGATCAGTTTACACTATTTTGTTTTTGTTCTCCGAGGCACTCTTTATCAATGGCTTGGCAACATCTATGTTACCATCAATCACGCCATCTTTATCATACTCCGGAGTTCCAAACATTTCTGCCTCTTCTAACGTTTCTGGAAGACGTTTGTCTTTTGTTTCTGGGAGAAAATATGCCAAAAATCCAGCCACAATAGGAAATATTGCTAGACAAATGTACGGCAGCCCAAACCACACTTTCTTCAAAAGGGGTATCTGGGGTGAAATTAAGCCCCCAAAGCGACCAAAGCTCGAAGCGCTTCCTAATCCTATATTGCGTGCTGATGTCGGATATATCTCCCCCTGGTATAAGTAAATAATTCGAGCAACTGTCATCATAGCGACCATCCCAATCATAGCGTTTATGGTAACTATAATAGAGATGTCAATCAAAAGCAGAGGTATTATTAAAAGAGAACAGATGCCATTGATAATGAAAAATACAACTAAAGTCCAGCGTCGTCCAATTTTAAATAGACCGAGCCATATAGTGAAGAACGAAAAGAATTCGGAAACACCGGTAATAAATAGCATGTTCAAATAAATGGACCCGGGAAGCAATGTCCCAACATTCAGTATCATTGCGTATACTGCAAATACTCCCGAAATCCACATAAACCAAGTGATGATTGTTCTCGTTCTCAGCCGTGGTGAGCGGAACAAATCGAACAAAGTCGCTTGCTTGGCCGCCTGTTCATTCTGCTCAGAGTAGGTTCCGTTGCTACATATTGGATTCATTTCAATATCATCGGGAAAGTCACATTTGTTGATTTTTGCTATTCTCCGGACGACTTTTTCAAACTCATTAAATCGTTTCTTTGAAAGAAGCCATCTTGGGCTTTCTGGCATGATGAAGACGCAGATAAGTCCTGGGACAATCATTCCCGCCGATACAAGCTGTAGGTGAACGTGGTTTCTGACAAAATATGCAAATAATGGCACGAGGCACCTTGTTATGCGTCCAATTGATACATACTGCGTACAATGAGATCTGTGTACAGGTGGCATATTCTCTAAAACCAATATCCAAAATGGCGTATACGATCCAATACTTGCTACTCCAGCTAGAAAACGAAATACAACGAACATCCAAAAATATGGAGAAAATGCTGCAGCTACAATGGCTGCTATTTGGAGTAGAATCATTATGACTGTTGTTCTTTGCCGACCAAATCTATCAGACATCCAGCCAGAAAAGGTCGCCCCAACAAGGATGCCAACCATAAAGCCGGTAGCAGGCATGGTGTACAACCAATCACTGCCACAGACCAAGTTGAACTGGCTCATGGCTGTCGACAAAAATGTAGACTTGTCATACTCCCATCCATTTTTACACGGAACCCGGGACACATTAGCAGCTTGTACTGCAAAAGGCTGCTTGAGATTGGAGTTATCTAATAATTCTGTGTAATTATAATCGTACATTTTACATTGATCGAAATCTACATTTCCAAGTTCATCTGTTGTCTTTGGTATGGCAAATTCTTTCATATAAGTCCGGTTGATGCCTTTTATGTGCGGCAGCTTACACCAATGTCCAACTTTACCAACTATGAAGTTAGTAATTATGTATTGCCAGTTGTTTCCGGTGAAAAATACAATGTTAGCTATAATCAAAAGCTTTTGGTATAGTCCAAATCCACCAATTTTATGAAGAATATCATCGAAATTAGTTGGTTTACTCATCTTTAAAAAATCATTACACTATGTGATGAGAGCTATTCAATAACTGAACTTTCGAATTATAATGACCGTACGTGTGAATGTAGTTATTCTTTTATATTGTTCTCTCTGCATGCAAAAACTCAAGTGGATGATAAAGATACAAATTTCCCTTGTTATAAAATAGATACGTGTACTGGTATACTATTCAAACAAGGCACATAGTGATAACATATATCAAACGTTTAAGGACATGGCGGCCATGTCATTGACCCAGGGTGCCCAAAACCTAATCAAATGTTGGTACTCATCTGCTCTCACATTTGTAAAACTTTCAAGTTGAATAGATAAGCTGCAGTTTCCTTCAGAATCTATTTGATGAGATCTGTCATGGGCTTTTAAAGCACAAGGATTTATATAGCGCCTGCCTACACGCCTGCCCAGACGCACAAATTCACATCAGCACAAGATAGCAGTATAGCATGTGCTTAAATAGATAAAAGTTTTTAGAGCAGTGTCTTTTTTGACCCAGTCTGCATATGGCAGCTGATATATTCAAACAGTTCAACAGTTTAACGAGCAATGTTATCATGTAGTTTGGCTGTTGTTTATGAAAGAACAAGATAATAACCATTGATAACATTGTAGTCAGAGTATTCTTTGACATGTTATACTGTAGAATATGAAATATACTAAATACTAGGGTTTCAACTTTGCTTGGTCTATACTGTAGAGCAGCAAATTTACAGATTAGAGCTCAAATCAAAATTTTGGAGATTCCTGAATTTGGTGCTGATGGCATTAATTTTCATGTACACATTTAACAAAACAAACGTTTAAGAAACTAATTACATTGTATATTATACTGCAAATATTTTCATTGTAATCAACTTTATCATACAGAACAGCTTTTAAATTGCACAATTACGCAGTTAAAACCATGGACTTCTTTCCTAGGTACCCATGTTAAAACAAAATATATCAATGTCAATGTATAATAAGAAAGGTCGTCATCGGTCATGTAAGGTGGTCACTGAGGAACACTGTGTCTGTAGCCAGCACTTACTTTATGATTTACTTCTGACTTAGAACTTAAATTAAGGTGCCAAACAGCACTGGAGCAAAATGATTGCAAATGAAAATTGTCCCAGCCTTAGAGTATTCTTATCTATCATTTGTGTTTTATAAGTTCTTTTTTAGCATCTTCTTTAATTTTCCAAAACATGAGTTCCATGCAGGATGTGGCATCTTCCATGCTGTCATGGCCACCAACTGGAACAAATAAAATGAACATGAATAAATAAGTACACATGTATTCCTCTCCTTTATCAACACAAAACCACACAACCTATTCTGAAGAGGGGCAATCTTGTTACCTTTTACTCTTGGAATACCCTATATGCCACATGAAGAAAATAGTATGTATATTTGGGTAAAATCTAATATAAATGGATTTTCATCTGGGGTAAATGGATTTTCAAATGGGGTTAAATGGACTTTCAACTGGCGGTAAATGGATTTTCAAATGGGGTTAAATGGACTTTCAACTGGGGATAAATGGATTTTCAACTGGGGGTAAATGGATTTTCAACTTGGGGTAAAAGGATTTTCAACTGGGGGTAAATTGACTTTCAAGTGGGGGTAAATGGATTCTCAACTGAGTGCAATAATCTTGGTGCAGTCCCCTAATTACATCTGATGCTATATTTACCATCATTTTGTATGATCTTCTGTCTGTACTCTGCCATCAAATTTCTCAGTGCTCGTTTGTAGGGAGCTCCTAATCTGTGAGGGAATACCACAGAGGTGTCAACCACAGTGTTGTGTAGAAGCTGAAATAAATAATGAGGACATTTGATTGTTATTGCATTTTTGAGGTTATTGCTCACTGCTCTCTAACTTTTGGATCACCCCTCGTATGTATTATTTTGCTCTGAATGACCTCAGTTATCTATCGTAAACTCACATATTCCTAAAGCTGTTTTACATCACATCAGAATAACTAAAGAATTTCTGATTTTCGATAAGCCATACAAAATTTAATGTTTGTAATTTCTTTTGATTTATTTAACATTTAAGCATATGGACAAGTTTGGCTTGCAATCGATAAAATGTACAATTCTTTCTGGAAGTGCCCAGCCGAAGACAATGTTGTATAACATTTACAGTATACTAGATTAGGCATGAATACTCTCATAGATAAAAAGCAGAATTTTGATTTTTCATACAGAAAACTACACGTAACTCAATGATGTTATCGTGACTAGAACTGTATAACGAATTAATGAAAACCAACAGTGATCTCTATGTTGATGAATGCAAAATCTATTAACTTCTTGAGATTTTTTCAATGTCATTCTTTCAAAAGTCGCAAAAAACTCTGTTTATGCAATCTACAGGGTGGACCAAAAATGCCACTTTTTGATGAAGACTGTATAAGAGGGGGGGTTCAGTTTTCAAACATTTCCAGGGGGGTTCACATTTGACAACTTTAGCCCAAATATGGCTAAAATCATGAGAAGTGCTCAAAATGGTGAAAAACTGCATGATTTTGAAAGAATTTTTGGCCGGGGGGGGGGGGGGGGTTCCCTGCCAACCCCCCCTGGCTACGGGCCTGTAAAATCAAGTGTACAGTAAAAACAGTGAAGTGATGTACCTTCAAGGCTGTTAGATCACTCTCCAAGCTGTGCCCAAGGAGGATTGTTTTGTCATCAAAAAGGCTGAGAAGGGCAGCTTGTACATCTCTCAGCGTAGCAACAACTCCCTCCATGTCTTCCTCTGTCAATCCACTGAACCTACACATACAGGGTGACAAAAAACAACAAACAAACATTAATCTATGCCGCATGTTAAAGGTTTAGCCAAGCTGACAAGACATTAATAATTTTGCTTTTGAACCAATTGTCATAAACACCGTTCAATGGACAAATAGTAGACAATTCTTTAAAATTTAGGGTAATGCCTATTTTCAAGACATCAAATTCATAATTTTTTCTTAAACCTTACCATGATTGGGTCTTTAAGCTTCTATTCATCTACAAAAAGTGTTTCCTTTCCATTGGCCTACCTTGTATTATAGTCGATAATCTTTTTCTCAGGTTTTACAATTTTTTCAAAGACTGAGTTCAGGTTGTCTCCAACTACAGTTACCCTTGCCAGCTCAAAACCTTTCAATGTGTACACCTGTAGAAATGAGACACTATGAAGTCAAATAAATATGACAAATTACAGATATTATGTCACCACCAGAAGTAGTGACATATTGTTATGTCTCCAACTTTTTTGTGGACAGTGTTTGACATCTGGTGTTCAGGGTCTGTAACAAATGTTAGGTGGAGGAATTTTGCATGTTAATGATTGTACATGTTGTATTAATTAAAGTAGTTGCATAGCAAATTCAGAAGGACAAAGGAGCATATTACAAGAAAATTTACTGAACAACAGGTGACAATAACCCTCTTACTTTTTGAGTAAGGAAGGTAGCGTCCCTTTCTACTGAATGGAATCACAGAGAATTGAATACTTCATGAACTGAATTGAATACAGGATTGGTTACTTCCTGGATTACCCTTTTGGACTGTTGTGCTTATTTGTACAGAACCAAGCACACTCACATGCCAAAGACAATGGGAGATTACCTGTGTCAAGTGTGATACTCTAAAAGATCACAAGGCCTTCTTTTCTTGTTTTGTTTGTGATAATTTCATTTTTCTTTAAGCATATGCTTGTTTATTACTACATCTTATGTAATGGAATTTTATTCTTATCCAAAGCTCACTATTTTGGTCTTTCTCCTTTCTCCTGAGGTCAGCTAAAAGTTATTGATATTTTGTTTTGCTCTAGCAGCTTTAATAAGTATTATAGTTCATGTTTCCTAACAAATTGGCTAAATATTAATAATACTGCTGTACTTTACATGAGTGGTGTCAATTAACTGCTTGAGCATTAACAGGTTAACCGGGTGTTTTTACCGGTTAAAGTCGGTTAACTGGCGGGAAATTTGAACTGATAATTTCAAATGAAATCTTCATCTTCGATCTTGAAAGTTAAAAAATTTGGAAAAATGATATATCGGCGTTTATTTTTTACGTTCGTCAAGCCTTACTCTATTCTATTCATACACTACCTGACTACCGGCCGGTACCTCTAAATTACTTACCACACTGGTTTACCCTTGGAATCTCCACGAACGCACCATAACAACGATAATTGCAGCTGATTAGTGTTTATTTAATTTTAATTTTCTCACTACCAAAGCGAGGCTTTGACCTTTGACATTTTGGCGACGTTGATAGACAACAATAATATGGAATTATTACACCAAAAGTAGTGCGGAAATGGCCGTTTCACGTGTTGGCATAAAGTTTTGATGACACTTAAAGACATAGTTCCTCTTTCACGTATATTATCTCATGGAAATGGGCATACCAGGGCAAAGATCTTTGTTCTGTGGTGAAGAAAAGCCATCAAACATTGTCTGAAGAGCAGATTTATCTCCGTAATTCTACTTTTAACATGGCGACCTTGACCTTGAAAAAATATAGCCATTTGGGCGATAATAGGTGATTCAAAAGGGAAAATGAGTGCTTTTTTCATAGTTTTACTTTGACCAAGCCTAGAAAAAAATTGAAGTGGTAAACCTACCCCCAATTTTTGATATTTTTGTTGTCTAGAAGTGTCCTAAATGATATCAAAGTTTAAGAAAATTTGTATGTCTAGAAATATTTTATAAATTAGTGCCAATATGGTGGGTTTGGGTGCTTTTTTGCTCTCATTTCTTACCCCATTTCTACGGTTGCCATGGCAACTATTAGGCTTTGGTAACCATGCCAACTTGATTTTTGAAGGACATCCACCTGATAGTAGTTGGGCCAAGTTTGATGGAAAATGGGCCTGGTTTGATATGATGGCAGTGAGGTTGATTGTGGCATGTAGTAAAACGGCAAAACAATGGTGGAGTCATACCATATAAAAACTGACGAATTAAAAAATGCATATAATTTATTTATGAAATGAGTTTGTAAGGAATAATCTGGCCTATGAGTTGATTACACATGGCTGACACTTGAAAAACAAACAGATTAACATGCAAAGTAAGCGCGGGAAAGCAATGTGGCAGGGATTAAAGTTGCTGATTGGATGTTTGTAAGGAGTTATTGAACCTATCACATGGAGTAGCTCACATGAAACTGACGCTTGAAAAACAAACAGATTAACATGCAAAGTAAGCGCGGGAAAGCAATGTGGCAGGGATTAAAGTTGCTGATTGGATATTTGTAAGGAGTTATGGGACTTATGACATGTATGAGTAGCTTACGTGAAACTAACACTTTAAAAGCAAACAGATTAGCATGCAATATAAGCGCGGGAAATAACAGAATTATACACGGTCAACTAACCACCCATAAAAACACAGACCGGTCAAGACATTATCGGCGGTTAACCGGTTAATACTTGACACCTCTACTTTACATCACATCACGTTTCAATAATGTCACAGAAGATGCAGTCACATGGAAATAACAATTGCTATACTGTTCACTGAAGCTTGGCATGATAGAGTAATGGCTATCACATCATCACTTACCATCTCACAATCGAGTGCATATACACCATAGTCACCATCAGGAAGAGGGGAACAGGGTAATGTCTTCATGTAACCACTCAAGTCTTTCTTCTTGTTGTCATCAAACACATGCATCTGTAACAAGAATGTATTTTAGTATCAAGTATTTGTACAAGGCATTAACATGACATGTTACCACCTAGTTGAAGCAATTAAAGAAAAGACCTTTTTGACCTTGAGGAGGTCATTAAAGGTCAAATCTATTTTGACCTTAGGAATGTCATTTAAGGTCAAATCTATAGTCAGATTTGAAATGTTGAGAACCTGTAGATGATTTTGAAAAAATGGTCAATCTGAAGCAAGTTGAAGAAAGACCTTTTTTGACCTAAGAAGGTCATTGAAGGTCAAATCTCAAATCTTAAGTCATAATTGAACTTCTTTTTGACTTTTTTTTGACTTTGTCCCTCTGTGTGCTTGAAACAGAACCACCCTCAAGCGTAGATGTTCAAGGTTTTTATTTGAGAACGAAGAAGCATTATCAGAAGAGAAGTGCTCACATAAAGAGGGATTCAAATTAGAGAGGTGTTCGGATATATAGATATTTCCTGTGCTTCATTTCCTTTACATGACAACAAACAGCCATTAATAGAAATTTCTTTACTAATTGCAAAATGAGGCAGATGACAACATTGAAAATTAGCTGATTGCCATCGTAGCATTTCTTTGTAGAATTCTTAAGATAATGAATATCATCTTGTTATTAATAAAGAGGAAACAATAAGTAAGCTTGAACTCCTATTTCACAAAATATTAAGAAGCTCTGGTAACTGATATACAGTATATCCAATATATGTATAAATTAGCCCTTAAAGGTAGATTCAAATATCCATGATGATATTCGATTACTAATGAGAAAGTATCACTGACATGATTATGATTAAGAAACATAATTGAAAAGTGTGAAATACAGAATACAACAGAGAAATAATTACTCAAATTAACATTATATTATGATATATTGTATACTTGCTACATGAGATATTCCATTCTGGGAGAAATAGTGTTAAGTGAAGACATTCCCATAGTTGCATTTTAAGCTTGGGTAGCTGATGGGTTAGAGCTTGTACGTCCACAACAGAACAGTATAGTCAAGAGTGTGCATTGGTGATGTAAAGATGAGCTGTACCAGTGTGAAATTGGTATTCACATTGATGATTCTGAAATCTATAACTTTGCCAGAATTATGTGAACAATTTAAGGTAAAACAATTAAAAGATATTGGCAAAAGGAGTGACATTACTTTTCCTCAATTAAACAGAACCGAGTATACCAGTACTCATTGGAACAGCACTGAGCACAACAGTACTTATTGGAACAGCACCGAGCGCAACAGTACTCACTGGAACATCACTGGGCATAACAGAACTCATTGGAACAGCACTGAGTGCAACAGTACTCATTGGAACAGCATTGAGTACAAAATTACTCATTGGAACACCACTGAGCGCAATAGTACTTATTTGAACAGCATTGAGCGCAACAGAACTCATTGGAACAGCACTGAGCGCAACAGTACTCACTGGAACAGCACTGAATGCAACCATAGATCCCGGCCAGATTCTTTTGTAGTAGAATCAGTAGCTCAATAATATTTCCTCAAGATGAGACACCTCAGAAAATTTCAAATTTTAAAATGACGATTCTGGAGCCATTTCTGAAAAATATGAGACAAATCATACCTCATTCGAAGGGTCTTGTTATTCTTTACCTTTTTTATCACCAATGGCCGTTATTCAAGCAATACTGCGTCGATAAGAGGCCAAAACAGCGATATTTTATCGCCGGACTCTTGTCTGTCCAAATCTGAATGTTGCTCCCGTGGTTCCAGAAATGTGACGTCATCATTACAATGATATTTGGACACACAACGGTCCGGATCAAGTGAGAAATATTTGCCGTATTAAAAGTCGAATTACTGCGTCAATAGGTTATTTACTCTAACCAAACAAGTAGAACTAGAAAGATGAAGATCTCAGCTATAAATTGAGTGCAAAATCTGTCACGGGGAAACAGGTACCATTTTGTATAAGGAACGTTTTGAAAGGTGGTCACTTTTTTTTCGAAATTTTCCAATTTAGTGTCGTATCTTCTGTATTATTCTTTGAGCCTATGATCCTACTACAAAACGATCTGGCCAATATCTGTGAATGCAACAGTACTTATTTGAACAGCAGTGAGTGCAACAGTACTCATGGGAACAGTGCTGATACAACAACAACAGACATAGGGCAGTGTGGCACAAATATTAGTCTGTACAGAACCTGTGTTTCCAACACATGCAGACAGAGATGTGGAGAGAGAAGCAATTATGTGTCCTCTTATAATACAAGTTTATGCTCATGTGATGAATTTTGCTCTGTATATGGAGACTGCTGTAGCGACATCACATCAGAGTGTGGCAATTTCAGTCAACACTATAAAAGAAACAATGGCGAGCTTTTCAAACTGACATCACATGATTTCTCCTGTATGCAGATCTCAAGTGAAAAGTTTGCATTTATGAAACATACTTGTAAGCCAAGCTACAGAAATGAGTCTGTAATGAGCAAATGCTATATGAACTCAGGATTTGAGGGAATAATACCAGTGACAGATCATATCACAAAGATTGTATATCCAAATGTTTTCTGTGCTTTGTGTAACGGTGTGAAAGAAATGGCACTTTGGGAGGTAAGTGTTACTTGCAAACGTATGAAACAATTGCCTAATAACGGACTCACTTGGAACAATATTCTATTATCATTGTACAAGTTAAAAGGCCGGATAAGTAGTAATCCATGTGACATAACCTCTCGACCACCTAAAGCTATTGGTACAGCGCCAGCTGATTGTACTCCAATAGATTCTACATGTTCCAAATCCTGTAAAGACTCCAAGATCATTGAAGATTGCGAAGGAGGTGAATTCAACCCACAATATACCTTGTTCACAATTGTGAGGAACAAACACTGCATGCAGTGTAAAAACCTGCGAAACATCCAAAGCTGTCAAGATGGAATGTTCAAGGGCGCCAAAGAAGACTTTGGTCAATTCTCATATATGTTACTTTGTGATGTACTTAATGGGACAGTTATGAATGTACATTTAAAATCAAAATTTGGAGTTGGAAAAATCAGTGCTGCGGCAGAGGTAAACCATGGCAAGGTGCGTTTGCTTAAATGTGAAGCACCGTTTATTTTCATTAACGGTAAATGTGAGCTTAAAGGAATAGATATAATGGTCAGATGCTCTTACAACATAAATCTAATGAGCACCGCAATCCTAACTCAGGATGAAATATACAGAATCAAAGCCGTCATTGTTGAAATGTATGAACCCATTGGCTATATCATACACAGAATTTCCAGAAACAACATGCAATTGATCCTGCAGTGGATCGTCAACCTGCCAAATGATGACCAACCCTGGAGGTTGATGCTGTCAGAAAGTGAGAAGGAGTTTTTGAGATCTTTGAAACTGATTTTACAAGATGTTGAACAAAATGAATGTGCCTACCGCAGGAGGGAGGACAAGACAGTAAGTAAATCAAACAACATGTCACATAACAATGAGACAGCAAATGCCCAAGCTACTGGCAACACTGGAGGGTCTGGCAGAATAAACAGTTCAGTAGTTGGGAATAGTTTCCTGAAACTAACAATGATTCTAATATGGACAGTATGGTGATATCTATGTTTTTCTCCTGAAAATGAACTGTGGAATCTCAAATAATTTCTCGTAGCATTGTCAAGGAACACTACCATGCAGAGTGACACAAAATAGCAACCCTCTTATTTTGGAATCTTAAAAAAAAATTATGATAGAATCTTCTTTATTTTAAGTGTAGATTTTAAAAGTAGTGTTCAATGCATGAACAGCTTTGTCCATGTAGCCATGCTTTTGTGTAAAATCTTCAAAAACATTCAAAACAAAAATATAATTTTCTAGATTTCTGAATTTCTGTCTTTGCCATTATTTAAGCATATAGGTGAAGTTTTTCTCTATCTGACATGTTATCTGACCCGAATTAACCATCCGGTGGCAAAACTACGTACTGGCTCTTAAGGGATTGAGAAAGCTATTCCAAAATCAAAGGGCTGTATTTTTGTGTTACCTTGTACTGGTGCATTCTTTATCTTTATGATGAGTTATACTTTAGATTTGGAAAAAGTAGCTTTATACTTAAATACTCATAACATATCTCTAATATCTTATTTTCTAATATTTTTACCTGATATTTATTACAAGCTTGTAGTATGTATTCTATTTCCGGGTTAATTTTGAGTGATTACTATTACATTTTAGTTGCATCATGGTTGCTATGGTAACATGGACAATAGTGCCCTGGACAGGATCAAATCGTTAATAAGAGCTGGATTTCAATGCTTTATCTGGTTTTACAAATGTTTACTCATAAAGTATGATATTTCGAAATATGATCTTATAACTTCAAAATATCTCTGTCTCTACTCTGTTTTTAATAAACTTCATATTATTTTTGCCCATTATTCTTTTATCATTTTTACACAAACTGATCAATAGCACTACTGTCATCCAATTTGCAAAAGCTCATATAACTGATTCATGAGTTTACTTTACCACCATGGTAAAAAGTAAAAACAACATGAGGATCTATATAAAAATGTCAATATCCTCTTTTATCAGCTCCGGGGTACCAATTTTACCAAATGTTCCAATGTTCTGAAAACTTGTACATGGTTTTGAAAAAAGAATTGGTCAATTTAAAGCAAGTTGAAACAATAGCTTTTTGGACCCTGAGAAGGTAATTGAAGTTGAAATCTCATATCTAAAGACAGATTTGAACTTCTGAGAACTTGTAGATGATTTTGAAAAAATTGGTCATTTTGAAGCAAGTTGAAAAAATACCTTTTCACCCTAAGAAGGTCATTAAAGGTCAAATATTTGTTTGACCTTGAAAATGTCATTGAAGGTCAAATCTATAGTCAGATTTGAACTTTTTAGAACTTCTAGATGATTTAAAAAATTGGTCTAAGAGCTGATGCCATTCACTAAATGTTATACTTGTACAATAACTGTGAGACTTTTGCATTCAAAAGTATTGAGCTTAGAAGAGTTTAACTTAGGCTAACATTACCTTAGCTACTGAGCATCCTCTGGCACCAACACTTTCTTGACAGCAGTTATATCTGGCCTCTACCACACCATGGACTGAAATACACACATATTACATGTTAGTTATATGTGGCCTCCACCACACCATAGACTGAAATACACAGAAATGTAGTGTTCAGTGTTCATTTATATCTTGCCTGTACCACACCTTAGACTAAAATTAACACAATAGGTTACATCACAACTTGGACTAAAATTCACATATACACATAAATAACATAGTTATTGTGATTAGTTCTGTGTAAAAAATTTTTGACATGCTAATAGAAAATTGATTTACACCAAAAGGTTTTTTATGTTTTGATCAATGACTCTTTATCACACAAAAGTAAAATGAAAGACAGCCAGTTGAAAAAAAATAGGACCCACCGTCCTGTGCTCACACAGTTTGGAACCTTCAGAGGAATGTATATCCTTACTTTCAAACAAAAATATTGATTTGGATTTGTAGTCTCTAACTTTAAGAAACTTAGACAGCACAGTTGTGTGACCTAGTTTGATGACCTTTGACCTTGAAAATTTTACTTATTTAGAGCTCAGTAAGGTCTTTTGTGATTAAGCTGACCAAAATTTACATCCAAAAATCAATTTGAAAAATCAACTTTTTTGACCTTTCAAAGGTCACTGAAGGTCAAGTAAAGGTCAAATCCTAAAACTAAAAATAATATTTGAACTCCTGGTAACTTGTAGATGATTTTCAAAAAAAAATTGGTCAAATTGAAGCAAGTTGAAAAATAACTTATTTTTATTGTTTTTTGACGTCAAATATCTCAAAAACGGTAAAAATTTGATGCTGACATATATTGAGCAATATGTAGTGGAATGCTTAAATCTAGTTATGATGTAATTCATTGCAAGAAATGATCAAGTATAAGGCAAACTTTGAGAAACTTGTCAATCACAAAACCTGCCATTGACTTTATACATAAGAAAGTTTCCTGACTAATAGCGCAGTCAGATGTCCCTTTTCAGGAAAGCAACAAACTTGGCACAGTTGTAGAAATATATGATCTGAATGAAAAATGAATTCGGGGCAATTGATTCAGGGTGGTCTTCATGGATTTTAAGCCTCTGACCCCCACCCCTATCAGGCGGGGAGGGGGTACATTATAATAAAATAAATAAAAATAGTTGTAAAGTATATTTCTTTAAATGACTTCGTTTGGTCATTGCTTTGAGCCTTGAAATTGAGAAAAACCTATTTTAGAAGTGGTGTTTAGGAAGGAAAATACATTTTAACCCAATTATCTAGCGTGAATTCATCTTTCAAAGGGTCAAATATAGGACATCAAGTACTGTATTTCAAGAATGTGATGTCTGATCATCCTGAAAAAATTCATACTTATAGAGATATTGGTGTTAATCACTCATATGATATATGGCTTGTGTAAGTCATGTATTTTTTTAGAAATAAATTATCGAAATTTGGATATTTAAGTCCTTGCGGCCTAGGGGTGACCTTATTTTACCTTAATAATTTTTAAGATACGCGATGTTTGGGCCTCATATGAATTCTAAATGTTGCATTAAGTATTGTTTTGTCATATTATTCCTAATTAGATGTAAAAAAATTATTGAAAATAAAAAAAAAATCAAATTTTCATTTTCGGTTCTAAAGGGCCAGGGGTAACCATATTTTACCCTAATAATTTCCCAGATATGTAATATATGCATCTCAAATTAGCTCAAGATGTTGCATATAGTTCTGTTTTATCATACTTCTTCCAATAAGATGTAGAAAATGATCGGATATATCTAAAAAATCAAATTTTTCACTTAAGCTCTTGATGGCCCTGGGGTAACCTTATTTTACCTTAATAATTTTCTAAATATGAGACATAGTCACCTCAGATGAGCTTAAGATGGTATATTTAGTCCTGTTTTATCATATCATTCCCAAGGAGTGAAAAAATGATTGGAAATTATAAGAAAATTACATTTTCATATTACACCCCCAATCCGCAACATCTTCTTGCAGTGCTGTAAACAGTACTGAACAGTGCAGTCAGAGTACTGCACTATATAGCAATGTACAATGCTATTCTAACACCATCAGTTTTGGACAGCGTAGTACAGTACTGTTTTTACAGCTCAGTACTGTTTTAGAAAACAGCTGTGTATAGTACTGTTTTTACAGCACTGTTTATGAAACCATGCTGTTTGATGCAATTTGAGATTGGTAGTGTAGTTTATGATAGGTCAGGAATGACCTAATTTTACCTTAAAAATTTAAACAAAGATATATCATATTGTCTACTCAAATGAGCTCAAAATAGTGAATATAGTCTAGTTTTGTCATATTATTCCTACTGAGATATACAATAATGATTAACAGTTATAAAAAATGAACCTCAACAGCCATTTATTCCTTTCTAGTACCAATGGCAATACTATCTAGTTTTATAAAACATTTTCTAAGATGTGAAAATGTTTGATAAGTCCAGTTCATACTAGCACGAGTAGTAGCATTGTTAAGATTCTGTATATTATCATTTGAGTATATAATCCAAATCTATAAAACCTAATCAAAGGAGTCACAATTTATGGATTCTGACAGTCTCCCCTACAGCTACATAGCTTAGAGCAAATCAGATCTGCTTTCAAACATTTGCATCTGTTCTCTTGACACAGGTATCTACCCCATGACCTACATTTTATGTTGTAGGCCAGCCACATTCATGTGGTGATAGAAACTGTGGTTAAGAATGCATCAGAATGAATAAGGACTCTAGTCTTCTAATTTTAGGGTATCAAAAAAGATTTAAAGCTTTAGAACACTTGCGTTACCTCTGGGTACACCTTCTATTCCTGCAAATCAGTTGACTAAGAGTAGTAGCAGAATGCATCTAGAGATTGTATGAAAAATGGTAAGGGCTAAACTTCGTTCATGGCAAAGTGGCCTTGAAATATCTAAGACAGGTCGTACATTCTGGAGGAATTTCCCCTCACCATAGGCCATATGCAATCCAAATTGACATTTTCAGCACAAGTTACTGCCAGTTTAAACCACATCAAAATCAACTGTATTGGCTATGATTCTTATTAGGTCATGACAGAAGCAGTCTTTGGCATGCTTCTTCATACGAGCGAATGGTGATGGCAGATACTTCACTATCCGGCTAAGATATTGCATTACCTCATTGTGAGGTCACAATCTTGCCATCTTCCTCCAGGGTTTCAGTTTTAATGCCTGGAAGGAAAACAGCTCCCTCTTGTTCCAACTATCTTAGGAAATCTTGCCAATTCCACAGAAGAAAATTAGTAGAATATACTTTCCTCACTGTTCCAGTTTTGTGCTGTTTGTATCTATGCTCATTAACATCAAAGTTGAATGACTATGCTACATAGTAGATGCCAAAATAATAGACAGGGCATGTATAGTTAAACATGCTAACAGTGATATATAAAGAAAACTGGGTGATTATGCAAATATGATATTACCCAGTAAAAGTCTGCAAATAGTTCATTGCCTTGATGTCAGCTGGAATGTTTACCAGGACACTAGCTTAAAGGGGCAACAAGGTCTGTAGAAGATTCAATTTTTTTACTTTTTACTTTTTCTGAGCTATCAGGGTAATATTTGGCTAAACATCTTCTTTGACATACCTATTTTCTTAAAATGTATGGATAAACTATCAATTTTAGCATTAAGAAGTGTAAATTCAGTTCAAAGCTTCTATAAAGGGAGGCCCACTTATAGATTTTTAAGATCCAAAACATTTCAAGAGGAATCAGCTGAAATAATGTTCATCCAGGGGGTTTCTTTGGAAAAAAATAAACATATATGTTAGTCTTGATGAAATATCCAAACTTGAATATATTTTGACACTGGTCCATGATCGTTGAATGGCCCCTTTGCACTAATTGTTGCACCTTTAAAACAGCACTAGAGAGACTTGTGGAACTGGAACAAGGATAGTCTAAGGAGGAAACTGAAACCCTTGAAATGGATGGAAAGAAGATAGTGACCACATAAATTAAGGAGGCAATGCAATGTTTTAGCCCAACAGTGAGGTTCTGCCCTTGCTCTTAAGAAGAAGCAGATTCAAGGATATTTCTCAATATTTTCAGTAAGACTGCTTCAATCATGGCCTTCAAGAGAAAGAATAATACTCCTTACATTTAATTCTGATGTGGTTATCCTGGCATATATGTGATGTTAAAAAATGAAAAAGTCAATTTGGATAGCATATGGTAAGGGAGAAATCCTATCAATATCTACCTGCCCATGGCCAAAGTTTAACCCTCACCATTTTTCATACAATCATTGGATGTGATGTTACATCTGTATTCTACTGCTATGGAAAAATGGAATGAATGGATTGAGATTTAAATGTGTCACTGAGTTTTCTAATTGTTGTTACTCATTATCTCAGTAGGAATAAAGTGAAAAACAGACTATTTTCCCCATTTTGAGATCATTTTATCTTGAAAATTAATAACATTTGGCATTCTTGTGCCCAATCATTGACTGTCATTATTCACTGACAGAATCCTTGACAAAAGCAGCTCACCTTAACCCCTCCCCCATCAGGTTAAGGTGACTGGACTTACTACCCTTTGCATTCATTCGACTTTCCTTCTCAAAAGAGAGCTTCGTCTTCACTCTATCAGTTTTCAATAAATCTCTGAACTTACTGCGCTAATCAGAGTTTGTTGTCGAAATAAGGACGGCTTTCTATATGGTCATTTTCTCTGACGAAATCGCATCATTAATGTACACGCATTTAGCACTTGTTCCTTCAAGCTGGCTGATTGGTTGAGAATAGGTCAGCATGGTTTATTGCAGCTTGGGTCATAAATGCTTTAAGACCCAAGCTGCCAATGGCATTGGTCATGGGGACGGGGCTGCTAAACTCACTCCATCCTTTGCTTCTATATAATGGTAATATACGATAAAATCACCTCTGACCTGTCAAAAGCTAAAGATGTCATTTTTCAAATTTCCATTATTTTTTACATCTCCTAAGGAATAATATGACAAAACAAGAGTATATGACACAATTTTAAGCTCATTTGAGATGCATACGTCTCATAATTAAGAAAAGTTCAAGATTAAATAAGCCCCCCCCCCAAGGCCATCATAAGCTAAAATGAAAATTTCAAATTTTAAGAAATGTCCAATCATTTTCTACATCTTATTGGAGGTATTATGATTAAACAGAACTATATGCACCATCTTGAGCTAATTTGAGATACATATATTACAAACCTTGAAAGTTATCAAGGTAAAATGTGGTTACCCCTGGCCCTTCAGAAGCGATAATGAAATTTTTATTTTTTTTTGAAAAGTTCCAATCATTTTTCAATCCAATTAGGAATAATATGACAAAACAAGACTCAATGCACCATTTTGAGCTCATATGAGACCCATACATTGCATATCTTAAAAATTATTAAGGTAGAATAAGGTTACCCCTAGGCCGCAAGGGCTTAAAAATTCAATTTTCGATAATTTTTATCTCAAAAAATACATGAGCTACCCAAGCCATATTCTATATTTGTGATGAACACCTATACCCCTATTAGTATGATTTTTTCCAAGATGATCAGACATCAAATTCTTGAAATACAGTACTTGATGTCCCATATTTGACCCTTTAAAATATGAATTCACGCTAGATAATTGGGTCAAAATGTATTTTCCTCACTAAACACCACTTCTACAATCGGTTTGTCTCAATTTCAAGGCTCAGAGCAATCACCAAATGAAGTCATTTAAAAAAATTTACTTCAAAACCATTTTTATTTATTTTTTATAATGTACCCCCTCCCCGCCTGATAGGGGTTTGGGTCAGAGACTAAAAAATCCATGAAGACCACTCCGGATCACTTGCCCCGAAATCATTTTCCACTCAGATCAAGTGTTTCTACAACTGTGCCAAGTGTGTTGCTTTCCTGAAAAAGTCGAACTATAAAGGGCTCATTTCTGGACATCTGACTGCGCTATAAGTCCTACTTTTTGTCACACCAAAAATGTAATTCCAAGAACTTTGAAATCCTCAGAGGACATAAGTTGCATATACAGCAACTACTACAAGTTATTTGAAAGTTCTACTTCAACAAAGTGTATTTACAGAAAATTTGACTTTTTGACGTCAAAATCAGCAATTTCTCAGAAACCGGGCGAACTTGGGAAATGGCGATGATAGGTCAAATAGGCATTATAGATATGCATAAAATGACTGTGGATATGACTCAATCCGAATAGCAGTTTTAATTTGTGCTGCCAATGTTGACGGACGGACGTCATTTGTTGTTGCTGCATTAGTTTCTTCATTCATTGTCTTCTTTCTTTGTCTTGATTTGATTGTGATGTTAGTTATCTTTCTTCAGGGTCCACAGACTTGAGACTGCGCATAGGTGGGTTAAACGTTTTGATCCGGCCGGAAAACTCAATAAGAAGGCTGTAGTCTGTTGTATAACTCACTACCTGAAGGAAAACATACACGGACGGACCAACAGACGGACGGACTGACGGACTGACGGACGGACGGACGCCTGGTCGATCCCATAGGCTCACTGTGTGAGCCAAAAAACACCCAACCTCATTAACCATGCAAAATCACCTACGCTTTCTTTTATATGCTCTGCCCCAGTGGTGCACACATTCCTCATCTTTGCTATATCTGCCATTGGAGAGCACCATGAAACGCGAGCCACACCGGCAACACACCTTCTCAAACTCTGTAAGAGAAAAATCATGATTTCATGTATTCAAAATTCCTCTCTACAAACTTTCACTTTTGAAAGTTCATGTTAGACACTCAACAAATGAGAAATGTTATAGGATAAAATGTGCAAATATTTTTTTGGCTTAAGTATGGTCTCCATCCCAAACACGAGATTTATTTTTAAATTTTCTGTACAAACATTTTGGAGAGAATGAGGATCATGAAGAAAGACAACAATGGAGCTTATATGTACACAAACATATTAATCATGGGAAAAAACAAACCTGAGCTTGTTATAGTTTTCTTTTCTTTATCCTCTTTATAGAAGAGTGCAGCTCCTGCTTTATCAGGGTTTGGCCTTGGGAAGCCATTCTCTCTCAGCTGTTCCTCAGTCAATAAGTAAGGCTGTAATCTGTTGTATAACTCACTACCTGAAGGAAGACATACAATAAGAAGGCTGTAGTCTGTTGTATAACTCACTACCTGAAGGAAGACATACAATAAGAAGGTTGTAGTCTGTTGTATAACTCACTGCCTGAAGGAAAATATACAATAAGAAGGCTGTAGTCTGTTGTATAACTCACTGCCTGAAGGAAAATATACAATAAGAAGGCTGTAGTCTGTTGTATAACTCACTACCTGAAGGAAAACATACAATAAGGCTGTAGTCTTTTGTATACCTCACTACCTGAAGGAAGACATACAATAAGAAAGTTGTAGTCTGTTGTATAACTCACTACCTGAAGGAAAACATACAATAAGAAGGCTGTAGTCTGTTGTATAACTCACTACCTGAAGGAAAACATACAATAAGAAGGCTGTAGTCTGTTGTATAACTCACTGCCTGAAGGAAAACATACAATAAGAAGGCTGTAGTCTGTTGCATAACTCACTACCTGAAGGAAAATATACAATAAGAAGGCTGTAGTCTGTTGTATAACTCACTACCTGAAGGAAGACATATACAATAAGAAGGTTGTAGTCTGTTGTATAACTCACTACCTGAAGGAAGACATATACAATAAGAAGGTTGTAGTCTGTTGTATAACTCACTGCCTGAAGGAAAACATACAATAAAGAGGCTGTAGTTGGTTGTATAACTCACTACCTGAAGGAAATTATACAATAAGAAGGCTGTAATCTGTTGTATAACTCACTACCTGAAGGAAGACATACAATAAGAAGGTTGTAGTCTGTTGTATAACTCACTGCCTGAAGGTGAACATACAATAAGAAGGCTGTAGTCTGTTGTATAACTCAATACCTGAAGGAAGAAATACAATAAGAAAGCTGTAATGTGTTGTATAACTCACTGCCAGAAGGAAAACATACAATAAGAAGGCTGTAATCTGTTGTATAACTCACTACCTGAAGGAAGACATACAATAAGAAGGCTGTAATGTGTTGTATAACTCACTGCCAGAAGGAAGAAATACAATAAGAAGGCTGTAATGTGTTGTATAACTCACTGCCAGAAGGAAAACATACAATAAGAAGGCTGTAGTCTGTTGTATAACTTACTACCCGAAGGAAAGCATACAATAAGAAGGCTGTAGTCTTTTGTATAACTCACTACCTGAAGGAAAAGATACAATAAGAAAGATGTTGTATTGTTTAACTCACTCCCTAAACATACATTAGAAGGCTATAGTCTTATTTATTTTGACATGAACCTATTTCTTGCATATACTTATTAATTATGAAATCAATTCAACATTTTATTCCATTATAATGTGGAAACTATTTCTTGGTCCCCTTGTATATTTGTTTATTTTCAGTTCCATGTAGTTTAATACCTTTAAGATCTGCATCTGTAAGCTGTTTATGGGCACCAAACCGATTCACGGTAAATGTTGTTCTCGCAGCTGGAGCACCACCTAGTACTGCATTGTGGGATACCTTCCTCGAAGCAGCTGGCTTTTTACTTCCACTGGAGGTGCTTGCTTGTGATTTGGCATTGTCATTCCTGATTTGTTTAATTGCACAGACGACTAGGTTGAGGTAGATGTTCTTACTTTTACTGCGATCATAGACAGCTTTTTCCACTGCTAGACTCTGAAATTACAGCTCACAATGTAGATGGACAAAAACAATTCAATCTCTAGGGTTTATAATATTACTTATAATATTAATGTGGAATCATTAACTGTAGGATTTTAAGATTAAGGTTAATGGACTAGATAAATGGGATTAGAAACAAGTATATAATCATGTAATCTTGATTAATGTTATTGAATATTCAAAATTAAGTCAAAGTGATATAATATCTTTAGAGAATGGCTATTAAAATGTCTTTTAATTTTCCTAAAAATATGACAAGTTAACCAAAGACACAGGCTGTATCTAAAAACAGGTTTCCGTGATATAGTTTTATCTAATTCCAAATCGCTCCTCATACACATTTATCAATATGCAGTAAATCCTGTTTAAGTGGAAGGTGATTGACTAACATCATTTTATATCAAATTAATAGATAACAGGACATTTGAAAGTGTTCAACTTACAGAGGTGCTCCACTTTTACTTTACTTGTACTTTTTACTTTATCTTTTAATTGTGCACATGATTTTCGTATTTTTGAAGATAAAAATGTCACACCTTTCCCTCTAGTTTTACAGTTATCGTGTTCTCTCAAATTAATTCAAGGATCTCACCTTCTCATAATATGGCCCTTCCTCAGTACCAGGTTTCAAGCCTTTCAGCTGCTCATCTATGATCAGATTGAGGTATCTCTGTCGTATACTACTGGGGATCTTGGATCCAAAGTCTGCTGGAACTGTAGGTCTCTGCACAGTGGCCTGAAAAAGTTTGTAATTGAACATTTTAATTACCACTTTTTCAATTATAACAGGCGCTATATTCCATGCATGAGAGGTTCGCAAGATTTCTCTTCACTAATTTTTGTAATATAAAGAGACAGAGAGAGAGAGAGAGCATAATATGTGATCCTCAGAAGTTTTATATTTTGGACAGAAGAAACCTTAAGGTTTACATTCATAAAACATTTTTATAGTTTTCACCTTCCTATGGCAGATCCAACCTTTAATTTTCACTTAAGATTTATGGGGAATCTACTACAGCCTGTAATATACATAGTAACATACAATATAGTCGACTCACCACAGCTGGAACATGAGCCACTCGCTTGGCATTTTTTGCTATTGTTCCTATTTGAAGCGGTTCTTGTGTTTTCTTAACAAGAGACTCCCTTCTTTTATTTGTGAGTAGACTTGTGCCTGGCTTGGCTTTGGGGGTGTGAGCTGTGCGCTGTACAGAAGATGTTGAACTACTCATAGAATAGGCCACCTGTGAAATAGAAACAATGAAAATGAGAAATATCGATTTGCATATATGAGTATACTCATAATAACTAACAAATTGGATAATATTTCTCACATTTTATGTGATACTCACATATTATAGTAGAATACTTACAGTAGCTCAAAATCTAATTTTTGATTACATGGAATTGAAAAGACACTTTCCCAGTTTTTCAATCTTTTGTAAAGGTGCAGAACTGGCTTAAGTTTAAATTACCTGAGTGTTTGAATCATTTACTGCAGCAACTTTAGTCATTTTCTTCTGCAGGTCCTGGAACCTGTTATGCATTACTTGGGCAGGAGTCATTCTTACTGATGTCTTTGGCTTGCTCTTTTTTACCTGAAAATAGATCAATAAATACAACTTAAAAGAACAAGGCATTAACATACAAAATGTCACCACATGTCATTTGTTACAGATGCAAACCCCCAAATGCTGAACACCGTCCATAAAAAAGTTGGAGACTATAACGTCATGAAAAGTGAAGACATTATGAAACAGAGAACTTAGTGTAACAGTAATTTATATACATGCATGTATGTATGTCTCTTATTCACCAGAGTATGTGAGTACCATCATATTAGGCCGATTAAGGTACAGTGACATGCTTGTTGTTAACATGGGTCGTGACATTTTGGGGTTCATATCCCTGCCAAACTGATGCAAAAAGGATTTTCTGATGATTGGCCATCCTACTGTTAATATTACATGTGGTGCAGTACTAACTGGTGGCATGTATAGAACTGGGTAATAGTGACAATATTCATTTGGAACTATTATATCATCAAGGCCTAACCAGCATTCGAACATGACTGTATTCACGCCTTCTATAAACTGTAAACAAAGTCAACATTTCAGCCGGGGTATATTCGCGAACAAAACCCCTGGTAATACGTGTAATGTGTGACGTCATAACGGCGGGCCGTAGTAATGGCAGACCATAATGAATATTCGAAACATTTTGGTGAGTTTTTATGTTCGAATCGTAATATAAACCTCAGAGCAGGTGTAATATTGTCGAATACACCCCTTAGGGCTAGGCACAAAAGCTTTCGAACCCCTCACTACCTTCAGTAGTTTGGGGTACAGAAAACGTTTGTGCCTAGCCCTGCAGGGTGTATTCGACAATATTACCCCTGCTCTTCGGTCTATATTTCTTAATTCGTGTACAATATTTTCACTTACTGGAATGTTGGCAGCTTTATCATGTGCCTTCCTCTTCTTTGCTAGGCTAGAGGAAGCTGCTTCCGTTTCTGTTTTTTTCTTTTTCAGCTGGAAAACAGATAAAAAATATTTAGAACTGAAGAAAAAGCGTGATTTCTAGCCTAGAGCCCACAAAGGACAATTGAGTACTTGTATGACTTCCAATGTGAACAAATCAGGGATAAATACTAACGTTGGGGCTGACTATACTGCTCACTTTCCTCCAACTTTCTTTTTTAGCAACACATACAAGTGCTGTTCATATTTCACATTGCCAATAATGTAAGCTATAATGTGTTCACCAAACTCTATTTTTGGTTCGCACAATATTTTTTTGAAAACTTCCATGGAACAAATGTATTTTTACTACTGGACTTTTGACTATTGGACTATTGGCAAAAGAAGGAACAGTGGATCATATAATATATACTTACAGGACCCTGGTCATTGACTGGAGCGACACCTTTGCTCTCATTAAATATCTTCAAACATTCATCAAAAGGATCATCCTCTTCAAACATTGCTTCAAGGTCCATGTCTTCAACCTCCTCAAAGTCATTTTCATCATCTGAACTGAGGTCATCAACATCATTGTCAATGTCACTTTCCAGATCTTTGGCTGTTTTGTCATCTTTGGGGTTATCATTTTCATTACTTGGTCCTGGTTTTGGTTCATGTTCCAAAATATCTTCAATACTTTTACGTATTGATGTCAACCTGTTCTTTGAAATTTTAGCTGGTGTTACATTTCTGTCTTTCTCAGCATCAGGCTTGTCATTATCATCAATACTTTTTCTAATATTTTCCATATGATCCTTTATCAGTTTATTGTTTGGAGTAGCAACTTTGGTATCAGTGCTGTTCTTACGTTTGGTCAGGGGCAAAGATTTTATAACACCATGGTTTGACTGTTTATGGTCATTATCATTATCAATTACAATCACTTCAGGATCCTTTCTCTTAGATTTGACAGGGGAACATACAATTAATGATCTTTTAGTGCTAGATTCTTCAACTGAACTGCTTGGTTTCTTGGCTTTTGAACCACTTGATATAACTTCTAGATCACTATCAGTATCCTCACCAAATAATTGTACTAATGTTTGAGATGTGCTGCGTTTCCTTTTTATGCTAGCTTTGAGTGCATCATTTGCATCTTTATGTTTACTTTTGGAATGTTCCTTTTTGTCTGTTTTGTGGTGTCTTGATTCTAAGCTCTTTGATTTAGAATGTTTATTCTTACTAGACTCCTTAGACTTTTTATCTCGATGTCTTGTTTCTTTTTCTTTTCCTGTTGAGTCTCTCCTCTTCTGTCTGTCCTTATCTTTATCTTTCAATCTTTTCTCTGAGGAACTTCTTTTATCTGTGCTTGTCTTAGACTCAGGTTTGTGTTTTGAAGATTTATCATGAGATCTATCCTTTTTAGACTTTTCCTTCTTGTCCTTTTTAGATCTTGAACTTGACCTTGAGGATGATATTGATGGTGACCTTGAGGTAGCTTTCCTATGTTGCTTATCATTTGATTTCCTCTTGGACTTGGAATGTGACACTGACCTAGAAGATGTTGATTTATGTTTTCCATGTTTTTCATCTGACTTCTTTTTACTTTTTGATCTTGACCTTGAACGAGATGACCTGTGCCTCTTCTGTTTAGTTGATGATTTTCTCCTACTTCTAGATCGAGAAGCTGACCTTGAAGAATGACGAGATTTTTTCTTTGTTTTTCGTGACTTATGTCTAGATCTGTGAGATGACTTTTTATCACGTGATCTTGAATGACTTGTGTCTCTATGCTTTTTGTTTTTCCTTTTTGTTTTTGATGTCTTTTTATGCTTTGAAGATCTTGTTGTATCTGACTCTGAATCACTGCTACTGCTACTGTAAGACTCTGAACTACTTGAGCTGCTGGTATTGCTATATTCAGACCCGACACTAGAATCACTGCTACTATCAGAGAGAACCAAGGAGTCATCTGAATCTCGCTGAGCTTTATCCTCTTTAATCTTTTTTGACTCTGCTTGTAGATCATCCAAATTATCTTTATGTTGATCAGATTGTTCTTGTTTCACTTTTTCTGGTTTCATAATAGACTGGTCTTTATTTGTGGTGTCTGCCTCTTCATATGCTTTTGTACTAAGGGGCGTGTCTTTTTCTAGTTTAATGTTTTGTATTTTGTCAACAACATTGTCTTGTTCTTTGACATCTTTGTTTTTGGTGTCAGCTGGATGAGCTTCATTTGTTTTAACTGTCCTTTCATATGCATCATCTTCCTTTTCTTTCTTCACTTTGCTTGTGTCAATGGGAACTTCAATTATATCCGCATTATCCTCTTCTTCAGCATTTGACTGTTTTCCAGTTGTTTCTTTTGGCTTTTCCTTAGATTCCTCAATGGGAATATCTTTCCCTGTTTCTTTTTTGGTGCCAGAATCTGCCAAATTGTCTTTATCTTTTAATTTTTCATCTGGTTTCATTAACTTTTGATCAGTTTCATTTCTCTTTGTTACATTGGCTTCCACACTTTCTGTTCCTGATGAGATATTAGACACCAAGTCTTCTTTATTAGCATTTGCATGCTGTTCAATGTGATCCTTATTCTTTTCAGACTCAGACTCAGTTTTGTGATCATCTTTCTCCTCTTTTATTTTATCTTCATCCTTTGCCTCAACCTCAGACTCACTTTCACTACTGAACTTGGCCTCAATAGCATCAGATGGGAGTGCTCTACCTGGACTCTTAACATTAGCTCCTTTTATTGGGCTTTTACTTGTTTCATTTGGAGGCTTTTTAGGAGGACTTTTAGTTGTACTAGTGGAGTAATTACAAGCAGGATCATATTCTAGGTCAGTATTACTGGTATCCTGTTTCTTTAATTCTTTGATTGGAGTTGGTTTATAAGATATTAAATGAGGCCTGTTCTTTGGAATAGCAGTTGGGACATAACGATATGGTTTGGCTTGAAGTCTATTGCGGTTACTGAAATTTGTAGATGCAAGTTCCTGCTTCCTTCCATGTGAAATAAGTGTAGGTTTGTAAACCAATGGGGTGCCAGGTGCCCCTTGTATATGAGGGGGTCTTGTCTGATTGACATCAATTTCTCTTTGTACCTGCTGTATTGCATTCCCAACCATGTTGAGAATGGAAAGAGAGGAACCAGAATTACTAGATGTCTGGGACTGCTCCTTTGATGAGCCATCTTGCTCTGCATGCTCTGAAAACAGAAGAAACGTAGATCTACATGTTCATGGTTAAAACATGTTCTAAATGTAATTATCAACGGTGTTTCGTTCAGTGTGTCTCGGAATTGCAAGCGGTCTCGAATACTTTTGAATGTATTCATCATCAAAGACACAGGGGGATATTGGATGATGTATTTGTATTCATAAGGTACAGTATATATGCTTGCTTAGATCACATTATTTCACAATACCATCTTATTACAGGGTTTAATTAGTTCCGCTTGTCGAAACTAGCGGAACGATAAAAATTACGCGCTTATGCCAAAATGATGATGGAGGTTAGACCTAGTCGGGGCCATAAGATAAGTCAGATAAGAAACAAGGCCCCAGGCTAGGTCTAGTGTTGTTGGACTACAAGATACTGTACATTTATCCCGTGCCAGGACTTTAGTCCTGGATTGAGCCCAATCTTTTGCCTGTGCGATTACAACTTGGGAGAATTACATGTATCTATGCCCCTTACACTTAAGATACCTACTTCAATAGATTCCTTGGTATTTTAGCATTCTTTTCGTGTAGTTGAATCCACAACTGTCTGGGTTTATCGGCAGAACGAAGAAATTTTCGTTTTTGATCTCGAGAGATTCCATCACTTTTCTTGATGGCGGTTGGATTTAAAAGGGGATTCCCCATTCGACTGGCCCGGAAGTACTAATAAATGGAGGAATTTGACAGTTGATATAAGTTAAATATAACACGCAAATATTGCGATCAAAAACGAAAATTTCATTCTGCCGATAAACCCAGACAATTGTGGATTTAACTACACGAAAAGAATGCTATTATACCAAGGAATCTATTGAAATAGGTATCTAAGTGTAAGGGGCGTCGATAATTCTCCCAAATTGTAATCGTACAGGCAAAAGATTGGGCTCAATCCAGGACTATTGTAGTCCTGGCACGGGATAACTGTACATGTATGTCAGATAAGAAACAAGGCCAAAAGATATTTACCCTCTGCATTTATCTATCTAAATTATAACAGATAAACTAACGTACAGTAACACATAACACCAAGACCAACACATAGGCCTCAATCTTACCTTTTTGTTCATTGTTGTCAGCTTTGACATGTCGAAAATGGCAGTAGGGTCTTTCACATAGCCCATTGGCATAATACGGACATGTTACGCCTCGAAAATACCCAGATGTATTGAACATAATATAATCTTATAACTGTTCGATTATTTAAGTAACTTGTTATCTATTTACGCTACAATATTACAATAAACATAGAAAATGCATTTTCTGCAAAATTTTGCTTCCATCTCGAGTCTCGTTTGTAATCTCGTAATTCGAGATTTGAAAAATATCAAAACAAAAAATGCTTCCTTCTCTATTCTTCACGGGAAATCAACGTTCATAAAGTTTTTGGTTAACTAATCATTATGTTCGGCAACAAGAGAGATTCGGGGGACACAAAGAGGAAGGGAGCATCGCTTATGGCGCAAGTATGTGGAGTGTTACATCCCCTAAAATATTGTCATCAAATTTTGATTGAATTTCCTGTGGAATTTTTGTTTTTCACAAATCACAGAGGCCTAGGCTAAGACCAGGGCTAAGACTGAAAGAGGATTCGGGAAGTTTTACCATGGCAATCCCATAACTGGGTTATAAAGATTTTATACACATTTCTGTGTGTGTTCATGGGCTTTCAATAAGAGCCCATGGCTTGTTTGAGAAAAGACAGTCACGGGAACTATCAATTGCCTGACATCTATTGAGCAACCTGAAAAATAATAGAATATATAAAATATTTTTCACATGCTGTCCGACAGTCAAAAAATCAATTTTTAGAAAAAGTTCAAATCTCTCAATAGAATCATTTGGTCTACTTACTCATATTTACATGACTTATTTTTTGAAGTCAAATGTGTGCATATTCTCCTAGTCAGTAGGCAGATTCTCGAAATTTGACCCAAATACAGTAAGAAACTCGGCCATTTTCTTGAGAAAAGTTTCTTCTCTCCCTCTCATAGATCCCGGCCAGATTCTTTTGTAGTAGAATCAGTAGCTCAATAATATTTCCTCAAGATGAGACACCTCAGAAAATTTCAAATTTTAAAATGACGATTCTGGAGCCATTTCTGAAAAATATGAGACAAATCATACCTCATTCGAAGGGTCTTGTTATTCTTTACCTTTTTTATCACCAATGGCCGTTATTCAAGCAATACTGCGTTGATAAGAGGCCAAAACAGTGATATTCTATCGCCGGACTCTTGTCTGTCCAAATCTGAATGTTGCTCCCGTGGTTCCAGAAATGTGACGTCATCATTACAATGCTATTTGGACACACAAGAGTCCGGATTTCGTGAAAAATATTCGCCGTATTGAAAGTCAAATAACTGCATCCATAGGTTATTTACTCGAACCAAACAAGTAGAAATAGAAAGATGAAGATCTCAGCTATAAAATAAGTACAAAATCTGTCACGGGGAAACAGGTACCATTTTGTATAAGGAACGTTTTGAAAGGTGGTCACTTTTTTTTCGAAATTTTCCAATTTAGTGTCGTATCTTCTGTATTATTCTTTGAGCCTATGATCCTACTACAAAACGATCTGGCCAATATCTGTGCTCCCTCTGTTCAAGTGACGTCAGAGTTCCAAGAATCTTCCAGAATTCCATTAATTCCATGAATGAACTATAGTTTAATTTTTGAAGGGGTGATAAATATTCAAAATTATAAATAAACTGATTCAAATGTGATAATCCAGTTTACAAACTAATCTAAACATATGTAATTTTACAAAATGTAATAAATGTAATTAACAATCTCAAGTATGATGGTCAAGTTTACAAAATATAATGACTTGTCATGTCATGATATTTTTTCGAATCATCCACCATTTTGAAATTTAGAGGATTAATCAGAAGAAATTGTAATTGGACATGATTCTGCTCAGCTCTCTGACGAAAGGAAGGAGGTGTAGATAAGTCAAAGACCAACTTTATTATATATGGCTGAAAAACTCAGGAATACGGCCGAATGAGAAAAGAAATGGATTTTTCGACCGTCGGACACCATGTGAAAAATATTATAGTAAAGGTGTCACACCGACCCGCATCTGGGGCTAGAAGGCTCTGCCCAACCAATGAACAACTACTTACCGATTTCGGGTCGGGTCAGAACACTCAGGAACATCGTAAATGATCTAAAATGTAGGTAAAATGCTTTTTATTCCCGGGAAATGATCGAACTTCTAGCTGACCTATTTCTTGTATACTTTTTGTTGTTGTTGTGTTGCATAAGCCGCTGTTTCCTCGGCAGTTCGTACTGTAAATTCTCTTTGTGCTCTCATTACAGTGTGTATAAATTACACCTGGAAAATGATTTATGTTTTTTTTGGGACGATTTAATTCTAAGTTTATTTCATTATTCCTTTATCAAAGCCTTATAATATGCAGTAACACTGACTGAAACAATAATAGACATGCTTATGTTGTGTCGTTTACATGTATTCCCCAAGTCACTTCAGTTGCTTGTACTATATGACGCGTCAGTTAACACAAAAAGTGCATTCTTATTTACATGCAAACAATGTAGAGAGTTCGATAATTAGTCAAATTCATTTTTCTGTTTTCTTCTGACTCGACCCGAAATTACCCAACCCACAAAGTTTTTTCTGACCCAACCAACCCAAAAAATGTCTGACCCGTGACACCTGTGCTATGTAGACCTTGAAGAATAGAAGCTCATTATTTCAGGTTTGGCAACCAATAGATGTCAGGTGTTGATACAGGTTCCAGGGCTCTCACCAGGAAATATTTAGGGTGTGGTGCAAACATCTTCAGCATTACCGTTCAATTGTGATAAATCATATTTATGTTATATTTTATCCTTTTTACATGCTATTATTGTATATTCAGTCAAGTTTAAACTGTGGTAACAATCATGATTTGCCAGTAGGGTGTGGTGGGAGCTAAATAGAGTGTGGTGCTATGTAAAAAAGATGGCAGCACTGTAAACCAGTTTATCTATCTTCGCTTTGAAGAACACTCAACAGAGCTAGTTCATGTTCCCTACCCCTTTTTTGTGTATCTGAAATTTGTTTCAACTCTGATAGTACAACTCATCAGAGACTTGGCAGACCACATGTACTTCTGAACAAACTTCTTTCATCTTTATCAGCTTTTTTGTACCTACAAGGGAAATCCTCCCCATAGAAAACTCCTAGCCTAGACTCTATAGTTTGATTTGTAATGGGAAATCAAGTCATCAATTTTAGTATTTGATGGGGTAGAAGAGATGATAGGTGTATAGATTAAGATGACAGATTTCAGAGAATGAGATGAGAGTGTTTTAAACTGAAAGTGTCTATTATGTGTCATGAATGCGAAATTATATAAAACTGAGATGACATTGACAAGTGATACGCAATGATGTATGTACAACAATGTTAAACTGAATGAACATGCACTTTAGGCTATCTCCTGAAGATTGTCAACTTTTTTAAGCTGCTGTTTGCCCCGAAACGCATTCTAGGGTTGTTCCGGGGGGATGAACTTAATGATTTTGAGCTTAATGAAAGGTTATACAATCATGAACAAATGGGGCAAATCTCGTGTTAAAATACTCAAGATAAATGTGTCATTATAAAGATTGTTCTTTGAATTGCTTCGTTTGTCAGCATCGATATGATATTTGGAAGGTTTCTTAATTTAGAACATGACGTCACTTCCAAATTATAACACTTAAAATAAGTAGCGTTAAATTGCTCATCTTGTTCGTACTTAACTGGTAGCTCAGCAGTAGAGTGCTCCCCGAGTACGCAGGCGGCCCAGGTTTGAATCCCACGCAAACATTTTTATTATTTTAACTAAATCATTGTGCTTTGATATTACGCAGAAATAAACATTTTTATTTACACCAACTTTATACTAGAGCTTGAAAATGTAAAAAAGTATATGTCAACATATTACGTTTTGGAGCGATGTGCAGGTTTAATTATGGTTTCTTCAAGTTCTACTGTACATTTTTTGTATACTGTTTCTAGATGGGGATGACTCCTGACTTGAGTGCAATGGAGAATGAGTTATATGGGGATCTGGACAATGATGCAGAATTAGAGGCTGAGCTAGCTGCACTACAGGGACATGACTCCCCAAAGAAAACTGCAAAACCTGCCAAAGGTAAAAATTACAGTAAAAAGGGAACACCTCTGCAAGTAGGTAACCTCAATAAGTGGAACACTTCTACTAGTGAGATCCTCTTACCATATAGATTAGATTAATATAAAATGAAGCTTTATAAGTGAAACTCTATGAAAAAAGTGAAACACTATTATGAATGATATACCCAAGATGTTCCACGACACAGATTTTATTGTATGCATTATGTTTTTGGCTTTAATATCAAGACTCCTTGGATTTACTGTTTAGTTGTGCAAATATAATAAAAATTTAATACAATACTGTGATATTTTATGCAATATTGAGTAGCAAAGTCAAAAGTATGGACTGGTACACAAGATCACACACAAAGGATTGTGAGTTTAACCTTATCTGGGACATTGGCAATCATGGTCAATTTGATTTATATCTTGTTTCAGGCCCAGTACATTTGTCTCAAATTGATAAGATGGCTGCTGAGTGTATGAAAGATGATGATGGAGAAGACGATGATATAGATCTTGATGACCCTGAATTACTGGTGAGTGATGTATCTATTCAATCTGATGTACGATTTTGAATTGTTAGTATTATATCATAATGAGTTAAAATAAATTCTATGATTCTCATATATTTCCATGAAATGATATAAAAACAGTTTGAAAAGCAATCTGGAAAAGTATGTTTGAAAAGGTGCGTGTTTAAGACAATATTATTATGTTTTTTTTTGATTAAAGGCAGAGTTGGATGACTTAAGTCCAGAGAATGAACAGCCAGCCCCTGTACCCACTCAATCCCCTACCCCAGCCCCAAGGCCTCCCCCTAGTGGCACTAATGTCCTTGCTACCCTTGAAGAGCGATTCACCATGTACCAGACTGCAATAGCAAATGCCAAGCAAGCAAATGAAGGATCTAAGCAAAGAAGATATGAGAGAGGACTAAAGGTAGGCATTTATGTGTCAATGGTATCTTAATCAATTTACTGCAATATAAACTCCTCATCCCAGTTTTCTGAAGCAGTGATTATGTGACTGCAGATAGATTTTGGGCTTCTTATATGTTTTCTTAACAAAATTCTGGAAGTAGCACACCTCAACATACCATGAGTATTTCATTATCAT
This sequence comes from Owenia fusiformis, assembly GCA_903813345.2. Lineage (NCBI taxonomy): Eukaryota > Metazoa > Annelida > Polychaeta > Sabellida > Oweniidae > Owenia > Owenia fusiformis. Next base: position 23,745,283 of record CAIIXF020000001.1, on the reverse strand, counting down.
ACCACTGAGATAGCCTCATGTGTTAGCTTTCATAAAACCAAACATGCTCACATTATTGTAATGTCTAGTTAGTACCTGTGACCTGTTTTGAAATTCATTGTAAAAAAGACTTGCATGAAATTGAGAGTTTTCCCATCTGCAACCGCTGTGTCCCATAGTCTTCTTTACATGTAGGCTAAATGGCGATAGAAATATAGTAATTAATAGAATTTAGTAATAAAGATGGCAGGGTGATCAATCTATTTTACTTCTTTGTATCACTGCTGCCATCTTTATATCAACCTAAAACCTATGTTACAAAATTAATATTTCTCACATGTATATGATTGTAGACCCTACAGGGCCAGATAAAGACTGCCAAAGCTGGTAAACCTGTTTGTGAAGATGACATACCTCCACCAGTAGCCACAGGAGGAAGCAGTACCCAGAAGCCAGACAAACCCAGGGAGACACCCAATGAACCAGAACCCATTAGAGGGCCGATAGAACCTGGGAATCGACCTCCAGTTCCTTTAAGTATGTACACTGCCCCGTCCATTGGGTTTGACTGCTCTGTATAATACAATAATGTGGTGATAAACTGCATGTACTAGGCTTTATTATTGCAAAAATTATGTTTATTGTCTCAGAAAGGAGATATATTGCTTAGACTGTAGTACAAACTAAAAAGATCCTTTTTATTACCAAAATAGATTATGAATTTGTATGATTTTGTAACTGATACATATACACTTATAATTATCAAGTTTCCATGAGATGACAGTTTCATCATGATGGCAAGAATTGTCAAAATGTATACAATGTATCAACTCTACGATTCTGTGTGGTAGTTCTATACAACATAGTGTAAATTGTTGTGGTATAATGAACAATATATTTTAGGTCACCCAACCAGTTTCCCAACTGCTCCAGTAGAGCCTAGTGCCCCACCAAAACAGTTATCTCCTACAGCACCCCCTGATAGAGTCATACAACCCACTACAGATCAAGAGACAACACCATCAGCACAAGCATCTCATTCTACACCAGGTAAAATAGATACATTGGATTTAAGGGCTTTATTTCTATTGTACATTGTAAAGCAAGAAGTGCGATGGTACAAATCATGGTTAGTTACGAGATATTACACTACACTACACTGCCATTATAATATACATTTATAAACAGTTTTTCCTTTATCTTAACCTTTAAATTTGATTCATAATTACAAAACTATTTATTTAAAATAAACTAGCCCAAGTTCATGGTTAGGACTGTAATAAAAATCTTTTTTTTACAAACAGGAATGTAAACTCACATTGATGAAATGTTTTACATGTGAATTGACCTTTATTGCCTCTTGAAGTTACTTACTAGTAGTTATCCAAATATATTGTTATGTTTATCCCAATTCCAATCTCCTTCATAAATGTGAGGAGAGATTCCATTTCCAATGGAAGAAACCAATCATAAAACACATTGTTTGTATGATATCAGTATTGTAATAAGTTTTACTATATTTTAAGATAAAGAAGAAAGTGACACCCACAAACTGTTAGTTGAGAGAAAGGAGCAGTACAAACAAGCAGCCATACAAGCTAAACGTGCAGGAGACAACACTACTGCAGCCCAGTATCTCAAAGTTATGAAAGTAAGAGTTCAATTTGTATTGTGAATAATATCATTCAATTCAATGAATAACCCTACATTCTAGTGTATGTAATCAAAAGGAGTTGTACAGCTTTACATTAGTGAAGTTGCATAATTGTTCCAAAACATAGTTTTATAGTCTCCAAATTTTTTGTGGACAGTGTTCGATGGTTGGTGTCTGTAACAAATGGCAGGTGGTGACATTTTGCATGTTAATGCCTTGTTGTAAACTTTAAAATGGCAGTCATGTTTTCACTGATCTCAATGGGTATAATATAAAATTGAAAAATCCTTTCAACAATCGGGACAAAAGAAGTTATCCCTTAAATGAATCACTTCGATCTCACATGGTATGTACATGTAGTGTCAGTATGTAAATATATGATATGTGTTTATGAATATGTGATGTGTTTCAGCAATTTGAGAATGTCATTAAAGCTGTGGAGAATAATCAATCAGTTGATCTATCAAAGATGCCTCCTCCCCCAGGTGCCAAAGGTAAATAAATTAAATAACACTAAAATATAATATTCTCTTACTTACTGCAATTAAAAAACTCGCTGTACGTATTTTCAAAATTCAAAAATGTTAAGAAGATAATTGGAGATACTTGTTTTCATTATTCTTTCTTTCGTGACCAGGGTGTGACTTTGTTTCAATCTGACTTAAGACTGCATTAGGGAATATCGCGCCAACTGGTATACAATTCAATCTTAACTGCTCCAAGAAATCTTCATGATGACAATTCCTTTTTATGACAGTTCTTTTTATGACAGTTCCCTTCTTTTATGACAGTTCTTTCTTTTATGACAGTTCCTTCTGTGCAAATTGAACGTGATTCCCACCAAGCTAGTCCAGATAAACCAGCTTCCAGTCAAGGTGCAGAAGGGGGAACTGAGGGGGCACTCCCAGAGACCACACAAGAAGGTGGGTAAAATTCTGTATAGCATAACCTTGTATGTGTAGTTATTATTTGATTTGTAAGTTTCCATGTGGAAGACAACAAATATACTGTTGGTGTAATATGTGTTGTGAGATTAGCATACAGATGGTGATTTAAAAGTTATCAAAGGTAAAAAGGATACTGAAAAAAATATTCCCTTTCTCTTTTCTAAACAGCCAAAACTTGTTAGTAATCTAATGATGAACAAGGTACACTAACACACAATTTGTTGTTTATAAACCTTTAGAGGCCAAGGAGATCTTTAATGCCCCAGAAGCTCCCAAGTCTGTGTTAGAGGCCCTGGAGCAGAGACTGGCCAAGTATAAGGAATCCGAAGACAAGGCTAAGGCAGAAGGCAATAACAGTAAAGCAAGGCGGCATGGAAGAATCGTCAAGGTATTAAATTCTATTCATGCATTAGTATTTTTATTGCACTTAGTAGGTACATGTACATGTAGGTATTGTATTGTTGGTTTGGGCATGCTGGGTTAATTATTTGGTAGCCATTTTGAATTATTCCATAAATCTTGTCATCAAAATTCTATCCGTTCAACTTGAAATTTTTACACATGCAAGAGTAGACTAGTTCCAACAACTTATTAGATGTTTGAAAGTATGATATCACACTACTATACCCCCATACTGTATCCTGTATTCCTTTAAAATAAGTACAGGCTACAGCGAAGTTGCAAATGGAGGACATTGTATAGATTCATCGAGCAGTTTGCCACGTATTATTACCAGAATAGCCCAATGGACAAAGATAGAGAATACCCGCTCCATTTGCAACTTAACCGTACCCTGTATCATTTTTAAATGTGGTCACATGGTAGGGTAGTGTGATATGCTGTACTGCTATGTGGGCTCTTGTCCCCTATACTAATGTTACATGTACTTTTCTAATTATTTACAGTAGTGTAGACAAAGCTGAAATCTAGATTGACTTAATGATGCTTTTATTCACTAAAAGTATCTAAATTTAATCATTATAAAAAGTGTATGTGTAATGTATATTTATGTTATCCTAGCAATATATAGATGCAATTAAAAGCCACAAGGCAGGGAGACCAGTGGATTATGAAGAACTGCCCACGCCCCCAGGGTTTGATTCAATACCAAGCCAGGCCTCTATGCCACAAGCTTCTCCTCAGAGGCCTGCCCCACAGCAGCTAGCACCACCTGGTCAAGCCAGGGGGTCTCCAGGTCAAGTTTCACCTGGAAAACGGACCCCTTCACCTAACAGAACACCACAGAAGGCACCCAGCGTTTCGCCTTCACAACAAAAAAGTAAGTAACATCAAAAGATTCTTCATATTCAACTTTTTTTCTTTGAAATGGACAATCAATAAACAGAAGACAATGAAATCACTAAATTTTGTTTATATTATTTCATTTTATACTTTCCATTGTTCAGTACATGCATATTCTGAGAATTTTTCACTGTTATTTTGTTCAAAAATCGTTGAACTGGGTTGTTTCTTATTTCAGTATTAAAGCGCAGTATGTCAGCCATGTCAAAGGCAGAGCAGCAGAGTGTGTTTTTGAAGAGACGACAGCAGGAGTTTAGAACTGCTGCAATGGAAGCTAAGTCTAAGGGAGATATTGAGCTTGCCAAGAAATATCTCAGGCTTTCTAAGGTACAGTGTCTCTCCAAAACTCTTATTATTTTAACTGGCATCCCTTAGATTGTAAATAGCTGTAATTCTCTCACTAAACAACTTGAAACTTGAAAAGGTAAATATTTTTCAATTTTGAACTTGTCATACTGCTTGCTAGGAAAGTAGTTTTTTCAAGTTTTGATATATTCAGAAGAGAAGGTTCAATTTTAGTATTCTTTTATCACATTCTAGTTAAGCAATAGTTTCTCGATAACTAAAACTAAATTTAGTGATGTTAATAATTTAATGCGGTATGTTTTATAGGGGTTTGATCAGATGATAGAAGCATCCGAAGCTGGCCTTCCTGTGGACATGAAACAGGTATCTGTGCATATTATACTCAATTCATTTTGCATTAATAATTTCATTTAGTATCAACATGATATTCCATATAGTACAAATATCCCTGAAGTTCATAGTCCATCAATCCATGAATGGCTTTGATAAATCCAGTGTGTAAATGCACTACTTTTTGTGACATCCTGTGATACACCAGAATACATGTAGTCGTGGAGAACATTGAGCCTTGAGCTTTATGTAGAGCATAGAAAATACAAAGCATTCAGAGGAAGCTTGATCCATTAATTCCACTTTAAAAGACCTGTAGTGAACAAGTAATGTGACTATGTTGTAAAAAGCACTATCTTACTAAATGCTGAGATCAGTAGATTGACACGGTTCATTTCTGATATAAATAGGATTTACATATTTTTGTTTGGAGGCATATTTATTGTATTTTTGCTTAGCACCTGTTATAATATATTGTAGATCCCTAAGTCCCCCTATTTGACAATGTTGTAAAAAGCACTATCTTACTAAATGCTGAAATCAGTAGGTTGACAATGGTTCATTTTTGATTGGATTTACATATTTTGATTTGAAGGCATTTTTATTGTATTTTTTCTCAGCATGTAGCATCAATATATGATCTCTGTTCACCTATTATAATATATTGTAGATCCCTAAGTCGCCCTATGCTACTGCAGATGATGAGTTTGAGTTTGTTCAAGAGGACGACTGTGCCGAGAATGAGATAAAGGGAGACAGGAATGAGATGTACACCAAGCTACAGGATACTCTAATTCGACAAATCAGGGTATGTCAAAGTTTGTATTCTCGGGTTTATCTAAGATAAAGAATCAACCAATTAGAAGTAGGCTTATATATAGAGTTGGGAGTTGAAGCAGTGAACGTTCGTAACATATCAATATAATGTCTACACATAGCTAGTCACAAGTTGACACTTAAGTGAGGACTGACGTTTTGATGGAAGTCATTGTATGTAACATGTATTACCTGTTAGTTTGTTCAAAATGGAGAAAAGGCAATAATTGTAAAGTACTTTGTATTTCCTTTTCATTCAGACATCCACAAGTAACTCAGAACACTTCACGCAGCTAGGAGACGTCTCAACAGCAACTAAGTATGTACACCTATGAATATATACTCTATAGACTATTATCAGATAATGATTCAATGATATATTATCCAAATAGTGACTGCCATTAAGGGCAATAGTGTAAATTATTTTCCCAAGAGAATATCCTCTAAAAGGTATGTTTAAGAGGATATTCTTGTGGGGAAATCATTTATATACTATTGCTTGAAATAAGGCAGTCACTATTTGTTTTATTATATACCCAAAATTGATTTGTCCTGTTCCTCAATGAAGGCTGATTTGTTCGTTTCCTAATTTTTCTGTTTTTTGGGTGTGCAGTGGTGACATGCGGATGTTCCCAAGGTTAATAGAAGTTGCAAATGTGACGTCGACAGCAGGCAATAGTTGAAATGTATACAGGGTGATCACTAAGTTCTGGGAATTTGTCTGTCATTTCATTATTTTTCAACCAATTTACTTGAAATTTTCAAGGTAAATGGGGAATGTAATTTTGGGTTGGATAAAACAGTCTCATTGTCATCTGATGTCATAATGGATAATTATTGTTACTATAGCAACATGGCAAATGGCGTAGCGGGTCAAGTAAAATAAAAATGAATTCAAATTTTGCTTGATCCAAAAGTATAGGTTAATAAATACCTATTTGGTGGACATATTTCTGTGATTTTTTACATTTCCAAATACTTCTAACTTTAGTTTCTAAAGTAACATCTGTATTGTAATATAATAGTGTACTTTGCTCTATTTTCGTATCTTTCATCAGCACTTCAAAGTCACAATCGTGACTAAAAATAGCGGGGAGTTATCTTCCATTATGACTATGCTCCTTCCCATTACTCAAGCTGCCCATACTTCTCTTGAAGAATTAGGGTTCACACAAGTTATTTCTGCCCCATATTCACCAGACAATATTCACCAGATGAAGCACCATTAGGCTTCACTACATTTTGGGTGCTAAAGCATTATATGAGAGGTCATAAGTTTGATTCCGATAAGGGACTGATTTCAACAACTTGAGCAAATCTTCAAGGGATACCAAAGGGAGGACTGGAACACATCTTTATGGATTAAGTTTGTCAACAACGCATGTGCGTCCAGGCAAATGGAAACAATCATAAATGAAATGATCGTCTCAGCAATGAAGAATACTTCTGAATAAATGACTTCAAGAGTACTGTTCTGCCTCTAGTCCAAGTAGTTTGAAGCAGCCATCTAGGCAAGATGAATATGTTTTGGCAGAAAATTTTCAAATTAACATCAGTCAAAATTTTCTGACCCGCGAACCACTTTTACTTTTTTTGTAATTGCAATAAAATAAATTGTAGATATGATATGTATATGAAACATTGCTTGTCAATTCAGAATTATACAATGTGCACCTGCTGAAAAGTTCAACTCAAATGGTTGAGAAATCTTGAAATGGCAGACCAATTCCCAGAACTTAATGATCACCCTGTATTCCTGCCTCTCATGTTTGAGGGAATACAACTTTCGAAGGGAAATAGTAACATGTGACTATGTATTGACCAACCAGGATGAGGATCACATAATGTTCAATTAAATACCTTTGTATCATTTGTTAAAAGTTTCCCATAATTGAGCTTTTACAAAAGTACAGTAGTGTTCTCAGAACTAGGAACTAAACATGTGCCATGGGCCATTGGAAATGTTTGCTTATAGATCCACTCTCAGTTTCCATTCAACTTGGTGCAAATTTATTTTCAACTGAATGCAAAATTTTCAACTGGGTGTGCTCAAATTTATTGTAAACTCTCATCACCATTACATGGTTGCTCCAGTAGTGGAGACCATGAGAAAGATAATGTGAAACCTGTACGTATAAATCGCCTTATACAAATGCATGTAGTTTTCTCACATAAAACAATTGTTCGGTCACAGTGTTTACTTTGTCCATTACTTAGACTACAAATCATCGTATACTATGCCATTGATAGTTATACAGCTGGTTTTCTATGATACATATTTTAAACATGCTCATTTCGTAAGATATTTGAAGCTAAAACATGTATCATATATATATCATTTTCTTCATCGGCTTTGCGTTCACAGTTAAGTTGTGAAAAATATCGCTAGCTTAAACTCTCAATTAATTCATGAAATACTTGTTTTTTGTTACAGGTTTGATAAAATGAGTGAGAACTGTAGGAAGGACCTTGATGCTTTAAAGAATGCTTACAAACATGGAGACCCTGTTCCCAGATTCCACTATGAGACAAGGCAATTCTCACTTGTGCAGTATGTTTATTTTAGTTTATTTATCACTTTCAAATCATTTATTAGTCTTTAAAAATAGCTTCTTCTAATTTCGCAGTGATCCATTATAGAGGTATTTGAGGTCAAGGTCAATGAAGGTCAAATGTACATGAACTTCTGGTAGCCAATAGATGATTTTGAACAAGTTACGTCAAATTGAAGCAAGTTGAACGTTGATAATTTAACAACTTTTGAACTCGACCAGTTTTTTGAGATAAGTGAATACTTTATGTAAGATGTACATGTATATTGCAAGTGTCATATGAAAATATGGGAATTATCTGTAGTCCAAAACTATGAGAAACCTTGCTCTATTTTATGGCCAACTCATTACCCACCGAACGAAGTTCGAGAGGGATATAGAGAAGTTGTTCGTCCGTCCGTTCATTCATTTTTTGTTCATCCTACTCAAATATCAGTTAAAGCTGCACCTCTCTTGAGATATCTATATTTTGATCTTTAATGAGAGAATATAAAATAATGAACAAATGGTGGTTTTAGCGATATCAGCCTTTAACGGATTTGATTCTTTTATAGGCTAATGCCTTAGTGATATAGGACCTCTGCTCGAGAAGGAATTTTCAATATGGCCACTCAATTCAAATGACCACCATTTTTTGTAAAAGATGTAACCTTTGATAACTCAATACTAGTGGATGGATTTGATTCAAATTTTATATGCTGATGCCAAAGGGAAAAGGGACTTTGCTCAAGAAGAGATTTTGGCTGCAGAATTTTAAAATGGCTGCCATTTTTCTTAAAAAACGCAATCTTTAATACAATGCTGATGCCTAGGGACAAAAGGGCTTTGCTTGAGAAGAGATTTTGAAGATGGCCACTGAATTTTAAAATGGCTGCCATTTTTCGTAAAAGAACATAATCTTCGATAACTCAAATTCCAATTGATGGATTTGGTTCAAATTTTATATGCTGATGCCTAGGGACAAAGGAGCTATGTTAAAAAAGACATTTTCATGCCATTTTATGTAAAAAAAGTAATCTTTGATAACTCAAATACCAGTGGACAGATATGGTTCAAATTTTATGTCGATGCTTAGTGACAAACAAGCTCTGCTCAAGAGGGAATTTGGAAGATGGTTAATAAACCGATGGATGGATTTGGTTGAAATTTTATATGCTGATGCCTAGGGACAAAGGAGCTCTGTTCAAGAAGAAATTTTTAAGATGACAGCTGTTTTTCAAAATGACCACCATTTTTAGTAAAAAATGTTATCTTTGATAAATCAAATAACATTATGGACAGATTTACATATTTCAAATATATGCTGATGCTTAGAGATAAGAAGAAATTTTCAAGATGGTCACTATTTATCATAATTGCTGCCATTTGTCATTAAAATGAAATTTTTGATAACCAAAATCGATTAACTGATTTGGTTCAATTTTTTATGGTGATGCCTTAGGGATAATGGTGCTCTGATAAGAAGAAATTTTCAATATGGCAGCTGGATTTCAAAATGGAAATGAAATCCTTGAAAACTCAAATACCAGAGGATGGATTTGGTTCAAATTTTATATGCTGATACTTAGGAACAAAGGAGCTCTGTTCAAGAAGAAATTTTCAAGATGGAGGCTATTTATCAATATGTTTTGTTCGGTGGGATTTGCTACTCCGTAGAGTTGCTGTTTTTGCAGTTAAGATATGAATATGGATAGTAGAAGGTACTATTCATATTTGAATGAGGTGACCATAATATAATAATAATGACCTTGATCTTTGACCTTCAGAAGCTAATAGATGATTTGAAAAATTGAAAAATCTTACCCTTAAAAGGTTACTGAAGGCCATGAAAAACTAATTAAATAGCAGATGAGAACTCCTTGCAACTCACGCCCGTAAATTGGACAAAATGAGTGGAGATGGGGAGGGTATGATTTCTGCTAGAAAAAAATTTTAATGAGAAAGTTTACTAACAAATGGCAAAATGAATAGATGTATGATTTTCTGATATGCTTCTAGTGTGTGAGATATATTTAAAAAGCTCCAACGTAACCATCTTTAAATTGAGCAGTGGTGGTGTACACTACATTCATTAATACGTGCAGGTTTCTTGTCATTAATTTTTATCGCACCCTTGGGTGCTATATTGTGATCAGTTTGCCAGTCGGGTGGTCAGGGCTTCCCACTTAGTTTTTTCTACCTGTTTCCAGGTGAACTGTTTGATGATTTCAAATTTTCAGGGATGTATTTCTGTGTATGAGAATCTTGAACTGATAAGTTTTTGGGCATTCCGGGTTTAAGGCAGCCATTTTGGTATTTCCATCCTAAAATCCTGTCTGTTAGTCTTGTTTACACATTTCAAGCTAAACCATGAGACGGATTGACCTTAAAGTTTTAGAAATGTTTCTTGGTATGAAAATCTAGAACAGATTAGATTTTGTGCAATCTTGGTAAATGTTAAGGGAGTCATTTCGGATTTTCCATTCCGAAATCTTGTGTGTAAAGTTATGTCTATGTGACTCCAAGCAAGCCATTTGATGGATTGATTTTAATTTTCAGGGATGTGTCTTTATATGAAAATCTAGAATTGATTATGTTTTGGGATTCTGTTGGCTGTTTTCACAACACTTCTTGTTAACTTATGAGCCGCTGTAAGTTTGAATATTTACGACTGGTCGTAAGTTGCGAACGCTGTATCTTTAGAGGCCTTCGTATCTTCGTCATACAGCACATGTATAATTAAACTTACAACCAGTCATAAGTGCATCTTCATCATTCATCAGTCATTGAAATTAGTGAACAATGGACATCAAATATTTTGTGTACCCATTTACATTATCTAATTTCATGAAAGAGCTGTAAAAATAACATCATTTTGATATGGTTGCTATGAGGTCCTACGTAGCAATGTAGCCCAAAAATTTTGTGGGGCCGTGATTAGGGGGCTTTTTTGGGCATTATTGGAACTTTTTGGGCCTATTAAAGGGAATGCGAACTTTTGTCCCTTAAACTTGATAATAAGTTAGAATAAAGATATATCTTTCAATCCAACTTAGTTTTATTGTTCTATCATTATCCTTTTAATTGTTATTAAGCCCCGGGTTTTGCATATGAACTGGACCACTGAGCTGCCATTTCAACCGTAAAGTGGTTCTTTACGACATTGTTATGACGTCACTGATGCCAGATTGATGCCTTGGCATTCCAAGCGCCATTTTTGAATCAAAAGATGAATGCCGTGTTGTTGCCATTCCAAAACCAAAGAAATCATTTCAAAGGAACTAAAAGAGTACGTATATACCACCCATAATAAAGAACGATTTCAATAGAATATTAACGCCGGCATTTTCGGAATTGCTTTTTACCTATCTAGACATGGAATGCGGGTTAGATTTATTCTTTATTTACACTTGAAACAATTGTGACTTTTTAACTTTTATTAGGTCTAGCGCTAAATGCAAACAGAAAATGCTAATTCTATCAGGCGAATGCAAACTATTTGAATAAAACATAATAGAATTAATTCAACCAACCCATCTTGAATTTCCAAGAATGCAATGGTTTAATTTGCTAGTCTCATTACAAAAATACGTGTTCGTACTTTAATATTCATTGCATTTATGTTTATTTTAACACAGGTATTCAAAGAAATTAAAATTTTAAAATTAAATTCTAAAACCGTATTCAATTACTATCATGGATTCTTAGCCTCACGTCACATTTTTACGGGGACCGTACGGTCTATTATTTCTGTGGTAAGAAGGATTTCTACGGTTGCCTAAGTATTTCTGCAGTCAGATAATTTAGCAGTCACATTTGCTAAGATAGCCGTATGGCGTATCTTGATTATGAGGAAAAACTACGATTCCCGTACGGCTGATAAATGATGACGCACAATCAGCGTAAGGCGGCCCTACGAGGTGCGTAGTTTTTCTTGAAGGCATCCACAAGGGGTTCTATGGTTCGGAAAGGTCAATTGTAACCTAAGCGCAGCCGCAAGTCGACCGTGAACCCGACGTACGGCCGTCGTGAGACCTACGATTTGCCTGCTGCTTGTTGATATCTATGGTGACCACAGGAAAGAAAAAGTTATAACTCCGACTCTACGCCTTGTAAAAACTGGATATGTCGTGTATGTAGACAGCAAAGTGACCTTAAGTCGACTGTAGTTTTCCTATGTTTGCCGCAGAAATTTACTGATTTCAGGGAAATACGATCGCCGTGTGGTCGCATTGAACAAACGTGACTGAAGCTTTTAAAGTTCCACTTATTTTCCGATATAGAAAAACAAAAGGTTGTATGCCATTAAATTGAAAATCATTATTTCAAAAATACTGTGGAACTGTACTTACCACGGATGTTATATAATTAAATTCAAGCTCGAAATCAGGAATTGTTTTTAACAAAAAATAAATATATAATAAAGTGTTGGCGTACTATCAATACAGCGATTGCCTTATCGTCGTTGAAATGGAATATCATACTACAATCGACCCCATCGTCTCCCCGCATCACTGAATGTTATGAGCCTTCTCTTGTCATGATCCAAGGTGAAATACCATTGAATTTTGAAAAGCTTTTTTGTCATATCGAATGTCGCTACGGTGATATGATGATTGAAATTGGTCGTTTAACAACTGAGAAAAATTAAACATTACGTATTATTCTTTGAAAATATGACAGTGGCCTGTCCTTGTAAAGCTATTGCCAATCTTAATATTTAGGAGATTGACATTTACATACGTATCATTTAGACGACATCGATTTTTCGTTTTTTTGTTTGCGTTTTTCATCAGAATTTAAATGGCTAAACACTTTAGGGAGTTACTGTTTCATTGGATTACTACTTTTTGTTTTATTTCTTTCATTCTCCGATATGCACCTATTCATATTTGAATAGAATACTACAGATTGAAGAAATCTACCATTTATGATTAGGTAAGAAAGCAATTGCGGCAGTATGCCTATTTGCCGACGTAAACCTTAAGGTTAATAATGATGTGCCGTAAATGCTCATCAGCGCATTAATGAACATTAGCATAGATTTTGATATTTTAAATGGTATGTCGTGTATATACATAAATATGGTAAATGCAACTATTAGTTGGATGCGTTCAGCCGATGATATAACTTACTTATTTTCACCACAAATACGCCAACACATTAGCCACATTAATCTTAGTTAAATAAATCCCCATTGATGCACAGTAATGCATTTATGTGTAAATGCCATTTTGTATATTTTAATGCATTTTACCTCATTTATTGGTTAAATATACAAGAAAGCATTTACAGGATTTGAACAGATTTATCCTTTTTGACACAGTGTTATCATTATATAAAATAATTCTTGTGGATATTTTTCAAGTGGAATATAATGCGATGACTTCCGAATCGCGCAGCCGATATCTCATAAGTTTAGTGATTTTTCTACCTAGCCTATGCTATATCACATTGGAGAAAATAAATACAAACATTTGAAAAAAGACATTGCAACAATTCAATTTCTATGAAGAATATATTGAAACAACTTTTTCAAATATATGACATGGTATGGACATGAACATGCGGCAACAATGTTAAGCGGACAGAAACACTTATAAAATATCAGTGAAATGTGTTCTTTTTCCGCGATCCGAGTATGACGTGATTATATAGCGACATTTCCCAGGCATCAATTTTAAGGCAGCAGCGATCCAGATATGGGTACTTTGAACTTAAATTATATGTTAGTTCAAACACGATATGTCCAATGAGTTAGCTGAGGTGATAGATGATGGTTATAAGTAGCCAGCGTGTAAATTAGAACATGAAACTTCGCATTCCCTTTAAGCCAAATTGTCAAAAATGGACCACAAATTTTCAAAAAAAAATCCTGCACAGGTGTGGACATTTTTTTCCAGATTTGAAATGAGGAGGGAAAGTAGCGCAACAGTTTTCGGACATTCATATGTTAAATTTGGGCTATTTTCTGAGGATCTAAACAGGTGCATATGTTAGGCCAATGCATTACTTACTTTGAAATGGGGAAGATGCAAACAACCCACCCACATGTTTTTTTCTGAAATGTTTTCCTGATTTTCAAGCCCCATTAACCCCATTAAAGGAATAAGTAATTCCTTCAGGGGTTTTAAAGATATCCATTATGGATGACCAAAATTAGCTGAAAGCAATGGATCGCATGAATTTTCCCTATGGGAAAATAACATGGGAAATATTGTTTTCCACTTTATCAAACAGGGATTACTTATTCCTTTAAAGGTGTCTTTACTGTGTCTTAAAACGCAACATATTGATGCAATAAAAATTTAAAATGCATGGGTGGAAGGGGTTGAAAATCAGGACAACGTTTCAGAAAAAACATGTGGGTGGGTTGTTTGCACCTCCCCTGTCTCAAAGTAGAAATTATTTTATCATCTCTATGAGTGCTTTTCCTGGATATAATACATTGGCTTAACAAATGCACCTGTTAAAAATAGTCAAAATCTAACAAATGACTGTCCGAAATCTGTTGCGATACTTTCCCTCCTCCTTTAGGCCACCCCCCTTGTTGGCTTCTTGATTCGCTAGTGTGTAGAATGTCGAATCATTAAAGATGACTAACGAAATATTGTCAAATCTTATTTTTTATATTGTGTTTCAATAACCACCATATTTTGGCGAGCAATAATATAAGTTGTTATAATTACTCCAAATCAATCAGTTCCACAATGATTTTCATTTTTTTCTCTAAATTGAATAAATGTATTTGATAAATGTATTTGAAGCAACTATTTATGTGTAAAAACCTAGAGAAAATGGCATGATAATGGATTGTAGATTAGTCTTCTTCACATTCATTTTAATATTATAACTTTATATACAGCCTTTAAAGTAGAAGGCTATAGAAAATAGGGCGTTGTTTATGAATGACCCTGCAAATGAGTTGTTTTCGGATGTTTTTACAAAAGGCTTTGTATTTTTATTTTTTCATTCTATTCACAATCATTGAAGTAAAGCCAATGAACTTAGAAAACAAATATTTCTCATACAAATAGTATTATAAGAGTGCAGAAAAATAAAAATGAAATTGGGGAATGGACTTTATTGAACTTCGCTATTTTAGACATTGACACTTAGAAAAACATGCGTCCTTTGTTACATAGAATTGCTATTGAAAGAGAACTGTACTTTAAAGACAAATAGCGTGATATTGGTGGTCAAATGACATACCAGGCCCGTAGACAGGATTTGCCAAGGGGGGGTTCAGTTTTCAAAAATTTCCAGGGGGGGTTCACATTTGACAATTTTGGCCCAAATATGGCAAAAATCACTTGAAAATTGCTCAAAATGGTGAAAAACTGCATGATTTTGAAATAATTTTTGACCGGGGGGGGGGGGGGGGGGGGGTTCGCCCGAACCCTGCGAACCCCCCCTGGCTACTGGCCTGCATACCTATAGCCAGACATACCTATAGACAAATAATGACCTCGTGCTTATGCAACCTCTTAAGCAATATCAATATTGCAAGCAATCTCACAGGACCCCACCCAGGGTCATTTTAAAGGTCAAATGAAGATTAAATTAAATTAAAGGGCAGATATAAACTCCCAAGTAACTTTTAGCTAATTTTTGCACTTCACAGTGTATCAGTTTTTTTCTACAAATCAGATTTTCTTTAAAAAAAATCTTTAAAAGTTATACTGATATATAACAAAATATGTGAAAACTAGAATCTTGAGACCGGATCTTGAGAAAGAAATTGATTTAATTAAAATAATTAATTATGTTATTCCATTGTATAATGACTAAATCTGCCATATAAAGGTCTAAACCTAATAAATATAATTATGTGTCATATAAAAAGTATCAAAAAAGTACAAAGTGGTTCCAAAAGGATGAAAATAAAAATAAAAATAGAAATGTAAATAAAATTGTCACAGTGGGACTCGAACCCAGATTTTCCCACCTGCGAGCCGAGCATGATACCCAAAGCCATTCGGGATAGCTATGAAGGGCAGAGTTTTGATGTATTTACAATATTAATTCTCGCCTACCGAGAGCTTACACAAGAGCAGGATTTACAATGTGTGAACTGACTGCGCAATAGTCATTGAAGGACTACCTTAAATGACAATTGGTTCTGCAACCAAGCATTCATATTATCCACACTGAGTGTTTTCTGCAGGCTGAGACTGTATGGGGTGTTATTAATATCCCATTTTATTACACTGGCTAAGACTACAATATGGCTAAGATTACTTTATACACGATCTTTAAAAAACAGTACAAGTTCTTTTCACAGTGTTCAATGGTTGGATGAAAATGTTGAATGTTAAACTTTCTAATGAAAGGATGCTACATAAGTTCAGGAATGAAGTGACTGATGTGATCATCATAATTTGCAACTGTGGCGAATGGAACTATGTAGGATATTCAAATAAACAAAGTGATTAATATTTGAAGCATAATGGACACGGAAAATAACAATAATTAAAGGGCAACAACAGATGAAGACTATAATTACTGAACGTAAGTTTCCCAAAAAGTTTTCAATATTTTTACTTTCATCATTACGTGCTATAGCTATTTTTAAAAGGTCAAACAAAGATGTCTTTTTCGGAATTATCCTTTGATGTTTACGTTATTTTCAGTTCAAATTGATTGTGACATTTCTGCATCAAATATAGAAGTTATTAAGATTTAATCTTAATTACATGTATATCTTGATATCTCCTTTATTTGATCAGATTTTTTAGAAATAAGAATGAAATTGTCGGGAAAAAGATTGACATGATTTTTATAGATCTATTTTTTATTTTCAACATGGGGATAGGATTATTAAAATTTTCAATATTGTTCAATTGTAAAGTGTAAGCAAACTAAAGTAGAATGAGCAAAAATTATTTGAAGTATAGTTTCAAATTATTATTCCTGCTAATTATGATAATGATATTATGCAGTATAGAAAGACATGCTACTAGCATAAACTAATTCATACTAGAGCTAGCATATATGCTAATGAATTAGCATTAGCAATTTAAAATTGCCTAAGGCTTACAGGTACTGTACTCCAACTAATTTTGACACTATTAAAGGACAGGTATTGATATGGTGAACTGAATTCAACAATGTTTTTCTCTTAAACTAATTATTGAAAACATTCTGTAAAAAAACACAGCCCTTGATGTAATGTTGACTGATTGGCAACAAATTAATGCTAAAATTATTAATACATATTTTATAAACATTTTTTGTTTTTTAGTGCAATTGTTTTTTTTGTTCCTTTCTACCAATTTTTGAGAATGAAATAAAATGTCTTTCCTAACCTTGTTGGAACAAAATAGCTTCCCAACCAAATGCATATCTGGCATAAAGTACATGGATAATATCAAAGCCACTGGTGATCCGCTCGATTACGCTGGTTGCCGAAACGATTCATTTCGGTAGCAAAATGTTTGAACATTGAAGGTATGATTTTTCTTTTTTCCCTATTTCATGCGTTGTAGGCAGAATCCCCACAATGTTTTTTCTCACAAACTTGTATCAGTATCATATGTTTTAGAAAATGTACATGTTTGCGAAAAATAGCTCAGAAGACAACAGAATCGTTGATTTAATTCCTCACTTAAGTTACAGTTTTGGGTTAAAAGTGCAGATCTTAATTGTTTTTCGAAATACCGTTTCTGTAACTTAAGTGAGGAATTAAATCGACGATTCTGTTGTCTTCTGAGGCCCGATTCATGAAAGCTCCGCAAGCTTGCGGAATTCCGCAACTCCCTGCGGTACCGCTATTTCCAATTCACAAAAGGGCCGCAAAATCAGCATCACCGCAGATATCTTGCGGTACCGCGAGAATTACGTCATTATCGTGCGGTACCTCTGTACTTACCGCAAGTCACTCTCTGAAAATTCAGTGTAATCAATCCCCTTGAGAACACATTTAACATTAGCTTTTATCGATCGAAATACGTACATGTGTATTTCATATATCGTCCTTTCATCAGGACAATTTTCTAAATAAATAAAATAAAAATTAGAAAGTGATATAGACGTTCAAATATGGATGTAAAAGCAATGTGTTATGAGTAGATTTTAAGGTTTTCAATGTTGCGGAACACCGCAACTTCAATTATGTACATTTTGAATATGAATAATAAGTACCCTCTGGTAGCTATTTGTCATCGTCAATCCATGAACACAAGAACGGTTGCCAAACTTATGGAGGGGAGTGTATCATATCTAATATCCATATCATCCTGCTAATTTCAATATCACCCCGGGGATATATTTTGAAGTAGATTTCGCTCTCGATTATGTTATAACTTTTATCATTATTCACCTGTCTAGATGGTATACAACTCTGTAGCCACCGGGGGTTCGAGGTTTCCCCGGTCTAACTTTCCGAAAATTTCCCTGAGAGCCATTTCAGAAGTATATGGTGAGTTTACGGTATTAAAAGATCGCTAAAATTAACCAATATATAAACAACACTGAAAAATCCCCAGAGGATCCCCCAAATTGAAGGACTCGTTTTCCCCGAATATTTTCATTAGAAATTGTTAGTTATCGATCTAAACAAAGTATATTCCTTTAATGATATCTAGATCAGATTAAGGAGAAATGTTAAAAAGAAACAGAGATTTACGTGCGAAGAAAACCAGAAGATTTTTCTTGAATATTTCTTTCAATCATTATTAACTGTTTTGAAATGATATTATATTACTGGATGAGCGTGGTGTAAAAGTGGTTTTGAAACATAGCAAATTTCTCTTTATGTAGGTAATTTGTGGTTTATGATTCTACATTGATTCTGAAAATACTGGTGTCTAGTTTTTCAGCGTTTTGGAAATATTCAGATTTATACCCCCCTTGTTTGATTTTGAGGGGGGTACTAGGAAGGCCATGTAAAATTCCTAGAATTTACAACCAATCATTTTGATATTTACAGGTAACCATGTACTTATCATGTCCTACAAAAGTAATAAGTTTCATCAAAGTTAGTCAACTGGTTGCTATGGAAACGGAGATCATATATCAAAAAGTACACAATTTCGTCAAAATGTAAGACACCCCATGAGACAAAACACATATTATTTTAATGAAATTGGAAAGAAACACCATAAAAACATTTTAGAGAACTTATTCAGAGTATGTTTGATAATATTAAATCAAGTGCTGTTTTATCCTATCCACACAGTGAAATCTATTGCTCATGATTATATGGCAATGCAAATTAATTTAGAAAGGGGACGTGGCATTTTCCAAAGAATTCTTAACTTGTGTCCAAATTTTTGAAAAAAATAAATATTCCAATTGTCCTGTTATTTACAGATATTATTCACATCATTATGTTTGACTATCATGAAAAGTTTCATCAGTGTTGGTTTACTGGTTACTATACTATGCAGATTTATACCCCTTGGTATGATTTTTAATGGAGGTACAATGAAAGCCATCTATAATTCCTAGAATATACAGCCAATCATCTTGATATTTACAGGTAATCGTCTACATATCATGTCTTACAACCATGACAATTTTCATCAATGTGTATCAATTGGTTGCTTTGGAAACATAAATCATTTTTTCAAAAGTACACATTAAGGGAGGTACTATGAAAGCCATATATAATTCCTAGAATATCTAACCAATCATCTTGTTATTGGCAGGTAGTTATCCACTCACTATGTTCTTCCACTATGACAAAGTTCATAAATGCGGGGCAAATGGTCGCTATGGTAACAGAAATCATTGTTAAAAAGTACACATTAGGGCGTACTATGAAAGCCATTTATAATTCCTTAAATATCAAAACAATCATTATGATATTTACAGACAATCTACTACTTATCATGTCCTACCATGATGACAAGTTTCATCAATGTGGGTCAAATGTGGGTAGAAATCTATTCGTTAAAAAAGTACACATTTCGTAAAATTTTAAGACACACCCTAAGACATTGAAAATCTTCATCAAATTGGGAGGAATTAGCATGAAAACATTTTTAAAAACCTATTTTGAGTATGTCTGATAATATTTAATCAATGGATATTTCATCTGGGCCATTTGATATATTGTATTTGCTTATGATAATAAAACTATGCAGTAAATTATGAGCTGATCTCACTTAGTCATCTTTTATATCATTTGCATCAAAATCCTCATTCATAGATCTTTCAACGTCTACTTCTGTCAAAGCATCCGTTGCAATCTTTATGTGACTATATGTCTATGAGATCATCAGGTGGAATGGGTTGGTCTGGCCAATTTGGCTCTATTTTGCCATCAACAAGTTACCACGTCACTTGTAATAAACAAACTAAGAGATATATACAACTATTACACCCAATTAAAAATATTGGAAATGCTTCTTAATGAATTCTAAAAACAATTAACAGTTGAAAAAAACCATCAGACATAAAAAAAGTTGAGAACAACAGCATGTATTACTCTGAGTGTAAAACATGTCCGTTGTGTTACGCGGTATATGGCATACATTCATGGTTGCACGGTATTTGTGATACGGGTGAATATGTCATACTCACCTGCGGTATATGGCATATTCTGCAGGTGAGTATGCGATATTCCGCATTGAATATGCGATACACTGATTTCAGTGAATACCCGATACTCACTTGCGGAATATGTCATACTCACTTGTGGAATATCCCATACACCACAGGTGAATATGACATATACTGCAGGTGAAAACGTGATACAGAAAGCCTTGATTTGATTGGTTGCGAGAATCGACTCTAAATGTAAAACTACGCTGGATTACCAATATAGTTTGTGCGTCGAGTACTAATATAGGAATCCTGGATTGATTGAGTAAGTTTATTACGCGAGATTGGTGACTGATACTTCTGCTAAGTTAATATATTCGATACACAGTACTGTTGATTCAGTAATCACTATAATAATTTACAACGTTTTACTTGTTCGTTCAATCGATGCAATTGACAATTGCACACTTCCGTATCACGTTCTCATTGGTTAGTGTGTATGCCATATACCGCAGGTGAATCTGTCATACACCGCAAGTGAATATGCTATATTCGTTGCAGAATATGACATATTTTTGTATCGTGTTTACCGCGTAACACGTTGATGACCAGTGATGGCAATAAAGCGTCCACTGTTGTGATTGATGAGATGTGATAAGTTTTATGAAATGTTTCCATGCTTATTTCTCCCAAAATGATGAACATATTATGTGCTTAATGTCAAAGGTTACATGAGTCTTAGATTTTTACAAAAATGTGTACTCTTTTAACAAATGATTTCTGTTACCATAGCAACCAAATTACCAACATTGAGGCACTTGTTATACTGGTAGGACATGTAAACGGATGATTATCCGTAAATATCAAGACGATTGATTGAATATTCTAGGAATTATACATGGCTTTCATAGTACCCCCTTAATGTGCACTTTTTAACAAATTATTTCTGTTACCAGAGCAACCAATTGACCAACATTGATGGCACTTGTCATACTGGTAGGACATGATAAACAGATGATTACCTGTAAATATCAAGATGATTGATTAAATATTCTGGGAATTATACATAGTACCCCCTTGATGTGCAATTTTTAAGAAATGATTTCTGTTACCATAGCAACCAATTGACCAACACTGATGGCACTTGTCATACTGGTAAGACATGATAAGCAGATGATTACCCATAAATATCAAGATGATTAATTGAATATTCCAGGAATTATACATAGTATCTCCTTAATGTGTATTTTTTAATAAATTATTTCTGTTACCATAGCTACCAAGTGTTAAACATTAATGAAACTTGTCATAGTGGTAGTGCATTATAAGTAGATGATTACCTGTAAATATCAAGATGAATGGCTGTATATTCTAGGAATTATAGATGGCTTAAAATCATACCAATGGGGTATAAATCTGTTTACCATAGTAACCAGTTATCCAACACTGATGAAATTTTCCATGATAGTCAAACATAATGATGTGAATAATATCTGTTAATTTCAGGACAAATGGTTACTTAATTTCTTCAAAAAGTTGAACACAAATAAAGAATTCTTTGGAAAAGTGCCACATCCCCTTTCTAAATTTACTTGCATTGCCATATACTCATCAGCAATAGATTCCACTGTGTGGATAAGATAAAACAGCAGTTGATTTAATATTATCAAATATACTTTGAATAAGTTTTCTAAAATGGTTTCATGGTGATTCCTTCCAGTTTCATGAAAATAATATGTGTTTTGTCTCATGGGGTATCTTACATTTTGACGAAAATGTGTGCTTTTTAACATATGATCTCCATTTCCATAGCAACCAGTTGATCAACTTTAATGAAACTTGTCATAATGGTAGGACATGATAAGTACATGATTACCTGGAAAAATCAAGATGATTGGCTCTATATTCTAGGAATGATATATGGCTTTCCAAGTACCCCCCTTAAAATTACACCAGGGGGGTATAAATCTGAATATTTCCAAAACGCTGAAAAACTAGACACCAATGATTTCAGAATCAATGTATAATAATAAACCACAAATAACCTATATGAAGAGAAATTTGCTACTTTTCAAAACCACTTTTACACCACGCTCATCCAGTATATTAGTAATATGGTGTGGAAAGCATCGATTGACAGATATTTATTGGGGGATGCAGGGAATTACAAAATGCGTCACTTTTACCGCAATTTAGAGTAAATAATGATGAACTTATCATTCTAGATCCTAGGACGAAGAACAACCAGACATGAAGCAAGCGTCGCTCGAATTTTTAGATTTTTTTGTTTCCAGTGTTTTTATGAATAACTGTGTAGAAACAATGGGAGCCAGGACTCGTATAGATGGCAGTTAACTACTAGGTTGTTCTCCACAACTGGCCTATTGGTTTATGTGTAAATATTGCTGTTTTGAATCTTCAAATTCTCTACATATATCAAATAAATATCATATTTTCCTTCATCATTATTTACAAACATGTTTAAGATTCAAAATTAGAAGTTTTGGATATTTTCAATAAAATTTATCTTTGGAGATTTTTGGAACATTTTTTACATGTTAAAGTATGCTATTAAACCTACTGAATTTTTCGCCATCTATTGACAGTCCTGAAGGCCATTGAAGTCATTTGGGGTCGCCTTTGTATATACTGGTTCCGTGGTCGTGGTTGTGGGTTTATCTCTTACCATCTCGAATGCGAAAGTGACGGCAGTTACCTTCGCTTGATATCGACCAGTGAGGAATTAAATCAGTGCAAATATTGTTTGAGATACACCCGGGGAGATACAACAGTGCAATAGAATACAATATATTATTTTATTCCGATACTATAAGAAATTACAGTTTAGATAAATTGACTGTAGGTCAATAAGATAATTTCATTTACAACTTTACTCAATTTAACGCATATCAGCAACAAATTCTAAATATATTATCTAACGGGAAGTAAAATTATTGGTTCAAGACGCCGATAGGCCTACTGGTGATCTAAGCTTACCTCCCTCACAATGCAATCCCATGCCTCATTCTTTTTTAAGCGTTAGCAGATCACTTACATGACTTAGAGAATACGTCAACACATCATACTTTTTTTCTATGATGTCCATCATAACTTCTAATTGAATACTGGAGAAAGCCTCCGAGCGTTGTTTTCCGACCTCGTCAGCCATTTTTTGAAGCAGAATGTCAACCCGAGGTCAAAATTTACAAGGGTCGCTATAAGGGGTCTAACTGACATAGGTGTCCTAATTAGTGACACCGGTGAAGGAGATGGCTTGCGGACACGGAGATAACATGCGGACACGCCCTGGATTTGCGGATAGCTTTGTGAATACGACGTAACGCAATAAATTGCGGACACGCAATAGGTCCGCAAATACATTGCGGACACGCAAGCTTGCGGAGCTTTCATGAATTAGGCCTCTGAACTATTTGTTCACAAATGTGTACATTTTCTTAAACATATGTCACTGATACACGTTTTTGATTAAAAATGTCGTGAGAATTCTGCCTACAAGGTGTGAAATAAAAAAATCAAAAAATCGTAGCTTCGATGTTCCGACATCGGTAACAAGCTTAATCGAGTGGATCACCAGTAAAAGCATAGATTCATGTTGTTACAGCCCACATGTGTGATATCAACCTTTTGAAATGAAATTGCTCAATTAGAAGCAATGTAAAGAAGTATATAAATTTGACATCATTTTCAGCCTAATACAAGCAAAAACTTGCTCATCCTTCTGCTTTATGTTTTTTATAAGAGTGTGATTTTTTTTGCTTACAATTTCTATTATGTTAAAATACAAATATCTACCCCTCCCCCTATTCAAAATTGGTTAAATGGCATCATTTTAATTCCAAATGGTGAATTCAAGAAAAACAAGATCAATTTATCAACAAGATCAACAAGATCAATTTATTCTAAAGATTGTCTAGAACAAACTGACACCAGGGAATCTTTTTCCCAGTCAAGTGATGAAATATAACCAAGGGTAATAGCAGTAATAAGATATTTACTTTTGATTTATAGCAGATAAATGATCATGATGGACAGAATGAGAAAAACAACACTCTCTGCAATGCTACTGACACTTCAGTTACTCCTAGGACTATGTGGGGTTTATCTGGTGGTGATGATATGGTTCACCTCAAACTACAAAACAAACACTCTCATTCCAACCGAACATCATGGATATAGGAGAGAAGTCAGTAGGACTTCTTTCTTCTCAGGAATATTCTTTGATACATATAAGAAAACAGAGAAAAACCACGTCGGTTCAATAGCCCCTTCAATATTTGATGAACACCATCCAGTACCACAGAATGTTACATCCAATGTTACATCCAAAATTGATCAAAGAACTATAATGGAAAATAAAACAGTTGAAGTTAATCCAATCAAAATTAAGAATGTTCCTAAAAAGAGGATATGGAGAAAACCTCAAGTTAAAAAAACTGTTCAGAAACCTCCAGCTAAAAAACAAATCAAAGTGGATATACCCAGACCTGATGATAAGCCTCGCCGACTATATTTAGAACATGGTTTGGGACGGCTTGGCAACAAACTTTTCCAATTTGCAGCTGCCTTTTCTATAGCAATCGCTAACAACATGACGCTCTATGTACCTTATGACACAGAGGTGATACGGATTTTTAATATATCACATATCAAAACATACACAGCACAGGATTATATCAGTTTCAGGGCATCTGGAGCAAAAATACAAACTATAAAGCATATAAGTTATGATCACTCGTTTATGAACTTAAAATGGAAGTACCACATAAAGCTACATAAGGGGGGTGTACAGACATACATGTACTTCTGGAAAGAGTACCAGTCACATATAAGGAGCTTGTATGTCTTTAACAAATTCATAAAATCTCAGATAAATGCCTATTTGGATGGATTGCAGAAGAAATATTCAATGCATGGTGAAATAACTTATGTTGGAATTCATTGCCGTCGAGGAGATCGTGCTTATGATCCTGCAGTTATTAATGCTGGTTATAAAGCCACGCCTGTTTCTTACTTCCAAAAGGCTATAAACTTAACACTTACAAGATATAAGACCCCAATTGTATATGTAGTAGCCACAGATGACCGAGATTGGACTACAAAAAACTTTAACCCCCCTGGGGAAAATACATTTTTTGAACATACCCCCTGGGGTTTGACTGCTGAATATGACATGGGCATTTTATCCAGTATGAACCACACAATTATGTCAACTGGATCATTTGGATGGTGGTCTGCATATTTAGCAGGAGGAGATGTTATATACTTTAACGAACCATTTAAGCCTAAAACTGTACGTTGGAAATTATGGAAAAAGTACTTTGAAACTCAAATGTATCCTAAAGAAGAAAATTGGCATGGAATGGGTGAATAATATCAAAACCTAACTTTGTGTTTAAAGCAAGGTCTTTATACAGAATGTTTGAAGATGTCATCATTTTTTATCCACCCATTCTTTCAAAAATAGTGTCATTACACCATCTTTTAATACTTGGAAATAATTTTTCAATGATAATTTTACTGTATTTGTGAAGTAAAATTCCTGAACCATTTTTATTTCAATAGACTAGATGCGAGGAAAAGAATCTTGTTTTATGTCATTAAATATTCAAAATTCAGGTTGTCATATTTGAAATCTACATGTAAAAGTCCATCTAGAAATATGGTTTCGTAAATTGTTTATCAACTTCGAAAATTTATTTTTTTGAAAATGTGACTTCTAGTTTAGGGAGATCCCCCATAGACCCCATGTTATGAAATCACAAAAAGTGAAATATCTTTCCTTGTATTGGACGGATAAAATTTTCTTTTACTGGGCATATTTTAATTTGCATAACTGTTAGAAAACAGATGTTATTTAAATTAGAGGGAACTTTCTACTATTCCTGACATGCTATCTGACCCGAACGAGCCACCTGATGGTGAAGCTGGAACTACCTACTCGCATCTGAGTTATTGAACTAATAATAGTCGTGGTCTATTGCATTGATGGATTAAAGTGCTCTTTACTTGTATGTTTGTTTTTATTATTTTTTAGAATTTAACATTGGTGTATGATAATATAATATTAAATTAACAATACTAACATTGACTTATTTAGGTAAACCTTGTTGTTTTCTCTATCACTGTTCCACAGCAGGTTTGTGGAAAAACTTTGTTCAGCATAGATATACCTTCAATTTCAGCTTAACCATGTAGAAGCTGGATTCCAAACATTTCACCATGCAAATTGATAAAGTTCAAATGTAAACAACTAAAAAGAAATGCTTAAGAAAAGAAATACTCTAGCATAATTATCCCACCGAATGAAGTTCGAGGGGGATATAGAGAAGCCGTCCGTCCGTTCGTTCGTCCGTGTCCGGGCGATAACTCCAATACCGGTTGACAGATTTGGTTCAAATTTTATAGGCTTATGCCTTATGAGTGTAGGACCTCTGCTCGGGAAGGAATTCTCAATATGGCCACTCAATTCAAAATGGCCGCCATTTTTCGTAAAAAAATGTAATCGTTGATAACTCAAATACAAGTTGACGGATTTGGTTCAAATTTAATATGATGATGCCTAGGGACAAAGGAGTTTCGCACAAAAAGAGATTTTCAAGATGGCCACTTAATTTCAAAATGGCGGCCATTTTCCGTAAAAATATGTAATCTTTGATAACTCAAATACAAGTGAACGGATTTGGTTCAAATTTTATATGATGATGCTTAGGGACACAGTAGCCATGCTCAACAAAAAATTTTCAAGATGGTGACTTAATTTCAAAATGGCGGCAATTTTTCGTAAAAAACGTAATCTTTGATAACTCAAATACCAGTGAACATATTTGGTTGAAATTTTATATGATTATGCCTAGGGACATAGTTGCTATGTTCAAGATATAATTTTCAAGATGGCGGCTGAATTTCAAGATGGCGGCCAATTTTCGTAAAAAACGTAATCTTTGATAACTCATATACCAGTGAACGGATTTGGTTCAAATTTTATATGATGATGCCTAGGGACACATTTGTTATGTTCGACAAAGAATTTTCAAGATGGCCGCTTTATTTCAAAATGACGGCAATTTTTCGTTAAAAAAACATAATCTTTGATAACTCAAATACCAGTGAACGGATTTGGTTCAAATTTTATATGATGATGGCTAGGGACACAGTTGCTTTCTTCAAAAATGAATTTTCAAGATGGCCATTGAATTTCAAAATGGTGACCATTTTTCGTAAAAAAACATAAAATTTTGATAACTCTTAATACCAGCGAACGGATTTGTTTTAAATTTTATATGATAATGCCTAGGGACACAGTAGCTCTGTTCGAGGAAGAATTTTCAAAATGGCAGCTGAATTTCAAAATGGTGGGATTTGCTACTCCGTGGAGTCGCTGTTTTTCTAGTATTCACCATTGATTAAATTAACTCAATGCAATCTACTCTTCCCAGGTATTAGTATCATCCCCTGTTTGAGCATCTTGGATTACTTAGTTAGGAGGTTTTCATGCCTTGGAATTTGAAGCTGAAATCCTTGCCCAAAATACAATTATTTTGTCATAGATTGACAGTTCTGATGAATGAGACCATCATCATCTTATTCAGCCTACATTATGCTGATGTTTGAGCATTTCTTTTTATCTTTTTATAATCATAACGTAATTAGTTTGTATGACAAAAGATCCAGATTTTACCTGGTTTAGTTGAAATTGAAAGTTATCAAACTAATTTTGGCCACCATCCTGGGGTCTATTTCTCCAAATTCCGTAAGTTACAAACTCATAAGTTCATTGTTCTTTCTTAAACTTACAGAGATTTTGCATATATCTCAAAAATGGTAGATTTACGGAACTAACTACATACCTTAATGGCGGCTCTTTTGAGATTAAAGATGGGAGATTGTTTAAAGTGGCAACAAGGCCTGTAGAGAGAATAATTGAAATTTTTTACTTTTTCTGAACTATATGGCTACATGATTATTTCATAACACATTTTTATTTCATATTTCAAAACTTCAAGGCGCATATAATGGAGATACAAAGATTAAATAATTTGGTGATCTTGATAAAATATTGAATGGGTGGGGAATTTGAAATATATTTTGATTTAATAAATTCAAGAATTCCAAGTACAAATTGCAAATTTTTCAAACATTGTATTATCATCTGATTTGAAACTTTAATATTTTACTTTGTTAAGTAATTCATTAAAAATCATTGGCTTTCAATTTAATTAACATGTTTATAACTATAACTTGGTTTGAAGAATTTAGGCCAACAAAATTTAGTTTACATTGAATTTCATAATTTATTGTCAAATACTATTTGTTTGTAATATAAAATCAGTTTCATGTAACATCAACTCTTGGTTATTCAATATTTAATCCTACTGGTATAATTTCACAATCAGGCTGAGTGGTTTATGATTGACTCAAAATTGTCAGAATTTTTTCCACATTATCAACCATTGTTTTGTCTAACAATAATATATGATTAATGTTTTAGTATAGACCTCTATATTACTTTTCATTTTATTGCTCGAACTGAGGAAAAATATATGAAAAATACATAGTTGACTAGGGTTCGAGTTGACTTAAGGGTCCGAGTTGACTAGAAACCTTCTGCCTTATAGGGATGCATCTCAAAATAATTACCGTAGCTGACTTTCTTTTATTATATGGATTGTGAAATTGAATAAAAGTGAAGTTTTTATTTTTTACTAAATATTTAAAACATTTATAAGGGCAACGTCTAGGTTAAATGTCTTGATAATACAGTTTTCAAGCAGTAAAACTATTTATCAAAAGAAACAGCTTGGAATGTAAAGAAACGTTGACCCCATAATACTTTTAAAAACCTGTGAATGTACCTAGGGTAACAAATGAAGTGCTAAGACTCTGATTTCAATGCAGGCATGTTAACTTTGTGTCTGAACTTAACAAATTGTATCAAAAAAGAGTTACAATAAATGGATTCTGGTATTTCAAACATATGCCAAAAGTATTTGTTGTATTTGAGTGGCCTCTTAATAAACAAATAGATAGAAATAGCTGGATTTCAAGATTGCAAATAGTCTTAGGAAAACATTTACAGGTATTGTACACCATTGGCCTAGCTCCAACTGTGCTTCATTATGGAGAAATCAGCTTTCTCATCATGTGACCCTTCCATGTGAAATTGAACTAAAAAGTAAGTGTTCTTATTAAAACATTCATGACCCATGCTTCAAGTGAGCCCTCCCTACTCTTGACCCTTTCTATTTAATTCTTCTTTTGTGATTTATCGAAGCAACATAAACAAGTTTCACCCAGTGAATTTATTCAATAGACATTCTTTATAATGAAAAATATGACTTATGTGTCTGTTTTTAGGGACATATGAATACTACCATTTTAGTTCAAACACCCCTTTTAAGACCTGAATTTTGAGAATACTGATAAGATTATAAACCTTCAATCTGTATCTATAATCAGAATACTGTATATAGTCCATTTGTCATTTTCTTAACGTATGAATATTTAAAAACATGATGTTTTTCTGTGCAAATACTATCATAAGGGTTTATTGGAGTGATTTAGCTGGGTTGCCAAAAATTAACGTTGGGGAAATTTTTTGTATCTCTCACCATGGTAACATTCCAGGTACATGGTGGTATCCCGACGCTAAGTCAATAGTCAACGCCATGTTAAGCCAATGCACCCCTCCCTAATTAGCCGATATACTTTTTTGGGGGGTTGCATACAAATTCCTGTATAGAGGGATGAAGAAGTGAATTAGGGAGCGCATGCAATGTGAATGCCTATCTGTATGGAAAAGCAAAATGAGATCCCCACTTGAGAAATCCTGGCTATGTTCAGGGCTGTTGTTACAACAGCACTGACGGATCCAGAAGCTAACAAGGGGGGGGGGGCAAATATTTCAAGTCAGGATAAAACATTTTAGGCCCCTAAAACCAAAAATTGGTAGTATGAATACTTTGGTTTTGTGTTTTCATTATGTTGCCCTTATATTCTACCTTAATGATGTTTTAATATACCCTCAGGCTCTAGGTTGAATGCCTCCTGTATACCAACTGAGGTGATCATGCTACTATTGTTGAGAACACCTTTTATTTATTAATGTTCAATTTTTCATATGATATTATGTTTTTTAAGGGGTTATTTTATGATATATATGTTGCCCTTGTGTCCTAGCTTAATGATGTTTTGATATATCGATTGTTGAATGGTCAACATACTTTAAATGGTCACTAACATATCCCTAACATGATATTTAGAATGATGCCCATGGTTAAAGGCACTGAACTGAATGTCCTAATGACCTAATTTCATTTTGGATATGTTCATAATTGATATTTTATAATTATATTTCCATGTAATTTTCAATGAAACCTTTAGAGACATTCTTTAGTTACTTGGAGTAATGATACCCTTCAATGATAGACTTTGTCCTGAAAAAATAAATCTTCCAGATTTGTTGAATTTTCTAACAGAAGTCGCCTGCTCCCCCTCTGTTCATTTTCCCGATTCCAGCATGCTTTTAATCATGAAATAAATCACATGAGCGTCATGTGATATAACAATACAAACGACCAGTTGTAAGTTCAATCATATACGGCAAAGATAAAACGGCTTCCAAAAACACAGCGGTCGTAGAACTTACGACTGGTCGTATCTCAGTTCTAAATGTTTCAAATTACGACACGTTTTAAGTTACAACCCTTCTAGAAATTCTCCCTTGAGTTTGGTGAATTTTCTAGATTTGATGAACAACACCAATACGATTACATAATGCAAAAATATGGAGTATAAAACAGCAAGGCTTTTGCTGTTATCATATCGCAAAACAAACTGGTATATCATAAAATCATAGCTTTTCAAAACATTATTTCATTGTTTTTTGTGTAAATTGATATATTTTAGATCATGTACAGATCTTGGCGACAATGAAGTTGAGTTGACGATTATACGAGGGATCCAGCTGCATCTCCCCTCTGGCTATTCCCCTGAAGAACTGGACACTTATGTCACATATGAATTCCCATTCCCAAATGTAAGTCATAAAATCTTTCATAATATACATAAGGGTTATGTACTGGGAGGTTTTGGATACAGGGTTTATCCCGAGGGAAATTTCCCAGGATAAACCCTGTATCGAAAACCGACCGTACATAACAGATGTATTTCATACATGTTGAGGTTCTAGGTACATCATACCTTTTAAAGATCCAAAATTCCAAAACATACTTAAGGTACTAGGCGTTTTCTTGGTCTTAAAGTTTGCGAGATTTTCAAAACATTTGAAAAAATTAAATTTAAAAAAAAATTGAAAGAAAAATAATTTTGAAAAAAAAAATTGACAATTTTGAAAAAAAATTGAAAAAATATTTTGAAAAAAAATTTGAAAAAAATTTTGAAAAAAATTTTGATAAAAAAAACATTTGAAAAAAAATTAAAAATAAATTAAGGAGCAGTGTATCTAGGGACCGGGATACATGCTTTATCCCACCCTAAATGCTTTATATGATTGTATAATAGCATTGTATAACTGCAATATAAAA
Organism: Owenia fusiformis; assembly: GCA_903813345.2. Lineage (NCBI taxonomy): Eukaryota > Metazoa > Annelida > Polychaeta > Sabellida > Oweniidae > Owenia > Owenia fusiformis. The sequence continues at coordinate 23,713,365 of CAIIXF020000001.1, read as the reverse complement.
CCAACACTCATCGTATACAACTCTTGAGAACGATATACAACTCCTGGATAGCGTATACAACTCCTGGGCAGCGTATACAACTCTTCGACTTGATATACAACTGCTTAATTTAGATTAATGTTTTATTGATTTAAGATTAGGGTGGGATAATAAGATCATATAATGGTTGATTCTGTATATCGTGTTTATACTCACTTGAGTATAAACACGATATACGGAATCAACCATTATATAACCTCATAGTATCCATCCCGGTCCCTAGATACACTATATATTCCCGCTCGTTATGTACCTAGAACCTCAGTAGATATGAAATACAAGACAATACTTCATTTCACATTTATTCATCTTTAGTTAATGATCTTGCTTATGTATCTAAATAGGGAAATTGAAAAGTAAGTAACATTGTAACTGTATGTATTTGAAGAAATTTGATTCCACCACTGTTGAAAGCATTTTTATATTTTGTTACTGGTTTTAAAAATATTATTAATGATAAAATATACTATATACGTTTATCCTATGCCAAGTAGAGTTTTAGGGAGATAAGTTGTAAAGATATATCCCGTATCCTGATTTTGAGGTTTCCATATCCAGAACCTCCATATCTCCCGCTTCGGTGCATATCTTCCCACTCCGGTGCATATCTTCCCGCTTCCGGTAAGTAGTGGAAATGCAATAAAATGACTTTGCATATGAATGATTTGTTTATTTTTACACCTTGTACTATTGAAATGGCCATATGCCCCTGAAAACTCTACTTGGTATAGGATAAAGCAGTTATGTACGGTCGGTTTGGATATTGGGTACATATCTCCCTCTGGATAAACCCCATATATCCAAAACCTCCCAGTACATAACCCTTATATATGCTATATTCAGATGTTACTGTTGCTTAGCATTTTTGAAAGATTGTTGTGTGTACCTTTGTTTAAAAGAGATCAGAGCAATCTTTGTTGTATTGAACATTGTAAATGTCTACTGATTTCAGGAATCTCCCCAAAAGGATAAAACAGACACATGTAAAGATACAAATAATCCAGGTAACAGTGCTATTGTTTTTATGTTTTGAATCAGTTATAGAAACATTCAAATAATAAAATGCACATTATACATAAACAATATTGATATTTAAGAAGTTAATCAATCTAAGTTTATTTAATTATTTGATAAAGTACTTTGTATGTAGAGTATGTCTTATAATTTGTGAGTGATATGATTTTTATCCACAAATAGATATGATATCTGCATGATCGAGCACTGTGTGAAAGAGTGGATAAAATCATATCACGAGTAAATCATAGGATGTTCTATTACTAAAGGGTTCTTATCAAATGTTTCCAAATATCTGATCAATCATTGTTATCGTCAGTCTTGTTTTGAGCCAAGAAGAAAAAAAACAAGAACCATCAAATATATATAGGATATCCTATGATTTTGAGAGATATCATTTTTATCCATGAGTTGATATCAATATCTGAACGAGTGAGTGTAGCTAATGAGTGAAGATATTGATATCAACGAGTTGATTAAATGATATCACAAAAAAATCTTAGGATGTTCTATTTATCCCATAATTCACCTTAAAAAGCATTTCAAAACAACATTCAGTTTTTTTAAATAACTCAATTCCATTATTAGGCTACTTCAGTTTTATTTTGTCACTTGAAATATAGCCAAAACATTAGTTATTTGCATATTTGTGATGTCATTAAAATCACCATGTAAGCGATGTAACCATATAACAATGCACGTCATATTGGTGGGAGTTTTCAAATCTGTAGAAAAAAGTGATATCTGTGGAATATTCTATGTATTCCACAGATTGCTTTTTTTCAACGCATTTGCAAAATATCATGACAAATAAGTGCTATTCTATAGATCTGACCTCAACTATGGGATAAGGCGCAGTATTCCATGGCGCAGTATCTATTTAAAAGCTGTATTTCATGGTTTAGTGAACTTTTGCCAAAATATGATATTTTCCACTGGTTACACTTATCCAACAAATATTGCAACTATGGAATAAATAAGTCATTTACTGATGTACTTTGCAGAATACAATCAGTCTTTCAAGATAGAAATGAACAGAAAGTCAAGGTCATTTGCCAGAGTCGTCAAAAGCAAAGCCATAAAGTTAGAAATATTTTATAAAAGGTAAGATATATGTTTGTGTCACTGAAATGTCTATTCATAATCATTCCAACTGTTAAATGTCCAATGCTTACATTTATAATACAGCATTACTTAAGTTTTCATGATTTGATATTGGCATGCAAAATTATGTATAGAAAAAAAACTATTAATATGAACACTTTCAAAAGAGAACAAAAAATAGTATTTGAAATGTTATCAATTCCTTTCTGATGTCCAATATTAGAATCTCATCTCAGTATGAATATATTAATATTTACAGTAGTCCAGTGTTCACTTTCCATCTCTACAGGAGTCATCAGTTGCATTGTCCAGAAACTAATTTGAACACTTTTTCAGACCAATTTTTATAATCTGCCACAGACTTTCATAAGATCTTGAAAAGTGAACACCTTTCATTTGAACACTTTTGACCAGCCCCAGTGGTATTCAGATTAGAGGTTTTACTGTACATGTACTAAATTCAGCAATTACCAAGTCCATCTTAAGGTCAACAAATGCATTACACTAGTACAGAATAAATATACAGTAAAACAGTCCTGTCTAATTCTAGCACCATTGGGACCGGATAAAAGTGTTCGTATGAGGAAGTGTTTTATTTTGAGGTTTTTGCATTCGCAAGATTCTGGATTTTGGACAATAAATATTCTTTTGACCACATAGCTTCATGGCATTCCAGTAATTTGAATATTCGATTCAACTGAATTTAGTCATGCTGGAAGCCCAATTATGATTGAGACCATTTAAGTTTTTTTCAAAAGTTTTGATATCATGGCAAAGCAGTGTTTAACTTTCAAATATTTAACTTTAAAAATTTTGTATGAAACGTGATATTTTATGAAGTGTTCAGATTAGACAGGTTACTCTCTCACATTTCAAGTTTTTTGAACATTGGTGTCAAGGGGAATGACGTCAAACTTTGCATTTAATAATCAGAGTATATTTGCTCTTATAGTTGATGGATGGCGTCAAGATTAGCTAGGTGTTTGGATTTACAAGTTTTACTGTAGTTGTATTTTACACCATGAAATGTATTTTTGTAGAGGTTTCTTCAAAGGTGACAAGTTACTAGGAACTGCAAGTATCAAGTTAGCACCACTAGAGTCTAAGTGTATTCTCCATGAAAGTTTTGATGTAAGTATATACAGTACATCAGTTACTGATGAACAATAGTAATGTATCTCACAAGATGATTTAAGGTCCCAGGGTTCCAATCCAACGCAATATTTTTAATCTTGAAGCAATTTGTTCAGTGTTGGTTTCTATGGCGAAAAACATATGAATGAACTTCAGTACTTATATCTTGATCATTTCTTGTGTTTTGAAATTTTTTTTTTTTGAAATAAGACAAATCTTTTCAAATTCTGAAGTGAAAAATTGGTGGCTGTTTAATTTTTGAATTTTGTTATCACGACATGACTCCATATATGGCAGAATATTGAGTTGGAACCCTGGGAGCCAATCCTCTCTGTTGTCACATATGAAAAAAAGAATTGATTTAAATTGCATGTACAACCTCATTCTCATTTAAAACTGATAATGCTCATTCTAGAATACCATACCCCCTCTTATTTATTTATTGTTTGACCAAGACAAAATAAAGGGTGCACAGTAATCGCGATGAATGATGCTTAATACAGGATTGTCTCTAGCCAAATATTTCTCAAACTTTGAATCTGTAGATCTGTTTAATCATCAGAGTATATTTGTTCTTATAGTTGATGGATGGCCGCAAAAGCATTGGTGGTAAATTAGAGGTGAAGGTCAGGATACGTAACCCATTCTCAGCCATACAAGTGGAAGAAGTGAAGGAGAAGTGGCTTGTGATTGATAAGTTTGATCGAACTATACTCTCAGGAAATGTAAGTGATTTTCCCCTGTACAGTCAATCAACTGATTTGAGATTAGACAGGGCCAAAGTAGGTGTTAGTGATTGGCTAAATTACCCTTTGAATATAAAATTATGAACTTGTGCATTAAATCAGAAGTGTTCTGAGATGATTTTTTGGCATACTAGTAGTAGCATTGATATCTTCTAAAATCAGTTACTATTAATTATCCCATCGAACGAAGTTCGGAGGGATATAGGGAACGCCTCCGTCCGTCCGTCCGTCCGTACGTACGTCCGTCCGTCCGTCCGTCCGTACGTACGTCCGTCCGTCCGTCCGTACGTACGTCCGTCCGTCCGTACGTACGTCCGTCCGTCTGTCCGTCCGGGCAATAACTCCAATACCGTTGGCCCGATTTTGTTCATATTTTGTACACATATACCCTATGGGGGTAGAAGTTCTGCTCGAAAGCTGATTTTCAAAATGGCCACTCATTTCAAAATGGCGGCCATTTTAGTGCCGAATCTTCAGTAATTTAGGTGCAATATGTAAAACTGTAATAGCAATATGTTTTAGATGTAAAAAAATTATATAGGACATTAATAAAGCTAGAAATGTAGATTTTAAAGAAGCACATGGCAGCCATCTTGAAAAATGGCGGCCTTTACTCGTTATTTTACGATTTTTCCTGTAACTCGAAAAGTAGTGGAGCGATTTTGTTCATATTTGGTATGTGAATACTATAAACATTGCACACTGTCTAAAGACACGTTTGGTAGAAGGTGGCCATTTTAAAAAATGGCCTCCATTTTGAAAAATGGCCGCCATTTTAACCTATTTTACTATAACTCGAAAAGTAGTGAAGCGATTTTGTTCATATTTGGTATGTGAATACTATAAGGATGGCACACTGTCTAATGACACTTTTGGTAGAAGGCGGCCATTTTTCAAAATGGCCGCCATTTTAACGTTTTTTACTATAACTCGAAAATTAGTGGAGCGATTTTGTTTATATTTGGTATGTGAATACTAAAAGCATGACACACTATCCTATGACACTTTTAGTAGAAGGTGGCCATTTTCAAAAAAATTTTGAAAAATGGCCGCCATTTTAATGTATTTTATATATATTCTAATGACACTTTTGACACTTTTGGTAGAAGGCGGCCATTTTGAAAAATGGCCGCCATTTTAACGTATTTTACTATAACTCGAAAAGTGGTGGAGTGATTTTGTTCATATTTGGTATGTGAATACTATAAGTATGGCAAATGGTCTAATGACACTTTTGGTAGAAGGCAGCCATTTTGAAAAATGCCTGCCATTTTTACTATATACTTTGTTTGTAAAAATGCAATCCATGGCTGTTCGATGGGATTCGCTACGCTTTGGCGTTGCCGTTGTTCTGGTTTAATATCAAAATGTCATTTATCAGTTTATGTTTCTCAAGTTTATGAGCAGATGATAAGATTATTGCTATGACTTGATGTGTTGTCTCATTAAAGTTCAAGAGTTCATTGAAAATAATTTTTTTTATTAATTTTGATTAATTTTTATTTTTCAGGCTCCTCCTATCGGACAGAAACAGTAAGTACATGCATTCTTGTTAATATAAGTGCATTTATTAAGTAGTAGTGTAAAAGTTCATTGTTCGACTAATAAAACTAATTTAGTCCTAATCCCCACTTTGTAGCTTTTACTCATATGATGGGTTATAGATATATATAAGTTGTTAAGAAACCCTGTGACCCATGCTTACTTATTTAGAAGTATGAGAACATGTTAGATACCAATTTAAAGCTGGGGACCTTTAGTTTAGGATCTGATATTTTTTTGCGTTTTGATGATGTTGTTTTGGAAATGGGATGCAAAGGCATTTCAATTTGGTTAAATTGTAAATTTCATGTTTCTCAACCAATCTTGACTATATTGGTATAAGGATGAGGAATTCAACTACTCATTTTACTCACATAAACAATGGCTTACCAGTGGCGTAGCCAGGATTTGGTGACCAAGGGTTCATTTTTGTTATATTATCCACAAATCTCCACAAAAAAAATAAATTGACATCATGTCCGATACCTCCATTTTGTTTTGGCAAGATACAATTGAATTTGAAAAAGTTAGACAATTTGATTTTCTATGTTAAAATAATGGTGAATCTTTAACCCAATAGATATCCTGAAATCTGAAGGCAAGATCATGATTTTAATATTACATTTGTTTAATGAAATTCACATCAAGAGTAAACATATATTTATAATTTATACATCACCCCTTAAGTTTAAGGGCAAATCTTAACACATCTTTAAGGAACATATGCATCTTTTTAAAACGAGCTACTTTAGGGAGATAGACTTAAGAGTTCACATAAACTTCACATCTTGCTTCATCAAGCTTCGGACCTATCCTCACCTCGGGATAGAACGTAATGATTGAGCGTGGGAACCGACGATGCAAAGTTCACACAAAGATGTCAAATTCTGAAACATGCGATTCCCACAATTTAATACTGAGATTATGATTTTTCTAAAAAAACTCCAAATCAAAATATTTTATTTGGTATATAATTTTATAATTGAGGAGTGTTCATTCATAATGACCTTACATTTAGTTACTGAATTGAAGAAGAATTAAGAGGCGTACAAAAAGTCTTTATAGCTACGTGAATACTCTTTGACGATAGAAGTGGCAGTTGATAATTAGTTTTGTAAAAAATGAAACATAGGCTGAAATTCCAAACTGACCAAATTGAAATAACACGATATCTATTGTACTCCGTAGTCTCTAAAATTAAACCTCTTTCAAATTGCAATGCCTTACAACAAAAGACACCTACTATAGTGCTAAAAATACCCATTTGTTCTTTCTTTGAATTGAAAATATAAAATTCAAAATTCAAATCCAAGTCGAAGTACAGGTGAGGTGACCCCAAAAACATCACCCCTTAATTTGGGAATAACTATATCTCAGATTTAAAGGACTTTTCATGTTTCTTTGTGTATATAGAGAGTTAAATGCATAAATCATTGGAATTTACCTAATAAGCAGTCAGTGCATCAAATTCCACGAGATTGTTGAATTGTTTAAAGGGTAGATTTTACATTCTATTGATAATGTGTATGAAAGCAATCCAGAAATGGCGCAAATAATGACTAAGACAGAAATCTCAATTTCAGAAAATTGCATTTTCAACATTTTTGGACAATATCACTAGACCATACCTGGATGGAAAATGTGATCATTTTAAAACTTGGAATTTAAACAGTCTATATACGCAGATAAATTAAAAAAATCATGTTTGGGTTTATACTAAAATGAGAGGGTAATTTTTCTGGGTCAACTTGTATATGGAGGTGTACACGTGAATAAGGGAGCATGCGTGTTACAAATGTCCATTGAAATTCAGCAAAAGTAGAACTCTTTTGAGAAATCTTGGCTATGGCCTAAATATAGCAGTCACATCACAAAAGAAATCGAAGTGATGGATAATAAATGCTTTACCCATTCAAATGCTTGTGTTTATAAATGATAAATACTCGTACATGTGTGCTTTTCATACTAACTCATTTCAAAAAGTTTCTATTATTTGATATTTGCTCCTGGGGACTAATCAGCTCCAGGCAAGATTTTTTTGTTAAAAATAAAACAAAACGAAGGCGCACAGATTTGAAAGAAAATGTATTTTCATCAGTAGTAAGACAATAAGTAGTTGTTTTTATGTTAAAATAAAAAATAACGATTTTATGTTAAATTGATTGAACAAATTTATTTATAATTATGGGAAAAATTTTCAGTTGATTGAAAAAGATTTAAAGAGTAAATCGAAATATTGCAAAACTAAATCAATTTATTAGTATTAAGACATTTGGTTTATTTCACCGGATATGAAGCAGCTTAATTGTGCGAAATTATTGTTATTTCTTGGCATAATGTCATGATGATCCGGGGTCTTCTCAAAATTAGACAATCCCAACCCTTGCCTAAGGTTGCCAAACTTTGGGAGAGAATTGTACAACATTATTATGTTTTTATTTACTGGTCATATAAATTGAATTTAATGTTTCTGGTTTTCCACAAATATTTTTTAGGAAACCCTGACCGGGGGTTCGTCCGAACCCACCGAACCCCCGGTCCCTACGGCTATGCTTACTAATTATGCTTTTTATTATAATCTTGAGAAATTGGAAAACTGATGGTGAAATTATACTTTAGTTTGATAATGGTGTATTTATGGTGTGATATTGGTGTGTTAACTGGCTGTACTTGTCTTCCAGAAAGAAGACCAGCTCAAGTGTATGTGGCATTTGCTGACAATCAGTTTGGATGACAGTACAACTAGTTAACATAGCTTATAATGGTGGACAATGCAACTGGATATCATACCGAATGTAATGGACAATTCAATCAGTTCACACTCTCTAGAATGTTACTGTTTTAGCAAACAACAAGTTTATTAAGACATGGTACCTTACGCTAATTATCCCATCGAACAAAGTTCGGAGGGATATAGGGAACGCCTCTGTCCGTCCGTCCGTCCGTACGTACGTACGTCCAGGCAATAACTCAAATACCGTTGGCCCGATTTTGTTCATATTTTGTACACATATACCCTATGGGGGTAGAAATTCTGCTCGAAAGCCGATTTTCAAAATGGCCGCTCATTTAAAAATGGCGGCCATTTTAGTGCCAATTTTACAGTAATTTAGGTGCAATATGTAAAACTGTAATAGCAATATGTTTTAAATGTAAAAAAATTATATAGGACATTGATAAAGCTAGAAATGTAGATATTAAAAAAGCACATGCCAGCCATCTTGAAAAATGGCGGCTTTTACTCGTTATTTTACGATTTTTGCTGTAACTCAAGAAGTAGTGGAGCGATTTTGTTCATATTTGGTATGTGAATACTATAAGCATGGCTCACTGTCTAATGACATTTTTGGTAGGAGGCGGCCATTTTGAAAAATGGCCGCCATTTTAACATATTTTACTCAAAAAGTAGTGGAGCGATTTTGTTCATATTTGGTTTGTGAATACTATAAGCATGGCACACTGTCTAATGACACTTTTGGTAGAAGGCGGCCATTTTGAAAAATGGCCGCCATTTTAACATATTTTACTATAACTCGAAAAGTAGTGGAGCGATTTTATTCATATTTGGTTTGTGAATACTATAAGCATGGCACACTGTCTAATGACACTTTTGGTAGAAGGCGGCCATTTTGAAAAATGGCCGCCATTTTAACGTATTTTACTATAACTCGAAAAGTGGTGGAGCGATTTTGTTCATATTTGATATGTGAATACTATAAGCATGGTACACTGTCTAATGACACTTTTGGTAGAAGGTGGCCATTTTGAAAAATGGCCGCCATTTAAACGTATTTTACTCGGCCTTTACTCGTTATTTTACAATTTTTGCTGTAACTTGAAAAGTAGTGGAGCGATTTTGTTCATATTTGGTTTGTGAATACTATAAGCATGGCACACTGTCTAATGACATTTTTGGTAGAAGGCGGCCATTATGAAAATTGGCCACCATTTTAAAGTTTGCTATATATTTCGTTTGTAAAAATGCCAGCCATTTCTGTTCGAGTGGATTCGCTACGCTTTGGCGTTGCCGTTGTTCTGGTTGTTAATGGAACTATTGGAATATGATTTTCTGTGATCTTATACTAAATTGAATATAAGTCAAATATTTATGGTGCTTAATATTATCCAAGATTTAAAAATGAGAAATGTAGAAGGCTTTCCATGTTTGATGTCTACAGAGCAGATTAATTTAGGGGAGTTTATCTTAGTTTGTGATCTCATGAGGACAATGCATATGTATTAGCACTTAGCAGGGTAAAAATATTTAGTTGATGATATGGCTTCGATTTTTCATTAAATGCCCCATCATAAAATCCCTTGTCATTAAATGCCCCATTATGAAATCCCTTATAATGAATTTTCGATCATGAAATGCCCCATCATAAAATGCCTTGTCATTAAGTCCGCCATCATGAAATGCCTAATAATGAAATGCCTTGTCATTAAATGCCCCATCATGAAATGCCCTGTCATTAAATGCCCATCATGATATGCCTTGTCATTAAATGCCCCATCATGAAATGCCTTGTCATTAAATGCCCAATCACTAAATACCTTGTAATGAAATACCTTCTAATGGAATGCCTTGTCATTAAATACTCCATCATGAAATCCTTTGATTTTAAAAACACCACCATGAAATGGCTTTTAATGAGATGCCTCATCATAAAATGCCTTTTAACACTCCAGTATGATCTTTTCCTAAACAGAAAGATATACTATTAACTTGTATGTTGCTCTATTGTGTACAAGTAACCGACCTATTAACATCCTACTAAGCTATTGTGATATTTTTATTAGTATACAGTTCATGTGTATTGTGATGATGTATCCGTCCTGGAAAATAGATTTTACATATTGTAATTTCTTATATTAGCAGTTAGATGAATTTTGATGATATACATGTATTTATTGTTATGTTCATATAATTTATGTTTAGTCACTCTCTGTAAAATAGTATTTTTAGTGAATGAAATAAATTTATTTTATTTTTCTTAAATTATGTTTACTGATATTGTAACGTTTTTACACACTGAATTGGAAATGTCTCATATATATCGGGTGGGTATAAAAATTGGGCCGTATTTTGACACTCAATATCGCCAAAATCCTTTTACGTCTGCTTCTCAAAATTATTATGGATTTGAGATCATAAGGAATAAATTGGAAGGCAAATTGTACATATTAAGTGTCACCCCATATAAATCTGATTCTGCCTTTAATATAGAGACCAAATTTCAGTCTCTTCCTTCAGAAAACATGTGTTGATGGGCATAATCCAACCATTTTCAGTTCTAGATCTATGAGTTTATGAGAGACATACCTACGATCAGTAAACACAAACCATGAAAACATATCTAACTAACAATGAAGCTATAGAAACCATCCTCGTAGAGATTAAAAGGTGGATTGGATCGAGTGTATTGGATTCATGTAAAAGGTGGATTCAGGAATCCTCAAAATAAGGAATTTCTTTTTTTTGAAGATTTCCCTCTTAGCAAAATTTCCATTCCACAAAGTATTTTGTGATCACTTGGGTCCCTTTGAGGAATCAAAACAAAACAACAACAAACAAATGCATACTACAATTAGTTGATGATTACTCTATGCTATTTGGGGAGAACAATAATCTTCTTGGAGGGAGATCAATAGAAAAAATTCTAAGAAATTCCATATCTTGAAGATTTCCAATCCACTCGATCCAATCCACCTTTTAATCTTTACCGTTGTATGATATATTCAAAAACCTATTTTGGAAATATAACGACCAGCCTGCAAAACAAGGTATTCAGAAATTGAAAATGATTTACAGTTTTCAACAAATATGGGATTCCATCTATGAAATGTATTATATCCTTACCCTACTATCACACCAAACTAGTTTTCACTACGTTCTCGAAAACGGGCTCAAACTGTGCACGAACTTGAACGTATTTGACGTACTAAGAACCCACTAAGAACCATTTGGGATCTGTTTACAAACTTCATGAAACTACTAGAACGAGTAGGTCCTCCAGCACTTAGAGCATGCTCAAAATGTTCGGGTGATCGTCAAAACATTGCCGAATCGGTTTTAAACTGTGTGCGAACTGAATGAACGTAGCTACAATGTTCTATGGTCTGTTTACGAACTTCATGGACTTTCCCGGACGGGGTGTGTGATTTAGAATTTTGAATCGATTCAAAATTCGATGGCGACCATACCGTTCTGTAATCAGGTCATGATGACCTTCTAGACTGAGGGACGGTTTATACTACGTTGCACACCGACGTGGTGCGATCTGAACGAACTGCGAATGAGATGGACGTATTGAAGATTGTTTATGAACAAAGTGTCTAATTATTTAAGACATATATCCCGACCACAGCCAGATTGAGCCCGTTTTACAACATTTTTGTAGGACTGGCAAGAACGGGTAAGAACTAGTTTGGTGTGATAGGGGGGTTAGGATTATCTTAACCAAGTTTTCTGATTTTGATTATTTGTGGAGCATAACAAAACACCATCTTACATTCCCTTTAAAACTCATGATGTTAGCAAAACAGGCACAGGAGACTTGTAATGGGACAAGATTACTTCCAAAGTGTTCAAGAAACAACAAGATTCAAGCATCTTGAGTCAGACTTTATCTACAAGTTTAATTTTTTTTTTATGTTTTGGATATTTTTTAGAGCAACCAATCAAGCCGTGTCTCCAGGAGGTAGTTCATCTGGGCAAGTAAAGAGGGCAGCACAAGGTGCCCCAGTAGCAGCCCCAAGAAGTAACTCAGTTACCAGTAATGAAGTGTTGAAGTATGAGAAACAGTTATTGGAAAAACAGGTAATTTAAATAGTTTTATGTATAACGTCAAATTCTATATAAAAATATGACTTTAATAAAAAAAAAGGGAAAGTTGAAGTGGCACAATTGCTCTAGAGAATGCTTCTGTTTGACTGAAATTGGCAATGCTTTTGTCAAGTAATTGAAGTTCCCATTTAAATTAAATATAATTACTATCTTATCTCATGGATTGCACATTTTATATTACTATACTATACAGATCTCTTCATTGAGGGGCAAGTTGTCAGCTGGCCAGGAAGATGCCCTCATGCAGAAATCAAGGTCATTGCAACAAAATATAGATCAGCAGAAATCAAGGTTACAACAAGGAGGCATGCCAGCATATAGAAGTAATTATAACACTTTTTTTATTTTACATTATGTGTATATATAAACATATCTAGGAATGAATATATGAATAATGAATTGAAAATCTGGATAATATCATTGCCATTGTTACAGGCTATCTAGAGAGCATAGAGAGGTCAATAGGACTCTACCACAATGAGGCTGTTAACCTAGTCAAAGCTGGAGACCGGGATAAAGCACAGACTATGCTGCAGAAAAAGAAAATCGTAGAAAATGAGGTAATGATATTTTCTAAAATTTTCAAAGTACAAATATATCAACAATTTTAGTACTACTGTTTCCAACACATGGGGTGACATTTTGTTATAGTCTCCAATTTTTTAAGAGCTTGGTACTATTTAGTACTACTGTTGGTACTATTTAAGAGCTTATATTATGACTGGCATTCAGATTGAATGTTTGATGTTTGCCCTCTGCAACAAATAATAACAAGTGCAACTACATGTATGTGATGGAGTTTGAAGTGTTATGCATCATTAAATTAGTAGGCTTCTGCAGAATGAAAACTGCAACTTGTATTTGTATTTTATTTTTACTTATTTCTAGTTTTTGTTCATATAAATGATAAAAGTGACATGAAATAGACACCACCTTGTCGGCTATATCAGTTTCAAATAGGAAATGTCATAATGCACTTTGAACAGTCAGGTTATATAAACCTTTTCCTGGATTACTTTGAAATCTTGTTGAAGTCTCAATTTTGAGATATTTTAAGATTTGTTCTCTAATCACAAAGGACTTGCATGTTCTTCAATTTGATGAAACATTTGATTCTTTATGTCAATTTATTTTCAACACATGTTCTTGTGCCTTTTAATGTTTCCAACACATGGGGTGACATATTGTTATAGTCTCCAACTTTTTGTGGACAGTGTTTGGTGGACAGGATGGTGTTTGTTGGTTGGTGTTCATCATTCAGCAGTTGGAATCTGTAACAAATGACTGGTGGCAAGCAAATGGCAAATAACACTTTGCATGTTAATGCCATGATTTACTTTATTCATGTATTGTTTTTTTAACTTTCAGGTGCAGGCACTAAGAACAATGCTATCCAAAAGATGAAGTGATAACATCAGAGACATTTACTACATCTGAAATGTTCATTATTTATATTTTATCAACCATAAATTGCTGAACATTACTGTGATTTGGAATGGATTCATGTTATTGAAAGTATGTCCACATTTGGTACATGCCAGAGATATATGTATAGGAAACCCTACTAAAGTACCCATGGGCAATATTTTGAAAGCAATTAAAAAAGTACAACCTTGTTTATGTGCCCCTTAGTCTTTTGATGATGATATTTGTGAAAAAGGGTGCCATAGCATGACAAATTGTACCAGTTCAGTGATATACATGTGCATGTATAAGTAAGTCTTACATCAAGTCAGTGTAAATAAAAGGGATCTAGCTAATGGTTAAACACAAGACTTCCAGTGTAAATCAGCAGATTCATAAAAACAAGGAAAACCTAGGGCTACTTGAATTAGTTTGGAGATTTTCAGAAGGAGTACTGGGACACTAACAACCATCATCAGTTTTACATACATAAAGTTTGTTGATGATGCCATTGTATCTCTTACAATCATGTTTAAAACAGTAATTACTCAGTAAATATACAATAAACTAAATACATGTTCTCTATAAACACACAATGCATCTCATAAATTTTCCTGAAGGATATGTAGGGATGGTTTTTAGGTAAACCCATGCCTTAGAGGCTGTTATGAGTGTGTTATAATTTAAATGGTACCCTTGGCAAGTCTGTGAACAACTTAATGCATGGAGACAACTTAATCAATGGCAGGAAGTTAATTACAAACCTATTATCCCACAATTTCTTTTTGATTTCTGTCACTCTGTCATTAAGGTTTGGTCCCATAGGGGACAAATCTTCCGATACCTAATCCTGTGGTAATGTCAACATTTATTCTATGAATTAAAAGAGTTCTTACTTTTTTATGATTGTCTGTTATAGAGAATGCAGAATATTGCAAATTAGATATTTTAACCTCCTGAGAGAGTAATGAGATGATATTGTTGTATCTCTAATTGTCAATTTATAAATAAGAGAACACGAATAACCATGCTTCTAGCAAGTATTTTTAACACACAGATGGCAAGCATTTCTGTAGTGACTCATATAGGCCTACAATATACTGTGCTGTATGCTCTTTATTTCTTGAGACATTGTACTAGGTTGCCAAGGTTTTTGAATTTTATCTGAATAAATGAGAAAACATATATTTGTCGATATGATTGATTCTTTATCTTATGAAATGACAACTGGTATTTACTATTCAGATGAAAATATAGAATTAATTTATTATACCTATAAAAGTCTAGTTTGTTCATTCTTCAGTCAATATTAGGAAATCATTTTACCAAAACAAAAACTTAAGATTCTTACGGAGCTGGGACTTATGTATATATTCAAACTGCAAGGAAAGGGTGTGACAGCTATTGGTGTGATAAGATCATTATCAGAGTGCAGTACAAGTTGTAATAATGATCATTCAAACATGACTGTGCTCTATTTGAATTTCTAAACCAATCAGAATGCAGCATAGCCAATAATGAACGTTCATTATTTCTCCATACAGGCACAACCGTGCTCTATTCAATCTGCTTCCAGGTACGTACATTTATTGTGTTGTATTATGACGTCACACATGGGAATGGTGAAAATAACAGCAAGTTTGGTTATTTCAATGACCTAAATCCCCAATTCTCTGAACAAGTTTTTCTTATCGTACCTAACAAAAGGTACGATATTGTAGTCAGCTTGACGGGCGGGCGGGCGGCGTCTCACTTTTCAGCTTGTCTACAGGTTTCCAGCCAAACCATTTGAGGGATTCATCTGAAATTTTCAGGGATGTTTCTACATATCAACGTTAAGAACTGATTAGTTTTTGGGCATTCTGGGTAAATCTTAAGGTGGCCATTTTGGATTTTCCGTCCTAAAATCGTCACTTTCAAGACTTGTCTACAGGTTTCCAGCCAAACCATTTGAGGGATTCATCTGAAATTTTCAGGGATGTTTCTACATATCAACGTCAAGAACTGATTAGTTTTTGGGCATTCTGGTTAAATTTTAAGGTGGCCATTTTGGATTTTCCGTCCTAAAATCTTCACTTTCAAGACTTGTCTCCAGGTTTTCAGCCAAACCATTTGAGGGATTCATCTGAAATTTTCAGGGATGTTTCTACATATCAACTTCAAGAACTGATTAGTTTTTGGGCATTCTGGGTAAATTTTAAGGAGGCCATTTTGGATTTTCCATCCTAAAATCTTCACTTTCAAGACTTGTCTACAGATTTTCAGCCAAACCATTTAAGGGATTCATCTGAAATTTTCAGGGATGTTTCTACATTATCAACGTCAAGAACTGATTGGTTTTTGGGCATTCTGGGTAAATTTTAAGGTGGCCATTTTGGATTTTCCATCCTAAAATCTTCACTTTCAAGACTTGTCTACAGGTTTCCAGCCAAACCGTTCAAATTTACATATGTTACACAGTGATAAGTTCTAGAGCTGATTAACTTTTCTGTGGCCATCTTGCTTTCTTGGTCAACAAGACCACAATGCTGTGTTTTAGGTACGATATTGTTCACGTCTGTGCCTTGTTTTATGTTTGGATAGTAATAAATAATGACAGGCCATTCAATATGGTGAAATTCTTCACTCGTTGGACAGAATGTCAGTGCAAATGCACTCACCTTCGGTTCATGCTTTGTGCAACATTCTGTCCAACTCATGCTGAATTTCACCATATTGAATGGCCTGTCATTATTTATTCCTTAAATAATTACCCTTGTAATTACTATTACCCTGGACATCTTAATATCATTGATAAGACATCAGTGAAGACCTTTGAATAAAAAATTCAAGATAATTAGGCTAGAGACCAGTTTGGAAACATCATTATGAACGATTGAATTGAGAGTTCTTACATAAAGACTGTGCTTACAGTTTACAACCAAACAAAAAAGGCCTCTTTGTTGCTCATTCTACTTTAACAACGTTTATTCTTGCTCATTATATAACATAAATGTAGAATATTTTATATACATGATTTACATATTTATTTGGTTCGACTTAATTTTACATTGCAACATAATAATATCAGAGAATAACATGAATTTGAACGGAGTTATCCTCATATAAGATAATTTAAATATTAATATTCATAGTTTGTATAACATATTTTCCATCATTCATTTTGATTTCACCTAAACAATCAATCTTGTTTGAAATTCCATCAATTCTTCAAACTATAACAATGTTAAACTGCAAAGTCCAGTGTTTGGCAATAAAGTTTAAATTTGGCAAAGTATAAACCAGTAACAGTGCTGCTTATGCCAGTATGCTTCATACAAAACTATAACTAATATCAAGAATGTCCACTTTACAACAAAAATAATTCAAAAAACAATATACAATTTTATTGTCAATAAATACTTCATCATTCAGAAAAAGCAATACAAAAATTCCAATTTAGTAAATTTAAGAAACATTCAATTTTCATATAGACATCAAATGATGTGGAATATTACACAATGCCATATTAAACAGATATAGAAGATATATTCATGAAGCCCTATATATAAATACAAACTTATTGCATGACAACTAGCGTGAAAGGAGCAATGACAATGCATGAGGTAACTTAGACATTAGAATTGGGGTAAAGTCAACATTACTTGTTAGCACCTAAAACTTCCATTTCAACCATGTTTGACTATGGTAAAAAAATAAAGATTCCATTCATGCTAAAAAAGGGCCTCCCTGGATCAAAAATTAGAGCCAAGCAACAAGATGTTGAAACTATCCTTTAAGTCAAAGTACCCTAAAATGGCATCGAAATTAGCCCCTCACCCTCTTAACAAATTCTAATTCTACTCCTAATGATTCAGGAATGAACAACACATGTAAACAGATCATATTAACTTTTTTCAATGAAACAAATAATATAATAAATAATTCTATGAACTGCAATCTACAAGAAATATTACTGATTTAATGCAACAATGACTTGCCATACATAGATGACAAGAGCTTTGAATGAAATTTCCAGAGAATGACTTTTTTCTTTTTACCACATATACATGTAAGACATACTAAGAGTGAGAACATCACTGGATTCTTTTGAAAATCATAGTTTACATATCATTTGTTCCGTATTCTAATCTCAAGACTGACATGTCTAATATACTTATTGATACAAAAGTATATGCTAATGAGAATAATAAAGCATTTTAATATCTGTTTGCATTTCACCTGTTGTTTATCCTTCACCAACATTGTTCATAGTCCATCAAGTAATAACACTATAAATCTAAGGGTCACTTTATACAAGTTCCATTCTATGCACAATTCATATACTACACCAATGACATGTAATGCTGGTTCAGAGATCCAATCTGTCTTCAGTGTGGGATTTTATATCAAATTGCACGCATTGATAGAACTCATGGAAAATGTGAATATGATAGTCTATCTAGGGAAGGGGTGTTGTATTGTCCAATTTGAAATATAGACCCTTTTGCAACATCATTCTAGTGTTTTGGAATTATATCGATTGAATATTCCTAAAAGTGGTTGTAGTCACCATATGGTGCACAAGTGTGTGGGATATGTTGAGAGTTGAAGGATTCTGCAGGTGATACACATGACTGGTCCATACCCGATGAACTGAGCCCTATCTCCATTGAGGTTGCTGGGGGTACTGGCCCTGTGGAGGATACCCAGGTTGTTGAGGATAGCCAGGTTGTTGACCTGGGTAGGGCTGCTGTGGGGGGTAAGCCCCCTGGGGTGGTGCACTGGGAGGAGCACCATAAGGGTTCTGTCCATACTGAGGTTGTTGTCCATACTGGGCGTATGGGTTGAATCCTTGGGGCATGGCTGGAGGGGCATACTGCGGATAACCCCCTGCTGCCTGAGGGTACTGCTGGCCACCATAACCTGGGTTGGCAGGGTAGGGGAGTTGTGGGGCTCCCTGGCCTGTAAAGAAAACAGAGTAATTGGTCAAATCTAAATGCTTGAAGCTGTGGTATTTAGTGTGCAATAAATGCTTAAGACTAAAAATTGGACATTTTAATATATAATAGGGTTGCCAATAAGAAAATACTTCAGGACGTTAACATTCATAAATATTTCAAACTAGTAATAAGTTAACATTCAGAATTATGCACCTTTAATATTTGAAATTGTAATAATCGGCAATTTCTTCAGAATATTCTGAAATGTAGTAAATGTTCCGACTCACCATAAGCTGGGGGCTGTTGTGACTGTGGAGGAGCGGCTTGTGGAATTGTTGGTGGTTGGCTTGGCCTCTGTGGAGCCTGGTGGGGGGCTGGAGCTGAGGCCTGGGGGGCTTGGGCTGAGGCCTGTGTGGGCTGGGACGTAGGCAGAGTGGGTGGGGGAGGTCTTGCAGGAGCTTGAGCTGAAATACAATTTGCAAATTACTGCAATATTATAATAATCATTAATAGTAGAATGAACTGCAATAAAAATTGTGAATGACTGTAATACACTTTTTTAACTATACATGCATCATACATTGGAACCAATACAAATATATATGTATACAGGCAGATGGAAATCCATGATAGATTGCAAGTATTTATAAAACTTTGTTTAACCTTTTTGGTAAGAAGGTGCAGCCGGGGGAGCCTGTGTGGGTTGGTTGGCTATGTTAGTTTGTAAATCCTTCATTAATTCCTCCTTTTCAGTCTTCCTAGCAAAACAGAAGTCGGTCACCTTATTCTGGAACCTCACTAACAGCTGGGTTAGGTCATTGTAGAACTGGAACATATCAGAGTAGAGCCTATTAGCACTTTAAAGCTATGTGTAATGGTAAGCTTGTAAAATACAATGTAGTATCAAAAATTGAAATTTTTCTTGTATGTTATGTGCTCTGAACAATATCCAATATTTACATACAATCAACAGTTAATTTCAATACCATGGATATAGATAGAGAAAATCCAATCAAAAAATTTATGAAACATTCAAAAAATAATTGTTTCAATGAGAAAGGTGAGTACTGGAAATGATAGAGGTTCAATTTAGAAATGTGTATTGTTTAAATTGGAAATATTCATTGAGCTCCATCCATTTTTAAGTTAAATAATATTCCATGTTTATATATATTTGTAATGTTTACCTTCGTTCCTTCTTCTAGATTTCCTTTAAGTTCCATGTAATTATCAAATGCAGCAGCTAAGTCTTTAAGCATTGTCTCTCGTGTTGCAGCACTTTGGTTTGAAGATTTAGCATTGCAGAATTCAGTATTTGCTCTCTGGAATAAAAAAACATATTGTTAAAATTAATTTAAAAATGATTTAACAACACACATTCAAATATTTGTATATTACTTATAGTATCAGAGATTGCTTCCTATATTTAGGAAAATATGAGATGTTGAATTCCTCAGATTTAGTGATGAAGAAAACTTTCAACAATCTCAGGTACATGTCAGGACCTGACAGGCAACCATTCTGTTATCATCATTCTAATGATATTATAATGATCATTAATGTTATATTCTTAAGGCCTTATTTCACAATAAAGTGAATTTCTGGTGCCTGAAAATTCAATTTTATTCCCAAGCACTAGGTATGATTGTCCCATGCTGGTTCACTGCACATTGATAGATATTTGATAAATCAAGACTGTTAAAAATAAGCATGGATAAAAATAATTCAACCATTGTTAATAGGTCATTAAAATCATGGATATCAT
Source organism: Owenia fusiformis (assembly GCA_903813345.2). Classification (NCBI taxonomy): domain Eukaryota; kingdom Metazoa; phylum Annelida; class Polychaeta; order Sabellida; family Oweniidae; genus Owenia; species Owenia fusiformis. The sequence goes on along the minus strand of CAIIXF020000001.1, from coordinate 23,692,848 downwards.
TTGTGTTGCAATATTATAAATCACCTGAATATCAGCTAGGAGAGTCTCTTGTCTGGTAACGCTGTCACGGACTTGCTCTCTAAGAGGTCCATACATGGCCTCTAACTCTTGCGATGAGATAAGATCTTCTTCTATTGCACCATCTGCACTTAATGCACCCAGAAACTTGGCAGCTGTAGAATGAAAAATACAAGATATACAACACATGGAAATATTTCTTTTATACTTGGAAACTCTAAAAATTGGAAAATAATTTTAAAAAAATAAAACATGAGATAGTTTTGAAAACTCTGTCCAACTTGAGATATATCAGGGACACCTTTTGCAAATGCTTAGGTTCTTTAATATTCCATTTTAGAGTCAACATTTCATCTTTATTCTCAATATTGTTATATGCTATAGTTTTACTCACCCATATCACATTTAGCCTCCTTGATTTCATTCTCCATAACATCTCTCTCTGCCTTCATAGTTTCTACTTGTTCCATAAGTTGTTTGAGGGCAACAACAAAGGGTTGGTCCTTCATGGCAGCTGTAGGATTACCCGATGGTAGAGCACTTGCTATTTCAGCCTACAGTAAATATAACACAAGAGTGTGATTCATCAAGTAACTTAAGCAGAATTCTATAATATTACAATTTTACAATTCAACAATTGTATAAATAGGGTCCATCTCGGGATGTGAAGTTGTGAAGAACTGTCACATGTTTCCTCTGATGACAAAAACAATACAAATCTGTTTTCAATGAATGCTTTTGATTGTATTACCAAATAAATGTAGTTTTAAGTGAAAAAATTGTTTGAATGAACATACGTCAGATTTTGACAGTAGGACGATTCCTTCCCTATGTGTGTTATATTTTTCCTTGACCACATGATCAGCTTGTATAGCCGTGTCTAAGATTCCTTTATATTTGTTCCCCTCCTGCCTAATTGGTTCTGTGAGGTTTACAGATGGCGTTCTTGTCCAGCGTTCTTTGAACTGTTCACGTAATTGTTTGTCAGAGGTTTCTTCATCATCTAGTAGTTTCGTAGACTGAAACAGACACAAACAATGTATCAACATGCAAAAATGTCACAACCTGCCATTTGTTACAGACACAGAATGCTGACTGCCACCCGCTAAATGCCAATCGGTGAACACCTTCCAAAAAAAGTTGACAAGACAACAAAAATTGTGAAATAATGCCATGTCACATAAAGTAGAAATTTATCAGTCCTTAAGATTGTGACATCATTTCCTGGTAAAAATGTGATCTGTCTCCCATAATGGATGTTTAGTCTAATTTTTAGAATGAGTACATGTTTTCGTTAACTAACTGTTTGCCAGGGGACCTTCATTAAAGAATAAGATGGGCATTATATATGTGAACTGATTGTTTCAATTCTAGAACTAATGAAACAAACACGTTCATAACTCATTTACCTCATTTAGGATTTCTCTATTTCTAGTCAATAATTCTGGTAAATCTGTCATTAGTTTATTTATGTAATCTATTCCTCCACCATTCTCTTTCAAAGTCCTGGCTTTTTCTAATAGGGAGCTTGGTACAGCTTCTCCAGAGAGATCCTCTATAGCTGCAGGGAGATTCAGGGAGGCCAACACACTATAATAATGATAGCAATACTAGTATCATCAGATAGCAATTTTATCATGTTACAATAGCAATATCATCAAATTACAATAACAATATTACAACAATACCAAAGTACGATCAAATGGGTAGGATTTAATAAGGTAAACTGTAAAGTAATTGTATTTTGTCATATCTCAAAAGTTAAATGCACGAAAATGTTTAATGGAAAAGCTGTCAAATGTCAAGAAATGAAAATAGCTACAGTACCATATCAAGCTGGATAGATATTAGGTGAAGAAATTGAATTGACTTAAACAAATCTTTCTATGCAATTGATGTACCTGTTAAGAAGTTGTGTCTGTTCTCTCAATCTCCCTACTTCCATGTTGATTACCTCTGCCTTCCTGTTATCAAATGTTGTAATGGCCTGATGGACTGCTAGTGGAACTATTTTCTCAAATAAATCTGAAAGTAATTAAAGAGTGTGTGAATGAGAGTCATAAAAAAGACTGCATAAACAAGAGTATTAAAAGAGAGTAAAAGAGTCATGAACTAGAATGTATTACAAAACAGGAATCATAAAAGAGATTGTGCAAAAAATAAATTCATAAAAGAGAGTGTATAAATGCGAGTAATCTGTTCCAGATAACTTACAAATATAAAGATATACATGTACAGTTTATTTGAAATGTGTGATTAATGTCCGTCACTCCATTTAGGCCATTCAAAAAGGCAAACTTTCAAAATGGGCTAGATAACTATTTTACATTTATACAATTGATAAGAACATACCTTTAAAATCTTTACTCATTGGAGCTGGTATGGGTAAAGCTTTAGCAACAGGTGCTTTTCCAATAGCTGATAGTGTGTTCCTGTCTGGTACTTTATCATGGTATATAAAGTTGTTGTCTTTCTCAGCTTCTTTCAGGGCCAGGTTGATCTTGTTCTCCTCTTTCTTGAAAGGGAATATTCCACCCCCTCTTGTCGCTGATGCTTGCATCAATTCTGATGAATGCTACAAACAAACATGAGTATGAAAGACATAGGATGAAACGTTTCAATTCTAAATTGAACAGTTAAGTATTCTGGGTATAACATTACTTGTAGAATAGAATAGAATTGACATATAAATGGGAAAAATAGATGGCAGTAGAGGTTTTGATTGGGCATGAATACTATTTATTATAATATGGAGGAGCTTGTAGACATTATTGATAACTTAGCTAAAAGCCTGATTTTTCTGTAATAAGAGTGGCGGCCGTTTTGAATTTTTGTTACATATTTTGACAAAATTTGTAGACATTGTTGATAATCTAGAAATAGAGGTACCTGTATAATTTCAAGCAAATTGCTGGAATACTTATGGAGTTATGACCAAAGACAAGCTGAAAACCTGATTTTGCTGCAACTAAAATGGCAGCCATTTTGAATCTTAGTGACTTGTTTTGCAATTAAGGTACCTGTACAATTTCAAGCAAATTGGACAAAAGTCACTTAATTCCTGATTATTAAATATTTCCAATTAATTGGATTAATGCAAAACTCTATTGGCAACCAGATGGTCTTGTTGATATCTATTGTGATTTAACATGAAAATTGCGATTCTTCAAAGAGTAAGTTAACTTTAAAGATTTTTAAACATTGCATCAATTGGGATTTAGCCCGACCTATTTCAGGAAACTTAAAAATCCTAAAAAATTGATACAAGAAAATAACTGTGCAAATAAATGTGAATAAAAATCAAACATAATCGGAAATCAAACGAACCTTGAGCCTAGCAATTTCATGGCCATATGCTTTCCTAGTCCCCTCATCCTTAGCCATGTGGTACTCTGCCATTGCATGAAAACCTGCTTGTTTGGCAGCAGCAGAAGAGATCCATTCCTTAGGCCAAAGCTCTCTCAATGAATGGAGCTGAAGCTGTTTCATTGCATCAGCGTAAAGGTCAGAACAGTGATGTGCTAGCTTGGCAACTATAGAGTCCTTCATCTTATCTGAAATAATATTTTTGTGTGTGTATTATCATTATACAACTTGTATGTGAATGTGTAGATTTATGATCCTACAGGAATACATGTAGTTCTCTCCTTCGTTGTATCCTTTTGTCTGATTGAGCATAAAGGTATAAGGTAAATACATGTAGTTGTTATTGTTTTTAGGCCTTTGCAAGAACCGATTGATATGGGGACAGTAATTCATGGGGGTCGTAATACCAAAGGTTCATGTTGAAATTCTCCTTAAAATTTGTAGCTTAACCTCCCTAGTAACAGTCATGAGAATGTTGACCAACTGTGAGCCAAAATTGGTTCTCACTATAATTGAACCTACAGACCCATTCTTGACTCTGTCCATGTAAATCAATTTTGAGATTGACAAGATGGGTGATTATTCAAGCCATGAATATCCCAATGTTCCACTGTTTTATATAACAAATGATGATATAAATATACCTATAGCAGCTTTTCTGTACACGCACTCCTGGGCCTGGGCCAATAGTAATGCACCAATGGCAGACAGAGTGTCGGGGTGAAGGTCAGGAGTTGGCTCTTGCTGGACATGGGACAACACACAGTCCTTCAGGTAATTGAATATACCAGCTGCTTGCTGCAATTAGATAACATCATTGAAGACAATAGTTACCTTAATTGAATTCAAGAACAATCAAAAATATTTCAAAATGGGTTTTTCAAGAGATAATATAACACACACAATGACATATGTTGAGCAAATGATAACTTTTACATAGTTAGAACTAGTGTTGTCGCGATTAATGCATCGCCAAAGCTGATTCTGGCGATGCATCGATGTCTGAAACAAAACATCGATGTTTTTTAAAAAATTAAACCTGCACATCGCTCCAAAACGCAATATGTTGACATATATTGTTTTTACATTTTTAAGCTCTAATATAAAGTTTATGTAAATAAAAATTGTTTTTTTCTGCGTTATATCAAAGAACAATCATTTAGTTAAAAATAAATAAAAAGGCGAATGCGGGATTCGAACCCGGGCCTCCCGCGTGCTAAGCGAGAATTGTACCCCTAGACAACCGTCTTCTTATGAATGTCGAAAGTAATTAAACGCTACTTATTTTGAATGCTATGATTCGGAAGTGACGTCACGTTCTTCATTTAGAAACTTTTCCAAAATCATATCGTCGGTGCCGATCAAAGCAATTCAATGAATAATCTTTGAAATGACACATTTATCGTAAGTATTTCTACACAAGATTTGCCCCATTTGTTCATCATTCTATAATCTTTCATTAAGCTCAAAATGATAAAGTTCACCCCCGAAACAACCCAAGATTGCGTTTCGGAGCGCAGTCCAGCTTTAAATTTGCTAAAAATCACCCTTTCTTATCTTATTTTGACGCAAATCGCTTACCTTTCTAATGTCTTATTTCATTTTCCAATGTTTTCTGATACTCTTTTGCTTTAAAACTGTTTTAGATAGTCAAAATGAACCATTAATCTAAAAAAATTAGTTTACTTTCATTTCACCGCTACTAGAAGTTCTCGGATGTACCAGCGTACTCTTATTAATTTTTTCTGTTCGGTATTTTAGTGCATTAGCGTTCGGTATTTCAGTGCACTTTTATCTGACTTTTTCTCGATGTACATCGCGATGTGCATCGATGTTTACTACTGAAAATTGCCGATGCATCGATGTATGATTATGGCACATCGCGACAACACTAGTTAGAACTGATTTGTAAAAAATATTATAAATGAATAAAAAATTCATAAAAAACATAATTCATTGAATAAAACATTGAAATGATAAGGCACTAAATATATTATATCAAAATGTTTCTTCTATTTTTCAATATAATTAATCATTTTGTACCTGATAGAGTTTAGCAGAGGTTTTAAGACCATCATCAGACTCCATGTTCTGCGACTCTGCAATCTGACTCTGAAGAGCTCCAATATTGAACAACACACATACTTTCTCATATGCAGCACTGGATAAAGCTGAAGGAAAAGAGGAATATCAAAAAGACTGAACATAGGGATGAAATGAAAAAATTTGATTTGAAGAAATTTTCACTAAGTACAGTAATTAAATGAAGTGATTCCTTAGTTATAAAGGTCAATAATACTGGGTCAGATTTCATTGATTGCAGTAACCAAATATGACAACTAGGAGTAACCAAGTATGACAACTTGGAGTATTGTGTTTTTATCTCAGAGGAGCAAAAATTACTCAGAAACAATTACTTGAACCATATATTAATTAACAAATCCATGCAAAAAAACGTTGAAAACAATAATGGACACAACTGGCAGATTTGGGGGGAGGGGGTGGGAGTCACAAAATATGGTTCTCCCTACATCGGGCAATTTAGGTAACAAACTGGTATTACTTTGGGGCAAACGTTTTTCCACTTGATTTTCAGATCCACACCTGGACAATGCCTCAAATAGATGAACTTGTATCTGCATCGGTTTATAATATACTTACTCAGTGTTCTTTTGCCAACAAAAAATGATTCTTTGTCGAAAGCATCTTGCCATTTGTAGTTTATTCTTATCTGAAAAACATGCATATAACAGTCAGAGCATATTTCTCAAAAATTGAAATCAAAAAAGTAACAGCTGTAAAAAGTCATAAAGAACTGTTTAATGATTAATCTGCAGAAAAACCTGTAAATTCAAACATCTGCATAGCTGAACAATATCAGAGTCACATGACTAATTTTCTACTGAACCTCTGTAAAGGGAATAATTTTCAAGTGGAAAACTTTTTAGGTACCAAATTTGTTCCACTTAGAAAGGTTTTATTGTACTTTCCAAGTGGAACACTTTTTAGAGGTATCAAGGAGTTCTACTTACACAGGTTTCACTGTACATATGACAAGAATGTAAAGGGTTATGATGACATATAGCATTATTAGTACACTTCTTCATTGTATAAGTGGTCTGAACAGTTCATCATTTGCATGTGACTCAGTGTATGATTTGGACTTATTTTGATTTTGAGAAAAAATATGTACTGACTACATGTATAAGTAAACTATTGCTTGCCTGAAATTATATTAGAGAAAATTGCAGGTTATTTTTGTAAATATCACTATTAACAGAATAGATATATTAAATGTAAATACATAATACAGATCAAAGAGTATTTTAGTGCACTCTGACAAGTTTTAAGTAAACATTATGTAGCTACATATAAATACTTGAATAAACAGTATTGCCTGATTTAGTTAGATCCTGTTATCAAATAAATGTTTAAAGACATCTTATTCAAGTATATACTGAACGTAGAATAGCTATGACAATTTTTCTGGTCACCATATTTTTTAATCCAATTTTTCAGGATCCAGTCTTTTCAGACCTCATTAAAAATACTGATATCTGTAGTATGTAAAAGAAAAAATATTTAATATGTCTTTTAAATGTAAAAACAATCTATCAAAATTCACCTTTCCTTTGTCATTTCATCCCAACCTATTTATTTCTCATTTTTTAGTTCTTTTTCTGATGTTCTCGTAAACATATTTTCTTCAGCTTCAGCTTGTTTACTTCATAAAATCTTCACTTTAAACATACCTGATTTTCCGAAATAGGTAACTTTGAGTCAATGGCTACCAACTGGTCATAATACCTGAAAAACAATACAGATTACAAGTACATGTATTAGAAATAGTATACTGAGGATAGACTCTTCATGGTATAGCTGGGATCTAAATATAGATCTCAAAATAAATCAAGCATGTTAGGCAAATGGTATGATGCTATGATATTATCAAAGCAGAGATATCATGTCACTAAACGGACTCTCCCTATGATTATGACAACATACCTTTCCATGTAACAAGTGATGAAACAAATATTTTGATACTTTTGATTGGTTTCATGAAGTTCTTCTCGAAGGATACACCATTTAGATGTCACAAGACAGAATATATAGCTTAGGTATTTATTTAATTATAACCACCTTGGATGCTGAATATGATGAAACCTTCTACTGAAAGTTGAATTACTATTATACGATTATAGAATTCCCATGCAATTATATATCAGTGGAATTTTTTGAGCAGAAAGTCTTCAATAATTTTTCACAATGTACATAAATGTTGACTCAGGAAGATTGCTAATAATAAATGAAAATGTCCATCGGTTAGGCTAGATTGCGACAAGAGTACAACACATAATAGACAACTAGTATTGTCGCAATGTGCCATAATTGCAGATCGTTGCGTCTGTAATTTGTAGGAATAAAGATTGATGCACATCGAACGTTATGCAGTGAATATACTGAATGCAGCAAATAAATAATACTACCTAAAACGGTGTGTGAAAACAAATGTTAAAATTGGAGGTCATTGGTTCATTTTGGCAAGCTAAAACATTTTCAAAGTGAAAGCATAAATGTTGTCGCGATTAATCGATACATCGCGATATGCATCGCCAAAGCTGATTCTGGTGATGCATCAATGTCGCTCGTAAAACCGCGTAGCAATGTTGAAATTATGGAATAGATTCTCTGAGAGTTTCGACATGTCTTCATCTTTACCATCTTGCGTTGGACACCCCTCGTTTTGGGCGAGTCCAAGTATACCGTATGGTGTCCGGGTGATTAGAAAATAGACATTTTTCAAGAAAATTCGAGCAGTGAGACAGAGTACTCTGGTCAAACTGAGTTTTTGCGAAACATGAAAGAATCAATAAAAGGTAAGTGATATACATTAGGCGGATGCCAAAAATTAAACATGGCGCCAATTTGAAACTTCAGAATGCTTTCTGTGATTCAAAATCACAAAAAAGTCGAGTGACTTTTTAGATGTCGAAAATCTTAGTATCCAACAGACGGAATATGATGATATTCGGTCTGAATTTATTCAGACGAAGGATACAGTCTATCGTGACAACACTATAGACAACAGCTCTAAATAAAATATAGCCTTGGACATGGTATTTCTTTAAGTCTATGGTGTAGTTGATTTGATAAGTTAATCATGAATTTCAGTGTCACATAGAAATGAATCATTTTTGACAACTCACCTGTACAAAACTTCCAGGGCAGATTCATGTTTGTCTAAAGACTTCGATATCATTTGATTACGAAGTTTGTTGAACTCGGAAATGGCATTGTTATAATCCTCGGGACTTGCGTTAGCAAATGTGTTTGAAATAAAATTCTTAAGAGGCTTAGTGTGATCTAATTCCCAGGTTTTCTTCAGAGGAACTGCAATAAATTCACCGGCCATTTTGATGTTTGGTCATGTGACCCGGAAGTAAAAGAAATCTAAAATCCAAACTTCAGAATAAAATTCCTTGATTGTTTGAGATAATACACTAAATGCATATGTTTTAATTATAGTTTATTCATATTGCTTATTTATTTCATATATATTGAATCTAAAATCTTCCTTTGAACATAGAAAGTATTTCATTCCACCATCACAATTCAAAAGTTTGGCATCCAGTGACAACCTATATGGTCAAAAAATAATATCAAAATGTGCTCATGATTTTCTCAATAAAGTGTATTTTAGAGAGATAATTTCTCTCATATAGATATTGCATGCGGTAAGTAATTTGAGAACCCATATATAAACACCCATAAATATCGTTGTTGTGTGGTTTGATGTGTCTAAAATCTTAATTCAAAAAGTTTCAAACTTCCATGTGTTTTATGAATGAGTTTCAGTGTAGTTTTATGAATGGATGGAAATTACTTTATATACAAAATGATAAGTTCTAAACATGGCTTAACTGATTCAAAACTGAAAGTAAAGCTCCATCATTTTGGTAAATGACATGGAAAGTGTTATTTATGCAATATAAGAATAGTTGAATATTTTTGAGTGGAACAACAGAATTATTCTGAAAGTTCCTTTTGTTCTCGCATAACTCATTCAATCAAATGCAGCATTTTATTATTGATCATGTTGCAAACAACTTGTCAGTTGATTATTTGTAACGCTGAAAAATGGCGTAGCCAGGGAGGAAAAAACGATGAGGCAAGAAGCGCCTTGTGTGTTACTCGAGTCTCTAGCTTACAGCTAGACGAAACTTCATTGATTTCGTATGTACTGTGCTACACGCACCTAGAACTAATTTTTAATAAATTTTATAAATATTTTTAAGAATATTAATCATATTTAGGCTGAAGCGTTGCTTGTCTGGATTTAGATATTTCAAAATTTCATTTCGGAGTTTGACACATGGTGAAATTTTCTCGCTGTAGCTAAAAATGGCTTCCGGTTCTGGACGTGAATAACATTTGAAATTATTCTCGCTTAAAGAAATCAAATATAACAATAGATTCAGACTGGGATGTGAGCTGATGTTCTTCAAATCTATACATAAAGGTATATTTCATATTATTATGCCATATTTACTGTGCGTGTGACACAATGATTTACAATATTTATAATACTAAGGCAGCTCAATCTTCCTCCTCAAAGCCGGAATATAGAGAAGGCTTTGGACCGAAGTAACTTGTGTGCATCATCTACTTACAACATCCTTCTATTATTTAGATTAAAAGATGACGGCTACATAACTTAGACAGAAATACAAATTTGTAAATAAATATGATGGCAAAAGAAATGCACTTTACATGATGAGATTATGCGAAAGCGAAAGGAATCAAAGATAAAAATTGATAAAAATTAAACAATAAATTCACAACTCAACATTGTTAAAGAGCTGCATGCGCCTTCTCTTGATTTGACAGAATTGTCAATTGAATTCCGCCCCAGCCATGACTCTTACTCTGCATAAGTCGCACTCATTTTATGAGTGTCAAACTTGGGTATCAGTGGCATGCTATGTCCTGTAGTTGGGATTGCGAATAATAAGGTTGCATATCACAATGATTTTCGCAAAAAAATGTTTTAAGGATTAATATTGATATACTAGAGAGATTTCGCACCTAGTGAAAGTACAACTTATAACGTATACTTATACTTATAGGTAAAAGTACAAGGTGTTTCATAATGTGAGCTTTTCGTCAGGAAAGATCTTCTCGGACTGTAATAAATACAGGTCAAAGGGATGCCATTTGTACTTTCTTGAATCGTAGCATGTTTAGTTGATCCAAATGTGTTTGTCTAGAATAAAATAGGCTCATATACAGGGTGTCAAATAAGTCCCGTCCCCCCCTCTACAGCTAGAACCAGGATATTTGGAACCAAGTGTGATATATCATTGGAAAGGTCTTCCAAAGTTATGTTGATTGGCATATATCTGACACATGTCAATCAATCTCACAAATGTTTACATTGTATCAATTGAGGTGATCATATGCCTAGAAACATGGCAGTTTGGCGCATTTGGCCGGATTTTAAGAATCTGGAATAAGAAAGGTCAGGGACCAAAAGATGACTAAATATGTTTATGGCAATGATTTTAACCAATTTCCGGATAGGGTTAGATGTGTAGAAAATAGAGGTGCAAGGAAAGTGGTGAAAACCTTTTTGTAACAAGTGGAATGCGAAAAAGATTAACTTTTTGACGTATTTCTGAGGTCATATCCTTGTCATTTTGACGCAAAAAAGCTACTTAAAGGAGGGCACGTTAACTATAAAAGACATCATAAAAATATAGGTAAATTTCATCCAAAATACTTGATAGTTGGTGAGTTAACATAACTTTGGATGATCTTTCCAATGGTATATCACACTAGGTACCGTCTGTTAAGGTTTTAGCTGTAGCAGGGGGGACGGGACTTATTTGACACCCTGTATAGTACATATGTTATAGACCCATCTCTTCTCAAATTGACTTTTTGGAGATGCTCGTTATGAAACACCCTGTATGTCATATGTTGAGCTACTGAATGGGTCGTTTCCAGGAATTGCTAGAACCTACTGGTTTGATTGGTGTTTCAAATTGATGGTTAAAGTATTTGATTGGATACTGTTCCCACTCGGCCAATTAATTCTAAAAAATGCTTGTGGTCAATTGTTCCACACACATGTAGGCAAATCTTTATACGGAGATCCAACTGTATACGTTATCATCTACGTTAATATACCGTTTTGTAAGTTCATTGAACTTATACTGATCATGAAAACATTGAAATAATCAACTTGTTTATGTAATGACTCACTTTAAAGAATCATGACTCCCTTTAAAGGATCGTGTTTATAATACACTACAACTACAAGGACATGGAAGCAAGCATTTAATTATAATGTGCAAAATCTACATGTGCAGATGACAGTGCATTCATAGTCTCTAGTTGATGGAGCTTTTCTATAACGGGAATCGTTATGTTCCATTAAGTACAATTTAAAATTGATTTTAGTAAATATAATAGTTCGACATGACCCTTTAAACTATACGTATAAGTTGTACTTTCACTTATGTGCGAAATCTCTCTACTGACAGCATCATATCTTAGTTAAAACATTAGTGAAAACATTCAAATAGAAAGTTACACGATATTTGTGTAAGAAATAACTCCCTATCAGTATCAATGTCAATATATGATAATGAAATGGCTGAACTACTTTTAATCTAATTTTTTAGAGGGGTGATACAATGACGTTATAGTCTGCCAAGGTAACAACTATGACATCACGGGACACACAGACAGCTGGAGACAAGGATTATGAAGAAATCTGCCAAATTGGTTCTGGGGCATTTGGAACAGTGTTTAAAGCGAAAGATCCGAACAATGATGGCAAGTTCGTAGCTTTAAAGAAGATCCGAGTCCAAATGTCTGAAGATGGAATTCCAATGAGTACAATACGAGAGATTGCTCTTCTAAAGCAGATTGAAGCCTTTGAACATCCTAATATTGTTAGGTATAACTTATTATTGCACCTTATTACATATCATTATATTGAACCGGGTGTACATACCTGGGTGTGAAAATGTAATAGGCGACAGATTTTTATTTTTTCTATAAAAATACATTTGTTTTTGTTATATCAGTATTATGTAACTAAATATTTGAAATCTGACTGACTGACACTTTCAATGCAACTTGTGTATGGTTCACTTATTATTGATGGGTTATCAAATGCTAAAATTATATGTATATCCATGTCATACATATGTGCCCCAATAGTCTTGCATAACACCAGAAAAACAGCTAAATGTGAAAATATATGTATTTATCTATTTTAGATTGTTTGACATCATAGTAGGCAACCGTCCCAGGGGAAGCAGAGAGGCCAATGTTACACTGGTGTTTGAACATGTGGACCAAGATCTAGCATACTACCTTGAAAAATGCCCCTCTCCTGGATTAGGCCCTGATAGAGTTAAGGTAAGTACAGCTTTGAATACATATAAATCAGGATGAACAATAGGCGTGAACATAGTGGGACACTCTTCTCTATGGATGTAATGGGTGTAACTGTCGCAGGTGGAAATATTAACTATAGAAACAGCTGGTCATCTTCAGTTGTACATGAACTGTGCAAGTTGTAAACACAGCGTCATATAGTTGAGTGATAAAGACCAAGATTCTTTGATATGTGATTAAGGTATGTGGCAGTGGCCAAAAAACCATTTCCCCGCTTCCATCACCTTCAATTGATTTAATGTAACATCATTAGCTCACATGGTGATTTTGTATATCTGAATCATGAATATTCATTAATATGTCACTAAGTAAATGGTGCAACCCCAAACCCATATACAAAATACAAATAACTGTTTATGTACTACACAAGCAGAGTGAATGAATAAGAAAAAATCTCTACTTTGTAGGACCTAATGAAACAGCTGCTGTTAGGGGTAGAATTCTTGCACTCCAGAAGAATAGTCCACAGAGATCTGAAGCCCAAGAATGTCCTAGTCACGAACCAGGGCCAGATTAAACTGGCAGATTTTGGCTTGGCTAGGGTCTACTCATTCACAATGGCATTGACTTCTGTGGTGAGTTTCCCTTCTCCTTGATATTTTAGATTTTGAATCTTTTATTATGGTCTCTTAATAATACTAGCTTTATGTTAGAACATTTTTGGGGGTCAGAATATTCTTATGGATCATTTAACAAATAAGATAATCCAGTGTAGTGTGACTCATTGAAACAATTCAAATAAAAGGCAGAAATATCAATTTAAATTAAGTAATTAAATTTCAAACATTGTCAGCGAGCTAAATGACATAAACTTACCAAATAAGGACTTTCCATATTTGGGATTATCATATACCCAAGGTGAAGGTCAAAATGGAATTTCTCATCATGAGAACAACATGAACAAAGGACATGGCCGTGTTAAACTATTTCTCTCAAGAATGGTGATCATTTGATAAAATAGAAAACTAAATGTGACATTATACTTTAAGGTGGTGACATTATGGTACAGGGCACCAGAAGTGTTGTTACAGTCTGCCTATGGTACAGCTGTAGATCTTTGGAGCTGCGGTTGCATATTTGCTGAACTCTTCAATAGAAGGTGAGATATTCTTCAGAGAACATTCTATTTCCATTCAGTAAATAAAATCTAAAATCTAAATCTAGTTTGAACAGGTTATTTTTATCAAGTAAGATCTTTATTTTCATTTTGCAGGATCAAATTGTTAAAATGTGAAATGTAAGCAGATTTTTAATTGCCAATTATTTCATTTGAAATACTCTGCGTTGTTTAAAGAATCAAAGGAAACACAGTCAAACATTGAATAAGATTCCCTTCAGAATAGAAATTAAATATCACGAAATTGTGTTTCTTTTCCAGACCTTTATTTCGTGGTGAAAGTGAGGTTCAACAACTACATGAAATTTTCAAGTAAGACATTTTATACATTCTACAGAGAACATGCCAATATGAACTTTAATGCCACAACAAATGGCAGGTGGTGACATTTTGCGTGTCAATACCTTGTGTACTGTTACGATATCAACATATATCAACAATCACAGTAATAATATTTCTTTACAATTCCCTAATAGCTATATTTCACTTTTTAGTACACAAAAGGTTTGTATAATTTACAGTACAGAATCACTTACCTGTTTGTATTTTATCTTTGGCAGTCAATATTACTAAAGGTGTGAATAACGTGACTGTTTACTTTTTTAGAGTTATGGGTTCCCCTTCAGAGTGGCCTGAGAACTGTGCTGTACCCATGACTTCATTTGCCAGATATACTGGTCAGCCTATAGAGAGCAAGGTGCCAGAGATTGACCACAGGGGCAAAGATTTACTTGAAGTAAAAATTCAGTTTTTTTCTAATTTTTGATCCAATTTAAGGAATTTTTATTCAATTTACTCCAGGGATTTTTTTTAGTTTAAACATACTCATAATTTACTCCACTCCACTAATGCAATTCTTTCACATAGTCTGAAGCATTTTGATACACTGACTATTTATAAAATTAACACCTCGTATTGCAATGGGGTATTCTCAGTTTAGAGAACGAAGTTCATCACCCCAATTGAGCGTTATCCCTGCTTCGGACAAATTTGATTTTTTACGTAATAGAGATTTGAATGTCTTCTTTTCAATAGTCATAATTTAATTTGGGTGATATTTTTAGATTTTTCATAAAAAAATTATTAGCGCAGTACACTGATGAACTTCTTTCTCCAAATCGAGACTTGTATTTTATTGAATCGGTCTACTGCATCGTTATCCCTGCTTCGGACAATTGTGACATTTTTACATCTTGTAGATTGAAATGTCCTCTTTTGAATGTTCATAATTTAATTTGGGTGATATTTCTATATTTTTCATTAAAAAATTATTAGCCCAGGAGACTGTTCTTCAAACCGAGACTTGTCCTTTTGGTAGCCATCAAATGCTCTCTACATTGATTTTTTATGTCATCACCCAAGAAGTTGTTGTATAATATATTGTTACAGCCACTGGATTTTTGATCAGTGTTCATCATTTGAAATCTGTACCAAATTGTTACACTTTTGTAACCATTTGCAATACCTTACCAGATGTTAACATTTTGTCATACCAGTGCTTTGTTTTTAAATAAATGTTGTCAAGATAACAAATGTGATTCATGTCATTAGGATCATAGATGTTTTAAGGCATTTTTGATATAAATATCTTTCAATGTATTTTTATTTTATAATTTCAGAAACTTCTTGCATATAATCAGCACCAGAGGCCTAGTGCAGAAGATGCCCTGAAACACCCATATTTCACTTCGGAAACCGAGTCCCCCATATCTAGGAGTGCCTTTGCGAGCCCTGTAGAATCCACCTCCCACTTCCTTCAACAAGACTCACCATTCTCGAACCTCTTTAACAATAATGGCCAACAGGGGCGCAACAACATTGATAATAGTACCAGAGGCTGTGGATTTTTAGAGCCTCGTTTTGATTCTAGCAGACGGCATCATGGAAATGAAATATTGGTGGGCGGTAATGGACATGGATATGATACAATTGATGGAAATATTACGGATAATACACAGAGACCATTTTGTAACCAAAATGGTCAGGTAGGTGGGTCAAGTAGCGGGGTAGCCAACCCTAACACAGGGGGTAGTCAACTGTCAAGTCGCAAGTCTTCCTCCTCAGATAGTGATTCCAACCTCATATGTAATGAAGACCTGGGATAGAACTGTGCTAGAGAGCATTTTATAATGTATAACTCCCACTCATATCAGATGCTATGACATACATGTGCATGTCTATGTTGAGAGTACCTCATGTATGTAGCTCACACAAGGGACCAATTCAGTCTATTAGTCTTCCATGTAATATAATCTAGTAAAGGTTTTAACAAGCCTCATAAGTCAAAAGTGTAATAATATTGATCAGGTATAACATACAACTCTTCAGAATGGCATAATCATTGGGCATAATTTCCCAGATAGAGTGTAATCATGTCACGCTCACACATAATTGTCTCATGGTATTAGGGCATGCATTTTCAGGTAATATTTACAGTTTGGTCAATGGTTGCATTTGGTCTGTCTGGTCGACTGCAAAAACAAAGGCTTGCATAATTGGTATTTCACCTTAAATTTTGTGAAATTCAGAATATATTTTGCATTTTAATACGGGAAATAGGAATTTCTCAAATGTGAACTTTTGTCTTCCATATTTAAGTATCAATTTTCAATTTAATATATGCATATTTCATATATAAAGGGTGGGCTTATTTACCTAAAACCATTTTATAATCATCCCAATACCAACTGAATGAAAGCATAAGCCTATAAAATTTTCTTTTGAAATGAGTTAAAACTTAAAAACTGATTTTCAGATTTACTAGAATTCAGATTTACAACTCATAAGGTTATCTCCTATTTCAATTTAAAATATTTGAGCAGTGGATGAACTTTGGATAGCATCTGTTATGGAAAAGAAAATTAGATTTAAAATCAAGAAGTTACATGTATGAAAACGGTGTTCATATTTTTTTGCGATGAATTATCATCAATGAAATAAGTAAATAAATTAAATACTGTATACAGCCAGATTGTAACATATTTTACAATGTTACCTAGTTCATGCTCATAGTTCTTATGTTTTGAAATTTTGTTTCAACTCAATCTGTGTGAAAAGCATTGAGAGTCATACTGCCAGGCCCATAGGCAGCTTTTGCCAAGGTGATTCAATTTTTGTCCCAATACCACTTGAAAAGTGCTCTAAATGGTTAAAACTGCATGATTGTGAAAGAATTTCTGGCCAGAGGGTTTGCTTGAATAACCAAATCCCCGATACCAGCTATGGGCCTGCACTTCTCTGTTATCTTACACAATTTATTACTTTTATAAGCTGTTGCCTGTCCCAGCTTTCTAATGCCAGTATTACTAATCATAAGGCCTACTACATGTACTATGCTTTGACAGTATTGCTCAACTGACATATCGCTTCAGTATTTCCATGATGTCATAATAGCTTTAGAAGTGTTATGAATAATGACCCCTCGCTAGTTTAGCATGAAAGGATGGTGCGGCTATTTTTTATTTTACCAAATATTGAAACATTTATTAAGCATGAATTCATTAAAGGAGTCAGTCAGACAGAGAGAGAAACTGAATTCAAAAATTGTTTTGACTGTACTAAAATGTACCCAAATGTTTCACATCCCATTCCAGTAAATACAAAGATCTTAACATTAATGTGTTCATTTTTTTATAAACATGGTTTGCCACATGACTGTGTTCTTTTTGCTGAATTTGAACTTTTTGGCTTGCACAATTAAATATATAGTAGTGATATTAGTTTTTACCCAATCTACCTATTGAGGCGACAAGATATGTTAACAATAACAGACGGCTTAATATTAATTAGGACATAACATAAAACAAAATGCTCTATTTTGAGAAAAATTACAGTGCTCATAATGATGTAATTTTGATCAATAATTTTGATGATCATATTTTATGAACAAATGCTTCATTGTGAAAGAACTGTATTTCAGGAACTGTGATCTATGACATCTTCATGAGATATGGCCTAAGTGCAACTGCATTTTTATCAAGCACACAGATCAAAAAACTACAATATAACCTCAATAACCCCCACCCCCCCCAGTGAACAGATTCATAAATACCTTTCACTTCTCTGTAGGGCTCTTCTAATTCTAGGTTGCAATTCCTGAAATTTTATTTCACCATTGTAGCAAAGTTTCACTCGTCTTACAGAAACACATTTCTGGCATTTCTGTTCCTTTACAGTTCTTACTTCCCTGAATGCTGTAAATGGATGCTGTTTACTATAAACATGTTTTACAGTTTTGCCTATTACATAATATAATGAGATTATAAGGACCAAAATAAATAAGTCCAGGGACCAAGTATACATTGTGATACTAGTTAACTAGGAACAAATATGATTGTATTTTTATAGATAACTAAATGAAGAACAAACTTATTTTTATAATCTAGGAGGATTTAAGTGAAGACACTGGGGATTTAACCTTTTTACTAATAATTTACCAAAAATAGTTTTCTCAGATTTGTTTTCTCATTCCTTAACAAACCAGTCCCAAAATATTTTTTTAGAAAAAGATTAGGCCCCCAGTGTCTTATACAACAGTGCCCCTTTAATAAAGATGTGCACTGTGTAGTTGGTGTGTTCAATATGCTGTGTTCAATATTTTATGTTTAATATGCACCATAAGAAAAAAAGGGTTGTCCAAAAAGTTGGCTTTTCAATAATGTTTTATTGAATAGACCATTCCAATAAATCCTGAAACCTTTTTACGGTGAACAAAAAATTAAGGTATATTGTCTCTGATATATGATTTCATACTTTACAGGCAGAAATGTTTATAAACAGAATTGTAAATGATATCAGACATCACCAATAGGTGGCATGGTTGAATGGGTTGCTATATCGATTAAAGTATTACAAGTAAACATTAAACAATGAGTTGGAAAGGAAGAATCAACAGAAGTATTTATTATTCATTGACTCTTCCTAGTATAGTAGCTCACATGCATCTAGATTTAGACCTGAACCCAGGTTCTAGATTGTTAAAGTATGTACAGATTAACTATTTATAACATAATACCTGAGAATTCAACTTTGCTATTATACTATACTTTATTGCCTGCATTTGCAGCACATCAGATAACAATTGAATTATTGTTTTAGAGCATATGCAAAGGCACCTTTGGATCATTACTCGTATTGCCAGTCTGCTAATTAGCAAATAACAATATTGTGTTCCATATTACAATTTACTACCACTGTTCAATAGAAAAAAGAACTTTTCACCGTATCTTTTTTCAGAACGAATTATTTTTATATCAATATTTTAATGTTGTAAAAATATGTGTTGTCTCCATTAAATATTATAGTGTAACCACTGTGCAGTTGCATTCTATATTTTATTTAGCCTTATGTACTCTGTATTATGCTCGTCTTGTTGTTTATTCTGTTTTATTCATGAGGACCAATAGAAGATACAGTTAAACCTGAGTATATGGAACACCCCTTGTAGTGTACTTGAAGTATGGTTCCTTCAAGAGAACAATTACTTTCAAAGAGGCTTCACTAACATGCAAGTCAATGGGACTCCCAGAACTGGTACTTTTGAAATCGGTTCCATATAGAGAGGTGTTCCTTACAAAGAGGAGCTCCATCAGACAAGTTTAACTGTACTCTTTTAAAATCCTAATGGATAAATTAACTTTGTGTTACACTACATCTGCTATGTTTACTTCGCAACATACATGCAGTCTTACTTCACCCATATATCGTAAGAATTATTTTTGTGCCAGATATTTGAAAGTCACTTGTTGCTGTGCATGATGAAGTGCCATGTATGAAGTATTATAATAATGATGAATTACTTTAATGAAATATTGTAATGTAGATTGTCAAAGTCTCCATAGACTAGTATTATGTATATATTAGTGCTAAATACAGGAATACTTAGCTCAACTATTACTCAGTATGTAAGTAAAGCATGTAAGGCAATTGCTGTTAGACGCGATATTACATTTTTGCCATGCAAAACAAATTCATGAATTCAAGGTGGTTATATATATATATGTATAAGCCTGAAAATAACTTAACGATGAAGAACATATATGATTTTATATTAAAATGTTCATGACACAATTTTGTTCTAAAATCAGGCAAAAAGGTTGGTGCCTTAAAAAACATTTTTATTAAAGTGGAAAAATGTATATGTCCTAAAAACATTCATCAAACCATTGTTGTAAAAGCTAAACTACCTCTAATATCCAATGTCTATAATCTTAAATGAATGCTTCCTTGATCCCGTATAATATTTATGAACATAAAAAATGAATTACAGTAAAACCTTTGCATCTCAAAAAGTGTTCCATATTTATATATGTATACCGTAAAACCTGTGGAAGTGGAAATAAGTAAGTATAAGTATACGTGGAAATAAATACCCCTAAGGACGTGTCCACTCAAGGAGGTTCATTTTATTTTACATTAAGTTAATATAGTAATGCACTTTCAAATGCTCTGATTATGAAGCTGTTGTGTTCTACTTTCTTCATTTGTCTGCATATCCTGTGATGATTAATATTTCACGTTTAAATACAATACATTTACATTAATTTGAATTGTAAAGTATGGGATATAGGATATTTCCAGTATCCACCCATCTTATTGGGGTTTGGAAAATTCCTAGGAAATGTGATTTTGATCATAAACAGATTAGCCCAAAATGAGATAAAAAAAAGTATGATTCAATCTTCTAGCTCAATCTAATCACCTTTATTAACACAAAAGGTGTCCAGGTTCCGGTTTTACTGTAATTCAAAAACTGAAAAAAATGAATTATGCAAAATGTGCCTTGATGAGATAATAATAACATGTTTGTTTGTTTGTTTGTTTGTTTGTTTGTTTGCTTATTGTTTGACAAGGCCTTCAACAATGAAGTAGCTACAACAGCCTATCTGATCATCTTTAAATGAACTTGCGCGTACATGTATGTATACATATATATATAGTGGTCTCCAATACAAAATAAGTAAACTAGTATATGTATTGTAAACTAGTTCAGTAAACTAGTACAGTCTACAACACAAAACTGGTATGCCAAGTTGTTTACAATATTTTATAGATTTTGTATAATCTGTGAAAGTTCATTGATATCTGAACTTAGTGTTTGTGCCTTCCTGCTCGATTTACACTACAATAATGAATATACAATGAGTATTATACAATGTATTCATTGCAGGACATTAAATATATTAGTATCATAAGTTATAATAGTATTGTATAACCTTTTTGAATAAGTTCTTGAGTACTTGAGGAAGTTTGAAAAACAAATCATCAATGTATTTTGCTATATCATCGCAACAAATATATCACCAACATACTAGACAAGTACATACATCTAGATGTTCTGTATGGTAACCCTAACTTTATCAGAAACAGTGTTTCACATTTCGCTAATGAACGGAGTATTTTCAAATTAAAGCAGCTCAGTTTCTTACAATACACTAACATCCAAAACATTCAAAATCCAAAACAACCAATAACTTTTGAAAAGCAAACGCATCTTTCATTACTTGCATTTACAGAATAGAAGATTTGTATGTGAGGCTGTTGATGTTGCAAATACGTTTTTTTATTTCGGGGTCAGCATTAGAAACTAAAACATAGGTTATGGAACATATTTTGAACCAGAGTGATTGTACAGAGGGGCGGGCAAGGGCTATATTAACTGAGGAAACATAGCTGACTCAGCCAGTTTATATGTATTTACTTTTTTAAATGACATTTTAGAATGCCACACATCTTTTGTGAAAAAAATGTATCAAAATAAAAATTAGAGGATAAATGTAAGTCCTACGTGACTTCCATCTGTATCATGAAGAAAGTTGTTCAATATGTACAATTTGCATAAATATAAAGTATAAACTTTAAATATGTGGTATTGTTTTGTTATTTATATCACTAAATAGCTTTTAGGCATGCTGATCCCAAATATGGGCATTTTCCAGGTCATCATGACCATTTAAAAATTGGCAGAACAGAATATTGAAAATAGTAAGTTAGCTTGTAACTCTCTTTTATTTAGAGGTAAATAAATTATACATACACAAAGGAAACTAAACATACAACATGTACATGTATAAGGATTTAAATCCAGACAAAACAAAAGCAGAATTATAATGTTACTATTAGCTTAATATCCAGCTATGATATTAAAGTGCTCCAATATCATGGATACCAACCAGATCCGGTCTGGGACAACATGCCACTGAATAAGATCCGTTTATACCACCGTTTTACTAATAAATCATTGACAGTGTGGAGAGAAATGGAAACAAAAGTTATATTAGACAGTATATAAGTTTCTTATTAGATACACTGTACTTAGAATCATTACTAGCGTATCCTCACAGTCATGTGAAAATTGCTTGGAATTTTATTTTTTTAAATTTCTATTATGTTAATTAAGACCAAGTAAAGCATCTAATGGATTTTGCTTCATATTTATGTCACAACCAAAAGTGATGGGCAAGGAGGGTTTTTGAGTGATTTCCTAAACGCGGGAATTTGAACATAATAAATTGGCTCATAAGACAATGTAAGAAACTTTAAAACTCTGTTTATTTGAATGTAGCATTCCATTCATTATGCACTCTTCATAACAATAGTTCATATTACAGATTCTCCACATTTATTAGTTATCCTACAATGATAACATAATGGGAATGCATTGATGTAATCCCCCACAATAATAAGGGATCATTGTATTATGACCCAGAACCTGTAGTTAATAAAATCGTATATCTTCTGCTTTATGTAGTAATTGCTTTTTTCATACATTGTTATATCTACAGCACATCTTTCTGCAGTGTTCAGTCACTGGTTGAAATCATTGTTAATTGTATCATATTGTTTTATAATTCTACATCTGTATTTAGTGCTATAGCTAATGATTTATGACCAAATGGTAATGATACAATCTAGCAAACTTGCAATGTTATTTTCCCATATCTCAATGTATGCCAAATTAGAGTACCAGTCTCTAAATCTATAAATGTAAAAATATGACTTGCAAGTATCAGTAATCTTGACAAAAATAAATCCACAATACTGTCATATGACAAAAAAATATCTTCTAATTTTGAATGGTATTTTCATCAATGAGTTGATATTAATATCAATTATTGGCTTTTTAATCATGTTTGTATAATTCTTCAATATAATATATTATCGTATGATCTGTAAAATGAAGCATTTTGATTGGTCAGTTCTTGCGCTGTATCAATCCGTATTGCTACTGAGATTGCTCCCATTGATCATCTCCGTCGCAATACAGAAAATATTGATACGGAGGGGACATTCTCAGTAGCAATACAGAGGATAAAAATGTTATAGAATGATTTGAAGTCTTATTCAGTGTAATCAGGATATGTGAAACTTTTCATAAATATCATGCAAATTCAAAAAGGTTTTGGAAACATTAAAGTCATATATTCTCATTCTGAAAATACAATACTACCACATTTAAATGGTGTCATACACAGGGTGACCCCAAATTTGTAACACTAATTTTTAAATAACTCTTAATTATGGTTGAATCTGCATGGTTTTCCCTGTGTACAAAGAGCATTCTATGACATGTGTGAAGCAAGTGGTTGTGCATCATGTGTTTTACATCAAGGACTTACAGGGGCAGGGCAAAACTATTAAAATGCTATGAAATTGAAAATTTGCATTACATGGAATTGAATTGATTAGAATCATGTAACTACCCAAACTTCTGAATGGTTCTATGAAAGTATTTGGAAACAAAAATTAAACTTTTATTTGTAAATGGTGGAAAGTAACACTTTTTCATTAAGCTTTTAAGCAAGAAGTCTATTATTAAAAAACATATTAAGCAAAATACATACAGCAAATTAATATTTAAAACATAGAAGTGCATTTGTCTTATGGGGGGGGGCTTCCTAAATAATAACCTTATATTGACTTGAGGATAAAAGTTCACCTAGTTATAACATAAATACATAAGCATAAACAAGGTTTCTTCACTGAATACCATTCAATGCCTGAAGGGCGAAGGGTATGTCAGATGAAAACTTCCAAAACATAAACAATCTCAGACCATGGTATATCAGATGAAAACTTCCAAAGCATACACAATCTTCACCACAAAAACTGTTGATCAGTGTTACTAGGTCACTGCACATGTATCATGTAGCGTACAACACTAGTGAGACAGCTGTTAAAAAAATGTTCTGTAAACAAAATAATTATGTTAATGAAGTCCTAGTTGAATTTCAAATGCTGAGGAAACAATATTTTCATTTTAATAAATCCATGAAGAATTTAATTTTTAATTTTATTGTTTCATCATTCATGTCATCTTTAATAACTCATAGTGTGAATCATTAACTCTTCAGTGTAAAAAGAATCCATACAACAGACATGACAGAACCCACAAAATAATCTGTCTCGGATGGAATCATTGAACATCGCACGTGAACAGTACCTCCATCCAGGCAATATTAGCAAAACAGTTTATAATGAAAGAAAAGACTGAGAGCAAACAATATTGGTCTGTTCTTAGTCTATGCATAGTCTAACACTGACAGTATAAAGGTATATCAGTGAAACAACACACTGATCACAACATGCAGGGCAGTAAAACATAAATGTCATCTTGGCTGGTAATCTACACCACATACGCCTCCTATGCCTTTGTGTGCAATGAACACCAGGGTAGAAATAGTATATAATGGAAGAATCATCTAGTTATATCAAGCTTCATAGAATTTGTTATTGATATGATCCTGTAATAGCAATTATTGGAAAATACATTTGTATGCCATTATCATAACTTCAGAAGTTATGAGTTGAAAGATGGATCCGAATGTACAGCACTGGTGGATCCAGAAGCTAACCAGGGCGGGGCCCAAATTTAGAGTGAGGAAAAAAATTTCTGCACTCACGGGGAAAAAAGCTTTGGGCCCCTATAACCAAAATTTGGGCCCAAATTTGAAAAATAATGACCAAAAGGCCCATTTTTTTGAGGCGCTACAAAATTTGCCCCCCCCCCCTGGATCCGCCAGTGTACAGTGTACGTGTTTGAGGGAGTTATTATGACCATTAACATTAACGTTTGGTCATTGTGACCATTAACATGTACATAACAGTATCAACATCATTACCTCGGGAACAAAAATAACACAGACACTATGACATTGTTTAATGTCTGTAATGCGAACAATACATGAAGGAAAGGCAGACTGACAATCTCCGAGCGAATGGCAGACTGAAAGTTCAAGATCCAAAGCTAGTGGCATTAAATGCCTTCTTACACCATACTCAATGATAGAAAATTAACTATGGACATTGTACAATATATCATTAAGGTTCTCTTTTTGAAACATTTGGTGACTCCCAAAGGGACTGTATTAATCACTCTGGGGCATAAAGAATTTTCATTTTATCCAGAACAATGAAAATTACATTTTTGTACTTACTGAAAACTGTATTAATTTTAGAAATAAATATTCACTCATTTGCTCATTTCTGTATTATCATGTTGTCATCTTATGATTATCCCAAATGGATGTCCCCCATCAAGGCCAGCCATGGATATAAAATCAGTGATCATTTTGGAGGTGTGTGTAGAATATACATAGTGCTAAACTTGTAAATAGAAATTCAGCTGAAGCTGGAACATGATGACTGCTGACAATCTAGGGGCGGACCTTTAGATCATGAGAGGGTTAGCGTAAAGTGGAACTGCATGATGAATGCGAAATATTTTCATGATTATCATTACCAAGTCTAATTAATGAAATCATTAATAAATGGATATTTGCACATTATAATAGTAATAAGTTTAGAGTTGAAATATTTTGATAAATGGAATAGATATGTCATTTTCAAACTTTTCAAATGTACATAAAGTGGAATGTTTTTGTAACCATCCATTACAACTTTTTCTTGGTTCAATCCAAAATTAAAAATACTTTTGCCCCCCCCCCCCCACCTTAAGGATTTTATGATCTGCCTAAATATTATTGGTGTAGATTTGTATTGTGCATTTGAACCATAACTAGACTTTTGTCATCAATCTTGAACCTAACCTTTCTTATCAA
Organism: Owenia fusiformis; assembly: GCA_903813345.2. Taxonomy (NCBI): domain Eukaryota; kingdom Metazoa; phylum Annelida; class Polychaeta; order Sabellida; family Oweniidae; genus Owenia; species Owenia fusiformis. The sequence continues at coordinate 23,666,817 of CAIIXF020000001.1, read as the reverse complement.
TAATAAGCTTACATCTGAGTACTCTTCAAGGTCTGTATGCAGAACTGTGTAGTAGTACTGCACACAAGTACACAATCCAAATCTTGTGGAAGATCACCAAAATTGAGACAGGCCTTTGAACAAAACTGTAAGGCCTACATCAAATGTTTATAAACAAACACAAGCATGAGTCAAACAAGAGGTCGAAGTATCAATAACATACTGTACCCGGTTAGTAGGTTTGTTTGCAAACATGACCCGACTTGCAGTATTTACCAGGCAGGGGTGTTTATCTGTGAATAAGCTGACAGAGATAAGGGTTACTTACCAGGGCTCCACATCAACAATTCAAGAGATCAATATGTAAATAAAACAGGGATAATATCCTGGTAAAATTATTGAAAGGGTACTTCCCTGACCCCAAGATTGGTTTAATTTTGATTTTTTGCAAATAGAAAATAGGGGAGGTGTAAAAAATTGGTGTCCTTGCAAAAAATGCAATATATTACTGAAATTAACATTGATTGTCTCACATCAGAACTGAATATGAAATAATAGATGACTTCTCAATTATTAAAATATATAGCCCTACCAATGCTAAATCATTACTTTTAAGTAATTCGAAATCACCAAATGTTACATTAAATGGATCAAATAACTAAATTAACACTTTTTGATTGTTATATCCAATAGTTTGTTGATCCTTAGCCCTTTAAACATATGTGCCAAATTGATTAATGACTTCACCAACATTTAATTCACTATTACTGCTCTCTAGTATCACTAGCATCAGTCTGTGTATGTTAAACAGTACAGTAAACAAACACAAGGCCAAACAAAACCTTTAAAAAAAATTCACCAAAAAACATTCAACAATATTTTGATATTAATTTCAAGCTTATATTTTAACATGTAAATCATAATGCAACGGTATTAATAGCAATACTGCATGAAAATGTAACATTTTTCATGTGTTGACTGTAAATTGAATTGTAAGTATTACAATTTCAAAACAATGCTGAAAATGCCATATAAGGAAGGATATAGATTTTATACAACAGTAAAAGCTACCAACAGTTTCAGGTTAAAAACCCAATCATTTTTTATAATGCTATTGTACTCCAAGTTCATAGTGAAACAAATTGAAATCCAAATTCACCCATTTATAATAATAATAGTCTCATGGAGCTACCACACTGTTCAATATTCAAATGTCATGACTGTTTGACTCTAAATATACGCATGTTATGAATTCCAATTACTTTTTCAATTTCATTCATAAAACTCCAGGATGATGGTATTGGATTTCATATATGCCTTACTTTTTATGGATTTTTCAACCCACACAAAACCATTGGTTGCTTTTACACATTTATCTGAACATCGGCTGGTCTGAATCAGCAACTAGAAAACTACTACTCATTTGTACTAGAGAACTACTACTCATTTGTACTAGAGAACTACTACTCATTTGTACTAGACAACTACTCATTTGTGCTAGAGAACTACTGATTTGTACTATACATGTACTCGTTACACATATTCTTTAAAGTTGATTTTTAATTTTCTTATCCCAGCATTAGACATTTTGGAGCAACAAACCTTTATTTTAATAAATTTCAATCTCATAATCAAAGGAGTATATCATCAATTCACCACACAGAACAATAAATATTATTAGAATATAGAGAATGGCCTCAACAGAGGAATGACATTTAGTAAAATTGATCATGTCCAAACAGTTTATTTTACACCCTAGGATACTTTATAAACATGCTGCTCCATAAACAAGAACATTTTTTAATATTTGAACAATACTGGGACAACTAGAAATTGGCAACTCCATGGAGTAGCAAATCCCAACGAACAAGAACTCATGAATCTGTATAATATGTCACATTGTCACATTAATATGTCACATGTTTACTATCTACTCTACCATTGATTAAATTGGCAATATTAAAAGACATACATTAGAATTATACCAGAATTTTCAGATGCATAAACCAGAAAACAATACCATGAGATATCCATTTGATTATAATAGAGTCATACTTTGAAGAGATCAGAAAATTACTGCGAAATACCACATTAGGCACTAGGCAGCCATTTTGAATTGTTTGCCGTTGCAGCCATTTTGAAAACTGTTTCAAAAAAATGATACAACATTTGCCCCTATTTTTAGAGTGGCGGCCATCTTAAAAATAATTTTTGCATAAAACTATCAACCAATTTTTCCAACAAATATGAGGAAAATCTGTCCACTAATATTCAAGTTATTTTCAAGACAGCCAGATGAACTGACTAACGGAAGGATGGAGGGCTTCAATATATCCCAACCGAACCTCATTTGTTGGGATAACAACTGGTTTATTCACAGACGCATAAAAGTCATTGATAATCCAATATTAGCTAATATTAATCAATCAAAAAGTACCAATCAGTAAAGATACAGTTAACTGTAAACCATGTATTTTTGGGTTTAAATTTTAGCAATATATCATAAGAACAATCAACTTATTTGCATATTTGCCATACATGACGCATCAATACTTTGCTTCATGAGATAATCTTCACAATTTGACATTTTTATATTTTGTTTTTTTTTATATAAAAGATAAAAATAATACTGCTAAAATTTATCAGGCACTTGTCCTAAATACTTGGCTTAAAGTGTAAAATAGTACCGGGAATACTTCTTCAGTTTTGATATAATGTTTGACAAATAACCCACTGCTTTTATCAAATGGAATAAAAATGATATTGCTATACAGCTCTAAAATCTTATTCCATTTCATCCCGGATGATAAACAACAGTAAAAATTCAATAATGATCAAAATAGTTTTGATGCCATTGAATAGATGTCTCTGTTTTAGAAAACTATTAATCATTGCTAGATGATTTTTTATTAGAACTTAGTAGCTTGTTTTCATTTTGTAGGATCGCATTGATTTGTTTGAGACGTTTAATTTCTTCGGAAAGAAATTGTTTATTGTTCAAAACTGTTTTTCCTTCATCATTTGTGTCTTTTTGAACATCCTGTGAATAACTGCTAAATGGGAGTATCTGGCCATTATTTTTTACATTGTTATTTTGCGACTCCTCAATTGTTCTCAATCTGCGTTCCATTCGTTCAACCTTAGTTTCAAGTTCAATATAATCCCTTACCAAATCAGATTTTGGCATTGCTTGCAGCTGGTCTGCGTGTGCATTTTTGTATGCTTGTGAAAAGTCATTTTCCAAGAAGTCATCTTCGTCATCTGGGGAGTCGTAAAAAGATCCTCCATGACCTGACACTTCTTCGTCACTTCCCGACATGTCTGCATCTTTCACTGGTGACTTGATAGCATTCGTATTGTCATTGGTTGCACCATCAGGAATTACTTCCTTATGATCTTCCATAAGAAATTGTGTAGTGTTGTAAGGAGCCAATGCATGACCACTTGCAAATCTCTCCTCTCTTTTCACACAGGCTCTTTTTGACTCTTTTTCATCTAATTCTCGCCTTTCCTCCCATGACAGCTGGTCATATGGCTTCCACTTCCTTTTGCTGTGATGTTTGCCAGCTTTATGTTTTCTACGATGTCGCTTTTTGCGGTTATTGTCCTCTAAAGAGTCATTGTTTATGTCCCCATCACGGGCCTCTTCTGAACCCCCATTGTGAGCCTCTTCACTTGGGTTTTGGTCCTGTTTTTCATCGCCACCAGAAATATCAGAAATATTCCCTTTCAAAGTCATTTCTTCATCGAATCTTTCATGGATCATCTGCCCCGATACATTATCATCCATGATGACACGTATCATGCTTTATCAACGACGCGTTAGTCCATAGATCTACTGAAACTGTACCGTATTTATTTATTCATTTTACTTTGTTTCGGTTAATCTACCGGTAGGTGTCGCCGTAAAATGCACACTGAACGAAACTGATATAGACGATTGTGTTTCCTATTGGTTGTGCCGTCAGCAAGGATATTGAAACCACAGAAATATTTGTATCAACATTTTGATGGAGTAAAGTGCAAAATAAGTTCATGCGTGTGTCCTTGGCAAGTCGTGAACAATGTATGCAATACTGGTAACTTATCCCGTTCCATGACTATCAGTGGCGGATCCAGGAACCATCAGGGGGGGGGGGGGGCCCAAATTTGAGATCAGCGAAAAAAGTTCCGCCCCTAAAACCGAAAAGTGGGCCCAGATTTTGAAAATTTGAGGCCCATTTTCTTCAAAATTTAGCCTAAAATAAAAAAATAAGGCCTTAGAAGGCCCAATAATGACCAAAAGGCCCACTTTTTGGGGCCTTAACCTCCTGAATACCCAGAGTGACGGATATATCCGTCACAAATGAAATAAGATTGGTGCCCAGAGGGACGAGAAAATCCGTCACAAAATTTTTCACAAAAATTGCTCTCATTTGAACAATTTTCATCCACTTTACACAAACATTGTTTTAAAACGTGTAGAAATGATCTCTGCCGTCCAATTTTACTAAGCTGAGCATCTAAAGTTGTGTAATAAAATGTCAAAAGGTGGCAAAAAATGAAAAATTCTCTGGTTTCATGCCAATTTTAGAGCCTGGGATTCAAGAGGTTAAGGCCTTTTTTGGCCAAAAATTTTTTTGGGCCCAACTTTTTTTTTCTGGGCCAACCTTAGGGGGGGGCCCGGGCCCCATGCCCCCCCCCCCTGGATCCGCCATAGACTATAGTTATAGTCTGGAACGGGATAACTGGTAACCTACCATTAGTCAGCCTACCATTGGTGTCGGAAAGCCCGGGGAGCCCCCCCCCCCTTCCCAGATTTTTTAGATTTAAACCGAGAGCTCTAGCTTATTAAAGTCAAAGTAGATGAATCGATACTATGTCAGTTGATATAGTCTACATCCAGCATATATTATACATAATTCTATACCGAAAGTCCATGCTTTGAAGAATACTTAGTGCAAAATGTATACTGTAAAAGCATGGGCTTGAAAGCCCATGGTAAGTTTTTTTCGTCAAAGTCAAGTTAGTTTTCTATGTGACACATTTTTTCTTGTTTTTTTATTGGGAATGTTTTGTTGAGATATGTTCAGAATGAACCAGAGAGGGTTTAAATTTGAAAAATTTCTGCCGGGGGGCATACCCCCGATCCCCTAGATTGAGCTTCGCGTGCGGTGCTCTTCACGCATGACCCATCCAGACCCAAAAATCGCCCCCTCCCTTGGCAAATCCTTCCGACGCCCCTGCCTACTATTTTTATTCATCATAGTTACCTAAATGTTAGTCTCCCATTGGCTATTATTGATTGAACGCCCATCAAACTCAGTATGCAGTTAAATAGGATCTGGGGCAGGCCCAAATGGTTCAACACTCATCTTTATAAACGTAGGCGATAAATTCGGTTACTGATAAAAATCTGCCTCGAATAATTAATCAATCCAACGCGAGGTGTAATGTTATTGACAGTATTTAGCCATGGGCTTCAACAGTCTCTTGAACATGTCAACTACAACATCACTTGAGACCAACAGTTATCTCTAACACTATCCTCGTCATCTGGACACATTCGTCTCACGAGACAAATATATCATATAATTCAATGTGAATTTAAATCAAACCCAGTAGTAGCATGGGACAAACTGTCCGGGGAACAAATTCCCACATTCTTCAATCTCAGCCATCTTTACAAAAATACCTTTTAACAGAATTTCAAAGTTGAAAATTCAAAAATACTAACTTTGCGCGGTATTTTTTTGAGATTTAAGGCCCATTTTTGATAATTTGGCCTAAAAAAGGCCAAGTAATGCCCAAGAGGCCCACTATTATTGAGGCCCTACTAAAATTTACTGGGCCCGACCAAGGGGGGGGGGGGCTCTTGGCTCCTCTTCTAATTTACAAATTGTCCGATACATCGCAGCGTTACTTTCCCACATTGTATTGAAATGTTTGTATTTTCTTTATAATCTTTAGTTATATTTTTATACTTTATACTTCAATTAGCATGTCATTTACAAATGATAATACTGAACATTTCCTTTCATCGACATGAGCCATACATGTATTGAATGCGCCCACCGAGGACTGGTGGTATTTCCGCGGCTTGATGATGAAGTCAGTATTTCCCTCTTTTAAAGGTCCATGGGCATGAGGGCTCACAAATAAATCCACATACGAGACGCCCAAGAGGCGTAATAGCGAGAAACTCGGGTAAAATTGCCGAGAGGTTAAGCTACACATTTTCATGGGAATTTGTCTGTGATCGTGTAAAACTGTTTCTTTGGGGATTGGTTGTCCCGTTCTTAGTATGTATTCGCACATCTGAGCATAAAGGTTTAAGGAAAAATATAATTGTTCGGTCCCTGGGAAGATAATTTGAGAAGCAGAAATCATTGAGGTCACAATATTACACGTTCACGTACAATATTGCAAGTTGTAGCTTATCCTCCCAGATGTCAATAAAAAACACAAGTCGGGACACAACTAACACCAGCCGGTGTACATATGCATATGTGAGACTGGTTATATCCATGATATTACCATAGGATTAAAATGTTTCGAATGTTTTTTTCTGCACTTTTTTAAAAATGTTAGGCTTATTTTCCAAATAAAGAAGATCTTGTTTTTCTCAATTTAAACAAATCAAACGTTTCTTTCTACATTATATAAACAATTTCTGAAAGGGGAATGGGTATTGAAATGCGCTTTTAATAAAAACCACATATCCCATTTCATGCTATCCATTGTTTTCAGCATAATTTTGGTCATCGCCGAAAATTGATATCAAAACTAGACTTCCAATACCATTCTACTTAAAGAAGTATTTGACCCTTTGTTAAATAATCTTTTCATGCAATAAAAATCAGAAAAAGAAGATCCTCTTTTGAGTAGATAGGTTTAACATTTTGAAATTGTTGACATGGGGTCCCCATTCATAATTTTTCGAATTGTTCGATTGATTTTTATCATCATGGGGACTTCATGAAAACATATTTGAAAGTTCAAGCTAGCTATAGCTATTTTTCACAACGGAACCGTGAACGCAAAGCCAATGAATCAATACAGTAATGTATTCGCGCATACAAAACAAGCGCTACTTAGTCTACTTCAAATACCCCTATAAGCTTCAGAGCTGTGTTTAGAACGGGAGATTTGCAATTTCGCGACGTTCTAAAGCTCTGAAGATGATAGGGTATTTGAAGAAAAATAGCTAGCTAACTTTACCCTGCGTGCAGAGTCTAGTTAAAAATCAAACGAATGCAAAGGGTAAGCTAGCTTGAACTCTCAAATATGTTTTCTTGAAGCAATTTTTTTGTAAGTAAACACTAACTGAACGATTATCACAGGCTGGTATCGAAATATTTGTCCGCTGTGACGGAGCATGCTATTTTTCATAAAAACACTAAGAATACTTCACGATTTATTTTTTAACTCACATGTTTCGTTATACCATACAAAATTACTTACTCCATGCAATGGATATATCATTTGTGGGTAACTTTCACTTCTGTTTGAAGTCCAATTACGCTGGGAAGAAAAGCTATTGAAAATGGCACCGGAGTATCATACTTCAAAATGTACCATTTCTTGTTTAACTTTCTAATGGCACGATATAGTGACACGATAATATTTACACATGGTTTCAACATAACTATGAAGGTATAAATGAGATGTTGATGTATTTGGTCTTTTTAATTCTTCTATAGAAAATAATGTTTAATTTTTTTTGTCCGCTGTGACGGAGCAGTTGCAAATGTGAACTGTGAAAATGCTCCGTCACAGCAGACAAAAAATATTAATATTATTTTTTATAAAAAAATTAAAAAGACCCAATGCATTAATATTTCATTAATACATTCAGAGTTATGGTGAAAACATATGTTAATATTATCGTGTCACTATATCATGCCATTAAAAAATTAAAAAAGAAATGGTACATTTTAGGCGCCGTTTTCAATAGATTTTACTCCTAGCGTTATTAGACTTCAAACAGAAGTGAAGGTTACACGCAAATGATATATCCATTGCATGGAGTAAGTAATTATCTTTGATATAACGAAACATATGAGTTAAAAAATAAATCGTGAAGCATTCTTAATGTTTTTATGAAAAATAGCATGCTCCGTCACAGCGGACAAATCTTTCGATACCAGCCTGTGATTATTTATGTGAGAAAACTACATTCATTTGTATAGTGTAACTTGTGCGTACAAGTTGACGTTCCGATTTTATATGCATTGCTTAAAGTCTCAATTGTTTCAATAAAAACCCTGTATTTATGGCCAGACCGTACTCATGGTGAACGGACACTCTATTTTTCTACTTCCTTTGAACAAAGGCTATGATTAATATGGCACTTTATTAACTAAGCATTCATGTAATTAAAATACTTCACAATGGGCCAAATCCTAGTGGGAGCCCATACACCAGTTTCAATGGTAATTCTGGTTCAAATAAGTTGTACATTCTCTGTGAATACGTGACGAGTGACAACCCATATTTTTCTATTAAGGCACAACCAGATGTGTTACGATCGGGACACAATATCTGGGTCTTCTTTTTATTGTCTGCTTTACTGTGAAGATTGTTCAATAATGCATTAGCAGTGGTTTCATCATCTGCATAATACGGTCCTATAAAGTTGTAAACATTTGCAAAATGCATGGTTGCAAACCCACATATTTCATTCGCTTTCTTTTGAGCAATGATACTATATGATTCATTATTAAAACAATACTCTTTGATAAACGTAGGTCTATAGACTTGGCCAATGGAGGCATCATACTCGGTCAGTTTGTCAAAGTGGACTTCATCAGCTGGTACAACTCGGACATCACCTGGGGACTTATCATTATCATCCGGTATAGTTAGAAAGCCTTCGTAGCAGTTGCGTTTAAATGAAAGAGCAGTACCGGGAAAACTTTTGTATGTTTCAATAAGATGTTTTCTAACATCATAAGCGACATTCTGACTTCCAATGCTGTTAGTATAGTTTATTTGTAAGGCTTTGAGGACACACCCACCACGCACATCGCTATCCACCACGCATAAAGAAGCAAATGCTTTTTCGGGAGTTTGGACGCAACCGGCATAGAGACCTGAAAAATAATGTTCGATTGAGTAACCCAAAACTCATCATTGCGTTCGAGAATTTTGAAATGCTCCTTGTAAAAAGTTCAAATGGAAGGACAATAACACTAGAAAATTCTAGCGATGGTTCTAGTAAATTGTTATTAACAGTGTAAAGGCTTACCAAGAATTTTCCCATTGGTTGATGTGGCTGTAAAACATCTTTTTAGGTCATACTTGCAAATGGCTGACACCATGCTCTCTGTGTAGCCCCACTTCAAGCTAACTACCCAGGCAGCGAAGACAGGAATGTCTTCCTCCTTCATCGTCCTGATGATAACATTTTCACGCAGTTTCTACAACATATTATCAAGAACATATTGTTAAACTAACCTTGATTTTCATCATTTATGTTGATATTATTTCTGAAAATATGATATTGAAGCCAAAATAAAAGAAGAAAGACTCCGGGACTTGCCAGATTGAGAGTATGTTACATTTCTGAATCGTACATGGCATTTTGCAATCCGCGCAACAATTTTTTTTCAATGGTTGAGCCATCAGAAATGGTACGGTGTTTTTATCTAAAATATGAGTGTCTAGTACAAATGATAAAGGTACTTTAAATTGTTAAATTCAAGCGCATAAAATTGCAACCAATCAGTTTTAAATATTTAAAGCATGATAATCACTTATTTGTTATTTTCAACTTAGATCGACCGACATTTGTAAAATGCACAAATTTGAAAATACTATAAGAAATCCAATATTGCATGTATGCAAATGCAATATTAAAATAAAATGGTTGATATAACCTGCTCAGTGAGTGTAGATGGTCTCAGATTCCTACTAGTGTTGCATTTGATGACCTAAAACTTACATATTCATTGTTCCAACTAGATGCAAATGCCGTATCAGAGTCCCGGTCACAGTTGGCTTCATTTGAGGTGGATGTGCTGTGAATGAAACGGTAGAGTATATGTCTTCTTATAGCAGATAATCTAGAAACACTCCCCGCCATGGCTGATCTTTATTTCCATTCGACCATCCTTTAATGTTCTATCTTTTCATCCTAGCTGCAGTGGTCTATAATTCAGGACAGAACTATATTTTAGTTATCACTATCATGTAAGCTTACTTATTTTTCTTCATTACATAATTCTATTCTTGCAAAAAGCTCCATGAATGAGCCTTATACAAAAGAGAAGGCATCATCAACGTTGTTAAATACCACATCATGCCGCAAGTCACCATGAGTTAAAATTATCGTAAAGGCTAGAGTACCGACAATTGTCGGTACTCTAGACTCTGATGTGGTGGCACGCTAGAGGACCGACAAATAAATTGTCGGTACGGGAGATATGCTGAGTTTACACGCTAGAGGGCCGACAAATATTGATTTTCGAATTTTCTGGCGCATGCGCAATGCGCGGGGGATATTTCAGATATCATACGGATATTTTGGGAACAGGTGCAAAATCCGGGGAGGGCATTAGCCCCGGTTACCCGGGGATTACCAAACCCAGTCAAAAAATGGTAGGCCGGGAACAGGGAATGGTGGTAAACGTTGAAAACCCAATAAAAAACATGAACAAGTAAGACGTTAGAGAGCTATTAATGCAGAGTAAACGGCTAAACAGACAAGATATTTCTCCTGAGCCGATCAGGCGTAGAAAGGGGCGTTTGCTACCCATTAGATAGAAGAAAATAGCTAGAATGTTTTTTATTTGAAGCTTATCGTATGGTATGAGGTTCCATATCCATCCGCCAAAAAGTATATATAGTCCATTTAAAAACCTGTGGTATCGTTCTAAATAACCCATAGTTGGCTTCTAGGGTACCCAGTATGCCACTATTTGGTATCAAAATAAAGAGGAGTTCAACTTTCATTTGAATTACGAAAATAGCGATGTAGGTCAAAATAGTTCCGAACGTGAGCATGTTTACTACGCGTTTGCCCGTCATATCAGAATTGAGGAAGTGGTAGCAAACGCGAGTTACAATAAACGGACGCTGATATCTCAAAAAGTAACCTGACTCCCTATAATTTGATGTAGGTCAATCGAACCCCTATATGGACAGGTGCATTTTGATATATAACACTATGGGTGGTAAGCGTTTCATAGTTGGTCATGAACGCCATATGTGCAAAGTATTGTTATGAATTTTCGAATTTGGTGTTGGATTACGGTACTCATACCTTATAGCACAATTTTTGATGGAAGTTGCATTTGGCTCACTGAGTTAATGGCCACGATTCCATCTCGAATGAGAGAGCTACCAAACGCAAAGTAAACAGTGATATATTCCAAATGAGCCTATTTTTCCTGTGCCATGGCGTAGTAAGGGTAGAGGTCGACGGGGGCAAAAGCATCCCCTCCCCTAACTGTATATATCGACCCATTAGATAGAACAAGAAAAGAGCTTTAAAATGTTTTTAATTGAAGCTTGTAGGACAATTTTGATGGAAGTTGAATCAATTTTTGTCGAAATAAATTATGGCTCACTACAAGTTAATGCCTGTACGATTCCATACTGCAAAAGAAGCACTATGCCTCCCCCCTCAAAAGAAAAAAATAGTTCCTGCCGGGATTCGAACGCGGGACCGAGCGTGTTCGAGTCGTGCTCGCTAACCACTAGACTACCAGTGATGAGGTTATCTCTAACAGTAAAAGTAGTGGATTTATTTATGAAATTGTCGGCTCTCTAGCAAAAACACGTAGCAGCCACTTGCGTACCGACAATTGTCGGTTCTCTATCTGGCACTACTAGGTGACGATAGAGTGCCGACAATTGTCGGTACCCCAGCAAATACCCCTGGACAGTCTCCAGTACCGACAATTGTCGGTCCTGGAGCCACTCCGTAAAACTATTGAAAACGGCGTTCGACAATGCCCCGTGTCCGACAATACAACTCTATACTTACTGCCGTCTGTTGATATTAGTTTACCAGCCGCCCTATTGCACTAACTGGTGGAGACGGACTCATTCATAAATGCCATATAAATTTTTTTATTTCACTGATTCTTATTTATTCATTCGAGATCATAAATGACTCAAAGAAAAATTAGCGGATGGGGCATCGGAATCTAAAACAATTCACCTTCCGAGTAACATAATAAGATGAACTGACAACGCCCAAAGCAAAGAATTGGAAAACAGAGAAACACCAGTATTTCTTACTACAACCATCGATGGGCTCTATCAGATGCTACAACCACAACATAAAATCTGTACGTTGACAAAACTCAGTGTACAGTAGTCTCATAATAATAGTGAAAATCATCGCAATACTTTCTTTAAAACTATGATTCACCAAATTCCCAGAATTTACATACCTGATGATTATAAAGCTATTATATGTTATATAGTGATAAAACTAAACCTAACTAAGGTTCAATAAACTGGCAAAGTGGGTCCAAAGTCTGGCATGCGCATATTGATCGGTCCCCATGGCATAACATTTAAGTTGCAAAACAAAACAAAACAAGGTAATTTCCTTACATGAACATGTTTCGGGGATCACATGCATCTATATACATTTTTGATGGTTATAGATTAACTTTGCCTAGAGCCTCGCAATGTAAATTAGACTCAAGTAGCACAGCCACCAGAATGGCCATATTGCTGGAGTTGGGGTGTGTCATGACCTATATTGGCCAACAAGGAAGTAAAAAGTAAAAAGAAGGAAATATGTTCTTTACCTTCCTTATCGGCTTACAATATAGAATCTATTCAAGTAAGTTTTATTCTTATAATAGTAAGTATATATACTGTCTTGTTAGATTGTTTTTGTAGTGCTTTGATAGAAGATGAGTGAACGAAATGTGATTCGAGAAAATTATCATCATCTGTTTTTCAATTTTTTGAGATAGAATTGTTTTCATGGCCTGACTTCGTCGCTAACATGCTAAATATAAGAGTTAGCTAACGTTTGGGAGTCTGACTTACCTTCTAAAGGTTAGAACCTGAATCTTAATGAAACCATATCACCTTTGCTGCGTCGATGATGATGCATAAACACAGCATTTGATAGAAATTAGTGTTAAGGTACAGCTGGAAAGTAACATTTTGGTAAAAAATTGCTATACCAGATGTTATTTTCTTGTACAAAATAAAGTATGCAGACATGTGTCAATTGCCTTGCTTTTTTCAGGAAAGTATCATTACATTGCCTTCTTTAAGAATATCTAGTAGGGGTTCAATGGTAGTATGTATCCAACAGACTGACTAGAAGTCAGTCTGTTATGATGTACTACTTTCCTGTGGAAATTGCAGTGAAATTTTTTGCACAAAATTATCAATTAGAGGAACCATTTCTTCAATAAAATGAGCATTACAAAATTTCAATTAAGTAGTAAGGTACAATTAAATACAATAAAAAGTAACACAGCATATTGTCAAGTGGAAATAAGGCTAGTTGAAGTAAAAATTTGCAAATTAATTTTACCAAATCGGCCATTTTGAATAGCACTTCCTATGTAAACAAATATTAAAAATTACCAAACTTTAACATAGGTGCCTTATAGTCTGAATATAATTCAGACTAAATAGGATATAGTCTAGGTTCAATGGGAACTCCAGGAAATTCTAAAATTCCACACTCTCTATTTTTCCAAATTTTCTTTCAAAGTTTCCAGACAACAGAAAATAACATGTGCAGGTATAGCAATTTTTTACCAAAATGTTACTTTCCAGCTGAACCTTAATGCTTTTCCGACTTTTTCATTTGTCATCAATGTTGTCTTCCGGGAAGGCGTTGTAGTTATCACGAAATAACGCATTGACCCTTGAACTTTACTTTGTTGACGTGTCAACCAAGCATGTCTGGTGTGAAAATTAAAAGAATACTAAGCAATGTTCTACATCCTCCAAGCTAAGTGAAGTAGCCAATATTTAAAATTACCAATTTCAAGTGAAGTACGCAACGAACGAAACTGCGTGATCTACACTCCCACTATTGGTCTGAACGAAATGCTACGTAGAAATATGAGCCATCTGCTGTATTAGTCGATTAATAGAGTAAGACCTGTTGGTGATGCTTTATAATTTAGACCAAAACATTGAAGAACAAACGAACCTGTAAATCGTGAACACAACGAACAAATATTCGGTTTTCACATATGTTCGATAATTTTTCGTATTGAAACTTCCGGAACTTACAAGGAAATCATTCATTTTCACGGTCAATGATTTACCTCTTGGATGTTGTGGCAAATGCTCCATGGTTGATGGAACAAAGGTGATATGGTTTCATTAAGATTCGGGCTCTAATCTTTAGAAGGTAAGTCAGACTCCCAAACGTCAGCTAACTCTTATATTTAGCATGTAAGTGACGAACTCAGGCCATGAAAACAATTCTAGGCCTATATGTTCTTGAATTTTAACATTTAATTAATGTCCCAAAGAGGAGATTTCATGGGCTGACTTCGTCGGTAGAACTTGAAAAATAAGATTTACCTGAAGATTAGGAGTCTTACTTACCCTCTAGAGGTTAGAACACACATTTCAATGAAACCCTATCACCTTTGTTGTTAAATATAGAGCATTTAGCACAATATCCAAGAGGTAAATTATGGATCGTGAAAATGAATGATTTCCTAGTAAGTTCCGGAAGTTGCAATACGATAAATTACCGAACATTTTGTGAAAATTGAATCTTTGTTCGTTGATTTTATAATTTACACGTGCGTGTATTCGTCTACACTTTGGTCTAAATTATAAAGCATCACAAACAGGTCCTAGAATATTAATAGACTAATACAGCAGACGGCCCATTCATACTTTCCGCACAGCATTTCATTCAGACCAATAGTTCAACTGTAGATCAGGCACTTTTTCTATCTTAGAACAGGCTATCCTCCTCTGCCCTGTCCTAAACTCGTCTGCAAAAGAGACCACTAAACATTATTTTCAAATATTTTAATTATTTTTACATCAGACATGGTTGGATGATATGTCACAAAATTAAAGTTCGAGGTCAATACAGTATTTCGTGATAGAGGCAACACTGTCCCGGAAGTAAAAATGAGGAAAATGGAAAAGTCCAAAAAGCATCAACACAAAATTCAATCAAGTACTGTGCTTATGCTTCATCATGAACAAAACATAGCTGATGTGGTTTCATTAAAATGTGTGTTCTATTCTCTAGAGGTGAGTAAGACTCCTAATCTTCAGGTAAATCTTATTTTTCAAGTTCTACCGACGAAGTCAGGCCATGAAATCTACTCTAACCTTTTATATTTTGATGCTTCTCTACCATGTTAAGGTACAGCTGGAAAATAATATTTTGGTAAAAAATTGCTATACCTGCACATGTTATTTTCTGGTACAAAATAAAGTATGAAGGCATGTGTCAATTTCCTTGCTTTTTTCTAGCTATTAATTTTAGCATATATAAGAACCTATAACACTAACAGTGAGAAAATACCATTAGACCTGTAGATTTGAAGTCATATCTAATAGAGATACCATTAAGTTAAGGATTTCCCTCAAAGCCAACTGTTTTGATAATAGAAGGAAAATTTATCAGTAGGTGTTAGCATTTATTTACCATGGTAGTCTAGACCATATTCTCTCTAAAAGACGCACACCCGACTTGAGTAACAAAATCAAGATAAAAATTTGAGAAAATAATCAGGTGATAAAAGGGTTTGTTCACTAACCACTATCAATTGAGCTGTTTCTGTGCATAATGCTGTTCTTGTTGTTGCTGTGTCTCCACAAGCTTTAAAACAATAACTATATTCATCATACCCTTGAAGTGACTGGCTAAAAGCTATACATGCATGTTAATTCTGACCGCAGCCTTGTGCAATATTCACATAACCATTCCACTATATTCCTATTATTCTCATATATTTTGCAGGCTGACAGCTAAAAAGATATTGAAACACAGAGATGGCATCCCCAAATAAGTTCAAGGCCCTCCAAGCCAAATTTCTCGAACAATCACCAGATGAGAAACCAGATCCACTGCCATCTTTAAAGCCTAAACCTGATCTGTCAGCTAAACCAGTAATAACCCCCAAACCAGCAGTTGGAACAAAACCTAGCATTCCAACAAAGAAACCCATAATTTCGCCAAAGGCAAGTCCAGCTGGGGATAAACCTGAAAAGAAACCTGGAATATCAACTGCAGCAGTCAAATCAGTAACAGTCAATAAAGAACATATCGATAAAGTCGAAAAGGAATGTAAAGAGTTACCCAAACGAGGGAGCACACTTAAGATTGCTGGTGTTTTTACTCAGAATGATACACAAGGGCAGAATCCCTCTCCCAAGCCAAAACCAATCCCAGTATCAAGAAGCACAAAGCCAATCAAACCACCGGATAAATCTTTACATAGAGGTAGTAAGTATATCCCAGACTCTCAAAAACCCAAATTAAAAGACATAGCAGCTTCATATAAATTAGGTAGCAATCAGAACAGTATTAATGGTGATAAATCTAGTGCAACTACTCGTGATCAAAATGGGATTGTTGTTAAGGCTGCTGATGAGTCCAAAGAAAATGAACCAGGGTTGAGTCCTGAAGCTGTAAAACAATTCAATGAAATAGAAAGTGTGGCTCTTTCACAAATAGAGGCAGAGAAAAGTGTCAAAGACAATAATAAAACAAATATTTCATCTGATGCTGAAAATGTAAAGGTGATACCTCCAAAATTTAAATTTTCACAGTCACATATTGAGCAATCAACTGCAGCTGATACAAAGGAGAACAATAATAGTGAACAATCTAAAGAAATTCAGAATGCAATACTTAAGGAGACTGACTCCGAAAAAGAACAAACAACCTCTAAAGCAAAGCCAGAAGAGGAAATCAATGTAAATCCAATTAAGAATACTCCACGTAAAAATAAGCGGTACCGTATGCGGCAGCTTCCAAAAGAAATAGGTGTGCCACCCAAAAAGCCAAATAAACCACCCATCTACAAACTTCCAGTGGTCGAACAGGAACCATCAGGCTCAATATTTCCTTTGGCAAAAAGAAAACTGCCAAGCCCTCCAAATGGTAAGTGTTATTGTTATTGGATAATATTTCATTTTTTAGGTACATTATATCAAATACATGTACAGTGTCCCAGTAATCAAAGTTACTTTTTAAAGCTACATTCCATGTCCAAGTAAATTGTAATGAGAGGTCCTTTATTGAAACTTGTTCATTTATTGTTAAAATAAAAGTCAGCATATGAATTAATGAATGCTGCATAGTACTTAGGTATTGTATAGAAGAGCTCTTAATGAACCATTCAGAAGAAATCAGTAAACATGCAATATGACCAACAATTTATTGATTCCTTTAAAATGCTTTAAAAACATGTATCTGTTTAAATGATGCCTACATGGCAAGGTTGTGTATTCAGATCAGGCAAACATTTACTGCGTTGTATCCAGCAGATATTCAGTTTTTTAGCATGTTCTATGTTGTTTCATCAAAGTCATCTCAACCCAACTACTTCATACAAAAACAATCCACGCATTGTGAAATATCTGTACACTGTCAGACTCTTATCTTTTGTCAGCACGTTCATAAAGGAAGTAGAATCAGTTGAGAATAAGTTTCAGATTGTCACAATTTTACAAATTGTTTTGCTCTCATCACATTTTTTACCTATTTTCTAAATAGTCCATGTGTTCTGACTATTTTTATCCTTTTAATTCTACTGTTATCTGACAATAATTATAAAAGGGGAACACTCCCCGAACCTTGTCTTTCCGAACCTTGTTGGAACAAAATAGCATATACAACATGTTTTTAGACTCTCAATATTATAGTAATACAAAGGAATTTTTGGTTGATTTTAAAAAAGTATTCAAAACATTAAAACAAAATCTCCCCAAAATAGATAAAAATCAAGATAAACCTTTTATTTCATTAACAAGATACTTTTTTAAAATCAACCAAAAGTTCCTTTGTACAATTACAATATTGAG
The DNA here is from genome assembly GCA_903813345.2 of Owenia fusiformis. Classification (NCBI taxonomy): domain Eukaryota; kingdom Metazoa; phylum Annelida; class Polychaeta; order Sabellida; family Oweniidae; genus Owenia; species Owenia fusiformis. Next base: position 23,648,856 of record CAIIXF020000001.1, on the reverse strand, counting down.
AGACCTAAACATGTCGTTCTGTACCAATGAGGTTCGGAAAGATGTTTCATTTCACTCTGGAAACATGATACCAAGAACAAAACAAGTGTTTGATGTGTTTTTTAAAACAATATAGATGAAAGTATATATATATATATTTCAAATTATATTGTTACCATTCAAAAGATGACCATTAAATTGAAGATGTGTTAAATTTTTAGATTTTTTTCATGTCTGGTTTAAGAGAAACGTGTGTTCAAAAAGTTCTCCATATCTATACCACTCCTTTAACACGAGTCCCTGAAAACAACAGGCGATTTTGTGAAAACAACTGGTGAAAATCACCTGTTGCCTGCTGCTAATGAAACCCCTGTAATGACTATCAGTATCAGTCAATCATTTTAATTAATGTTTTTATGTTTTGTAGAGAATGATTTATCAAAAGAAAATAAAAAAGCTGTATCGCCACTACCCCCAATTCCTAGTCCCAATGAATCCAGTCCAGCTCTTCCACCACGTAATGCCAGGACTCCATTACCCCCTCCCCCAATCAACAAGCCACTTCCTGTACCCCCTCCCCACAGCGATGCTCCCCTACCCCCAGTCCCAGCATCATCAATGGCTCCTGATGACATAGCTGATAGTGATGGAGAGGTTTACAATGAAGTCGATTCACCACCTGCCAGTAAAGTAGCAAAGCAAAGAGTCAGCTTAATGTAAGTATTCACTTGTACTGAATATTTAGAATTGTTAAATGAGGAGGAAATTACTGAGAGACTTAATAACAAGTAAATTTTATATGTTTGACAGACGTAATGAAGATTGTCATTATTAAGCAACAATTTCTGAACAGGGAAGTTTATTATTCGCATGTTGAATTTAGTACCGGTTAAGTGGACAATAATTGGACACTGTTTTGCAATAAATTGGTAATTAATTTAAATATACACCTCAAGAATAGAAGAGATTTTACTTCACCTGACCTGTTGACCTGGCATTTTACTGACATTGACCTTTTTTGACCTGACATTTTACTTAATTTTCATTTAAAAATGATCAAATTTTAAATGTTGAAATGATTTCTTCTCAGTGTCAGGCAATTAGATGAACAAACGAAACAGAGGTGAGGATTTAGTTAAAAGATATAGTGTTAATGTAATAACAAGTTTAAAATCAGATAAGTCCCCTGAATAAAATTCCTTTTATCTAATATGTCTATATATCTATATATGTACTCCCTGTGATGTATTCCTTACCCTAACTTGCCCTCATATATTAAATATATATTCTTATAAAATATAAGTGAATATCATATAAGTCACCTAGGATTTTCCTGATTTAACATATAACCCCTATAGCTGTGTGTTTGATGTATTTATTTTAAATGTAATCAATCATATTATGATTTGGTCTGGTGAATTAAAAATTGTGATTTGTAAAAACCTGTACATAAAGAAATCTCATCTGGTTGAAAGTGTTCCTTGTAGATCTTTACAGAGGGATTTCCCTATAACACGTTTACTGTACATGTATGAATTTATGGAATAAATTGGTTCAGTAAAGAGGCTAAGAATTCAGTAGGTTTGGTGGGTTGCATTAACTCATGTTCTAAAAGCTATGGTGCAGTAATAAAACAATTTAACGTTTCACTCCAACTCTTCAATATAATAAATATTGTCCTTGCAACATTAACTAGGAATAATGAATTAAACATTGAGATTGTTGTCTATAAGTGGGATTCATCGGTTTTTTTGGAGCTGGCATAGGCTGCATATCTTTTGCATTCGTTCGACTTCGCTTCTAAAATGAGAGCCTCATCTTCACTCTTTCAGTTTGCAATGAATCTCTGAACTCACTGAGCGAATCAGAGTTTTTCGTCGAAAACGGATGACTTTCTATATATGGTTATTTTGTCTGACATAATCACATAATTATTGTGCACGCATTAAGCACTTGTTCCTTTCAGCTCGCTGATTGGTTGAGAAAAGGTCAGCGCGGGAGGTGTGAAATTATTTATGACGGGCATCGGTCGTGGGGGCGGGGCTGCTAAACTGTAATATAGTCTATACTAGGCAGAGGGTAGTTGATAACGAGACTCTGCGTGCAGTGTATAGGCTGCGTGGGTTTGCCGTTCGTGACCTTGTAAATACTTTGGGACAGATGGCATTAAATGGCATGGACACACAGTGGGCAAAACTTGTTTTTCAACAAGATACCCCCTTACACCAAATACAAAAATTAATTTCTTAATCAAAAATGCCCAAAATTATTCAGATGGTGGCGAACAGTAAGCCCACACAGCCTCATATGACAGTTACTGAACAGATCAAATTAAGGGTGTTGTATATCTTGCAGAGTTATAAGAACTCAAAAATCGGGATGTTTTTTTGGGACACCCGATATATGGTGTATATTGACATGAGTTCAGCTTAACCTTGAATGACATCATAATATTGATTCTGGATCTAGGCATAAAACTAAATCCCAGATTTGCACAGCACCCTTATTCTCCAAAAACATTCATTGTTGTAAATAATGGATAGAACCAAATATGGTAAAAAGACTTTTTTGAGGACATTTAGATATGAAACAATTGAAAATAAACTTCATTTTATCATGTTTCGTTCAATTTAACAGAAATATTTACCCCAAATTCAGCCAAATTTTGAAGGTAAAGTATACATGGTATATTGAATGTAAAAGCCAAACTCCTCACCATTGAACATAAACAAAATCATGATGAACGTAGAACCTATTAACACTCACCTTACATACATAATCCCCCTCCCCTTTTGTTTGTAGATCTCCAATGGGGGAAGATGAAGAAGATGAGATATACGAGGAAGTTGAATCTGCAAAACATAGTCCCGAAAAGGATTTCATAATTCCCCCGAATGGTGAGAAGATTTTTCTACATTTTAGCACCAAGCTGATACTTCATCTAAATCTCTTAATCCTAACCCATAAATAAAAATGTCTCAAAAAGGTTTATACAAGGACCCCTTATAATAGACCCCGCTCCCTTGATTGTAGATGCCACACAAAGTTTACTGACATTATATACAATACATTTATGTTGATGCCCCCATATTCATAAAAGTAAAGATGTCTCTAAAGGTTTCATTAATTGACCGCCTACCAGCCTACCCCTTAAATAAAAATGTCTCAAATAAGTATATACAGTCTACTCCATACAAACATGTTTTTAAAAGGTTTATTTGTATATAGAATCAGAGAGTGAAGAAGAACAGTTTGAGGAATATGATGATTCGCTGGCTGTAACATCTGCTGATGCTGTAGATGATGAGATCTATGAAGCTTTTGATGAACCCGAGATGTAAGTTACAAGTGACACATATATTGAATTAGTTCTCGCCTTACCGATATAAGGTTTGATATTGGCGAAAGTTTGCTTGGAATTGGCATTTAACTTTTCCTGTTTGCCCATTTTCAGACAAATCACATAATGGATCAATTAAACATTTTCAGTCATGTTTCTTGGTATAAGAATATGGTTTTGTTAAGTTTTTTGGTGTGCTAGGTATATTTTAGGGAGCCATTTCTAATTTATGGGTACACTATTTACTGTGTGCCTTTGAATACTGGTACTGTATATAATGATTTTTTGACTCTTGGATTAAGATGTCGTTTAAGACTTTAAAAAAGGACTTATTAATACCTAGAGGTGTCACACTGACCTGGAGTCAACCCAAATCTCGGGTCGGAAGGGTCACAAACCACTACTTACCAACTTCGGGTCGGGTCACAACACTCACAACACTAATATCGTAGTTATCGTAAAATGCTTTATATTCCTGGCAGAAATTTTAATCTTCTAGCTTGCCTATTTCTTATATTTGTATTATCACAGACAGAAAACAGTTTACAATTCTTCTTTAACGATTAAATGCTAAGTTTCTATGATTTTTCCTTTATCAAAGCATAATATGCAGTAATGCAGGCTTAAACAGAACACATGGAAACTAAATTGCAACAGTATTACAATTATATTAAGAAAACAGAATGAGGTTCTAAGATAAATCATGATCTTTGAAGGAAAAATTTATAAGACATAAATCATATTTAATTACATGTTGCGTGTGATAACAGTTAAGTATGATTTACACAATTCACAAGGAAGTTGCTACATTTACTGGCTTTCGCTTTCATACAATTGATTATCCTGTTTCCTTTTGCTTAATTTGGTTCTATACGAGAATATGTTGCTCAATTATCAGGATAAAATGATAGTGAATTTCTTGGGAAAACGCACAGGGAAAAGAGGCTGTTTTAAATCAGCAACTGACAATTTAACCTCTTGGCTTTCTCGTCACCTCAGAAATGAGCTTGAAACCCAGAGTGACGAGATAATCCGTCACAATTTTTTTCACTAAAATTGCTCTTATTTGAACAATTTTTAGACAATTTACACAAAACTTGTTTTAAAATGTCTAGAAATGATCTCTGCCGTCTAATTTTACTAAATTGAACATCGTCTGTTGTATATGTATGTACTAAAATGTCAAAAGCTGGCAAAAATGAAAAATTATCTGGTTTCAACCTATTTTAGAACCTGGGATTCAAGAGGTTAAAGTACTTTCCAAAGGTCAAAACATCTTGGCTTAAGACAACTCATGGATGCCTACAGGATCAGGTGAAACTAGTCATAATTCATAGGCTTCCTAGTCAACTCGTACCCAAGACAACTCGTACCCAAGACAACTCGTACCCAAGACAACTCGTACCCCAGACAACTCATACCCAAGATTATTTTCAGTATTATGGGTGCTTATAAGGGGAAAAATTGAGTTTGTATAATAATGTTTTCATATTATAATGTGAATCAACTAAGCCTCAATATTTTTTTGAATTTAGAAGACATTTTTCTCAATGGATCGGGAAAGCATTTTGATTTAACTTGGATCACCTTTATATATATAAATAAATATAATTACAACATTAAATCTAATACTTGTTCCAAACACTCATAAACATACAATATTTTGCAAAATGATTATGAATATGTGGATTAAACATATGTCTCTTCGCTTGAACATCCTGAATCTGTGACCAATATAAAATAATAGTCAAAATAAATTGACACTCAAAGCTCAAAATGTCACAAAATTAAATCAATTTCTTCCGAAAATTCTTCTTCAAACTTTAAATTATTCTGAACAGTATGTTACAATTATAATATGTATATCTATTCACATTTCCAGTCCAACGCTTGATTCAAAACAAAATAAACAATTGGGTACGAGTTGTCTTGGGTACGAGTTGTCTTGGGTACGAGTTGTCTTGGGTACGAGTTGACCAGTTACCATTCATAGTACATCTTTTGTTCAATATGGCATTTTCTTTAATTAGGCTTTAAGAAGTAGATTCTGTGTTTCACATCATCTTGCCTGAATGTTTTTGAGAATATATCACAATAACAGTAGTGTCTGCAAATTGGTATTGTGTATCCTTTATAAATTGTACATATTTCCTCTTTGTATTTTGATGAGTTTATGTTTAATTTCCTTGTACTCTTGCACGATTTGGATTTTGCCAGAACATAAAACGAAACATCTACTTCAAATTACCTCATAGCCCTAAACAAATTTCTATTCATAGTGTATTTTTTCTCCTTACCGGGACAACTACTTCAATACATTATCTTCTTTTATCCCAGGGGCATTATTAGGTGAATAAAGGCTTGCAATAAAATGCATATCTAATGAGTTGTTATGAGTAGGATGACATCCAGTTTACTACAATAATAGCACTTAAAAAGTGGGATAAATATAGCAAATGCATACTTGGTTAAAGGATATGGTTGTGAATTTACTTTTTGAATTCAGTTTTTTAATGTATGAGAATTCAATTATGTATTTTATTAATTGTTTTATTAATTGTAAAATTAAGATGCATGTTCACTGGTATCAATGAATTGTGTGAATAGAGTTAAATCCTGAATGGGAATTGTTTATCAACTCTGAGTGAAGAGATTAGCCATTTGTTTTTTCACTGTCATATATCTTCTGTAATTGGTTAGGTAACAAAGAATAGTACTTGTGAAAGATGCACAAGTATTCCCCTGAATATACGGTAATGAAATATTTGTATACTATTTTCATAAGGTCCCTTTGTTCCCTGAGTTAGAATAGATGTTTTCCTGCAATATACCATATATCTAGTCTATGTTTATTCACAGTGACACTGAAGAAGTTAAAAAGAAGGAAGAACTACGCAAGCAAGAGAAAGAGGAACAACAGCGTAAACTAAAAGAGGAAAAGGAGAAAAAAGAAAGAGAGCTAAAAGAGAAGGAAGAACGAGAAAGAAAGGAACGTGAAAAGAAGGAAAAAGAGGAAAAGAAACGAATAGAAAAGGAAGAAAAGGTAGCACATGAATATTACTTTGAATAGAATCTTAGCACAGCACAGAAGTATTGGATTGAATGTATGAGGATTTTCAATGCCCTTATGAAAATAAAGTGAAAGTGAAACAAGCACTAGCCAATTAATAGATTAAGTAGCTTCTTCAGCATTTCTGTAAGGGGCATTACCAGGAGCTTACAAAAAAGATGTACGCTTATAAATGTTTATTCTTATCTGTTGAAGAGAGATTGACATGCCTTTAACATGTCTTTCTGCAATTTCATTTAAAAAGTTTTGTCATCTGGCCTTACTAAACTGAAAATTAACCTACAGTGGCCTTAGATAGATTTTATACTGTAGCCTAAAAATTCTAATTCAGTTCATTTCTGATTTTAGGAGAGACTTGCCAAAGAGAGAAAAGAGAAGAAGGAAAAAGAGAGGAAAGAAAAGGAATTGAAAACTAAATTCAAGGTATGATTTTTTACTCACTGACATTTGTAATTAAATGATGAATAATTATCCAATACATATTAATGGGGGTTAAGTGTAATATATTATGACGGAGAGAATTGATTTTACCCCATGATTGTGTGTCTCTCAGTTGTGTACTGTGTTGTTTGTCTTATGATTGTATACCCCTTGATTGTACACCCAATAAATGTAGACCCCATGATTGAACACTCCATGATTGTTTACTTACCCCATATTTCTTTACCCCTTGATTGTACACATCATGTTTGTGTACCCGATGATTGTTTACCCCTTGATTGTACACCCAATAAATGTACACCCCATAATTCTATACCCTATGATTGTGCACCCCATTAAAACATTGTCCTGTATTATCCCTTTTTTCCAGTTTGAAGGGGAGGAGATAGTCATACATACGGGAACAGTTGTATTTGGCACTAAAGGTAGCAAGTTAGATTTGGATCTTAAAACTGGAGATGTTGTCTGGATTATACGTATGGACCATAATCCACCTGGGAAATGGCTAGCTAAAACACAAGATGCTAAATGTGAGTATTAAGTCTAATATGGGGTTTAGAGAATTTTGTTGCATACATGAATCTGACAATAATTTAAGCTTTCTCTTGCTATTGTCAAAATGTATTGCTCAATTTGGTTTATATTTGCATTTTAATGTCACCACATCACCACCATATGTGGTGATATATTGTTAGTCTCTACCTTTTTTGTGACGGTAGTTGGCATCCGGCATTTGGTGTCTGTAACAAATGGGCAGTGGTGACATTTAGCATGTTGATGCCTTGTATTAGTTGAAAGTAGACTTAAAATTAGAACAATATGGCATGTTTGAATTGTATCTAGTTAAATTACCTCATAAAACAATTTGTATCATTTTCTACTTTTGTGCATTGTGAATTTTATGATTTCCAGATGGATATGTTGTCTCTAGTAACATAGATGTTGACACAAATACAATCAAAAGTGTGAGTATTTTATTACATTTCTAAACTAAACTAAAAAAAAAAAAAAAAAAATATCTCTGAGAAAGAAAATCAACAACTTTAAAAAAAAAATAAATAAAAAATAAAAAAATAAAATATCTCTGAGAAAGAAAATCAACAACTTTGTACATTTCTAAACTATGTTGTAGTTTTGTATCTATAGGACAATGATGATTAGGATATAATGTTAGGAATAATGAACACCATGAAAAGTATATACACTGTTTGTGCAATTTCCTTTTATTGTATGGTATTGTTAACTTGAAAATGTATTTTAATGACTATTTTAGAAAGTATGTTTTAATCCATGGCACTATATCGGAACTTGCAAATAGTTGAATAAAAATGACATTGCACTTTGATTTGAGGAAAATAAAAAATGTAAAATGAAAATCTTATCAGAGAATTCAAGAGTAAAGTTTTGTTGCATTTTTATTTTTCATCAGAAAGTTAATAAGTTGATGAAAGTTTCAGATGATGTTGTTCATAAAATGCTTTGAGTGTTCAATATTATAATTGTTAGAAATCACCATTATGTTAACTTAATGTATATTTAGAAGACCTCAGCTGTGTCTTTGAATGTTGACAGGAAAGTGTAAGTGTTTGCTTCACCCATGTCATTACTGCCCTGCTCTGTTTCACAGCCTTTTAGTCACTTCTCTCGTAGAGTACAATACACATGTGCATTTTCTGTATCACCTTACACTGGTCATGACTAACTCGATGGTGGGAGCATTTTCCTTTATGATTTTTATTTGCTTTCCCAAAATTAGTCAAATAATATCAATTTTATGATCACAGGCCTTAATTTTAATATCTATTTTAAGTGGGTGCATCATCTGCTTGTTTCAATTCTGGGGAGATTGCTGCTATATATGTTGGTCTTGGTGATGAAATTGGGGTGTTGAAAATAAGGGGAGGGGGATAAAAAGTCCAAAGCAGATGTTTAGCCGAGTAAAGATAGCTTTTGCTTCACGTATCTTCTGATTGTGTAAAATCATATATATTTCTAATCTCTGCATCTAATAAACTCTGCACAAATGTCCAATCTGGATTGAACATTGAATATCATTCAACTTGAATGTCATTCATAGTTCATGTTCAGTCAGCTATTGAACTTTTAAAAGCTCATGAACTTTGTTGAAGTCAATTTCAAATTGAGTTCTCATATCCTTACACATAGTGTGTAATATAGAAACTTTTATTCATCTAAATCAAATATTTTTTATTTTTCACAAAATGAAAATAGAAAAGGTTTCAAAACAGATTAATTTCCTTTTTGAACTTCCTGTTAACATTGAGAAAATGATTTCATTCTGCAACATGATCTTTATCACATGCACTGTTGACATTCAGTTTTCATTCATTCTATATACATGTAGTTGTTAATATACTGGAGAAAAATTGGAATTTTGCTATTTAGATTATACATCCCCACCCCCTACCTATGGATGATTGAAGTCACTTTCTGCATGCATCTATTTTTTACCTTATCTGCAAGTGCCCACTATCAGCCATCTTCTTGAATAGATTCATACATTACATATTCACACTCACCATCTGCCATTCAAACATGACATCAGCTATCTTCTTGAACAGGTTTGATAATCTATTCAAACATGACATGGCATATGTTGTGTCTTTGTCACATAATGGGTTGATAAGTCAAAAATGAATTTCCTTTACTCTTTCGCGTTTTTGACTTCAGCCTATTATTTGATTGAAACCAAACACAGTTCTTAGTTCTTATCACTTTAACCATCATCCCATGCTGTGTCATGTCATGTATGGTGTGGTGTCATGTCATGTTACTGTCTATTGTGTCATGTCACTGTCATGTCATGTGAAGTCTATTGTGTATCTGCTTACAGGCAATGGAAACTGCTTATGGCTCAATGAGAAAAAAAGCTAATCACCTCCTATCAGTTGTACCAAATAAAGAGTAAGTCAGTTTGGACTAGTTTCACCTGATCCTCAAATAAATCATACATCATTTTCGAATAGAGCTTCTGTAGAGGTTTTCTTAAGTTAAACTCAATAGAACTTTAGTTGCAACAAAATGAACATTGACAGATCTTTTGATTGAACATATTAGGAATGAACATTCAGAATACATGTATATGACTGATTCATTCCCCAGAGAAAGCTTCCATCAGAGGTTTTGCATTATGACTGTTTAATTTTTGGTTAGTCATTTGTATGATTTTCTGAAGATCTAGATGTTGTAGTAACATTAAGAGGAACCACCTATCATTTGTTCAAAATGAAAATAAAAACCGATTAAAAATACAAAACAAAAATATTAGATAGTTTAGTTATTCACTTGAAATGTCATGAATAAGATTTGATCCTCCTAATGTGACTTTTGGTGTGCAGTTCAATTTTATTTTGAACTTGTTGTTTAAAATATGTCCTGACTTTTGCAATTTATGCTTCAGTTATTCCATTAATTGTAACAAAGATCTTCAAATAGAATTGCCCAGCTTTTAAAGCTTTTCCTCAATCCTAATTTTGAGTAATAATGAATTTCATCAAGATTAACATCATATACCTCCCTTTGTCTATTACCCATGCACCTCCAATACCCTGTAATGCATATGCTTCTTTGTAATTTTGAGTACACATAATTTTTGTAATATCTTGTTACATGCATGAAGTCTCTTCAGCTACGTTATATTCTTTTAAAATGCATAATATAACTTATTGACTAGTGCCCAAATTTGCTGGCCAATGTTACCTAAGTATAACATAGATGAATCCTGTTGGAATCATGCAAAAATGGAATCGTTAAAAATCTTCTTTGAAATGTTAATATATACTTGTATGAGCAAATAGGTGCAATGATTTAAAAAATACTGATAATTCAAATAATTCAATAAAATAATTTACGAAATATATCTACATTGTATATGTATGTTATGCCTTTTGACTAACATTATGTTTTTCTTGATTTTCTTTCATATATTTTTTATAATTATTTAGCTTTAGTGGTTTTTCTTTTCAAAATTTTATTTTTATTTTCTTGAAATTCCTTGTTTCAATCCATTTTTGTGCAAATGTTTATTTATTTCCATATAGACCACAACAGAAATTCATGCTTTGTCAATCTTTGTTTCCAGGGACGCAAACAATAAAAGTAACCAATCGCTGAACCTTACTGACGGTTCTTTGGACCAAACCACAGGTGAAGGTAGGTCATCGTCTGTTCCGGATAATCATTGGGATACCTTGGGGGTCTCATACCATGGTTTTTCGAAAATCCATTTTTTCTGCGAAATTGAAAAACTATTCTCTTGTTCAAAGTATATTCACTAGAAAGTATAAACTTAACATAACACTTTGCATATTCAAAATATTTGAACTTTCAATATACTTGTGTTTGAAATTCATATACTTGAATTGTTTCTGTTCCTGGTTTCAGATATTTACGAGGATACAGCATAATGAAGAACTGTAAAATATTCGACATGCTTGTGTCACTATAAGTCTGTGATCAAAGTCCCCACAATGCAGGATGTGACTATTGTACATAACAAAGAAATGTTCCAAATGTAATCAATCAAGTTATTTATGCTTTTATGCATACATATGAGATTAATCATACACCATGGAATCCCTTGTGAGGATTGACTGAAATACTATGCAACTAGAATCAAAGTCATGCAGAGTAAATGGTATCCATAGCAACAAGATGAACAACATGCAGTACGAGAATACGCAAAAATACTAAACTGATATAATGAGTGTAAATAAAGTATGAAATCTAGCAATATTGTATTATTGTATACTGTGCTTTTATTGTATCTCATAGTAATATATTTTTATTGTATTTTACTGCTGCCTTAAAGGAGCATTCAACCCAATAATTCTGTGTATTGGGTATAGCTTTCCTTACTTGGCATTGTATAAAGTATATTAGCTTGGATCTTAAAATCAAACAGTAGCATATACTATTGTAAATTGTAATGTATGCATTAATTCAATCCCTGGCTGAGAACCAGTAATTAAAGCTTCATCAAATAATATATTAAACGTATCATGATATAATACATCCGTTTCCATTTCTATGTTGGAGAAAACATAGTGTATTATATAATGAAAACTGTATTGACTTTCTGCATACCATGGTTTTTATCATCAGAGTGAATATATACATACAAGTTTTATACATGGACAAAATTATGCGGCGTTTGCTTGATTGCAATTTAAAATGCAAAGGTGTCACAAATAGTTTATACCTCATATACAGGGTGCCCCAAAGAAAATTGTACTGAGAGAAAAATATGGAAATACTATTTGAGTGTGGAAGGAATATTCTCAGAATTTGGTCACCTGACAATAAATTTAATGATCATTAACTCCTGAACATTTTACCAGATATTTATTATATTAAGTTAGAGAAAACTCAAATTTCCCATTAAATAATTTACAAATTTCTAAAAAAATTTCAAACTTCTATTGGAAATGATATTTCTGTATCATGTGAACAGTTCATCTTTTTTCAATGAAGGAAAAAATTATTTATATTTCATTTGGGTACACTTTTTGGGACACCCTGTACATGTCATTGTGTAAAATATATACTTGCACTTAAAAAGGTGGCGTGTCTGCTTAATAATACATTCAAATGAGTGATGTTTTTAGATTTGGCTAATGTGATATATAAATTATAAAATGCTCATGAAGAATTGTCGAAATAACATGTTTGATGTAGTGCCATTACAATAATTTACCATGTGGTGACATTTTGTCACATTAAGGCCTGGTATATTAGTAATCTGGGGTTCGTTTTTCATACGATCGTAACTTACGATTCCGAGAAAACCATTTGTCTCTGTTTTGATGAACAATGACTTGCGACCAAATCGTAAGTTACGATGGTTTCAAAAACGGACCCCAGAGTAAGTTGTATTTGTAATGAAAGAAATGGAACAAACTTAATAATTTATTATTAAGCACTACTTTTTATGTGACGCATTCAAGCAAGATTACTTAAAAACTATGTATACAACATATATGATAATAGATACGAGTAGTGTTGCTATTTTTGTAAGGTAATTTTAACCAAAGAAGTAAACTTTGTAAAAGCATATTTTCATAAAATTATGATAGAAGTTCAGTTTTATGAAATCAAAATATTTGTATTGTTCTTGTCCAGTGAGAAGAGTTGATCCCAAGTTTCATATGACATACATATATGAAGTGTAGACCTTTGTGTATTATATGTGTACACTTGTGTACATGTACTCATATATATGAGTACATATTGTGTAAATCTAGTTGCATAATTATAGGAGTTGGGTACTAACTTATCTTGTATGCCTTAGCTTTAGTTTATACGCATAGCATCTTTCGTGATAGGCTAGATTATAAGAATATTTTATTTTGATAAAAAATATATGTTCTATCATATATAGTGCTTATTATCTTACAAGTATCTATTTCATTGTTAATGGAATTTATTTTGCTCTCTAATAAATGCTGCTTTTTGTTTGTTTTAAACTTTATGAAGTAGTCTCTTTGTATACAGTTTAATGTAAACCTAACATGGGCACTTCTCCTTTGTTGAGTTTGTCAATAGCAACTTGGTGAAAATTATCATTTTTAAAGTAGGTTCCATTTTAAACACAAGACTGTTCTTACTGTTGAGATGTGAATTTTGATTTGAGAAAAATCTGTGCCTGTATGTAATGTTTATATGTCGTACTGTACATGTACCTAGAGTTCATGTCTTGATGTAAGAAATTTTAGTGCAATAATTTTGTAGCCTTTGAAAAAAGTATTATTAGAGAAAGAATTTTGAGTATTGTGAACAGGAATAAATCCGTATATGATTGATGATAAAATCATTATCAATATTTTTGATTATGTTAGAATAACACAAATAGCCATATTGTTTTCTTTATCATTTTGCACTGTGATCTACTCTGTTGAGACAAGACCACTGTTCCAATGGAGTAATACGAGGGTTGATCCAAAAGTTCCGAACCGTTTGCTCTAAAAATCTTAATATTTTATGAATATACCACCCTTTTTATAGTGGTTTCATTTTATGTCAAAATAAACAATTAATTTGATCAGTAACATAGGTATCTGGTTACCATAGCAACATGACAACAGGGTATGTGGAGCAAGAGAACGACACATTGTAGAGTTGGAAAAAAGTTGACACTTGAAGGGTGTATACAGGGTACCAAATATATTTCAAATTTGCTAGTCATGCCTATTAATCAATTATTCTTTCATTAGACCAATGCTATATGTGTGATCTGATATAATACAAGCTATAGTTGGCAACTGTTATGTCATTGACCACAAGAATGCCTTGCGCCAAAAGCAGTCAAATTAAAGCATAAAATCCAGTTTGATTTTGACAATGCGCAATTCCATACCTAAATACTTACTCAAACGCCAATGAAAATATGCACATGCCTTGGCTTACCATTGCATCCTTCTCACTATATCTGCCTCCTCTGACGTTTATCTTTATAGTGACCTTACAAATTACAAGACAAGACATGCTTTTGAACATTAAATGAAGTCCGTCTTGCTGTTCTTGAATGGCTTTCTGAGACAGGTGATGGTGAATTTAAAGATGTGTTTGATCAAAGGGTCAGCAGATATACTAAGTGTATATAAGGGGATATTAGAGACTGTTTTGCAAAATTAAATCAAGAACTAACAATGAAATATGGACAAATTGAAAAAATAATTGGTTAATAGGCAGGCATGACTGACACATTTGAGATTTGGTACCCTGTAACACTCTTTTAGAATCACCTTTTCAACCTCTACAATATGTTGTGCTCTTGCTCCACATACCATGTTGTCATGTTACTATGGTAACCAGATACCTATGTTACTGGCCAAATGTGTTGCTTATTCTTACACAAAATGAAACTACTATATATGGGGTGGTTGTGGCCAAATATTAACAATTTTCATAAAGTATTAAGATTTTTAGAGCAAACGGTTCGGAACTTTTGGATCAACCCTCGTAGTTTGATCTTGGGGGAAAAATTATTGTTAGATTTTCATTTTGATTTCAGTGAAATTATGTACTTCTGTGTGATACAAAATAGAAAAGGCTTGATTAGAACCTGTTGGTATAAATCGCTGATTTTTCACTTTCAGAAAAGTTTTTTACACCCTGTCTGTAAAAAGTGAAGTTTGCATGAATATGTTGAAAATTCTAAGAGTCAACTTATTGAATGTTCAGTTTGAACATCGTACATATCCAATGAGCTAGTCCCTTTGACGACACCCTGGGTAAAACCTTTAAGGCAGTTTGTGTGTTGCTGAAAATCCATTGTATTTTGCAGCTAGAGCCTATTTGCTTATGGCTTTTGTTTGAAATGCATATTATCATTCGATTCAGACAGAAATAAAAGATATGTTATTTTACTAAACATAAGTATTATGTTCTGCTTAAATATGCCAGTGCTATGTACAAAACATTCCATTTGGATATAGTGTGATCCAGCATTGTCAAAACACCAAAATGGCAGCATAAATATTTTCCTCAATTCATTGAATGCCATTGCCACCAATCACACTTGTCACTTTGAACATACACTTATTCCTGTTGATGGTATAATTATATGACAGACCGGGTATATTACATGACAAAATGTGACCACCTTCTAAGTTATAGCAAATTGTAGACACCAAACTCCAAACAGTGACCACCAAATTTTGAAAACTGTCCACAAAAAAAGTTGAAGACTATAACAATATGGCGCTGACATAAAAACTGAACACAAAAATATTTTGTTTATTTATTTTCATATATTTATTGCATCTAACAATTCACGAGGTGTTGTAAGAGTGTTCAATATAATGTAAAAATTATAAACAACGGTTAAAACTATGAGAAATAAATGAAACATGTTTAAGTACCAAAGTACCATCTCCTATATCATACAATTGAAAATGTGTTATATTTATTTAATTATACATTTCACATATGTTAATTCTTATGTCTGATATATCTAATATTTATGTAAAACTCAAACCAAATACATGAGTATTTTCTCCTCATGCTAATTTCTTAAATATCATAAAGGCAAATCCACAAATATCAATTCATACCCAAAATATCGATATGTTTCGTTTTTACTTTACAAAATAAGATTTTCAATTTAGCAATATTAAACATGTATTTATAATTACATTTTCTTATGAACTTGATATCACACATATATAAAATGTAACACAAAACTTAACAATATATTTAATAGCATCTACTTTAAAAAGCATAACAATTGGAAATATATTCTGAGCAATTAATATTAGTGATGTTCTGCACTTAACTCATAGAAAAGCTACTTTGATATATTCTCAAGATATTTTCTACTCATTGGAGATAGATAGCGTACATGTATGTAGACCTGCTCATACTTCAAAGACTAAAATTTAAAATCACAGCATTTCAGGTTTTAACTATAACTATAATTTACACCAAACGCATTATTAAGTCCACATATTCAAATTAAAGTTGTAATTCACCAACGCAGATCTTTGGTTTTGATGAATTTAACCTCAAAGCATTGCTAATCTGTTGTAGACTCTTTAATTATTAAACAAATAAGCTAGAAAGAAAAAGATATCTGCAATCTTTGGCATCACAAAAAGAGTGAAGAAATAGTCTGCAGTGAAAAAGGAACAACACAATCATTTTATGAGGCTGTTTTACTAACATAGACAAAAAATATTTCCCATGTATCAGTGTATTACAATAGAAAATAAAAAATTCATGCTATCTCAGTGTGTCATAAAGCCTGGCTCCTCTTATAATTAATCATTTCATTTCATATGTCTGGAAGACAGAAATTCGTGCCAACTGCTGTGATTACTGTATCTTTACAGTTTTTCATATTGCTAGCACAAATAAACTAGACTAAACTGAACTGAATTTAAGAATCAAATCTTGTATCAATAATCAGTAATCACAAGTATTATTAGTAGATGAGCAAGCAAGTTAAAGACATGTATCAAAGATGTCAATTTCTTAATTATTCTGAAATCAGACATGACCATTCTCTCATGAGTTTCTTAACCAATCAGGATGCAGCATAGCTGTGCTCTAATTTTCCATACATGAATGACTGTGAATCTATTTAATCATCCGTGAATCATTGTATAGTGTTGTACTGTGAT
This sequence comes from Owenia fusiformis, assembly GCA_903813345.2. NCBI lineage: Eukaryota > Metazoa > Annelida > Polychaeta > Sabellida > Oweniidae > Owenia > Owenia fusiformis. Next base: position 23,631,884 of record CAIIXF020000001.1, on the reverse strand, counting down.
GTCACACCTGGGAAAGGAAAGTTTGGTTATTTCATCGAGCATAGTTCCCCAATTTTCTGAACATTGTTTTCATTTTTTATGTTTGAATCAGAATAAATAATGATTCAATATTCAATATGATTAAATTCTACACTCGTTGGACAGAATGTCAGTGCTTTCTAGGACATTCTGTTCAACTAATGCTGAATTTCACCATTGAATGGTCTATCATTATTTATTCTTTAAATAAACAAAAGCAATCATGAGCATTTTTGAGCATTTCTAAAATTTCTCCAAAAATAAGTAATTCTGTTTTCAAATATGATTTCAATGGTTTGAGTTCTGTTTCGACTTTTTCAATCTTGGATACATGTGTTTAATATTCATATTACGAAATCTAAATGGAAACCTAGCACCTCTATGTACAAGTATACAAAATACAAAATGCGGAACATTGTAAAATAACATACTACATATTATATATACAAAAAGCTTTTTACACATGTAAATGGAAACAGTTTTGATGAATGGTGAAATGACAAATAATGTATTTATAAATACATGTTGGGATTAAATAGTTAATTTCAAATATAACTATAATCGTACAAAATATATAACCCAACACCTATACTGTATATCTATATGTTCCAAATATCGTAAGGAATAATATTTAGTAATAAGCTTAATAATTTACATTTAAGTTTAAAATCATCCACAAGATTATCTTGTTATAATTAATAGCAAGAATTGGACCATCACATATGCTGAATAATTGAAAATATATAATAGGCACTTCTAAAATATCACCTTAAAAGTAAGTTTCTATGGGATGGGGGTATCATTAGGATGAACTTATAGTTCTACTGGTCAAAACTGTATTATGAACAAGTTGCTATTATGAATTATTTTGAATTATAAATCCAATCTGTTTTTTCTATACATGCTGAAAAATAAGCTGACCAAATCAAACTTGGCATGGGGTTAAATTCTGAACGTGTGCTTATACTCAAGTATATCTAGTGAATTATCATATGAGAAAAAGGGTAGTGGGTAACTAAAATAGGATTTCATACTGACAATAAGTTCATTGTAACATATGTGAATTGAAAGTACATAAATTAAAACCATGGCTAAAATTCAAAACTTCAAATATAAAACATATACCATACATTCATTAGACTTTATGTAGAAATATTACATGAATATGATATCTAAGAGTATATTAGATACAGTGTTATGTTATATACACTTTTATAGACCACCATATCAAACAGATTTGTCATACTCCATATTGTTATTGTTTTTCAGGCTCATTGAACATTATTCAACAGAAAAACAGTGTCCTATACCGTACAAGTCTAACAATTTGACAATTTCTAACTAACAATTTGGCATATTTTTGACAATTTCCATTTATGAGAAACAAATGTTTTTGAGCAACAGTATTTGAACTAAATTGAATTCAGAGAACTAAAATTTCATATTCCATACTCCATATTCCAGAATGACTCATTAAATTCTATGTGCATGTTTAGTCAAGATCTCTATCCCTTTGTTGCAAGCCATTGTGTGAATCTAAGCTACTGGTAGTGTATTTTGGTCTGACTGTTAATGTTTTGTTCAGGTGCATATTGTAGTATGGCAAGTCTATGGAAGCATTTTAGTCTTTGTCTTCTGGTTCTTCCAAGTCAAACCTGAATAAAGAGAGAAATAATCATAAAATGACCAAATATAGGCCTATATAACATAATGAATATAATTCTATGACAAAGCGTATTTTTATTCAATCTGAAAATGAGCTTTGGCATTTATTCATGTTTCATTAAAAATGCTGTTTTCAGAAATGTTCTTTAGAGAAGTTGTTCAAGAAACTATAGAGTACAATGGAATAAATTAAAAAATAAAACAAATGGTTCAATGTCTGACAAGCATTTCTCTTTCCATTACTATTTTGTAGTATATAAATCCAGAGTGTGTAATAACCATATTCTCACCATTCTGTTACTGCTTTGGTCAGATCAAACTGGTTAAGATCCACTAAAACCTGCAGCACAAAACACAATGGGCAACATAAATTAAAGCAAAATAATTTAGATAATCTTCCCTGGTCTACAATAATGTACATGTATTGGCCATAATTAAACAGATAATTGAATGTTTACAGGGTTATTAATTCCAAATGAATTGGAATAAAAGGATTATATTCTATACCTGAGACTTAATAACAATTACACTTGTACATCTACAAGTCTTTCTAGAGCATTTAAATAACAACAAAAGAGATTCATATGAACAACTGCACAGTGTGAGTCTTATGAGTCTTATGACACACCATGTAACATTGAGTACTTTTTGCTGTAGAGGGGGGTGCCGTTGTTTTTTGACACCCTGTATACTCACAGTTTTCTTTTGAGTAAAAATCTTTAAAGAGAAAGTAATGTGTTTATGAAAGTACTTTGAATTGACTTTGTTCTATAATATTCAACAATAGCGAATTTCATGTTTGACAATGTTGCAAGTCACTTCAATTTTACACTCGACTAAATATTTACATCAACCTAGTCTAGTGGATATGACCCACACACATTGGCTGCATACTAAAAACATAATTCTTCATTTCAAAGTCATTATATAATATATATACTACAAGGAAGCAAAAGTGGTGTACCGTTCCCATGTATTTCCTTGCCCCAGAGAATAATCCCACAGAATTCTTCACTGCAATGTCCAGCTGTCTCTGACTTGCCTCTGCTTGGTTCACATTGAACTCAAATCTGAAAAAAGAACATAAAATTATTGCATGTTACAATGAAGAGTTTTAGGGTTGACAGATATTCCATCTGATAATTTGACCATCGTGTCATCCAATAGTTTAAAAATAGTTTATTTCTGTGTCACAGGTTAACTAAAATATTACAAGTAAAATACATGTGTTAAAAAACCCAACAGCCGACATCGGCTTACGAGACACCTTATAAATATACAGAGATAATCAATAGAAAAATAAAGCATTGGTATGTCCAATATTGTGTCATCTAATACACAAAGCATTTATGCATCTGATCACAGGGCAAATCTGTTTGATCTGATTAAGACATAAAGGTGCAATACAATATATGTATACATCCATTATTTAGTTGAAATACATCTGCATTATTTATAATATTAAAAGGCAGAGCTACAAATTTAAGTCTATGATCTGCTAATATAAAGATACTATATTCATCAAATAAATCCAGAAACATGTGCTATTATCCATGATAATTTTCATGATAAAAGATCTCATTTAGACTGAATAATGATGTACAGTTTATGTTAAAGGAGTCAATTGCCAACAATTCCAATGACAGCACTTACGTTTCATCAAATATGGGGTCAAGTTGGTTCTTGATGGTTTCGGTCTTCTTTTTGCTGGATTTATCAGGCATCAGTCTTATCCTGACATATGGGTCTGCAAGGTTATCATCGTCACATGGTATGAGATTCCTGTGAATGACATCCAAATAAAGTTTTGATAGTGCTTCATTTTAAAATGGTGAACAGGATCATGTGTAAAATGGGGTGAAAGATCAAAATCATAGCAAAATTACTGCTTGTAACTCGCACAATACTGAAGTAAATTGGACTGTAGAGCAAGTGAAGTAATCCCATAAAACAAGACAAAATGGCAGATGTAGATTTCAAGCCAATTCTCGATATTAACATTAAAAGTATATCTGTGCAGAGCATTTTTCAAGAAATATAAAGACAAAAAAAAGTGCAGTGATCTCCACAGGATATTTTCTCAAGTGGGTGCAAAATTCTCATTTTCACAATTCAGACCAAAATTGGTCAAAATATGCACATTTTTTATAATTTTTCTGGGTGCAAATGGATTTTCAGGTGGGTGCAAGTCTATTTCCAAAATCTCATGTGGTGCTGCACCCACTTGCTTTAATGCTGAGGAGATCAGTGAAGTGTATACGAAAAGTGATGATGATACTTCGATACTTACACACATTTATGTATGACCACTACAAGTCTTGACCTCTGTGTGCTGTATCTTATGGTCAGTTGTATCTTCCCCAGTCCTGCTACACCAGCGCCACTACCTCCTGTTGGACTGAAATTGTGCAATCATTGTTTAGTAATTGTGTACATTATTGGGTTATAGTTTTTAAAGTTTTAAAAATAGTTCTAAAATATAGCAAATATTTACAAAATTTCAGAACAACCTACAACTTGCACAATCAATAGGCTTCGATAAAAAACATATTTTCTGAAAATATAAAAGTACAGTTTAAAAGATTGTACATTATATCTAAAAGTCAAATCATTGGTAGGTGAGCAAGTATTCAATTTTTATATTTACACAAAGGTTTGAAATTTCGGAGTATTTTAAGGTAAGAGTCCATGAGGCATTTTGAATATTTAAAACAGTCACTCAAACAGCAGAGTTTGATCTGGTATGGTGTATAACTTCCCACTCTTAATAGTATACGCTTAATTAATTATTTCTTCTAAATGAAAAACACTTCTTATGGTCTTACCTGCCAGCGGGTACAGCTGGTCCCACAGATCTATGTCTAAGATCACCTCCCTGTGACTCTAGGCTCATATCAGCTTCAGGGATCAAAGTCTCAACCTCTGCCTCCTCCTCATTGTTAAGTGTTGTAGGTGGCAGTGGACGGGGTTCTGGTGAACTTGGGGTAGGTTTAGGGTCAGAAGGGGATTCAGGTTGGTCAACAGGGGTTGAAGCTGGACTATTATCTGAGGCAGTAGGAATGTTGATTCCACTGTCAACATCTGTCCCCTCATCTGGTGGGAGAACTTGGGGATTCTGGCTAAGAATCTGGAAGACACAAAAACATGTAAAGTATTTTTAAACATCGGCTTGTATTATGTAACAGTTCAAAAGTCATCCCAATCTACATTCTACCTTCTTTAAATTTTGAAGTAGAAACATACAGTAGAACCTGTTCAGCAGAACACTTTTTTAAAACTCAAGGTTTTCCAGAACTTAAAGTAGCATGGAGCATGTATCTGAAACTAAATATGATGTATATGATCTATGCTGATATACCCTCAACTTGGATATAAATAAGGTATTAAATAGTCCAATCATACTATCTTTGTTCCAAACTAAAACTCCCTCAAACTTAAATGTGATGCCAGACCTTTGTTGAACAGATCTCTTGAAGACCATAGTTTACCTTCCGTACATGGCATATTCACAATCCATACAAAAATTAATTTTGACTACTTGAGATTTCTCCATGTTAATCTTTACTTGAGATTTCTCCATGTTAAATCTTTACTTGAGGTTTCTCCATGTTAAATCTTACCTTTAAAGCTAATTTCAGGTTGATAGTACTCTGGGGTCCAGAGTTCTGTAGTCTGAATGGCTGTTCTAAGGTCAATCCTGGGGCTGACAACAACTGTTTCATGGGCACAAGTAGACTTCCAATCTTCTTGTCTCCTCCCTTCTTGTCCCTAATCTTTAAAATTATGATATTTATAAAAATGGTAGATGTGTACTGTGTATTTTATTCTATTATATTTGATGCCATCTATATTTTCATGAAACATTTGTACATACTTATCATGGTGTATTCTGAAAAGGTGAACAGAAAAACCTACTCTTTACACACTGAACATATTAGAGAAAGTCAAAGGGTTTAAGAGATGTGACAGGAATGTTAAGACTGTACTATACATAGAATATGAATGTATCATACAATAACTACAATTAACAAGTCGACTGAAGTTACTATATAATCATAAACAAAAAAACTTACTTCAATATCAACATCTTGTACTTGGGGGTTCTTTACAAGGAACTGGTAGAACTTCTCATAACGTGGATTATTCGTGTCGGCCATTATAGGTGTCTTGACTTTCTCTTCTTGTCCAACAGTCAATATAACATATGAGGATGGCTCAGCCATAGTTTTACGGGAACGCTAAAACATTGAGCTTTTGTAAATCAGAGATATGAAATTGTTAATAGTGTTTGTATATAATGGAATACTATCTTCATGACAGATCTTTGGTAAAGGAATAAAGTCAGATTAAGTGGTGCATATAAACTGGAAAAAATGTTCAGATATGATGTGAGCTATTTATAAGGTAGCTCAGTTACAAGCTTGACAAAACCCCAATGGTTTTCTGGTTTGTATACGGGACTGGATACTCAGTGATTCCTGGTTCTGAGGTCAACTTTTGCACATTTGCATCTAGGATCTGAAAAATCAGTTCACAATTGTGTCTTCATCTATCATAGCTTCCATGTCTTTAAGTCAATAATGGGGTAATAGTGGGGTAATAGCTCATTTGAGCTCCTTGGTCAGTTGATCTGAAAAATACTTGAATTAAGTACATGTGGTTCTTGTCCATGCATGTTACCTTTATACTTTAAATTCTATACATAACAACAAAATTTTCAAATTAAACAGTTGATATTGAGAGAAAGACTGAAATGTCAAGAAAAGAACAAGAACAAAACAAGACAAAGCATTTCACAAAAATGAGCACTGTTGTGTAGCAATAGTAGAAGAAACTGCACTGAAGAGAAAACAACCTTACTGGTGTTAATAAACAGTAAAGAGTTTTATTCACTTTGTACAGTATATAGTTGAAGGGAGGAAAAGGGATAGAGACAAGTTGGGAGTATGTTCAGAAAAAATGTCACAATTTTATAAAAAAAATTCTCATTCACGCTTTGAGTCCCATAGTTTCAACTTGATCAAAAATCTCAATTCTTTTTTTCTGAAAATAAAACAGGGATTACGAGGAAAACATTGTACATTTTGAAAAAAAATGTTTCTAATCATTTTACAAGTTCTTTCCATTATAATGAATTTAAATAGATTTACTTTATAATGCTACACTGTGCAATAAAATTTCTGTGAGGAGGATGGGGCATTTAAGCCATTCAGTGTGCTAAAAAAGCTAATTTCTTCAAAAGGGAATGCAGGTGCATTATCTCAAGTGTTAATCCAGGTTAATCTACTCAATATGAAGTACATTTAATCCATTATAGAAATTAATCCTATGATCTCCTCTTTGATTTCATTTACACTTCCTGTTGGGAATCAATCTCATGACCTTCCCTTTGACTTTTATCCATACTTCCTGTAGGCACAATATAAATACCACTGTTGATTGTTAATTGATCAATGGAAATATAAAAAATAATGAAAGAACAATTGTTAATAGGCAAAAGGAAATAATGGGAGAGCAAAGTAAAGTATTAGTAAAGTGAATTAAAAGTGAATGATAAGTAACAAGTAACAAATAACATTGTAACATGCAACATTTGAATTAATAGAATATCACTTTTTATATAAATGTAAACCAACAATTAAAACAGTTGCCTATTGCCTCAATTACCCCAAACCAATCAGATTCCTAGCGAGTAAAGGGAGAAACATCATTAATGTTTTTAATTTCAACTATTACAACACAATGTACTTATATTATGAATTAAGACAAGTGTCTGTTATTTTAAAAAAACTTTTGACCAGATGAACAAAAACATAAAACAGAGTGCCTTTAATACAGAGTGCCTTTAATTCATTCAATAATAATATTATAATATTATACAAAACAAGAAAATATTACATTGGAATATGATTCATGAGTAATATATAATGTCAAGCACATGATGTAACCACATGCTTTTTAGATAACCAAATGAAGATAAAAACCCATTTCCATATATGGGATATTGTCAAATGATACAACAAACTGAAATGCTGACATACACCCTTACCAACGAACATCTGATACCACAAGAAAAAGGAATGAGGTCAATATAAATTGTTCTGATAAATCACTTAATGAGTCCGAAAAGGTTTTCTTATTTTAGTTTTGTTTTTGAATAAACTTCTTCAACTTAGGATTAGTACAGGGTGAGCCAAAAAGGTAACCCAAACAAATGTTAATATATGTAACTTCATTCAGCATGGGTTTAAGGTCATATTTGGCACAATTGAAATGTGTTCAATGTTCTTTCACTCTATTAAGTTTCATTGATGTTAGTCAAGTGGTCATGATTTATGGCCATTTTACAAGACATGCTCAAAATGCCAGTCTCATCTCTGGAGGCAAACTCGAATGCATCGGTGAAGTTATTCTGACTACACGCTCGCAGATATCTTATGTTATGACTCTCATCTTCCTTCTCACTTCTTGTTTCAACTCTCTGATGCTTCTAGGGTTGTTAGTGTAGACATTTCTTTGAAATAGACACAAGTCTTGGGGTTCATATCTGGTGAATTTGGCATGTTTCAGCATATTTAGAGCACATTTTGTAAAAATGCCATAGAACCATGACAATTGGGAGACCCATGAAACTTGGTAGAATGAAAGAACATCGAACATTGGTTGAGTTTTGCCAAATGACATGATGGATGATTGAGTTGAATCAACATTTGTTTGGGTCATGCTTTTTTTGCTCACCCTGTATTAAATATTTGGAATATATTCCAGATATTAAAAACACATACATGTAATATTTATTAGCAACCATTTAAAACCTTCTCCAAGAAAACACATGAAAATACATCTACATTGAACAGATACACAACAATTAGAGCTTTACATGAAAAGCATCAAGTTAAAAAATGACAATACATGTCCATTTTTGCAAAAATATAGATTGAAGAGTCTTAAAACTCACTTCAAACCATGAACACTCCTTTTAATAAATATAACAATCATTTGATATAAAATCAACACACAGGGGTAGTTTTTACATATTTTTAATACATGTACTTCTATCTTGACAGTATAAAAATCCATAGAAATTCACTAACCCTACTATCACACCAAACTAGTTCTCACTACGTTCTCGAAAACAGGCTTAAACTGTGCATGAACGGATTTGACGTACTAAGAACCCACTAAGAACCCTTTGGGATCTGTTTACAAACTTCATGAAACTACTCGAACGAGTAGGTCCTCCAGAACTTAGAGCATGCTCAAAATTTTCTAGTGAATGTCACGTTCTTCAATCAGAACGAGTGACAACATACTTAAGACGACCTGGACGCACTGGGGACACACTACGAACGGAAGTGTCATACTTCAATCCTACTAGAGACGTATTACGACGTTGTGTAGTCAGGCGTAAATTGCAGTCGTGAGTACCCCCAATCAAGTCCATTTGTAGCTTATGAACGAATTAACAAAAATAGCTATCACACCAGAACCAGTTGTCACTGCGTTCTTCAAAACGTTGCCGAATCGGTTTTAGACTGTGTGGGAACTGAATGAACGTAGCTACAACATTCTACGGTCTGTTTACGAATTCATGGACTTTCCCCGACAGGGAATGTGATTTAGAATTTTGAATCGATTCAAAATTCGATGGCGACCATACCGTTCTGTAATCAGGTCATGATGACCTTCTAGACTAAGGGACGCGTTATACGACGTTGCACACCGACGTGGTGCGACCTGAACAAACTGCGAATGAGATGGACGTATTGAAGACTGCTTATGAACGAAGTAGCTAATTATTTTAGACATATTTCCCGACTACAGCCAGATTGAGCCCGTTTTACGACGTTTCCGTAGGACTGGCAAGAACGGGTAAGAACTAGTTTGGTGTGATAGGGGGGTTAGATGACCAAATATATGTGAATGCAAAACATCTAAAATGTAGTAATAATTAGTAATCGTTTGGATAATTAATCAACTCAGAATATCTAACTTTAAAATCATTCTCTCATGGCACACTAGGTTCATCTTCCAGCTTTACATCTGTGGTTAGAAAATGAATGTTGGAATTTGTTGAAACGAGATCTGTAAATGTGTTTTGCAATGTGTATAGTACGCCAAAAGTAGTAATACATTGTATAATGTATTTTTAATTAATTTTTTTTTCAAAAATGTATATGCATATGTGTCTCGAATTTTTAAACCATGGTAAAATATGTTTAATTAAAATATGCAAAGAATTGATCATATCAATAATATGTCCATTAAATGGATCAGCTGGATATTGATGGGTATAAAGAAGATGAACCGATGCAGTTGGAGAGTAATGTATAATTAGTTATTTTATCGAATTTGGATACCAGTCCATCTATTACATGGTACCACTATCAATCAGTGGTTAAAAGCATTAAAAAAGGCCATCTCCCTGAATACAAAGTATGGGATGAAGAATGATGGGGTCTTATAACAGAATAGAATCAACACCCCTGTCAAATAAACCAAGTGGGTAATAAGTTTTAATCAATTAACTTAAAAGGTATGTCATATACATTGTTTATGTCACTATCCTGTGATATATATTCCCGTAAAGTTATATGGACTTTTATATTATGATCACTATGATATTAGGAGTATTGTAACAGCTCTTTGAAAAGAACAACGCCATATTTCCAAAATTGATATCATCATGCATTCTTCCAAAATTAACCCAAATTTTCACCATGTTAATTTATTCTTTTAGTAAAGTTCTTATATGTATTTGTACTATCGTATGGACAATCATATTGTTGAAATAATGATAACTTAAATCAAACTAAAAGGTTTTATAACATTTCTGTAGAACATCACTCATCAGTTAAGTGTGAAAACATTAATAAAATAGTGCTTTAATGTGTTATTCCAAAATCATGTTATCATTGATTCATTTTTCATATTGCATCATTACTTGTGATATGATATCTTCCCTTGGTCCTTCAGAAAGATATCATATCCCTTGGGATATACCCATTATAAAATCCCTCCCTAGGTATAACAACTTCTTATATATTCCAGGCTAGTGACAAAACCTCCAGGTACAGTAAAGATCCCATGAATTACTATACTATAAGAACATATTTGGAGAATGAACCACTGACAATGCCACTTTGCCCAATGTGAAACATAACTAAAATGTGAGGGAATTCTGCATTCAGGGTAGGGTCTTAATCACAAACTTGATATTTAAAAACTGCCAAACCTTTCCAAACTTGTTATAAGCCTGAGTGGTAACAATCAATCAACAAAAGCATTTAAACACATGTGCAAATAAATGTAAATAAATGAACTCAATTTGCGCTTACCTCAGAGTTCTAACAATGATAATTGAGATATTCATTAAACAACCATTTTTACTACATATTATATAGTGTATTGTATTGCTTTATTTCCTTCATACAAAAAAATATACTTTATGACATAGATCGCTATTGATCAATATCCATGAACAAAGTAACAGTAAAATCCATTTTTCCAAATTATGCCGAAGGATTCTGTTTTGTTTGTAACTTATACAAATAATAGGGGAAAGAGTTAAAGAAAACATAAAATTATAATAGGTCAAAAATGTTAAATATCACAGACATATTTTAGAATATTTAGAAGGTGTATTTTATCTCAATGGCATATGGTATAAAACAGGATCAGAATACATAAATTGTACACTAAAATATGATAAATAATATTCTTGAAATAAACCAGAACATTGATCATGTAGCAACATTTATCTACATTTACTAAAAGTGATATATTCAATAAAAGATTTGTGAATGCCTTAGAAAAAGAGACCTTTGCCCGAGTTCTATGATACTACATTGCAACAATATCAAAAACATATCATTTATATTTGTTTTGTCGATACTATGCCATTTTAAATAAGGGTCAGTTGAAATAATATAAATTCAATCTGATACTCACTGGCAAATTGGCTGCAGAGTCGACATAAACCAAGATGACGCAGCTACATAGGGTATCATTGGTATGCACCTGGTGATTCATAGCAATTGCCTGCAAATTGAGAAAGTTCATTAAATACTTAAGTCATATAATGAATGATTGTACAAAGTTTCATTAACATTTGATCTTTTTATTGCTCTTCATCTTGGGATATGTAAAAAATAAAAGAGGATGTAATATATTGGCTATTGAGCTGATGGATTTTCTAAGGGTTGATTTGTCCAGGGATTAGTTGTCTAAGGGTTGATTTGTCCAGGGATGAGTTGTCTAAGGGTTGATTTGTCAGGGGATGAGTTGTTTAAGGGTTGATTTGTACAGGGATGAGTTGTCTAAGGGTTGACTTGTCCAGGGATGAGTTGTCTAAGGGTTGATTTGTCCAGGGATGAGTTGTCTAAGGGTTGATTTGTCAGGGGATGAGTTGTTTAAGGGTTGATTTGTACAGGGATGAGTTGTCTAAGGGTTGACTTGTCCAGGGATGAGTTGTCTAAGGGTTGATTTGTCAGGGAATGAGTTGTTTAAGGGTTGATTTGTCCAGGAATGAGTTGTCCAAGGGTTGATTTGTCCAGGGATGAGTTGTCTAAGGGTTGATTTGTCCAGAGATGACCTGCTGAAGGGTTGAGTTGTCCAGTTATCTATTTAGATCAAAATTAAATAATCTATTCATGCTAGACATGGTATGTCTAATGATATACTTTATTCATGAGTTGAAACTGAACAAATAAACATTGCACGATATTATCCTTTTATCCCACCCTTACCTATTACCTAGTATATTTTCTTCATAATGATAAAACAAATAAAAAAATATAATGCTCAAGAATGAAAATTTGGTAAAATCAGTTCACTTAGAATAACATTTTGGGGAAAATAATCTGAAATAATATTTGGCAAAATAAATTTGGGGTAAAATTATTTGAGAAGAAAATCTTGAAAAAATCTTGCGAGAAAAAATAATGAATGATAAATTCAGGGAAAAGGACCATTTGAGAGTTTGATACCGGCATTTAGAAACATTACTGCTATACATAGTGTTTAAAGAACTTAGGGTGGGATAAACAATAGTATAATATCAACCAACTTTAAAATGTACCATATTTTTGTTAGAAACTTATGTAAAATAATAACATAGTAATACTGTAAACTAAAGTTAAGCTGACAAAACATATGCAGAACCAGCAATTAACGATGTCCAAAGAGATGATCATCATGCATATGTACATGCACTTTGTGTTAATAGAACAATGATATTAACAATTCCAGTCCTTACTGCAATATAGAACACACCAATTCATACCTATGTATTGAAACTAGTTGAACAATTGAAAATATCAAACATCTTTAACTCTTAAAACACCTTCACTTCATATTCTACTACTTACCAATTGTTTATGGTAGAATTTTCAAATTTTATGAAAAGAAGAACAAAACAAAATTACCTTATTATTTAATCATATACATATATGTATATACATCTATATGAAGGACCTGCACCCAAAACTGTACGATACATGGGGGATTTCTGCTTATAATGAATAATGAAAAACTTAATTCAAAATTCTCTGTTTTAATATGAAAATTGTAAATGATTTGGTAAATATTGTAGATCTTACATGATTCAAACTTTCATAACGAAATATGAGAGTCTGAATAATATAAAATAGTAATACGAACTATTGCAATTGTTTAAATAAATTAAGAATTAATAGAAATACCCCATCAAATACAGTTTATTTCAAACCTAAGCACTTATATTAAGAGGTAGCTGATAATGTAGATCAATGTCAAAGACAGAAGCAACCATAATCCATTCACCTAATTATATATAAGAATGATCACACAGAAATCTTAAACAATTTATCTATTCAAACCAAAAGGGCACGCATGAAGGATAACTATTATTGACTTATTTTGAAAAACTTATGCAATCAATATAATAAACAAAATGATATTGAAATAGTAAAAAATCATTGCATTGATTCAACTTTGTGTAGTAATATCCATTTGGTCCGATTGATTGTTTCCTTGAGAAGATGATATTGTCACGTAAATCACACAATTAAAACCAAGTTATTCTCCAAGCAAGCTGTGTCCCAGAAGCACCTTATATGCAGGGAACATTGCTGTGCAAGGGAGTGTGGGGTAACAATGGTGCCAGACCTGCTGACAATTAGACTTGTAGTAGATCCAAGGACAAGAAGTCTATTAATCCCAATTACAATCGACAGAAAACAATCAATGTTTTGATTAAATTTAATTTAACATACCAGATAAACAGAAGTGTAAATTGAGAGTGATTCAAAGGTTTCAAAAAGTCTTCTGTCTAAATATATAGGTGGGATCAACCAGAAATATGAGACTGATCAACAAAAGGAACGATGGCAGAAATATGGCAGTTTTGCATTTCAGCATTAGAATACCACTTATACACGAAAATACATATCTTTGCTTTCAATGTAAACGATTATACTTACTGTAATAATTTATACAGATCAATGTATTTTTGAAATAGCTGTCAGTTTTTTGTTGGAAAATATTTCAAATGTTTACACTAAATAAAATTCAAGAATTGATGGTTTTGGAATATACAGTAGAACCTGTATATATGAACACCTGGCTAATCAGAACACCTTCTCATTTGAATGAACACTTTTTTTGGTCCCATTTTTTCTTCCTATTGACATTCCTATCACATGGTTCCCACAAATATTTTAGACCTTCATCTAAAATATGTGAGAATATCAGCCAAATAATGCAAGTAATAACTTAGTGATAGCTTGTTGCAAGGGTTCACTTTTTTTTGGACCACCCTGTACATTCTTATACAACACAGTACATAACAGCCTTTGTCAAATTGTGAAGCACTCAGTCAAACACCTGAAGTATAATGTACTATGATATAAGTAAACAATCTACCACTAAGCTACATGAACGTTCCTGTGAAAAACTGTCCTCATTGTCCACAAGTTACAGGTCCATATGAATAGAATGTGGTTGTTTCCTCTACTTAATTACTCAGATGCGAGGTAGTTGCCAGTTTCGCCACCAGGTGGCTGATTCGGGGGAATTAACATGGCAGGGTATTACAAAATTCCCTTAAACCTGAATATGCATCAGTTTTTGGTGGTTCACTTTTCATATTACCCTTATGTATCTGATAGTTATACAAATTAAAATATGTCCAGTAAAATAAAATATTATCTGCCCAACACAAGAAAAGATATTTCACTTTTTGTGGTTTTACCTAGAAGTCACATTTTCAAAGAAAATAAAATTTTAAAAGTTGATAAACTCTTTTCAAAACCACATTTCTAAATGTAATTTACATGTAGATTCCAAATATGACATCAGTTTGACTGAATTGTGAATGTTTAATGACGTAAATCAAGATTACATCTACTCGCATCTGGGATATTGTGTTTTATATCCTTATAAGGGTGTGATTTTCTTTTACATTTTATAACTCTATGAATATTTTATATGTCAACTTGGTGAATTGTTGGGAATGCATCATTAACTAGACCATACAGTGTAATCATTTTCTATATTTTTTGTAATAATAGGTATTGGTGATGTTTATATCTTTGTAGATCTATAATGGCAAATTTCATTCTGTTTAATACATCCCTGAGTTTTTAATTGTGATTAAATCAAAAATATTTATAAAATCCATACAATATTAAGAAAAATGTCATCCCCAAAAATACAAATGTTTTTGGCCCACCCTGTATACTGTACTTTTTGGAAACATCAATTATTTTTTAGTTTTTTCTTCTTCTTTATTCCTGTTAAATGCACATTCAAATATACAACAAATAGACTGCCAAAGTTAAAAACATTGGTGGCAGTTGTTTGGTGTGACTTTGCAGAGTCACGGGTAGTATCTAAAGCCCCGCTATGATTTAAAAATCGCGAGCAAGTTCCCGCTGAAATCGCGAGGAATAAAAAGAAGTCATGGGTTTTTTGTGTTCTTGAATTGTATGATTTACTGGTACAAAACGTTTTCTTTTAATTTTTCCCAATGATTACATGGTATTGAGACTAAAAAAGCAACTGCTGGAAAAAATGTATCACGAACGGTCGTTCTGTGGTTCGTTATTTGTCAATTGAAGAGAGAAAGTATCATTTTGAATCTTTATCTTTATATTTCTATACGTTATTGGTGAAGAACGATGTTGTCCTGTGGTTGAAATAACGATAGTGATATGAAATAAAGATGTACCGAGTTTCGCTTCCTAAAGCTTTACAGAACATTTTATATTTAAATTTTATCATATCCCTCAAGGCCCCGCTTCTAGCAGGAGCAATAAAGCAAAGATCCCGCTGAAATCAGGAGGAGGCCCCGCTGAAAACATGAGGAGGTCCCGCTGAAAACAGGAGCAAGTGTCTCTCAAAAATGGAGTGAATCCCGATTATACCCTGAAAATCTCCCACTTTCGTACCCACCTTGATCCACTATTGTAACCAGTTTGATGAATACATTATTTGTCAATACAATTCTCAATAACAGCAAATACAACTGTTAATATAGTTCATATTATGATACGTTGTTATGGAAAACTGCAGTATTTCCATGCCATTTTACAGAATAAGAAAGATCATCTGAGAAATGTGAGTATTAGATCGGACGAAATGTTAAACATTTAACCTCATTTTCATAATTTGAAGTAATATAAGTTATTGAATGATTTGAAGTGCAATGTAGGATACATTGTGCTCAAAAAATTCTGTATTGGCACGAGATGAAATCATTTGGAAATACAGCATATCGAGAGCACAATATATCATATGTTGCGCTTCAAATCGTTGTATAACGTTTTTTATCGTGTGATCTTACTACATAGTCCATAGGAAATATTCTGTATTCTCTGTATTGCAACTGTCCCCTCTGTTCCATCTTTGAGTACAAGTCGATATTCAGTAAGATACACGAATAAGCGTGCGTTTAGGTCAACATAAAATGATTTAGTCAGAACAATGTTTATGAATATTATTCCGAAATCAATCTCCTGTTGCTTACTTGCTTGCTCGCTTCCTCCCTTCCTTGCTTCTGTGCTTCCTTCCTTCCTTGCTTCCTTCCTCGCTTCCTCACATCCTTCCTTCGTCGCTTCCTTCCATCCTTGCTTCCTTCCTTCCTCGCTTTCTTCCTTCTTTGCTTCCTTGCTTCATTCCTTCCTTGCTTCCTCACTTCATTCATTCGCTTCCTCCCTTCCTTCCTTCCTCACTTCCCTCCTTTCTTTCTTGCTCCCTTCCTTGCTTCCCTCCTCGCTTCCTTCCTTCCTCCCTTCCTTTTTTCCTCGCGTCCTTCCTTTTTTGCTTCATTCCTTCCTTGCTTCATCGCTTCCTCCCTCGCTTCCTTCTCTACTCCTTCCTTGCTTCCTCGCTTTCTTCTTTCCTTGCTTCCTCGATTCCTTCCTTCCTCACTTGCATCCTCCCTTCCTTGCTTCCTCACTTCCTTCTTTCCTCCTTCCTTGCTTCCTCGTTTCCTTCATTCTTTCCTCGCGTTGTTCTTTTGTCGCTTCATTCCTTCCTTGCTTCCTTCCCTCCTTGCTTCCTTGCTTTCTCGCCTTCTTCCTTACTTACTTCCTTCCTTGCTTTTTTCCTTCCTTCCTTTCTTGTGTTTTTGCTTGCTTCCTTCCTTCCTTGATTCATCGTTTCCTTCCTTCTTTGCTTCCTGGCTTCCTTTCTTCCTCGTTCCCTTCCTTGCTTCCTTCCTTGCTTCCTTCCTTGAAGGATAGATAGAAGAAAACAATTTACAAAAGATCGAACCCACGCACGCAAGAACGTAGTTACAAACGAACGCACGAATGAACGCACGCACGAACGAACACACAAACGAACGCAAAAAGAACGAACAGACGAACGCACGCATGAATGGACGGTTGAACGAAAGCACGCACGGACGAACGGACGGTTAGACGGACGAACCCACGAACGAAAGGGCAGTCAGACGAAAGCAAGCACAAACGGACGGTCAGACGAACGCATGCGCACACAAACGGACGGACAATCGCACGAACGGATGCACGCACGAACGAACGAATGGTCGGATGAAAGCACGCATGAACGAACGGACCGTCGGACGAACGCACGCACGAACGAACGGTCAGTCGAATGCACGCACGAATGAACGGTCGGACAAAGAGACCAATGAAATATATGTGTCCTCAGAAGTATAATCCTTGGAATAGTTAATTATCTAGAATGTACATTTAACTCCGAAATGCACAAAGTCTATTTAAATATAAAAATTTGATCATGCCGCTGACAGATGGATTAGACTGCCTGAAGTTGAAGAAGAAATATTTGTGATGTTGCCATAGAATGATATATTATGTGACTGTCATTAATATGTTATTTGCACATTCGTGTACATTCATATAAAGAAGCTCACTATATTCATGGAATAATGATGAAGCTTTCCTCGTGATCGAAGCGGGTAGTCGTGAAATTTGCTCGTGTTTTCAGCGGGGTCTCCTCATGTTTTCAGCGGGGCCTCCTCATTTTTTCAGCGGGGCCACTGGAACACCTTTAATCATGTATTTCGACCCCCATGGCAGGTGTCATTGTCCAGTAACTTATCAATACAGACCATCTTGATCCGATATTTATTATGGAGTATGTAAATCGTATTTATTGCCTTTATTTTAACGATAAAGGTAATATATGAGCAGTAAATTATGCAAACGTGCATGTTGACGCCCCTTTCCTTCATGCAAGTAAAAAATAATCATTTTTCATGTCATTTTTTGTCAAATATATCTGTTTTCAAAGTTTTGCTGGAGTATCAAAGAACGGTAATAAGTATTTTCATCCTTTTGGTTCATTTTCCAAAGTGATACAAATAAACAGGACTATGCTCGCGATTTCAGCGGGAACTTGCTCGCGACTTTTCAATCATAACGGGGCTTTAGATACTACCCGTGAGAGTGAAGGATACAATGTAAACAATACTAAATCTACTTCCAAATTGTTTACCATACAATGGCTATAATCAGAATAAAGCATCATTATACTTTAATTAAAGCATAATAAAACAAAATAAATGGTAATGGTATAGAGTAATTAACCCAATCAAATGTGTCATATATTATCAATTAATGCATCATCATCATCATGCATGAAATGTGGAGATACAAAGAGCATTATATTACAAAATCCTAAATGGGAGTTAAGTATAAAAAGAGTAAACAGTATAATAATATACATATAAATGCATATAAATGCTGGCCCTTTTTTAAAATGGCCGCCTTCTACCCAAAATGTCATAAGACAGTATGCGATCCTTACGAGTATTCACATATCAAATATGAAAAAAATCGCTCTACTACTTTTTGAGTTATAGTAAAAAATGTAAAATAACACACATAAAAATGGTGCCATTTTTCAAAATGGCCGACTACTCCCCAAAGTTTTATTAGACAATGTGCCATGCTTAAAGTATTCACATATCAAATATGAACAAAATCGCTCTAATACTTTTCGAGTTATAGAAAAAAATGTAAAAATGATAGCCATTTTTAAAATGGCAACCTACTACACGAAGTGTCATGAGACAGTGTGCAAGGTTCATAAGTATTCACATATCAAATATGAACAAAATCGCTCCACTAATTTTCAAGTTAATCAATGTCTTAATCAACGTCCTATATAACTTTTTTACATTTAAAACATATTGCTATTACAGTTTTATATGCAGAACCTAAATTACTGTAAAATCGGCACTAAAATAGCCGCCATTTTTAAATGAGTGGCCATTTTGAAAATCTGTTTTTGAGCAGAACTTCTACTTCCATTGGGTATATGTGTACAAAATATGAACAAAATCCGGCCAACGGTATTTGAGTTATTGCCCGGACGGACGGACGAATGGACATACGTACGGACGGACGGAGGCGTTCCCTTTATCCCTCTGAACTTAGTTCGATGGGATAATTAATCAATCAGCATCACTGGATCAATTGCCAATTATTAGTAAGAACTGAGGACAGTACTGAAGAGCAGCACGATTTGTTGAACATGGATTGATACGGACATTGTTAAAATTAGACTAGCATCGTGGTTGGAGAGCCTTGAGAGGGCTGGAGAGCCTTGATAGGGCCTTGCAAATTGTGGATACTGGTTAAAACCAAAAAGAACACACTGAGTTTACAAGAAGTAAGATCCTAAGACTCACCCATACAAGAGGAGGGATACTTACTGTTTGGAAGGAGGAATTGGGTGGGAAGCTTATCTCCCTTGATGAAACACGACCAAATGGACAACTTCCAATAGAATAACATGATAGAACACTGAGGCAGTGCATATTGGGTGATATAAACCAGAAAATTGAACCACTACATTCAACAATACGGACAATATCCAGATTCAACAATGCAATAATGGTATCTCGACAATCACATGTATCATCTCATTTCAGAGACTGATCATAACTTTTAAATGAATCAATTTGGAAAGTGTATCTCTGTGTGAAATGTATATGGAACTAAAAGTTGATCAAAAGATGGCAATAGAGTATATATACTAAACTAAACTAAAAACTAAAAGTGCAATTTGGAAAGGAACAGGTTAACAAAGAGTTCAAGTAAAGCATACACAATGAAAACATTAAGTGAAGAAGTAAAATAAGAAATAAGAACATAACATTGTACAAATGAACAAGGAACCAAATAAGAGACTGAAATAATCGACAACTGTCGGACCCAGCGAGAGCATCAAGGGGGCCCCTCGTCATAACGTCCAACACCCAAGATAGGCATCGACAAAGGTAGTATTTACAAGTAACAAGATAATAACAACATTACACGTGACAATAAAAATAACAAAGGGAAACATTCGAAATAGACTTGAATATGATCAAGAACAACATGGCTAGCAATCTACAAATGACCACAACAAACATGAAGACAACAGTAAATTACACTACACCTGCCAGTATCTATGAGAATACAGAAACTCCTAATTTGAATACGAGCATGAAAAATGCCAATTTTACTGCAATAACAAATTCAAACGAGGTGACACATAGCCACACTATGAGTTCAACAGACACAAATATAAGCACAAAGAACTCAAATGTAACATGGGAAATGCCTGACTTCTGTAGATTCCCATACCATTCTTCAGATGGAGAACTAATTGAAGTGAACAGGTTCATAATGTACACCATGTATGATGTAGTAACAGCCATAGCTGTCACTGGACTAATTGGTAACACACTGTCATTCATTGTTCTGTATAAGGATAAAGCTAAAGGAACAAGTATGTTTTACTTCAAAGCTTTGGCCATTGTCGACTGGCTTGCATGTGCCTCTTACATTGCCTTTGAAATACATATTGTATTATACCCACATAGCCATGTACTGGACACATCACTAGATGCCACTCATGACATGATGATCATTGCTCCCTATACTCAATACACCATTTTGTATTTTACTTCATTGAGCAGTTGGATATTGGTAGCAATCTCGGTTGATCGCTACATTGCTATCTGTCATCCTTTACATGCTCCCAGATTCAGTACACTAAAAAGAGTTAAAGGTACCCTGGTTACCATAATTTTTGCTGTACTTTGTATTCATATTCCACGGTTTTTAGAGTACCAGATCACCAGAAATTCCCCTTTCCCACATCCATGTACATTGGAAGATTTCTATGAAATGGAGGCCACGCCCCTATATAAAACGAAAGGTTATATGATAGGGTTCAGAGTTATGACTTATAGTGTTCTAGCAACAGTTACTCCAATCGTACTTGTGCTCGTCCTGAACCTTATCCTGGTTGTGACAATAAGCAAAGCTGCAAAGAGAAGAGCTACGATATCCAATCGAGATCAGCCATCCAACAGGGCAGAAAGAAACTTAAGCGTAACTCTAATAAGTTTAGCAATTGTTTTTCTTATCTGTATGCTACCCTCCTTTATATACTCTTTCACTAAGATGATCAGCCTTATCGACAAAAAAATCATTCCTAGTGATGATAAAACAAGACTTCTGGAATTCAAAAATCTAATGAGAGTTCTGAATTCAGCAATTAATTTCTTCACATATTGTGTGGCAAGAGCGGGGTTTAGACGGAATCTCATCCGCATTTTGTGTAGGAAAAAGAAAAAGGAGTTATCCAGGAGTGATCTATATTCTATAAGAATGACTGAAATTGAAACAACTGTTTGAATTAAAAACATCTTCATTAGCTTGTTGACTCGATTAATAAAATATTTGTCACAACCAAGTTTACTATAAATATCTGTATTTCATTCAATTTAGTGATATCATTACTACACGCTTTTTTATCAAAAATGGACATACAGAAATACAAATATACAGTAACTTAACATACCATAAAAGCATGCAAAAAAGAAATCTCAGGTTACCTATGTATTCTATCTCTTCTATTATATTTAATATTGTGTCATTTTTATGATAGCTAGGTAGGACATGTAACTGTTTGGTATCATCAATATTTTGAAATAATAAATAACTTATAAAATCCAAAATGCGATTCTACTGATGTTTATAAATAGAAAACACATATAGTTAGAAGCCTGTTTGAACTGAAAACAAGACATAGGGTGAATAACATCTCACTTGATGGAATATCAAGAATAGGTTCGGATACAAAACTTTATGAGGGCAGAAAATTCAAACTGGCCGGGTTAAAATAAACCCAGCATGCTCAGAGGCTCAGAAGTTCTCGATTTCCATAGCAGGAAACATCCCTAAAATCAAATCAATCCCTGAAACAGTTTGCCTGGAAATGAATAGACAAGATCATTATGGATGCCCACCGTTCAAACTGATCACAATATACAAGGGGCGATCCATATATTCTGATAAAAATGCTCTCATTTTGTGATTTTTTCACATATCCCTTTCATTTTTTCAGAACATGTAGATTATGTAATTACACATAGGATGCTAAAATATTTTAGCTGTATCTTAAATTAATTTTGAAATAAGGTTGCCATGGTAACCTGTATTTAGGGTAGGCATGTCAGTTAAATTATAACGCATAAAATAGATAAATATGTTAATTTAATCATTCCTCGGTACCTATTTTAAGCAGATCAAACGCATCTTCCAGTCATTGTCAACTATTCATTTATCTGTTCCATACCCCTGTTGCCCTTGTTTGATAATTTATACAGTGGGATAGCTATCTTTTCATAAGTAACATCTCAATTTATTGTAGTGTTATTCTCTGTCCGCAAGCTCTTCTTGCAATCAGATTGCGGATGATCTTCAACAGTGACCATGTTTTCCTCTTTACAATACTACCTATATATTCTT
Source organism: Owenia fusiformis (assembly GCA_903813345.2). Taxonomy (NCBI): domain Eukaryota; kingdom Metazoa; phylum Annelida; class Polychaeta; order Sabellida; family Oweniidae; genus Owenia; species Owenia fusiformis. The sequence continues at coordinate 23,608,923 of CAIIXF020000001.1, read as the reverse complement.
TATGCAGATATAACACCTTGCCCATGCACTTTATGAGTCCATGTATGTCTCTGACAGTGTCCTCTTACTTATTCTTGAAAGAAAATCAAATCTAATGGTATTCCTTAATGTATCCGTTAATGTGACACTCTGCATCAGCCACATTAACCTAATCTGACAATTTGATTTTTGGTGTGTCTCATAACATGTAATGTCAATTGGCCCATTATGTCCTACAATGCTATTGTGATTTGTTATGATGTTATAGTGAGCACATATAAACATTTGTTTAGCAACAAACAACGAGTAACAATACCAAACCTTTTTAGAAAAATGCATGATTTCCGCATGGTTTAAAATAATTAAAATAACAAGTTATTTTGATATTTATATGTTATAATTAAATTGACCTGCCTACCCTTAATACAGGTTACCATGGCAGCCTTATCTCATTGATAATTTAAGATATAGCTATAATATTTTAGCATTGTATGTGTAATTACATAATCTAGATTTTCTGAAAAAATGAGAGGGATATGTGAAAAAATCACAAAATGAGAGCATTTTTATCAGAATATATGGATCGCCCCTTGTATAGCACCCAAGGGTACATTAATAAAATCAATTAATTTCTGAATGGAAACAAATAGTTCACTAAATATGAAGGAGTACAGATTTAGTAAATAAATAGATTATTCCATCAAATATTCATGACTAATAACATACTGTTATTACTATATATTACAATTAAACCACTTCTCTAAAAAGGATTGATAGTTAATACATTGGAAAACAAGGCATTAACATGCCATTTGTTACAAATGTCGAACACTAACTGCTGAATGCCAAACACAAAAAAGTTGGAGACTTTACCAATGTGTCACAACTTGTGTCACAACTTGTGGTGGTGACATAATATCAATACTTTGAATTTAATTTTTGCTTTACTGTAGTTCAAAATCAGTTGTGACAGAATGGTCTTATTTACAATGCATTGTTTTTCCCCATTAAATTGTATTTTATGAATTTGTATGTTATTAATTACATCAAGTGCTTATCAATTAGTGCAGCAAAGTACCTTTCCGGGTATTTTAACACGATCTTCACTCAGAATCCAGAGTTTGATCCAGAATCCAGAGTTTGATCTATCAAGTACAAAGAGAGACAGCTTAATAAAGGGTTACAAAGTCAAATAATGGAAATACCATACAAGGGCTGTTCAATTAATAGTGTCTATTATTTTGAAATAATCCAAACTTTGCTGAATATAACTAATAATGGGCAGCATTTTCTGCACAAAGCTTGACTAAAATCATATCCTTTGAGGGTGTATTATTGTCATGGAAACCAGTCATCACCAATTGCAGGGCATGTGACTTTAATGGCATTCTCAAGTGCATCCCCCATTAGATGCTTTGACAGAATTTGTTGGCAACACATTGTCATTCATTTTGTACAAGGATTGTACATTGTGTTTGAAATACATTATTATCTTCTTTCACCCATTAACTCATGTCATGAATAACATGATGCTTCATGTACTATGATTATCGCTTGCTGGAATTACAACATGCCTTTTAGAAAAGGCGTCTAAGGTTTTAACCTGGTTTGGAAAATAAGTGTAATCACGATTGTGGTTTTACAAAAGCACTTTTCCAAAACTCCTAGAACCCTTGTCACTAAATAAAAAACGCCTTAAATCGTGAGGCGCTTTGGGAGTGCAGTGTAAATGAAATAAGACTTATTTTGAATGCTACACATTTGGGCCACAGCAAAAATACAGGAAATGGTGGATGGGACCCCAAAAATGCAATAGGTCATCAAATATATCTCAAAAATTGAAAGTAAGTTCACATCACTGGCAAAAGACTCGGTTACGTTTTCTCTTAGATGCTAAAAGAATACATTTATTGTAGATGTACAAATCCACTGGATATTCTCCATAAATAAAATTCCTAAGCCGCTTTAGTAATGTTGGTGTAATCAAGATGGCGATTTTGTAAGCACTTTCAACTAAACCGCTTTCGCGTTTTTCTGGTGAAATTCCAACAACTAACACCTATACCTAATTATTAATGTTTTTTCTGAAATTACATATTTTTTCATTTATCTATAATGATCATATTTATTCAATTAAACAAATTATGATTATGGAAATAATTATCAAACCTAACCTTGTTCTTAAATGTTACAGTTTATTTTTTCGATACAAACTATCTCTGAACTAACATTGTTATTTTGCTGTGGTGTTGAACATAAAACTACATGTACCTAGAAAAAATTAGGGAACCAAATATAGATGGAACGTGGAAGTGTTCTCAAATATAAAGTACTGTTCCATTTTGATTTTAAACCCTATATAAAGATATACCCGCAAGCAAATGAATATAAATACAAGCTTTAAATTAAGCAAAAGCTGATTCATAAGCTATTTTAATCATATATATTAATGATATATACGTAAAGATAAATATGGGCCTTAAAAACAGACCTTTTGTGTCCTGTATAATGTCTAAATAAAATACAGAAACACAGGATGGAATAAGAGAGCATGCAAGGAGGGTTCAAGAATCACACAAAACTTTAACATGATCAAGTTCAGCGTGGCAGAGAAACATGGCATAAAGCTTTTGCGGTGATATAATAGCAGAATGTTAGTGAAGCTATTATACAATTTTACATTTGACAGAATAATTACTGTTACTGTATAACACAAGTCTATTCATTATACTAATGCTGAGAATAAATTAAAAAACACTTTTAAATCTACTGCTTGAACAAAATTAATAAACTAAAAGGAGCATGCCATTATCTAAAAAGATAATTAGATATCACATAATTTATCCTTATGGATGTCTTGTCAAAATATGGTATTGAAAAACTAGATATATCAAATATATTGTATAACGGTAATGTTAAAGGTCTATACGATTCAAAGAACAAAAAATATACAATCTATTTTATTACTAATACTATCCAGCTATAATCGAAACAACATCTACGTTAAAACAAATAAACTACATATCACAAGAAATAACAGATAAATATCTCAGTTGAATTATTTCTTGTGGAATGCAGAATTGAATTTTGACAGGTACACATAACTCATTGTCAACAAATTATTCTTGTTAAAACTAAGGACAGCCAAATCTATGCATTGCACAAAATTTGTTTATTTTCTTAAAATTTTGGCCCATATCGTAAATTTAATTTTGATGACCTAAATGCTCTTGCAATACTTCAGAAAAACTTCCCAGATGGACTATTGGCAAGTATATGTACCTGACCATCTATCATGATCCCTGTGTCAATATATAACATCTATAAAAGTTAAATGTAGTATGTACATGATATTTCTGATATATCTTACCTTATAGAGTTCTGTGGGGTCTGTGGTGAGATGTAGCCAGGATAGACATACATGAACCATACCAGTCTCCACATCTCCCAATGGCATCCACTACAAACACAATACATGCATATGTATATTAATTGCATCCTAAAATGATGACTCAGACATCATATACAAGAAGGGACAGCATGGATGATGTCTGGAGTCCTGTATTCAGAAGATGAATGGTAACCATGTATGGTTAAACTATAAAGCACCATTAAGTTATGATGATGATGCACTTCCCTCGCTGGTAACTTTCTTTTTGACTGCCATCTTTTAATAGTGATGACAACAAAACCATTAAATACACGAGATGCAGGTATAGGGTTAATTTTCAACATCAAATAATTCAAATTTAGCCAAAGTGACATCATATTTAAAGTTTGAAAGTTAAAACTAATAATAAATTTTCTAATCTTTATTTTCTTTGTAAGTTGGCTAGACTCCCTATAGAGCCCATGTTATAAAATCATGAACACAGAAATGTCTTCTTGTATTTAACAAATGATTTCTCTAACTGACCATATTTTAAATAGTTCAATAACAAAGCTTACAGCTCAAAATGTAAACTGATCCACTAAATCTTTTTAGTTTAATTAAATTTTTCAAAGTCTGCCATTGTCTGCCATGTTGTCTGATACATATTAGCCACCTGGTGGTGAAACTAGTATACAGCACTTTGGTAACTGAAATAACATTCTTAAGGAACAAAAACTTACAGAGTCAATCTCCCCTTTGTCAGCAACTGAGGCAATTTCTATACCAATACTGTAAAAAAACACAAATAAGGTTGCTAAAAGATTCAAAATACTGCATAAACATGTATATGTATTTAAGAGGGTGCCTATAAGAGTATACTGCTATAAAAATTGAAATGCATATGATTTGTCACGTTTAAATCAAGAATAGATCAAAATATGCAGTACAACTGATCTATAAAAATGAGATATAGAAAAAATGTAGACTCCAATTTACCTTCCCAATCTGTCATCTTCTCCAGGGTCTTCATCTTTAATCTCCAGCTCAAAGAATTGCCCAGATCTCTGATCCACAATGGCCTCAAAGTATGTGTTCCAGCCTGGTGTTACAGTATTCGGGATTACTTTGGTCTTGAACTTCTGAGCTCCAACTTAAACAACAAGGATATATGTTTGGGTACATGTATTTTCTCAGATCATTTCTAATGTACAACATACGGTGTTATAGTGAAATGAAATTCGTAGTGGGATTCTTCTATTCATTAAAAAATTGAATAAATACCCAACCTTCTTAGGATTGAGTATTAAAAGAAATACTGGTCAGTTTTTTTTCAAAAGCCAGTCATGGCCAAATAACCAGCAGCTTACACCCAATCAGATTTCAGTATCTCGACAAGATAAATAATAATAGAACTATATCTGGTATCGAATTGACACGCAGCTGGGGAAAGTAAGTCTGATTTCAGCCAATCCGAATACAGTATTTCATATGACTGTAGTGCATTATATCACCAATGTGTGAAAAGAGCTAAAGCCCAAGACTTCAATGCATTGTGGCTGATTCATTCCACTCAGCCGTTGTTTTCTAAACTTTGCATTCCCCCTGCATGGTAAAGCAGATTTGGAAACACCTTCAGTGGAATGATTCAGCGCACGATGCATCGAGTTCAGGGCTTAAATCCTTACATATATCATATCATATCATATGTATTTATCATAGCAAATACATTTATAGGATCTGAAAGTGTTTAAATATATTCCTACCATGTATAACAGCATATGGGTCAGATTTGCCTTTCCCTAGGAGTCCAATATCAGCTCTCTTTAGATCTCTTGCTCCAATGATATGCATCCTTAAAACTCCCTTAACACAAACAAGACAATAATATTATAAAATGAAAGAGGGTCTCAACCAAGCAACATTGATTTACTTTCTAAGTTTTAGCTTCATAAAGGCCAAATAATACATCCTAATAATAATTATTTTAAAGTCTCAGTTGCAAAAATGATACCTTGCTACTCGAGGAGAAAATTAGACCCTTAAAACACAATCACTATTACATCGTTAATGCAGACACTGTGCTCAATGTATATACAAGGCATTAACATTCAAAATGTCACCACCTGCCATTTGACACAGATGCCGAATGCTGACCACCAACCGCCGAACCCTGTCCACAAAAAGTTTGAGTCTATAAAAATATGTCACCAAAGAGGTAGTAACATGAAACCAACAAATAATGCTACTATTACACTTACTTGAGGAGTTGGGAACCTGAGGGCCTGTAGGTTAATACCCTCTGCCAGCTGAACTGGGATCCTATTGGGCAACACAAGGAATGCAGCAATCTGGTCCTCTATAATGTTACGTACAATGTCACTGAAAATGAAAAAGAGAGTTACTGTTAGGCTATAAATATAACCAGGTTTGTATTTATTTTTACATAGTTCAACATTCCAGTTATAGTTTTGTGTGACAGTTTCATTATACTTATTCATGGGTCTAGAAAAATGAAAAATAAATCAAAGATCAAATATGAAACTCTGATCAGTAGAGCAGCATGTCAAGTAAAACCACTCCCTGAACATATACCAATACACTCCTTACTCTATTTTGTTCTTATGTTGAACGATTCGAAAGAGAAAGCTGTAACACATACCTTAGCCCAGGAATATCCAAAACATTTCCCAGGTCAGTAGAATTGAACTCAACAGACTGAAACAAAAATATACAATGATAATTCCTATTTTCTAATCTTCATATTCATACCAGTGTTGTGATTACGTAATATAAGAAATAGTGTTAATGGGAGGGGGGGGGGGGGTTGGCTATATTCTTAATTTAAAAAAATATGCATTGATAACTGCTATTTTGTAATCTTTATATTCATACCAGTGTTGGGATAAAATAAAATTAATTGGCAATTATGGTTTATGGGGGTTTGGATTTATTCTTAATTTAAACTTCTAATTAATAGCTATTAGTACACCATGCATGACTATGTGGGAAATAACAGACATAAAAAAATGTAGATATAAATATCGAAGCAATATTTAATTTCAGCATACAACACTATTCATTAATAAATTCAACTTGATGTAATTTGTTCTGTAATGGAATATAACTGAGTGGTAGGTTTGTATTATTAAAACTTGCCAGTATATTCTAGCTGTGAAAGTAAATTACTTTGCAGATCCTTTTCAATATATCAAATAATCATTTTGCTCACAAAAAAATCCAAACATATTCTTCTTAATTGATGAATGATGCCAGAGACATTTTATATGATGACTTATTTATTTATTATGCATCCAGTATGTGCAGTTTATTATTTAGCCATATGTTGTATCTACCATTTATACTATACAACTCATTATCCACTTCCCTTATAAGGTGCATACAATGATAAACTCCCATTAATTATATATTAGACTTAACAAATAGATTTTGTAAATGCAAGCCCCTATGTTATTCCCGAAACTAGTAAAATTACAATCGAGAGCCCTTTTGAGAAAAAAACTGGGAGATCATTCCATTTGTTGATTCTATTTGTTGATGAAAAACTTACAGGTGGATTAAGGAAGAATACAGTAATGCCCCCTATTAGGGGTGACACTGGGATCAGGGGGCTCATGACCACCCTCATTGTGCCATGGATCTGCAGCTCTTTGATACCAGCTGTGATGTTCTTGATGTTAACCTTCACTTGGGCATCACTGGCATAGCTAGAAAATATAAGAATAATTGTGCAATTAAGATTCTGAGCACACAATTATCATGAAGCAGTACACTTAATTAATAAAAAATCTGCCTTTTTATTTTATCATCTATTACTAAATCCTAATGAAAATTCCTTCAATGCATGGTACATCACATGGAACATACACAAATGGTGATAAAGCTTACATCTGAAGCATAAAATGTCCACCATTTTTTGGGTATTTTCATAAAAAGTGGATTAGTTTTCACACGGCCTTCATATTTTTCTAGTGAAATTCACTGGATTATCGTGTTACTGTTCAGTAAAGACATATCCCTCAGGAAAATATTGATATTTACCAGAGAATACCATATCCATTAGGCTAGTCTCTCACATTCAAATAATTCACTTGTATTTAATGACATATACGCTTGAGAAAATATAATTTTATCTTCATGCTATATGTACATCATTCAAACTGACCAAGCTTTATAGCTACGCCACAACTTGAATAAATGATGTAATTTTCTGCAGCTCTTTCCAACTAGGAAGCTTAGAATGATAGCTGCAATTGATCATCGCCATGCATAGCATCAAGTAACATCTTATTCTAGCAAAAAGTTGATGTGACATTCAGCAAGGAAAATGAGTTGGCCGTTTTGACATAGCAATTTCCATATAACAGGAGAATGGATACTAGGGATTGCAAATCTGACACTTATATTCTTTCCTTGGTAAATCTCTTCCATTCCCCCTCCCACCCATAAACAACATACACTACAATGTGCATGGACTCAATGTTGCATGAAAAAATAAGTTCAACCTTAGAATGAAATACCATGAGATACATATAAGTAAAAAAGAATCAACATGAAATATCATAGTATCACTAATCATATATCAGGTGATATATAGACATTTTGAGAGGAAATGAATGAACAATTGAAAATATAATTATAGTTAATGTTATATTGAATTCATTCAGGATATGATCTTCATACATAGATTCTGAACAATATGTGGATGAATCACCTTTATTTGATTGCAAATTGTATCATTGAATTGTATAAATACATTCGTGTCAGAGTGATCTACTCTCATCTATCTATTAAATATTCAACAAACTCATTGTATTACATGGACTGTAAAAGAATTTAATAACACAAAATAAATGTTTTACTCAGTTACATTTAATGTATACCATACATTACTAGAATAACCAAGCTATATAAAAAAAATGATAGTAGTTGATGAAATCCCAATACATACATAATCCTTTTATCAACTTTTGTTCAGAGAAAAGGTCAATGTATCGTTTTACATCCACAAAACTCATTAAAAAATGTTTTATAATAGCATATGATACTGAATTTAAGGTAAAATAAAAAAAATATACATGTATGTTCAATCTTTTATTGACTCTTCAGATGTCATGAATAACATAACTAGATATAGGGGCTTAGGGATGTCAATCTGTATGAAATTACATTTGGGGATCTCTATAATAATGTAGTTTCTTTTTGTAGACTTACTAGATTTCTAGATCCATCACAATTTCATCCCGGCTCACATGCTCTGTATAAACCTTGACCCCTCCAATCCTGGGAGGCTACAAGAAAACATAACATTTGATCAAAACAAGGCAGAGGTCAAATCTAGCTTTTTATCTTATTTTAGGTTCGGTTACCTTAGTAGTGGCTTAGTTTTTGTGCCATCTTAAGACGACATTTAATTGTTTAATCCACTTCAGATTCAAGGTTTTATATGAGTAGTATACTCATTACTCAGTAGTATACACATTACTCAGTAGTATACTCATTACTCAGTAGTATACTCATCACTCAGTAGTATACTCATAACTATGTATTAGTTTTTACAATTTCAATTGTCAAATGTCTTATCTGAAATCATCAATTCAATTTTGTGCATGATAAAGTAGCCATTTTGAGTTAAGATTCTCAACTGCTGGAATCTGGGGTGCTGAGAACAGAGCAAGACACATAATCAATATTGGCAAAATATGATTACAAATGAATAATACTAAAAACATTGCAGAATTGATGATCTATTATATCACCAACACCAAATATGAATAAGACTTACAATATCTCCAAGGTCAATTGTCTCAAATGCAAAAGATTTGAGCGCAGAGGGCAGGTTGGCTTTCACTTGTGGTTGTACTGTCTCCACCAAGATCTTCTTCACATAATCTCCAATAAATGGCCATAACTGCCCAATGATCTGGAAAATAATTTTACTTGGAATAGTCCAGTAAAGTGGCAATAATAAACTGTGGTAGAGAAAGTGGAAGTATTGTGATTTTTAGATATTTTCAAGGAATTGTTTTAGATTATTTAATTATATCATGAATTTGGGAGCACATTCATTTTAACATACTAACACAAAATATATCCTTCAAATACAACTGGCCTAACAAGTGTTTAATGAGATTTTAAGCTCTTAAAACTGCAGGTCTAATGGAGAGCTGATACATAAATAAAAAACACTTTCACAGTCTAGTAGGAAAATAATGCTACATAACTCATCATTCATACTCAACTTATAATTAATATGGCATTAGCATCAGGAAATATTAAAACAGCAGTCTTTGTCTAAACCATTAGGTCAACATGATATTTTTAATACCATAGTCTATTGGAATGAAATCCACCTTTTCTATCATTCCAAGGAATAAATTTTATATTTTCATCTTTTAGTACTTACATTATTGACCCATTCTGCTCTTTCAATATCTGGGTAGAAAACCTGAAGAAAAATAGAAAATCAATGATTATGATAGAAAATATTTTTCTTACAAGGTTATATGAAAAAATGATGTAACCTTCATTTTTAAAGGGGGCAGTCTATTTCAATAAAGAAGACAATGATTGAATATCATTAAATTATCATTGTGAAGCCAAGGCACATATGTAACATCTTGCACACAAATTTAATTCTCACAACACTAAGTACATTAAATGTATTTTGATATGCTTTTTAATTGACCTGAGGATGCATAATGCTCAGCTCAGTATATACGAGCATTATCATCTTATGTAATATTATATACTGTACCACACATGACAACATCAATATTACAACCATTTGCCAAAAAGATTATCATTAAAAAATAGGATTCAATATGGTACAAAAAAGATCATGGTCAGGTTCAAATGAATGCGAAAATAGCATTGTATTACATAATCCTGGGGAGTATCATTATGACAAAAAAATGGCAAAACCTTGAGATACAGTCGGAGGCTGATCTCCTCTGGTGATGCCCCTTCTATTTTAATCAGATGTCATTGGAGTACCCAGGGATGAGAAAGAAAAATATTGATGAAATAGAGACATTTTCTCTAAAAACTTACTGACACACTAATACTTATCCAAAATTAAAAGTCTCATAATGACACTTTGTTGACTTTAACTAATATTTTGTCTCATTTATTTAATTTGCCTCATCTATTTTTGTGACACTGGCTATACCTCATGATACACACGGGCTATACCTCATGATACACACTGGCTATACCTCATGATACACACTGGCTATACCTCATGATACACACTGGCTATACCTCATGATACACACTCGCTATACCTCATGATACACACTGGCTATACCCCATGATACACACTGGCTATACCTCATGATACACACTGGCTATACCTCATGATACACACTGGCTATACCTCATGATACATACTGGCTATACCTCATGATACACACTGGCTATACCTCATGATACACACGGGCTATACCTCATGATACACACTGGCTATACCTCATGATACACACTGGCTATACCTCATGATACACACTGGGTATACCTCATGATACACACTGGCTATACTCCATGATACACACTGGCTATACCTCATGATACACACTGGCTATACCTCATGATACACACTGGCTATACCTCATGATACACACTGGTTATACCTCATGATACACACTGGCTATACCCCATGATACACACTGGCTTTACCTCATGATATACACTGGCTATACCTCATGATACACACTGGCTATACCTCATGATACACACTGGCTATACATCATGATACACACTGGCTATATCTCATGATATACACTGGCTATACCTCATGATACACACTGGCTATACCTCATGATACACACTGGCTATACCTCATGATACACACTGGCTATACCTCATGATACACACTGGCTATACCTCATGATACACACTGGCTATACCTCATGATACACACTGGCTATACCCCATGATACACACTGGCTATACCTCATGATACACACTGGCTATACCTCATGATACACACTGGCTATACCTCATGATACACACTGGCTATACCTCATGATACACACTGGCTATACCTCATGATATACACTGGCTATACCTCATGATACACACTGGCTATACCTCATGATACACACTGGCTATACCTCATGATACACACTGGCTATACCTCATGATACACACTGGCTATACCTCATGATATACACTGGCTATACCTCATGATACATACTGGCTATACCTCATGATACACACTGGCTATACCTCATGATATATACTGGCTATACCTCATGATATATACTGGCTATACCTCATGATACACACTGGCTATACCTCATGTTACACACTGGCTATACCTCATGATACACACTGGCTATACCTCATGATACTGTCTGCAAACAATTCTACCCTGCGGCTTTATTTGAGCTAAATATTTTTAATCATTCAATGGACAGTAAAACCTGTCTTTTGTACTCTATAAAGTGTTCCCCTAATAGGAGGTGTTCCACTTATTTAGGTTCATTCAACATTAAGTCAGTTGGTATTTGAACTCCAAAAAGTGTTCCACTTACAGAGGTGTTCCACTTTACAGGTTACACTGTATAACATTGTAAATAACCTATTACTATCTAATGTACATGTTTACACCAACTTGTAAGTAATTTAAGATTTTCATAGGATGTGCACAGCATCCTATCAACTTTATTCAACTACATGAGGGCTTTATAAACTATAGTGTTTTTATAGTGTTTAGTAGTTTACTGTACAAAATGACTTTTTATGACTGTTATTGCTGGAACACATTCAACTTCAAGTTTTATCTTTCATATCAAATTCCATTTTATAAACTGATTCAAACTAAGCTAAAATAATAAAAATATATGGGAAATGTCATTCTAACATAATTTTAACTAAAATATTTCAATTTTGAACTTTGTATTTCATAACAATGTGTAAATACTAAAAAAAGAAAAAATTATGTATTTCATTAATTATCGGTAAAATTAGATGAACATACTCATCATGTGGCTCTATCTTAACTAGAAAACAGCAACTCCAAGGAGTACCAAATCCCACCAAACAAAACATAACAGGAAATAACAGGAGTAGTGTCTCCTTATTAGTAAAATCTGCACCAAAGATGTGATTTAAGCAATCGTATAAAATTTTCTTTAAATCCAACAACTGGTATTCAATCAAAGGTTACATTTTTTCATGAAAACGGAACCTATTTTGAATTGAGCAGTCATTCCTTCTAGAGCTGAGGTTCTACACCTATAAGCCATAAGCCTATAAAATTAACCAAATCTGTCAACTGGTTTTTGAGTTATTGCCCAGACAGATGAACAGACAGACCAATGGCTTTTCTATATCCCTACAACTTCATTCAGTGGGATAACATACAAGCGACTCTAATCTTTCCACATTAACTGATTTAGGGAATGTTTTTATCAGTAACCTGACTTCAAGTTCGAAGTAATCTAAATATAACTTATCCTATCATGATTTAAAAATACAGTAAAACCTAGTTTAAGTGGAAAACCTTTATATAAGTAGAACACTGACTTGAGTCCAGTGAACCATAACTTGGAACACCTCCTAAGATGAACACCTTTAACTAAAACAAGATGTTTCATTTACAATAAGTTTTGTTGAAGTTGAATATTGTTGAGCTGAAGTGAAGAAAAATATACTGTATAAAGTGTTGGATGTATCTTTTTGGATTGAATTTTTTCTCTTAGGGCAAATGCAACTATTACTTCTGTAATTTACTCATGTAGTTAATATCAAAGGTTAAGTCAAAATGTATATTGTGAACCTTCAAGATATCCTTAGTTTATCATGTCTTGATTCTTGACCTCATCCCCATTCTTCAAATGTTGATTTCCAAACAAGAATGTATGACAATCGTCAATGGCAAACATCAAAAGCACTATATCAGTAAATTACCATCGAGTCTTACTCCCCCTCACTAAACTTTAGTTGGAGGCTGATTTATTCATTGGGCTCTTCGTTTAAGTGCAATATCAAACAACAAGCTCATAAAATCACATAAAAAAATGTCATAATGTCAATGCATAGCTACAACGATAAAAATTAGCATTTTCATTGAGCTTCATGTTGTTAATGTTAAATTGTTAAACCCACCCTTTTTGTTTTTTAAGATCTGTATTAATCACTGAAGTTTATCAGATAATGGACTGGGGGTTCTGAATTTTTATGCAATAAGAACTATCATCATGCACATATGGTATATATATTCAATAATGAAGCAATGGTGACTGTTAATTATGTAAAATGAAAGTAACTATAACCCCACAGTCCATGGCAATCTGTAATTCCAAATGAAGAGATTACCATGGTAATCCATGATAATGTTAAAATTGATTGCATTTTTCACATAATCAACAGTAAACATCATCTAATTTGTAGAATCCAGAAGTGCATACAGGTGTATATATACTTTTAGAAAACTGATTTAAGTAATAAAGAAACCTGTATCATTATTTAATTGAAATTTAAAAGCATGAGAGCATACATTAATCAATAAACAAGATGCATGAGGGTGGAGGCCAGTGTTTCATATTGTATTGTACTTGTGATACAACCCCTCTTAAAACATATCCTATGTCACGTGATAGTATAGTTTGTTATTAGATTGTATTACATACACACCCTTCACTTGTATGCTTGTAAGCTACCAATAAACAGCTCTTATTAGAAATAGATATTACAACAACTATATGACTCGACTCTTGTTTCATATGTAGTAATATTATGTAACATGGCGGCAGCGGAGCAGAACTGACTGTATCTCTCTGGATAAAACTCTAAAAATGTAAAAAGTCTCTCTGGATTTTACATTAATAACTCAGTCTCTGGATAAAAAGAACTCTTGCTCAAAATGGCTGAAGCTGAACAATTACAAGTCGAAACGGAACCAGCAGACCGTAGATATCAGAAAGTCAGTGGACTTCATCCTCCAAACAAACTGGATATAGAGAATCTCTCTGAAAACTGGAAACTTTGGAAACAACAGTGGGAAAACTATTGTATACTGGCAAATGTTGAAAGCCAAAGTGAAAAATACAAGATTGCACTATTTCAACATGCAATAGGAGCAGATGCCCTAAAAATCTATAATGGACTTCCATTGGCAAATGCGGAGATGATGACACTTGAAGATATCATAAAAGCATTCACGGACTTTGCGCTTGGTGAAGTCAATGAAACCTATGAACGGTATAAGTTCAACTCTAGAAAGCAAAAAGAAGAGGAATCTTTCGATACATATTTGTATGAGTTGAAGGCTCTCCAGAAAACCTGTGGTTTTTGTGATTGTTTACGTGAATCACTACTACGTGATCGTCTTGTGCTTGGTATCAAAGACTCCAAGGAAGGTACCACAAGGAAACGTCTGCTGGAGGAACGTGATCTCACTCTAAATCGGTGTATTGACATCTGTCGTAGTGCCGAAAGTACCCAACTTCATTTGGACAATATTCAAGGACTATCTATATCTACTACAGTGAATAAAGTGCGCAAAATGAAGTGGAAAAAGAAGCCGAAGGCTAATACTGATGCCATAGATGGGAAATGCAGATACTGCACGACGCACCATAAGCTCAAAAAGGAACTCTGTCCGGCCTGGGGTCGTACTTGTAATAACTGCAAAGAGAAGAATCATTTTGCAGCGAAATGCCCCAAGCAAAAGCGTGTGCGTATTGTTGAAGACTCGTCAGATGAAGACAATTCATCAGAGGACTATGTTGATGCTCTAACATCAATAAATATGGCAAAGTCTCGGACAAAACAGGACTCTGTGGGTGCAATAATGAAGGTAGGCAAATCTCTTGTTACTTTCCAAGTAGATACTGGTGCTACACCCAATCTCCTCCCTGTGAAATATGTCCCAGAAAATGTCTCAATCAAATCTACTGCTACTACTCTTAAGATGTGGAACTCTTCTACATATAAACCCAGGGGAAAAGTCTCTCTCACTCTGAAAAACCCCAAAACAAAAACTAGATACTCTGTAAAATTCATTGTTGTTGAAAATGACCAGACTCCTCTCTTAGGGTCAAAGACTGCACAGTTAATGGACCTCATTACTGTAAATGATGATAAATTCTTATCAGCACCTGTTCTTAAAATGACGGCTGAAGACCTGTGTACAGAGTACAAAGACGTGTTTGAAGGTGATTTTGGTACATTACCTGGACGTGTTACTCTTAGAACTGATGATACTGTAACTCCGAACACAGTGACTAGACAGACTGTGCCTATCTCAGTTAGACGTAAGCTCAAAGAAAAGCTTGACAAAATGACATCTCAAAATGTTATAAAACCTGTTGACAAACCTACTAAATGGGTGAGTAGCATAGCTTTGCCACCCAAGAAAAATGGTGATATTAGGGTATGTATAGACCCTAGACCTCTGAATAAGGCTCTGAAACGTGAACACTATCAATTACCTGTGCTTGATGATGTGTCACACAAACTCTCAAAAGGCAAAAAGAAACTTATGAGTATTTTTGACTGCAAAAATGGATTTCATCACCTAGTACTTGATGAAGACTCTAGTGAACTGACAACATTTATGACTCCTTTTGGAAGATACAAGTGGCTCAGACTTCCATTTGGTTTGAATGTTTCTAGTGAAATCTTTCAAAAAAGACTCAATATGGCACTTGAAGGCCTAGAAGGTGTTATCTGTATAGCTGATGACATACTGATTTATGGTCAAGGTGAAACTGACGAAGATGCAAGTATTGACCATGACAAAAAACTGAAAATGTTCTTGCAAAGATGTCGGGAACAAAACATTGTCTTGAATAAACTCAAAATGAAACTTAGACAAACTGAGGTCAAGTTTATGGGTCATCTTTTGACAGCTGATGGTTTAAAGGCGGATCCTGAAAAGATAAAGGCTGTGATTGACATGCCTAGACCAACTGATGTAACTGGAGTACAAAGAATTAATGGCTTTGTGCAATACCTGGCAAAGTTTCTCCCAGGTATATCTGATGTACTTGAACCGATCAGACAATTGACTAAGAAAGATGTAAGCTGGTACTGGGGACCATCTCAAGAAACTGCTTTCACTAAAATGAAGAAAATGGTCACAAACACTCCAATCTTACAATACTATGATCCGACAAAAGAACTGACTATACAATGTGATGCAAGTCAAACTGGACTTGGCGCATGTCCTCTGCAAAATGGACAACCAATTGCTTATGCAAGTAGAGCATTAACAGACACTGAAACTCGATATGCTCAAATAGAAAAAGAACTTCTGGCAGTATGTTGGTCTGTGAAAAAATGGCACCACATGACTTATGGACGTAAAGTAGTCGTACATACAGACCATAAACCTTTAGAAAGCATACTGAAAAAACCACTAGATCGAGCTCCTAAAAGACTTCAGCAAATGATGATGAGATTGCAAAGATATGACATTGAAGTTAAATACCAACCTGGTAAACTCATGTATTTGGCTGATACTCTTTCTCGAGCTTATCTCAAGTCTGACAGTTCTTCTGACAAAACTGAAAGAGTAAACATGGCATCTTACCTGCCTATTACTTCAAAAAGACTTGATGACATAAGACTGAAGACAGAAAATGACGAAACTCTCCAAGAACTAAAAAAGGTCATTCTGAATGGCTGGCCTAATGAAAAAATTCACTTACATAGTCTTGTTCATCCCTATTTCAACATGAGAGATGAGTTATCTGTTCAAGATGGTCTTATCTTTCGTGGTGAACGAGTTATCATTCCTGAAAAACTCAGACCTCTAATGAAAGAAAAAATACACTCTTCACACTTGGGAATAAATGGTTGCCAAAGACGTGCTAGAGAATATATATACTGGCCCAGCATGCAATCTGAAATCAAACAATTTGTCTCTGAATGCTCTATCTGTAGAGAATTTGAAACATCACAGACAAATGAAAAGCTGATGAGCCATGATATACCTGATCGACCTTGGCAAGATGTGGGCACTGATTTGTTCGAATTTGAAAACAAAGAATATTTAGTGACAGTTGACTACTTCAGTAGCTTTTTTGAACTTGACTATATACCTGACATGAAGTCATCTACAGTGATCAGAAAGCTAAAAGCAAACTTTTCCAGACATGGCATACCTGATAAGGTAATTAGTGACAATGCAGGACAATTCATCTCAGATGAATTTAGACAATTTTCTCATGAATGGGATTTTGATCATTTTACTATTTCTCCACATAACAGTAAGGCTAATGGGAAAGTCGAATCAGCCGTGAAAATTGCTAAAAAACTGTTGAGAAAATGTAAGAAGTCAAAATCTGACATATACCTAGCTCTTCTGGACTATAGAAACACACCTACTCAGGACATGGATAGTAGCCCCTCACAAAGGCTCATGAACAGGCGAACTAAAACGTTGTTACCTACTTCCAATAGTCTACTGATGTCAAGAGGTTTTAACAAAATTGACAGAGAAAAATTGAAAAATAAACAAGAAAGACAACAAAAATATTTCAATAGAAACACCAAAGATTTGAAGCCTCTTGAAGAAGGTCAGACAGTTAGAATGAAACCTTTCAAATTAGGTGACAAAAGTTGGAAAAAGGCAACTATTCATAGAAGATTAGATGAAAGATCATATGAGGTTGAAACTGACAAAGGTGACTTATTGAGACGGAATAGAGTTCATCTGCGATATTCCTCAGAGAAACCAACCCCTCCCATTTCAAATTCCAATTCATCATGCCCTGAACCAAAACCTGTCCAATTATCTCCAACTAAAATCTCTTCTCCAACTCCAATAAAATCCAAACAAGCAACACCAAAGATCTATCAAGAAAGTAATAGGGAAACGCCTAACTTTAGCAATAGCCCTACTGTGAAAACACCTGTGAAAAGCAGACCTAGTAGAGATAAAAAACCACCCAATTATTTGGCTGATTATGATACAAAGTTCTCAAAGTAATATGATACTAAAGTGATATGAACTGATTTATATGATGACTACTGCTATGGAAAAGGACTATGAGAATAAACATTATAATCGCTTATAATCAATTACATAGTGCATGAAATTATTATCTGAACTCTGGAAAATAGCAACAACTTCTAAGAACATTAATTTGTGAAAATTCTTAGTTACACCCAAAATTCTTGAGTTCATACATGAAGCAGCTAAAAATTACTTTTAGAGGAACACTTTTTTATATTCCAATGTTAAAGCTTGAAAACAATGAAGCCATACATGTATTTGGTTTATAGCAAGATTCAAGGACATTATATATCATGTTTAATTGACAGCTTGTTTATGCTTCCTTGCAAATGCTGATAACTGAGTTCTGGTACCAGGAATATGTCACATTAATCAACCTACTTAGATGGTGTGGTCACCAGATGTTTTAATTAACTATCCTAGTAAACCTTTAACCATGACCTTAAATAATTAATTGAAACAGAGAACTTAAATCAGGTCACCTATATTTTCTAATTAAGGGATTATCTCAAACTTTCAGAAAAGGAAGGATGTTTCATATTGTATTGTACTTGTGATACAACCCCTCTTAAAACATATCCTATGTCACGAGATAGTATAGTTTGTTATTAGATTGTATTACATACACACCCTTCACTTGTATGCTTGTAAGCTACCAATAAACAGCTCTTATTAGAAATAGATATTACAACAACTATATGACTCGACTCTTGTTTCATATGTAGTAATATTATGTAACAGCCAGTACATTATCAGAATGGGTTATTTCATACATGATTGCTTTGAAATCCAAGAAAGAATGATACAGGCCAGTTCTTTAATGCAATTGAAATAACTATCACTCTTTTATAAAAAAAACGACAATATCCCATTCTATATGAAACCATAATGCACTGTGATGACTTCACTATTTTACCAATGTAGCTGCTAAGTTCATTATGAAACAATAATGCATTGCATAATGTTTCTGCTGCCCTTACAAGTTGATTCGCAGGTTTTAGAGACATTTCCATACAAACATTACCATAGTCATGACAGGCCTTGCAATATAATATAGCATTGTCAAGATCATATCAGGCTTTAACATTACCACGGTCATGACAGGCCTTGCAATATAATACAGCATTGTCACAGTTACACCAGGCTTTCACAATAACAATACCACGGTTATGGCAGGATTCTAGCGAAACTTAAAAACAGTTATTAACACAGTGATGGTTGGGCCAGGCATAAGTCTTGCAACAAGCAGGGGGGGGGGAGATTTCCCAAAGATGACCTTTCATATTGGCACGTTCGAAAACAAATTTTATAAACAGGCCTCATTTGCCATTGAACTGAATCTCCAATGTTCGCTGTAGTTTTATGGGTATTCTATATAAGTTTGGATCGAGTATCTTCAATAGTATTACTGTAGGTTTAAAATGATATTGAACTGATGTTAACACCATTTCCACGATTTCACATTTTACTTTGCGCAGCCCTGAGAGAGCACGTGCTCATGTTCACGTGATCGCATCCTGCAATTTGATTAGAGATGATCAGGGAGATGACTTAATGAGGAATCCCTGAATACCATAGAATATGAAAGAATTATGGGAGCTACTCACTTCTTCTGGCAACAAGCTCTGAGCTGAGATTCCAGAATCACTTTTGGCGATGTGCATTGCGATAGATTCTATATCGATTATCGCGATAACACTAATACTTACCCAAGATGGGAGTTCATCGACTCTGGCCAGGACAGTTGCTTTCTCATCTTTTACAAGAGCGTGTGTTGTGTCGATTCTATACTGTCTTGCTCGTTTTCTTTTCTCATTCCACATAAAAATGAGAAGTCCAAAAATAGGCCAGGCAATGCTGAAGTTGAAATATCCCGCTCCGAAAATTAAGCCTACAAGTCCACAGTTTTTGAAATAGCTGGTAATGAACGGAAGCAGTTGATCATCTTCGTTTGCTAGCTTCTTAGTAGCCTTTTTAGAGCCTTGATCAGCCATACTAACGAAGAAAACAACCAAATTCCAGAGCTGTTTGGAACTTGATAAAAAATTGTTCCCACTATTTTGGATTACCTCGATTTTGCACAGGGGTGATAAGTTAAATTACGCTATGATACCATCCTCAATAATTATAGTCACAGACAAAAATGGCATGTAAATGATTCAAATAATTATCTAAGTATTAATACATTAGACTGTAAAAGCTTCTATAATCATTTGAGTTCATTTGCTCGTTTTCTTTATGGTGCCATCCATTTCTTAGGTGAAACATGGAACCGTCCACCTGGTTGACCTATTTCAATGTCGTCAAATGACTTAAATCAAACGCTTAGTATATATTTTTGATACTTTCAACATAGAACAAAACATTCAATTTTATGAATTTAGTGCAATTTGTTCATTTAGGATGTTTATAACTCTTGAGGTAAACAAAGTTGACCTATTTACGACTACAGAAAAGCACCTGTGCGCACGCGCAGAGAAGAAATATTTTTCGTCTCAATCATGGCGACCGCGAATTTACAAATTTCTCCACTTTGATTGGATTTTGCGTCGCCTCCCATTATTAAGGGGCGTAACCATACAAATCCGTTGCTTAAGAATGCCTTCCGGAAGGGTAAGCATATCTTGTATTGTCCCTTTTGTGTAACACATTGCCTAATTTCAGTCCAGAAAAATTTTGACATTTTCGTTGCTACAACCATCGGGCTTCTTTTTACCTTCAAGTCGGGCATCAAGTTCATGCAGTGAGTCTGTATAGTGTCACTTGGTTTCTTTGTTTAAATTGTGTCATGTGTAAACTATCGTCTATCATGCTTTTAGCCATTTCAATGCTTATTGGATTAGTAACCCACATACTAACCCACAATGTCTAATCATGGGCTTTCAAGAGATGAAAGCCCATGGTCTAATCAGTAGGCGAGTCACTGTAGGCTAGAAGATGATTAACAAGATATGCTAGATATCTTATTCAGTGAATTTCACGAGAAAAATATGAAGGCCACATGCTATGAAAAAAACTGATCCACAGAGAACAAAATGCTTGTTATGTTGTTGGTTAATAGGGGGTTTGTGTAAAAAACCGGGTGAACAGGTACCCGGTTCAAAGTTCCACATTTCCCCCGATATATAGTAGAGAATTGACTTGACAGACCAAGCCTACCGTGTGTACTGCTGTTCGATATTTTTACCTTATACGAGACAGAGCACTTTTTAAAATGATCGATCCAGCAAACAGTGACGTCCATGTCACGTTGCTCATAAGTAGCATATAAGTTCCTAGAAGACGTTGCACATTTTCGTTCTTTACACATCGAGGCAACGTAAACACGAGACATCTATTGATGGTATAAAAAGAACGTTGTTGTAAAGTGTCCGTAAAGTTTGTTAGTGTGGAAAACATAACAAACAGGAAGGTTTGATTTTTTACTACATTGGTCCATATGTGACGTAACTCAAACGTTAAAATTCAACGTTGTCAAAACAGGCTTTTAATATCAAAATATTTGTTGGTGGAAAAAAACATGATGAAAACTTTGTGTTCTCACTAAGTTGGTTCTTTACCGACGTAGTGTTAACGTTAAAATTTAATGTTGTCGAAACATTTTTTTCGATTTGAAATAACCTCAAAATGTGACGTCAGTAATGACGTTCATGGACCGTATTGATCTGACGTTATTTAAATATTCAGCAAAACGTCGATGGATGGTTGAATTTCAACATTGTGGAAATGGCTTCAAAATATTTGTGAGTTGAGGAAACTTTACAAAGACGTCAATATGTTCTCACTAAATCGGTTCATTACAGACGTTATTTTAATGTTAAAAGTTAATTTTGTCAAAATGTTCTTACGATGTGAAATAACCTCAAAACGTGACGTCGAAAATACACACATGTATCATCCAGATCCAACTTTATAAATAAAAAAAATTTCTTACCCTGCTAGGAACGTTAAGTACCCGGTCACCTGGTTACCCAGTCACCCGTTTTTTTACACAAACCCGTTGGTTAGGTAATATGTTCACAACGACACATATACATATTAATGTAGAACGAGGCAGTGACGTTATGATTATTTGATTGTTCATAGTTGCTCGATTAGGTAAATATGTGACTGACATCATAGTTTGTATGATACGTCATATCTATGAATCACAATCACATCATTTAAGGACTTGGCAGTTGCCTTGATGATTTGCCATATAAGCTAAGGCGTGAATGGTCCAAGCCCGCTCATAGTACGAAGGCATGGCCCACTTAAGAAAAGCTCAATTAACATATAACCTTTATCTTCCACACCCAATATATTGACTAGAGGGAGCTCATTTCTGATGAACATTTCCGAATTTTTTTAAAATCACACAAAAACTGTCTGGCTTCAAAGAGACAAAAATAATTTGTATGGATCATGTATCTTGAACACTATTTTTTTGAATGGTGGGGACGCTGAATAAAAAGGACAATTTTTAAATATTAAGGTCTAGGAAAGGTTTCATGCATACTACTCCTCCATAGAATGAATTACACTACTATTTTCACAATTATTGATATTTGGTGTCAACTACACATATCTGGGTATATTTGAAGTCCCCAAATGGCTTAGTTTCAGATGTACTCCAAATTTAAATTAAAAAAAATGACCGTTGACTCAGCTCCCTCCGCTTATTCATGCCAATCCCAATATTTCCCACAGGCTCCGTCTGCATAGAGTGAAACTTGCTATTTTGTGCTTAGAATAATGCTGATAAGAATATCTTCATTACTTAGATACTCATTACTTATATCTCATATCCATCACTTCTCATACTCACTGTAACATTTCTAATGACTTTTGTAGATATTTCTCATAGAAGTATAGATATCGAGAACAAATGTACTAGATATATACATGTATATATAGAGTAGATCTGGTATTTGTCATCTTCTAATACATCCTGTGACATTTCTCATAGATCTGTTCTGTCATTTCTCTTATTTTCCAAACTACAACACTAAATTAATGCATTGTTTTTTAGAACAAGGATAGGAAAGAAGACACTTGGAAAGAATCAGATTTAAAGAAATCTATTAAGGTGACAGCTTCTCTTCATTCTGCATTTCTATTGGTTATAACTCTTACTAACCAATTAAGTTTATATACGTGATGCCTTTTAAATTGAATTTGCGAGCAAAGTGAAATGTAAATTATAAAATATGAATTCACCAGCTTGCTATAACACACATATATAACTTGCAAATTGTATCAATTCTCTAGAGCTTTTAACTGTATCATTTGTACCATGGTGACAATGTGCCGGGACAGATTTTGTTATTTCATACGATGCTAAAGTTGAAAAGGAACTATTAACAAAATGAGTGACAAGTGAATTGATATATAAGACTTTTTGATTTAATTTGATTAAAATCAATCGTAGATGTATACAATGAACCTTCAATCATATACATTTAATATGACAGGAAGCCAATGATGAGAAGCCACATAAAAAGCACCGGGACAAGGACAGGGAGAGGGAACATCGCAAGAAAGACCGCCACAATGAGGATATAAATGGTGAAGATAAAGAAAAGAAACATAGAAGGAGAAAAGATGAGAATGGTAAGAAAGAATTTATTGAAGAAATAATATTAAAGAGAATGGTAAGAAAGAATTAATAATATTAAATGCATTCTTAAATTCTCATGTAAAGTGGGTTGATCTTCCCAGATTTGTAACACCATGTTCTTCCAAATTGATGTGTCATTCTACAAATTAATGCATCTGAGCTTCTTATATCGGAAGAAAACAGAATTTTGAGAATGAGTGATGTTTTTCAGATTGATATTTTCTGTTGATTACCATGTCAATGTACAAATGATTGTCATCAAACATGTTCAAGTTAATACTTGCTCTTCACATATTAATAAGACTTGATATGTTACAGAGGGGGGCAGTAGGGAGAGGAGGCATAAAGAGCGGAGAGAAAGGCATGATGAAAATGGGGATGATGACAGAGAAAGGAGACATAGAAGATCTAAAGATGCTGAAGAGGTGGGTATACGTTTGGGAAACAAATATCTCTCATTTAAGACTTAAGTATTAAAATTGACCATGTACTGGTCTGGTCTGGTACATACTATGCCCTATGACACTATTTCCCTCATGTTCTGTTTTATTACTGTCATATTTTTCCCACTTGCTACTGTGTGTCACCATATTGTTATGGTCTCCATTTTTTGGTGGTTGGTGTTTGGTGGTCAGTGTTCTGGGTCTGTAACAAATGGCAGGTGTTGACATTTTGCATATCAACGCTTTGTATACTCTTGTTGCTGTCATATTTCCCACTTGTTACTGTAATTTTTCACTTTTGTAACTGTATTATCCACCACTCATGAATGTCAGATTTCCCAATTGTTACTAAGTAAAATCATAATGCAGGATGATGATGAAAGGAGGAAGAGGAAAGAAGAGAGACGTAAGAGAAAGGAAGAAGATGGTGATAGGGATAAGGACAAAGAGAGAAGACGTCGGAAGGAAAATGAAGAGGTATGTAGATTTAAACATGTAGGTTATATCACTGTCACTAATTAACTAAAGGAAATTTACCTGATGTCAGATTCACCATAACAGTATATGATTAGATGAAAAAGAAATGAGATTTTAAATTATTTATTTCTCTGAATAAATTGAATTTTAGATATTAATATGTCAGGGAATAACAATAACAGATTCTGAATTGAAACATCTGTATCTGCTTACATTACCCTTTGCACACAAATCCTTTTTATTACAGAATGGAGATGACAGAGAACATAGAAGACGTAAAAAGGAGAATGATGGTGATGATGATAAAGAGAGGAGGAGACGCCATAGAGATAAAGAAAATGATGATAGAGATGATGATAAAGAGAGAAGACGACGACATAGAGATAAAGAAAACGATGATGGAGATGATGATAGAAGAAGGAGGCATCGTGAAAAAGATGAGGAGGTAAGTGGTTCCCAAACGAGGTCATGTTACAGGAGGGTTTAACTATCCAGTATATAAACTACATCTACCACTACTAATTACAGATATGTCCTAGAACTGTTTTATCTTGCAATTTAAAGTACAATTAAAGAATTCAATTTTAATTTTATTAATTTTCAATTTTATTAAATATATATGCATACAACAATACAAAGATGATGTAGGGAGTGATCAAAACAGTGTTCTTCTTGGGAAGTGTTCCACTGACAGAGGGTCATTTACATATGTTAATGAGGGACAGGATTTGAAAAGTGTTTTCTTATTTTCTTTAGTATTTTAAAAATGATTTCTTTCTATTATTGTTGTTATGTTTTATGTTTATGCTGTTCACACTCCCTTTTTGCTCTTTGCATGTTCACAGTGCTTCATATTTTGTATTTTATATTTTGCTGTTATCTCAACTTTGAAATAATGTTTTGTATGTTTATTAAAATGAGAGTCAGAGATGTACAGTGCGTATCAAAAAAACGCAACAGAATGTTATCTTGGAAAAGCACGAAACCAGTGATAACAGCATTGATTTCATTCAATGCACCATAAAGCCATTTGTCTCCTCTTTACAATGATATATCATTCATCGATATTTGGTCATGGTTGGGTGAGTAATCATCCATTTGCAAAGTGGGCCAAAATTAGTTTGGGCCAAGTTATAAACATTGCAAAAGTCAGTGTACGGAGCCCGATGCAATATTGGACGAAAACATAAAACCAATGCTGACTGCATCCTTTTAATTCAATGTACCAAAAAGCCAAATTACTCCTCTTTGCAATCGAATATTATTCATTCACAGGGAGTCATCTCTGGCCGAATAATCATTAATTTTGCAAAGTGGGGCAAAATTCAGCTCGGACCCAAGTTTAAAACATTGCAAAAGTCAGTACAAGGGGCATAGGGGCTATTGGAAGAAGGTGTGACAGGTATGGCATAGACAGTAAAGTGTTCATACTCATACCTTTGCAAGAATACATCCTATACCCCTCCACTTCCTTGCACATAAAGATGCGCTCATCTGTCCACGTCATGCATGGTTCAGCCCTGAATCATGTGTGGGTTAAAGCAAAGAAAAGCAGCCCATGGGCAAATCTTTCTCGAGGTTTTGCAATATCTGGTGGAGGAATTGTGAGCACAGATGCTCCTGAGATAGCTCCAAAAGAAAAAGTCACAACAATTAAAGTCAGGGGAACTTCCATTGGCACTTAGCCCTTGCACTGATTTTTTCGATATCTAAAACTTGGCGCAGAGCCGATTTTGACCCACTGTGCAAATGGAAGGATTTCTCACCCAACCATTACCACATGTGAAGGAATGACATATCATTGC
Organism: Owenia fusiformis; assembly: GCA_903813345.2. Classification (NCBI taxonomy): domain Eukaryota; kingdom Metazoa; phylum Annelida; class Polychaeta; order Sabellida; family Oweniidae; genus Owenia; species Owenia fusiformis. The sequence goes on along the minus strand of CAIIXF020000001.1, from coordinate 23,582,258 downwards.
AAAGAGGAGAGACATGGCTTTATGGTACATTAAATGAAATTGATGTAGTCATTACTAGTTTTGTGATTTTACGAGATAACAACTTGTTGCGTTTTTTTTTGATACGCCCTGTATACATGCATGGGCTTTCAATTAGCTAGTTGAAAGCCCATGATACATGTAAATGGAAAACTTGCCAGTATTAATGTATTCATTAACATTTCAATGGAACATTGAAATGTCAGGGAAAGGTCAAGAAAAAAATTTCCTTTACCTCACCTCAAAACGAATTTTTCTATTGAAAAGAAATATCTTCAACCTGAAGACATTTAAAATTATGATAATTATGAAAAACAGGTTGTACTCCATCTCTGATGCTCCCATGTTTAGTAGTTCTGTTATGTTATTATGTCATAAATATGCCACAGGGAGATGATAAGGAAAGGAGGAGACGTCACAGAGATAAGGAGAATGAAACGGAGGAGGAGAGAGAGAAAAGGAGAGAGAGAAGGAAACATAGGGAAGATGAGGTATATAAGGTTCACCCCCCCTCCCACCTCTTAATTTCTCAGATATAAGTGTTTCAATGGGAGTTTTTGTATTATGCTTTATTCTGCTAATTTAATTTCTCGCTCTTTATTTTAATTGTCACATTATTTTGTTTGTTTATTTTCTTTTATTTAGAGTGTACAGTAGTTGTTTGAGTAACTTAGAATTACTTTAATTCATCTGTTTTATATTATTTTCAATTTTTTGGTCCAGTCTCATAAAACATGTCTAATCAGAGTATGCATAATGGAACATGTAAACATGCATTAGTTAATCTTTTTCAGGATGATGATGAGAGGAGGATGCGAAAGGAAGAGAAAAGGAGGAACAAAGATGGAGAGGATGACAAGGATAAAGAGAGGAAACATAGGAGAGACAGAGATAATGATGTAAGCCACAATACTCATATACACCTTAATATTTAGTTATTTATTCTGAGGAATTGGTGAGAAATACTTTTTGCAATTTTATGTCATTTTGGAGACATATTGTTAAAGCGACTGATGTTTTTGCAACCAGCATTTAGCATATTTGTATTTGGCATCTGTAATTGTTACCATTTTGTAATTGCAATCAGTTGCTTACATTTTGTCTGTTGTCATAGTGATGTCATGTTGTTTCAGGATGAAAGAAAGCATAGGAAGCACAGAGATGAAGAAGATGATGGCGATAGAGAGAGACGAAGAGCAGAAAGAAAGGAGAGGAAGAAGAGAGAAGAGGTTGATATACATAGAAATTATTTTCCTCATTTATGTAGTATATATTGATGATGAGATTTTTGTGTTTTTATTTCTCATTTCCAAAGTATGAGATAAAAATGTTACTTTTTATGTGTGGGTGGTGTATGGATTCAGCTTTTGCGCTAACTGTCTTTTATGCCAGGATACAAGTAAAGGTAGCCAATGATATTTTTAGCCCATAAAGATAAAAGATAAAGCAGGAAGTCTCGGTCAGAAGGACCAGAGAACAAAATCTACTCCATCTAGACAGTCTTCCTTAACTAGGGCATTGCCTGCTGGACCTCGTAACAAATCCTTAGATAGTTCACCCTTTGGAAAAGCGAGTAAAGTTTCTAGTAAAAAGACATCATTTCATTCTGGTATTAGAAAACAGAAATCCAAAGGCAAAATCACATTAACAGTGAGAGTACCGGTATTGCAATAGATAAGTCATACCTTAAGCATTAAGTTTGTTGTTTAAAACTGTTCATTGTTGCATTGTTTGTATTGTTGGTATTTCTTTAAGGAGGGACTTGTATTGTAAGATGAAGTTTTATTTCATGGGGACATGACATATGGCCTCCACTTTTTGCTCCAAGCATCTGTAATTTGTTACATTTTTGTTATGTCATCACCACACTCCAACTTTTTTGTGGACAGTGTTTAGCATCCTATTGCTGGTGTTCAGTGGTTGGGGTTTGGTGTTCAGTGTCTGTAACTAATGGCAGGTGGTGACATTTTGCATGTTGATGCCCTCTTTCCATTTTACAATATAGTATATCAGAAATGAGGATCAGATTGACTTGGAACTTGCAGTGTCCACTTATAGATATTTTTGAATTTTTACAGATCTAAGACAATATCTATAACAATGGCAATAAATTAGAGGACATATCAAAAATATTAAAAGAACATTAAATATTTGGGCCAAGACAGGTAGTATTAGGATTTTGTACTAGTCTGTTGGAAAAATACATGTTGAGATCACTATGATTGCTTGTAAAACACTGTGTATTCACATGCATGGCCAAATGGAACATTTATTCAAAAAGATATACATTGCCCATGTTATACGTTACAGAGTCAGAATATAGGGGACCAGGAAGTCTCTGAAAAGTCAGGGAAGCACAGAGATAGGGACAAGAAGTCAAGGAAAGATGAGGTAAATATTTGTAATGAAGAGTAAATTCTCTCACTCTTATTTTGCTTATAAAGGATTCAGGAATTTTGACATCACTTGCATATATGTATTCCCAAATTAAACTACTGTAATCGACGTTTTAAGCGCCTGTGCAGAATTCCAATAAGAATGAAATAAGAATGAAATCAATGTAAATGTCGAAGGATAAACAGAAACTGAAGATTTTCAAAAAGGAAGTCTGACTCATTTCATATGCACATAAAAACTGTGCAGTATAAACTGGATTTATAATTCGCAATTATTTATCATAAACATTTTGGTAAAATATGGGCAGTACTTTATTATTGCCCACTTGTTTCCTTTGAAGATCAACTTTTTCCCTACGATTTCTGCAATCTTTTGATATATGTGAAGCACTGTGTGTGGCTATTAGGGAATTGTTTCCCATAGCGTTAAACTTTGGATAAATTATGAAAACATATGAAAGCTTTTTAATTCCTATTCAGAATATTCTAAAACCTGACGTGTTAGAGCGTTCTTATAGGTATTTTTCTATGATTTTGAAAATATTCCTCTGGCATTGTAGATTTCTGCTTTATACTTCTAGAGGTGCTTTGGAGGGAATTTACTATTTAGATTTAAAATACTAAACACATTCACAAACTGAGAATACATAGAGGTTATTTAATGGGAGGTGTTTGATACAGGGTATACTGAGGGAAATACAATATATCTACCCGAGGGGCCGTAGGGACAGAGGGTTGATATATTGTATTTACCGAGGGATATACCCTGTATCAAAAATCGAGCATTAAATAACTGATTTATTCTATACTTATTAGATTATGAGGAACAATAGCCAAATCCCCTAGCTCAGTATCTAATCCCTGAATTTGTGACATCATAAGTCTGATGAGCTGATGATATATATCACCCGCTCACTTGACATATCAATTATATTAACGCATGTTATTTACCTAGAACATTACTAAGTATGGAATAAAAGGAAATATATCACATTTACAATAGACACACAGTAAACAATGTCACATACACAGGGACATACAGTAAACGATGTCACATACACAGAGACATACAGTAAACAATGTCATATACACAGAGACATACAGTAAACAATGTCACATACACAGAGACATACAGTAACCAATGTCACATACACAGAGACATACAGTATACAATTGTTGACCTCTCCAGAGGTCAACCGGCAAAATTGTATACCAAGACTGTAAACCGAGACACTACTGTTGACAGAGACCGAAGGTCTAGGTCAACAGTAGTTTCAAGGTTTACAGTCGAGGTATATGATTTTAACGGTTGACCGAATGGAGAGGTCTACAATTGTTTTGTTAGTCAGAAGAAACTAATAATACACATATAGATGACAATCATCAATCATGGCTTCATTTTACAATCTTTCCTCCGAACCACGCCAGCAATGATTTTTTAAGAAAATCTGAAGACAGTGGTAGCTTAACTCTCTGTTTCCGGCACATCACTGCATACTTACTAGTAAATTAATGTTAATTTTACGTTTCTATTTGTATTTTTGCTATACTTGTCGTCTAGTAAAGTCACAATATCACTTTCATCAACGTTTACAAAATGTCCGTCTACCATGTTTTTTCTGTAGACATTATGACGTCATATTCCCCATAATTCACAAGTGTAGTACAGTAACATACGCGGTCAATAATATGATATCCCATGATGCACAGGTGGGGTACAGGCAAAAATGTTGACCGCTAATTGACCAATCAGATGCGAGTATTTACACTGAGGTACTAACAATAAACAATGTCACATACACAGAGACATACAGTAAACAATGTCACATTTACAATATGCATACAGTAAACAATGCCTTATTTACAATATGCAGACAGTAAACAATGTCACATTTACAATATGCATACATTAAACAATGCCACATTTACAATATGCATACAGTAAACTATGCCACATTTACAATATGCAGACAGTAAACAATGTCACATTTACAATATGCAATCAGTAAACAATGTCACATTTACAATATGCAATCAGTAAACAATGTCACATTTACAATATGCATACAGTAAACAATACCACATTTACAATATGCATACAGTAAACAATTCCACATTTACAATATGCAATCAGTAAACAATGTCACATTTACAATATGCAATCAGTAAACAATGTCACATTTACAATATGCATACAGTAAACAATACCACATTTACAATATGCATACAGTAAACAATGCTACATTTACAATCTGCAGACAGTAAACAATGCCACATTTACAATATGTAATCAGTAAACAATGCCACATTTACAATATGCATACAGTAAACAATGCCACATTTACAATATGCAATCAGTAAACAATGTCACATTTACAATATGCAGACAGTAAACAATGCCATATTTACAACATGCAGACAGTAAACAATGTCACATTTACAATATGCAATCAGTAAACAATGTCACATTTACAATATGCATACAGTAAACAATGCCACATTTACAATATGCAATCAGTAAACAATGTCACATTTACAATATGCAATCAGTAAACAATGTCACATTTACAATATGCAGACAGTAAACAATGTCACATTTACAATATGCATACAGTAAACAATGTCACATTTACAATATGCAGACAGTAAACAATGTCACATTTACAATATGCATACAGTAAACAATGTCACATTTACAATATGCATACAGTAAACAATGCCACATTTACAATATGCAATCAGTAAACAATGTCACATTTACAATATGCAGACAGTAAACAATGTCACATTTACAATATGCAGACAGTAAACAATGTCACATTTACAATATGCATACAGTAAACAATGCCACATTTACAATATGCAATCAGTAAACAATGTCACATTTACAATATGCATACAGTAAACAATGCCATATTTACAACATGCAGACAGTAAATAATGTCACATTTGCAAGAGACATAACTTACCATAAACAAGTTCACATGAACAAGAGAAGATACAGTAAGCAAGATCACATTTAAAAGTGCACATATAGTACTACTGTATATATAGTGCATCATGTCACATTCAACAGCCTCTTCAATAAAACAATCTATTCAAATTTCATTCATTTTGTTTGCTTTTTCTAGGGATCAAGGAAATCTGATGTAACATTTAAAGCTGCTTCTAAACACTCGGAAGATGCTGTATGTTGTCTTGTATATTGTTTTAAGTTCATGCACTTGTTAATTATTGATCATTTGTCAGGGAGTGGTATCGTTTTTAGTAGTTAAGGATCTAACTGTGGTATCTCTCTGTTAATCTGTTAATTATTTTCTTGTTGTATTTCATTTTATTTATTTTTGGGGCTATGGTTTAATTAAGTTGCATTTCACTGATCTTCAATAATCTGCCATAATTTCCTATCTAGATACAGTAACCTGAGTGTGTATATATCTAAACATGAATTCTATAAATGTGAAGTATTTCTATAAGTTACCTTGGATAAGCTCACAATGTTTAAACCATTTAAATACCACTGCCTACAATCTACACTTTCTAGCATTATAATACCATGAGATTAAAAAGCAGAACTTCAGCAGATGAGGAAAATTAAGCCAAAATTTATTGTGCCTGAAAAAATGTTATATCATTGTGTATGCAGGCCCGTAGCCAGGGGGGGCAGTTTTTCATCATTTTGAGCACTTCTCAAATGATTTTAGCCATATTTGGGCCAAAATTGTCAAATGTGAACCCCCCTGGAAATATTTGAAAACTGAACCCCCCCTTGGAAAATCCTGGCTACGGGCCTGGTATGTTTTGCTTTGCACACCATTTTGTGTGATGTTCTGTCTTTCTTTGTCATAGTACATTATATTGTATATTATAAGATATTCTTGATTTGTTATGTACAGTAAAACACTAAAACCTGTCTACTCTGAATGCCACTGAAACTTGCCAAAAGCGTTTTGTGTCCAAAAAGTGTTCACATTGAGAGGTATACAGGATTAACTGTACACTCCTAATAGATTTCTTGCATATTATTTCTAATTTTTAAGTCATTTTGTTTTACTTTTATGATGTACTTTTTGCACCACAACTCTTTTTTATGTTTTCTACTTATCTTTAAACCAAACCAATCAGGATTCAAGATCAAAAGGCACATAATGAGTTATCCTGTACCATGATTTAATTATTATATATGGAGCATTGTTCAACCTATCAGACATCTACAGGCAGTAGCTTTAGCTAGCCATTAAGTCTCATTGGTGAACGACACTTTTAATAAGTAGACTATATAAGTTAGTGGTGTCAATTAACTGCTTGAGCATTAACCGAACCGGGGGTTTTTACCGGTTAAAGTCGGTTAACCGGCGGGAAATTTGAACTGATAATTTCAAATGGAATCTTCATCTTCGATCTTGAAAGTTGAAAAAAATTGGAAAAAAGATATATCGGCGTTTATTTTTTACGTTCGTCAAGCTTTACGCTATTCTATGTAAGTAAGCGCGGGAAAGCAATGTGGCAGGGATTAAAGTTGCTGATTGGATGTTTGTAAGGAATTATCGGACCTATCACATGTATGAGTAGCTCACATGAAACTGACGCTTGAAAAACAAACAAAAAATGCAAAGTAAGCGCGGGAAAGCAATGTGGCAGGGATTAAAGTTGCTGATTGGATGTTTGTAAGGAGTTATTGGACTTATGACATGTATGAGTAGCTTACGTGAAACTGACACCATAAAACCAAACGGATTAGCATGCAAAATAAGCGCGGGAAATAACAGAATTATACACGGTCAACTAACCGCCCATAAAAACTCAGACCGGTCAAGGCATTATCGGCGGTTAACCGGTTAACCGGTTAATACTTGACACCTCTAATATAAGTATATGTTGTTGAAACATATTCTCTGCCTAAACAGTTATTTGTGTACTATATGTGCATACTGAATTCCGTTTATGTAAAAAGCATGTAAGTTTCATGTTTTATTGTATAACTTCAGTTACATGAGTTATCTATTTTTAAATCATACAAATTGTTCATGTATGTCATTTTAAATATTGAAATTCTGTATATTTCTCTGCATTTTAGTTTCCATATTTACTTTTATTATATTTCTTCCAAAATCGTTCACGCTTTAAAATAAATTTTGTGCTTAGAAATGACATGCGAAGAGGAAGATTTAGGATAACACTGTTGCTTGAATTTGTAGGCTGAGATTGAGCACTATGAACCTCCTACTCCAGTACAGTCAGACACAGTGGTCAATATGGGCAGCAATGATGCTAACGAAGATGAATATAATTACGATGATGACTTTGAGGTGTGTTTTTTTATATCATATATAATATTATCGTGGCAAATATAGCTGAATTCATTTTGATATCTTGCTTTATGTACACTCTTTGTCCAAATCCAAGTTCATGTCAAAAGAAACTAAACGTTTTAACCTGTTGAATGAATTGTACTTGTAATAGGGTATGAAACAAGATGTTTATGTCTATTTTTGAATTGCAAAATAAATCTGATTCTTTTATTGCAGGATTATGAGGATGATTTTGAGGATGATGATGATAATGAACAAAAGGTAATGAAGACATCTAAAACTATATATGATATAATTCAGAGAGAAAATATTTGATCCTGCATAGAATACCTACATAGTGTTCATGTGTGAATTTAATGCCTCAGTTCGTTACATTTCCTCTATGACAACTGTATGGCAACTGCAGTTCCCCCAAATTGAGAAATACCTATGAATGCCCTACAGTGACCATGTGTCATCATTTCCAAGACTGTATTGACCAAAAAAAATCAAAACATATGCCATATGGCTGCTGTAATATATGTGAAAGTATTTGACCAAAATTTGACTGCGTCTATCGAATTGCTAATGGCGATTGAAATATTAGATCATAACGTTGCCATAACAAATATAACTGAGGCATAAAACAAAATGCAAATATCCAGATTTTTCAGCTTCTATTCAGGACTGGGTTGTCTTTGCTATTTCAAAAACATGCATTCATTTTGTATGTAAATCTGTATTTATTGTATATCTAACCATCTTAGGGGATCTTGCATGTATATGTACCATTGCATATTTATGTGGAATCAAGCTCCTTGGCTGTATTGGTTATACTTGCTTTTTAATCTCTTGTGAATTTTGCTAGTCTGCTAGAGGAAACAAGAAAAAGGTTTGGTCACTGCTTTGTTCAAAATCACTCATTATTTTTTTCATAATTTCAGTTCAGAAAGAATTGTGCTGTTCTGTATTTTGGACATAGCCATAAAATGTTAATCTTGTAGAAATATTTGATAGAAGTTTAATATTTCATGGACAAATAAATTCATTTCTGTGTGGCATTTTAAAAATTTGTGTAGTGTAGTTTGCTTGCAAGTACATGTAGCAAATAATATCTATTACTAGTATAATAATATACTATACTTCATAAAGTATATGAAGGATTTTACCTTTTTTTCAAGACAAGTGTTTAACACACATTATAGAATTCTATTTTTCAACTGTGCAGAAGTATAGTTTTTGAAAAGATGTAGAGCATTAGAGATGTAGAGAATTAGACTTCTTCAGAATTTTCACAGAAGCATTCGGATTATCTCTTGATTTATCGAAAATTGAAGCATGATAATAGTGTCCTCAAAATCAAAATGCACAATTCACAATCAATTCATTTAATTTAAGAGTTCTTTTTAAAATACATTATTTTCACCGCTACCAGAAGTATCCAATCAGATTACATCAATAATAACTTTTGCAGAATACTATGTAGAATTTACATTTCCTTCACAGAATAGTGTAGATCTTTTATGCATAATTTACATTTGTTACATGCAGAAATCTAGAATGTGTGGTCTATACATGTACATATATAGCTTGTATTGCAAATCTACAGGTTGAAGCAGAAAATGTGCTTTATTTTACTTGAATCTTCTGCTTGTCAGTTGCATCTTTATATTATTAGGGTAGTGGTGTGACTTTGTCTCGGAGCTCAGAAACTAAATCCCCAGGCTACTATAAGTCATTTGGATGGGATGCGAGCGCAGCTGTAATTATAAATTAGATGCTTTTATCTGTTTATGTCAAGTGTTTATATGTTTCTTGCGTTCTTAATCACTTTGCATTTATTAACCTAAACACCACATTTTTGTGTAATTACCTATGTCTACCTTGTTAATCCTTACTAATGATTATATTTCCTCACTAACTAACCAGAGATGTAATGCAAACAATGCTTTAATTAGACATCTTCTTAGTGGACACCTTCTACTGATATTATTAACATTTCTTCATATGGAGTTTCACCTGTAGAATGTTTTTTTGCTCACCATGTAGTATATTCTACTGATAAAAAATCACCATGCCAGCATAGTCTCACTTGCTTTTACTTAAGAGAAATTATAACTTGATACTTTATCTATATTTATGTGTAGAAACTAAAGAACTGTGGTTCTAAACATTATCATGAAAACCAATAACAACAAACATGTATGTGCGGGCGTAGCCTCACCCAACATTTTTCAGAAAAAAAAATTTCAGATTTTTTTACAACTAAAACGGAAGAAATTAAATCCAGATAAAGTTAATAACCTCATTCAGTCCAAATTTGCCTCACCTACTAATTTTTGCCTCGTCAAATTTTAGATCCTGCTTATGCCCCTAAAATTCACCTTCTTTGAACATTATGTGCATTTTAACTTTACTATATTTATCTGTATCTTCTAGTGTTGCGATTAATAGATACATCGCGATATACATCACCAAGAGTGATTCTGGCGATTCTGAATAGGAAATTTTCAGTTTGAGTCCAATGATATTCAGTAAATACCTGGCTGATCTTCATATTACATAATGAACTAGATTCAAAAAATGATAAATAAGTTGTTAGGAAGTATATTCATTTTCTTGTAGGAGATGTAATTATTTCATTTTTATTACTTTTAGTCAAATTCAGAGATGGACGAGATCATGAAAGCCATGAATGAAGAAAATGACAGATTGATGTCAGAATCTCGGAAAAGTAACTGGTCTGATTCAGTAAGTTCACTTTTGCATATAATTCCCAGTTTTGTGCCAAACAACAAGTATAGGATATATTCTGGTGAAATAATGTAAAAATATAACAGTTTTGCACCTCATTTTCAAAATACTGGTAAGTGAAAAGATAAAAAAATAAAATTAATTGGTGAATATTTTCCATATTTTCATTTTCCAGACTGATGTTTCTGATGAACGAAAAATCTCAAGACCTACAACGGGTCACAGTCGGACATTTATCAACTTTGTTTCTGCCAAGCAGAGACAAATTAGCCAAAAAGTAGCAAATAAAACCAAAAAGCGGAGCGAGGAATTAAGTGCCATGATTGATCTAGATGTAGCTGGTTTTGAGATGTTTGATATGCCCCCTGTAAAGGAATATGAGCTTTACATGAGAAGTTTTGGCAGGTCTAATACCACACAGGTGAGTGGGATATTAGTTTCATTTAACTGATTAAGGTAGGACAATCAGATTAGTAATCTTGAACCCACTTTCATAAGCATACAGAGTTAAAAATTCACAAAAACAACGTTTTAATAATGGATTTCATAATGTCATTATTAGTGAACATTAGACTTATGATATCAATCGTAAATTTTAATAGTAGGTCTGTTAATTCACCCCAAGTAACATCTAGGCTAACATTCTGTTGTCATACATAAATACATGGAAAATATGTCCCCTTATAGCTCAGTGGAGACGATAACCCCATTTAACGTGTAACACGGAGATTGCCATTTTTCACGTCAATTGACGTAAATCACGCCAATAAGCATAATGTCCATTGTAATTCATAATTTGAAACACCAGGTTGATTAGAAGACCCAGTGTTTAATATATATACAATCTAAGTAATATTTATTTTATAGTACGTATACTTTGGTAAACATTAATGATATATTAAATCCCAGGGAAGAATTTCATTCCAAAATTGTGGAGAAAATGCCGTTCAATCTTGTGAATTTTCTGTAAATGTTACGAACCAATGAAGTCACCACCGAACTTGCATTCTTGGAAAGTCTAAATCGATCGATGGAACGCTTTTCATTGCATTTTCTTCAAGTATTTTATCTAATCTAGCACTTGTATGTAGGAATTTGCGATCCTATGTGGGAATTTTGCGCTAGAACTAATCAAAGTTACCTCTCACGAATCCCAGAAAAACGCCATATTGGAATTACTAACACTCATTCAATTGTCTAGATATCGTCTTTTCGACAGGTTATACGACGAAATTGGTACTGACCCAATAGTTTTTTAATCTCTGAACACAACGTGAGCCCCAATTCCGAGAAAAGACCGCTGGAAATCACTAAAATGGGGTCTACTTTCCCTCTTCGTTTTGACCGGAAGTGTTTTCCTGACCGCAGCGTGTTGTTGATTTTTTCGTTTTTTTCCTGACTTGATTTAGTTTTTAAACCTTCTTTACAATGATCTAATGATTACCTTAAATGAATTATAAACAATTTAAATTCATATCCTCATTAAATCAGAATTTATTCGTTTTCTTCACGTCATTTGTTTACTTCCGGTTTGCTGTTGAATAAATATTTCTTGTAAACATTGACGTAAGCACATCATAATAGTTGTTAGTTCAAAACGCAACCCGGAAAATAGCAAATGTTTATAATTTTAACTATTACATACGATGCAGATCATGATTTTCCCACTAGTTTCCCAGTTTATTACTCCCTGTTGCAGGGCTGTCAACTTGGGACCACCAAAAATTTCCAATGAACATGCGTGACACATACGGGATTCGCGTGACAAATCCGAACAAATTGCGTTCGGTTTTTCCCGGCGTTCGTATTTTTACCGTATCGTCAACATATTTCGAACAAATTTCTACAGAAATATTTTTGCTTGACAATTACCAGGTAAAATGCGTATTTTGCGTGACATTTTCTGTCACGCAAAAAAAACTGGCGTGACTTCAAATTCTTCAGCAAATGCGTGACAAATACGCAAATTGCGGGACAGTTGACAGGCCTGCGTGTTGTCCTGCCGATAATATGTGAAACTTTTACAAGATAATAGTTTGCACGTCAATTGTCGTGCAAAATATTGCACGTCACTTGACGGACATGACGGCAATTGCCGTTATTATCTATTGACATGCGCACTTATGCTTCATAATTTCACGTCAATTGTCGTGCAACATGGCGATTGCCGTACTTCACGTTAAATGGGGTTATCGTCTCCACTGTAGCTAGATTGTCTCGGTCCATTCGGTATATGTTTTGTTGAGAATAGTATTTGAGGCAGAATCTGAACAGTTAATAATTTACAGAATATTAAAAGCTAAAATCACTTAATTGCTTTTGTTTACATTATTTAGCAACTTGAAACACTTAACTATCTCCATATTTCAAAGACCACCGTCTTTTAATCAGTCAAAGTTCACTTGATTTTGATGATTTATTATGTACTTGGTAAGGTTTGAAAAAGCTAGTCAGGCTATCAACTGAACTTTAATGTCTCTTTTGAAGAATCTTCTTCTCTATATACTGGCAGAAGCACTGCTTGCCATGAATGACAGGGTGCCTGTTTGTGATTGCATTCTCAAGCTGGTTATTAATAAGATCATTCATATACCCATGAAGGTGGACTTGTGTCGTGTCTAAACATTCTTCATTCAAATATGCAAGCAGTGGTTCATCTTGATGCTTTTTACCATAGAGTTTAGCATTTATACTTAACACTATCATTTTGAGGACATTCTTGTTTGTTGCCAATAAGTTTCCCCTTTGTGTAATCCTTTGTTGCCAATGTTCAAGGCAGGGCTTTAGATCATACTTCATGATGTTAAGTACTATTGAGTCCACTGTAAAGTTTATGTTTAAAAGTACTTTATGCTTGTGTCCCAGTGATATTGAGTGCTTTGACAACATCCTGCAACAAATACGTTGATGGTACATGTAGGCCTTATATAGGTAACCAAGAAACATGAGCATAAATAATAGTGCATTTGAATAGAATCCTAGAATAATCAATATGAACACTAGAATGGTAGCTAACATCGTATTGAGTTTGCCATAGTATTGCTGAATATTGTCCATGATTTCACGAAGTGTATCCCCTGACATTTCTATTTTCCTTTGTTCAAGACCTTCTTTGAGTTCATCTTCACGTTGAAACTGAATTGCATCCCACCTCCTATGGATAATTCCTTTCAAACTGTATGTTATCCCCATATTATATTTGCCATGAATAGAAAAGTGAGAACCATTTATCGCAACTGCTTCACGTAAATATCCTGACAAATCATCTGGGTTCTGTTTCAGTGATTGCCATATCTTCTTAACAAGCTCCTCATCGTTCATGTGTACCGCATCCAAATATGACATGTAATTTATAGACACTGGTATTTCACAGTTCTCCAATTTGACAGGCACCATATTCGCAAGACCTCTAATTCTTAGATCATGAGCTTTACTCAGTTCTGTGTTACACCAACAACTCTCCAGGAAAGCAGGTGTGATTAGAAGCACTGTCTTCATACTTTTTAAAATGCATCGGTCTATTTCATTTATATTGTCACACCCAGGCATAAAGTCCCTCTGACCGTAAGCGCATTTAATGTTGTATGGAGATTTCTCCAGCTTCTTCACAATATTTTTCATTCTTTCTCCATCTGAAGTAGCATATCCAAAGAATAGGTGATATTCCTTTGTTTCTGGAAGTTCAATTTCAGCCATTTGTTCGTTGAGGTCTTACAAATGTTTACAATGTTGGTATCTGATATAGTGCAGTAGAATACTAAGAAGTATATAATCAGTGATAAATAATAGTGTTGTTCAAAATACTTATAAGGAAGATGTTAATATTTAACTTTAAGAAAAAGCGTTTTGTTAACAAGTTAAATGCAGCCAGTACCGGGTTTATTTTCACCTCTGTTTGCGCAGATTTTACTTCCGGTTCGAGTAGAGCTAGCTCCAAAGAAAGTCAGTTTCGCATTTTTAGATTGTCCCATAGTTCTGCTTCAAATGCTTTCGAAATATATAAAGAGAGCAATGTATAATTAATAAAAGGATTTTTGTTTCTTCCTAAGGTCATAGTTGATGATCTTATAGCTAGAATTGTGCAAAAACTTCTCTAAATATAGCCGGTGGTTTTCATACAAGCACAGCTAAGACTGTTGTTAACTAACTCGCTATAGCTAATTTTGTTCACAGTCAGCATCATCTATCTATATTATATAAGTCTTAGAACTAATTTTGGCTACTCACTAATATAGAACACAGGCACTGTCATGGTATTCTCATATATCATGGACTACTCTCTCTAGTGAATATCTGTATCAAGTGAACACCTGTGACTAGTGAACACCAATTCTTAGTACATTATCAACTTATTGCAGTGCAGCAAAACCTGTATCTAGTGAACTCTTTTCTCTTATGAACACCTGTGTCTCAAGAACACCTTTTTCTAGTAAACACCAATACTCAGCACATAATCCACTGACTGCAGTGCAGTAAAACCTGTATCTAATGAGCTTCTTTTTATTAATGTAAACACCAGTGTCTAGTGAACACGCGAGTTTGGTGAACATTAATTCTTAGCACATAATCCACTGACTGCAGTGCAATAAAACCTGTATCTAGTGAGCACCTTTCTAATGTGAACACCTGTGTCTAGTGAATACCTTTGTCTAGTGAACACCTATGTCTGGTGAACACCAATATTTTTATTTCTGTCTGTAGATGAAATTACTTTTGAACAGGGGGGGGTCAGGATCCCTATTTTTCTAAAGGGGGCTTGAATACACAAAAAGCCAATAAATGGCCAAAAAGCATAATTTTTCATTTACTACAAAAATATATGTCTAACAAAAATAATGAGAAAATTAAAAAGGATAAATTAATGATTTTGAAGATTCCAGCATGGGGGGTTTCCGATAATCCCCACCCAGCTACGCATCTGTGATGTTTTCTATACTACTTTTCTTTATTATTTATCATGTCACCACCCAATAAGTGACATATCTTGATCACCACAGATTTGAAATGGCGTTTCCATCTGCCTGTTGGTCTGACCAGGTTTTGGTATAATTCAGTTACCATGGCAACGGTACTCACATCTTTGAAAAATGGTACATGGTAACAAAAAATAGGAAAAGAAAAGACTTATTGTTAACTTTGATATTGTGAAACAAATTATATTTATAAAAATAATGTCTACATGGGAGGATTTTCATATTAATTAGGGTAGCAGATTATGTTACTTAAGAAATATAGACCAAATAGCAGGGTTTCTAGTTTCGAATAACACCCCGCTGGTCTCGGTATTTATATAATATTTAGCCAAAATACTTGAGATAGAAACATCACTTGGAAGAAAATTCAAATCTCACTCAGTTTATTTTGTGTTTGCAGGCTTACATCCAGACAGGGGATGATGATGTTGATCGTGAGATTCAAACAGAGGAGATTGACACCAGAGACAAGTGGAGTCAACATCCTGGGGAGGGAACAAAATCTTCTGGGGGTATGTTGAATAAAATGTCAATTTATGTGTGGATCTAGATAAATATATTATTTTCATTAAAAATTAAGATATTGGAATCATATTTTGACTTTTTCATACTACATGTTACAAGTGTGGTTATGATGTATCTTTTCATGGGTTATTATGCCACCATCACTTGTGGTAACATATTCTTATTAGGGCTCCCACGGTTTCATAATTCCTCGGTTCGGTTCACGTTTTTTATGTCCTCGGTTCGGTTTCGGTTCGGTTTCAGTTCGGTTTTCGGTTCTTATCGCACTTTAATGTAAAAAATCAAATAACTCAAACTGACCGTTTTTTCACACGTACCTTTCTCATATACCATAACAATTTTGCAAAGCCGGCATATCGTTCTTTCCGGGAGAGGAACACCATCTCGTTGGAAATCCAAAATAAACCCCAACAGTGGGCCTTGTACGACTTTGGAGCGTTTAGAATGCCGAAATCTTCACCTCTCGTTTCGAGATTCATCTTCCTCTACTTTAGCGAACGGCACTTTTTACTGAATTAACGAACCGTTAAAAAACCGAACATTGGTGTTTTCGAACCGAACGTACCGACCGAGGCCCAAGAACCGCGGAGCACCGCAGTTTTGGTGCACCGTTAGACCCTTAATTCTTATGGTCTCCAACTTTTATGTAGATTCTAGCAGTTGCCATTTGGTGTCTGTAACAAATGGCAGGTAGTGGCATTTTGCATGTTAATGCCCTGTCGTTACTTGTCATGCTTATTACTCATCATTAGAATAATTCTCATATTCTGATGTAATCAAATACATGTATGAACAAAGTATTCAAATTTGATGGGTAACTTAAACATGTATTATTGAAAGTGTATTGTCTTTCTTGTAGGGGCAGAAGGGGAAGTGGGAGCAGATAATGAGGAAGAGAAAGAAAAACCAGTAGATGTTCAGAGTCTTGGTAAATTCCTGGCTAAAGCAGGTCAGGTAAGGTCAACAGTCTTTTGAGTAATATGTGGAAGTCATCAAATCTTTATTTGTCTGATTGTCTTTCCAATCAAATTGTAAATGAGTGGATTAGTTTTAGCATATATTCTTGAGAAATGTAAGTTAATGAAAAACCAGAATGAAATCCTGTGCTAAGGGCTGGTGTGAAAAAGTCCATCCCAGTCCGGTACCCTAGTGGGGATTGAACCCATAGCCTTTCGTTTTTCCGTTGAGTTCTCTACCACCGAGCTAAACAGCGTAGCCATGCAACTGTTGATTGGCTAAATGTTATTCATAGATTCCATTCCCAAGAGAATATTTGTAGATCAAAATGTCCTTAAAAATATTTAAGCATTTTCCTCAATGTTTTTTGAATTCTTAGGCGATAAGTGTGCTATTGGAGGAGCAATCTGCATTGGACCATCAACTCCAGGCATCAGAAAGTAGATCCAACATTCCATTTAGTGACAGCTACACCATACTTGGCAATACTCCATTTTTACAAGGTAATGTATAACTATATGAAATGGCACACACATACTGTAGATAATGATTTATTTACTTTCAATCATAAATCCACTAATTTGGTGAATTTTCATATATTATGTGTTGATGTTGATTGTCCCTGGAGGTTATTTTTCAAAGGATTCCTGGGGATCATCTATCAAACAAAAGTACACTTTTTGTATGTGTTTGATAGTTTCATCTCGTTTTGATATGATTTGTATACATTGTATTGTCAAGTCTTGTTTTATTAATTTTTAGGTAGACAAGTAATACATAGTCAATTTGCAACTATGCAGAGCAATCTATTCCTTGCTGTATATAGTCGACCAAAACAGGCAAGTACTACACATCTAGCATTGGCATACTTTATCATTTTAGATCCTATCTATGTTTTAATGAGAGGCATGACATTTAAACCTGTCAGGAGAGATTCAACAGAAATATTGTCTGATTTTGAACAATGTGATATTTTTCTCTTGCTCCATGAAAATGATTTTGATATAATCCTTTGATATAAGATATTGAGAATTTGGTTGAAATACGTTGATAGATATTGTTTGATCATGTGTCTGCATTATTTCATACTTTCAGGTTTCCCCTGGAGATATTTTATCAAACAAAGGCCTGGTGTGTTTGTGGAATATACATGAACCATCAGCACCTCAAAAGTAAGTATTTTACCCTCTAGGCTATCATTTAAGATTCTGTAATTATGAATTGATAAGATGCTGCATATGTATCTGCTGTCCAGGAATATGAGACGAAATTTTTAAAATGTCACCTAGCAGTACCTAGGGGGATTAAAGGGTTTGACCTCCCCCCTCATAATTGTCAAATGTAAACCCCCTAGGATTTTCGAACCAGTGAAGATTGTCTAATGATAACTTAATACAATGACCCAAACTGACTAAATCTGAAAGATACATACATATATTATAAGAACTAGCATTAAGATTGTATAGTGGCATAATATCAGGTTAGACCTTTGTCAAAAGCTGTATTTTCAATAAATATTGTTTCCTTTGCGTTTCAGAATTCTGGCCTGTGAGTCACAACCAACCTGCTGCTGTTTTAGTCCCAACAAAGCCCATCTGGCTTTTGCTGGAATGGTAAGTTTGACACGACTAAAGTTCTTGTAATTTCATATGTCCTAACAGTATGTAATATATTGCTCTTCAATTCAATCTATTTGAATTGAATATTACTTGGTGTTATTTTTAGCTCATTTGACTACTGACAAATAAATGCAGTTTGCATGCAAAATACTGATTTCAACATTATGTGGTGGAGTATTACACCTCTACCTCTAATGCACTTTTAGAGTGATGGTTCTCTTGTTGTGTGGGACCTGAGGGAGAACCCATCCCTACATAAGCACATCACACTGGCAGACAAAGAGTGGCTTGTTAGATATCCAACATATAGTACAGGTATACATATATACAAATATATATGTACAAACTAATCTCAATAAATTTTTCAAATATTGATTCTCTCTGTGATAACTGATAACTTCTCGTTCAGAATAAAGGATATTTTTGTTAAGGTTTTGGGGATTAAAGAATAGTGAAAAATGTGAGTTGATATTTAGATAATTTGACACTGGTGACATTTTGCATGTTTATTCCTTGTATTAATTTTTAAATAATTGTTTTACAGCTGGAATATTGCAGTATGATAACCACAACAGTGCAGTGACATCTATATTGCCTGTGATCTCACCACAGGACAAGGTGTAAGTACATTTAGAGTTTGAATTCTTCTGCAAATTCAACTGAGTAAAATATGCCACATGGCACAGTGCTGTCATTGAGGTATTTTTTTAAAATTAAAATCAATGTAACATATTTACAGGTTGTAGTGGCTATGACTCCTAAGAGGGAGTATTAGGTGCCACATAATGGTATTTACAATGATTTGTGAAATATTATAAGAAGTGTACATGTAATTGTGTATGGTATGATATTGTACATACCTGTACTTGAGAAAATAAACTGATTAATTAATTCTCATTTGAAAATGAATCACAGTTCCAAAAGTGATCATTGTTGTAAATCAGTTCTTACCTTCATTGAATGGATTTACCACTGATCACATAGCTCTTTTGTAAGCACAGTAACTGAAAATTCCTGTATTATATTTTTACCCATTAATTCACGTACAATCTGAATATGGAAGAAACTAAAAGGAGTGGGTGTTGTGGATGAGCGTGGATTTGATTTACCTCTGTCAATGGATCCTATATACTTCCAACTTAGTTCATGCATCACTTGGTAGGCTATAATTAGAAGTACTTATATGATTGCTATTCCAGCTCAAAAGGCAGTCATGCAAGTGACAGTGATGGACTGGGGTCAGGTCTTTCCTTTCAACTAGCCAGTATGGAGGAGCAGGCGGTCCTGAATCTATGGGTGAGTTGACGTAGTCTCTAAACTCAGGGGCTAAATATACAATAATTGCCTCACCATAGAGTCTTATGTCATTACATGGTCAAGGTGGCTATTGGCACATTAAAACTGATCCTTTACTTAGTTATTTTACCTTTGGTGCAGTTATCTTGATCCAAACGTATGTATCACCATTATCAATTTAATACTTACAATTGCATCCCTGCTTAATACTTCTTGTTAAAATAAGACCTTTGAGACCATAGATATTATAAAATTACAACTTACCTGATGGAAGCATTCTGGTCAATCTAGTATGTAAAACTATCATTCGAATTCTTCTTTCAGTATTTAAGTTGTCAATCATTGTACAGTAAATCATGGCGAATCTGAGAGCTATTAGAGACTAGCTTAAAGTGTTAGGATTGGAGGGTGTTCCCATTTTAACGTTTTATCAACAAGAAAGACTCTGGCCAATTAGAAAAAAGAAAAATATTCACATTGAGCTGTTATTGTTGAAAACATGTGAGCATGTAATTTGCATCGCGGAGCTTTTTGTTCTTTTTCGTGATGCCTGCTGACAAGGCTCATTAAGTGCTGTGTGGGTGGATTGTGTCCGCTGGCATACGAAAATGCACCCTGAGTGTTCAGATTAGATCTTCAGATATTACTGAACTTTCATTAATGCTTGCTTGTATATTTCAGGTTGTTGCTGAGATTGTAACTGCTGATGAGGCAGGGTCTGAGTCTGACCTGGGGCTGGCACCTGGAGGAAGAATCAAACTGCTCAAGAGCTCAGCTGTACATTTAGAAAACCCTGTAAAGTAAGTGGCTGAAACATACAAAAAACTTCACACATTTTGACAAGTAAGTGGCTGAAACATACAAAAAACTTCACACTTTTTGACACGTATCTTCTCAGCAATAACTGACTCAAATTATCTCTCATACTTGTACAATTTTTTCATTGGTTATGTATTTATGAGTAATGAATGCTGAATGATTTTGCAGGACATTTAAAGCATCACTGAGGGCATATGAAATGCAACTCTTGCCCTCTGATCCAAGTCACTTCTATGTTGGCACAGATTCTGTAAGTACTGTATATACAATACATATACAAAGTAAAGCTTTATAAAAATATTTAATTCTTTATGAAACATATTACAATAAATTATACAATAATTCATATCAAAGGATATGATGTTATCCGGGTCATGAAAGAAAAATATACACAAACATTGAAAAGTATCCTTTAATGTTTTCATTACTTTAAATTCACGTGTACGTGTGATAAGAATTAGGAAGGGGTTTGATGTATAATGAGACTTGTTGTAAGACATAACCCATTCCTTCATTTATGATTCATATTTGCTCTTGTTTGTCATATACAGAGTGACCCGAAATGATTGCAGCCTTCTTTTTGGGTCACCCTGTACATATTGTTCTATTGTAGGGCTATGTGGTGCATGGAGTGAGATATGGAGGCAAGGCACCCCCTAAAGGTTATAAACCAGAAATAGAAGCTCCTGTTGAAGTGTTCTGTCTGGACTTCAATCCATTCTCCTTCCCAATCTTTCTGGTAAGTCATACTTTGCTGTTTGTCAAACAAAATATACATACCCAAATGAAGTTTGAACTGTACAGACTGGTTGATACAAAAAATGTCCCATACATTTTAACCTGAGTTAGTTGAGAAAGAGTATTGGATAGGTGAATCAATTTCTAAATAAATGCACTCCTACTTATTATTGCTTATAAATTACAGATTCTGCGAAGAACTGATTTTGGAAATGAAAATTGAAGTATTTTATGAACAACTTTTATTGACACTCATGTACAGATCACGAACTCAAGAATGGTGAAAGAGATACAGTGACTAATGATCCCCTTAAAGGAGTTTAAAGTTTCAGTGACCTATAATTGTTTTGTTATTCCATCAATGTTATTTTTACAGGCTGGCTGTGCAGATGGTAGTATACGCCTACACAACATACATTCAGGTATGCAGCATTATTATACAGATTCTGTTAAATGGCTACCTGAGATTAGCTAAAGATTTTGAAAGAATCTCCTCCTTAGATTTTCTAAGCCTTTTTGTTATCAATTTTCAATTGGCTAATACTAAACTCTTATTTCATAGTCAATCATATTGCAGCTCTTTCACTCATTTATTTACTGTATTACAATCGTTGGATTGTATTTCATGATTTAGCTAGATACAACGTCAAATATAGTAACAATTGAATTCAAGATCAATGTTACTTGTGAGAGACTGCTCCATAAACATTCATGTGTTAAAATGAAACATGTGTATGTTGAAATCCTTTGATACAGTCAAAAAGTTTCACTTGGTTAGTGTTCATTCTACTTCACTGTACTTTATGGAAGGAGTGAGTTGTGATAAACTTGTAGTGAAATAAACTTTGTCTTGTGTTTAGAAAATGCTGCAATATGCTGGGCAGACTCAACAGAGGGGAGGTCTATTGTGTCTGTCCACTGGTCACGGAGCAGGCCTTCTATGTTCTATGCAGTTGATACTGACTCTATGATTTATGCCTGGGACCTCCTAATGGACGATGCCTGTCCTATACAAGTACATGAGATATCTGATGGGTGAGTGTCCGGAGCAGAGTTAAAGGGTAGATCTGCTATGCAAATACATCGATGCATTGCATAAAGAAACATTGCATATTGCACATTGCATAAAGAAAGATTGAAACAAATGTACATACATCTCTGTGTTTACTCCTATGATAAATACTAAAATAAAAACATTAAATGATGAGAGGATCTTTACAATGTCAGTCAAATAG
Source organism: Owenia fusiformis (assembly GCA_903813345.2). Taxonomy (NCBI): domain Eukaryota; kingdom Metazoa; phylum Annelida; class Polychaeta; order Sabellida; family Oweniidae; genus Owenia; species Owenia fusiformis. The sequence continues at coordinate 23,559,637 of CAIIXF020000001.1, read as the reverse complement.
GCACATTATGTTTTAGTACGTACAGCATACTTCAAGAATTTTGGATCTGGTCATACAGACCAGTTGTCATGTTGTTATTTTCCTGCTGAAAAAATGAAAATATTAGCTGACCTGAAGATCATAATTAAAGGGCCCTTATCTCTGTATAATATTATATACCTTTATTCCTTTTTTCAGATTAACATCAGTGTGTCTCTGCAATGATCATAAAGCAACCAATAAAGTGAGTCCAGGCCAAAAGCCTCAAATGGTGAGTGGTGTATACAGTCATGTAGTTATTCATTAGATGTTGTCAGTTTGTGAGAAACTAAACTTTATATATTAACCACTGGATTAAACCTTGCTTGATCAAATCTGTCTATGAAAATCAACTGTAGCAGCATTTACTCAGATCCAAAATATTAATTTTCTTCAAAATATATGATTTTTTGAAATGAGGCTTTAGCTCTACTGCAGTAGTTTGGAGTTACTCCATTTACATCATAAGAATTTTGAACCTGCTAGTCAAAATTGAATGGCGGAACAGTTTGAATGAGCTGGCTCAAATAAAAAATAATTGACCCCAAGGTTTTTTACTTGTTATTTTTTACTTGTTACTTGGTGAAATGCTGACGTCTCACTCAGAAAATCTACAGAACAATGTCTTCTCTTATTTACACTATGCTATCCCAGTTAACTTATTTATCCAAAATAATATGTGTGTATATTTATGACATTATGTTGTAAATATCCACTTGTTTTGTGTGTATGTTTCACTACAGCTCCTTTAGTTTGATTGATATAGTCTGAGCTATCAGACAAAATTGGAGACAGCTTGTAATATTAAGATAAACAGCTCAATTATATAACAAAAGTAATTTTTTATATATTATTTTTTATTTTGCAGGCTTTATGCAGATCTGAGGGTAACGTTGAGATACACAGCTTTAAGCAGGAATTCTCAGCTCAGGGGACTGATGAATTGACCACGTTCCAAAACTACTTAGACAGGATTATATGACTTTGAGTTTAGATATATGAGGTTGGGCTCGATTACATGAGATTTATTGGAATAATTTGAACTTCATGTATCAATCAAGGTGTAGTTCGCTGTCGCAGTAGTTACCAGATGAATTGTGGCCTACAGATGACCTTAATACTCAAACCACATGCAGGGTGACTTGCCCCTAATCCAAGTCATAAATTCTTGCATTTACTGTGCCAAGTGGTTCTTGGTCTCAAGCCGAAATAGTCATTGCATTTGATATTGTGACATTTTAAGGATGGCACAATAACAACTTTACATTGTATTCCATCCAGGCATGATTTACTCTGCACATCCGTCCAAACATTCTTTGACTGACCATTAGGCCTATATGTCACTGCCCCCAGGATTCCGTGTTTGCAGAGCGCGGACGGAATTTGCCTCTGCCCGCGGAATTGCAGAATCAACTATTTTGGTCAATTTCCGCGGAATTTTCCGCAGAATCCATATATTTTCCAAAAGTTTAAAAAGTCAGTCTTACCTGTAACAATTTGACACGTTTTCAGTCAAATCCCTTGCAGAAATAACCCAAATTATGCGAAGTGAAAATTCTAAACGCCATCGTTTGATTTCTGCCGTTAGATGGCAGCATGTATGTAGTGACTGACTACCTGACTATCACGATATTTTCCCGTTTACTGGTTCGAAAACCATTAGTTTTTCTTTCGGTTCTCGTCAGAAAGTTAAACAAAGACATAAATTAATAACAGTTATTTATATTATATAAAAAAATGCCGCGAATATCCGCGGAATTTCTGCAGAATTAGCCCTTCTTGCAGAATTCACTAATTTCACTTGCAGAATTGAGCATTTTAACTTGCAGAAAACTGGGGGGAGTGATATGTATATGTTAGGAGTATTACTTTATGATTTTTGTTTCAAAAATTGAATGATGAATCACTATTGGGTCTACATGTAAAAATCTTGATATAATTTTCACAAACTTTGTATTATATACTTTACAAGCAGAATGAACACCTTGTTTCTAACTAAAAACATATGTGTAAACTGTGATATCTAATTGCATGAACGGGCTGACTCGATACTTTGTCATAATAAAGTCATCTTTCACTCATTTATGTAAAAACTATTTACAGATTTACATTGATCTACGTACATGTATTTTTAATTCGATGGTTGTTTCAACCTAAAAACAAATGTGAGCAAAATTAGGGATGTACGCCATCTTAATAATTATTCAACAGGCTACAAAAGATCTCATTCTTTACAAAATAAAAGATATATTTATATTGAGGAACAATCATACAGGGTGTCCAAAAAACAGGACTGTAAGAAAGTTGAATAACTCGGTCAATTTTGCATATTTTGCCTTGAAATTTCAGAATTATTTAATTCATTCAATGTGAATTTTGTTGTGAATGTTTGATTATAATCTGCCAATTTTATCAAAAACTACAGTTCTTAAATCCTGGTTTTTGGACACCCTGTATATCTACAACTACAAGCAGCAGTAATATTATAAAATTTAATTTTCTTGTATTTATGTATTACCTTTGAGTTGAAGGAAGCCTATTTAGCCTTGTATACATAACTGTAAAAATTGTATATATATACAAATTGTACATAAACTAAAAAGAGATAACTTATCAAAATTGTAAATAAAAAAAGATATTGTAAGACTTTCAATGATAGAACATCTGAATGCCCCTTTAAATTGGATTTCTTTTTTATATTTGATGATAATATTAGAGGTATATTTTTGTGCGCTGAAAGAGCCAAAACTATACTGCACATTGTTGTGATGTCTTCTAGGAACAGCATGTGAAAAATATAAAATCATGAACTGATTAAGACTCTTTTTTGTTGTTTACTTTATAAGGCATAAAGTACTCCTGTTTATTAACTTTGGGATAGATTCTAAGCTTGTTATATATTTTTTGCCAGATAATTTTTAAAATTGAAGCATTATCCTGAAATGAAGTTGGAACATTTCGTACTTTTAGAAATTGGCATATCATTAACAAGCAATTAACATGCAAAATGTCACCACCATTTGTTACAGACAATGAACATCTACCGCCAAACACTGTCCACAAAAATGTAGAGACTATGATGATAATTTACTCTCAACTGGTCTCAAGTCACTATAATTTAGTGGAAATGTCATTCATTAGCCTAATTTGTAAAAGTATTCTTTGTAGGTTCAATTACAGGATGAGCAAAAAGATAAAATTATAGAGTTATCGTCATTTTTTAATGCACATAAAGTATTCTGATGGATGCGACAAAAGTTGGTCACAACCATGTCAGCATCAATCATAATATTTGTTGAAATCATTTCATAATTGGGCCAAACGAGTTCATTGTACTCTTTTTGTAATGTGAGTAAAACATGTTCCCCCACCACCCATTAATATGTGGACACAACTCAGGGGTTCTTTTAATTTTTTTTTATTTATTTCTAGCATACATAATATGTACACACAGCACAAATCTGGAATAAAAACAACAAAAAATTAGATTAAAATTAGATTAGGTTCAATTGTGAAAAATGACAGTATCTGGTCAATTTTACAGACAAGAATGATCATTCAATCATTTGACAGTATTCAATGTGCAAGATGATGGACCAGAAAACTTACAAAATAATTCATTTTTTCACTAAATAATGTATTAGGCCTGTTAGTTATCTAGTGAATGGTACAGTAACGCCAAACCTACAAATTACCAATCTTGGTTTACAGAGATAGCAGGATTTGCTGAATTTCATCTATTCAATAAATAGTAATCCATTATCAAAGGATTGTCAGTTTCCTTCATCAATGCCACGGACGTTTTTTACAAAGAGTGCACAGTGGCTGCCCCTTTCTAGTCCCTCACAATATTCTGAGTGATTTACATGCAAGTGTTGTGGAGTCTCACAGGACTGACCAGGTATGACATGTCACAATGTATCCTTTTGAACTGGCATGTTGGTACACCATTGGATGTGTCAAATAATCACACTTCATTCAGCAATATCGGAACAATGTACTCTTGCCAGATCTAGCCTATATATCAGACACTGGATGCTCATATGTCAAGTCCAGCTTGTTGAGAAAATGTTATGCACTCATGTGTGGCTGTACTTCTGTAGTGAAGTCCATGGATCCAATATATAATGTGTTCTGCCTCTTACTTAGTCCAACTAACTTTAGGAATGTCATAATGTTCACTTAGATTGCCCAATTTTTCATTGAATTCCTGAAAAGGATAAATAATACATTCTTATTGATTGATTTTACTTGCTGAAGAATACATATCTCAGCATTCAAATATTTCGTTTATTGAGAAAAGTGAAAATGTTTATAACACGTTGAATTCTTAAATGGAAAGAAACCTTAGATTGCCAGATGGGAGCTGGATGGGAGATTTAACAAACTGGCACAAAAAGTGTGTTCAGAAAACACATGTTCAGATTAGAGAAGTGAATGTTATATACAGGTACATGTATTATAATTCAAAATCATCAATTAAACATACATGTAATGTGTAAAAATAGAGTGAGCTAGGCAGGTATAAATTCATCTATACAAAAATAATTTCAAAACATTCAAATGGAAATGGAAAAAAGTTTTACTTTAGAATAGTCAGAAACTTACCATGATTCTTTCTTTGTGAGTTTTGGACGCCATCTTTAATAACTCTTGCTGTTTCTGAAAAACAAATCATTTTATTCTATGAATGGCAAAGTGAAACAATTGGTTGAATCAACAATGACAAAATGCACCACTTCAACAATCTTTCGCAACACTGAACCCTTCATCATATATTTTTAAGTGTTATGTCCTTTATCTGTTTCATGTTGAATCCAACTCAACTATTCTGAAAGATCTGAAAGTGAGGCAAGTACAATAAAAGAACTATTCCAAATTGATCTACACGTACATACCAATGCTTTTTTTCTTTCAATATAAGCCTCTTCAGCTTTAGTTCTGTATTCTTTTTGGGATGAAGATGCACCATCATCAGAATTGGCTTGTTGCTGCTGAGCTTGCTCAAGCATCAGCCTTTCTCTCTCTTTTTCCTTGGACTTCTTCTTTTTCTTCCTAAAACACATAATCATACAATTACAAATGTACACCAAAAGAGTACTAGAGATTTAGCTTTGATTATACATGTACAATTGTATCGGGTCTCTTCTTTCAGGACGTGGGGCTGTTCAAAGAGACCGGGTGGTTCTTGGATACTTTTTTCTGAATCATTCTTGAGAGCCTGTCTGAATCTCTTTTTCGTGTATACTTTTCTCAGCATCATTTTGCCCTATTCTTCAATTTCTTCCTTGTATATAGTAAAAGATCCGTAGGGAGACGAGGTAGGTTTGACATTTTTGGCCCCTTTCTTTGAAAATGCTGTGAAAAGTAAAGCCTAAGCTTACTTCCGGGTTTTGTTTAAAATCAAAATGAAAATTATAAAATTACGGTCCCAATTTCTTCACAACTAAAATGAGCTACGGTATGAAATTATGTTACGGGTTAACTGAAACACATAAATTGACAGTCGGCATGTATTGAAAGTCTTACTTTTTCATTCCAGAGTCAGAAACACCTTTTAATTTCAGAGCTCCCCGAGATACGTTTTCGTAAGCAGACATTTTTATTTTCCTCTCGCGAGATCTCGAACAAAGTCTCTTCTTCCTTTCAGCCATATTGCTTTCAAAGTGTAGTGTTCTTCTTGAAGCTAAGGCCAAAATCGGCGACATACACTAAGATAGTAATCCATCCACAGTAAAACTATAAAGAAAAAGAAAGAATGGCATCCAACGACGAACTTGCTTGCATTTACAGTGCTCTCATCCTTGCTGATGATGATGTACAGATCACCGTAAGAAATTTCGAAAATATTTCACATTTTTTTAAAAATAATTTTTTAATTATTTAATTTCAGTAGACTCTTGAAGTAAGAGTGATGTTTTACACATGAAGTTTATGAATTGATCCTTCCTCCAACATATACAAAATGTCCACAGCTAACTTTCCATTTGGACAGATTTTGTTTGTAAGCTGAAAAATGTGAATGTAGCCTACAGTGATTTTTTTATTTATTCTGGGAATCAGTTCATATGGTTAGAATAAGGAAAGAATGTGATGTAACCACGTGTCTACTTACCGGCTTGATCTATGTCATCCATCAGACTAGGCTACATCTTATCTCGTTCCAAGACTATCTCTACGTTCTAGTCTTGCGAACGTCTTATTCTTTTGTCTGTACGATTACAACATGGGAGAATTTTCTACGCTACTTACACTTAAGGTCATGGTGCATGATGGGAAATTCTCTGCATTCCTCAATTGAGTCACATGTTATTTTTCAAACAAGAATCCCTCCTTCCCCACATTGTCTATATCTTCCAGTTTTGCACAAAGAGTGCACTTATGTGCCTAGAAAAGACTTGTGAGAAGAATGTTTTGATAAAGTGTATAAAAAACAAGAAAATTCAGTGAAAAAATTCAAAAAAATTTCAGAATTTTTTTTCACTGAATTTTCTCATTTCAACTACAGTAAAACCTGTCCGATGGAATACCTCTCTGTAGGGAAAACCTATGAACAAGGAATGCTTTTCAAAAGAACCAAATATTTTTCCATTGACTTACATGTTAACAGACCCTCTCTGTAGGGAAAACCTGTGAACAGGGAACAAGGAACACTATTTTGGTGCAAATTATGAAAATTCACCTGTGAACAAGGAATATGGAATATTGGTGACACTGTATATTCCATTATTTTTCAGAGATGTGAAAGTCTTAAGCCAATATCTGATTCTAAAAAGCTTGGATTAATATGATTGAGATTAAGATAAGCCAATTATTTACACGATGAAGCATCCCACCCACTGTTAATTACCCTGATATATTTTAAAACTAATACTAATCTGTTTGTTACTAATTATCATGACACTAATTCTTCCTTTCAACAAACATAATTACATCAAATCAGTTGTGATAATCTAGGGATTGACACAATTGTTTTATGGAGATAACAGATACATGTAAGTACATGTGTCATGTTGAGCCAAATCTATCAATAATTACAACAACTAGACATCATCATACGCCAGCAGCAGCGGCTTAAATCAACATCGGGAGAATGCTCCTTACCCTCAGCTAAAGGAGGGAGGTGGGAGACCTTCATACATCTTCCAAGATGTCACAACAAGGTATAGCAACCAAGTATGGAGTCGGCATTGGTAAAATCAATTAATGCCCAAATATATACAAAAAATGCGTATTCGGCAATTGTGAGTTTGCTGAAAGTGCGGCCCCTCTCTATAGGGAAAACCTCTGAACAAGGAAACTTTCCTCCAGTCCGAAGAGCATTCCCTGTTCGCAGGTTTTACTGTACACAAAAAGAATGCTAAAATACCAAGGAATCTATTGAAATAGGTATCTTAAGGACAGGGTGCATGTTGGAAAATTTTCTGCATTCCTCAATTGAGTCACATGTTATTTTTCAAACAAGAATAACTCCTTCCCAACATTGTCTACATCTTCCAAGTTTGCACAAAGAGTGCACTTATGTGCCTAGAAAAGCCTTGTGAGAAGGTTTGTTTTGTAAAATGTATAAAAAATGAGAAAATTCAGTGAAAAAAATTTCTGAAAATTTTCTGATTTTTTTCACTGAATTTTCTTGTTTTTTATACACTTTATCAAAACGTTCTTCTCACAAGTCTTTTCTAGGCACATAAGTGTACTCTTTGTGCAAAACTGGAAGATATAGACAATGTGGGGAAGGAGTGATTCTTGTTAGAAAAATAACATGTGACTCAATTGAGGAATGCAGAAAATTTCCTATCATGCACCCTGACCTTAAGATACCTATTTCAATAGATTCCTTGGTATTTTAGCATTCTTTTTGTGTAGTTGAATCCACAATTGTGTGGGTTTATCGGCAGAACGAAGAGGTTTTCGTTTTTGATAGCAATATTTGCGTGTAATATTTAACTTATTTCAACCGTCCAATTCCTCCATTCAGTTCCCGGCATGCACCAGTCTAAGGGAAATCCCTGGGGAATTCCCCTTCCGACATTTTGAAAATTGCTGATATATTTCCGATGTAAAAACTAAAATCTCTTCGTTCTGCCGATAAACCCATACAATTGGCGATCTAACAACATAAAAAGAATTCTAAAATACTCTGGAATGTATCGAGGTAGGTCATTTAATATTGCAATGCGTAGTTCATTCTCCGACATTGTAGAAAGACAGGCTTACCAATGATACCGGCGTACGACCACAATCTAAAGGGGTCGTAGGATGCGATAAGGCTACATCGTGGAACGCAGCCAAACACAACAATGAAGCAACTATTCTGAGGTTATAAAATCTAAATAATTTCCCATTTGCAGCCCCTTGGAGATTTCCGGAATTGATCAAAGTAGCGAACGTTGCGATCTTTCAACTTTAGTTCGTTCTTTTTCACCACCTTAGGTGTAGAATTTTCATTTAGGAGGCGGTCTTATTTGAATGCATCATTTCAGGTCTTTATGAATCAATAGATCAATAAGCAGACTAAAAATACAATTTAGCAGTTTCATTGCGTACTGCGCCTGTTAGGCACGAAATACAATTTAGCAGTTTCGTTCGTTATTGGGACTTCTATAATCAGTAGCAAATGCTCGGAAAATATTTTCCAAAATATTTACTTCCGTTTTCCTTGAAGACATGGTTGGGTGACACGTCATTGACACGTGATTAAGTCACATGATCGATACAGTAACTAGTCACGTGATCAGACACGTGTCACGTGTCAGTCACGTGAGCTTGCAAAATGGACGATCTAAATTTCCAAAAATTCAGCTAAGATCAAGATAGATATGCTGTTGCCTTCAGTGTCGTGTTTGGCTGCGTCTCACGATGTAAACTAGTCCGATGGATGACATACAACAAGCCGGTAAGTAGACACGTGGTTACATCACATTCTTTCCTTATTTCAACCATATGAACTGATTCCCAGAATAAAAAAATGACTGTAGATCTATTTATTGGTTACAATGAAAATGTGCGCCAATTTTGAATGTGCTGGCTGGTGGCGCACTAACTTGCTGTTCAGAATGATCGATCCCGAGTCCATTGACATCTTATGGGAAGCTGCAATTACTTCACTGACTATTATTAGGGATAATTCTGGGGTTTTATCTAGTCTATTTCCAATAGACCGAGTATCCTGAGAATTCGGTCTATTGATCTTCATTTGGCTCGTATGGGAAATTCCATGAAATTTCGTGCACATTAATTTCTCTTTCATTACAAGTTCTCTCAAGATGAAATTTGGTACATGTATTACTGATGCCTTTATCTTAAACATTTCCTTAAATTATTAGCAATAGACGGCTACAGTTTGCTATAAAATAATAAATTGTTTCAACTCACCTGTTTTCATTAGGTTGGTTTCAAAATGGCAATTCAACTAATGTCAAGGACGTTTGAGTTCACGAGATATAAACGAGATTTCCAAATTTTTGAACTCTGACGTTTAACCTCAAACATGTGACAAACTCTGAAACTCCACCTCCTCATTATCATTCCGCCCCATTCACCAGATATGACGTAATCCAGAAACACGTTCGAATAGTGATATGCACAGAAATTTGCATAAATGCATTTCCGGAACTATGCTCTGCCCATCCACGTGTGATTTGTTTACAAACATAATGACGTCACTAGTGAAATCTCGTATCGTGTTGCATACTGGGAATTGAGAATGACAAACATGGCGGTTATATTGATATCAACTAAAATCGTCTTGAAAGTTTTATGAATATCTTCAGTTATAAGACAAAACAAGTAAAAATAAGAATGTAAGTGCTTTATTCAGTATTCATATTATCATTATATACGATCTTTTATCAAAATTCATGAAACACCACATCTGGCAATATGTCGTCTCTAGTCTGAATATTTTCAACCAAATTTCAAAAAATATCAGACTAGAGGATATAGTCTAGGGTTTTATCACATCATTTTCTTTTCCATTTTTTTTTACTTTTCATAACTGTGTCTGGTTGTTTGTTCCTTCTTTAGCTTTCATTTTATGCGCTATGCAGCACTAGAGCTGGATGTCATTACTAGTGTCGTAGCGATTAATCGATGCATCGCGATATACATCGCCAAAGCTGATTCTGGCGATGCATCGATGTCTGAAACAAAACATCGATGTTTTAAAAAAATTTGATTTGCTAAAAATCACCCTTTCTTATCTTATTTTGGCGCAAATCGCTTACCTTTCTCATGTCTTATTTCATTTTCCAATGTTTTCTGATATTCTTTCGCTTTAAAACTGTTTTAGCTAGTCGAAATGAACCATTAATCTAAAAAAAATTACTTTACTTTCATTTCATCGTTACTAGAAGTTCCCGGATGTACCAGCGTACTCTTATTAATTTGTTCTGTTCGGTATTTTAGTGCATTAGCGTTCGGTATTTCAGTGCACTTTTCTCGGACTTTTTCTCGATGTACATCGCGATGTGCATCGATGTTTACTACTGAAAATTGCCGATGCATCGATGTACGATTATGGCACAATGCGACAACACTAGTCATTACGGGGATTCCCTTTCTAAACCTTACCAGCATATAATGAAGAGATATCAATGAAAAAATGAAAACTTCCTTGCTGTGTCGCTAAAACCCTTGTTTGAAGATTTGACTATATAAATGAATCCCAAATATTCAGGAATTTATCTAGGTATGTTTTACTCACTTCGAGAGCCATGTTAGATTTTGAAACTTATGGTTCTCAAACGGGGAAGTGAACAGCTGATTAATAGTGACCTTTGAAATCGAATTAAGTCGATCCACGGCTTACTTTTGGTCTCTAACTGTGTCTTACATCGGTATCATCAATCCGTGTAAGTATTGGAGCGCTGAAGTACTTCCTTTTCGATCAAGACTTGTAATTGTTAGTCGAGTGAATGTTTTTACTGCCAAATTCCAATATGACATTTTCTGCTGGGACATTTTCGTAAATCTCCGGAGGTTGTCCGAACCTAACTGATTCTCAAAATTCATTTCGTTCATTGCGTATCTTGCTCCTAGCAAACCGCCATATTGGAAATAGGTCTAAAAAACATTCACTCGATGAACAATTTACAAGTCTTGATCGAAAAAGAAGTATTTCAGCGCTCTAGAGTCCATTTCACTGCTTCATTTCGTCAGTAGAACGGCAAAAATAAGAAATTGGGAGACCATTGTGCAATAATATATGGAAAAGTATATTCATAATGTACATGAATGACATTTGTATATCTTGGATTGCTTCTAGTTTGGCTTATAAAGTGTGTGGCCTCTTATATTTGGATGTTTCTCTGCCATGTTATTTTAATAAGATTAACATGGCTGAAATTCTTCAAATTACAAGACAGCACAGGCTTATTGCACAAAAAACTAAAAAACTGAAATATACAAATGTCATTCATGTACATTATGAATATACTTTTCCATATATTATTGCACAATGGTCTCCCTATTTCTTATTTTTGCCGTTCTACTGACGAAATGAGGTAATGAAATGGACTGTAATACTCACACGGATTGATGATACTGATGTAAGACACAGTTAGAGACCAAAAGTAAGCCGCGGATCGACTTAATTCGATTTCAAAGGTCACAATCATTCAGCTGTCCAAATGCTCCGTGGGAAAGTTATTATATCAAAATCCAAATAGCTTTCGCAGGAAGTAAGGTATGTTATAGTCATATAAATCCGACCGTTGTATGCTGTTCTTCGATTTTTCTTGTTCTTATTTGGATATTTATTTTTTATCATTTTCTTAGCATATACGGTTGTAGATATAATTGCTAACAAATTGCGGTAAATGCTTTTCTGTCCTGTCTTGGTAACCATAGTTACCATACTAACCAAAGTCACACAAATTATCGAGTAATTATTTCGCTCCAACATCAAAGTGTTAAATCTTACCTTAGACATGTAAAATGCTTGATAATTGACGAAATATAATCAATTGAATTATATTTTCATTATTGCCCGCCATGTTGCTGAATGTTGTTTCCGGTAGTCTAAATGTAAAACATGTATCGAAACGGAATCATAATTATTTATTACACAGAGATCGATTCCAAAGCCGTTCTCTCATACTTATTACTTTTCTCATTTTGAAACAATAAATTTTCCAAATAACTTCCCTTCTTAACGACACTGCTTCCCTTTCAACTGAATCTTCGTGTAACAAATACTTATGATTTCGTTTGATATAGTTTTACATCTAGACTCGGATTAACCCGGAAGTGACCTTGGTATGGCAAAATGAAAAAATTTTAAAATTCAAGTGGCATGCTTATATTTCTTCAATTACCAAGTGTTTTACGTGCCTAAGGTAAGATTAAATACTTTATAGTTGAAGCAAAGAAATTTATTTATCATTTGTGTGAATTTGGTTGGGTAGACAGGCCAGGAAAGCATTTCCCGCAATATTGATGCGCGGAGTGTGTATGACCCTCGTATGCAAGACAATAAGAAAAAATAAATATCCAAAATCAGAAAAATAACAACAAATAACATAATACGAGGGTCAGATTTATATGACTAGGTATGTTATTGCTGTAAAGCTCGTACCACAAATTGTCATGTTTTGAAAATAATAAAGGTCTTCAATAAGAGGATCGATCGTTTCCTGTTGGTGCATAGTGCATATTTTCATTGTAACTATATTTCTCGGTATTATACTCTAATAATGTTACTCTGATGTTCGTTTCTTGGTCTGGATCTTGGTCTGGAGATGAACGCTTAGAAATATTATTGCCAGATTGGTTCATGCATACCTCATTTGAAAATGAAAAGTGAAAATTGTCCTCTATTTGCATAAGTCTAAGCTGTCTCTGAATTGATCAAGAATTCTCTTTATTTGTTGAGTAGATATTTTGTACCAAGATACCAAAGTGTTGGTTTTGATATAGTAAAATTTCAGAAGTAGCCTATTGTTTAAAATCTCTAAAGATTTCCAAATGAGAGCTTACACACACTCTGAAGATCATTCATAAATCTCTGGAGAGTTGTGCGTCACTTCATGAATTTGGGTAATATCTGCCATTTTTGATTCTTGGTGAAAATTTCCACTCGATTGATGAAAAGAAGTCCTGATCGGCACAGAGGCAGCTGATAACTTCAATAGCTTAACCAGTCGTTAACGCCAGTTAGGGAAGATTGCTAAAGAATGATGCAGCCTAAATCCTCCTTAGAGTAAACTTGACTGTTTCAGAATCTTAGAATTTTTTAACAAAATCTGTATTCCTAACCTACATGTATATCTGATTTGAATGTATTGAACGATTATGAGGAATTTGAAATGATTGAATGGTTTCCCTTTGGAAAATACTGTGTTGTGTTGATCTATAATCTTAATTAAGTTTCATTGATTTTTCCAGGATGACAAAATCAACACCATCCTGAATGCTGCCGGTGTATCAGTAGAACCCTTCTGGCCAAGTAAGTAAAGAGCAATTACATGCTGTCCTGTTAAAAATCTAGTTTGCATTTAATTGAAATACTTTATCAGAACAGCTAGAAAACCTGATTAGGTCAACGATACACATCATTTTTTGTTGATTTCTTAGGTCATGTCTAACTTAAAAAATACTCTAGTGATACAGTGGGATGAGCACATTTTAAAACAGCTTTATCCAAAATATCCCTTTCATACAATAGATAAATTAAGTTCATGTGTGTGAGACTGGACTCATTTTCAAGTTAATGATCCACTAATTCACAATGATTTCCAATTTCAGCTCTGTTTGCCAAGGCTGTCCAAGGCATGAACATTAGGGACTTGGTGTCCAATGTAGGAAGCGGTGGTGGTGGTGCTGCAGCCCCAGCTGCTGCTGATGCAGGTGGTGCCCCTGCTGCAGGTAAACACTAGTTCTTGTTCTCATACACTGCTTCCCATGTAATATTCAATAAGTATGGTTCTCTTGTAACAGTATCACAGGCTGGTATCGAAATATTTGTCCGCTGTGACGGAGCATGCTATTTTTCATAAAAACACTTAGAATACTTCACGATTTATTTTTTAACTCATATGTTTCGTTATACCATACAAAATTACTTACTCCATGCAATGGATATATCATTTGCGAGTAACTTTCACTTCTGTTTGAAGTCCAATTACGCTGGGAAGAAAAGCTATTGAAAATGGCGCCGGAGTATCATACTTTAAAATGTACCATTTCTTGTTTAACTTTCTAATGGCACGATATAGTGACACGATAATATTTACACATGGTTTCAGCATAACTATGAAGGTATAAATGAGATGTTGATGTATTTGGTCTTTTTAATTCTTTTATAAAAAAATAATGTTTAATTTTTTTGTCCGCTGTGACGGAGCAGTTGCAAATGTGAACTGTGAAAATGCTCCGTCACAGCGGACAAAAAATATTAATATTATTTTTTATAAAAAAATTTAAAAGACCCAATGCATTAATATCTCATTAATACATTCAGAGTTATGCTGAAAACATATGTTAATATTATCGTGTCACTATATCATGCCATTAAAAAGTTAAAAAAGAAATGGTACATTTTAGAGTTTGATACTCTGGCGCCGTTTTCAATAGCTTTTACTCCTAGCGTTAATGGACTTCAAACAGAAGTGAAGGTTACACGCAAATGATATATCCATTGCATGGAGTAAGTAATTATCTTTGATATAGCGAAACATATGAGTTAAAAAATAAATCGTGAAGCATTCTTAGTGTTTTTATGAAAAATAGCATGCTCCGTCACAGCGGACAAATCTTTCGATATCAGCCTGTGAGTATGTCTAATTGGTGAACTGTGTTATAAGATTTGTCCCTCAAGTAGTGACATATGTTATGGTTTCCAATTCTTTTATGAACAGTGTTTGCCGGATGGTTTTCAGCAGTCAGACAGATGGTGATATTTTGCATGTTAATGCCTTGTATTTGAACTTGAGTTGTATTCTTATATTTCAACATGTACATCTAATCTGCATTAGATGGATAGTGATATCCAGAAATTGGCAGTTGTACTCAAAAATTCAAAATTACAATTCAAAACCAAGATGTTCAATAATATATTTTATTTTGCAGAGGAGAAGAAGGAAGAAAAGAAGGAGGAATCATCAGAGGAAGAAGATGATGACATGGGATTCGGTAAGTAGCAAATTTTTCCATCATGGTTAAGTTTCTAGAACTATCCTTGCATGGATATCATTACAATTTCTCACAAACCTAAATAGATGAAAACAACAGGCTAAATTATTTGAAATTATAAGTTGAACATGGAAACAGTAAACAATCCAATGGTGAAGCTTGTTAAAGACAAGCAGAGAAAATCGCCATTTAGTGTATCTTTTGAAACCCCTACCTAAGACGTCTTACCCTTTCCGCTCATCCAATACAGAGTTGTACAAACATTTCATGGTATTTAAGAGTTCTGAATTGTAGTGATTACCTTTAAATTTGATTTGTTCCCATTTCCAGGTCTCTTCGACTAAGTTCCTGCAACTTTCCATACAAGGAGTCATCAAGCAAGATGCCACAATCATACTGAGTATGGACATTCAGATTTCCTGTAACATCTTGGGATGAAAAAAAATGGAAAAAATAAAAAGGCTCCTAGCACAAATAAATTAATTAATTTTTTTTTTAATTATGTCAATCAGCTTTAACTGAGAGTGATCTGCTAATTTCTCATAGGAAGTTAAATGTATGGGAAGCTAGCATGGACACCTGTTAACTCAAAATGTGCAACAATGTAGTAGATGAACTTAAAATTGGATTGTGAAACTCTCCTTCATTTAGTTTTTAGGCCTGATAATTCTGTGTCGCAAAAATTTATCAAATCCAAAATTGCCACCATTTTTAGCTTGAGGCATTTATTCATGGTACCATTTTAATTATATGCTTTGAATTGATACTCATGAAGTGTTCATCACCAATTTTTGGCTTGCTAGACGTTAGTAATACAAGATGTCAGTTGTCTATGATTATCGGACAAACTGACAAATGGGAAGGGCAGTTTGTCTCATCCAATTATATCCATTTTAGCGGGCACATGCTAGTAATTCACAAATATTTATTGAGTTCTGGTGAAATTGTTTCAATTAAAAATGCCTGCCTTAGTAACTTTTTGCCATTTCTTAAAAATTATGTTTTTATGACCCCACCAAAAAGTGACCTTAAATGACATTCTCAAGGTCAAAAAGGTATTTTTCATCTTGCCTAGATAATTGACCAATTTTTTTCAAAATCATCTTCAATCTGACTTTAGATTTGAGGTTCTACCTTCAATGACCTTCTCAGGGCAAAAATAAAAGGTATTTTTCAACTTGCTTCAAATCGACCAATTCATTTTTTTAAATCGTCTACAAATTCTCAGAAATTCCAATCTGACTTATAATTGAACTTATAATATTGTGAGCAACTAGGTGGTGACATTTTGTCAAGTTAATGCCTTGTTATTAAGTGTGCATTCATGGCTCTTTTCCAACGTTTATCATATTTAAAATAATGATGCCACAGTTCAACAACTCTTGAGGGATTTGGAAAATGGTCCAAATTCAAAATAGTCACCATGTATTGTCAAAGTTCTTCATGTTTGAACCAATGCGTCCTGTTTATTCCATTCCTACCCCCTCCCAAAAAAAATTAAATTAAAGGATAACAATTAAGATTTAGATGAAGAAATGTATAATACTGAAATGAATGATCTTGATAAGGAAGACCATTGTATTTTTCTAGATACAAGGAATATATTCTGGCACATATATTTGCACAGGGGTTGAATAATTCAAAACTCGCTAAAATCACCGATAATTAACAAGATAATTTAATTCATGTCCAAGATGTAGCAAAAACTACCGAGGAAAGCTGTTCCATAGACATACAGACTAAAGATACTTGTACATCGTAAGAGAACAACACTGTCCTGGATATGGCTACTATATATTTTAATTTTGTTCAATAACATGACATGATACAGTAATTATATTTTGATATACAGATATTTATTTTGATAAAAACGTGATTATAAATAATTCCAATTTTATAAAAAAGATATTATATTAATACATTCATTCTAAGACTGCTATAAATAAATATATTATTTCATATTTAGACTATATCGTTTCTGTTATAGTTAAAAAGAGGTGGTCCAAGTTTCAACGCACAGAAATTCTGTATAGTATCCCACTGTCATGGAGCTGAAACCTTACTGTTCATAGTATAAAAGCCATTGCATTATGTTTACAAGACGTTTATTCTCAATTAAAGTTTGTTTGATGATGAATTATACACTACAGCTCCAATAATTTCATCAACCTTAAAATTCAGGTACATTACTAAAATAAACTGATTTTATACAGGTATAAACTCTACTAAAATAAAAAAATATCATAAAAATCGGCAAAATTTCCTGAATATAAAGTTATAAACTACAGACGCGTTCGCGGTCTGTAACAAATGGCAGGTGGTGTCATTTTGCATCTGAATGCCTCGTCTTTAATTAGACTTGCGTAGCAAGTTAGCCCATCGAGTAAAATGGTATCAAATTCTTAGTTGAATTTGGAGAAGATATTACTCTAAAATGAATGCTATAGCATATATGAGAAACGGGGAGAGGATATATTCGATATCTTCCGTCAAAGCAAATGAGGTAGCAGATATGATATGGAATCAATACTCGTATTTTAATTTACGTGGGTCATCTCCAGACAAAAATTGAAATGATTGATGCACATACATGGATTATATTAAAACAGCTAAATCATTTCTTCCAGAGTTTTGGCTGAATAGATGCAATACAGATTTGATGTCTAACTAGATAAAATAACATGTAGTCCTCTAAATACGAAATGGTCTGATATTCAGGGGGTAGAAACGCGTCCAGTATTTTCGTCTGGAACAAACTGGGATACTGGACGCAGACCTCCATTTTTGATCCAGAGAGGTAGGTGTGATTTTACTCGGTAGCCTGTGATCGTTTTACTCACTGTGTTTCCTTATCTAGAAACAGGCTCATCAGATTCCCAGTACATTGAGGAACACACAATTCTTGAAATAAGGAAAAAAGAAAAATCGTACCTTCAAAATGGAAATGGTAAATAAGAAGAAATAAAACTCGATTCGTGTATTTCCTGAAGAAAATCAACACACTGTAAAACGATCACAGGCTATCGAGTAAAATTACACCTACCTCTCTCTGGATCAAAAATGAAGGTCTGCGTCCAGTATTTCCAGACGAAAATACTGAACGCGTTTCTATCCCCTGATAATGGCTGATATTGAGCTTATCTCAAAATTAAAATCGAATTTGTAGTTGATTCAGCAGAATAAATTATCTGACTACTTTTCAAAAATATTTTGGCGCGAAATTTGTAAATATGTAATATGCAATGTTAATGCAGCTAATGAACGGTTGATAAAAACATGTACACGCATTTGCGTATATATGTATTTATGTACATAATTATGCATTTATGTACAAAATTATGCATTTATGTACATAATTATGCATTTATGTTTATAATAATTCATTTTAGGAAAATATCACACTGAAATTGTATTACTAACACAATAACCATGAGATATACGCCAAATACGTTATGTACAATACATTTATTCTTAATTAAATTTCACTGTTCCATATTGGATAACGCCAAAATTAATCCAGGTACAGTAAAACCTGTGTATATTGAACATTATTTTTGCCGAGAGAAAACGTTCAGTGTTGGTAAATGTTCACTGTGAGGGTAATGTATACAGAAGTCAGTACAGTATGCGCGGGGGAGGGGTGTTCACAAGAGGGAGCTGTTCACTAAGACAGGTTTTACTGTATACAGACATATTACTATAATAAACGTATGTGATAAAAATCTTTATAAATAAAATATCATATTGAATATAATGCACAAACTATTGAGTGATGCCACGCATGTGTGTATTTGTACATTGATACAAGTTGTATCATCAAGTTGTGAGCGACTCGAGGCTATATTTTCGTATTTATTCATTCATTTTCATAGATACGCGAAAATATATTTTATCTGTAGTATTGTGTATTGTTTTAAGCTCTTGCTTAATATTTAAAGCGTTTTATTGTTTAGAGCAATGTCACGGTTGGCATGTGTTATTCTCTAATCAGCAGCAATAATCACATCAAATTGTGTGTCTATAGTATCTCAATCACCACTTGCTTGTCCTCCGACCCCACAAGAGGCACTTCAAGCGATAGCTGTGTCAGTTGTTGATTTTAAGTGTTCCCATATTGAGTGTTTCATAACTCATACAAGTGATGTTTCTTTTATTCCTTAGATCTGTGGTTCCACCAAAGTTCCATGTCCGCGATACGTCACTCCATCTGTCGCAGTTGTTCATGGACGCCCATCATCCGGTTGATGGTGATACGCTACCAATCAACGACAGCTCTACATCATTGTGCACATCTTTGATTTACGTGACCTAAAATTACATTTATAATGATTCACATTATTTTTAATGAAAAAATATTTTAGTCATTTTTGTAAGTGAATTAGACCAAGTAGTAATTTAGGATGAACTAAAACGTTGTCTTCACAGACAACCAATCTCAAATACAACTATCGAGGAATGTCATTTTAGGTCATTTCCAGACACTCGTCACATTCACGTCATATTTTTTCAATATAAGATTAAATTGGAACGAGAACTTTTTCACTTGAATTGAGATTTTGTTAACCATCACGCGCTGAATACTAGTAGTCTTTACAAATCAAACCCATTGGATTACCCGGTTGTTCCCAAGAGGATGAAATAGCTAGTTTTTGCTCTTAGTATTTGCAATCCAGTTTGAAATGATATATATTGAAATGCCCAAGAAAAAATGGTTGTTCAAAATGTTTTGCCCAAAAGGACACATTCATAACAGATCAACTGAAGTAACTTCTGAAGATGGCACGTTTTAAGAGTTATAAATATCACTTCCAAGGGTAGACAGGAAAAACCTAGGCGAGATAATATAGGCTATAAATAGAGGAGGTACAGGATGAGCCAAAAAAGGTAACCCAAACAAATCTTAATACACCCAGTCATCCAGTATTAGTTTTAAGTTTTATTCGGCACAGTTGAAGCTTGTCCAATGTTCTTTCACTCTATTATTGGTCTTTTCCAAAAAGTCAAAA
Organism: Owenia fusiformis; assembly: GCA_903813345.2. Lineage (NCBI taxonomy): Eukaryota > Metazoa > Annelida > Polychaeta > Sabellida > Oweniidae > Owenia > Owenia fusiformis. The sequence goes on along the minus strand of CAIIXF020000001.1, from coordinate 23,539,481 downwards.
TTTTATGGTCATTTTACATTTTTTGGCTCACCCTGTAGACTCACTATATTTATTTTCACAGAATTTAGTGAAAAAAACGTCTGAAGATAAACAATTCTGTGTAATTTATGGTGAGGCACTTGCCTCTACTTGCCTCGCCTACCTTATGCCTATCTACGTCCATTAGATCGAAACCAGCTGTCGTGACTGTGACGTTACTTTCTGGTAATGTTTCTACCAACGCTACTCGGTTACACGATCGTTTTATTTATGTGTATATGTAGCATTTTGTACATTTTCCATTTTTAACCGTAGTTACGTAAGTAAGTTGACTTTTTATCATAGAAATAGTATTTTTCTCAAATGTGCAAGGCTAAATTCAGTTTTTTCCTTCCTAAAACTAATAATCCAATATACGCCAAACTTCGTTGAATTCCACAAACTTCACAAATTCAAAAATGTTGCCTTTATCCAGAGATGAAGAACTTTTAGAAAATCTTGTAAACGGAATCTAAGCGAATAGAAGGTCGGTTCCAATGTCAAATACTACATCGAAATTGCACGAAAAATCGTGTAACCGAGATGATACGCAATGAAGTTGATATGATGGATTTCTAAAATGAGCAACCCTCGATAAGGAATCATGTTTTTTTATTAACAAATGACTTTTTCATTCATTCAAATAAAATAATTAATCTATAACTAAAAACATTACACAAATTAGTAATAACAGGACAAATGTTAAAGTTAGTAAAACAATGGTTCGTTGCTCTAAAATATCATAGGTAACGATTCCCGAATTATAGTTGCCATTCAATATCAAGATTTTTCTGTTATAGAATTATACTTTTTTCAGGAATCCCAATCTATGCTATTTTAGAGAATCTTCACCCAAGTTGTGCAAAAACTCAAAAATTACAACAAATTCTAGTGAATATCATAAAAATGATAAAATCGAACAGCCAGGCTTTATTCAATCTTTCAATGGCTCCTGAATTTGTGGATTATTCAGAGTCATTAAAGAATTAATGATGAAATATGATAGATTTATATACATTTTAAACCATGATCTACAAAATATGTGCTTATGAAGGTTTATGCATATGGAACAAACGGGATTTATCCAGCATATACATAGTATATTTAACTTTTCACATTTCAGGTGGATAAACGTGGAACTTAGACCCTGGTTTAAAAATATATTATGTCTTGTATGCATGCTAATACAAAATAAAGTAAAGAAACAATAGTAGTTTTTTAAAATGTAACAATACAAGGGTAAGGAAGTAACTGACTTTTTATCATCATAAATAATTTGCATGCATCTATCCAAGTAAAATAATTATATTGTATTATATGGGGGAGGGGTCATTATAGTATTGCTCATAAAATAAATTAACCTCTGAATTGTCAGATACTCCAAGGGCATAGTAGAAACCTTTGATGCTTTTTTGATCTGAAAATGAAAACTAAACATATATGGTGTGTATGAGTATTGAGAAACAAGCTCAAGTCCAACTCTAAGACCGTCTCTAAGATCGTCTCTAAGACGACATGGTGTAGACGGTTCAATGCTAAGTTAAAAACGTATCTAAATATGATTTGATATCTAGTATCTATAGAATACGTGAAACCAAACATCTACACTGCATTGGTACGTAGTTTAATATTAACAAATATAACTATATTTGTCTATTCTCAAGCATTTGGAATATATCCTAAAGCCAACTCATGGAACCTAGTAGCGAATAAACACGTGGTCCACAATGGGCCTAATAGGCTAAATCATTTGTGCTAAAATACCAGTTTCTCCAATGAAATACGGGGCATCTTTTTTGGAATGTGAAATATATCTCTGAAATAGAGAGATGCTACATGTATCCAACATTTCAAAATATAAATTGGCAAATAAAACTGTATTTACATTAATCTTTTCCATGAACGTGTTACTACCAACTGTAAAAGACTGCTTCACTGTTATTTAGTTTTGAATTAAAATTTAGAAGAAATGAAAATATTCAATTGCATTCCTTTAAGTATAATTGTGTCATAATTGGTCATGGACTGATTAATGCATACTGTATATGATGGGGAAAGTGCAGTTAACCAGCATATAGCAAACTGTTTCTACATAAATAACACTTACCATATATTGTCAAACATGTTTGTGAAGTGAACACATTTAACATAAACATGAACAATCAGAAACAAAATAAAATTTGTGGTGCATATGATACATATGAGAATGAGGCAAACTATCCGTAATGAGTTAATTACCCGGGGTTAATTACAACATCAATCGTTAAATAACAACATAAATGTCCAAATAATATAACAATGTTATTGATAACTAAATTTGGGTATGAGTCTGATAATCGGTTACAATTTGAATTGTTTGGTGAATGAGTACAACATGCAAGTAACAGTAACAATTCAAACGAGTACAACTTCATCCGGCATGTTTCCCAACAAGGCCAACTCACTTGTCCAGTGATTTCGAAGACACGGTCTTCTTGAGCCCATTCATTCCATTTTGTTTGGAGATATGTCCGTTAGAAAGGCCATTCATTCTCTGGGCTGAGTTCACTCGGCTAGATGGTGAACTTTTCCACGCAGATATACCGAAAAGGTCCTCATGATACCGATCGGACTTCTGGAATAAAATGGTATTTTCATTTGTGTTTCTGGCCCGGGGTTTCTGAGAGTAATAATATTATTGATTCATTGTAAAGACTATAAGAATGTAACACATTATATCACAAAGTTATTTCTATTTCATAGATTTCTATGTCGTATTACATTGGTCTACCAAGTGTTAAATCTGCGGTCTCCTACCTTCATCTTGGACGTATGCTCTGCCGCCTCAGCAATTGACATACCACCTGCTTCCGACAAAGCACCAATAATAGTTTCCTTTACCGAGAGGGCCATTTGTATATTCCCACATACAAATACGTGGCCGTTCTGCTTTATCAGTTTTTGGAAGAACAGTTTGGCGTTTTTCTTTATCAAATCTTGCACATGGTTCTGCAAATCATTTCATCGAAGAATAATATAATCAGAGACATATACTCCTTTACCTGAAGAGTTTCACAGTGGATCGGCCAACTGGTAATACCTATTATACAATATTCATAATATTCATTTCTGGTTTAGAATTATTTGAAATTGAATTTTGTAATCTTCATTCAACACTGATCTCACCTTGGGCTTGCTATGGTCTCTAGAGTATGCAATGAGTGGAGGAACCATCGCACCATGTTCTACAGCTTTGTTGATTTCGTTCATATATAGCATGTCGTCTGCTTCAGTCCTACATCCATAAAACAGAGTCATATCCGACGTGAATGCAGTCCGGTCAATACCTGTCAATTTAAAATACATTGTTTATCAGAAAATGCATAGTCTGATTCTATGACAGAAAATGTAATATTCCGAAATCTTAAACAAACGTCATATCTGATCTATATAGATCTTTCTGGGTACCAGATATTGCACGCTTGTCTTGGGCTTCTACCCTCATTTAAAGTCTCCATACAAGACACACGTGGTTTTAATCATAATACAATTTTTGAGTCTTAAATCCTGAAAACAATACAACTCTGAATTTGTTTGATCGTGATTCCAAAAGTCTCACCTTTCATCATTGCCACCCTCTTTTGCCAGAAGCTTCTGAACGGTGCAATGCCAGAGCCAGTTGCAATCAACACAACGGGAATTCTAGGGTTATTGGGAAGATTGAAATGCAATGCTTTCTTTATATACATTGGTGCCAGTGATCCCAATGGGGCATTCTCAAACCATGATGTGCACACCCCATTGTGAATAACTCCATCTGGAATAAATCAGAAACTTAAGTTTGTGATGTCATATTTAATAATTCATTCGTGAAATATAGTCTAACCCAGGCCTAGGCATTTTGGCACATGTCAGTTTTCAAATATATTGGATGCATCATACGCATCCGTACCTCACTCCCCCGTATTCCCCATTCCCCAGGTATTAAATGAACCATGGACTTACCTTGTGACCTGTATTCTACGATCGTAGCCGTGACGTGGATCTCGTTCGGGTGTTGCTCCTGTACGTTACTAATGGAGTACACACGTGGCTGAAGACGTGGCAGCGACGTCATTAGAAACGTGGCGTCCAGTCGCATAGATGGGCACATCACAGTTAAATCTCCCAGTGTATGAGTACACGGAGTTGAGTTATCCTAAAATTACATCCAAATGTTTTAAAGAAAATGCAAAATTAGTAAATAAGTTCAGAATTAAATGGTCATTTTCTGTTGCTGAATCAACTCAACTTCTTTTAAATGTACAATAATCACGGTGTTATAGCATGACGCTTACGACAAGGCGATTTGCAAAATTTTGCGGTAACGATAACAAAAAATGGCGGATGGGAAAGACACCATGTCCTCTTTCTCGCCTGTAGGCAAGATTCACAGATAAGATTTCCTTTTTAACTAGTTCCATTTGGTGACGTATATATAGATGGTTATAAAGACTGGGTCAAATCTGCCAGGTGGTTTACTAGAAGAGGAATATAAGGTGTAAACTTACCGACTGAGATGTCCAAGCCTCGGAGCCACTCAAACTATTAACAGTAAGTAAACTGTGTATAAACAAGCCATAAAATGACAAATCCAGAACAGCAACGTGGTCATATTGTAAATAATAAGGTTTCAAACGCAATGTCGTTAGACGACTACGTATGAATTCTATGGACGGTAACGCATTGTATTAGATGTACATTAAAACTCAACAGTTTTTCGCTTATTTCATGTTATCCCCGGGCATCAATTTGCAAAGAATACGTTCAAAATATACTTTACTAAATTTAAATGCATCACCAAATGCGATGTCTACAAAAATCGTTCATCCTTTCATTGATACACAGTAGAAGAAAATACTGCACCAACCTTAGTTTTCTGTTCCATCGCGGCCATTTTATTGGATAAATCAGTGATCGTAGTCGTCTAACCTCGTTTTCAAAGGTGTCGTAACCGTCATGCTATAACACCGTGATAATGATGTAACTTACAACAATGATAGACTTTGGTATTTTTCTGTAATTATACAGGTGAAATTGAATTTGGATCTTGACATACTGCCAAAAAGGTAACCAATCTTTTTTCAAGGTTTGATGTTTATTGATGGTGTAAGTTTCAGATCATTATGAAATAGAAACGCAGGGTAATTTGGATTTCCAAATTAGATATACACTACTGGTATTCCTTCAAGGTATTTTGTCTCTTTGCATCCCTACCTCAATTAGGTTTGCTATCTTCTGCCTGTCTTTGTCTGACATCTCCATTTTCACTAGACGTTTGAGGTTTTCTCTTGACATAGCAGTAGCAATATCAAGATAGCTCTGCAATGCTTCCTTTATGGTACATACTGGCATGACCTCTACAATATAGAATAAAACCAAAAATGATGTAAAATATATATACATTCCCTGTCCTTCCTAGTGACTACCCGCGGGGGTATTGAAGTCTCTTTATCACTTTTGACTAGTATCCCATACTTGTTTAACAGTTTGACCTTCAATAAAATCAACCATTTTATACCTTGTCAATCAAAAAATCAAATCTGATACGGTAGTATCCTAGCAACAGAGACCTCTGTGTTTTGAAGTACACCAATATGTACATACCTTCTCCATCTCCAGTGATCACCTGTAGAGGCATCGTAGTCTCTGCATCGACCTTGGCTAGTATCCTGGCAATGGAACCCCTTGTGTTCTGTGGAAATACAGCCACGTGATCACCCGGTGAGTATGATAAATCTGAATTGTTATTGTCCCCTTCTACAGAAAACACTACTTGGATAACTCTGGTCCTGTAAAACAAAGAGTGGAAAAGATGCTAGATTATATCATTCATGTTATTCAATTAACGATATATGTGAATGCTCTACAAGATAAAAGAGGACCTTATAACGAGACCCGTGGGACACAACACTTAACTTTATATGTTTTACCTCTGTGTCAAGAAGACCAACAAGTGCCATAAACATTGTTCAAATCAAGGAATAAATACTCAATATTAATAGATTAATGTATGTTGAGATTCCATCCATTTTAAGTCAGTGAGAAATGAAAAAGAACTTACAGAGCTCCTTTTCCACTTAGAAAACGACGACTAGATATTTTGGTAGACACAACATTTTTCTTGCTGAGTAGACTTAATCCTTCAACGAGCCCAACAGACTTTGTCTTCGTCAAGAGCTTGTAGTTCTGTGTCAATATCGGCACATCCTCAAGACTTTCCAGCACAGGACGTTGCACATTGAATATATCACATGCTTTCTGCAACACATATCATGATGTTAATGAAAACACAGAATGAAATTCTGCACTAAGGGCTCTTAAGTATAAATCTAGTCAATTGATTTGGTTGGAGGTTAGTTCATAATAAATAGATATAAAGAGGGTGTGACATCATTGAATTGGGGAATTATAGACAAATATGGAGCACGTTATATATGGTTTGCCTTGGCTTTCGTTGGACTTGTGACTTTGTCTTCGCTTACTTTGAAGAGAGGTTTGAGCCATGACCAGAAAGAATCTTCTTCGTTGTAGAGTTCGTCCCCCTCTCCTCTAGGATGAACTCTTGAGGCACCTAGTTTTGAAAGCATATTGTCAAATTCCCTACCGCACTTGCAGTACTGTATATGGGCTGTACTCCCGAGAGCAAACACACTGTACTTAACACCATCCAAAAGTTTTCCACTGTTGGCCTCGGACAGCATTTTCATCTCATCAAACATTTGCTGAAGTAAAGTGAATTTTGAAAACAATATATCATGATACTGTTGGTTTATCTACTCTAGGTCTACTAAAATATAGTTGCAAAGATAAATATATATAATTGAAACTTTAAAAAATAGCTTTAAAACAAGATCCTGGACCCCTCCCCATCCCCCTTATCTACTTCACCAGTGTTATGTCCTACCTTGCCATTTTGTGGAGGGTCGCCATCACCTGCAGTACTTGAGACTAGAATAACCATCTTTTCTCCTGCCAGTTCCTCAACTGACTTCTGGTTCATACACGTCACCTGGAGAAAAAAACAGTAAAACTACCAGAGCAACAATTGGGTATAATGTTAATTACCGTAAGTACATAATGTTGCTCTTTAAATCTTAATTTTACATTTGCAAATATATGGTTTTTTATTGCCATCAACAATTTCACCATTACATAGCAACGATGTGGTAAGTTTGAATATATCTATATTCTTCTGGTAAATGTGAAATAAAATTCTCTCAGGGTCTGGCAAATATACAGTGTGTCAACTAAGTCCCGCCCCCTGCTACAGCGGGTCTTATTTGACACCCTGTATATAGGCAATTAACTGTATCCAATATGCTTCAGGCTGTTTTTATGGAATAGAATTATTGTATTGATGCCTTTAATGTATTCTAGATACACCCTCTCCATAAGTTATGGTACTCTTTGATTGCCAAACATAAAAAAGTTCTGATACATGATTCAAAAGGGCATCCAGTTCTCAAACTTATGAAGCTGGAGGGGAGTGTACCATTCGTTGTGCTTAAGATACTAATATGGACTCACGCTTGTATTGAACCTATTGGCAAACACCTTCCCGACAATCTTTGCATATCGTTCAGATTTTCCAGAATCAGTGGCATATATGATCGAGATGTTTTCTCTCTTCTTAAGTATCTTTCGAAGAAGACTGGTGCAGAATAGGGCAAGACTGAAATACAATGATGATTAACATGAATTACATCATCTCTAGATATCATTTGTTGAGATTTGTTGAGATTTTGTTTCCTGCCCTTTGGGTGGAAGTGTAGTTTCGACCTCTTTCATTGTTTGTTGTCTGTTACTGATTTTAGGTAACTTCAGTACATGTCATGTATGGAGTGGACTATTGACATTTCTAAAATGTTTTTTGTTTTTATTTTCGAATAAATCGTTGAATTTTCGAAGATACTATAGGAACAAATGATCCCAACATAACAATCAATGATGACAGCACCAACGGTATCAATTCAACAAAGGAAATTGATACATGAACATACCCATTGGGGATTTATGTTTACCGTAGGGATCTGTACAATAACTGTTACGTTCGAAAATAACAGAAAGTAAAAACAGCAATTAAAATATGATAACAATATATTTATATTTTGAAAACTAAATAATATAGCAATGATATAAAGGAGGTTTAATACTTAAGTGATGTCCAATCAATGATACGGCTATTTCTTGATGTCGATAAATATCCTTGACGATCCTTGAGAATGTTCCAGATCACGAAAGTTTCAATAATCGTTAATAGTTCTCCAATGTTTGTAATAATCCAATAATGTTCGTTGTAATCCTATAATGTTCGTATACAATAATGTTTGATGATAATCCACAAATGTTTATGATAATCCACGAATGTATATGATAATCCGTATATAGTGTGTGTTGTAATATATGTCCATATAAAGTCCTCAGGTTGTATGTTTATAGTGTTATAAATGTTCCCACAGTAATTATCTGCTAAGAAGATGTCCTTTTGATAAACTTTGAAATTCTGCTTTATTTAGTTCCTTTGAGATGTCCAGTTATGATTTCTTAATTATCTGCTATTGAGTCCACTTTGCAGTTTTATTTATAGTGTGAAAGAATCATCTAGAAAGAATCTTCTGGAACTGAGACTACTTGTTGAGTTTTGATTGGACATCTCCAGTCACATGATTAAATCTTAATGAATGATTATATTTTCTAGAACTCTCTGGATGGTCAAGGGTTAATGAGTCATTCAGTTCAGTTTTGTTTACAAGATATAATGTCATTGTGACCTTGACCTAAGATCTTTAATGAAGATCAGTTACAGTATATGCATATTGATAAACTAAACTTAATGTGAATATAATAGAATATAATACTGTAACACCTCCCTCCTTAAAAGAAAAGTTTTGAATACAATGAAAAACTTTTACAAAAATATCTGGTGTAGCGAGGGTTACAATTTTTTAAAGATGAGGTTGAGACTTACATAACATTTGTTTACAATATTCAAATACAATAAAAAACATATTACAATAATATTATCAAATCACACTCTAAGTACAATCCTTTTATTATACCAACACAAAGCCTTAGGCAAATGCAGTATAAGTCAAATAGCCTCTTAAAAATAGAGACATTACACTCTTGAAAGAGTGTCAGCAATTAAATTATCCTTGCCTTTGATGTGTCTTATGTCAAGATTGTACTCTGACAATAACAGACTCCACCTCAACAATCTACGATTCTTGTTCTTCATTCTATGAAGGAATGTCAGCGGATTATGGTCAGTAAATACAGTAACTGCATGAACTGGTGAACTAACATATACTTCAAAATGCTGTAATGACAGAAGTAATGCTAGACATTCCTTTTCTATGGTGGAGTAGTTTTTCTGATGTTTATCAAATTTCTTTGAAAAGTAACAGACTGGATGATCAATACCATCCTTTTCTTGTAATAGGACAGCTCCCATTCCTACATCAGAAGCATCTACTTGAATCTTGAATGGCTTGCTAAAATCAGGTGCAACAAGCACTGGTTGTTCACTTAGTATGGCCTTGATTTTATCAAAGGCTGTATGACATTGCTCAGACCATACATATTTGATGTTTTTTCCAAGTAAATCGGTCAATGGAAGAGCAATTGAAGAGAAATTTGGACAAAACTTCCTATAAAAGCCAGCCATTCCAAGACTTCTCATTAATTCTTTCTTGTTAGTAGGAGCTGGGAGTTGTGTAATTGATTCCACTTTGGCACTCACTGGTTTGACCTGTCCTTGACCTACCACATGGCCCAGATATTCAACTGTGGCTTTACAAAATTCACTCTTAGCCAAATTGATGGTTAAATTGGCCAGAGAGATTCTTTCAAACAACTTACGCAGCAAACACATGTGTTCATGAAAAGTGTCAGAATAGACAATTACATCATCGATGTAAACACCAGTGTTTTTGAGATCTGCTAATAAGCCATTCATCATTCTTTGAAATGTGGCAGGTGCATTTTTCATACCAAATGGCATAACTTTAAATTGGTACAAACCATCAGGAGTAACAAAGGCAGATACCTGTTTTGCTCTTTCAGTTAATGGAACCCCTAGGAATCCTTTGAGGAGATCAAATTTACTGACATATTTGGCAGTTCCAATTTTGTCAATACAGTCGTCAATTCGTGGTATGGGATAAGAATCGGTCTTTGTTACTCGATTCACCTTGATATAATTAACTACTAGCCTACGTCCACCATTTGATTTTGGAACAATGAAAGCAGGTGAACTCCAAGGGCTATTGCTCTTTTCAATTATGTCATTTTCTAACATATAATTGACCTCAGCTCTCAAATCTTCAGATTTTGATGGATTTACTCTATAGGCATGTTGCTTAATAGGGGTTACATCTTGGACTTCAACATCATGATAAGCTATAGATGTCTTAGTCGGTACATCAGAGAAGATATCAGTGAACTCATGAATTAATTTTGTGACTTGCTGTTTTTGATCATTTGTCACATGATGCAATTTATGATCTAGATTTGATAATACTTCAGAGTTCTTTAACCTAGACAAACCTTTGATATCTTCATAGTCTAAATCAGTACAATTGGTATCATCTGAATCGTGTAGATCAGTTTCTTTTACAAGGGCAGGTGCCAAAGTGACTACAGGTTTAATTGAGTCATGCTCTTTGTCTGGCTCAAAGTACCTTTTCATCATATTGATGTGACATAATTGTGTTTCTTTGCGCCTATCTGGAGTTTTGACAATATAATTGAGGTCATTGACCTTGGAATCCACTACATAAGGACCATAGAATTTTGCTTGTAATGGATTTGTCTGAAGTGGCAACAATATAAGAACTTTGTCACCTGGCTGGAAAGATCTTTCTTTGACTTTTCTGTCATACCAAGTTTTCATTTTATCTTGGCTATTTAGCAAATTCTCTTTGGCTATTTCACAAGCCTTTGATAGGCGCTCTTTAAACCCAGTGACATAGTTCAACAAATTAAACTTTTCAGTTTCCGAAAGCCACTTTTCTTTGAGCAATTTAAGTGGACCACGCACAGAATGACCAAATACCAGCTCAAATGGACTGAACCCTAAAGATTCTTGCTTAGCCTCTCTGGTAGCAAACAGAAGCAATGGTATGCCCTCATCCCAGTCTTTCTCATATTCAAAACAGAAAGCTCTAATCATGGTCTTAAGCGTCTGATGGTAACGCTCAAGAGCTCCTTGAGACTCTGGGTGATAGGCACTTGACTTACACTGTTTGATACCCAAGGTATCCATGACTTGTTGGAATAAGCCTGACATAAAATTTGAGCCCTGATCAGACTGAAGATCTTTTGGTAGTCCAACTAAGGTGAAAAATTTGATGAGTGATTTCACTATGTTTTTGGCTTTGATATTTCTAAGTGGAATCGCTTCTGGAAACCGTGTGGCCATACAAAGAATAGTGAGTAAATATTGATTACCAGATTTTGTTTTTGGTAATGGACCAACACAGTCAATAAGAACCTTACTAAATGGTTCATCGAATGCAGGTATAGGGTGTAAAGGAGCAGTTGGAATTTTCTGGTTAGGTTTCCCTACCATTTGACATGTATGACAAGACCTACAATACTCTTGGACATCTTGTTTTAATTTGGGCCAATAGAAATGATTGAGTATTTTATGGTATGTTTTAGTTACTCCTAAATGACCTGCCATGGGAGAATCATGAGCTAGACTCAAGATTTCCTTATGATATGATTTTGGGACAACAATTTGATGTACAATTGCCCAATCGTCTTCAGGGGAAGCTTCAGGAGGTCTCCACTTTCGCATTAATATGCCATCCTTTTTGTAGAAACAAACAGGGACCTTGTCAGCTTCATCAATAGTAAGACATCTTTTATGAAGATCAATGAGTGATGGATCATGCTCTTGTTCATAAATTAACATGTGTTTAGAATGAGGATCATTTTTCAAAGAATCACTATCAGAAATAGAGGATGAAACCTCAGAACTAGAAGAGGATGAAACCTCAGAACAAGGAGGGGATGAAACCTCATGAACACTAGCAGAAGAAGATGAAACTTCATCAGTACTAGCAAGAGCGGGCGAAACCGCATTAAAATAGTGATCCTGCTCAGAAGGTGAATCACCTCTGGCAATAGGCTTTTTCAATGAAGAATTTGCCTTAATAGATGACTGCTTGACTTGAACAGAAGGCTGTTTCAATGAAGAATTTGCCTTTAAAATAGGATAAGGATCATCTTTAACAAGTGGTGAGTGACATTCATCATCAAACAAGGAGCTTAAAAACCCACTATCAAAGTCATCTCCCACAGACGAATCCCCGCTATTAGCTAACTTTTTAGCCATAGCCCTAGTAACAGCACAAGCAGGATATATATCAGAGTCCTCTTGGACAGAATCCTCAGTAGAACAAGGCTGATCCGAAACAATGGGGTCTAATGATACCTTACCCCCAGCTAAATCATTGCCTAATAGCAATGCGACTCCTTCAACAGGAAGTTGTGGCCTAACACCAACAATAACTGGCCCTTTGACTAACTCTGATGTGATATGAATACGATGGAGGGGAACTTTAGTAAATCCTAATTCAATGCCTTGCATCAAAATATGGGTTCCTGTGAATGACTCCTCAGATAAAGGAAGGACACCTTCTAACAACAAAGTCTGAGATGCACCCGTGTCTCTAAGAATCTTAATTGGCTTTGAATTGGTACCATCACTTGACAGTGACACAGATCCTTCCGACATGAAAGGCTTATAATCCTCCATAATATCACTATGAGTTGATTTCTCAGTATGAGTATATGAATCCCAAACAATGGGCTTTCTTGAAATGGGAACTGTAGCACAACCATTTGAATGAGCAGAACCAGACATCTCTCTTCTATTCTTAATCCTATAGCATTCAGAAATAAGATGACCAGGCTTTTTACAATAGTTACAGGTGACATTTGATTTTGGACCTGAAGAATTTGATTGATCTGATTTTGAGCTAGAACTCTGTGATGAATTAGACTGGTCTTTTGCTTTGTTTGATGTATTTGATGGTGAGGACTGATTTGATTTAGAGTCATATGAAGGTTTGTTACCATGATAACCTCTAAAGTTAGAGTTAGGATTACCTTTGATAAAACTACCCTTATGAGTAAGAGCATAATCATCAGACAGGGTGGCAGCTTGACTTAAAGTTTCTACCTTGTGTTCATCTAAGTAAGTTCTAATGTGATACTGAACACAGTTTTTAAATTGTTCTATTAGCATAAGCTCTCTGAGCTTTTTAAACTCTTCAGATACATCTTTAGAGACAAGCCACCTGTCAAAAAGCTGCTCTTGCTCTCTAGCAAACTCAACATGGGTTTGGTCACTCTGTTTGTGGGCATTTCTAAATTTTTGTCTGTAAGCTTCTGGCACTAGTTCATAAGCTTTAAGAATTGCATTTTTTATTAGGTCATAATCAGAGCATGCTTCTGCTGAGAGAGAGGCAAATATTTCACTCGCTTTACCAATGAATACACTCTGAAGCATAACTGGCCATGCTGATTTAGGCCAGTCTAGGCTCTGAGCGACTTTTTCAAAATGTGTAAAGTATTTATCAACATTTTTCTCTTGAAATTTAGGTACAAATTTGAGAAATTTTGAAGCGTCAAACCTATTTTCAAAATGTTGATGCATAGTAGCATGTTCATCAGTTTTTGATTGAGCTTCAAATTCAAGACGTTTTAATTCAACTTCTTTTTGAATTTCTTGTTCTCTCAATCTTATTTCTTTTTCATTTTGCATTTCTTGTTCTCTTAATCTTATTTCTTTTTCATTTTGCAATTCTTTCTCTCTCAATTCTCTAATTTCTCTTTCTTTTTGAATTTCTAACTCTTTTTCTCTCAATTCTCTTTCATTTTGCAACTCTTTTTCTCTCAATTCAAGTTCTTTAAGCCTAATAGGATCAGTATGCTCGACATGCTGGGCTGGCTCCTCAGGCAGAAGTGATTCTGCGACCAAATATTGAAGTACAAAGTTTTTAATTGTACCTTTATTGTATGAGCTTTTGACTGACAGGCCAACATGTTTTGCAATTGCCAGAAGTTCAGTTTTCTTTAAATCGTCAAATTCCTCCAAAGAGGGCGCTTCTAAAAATGTCTCAACCTCAAAACTCATTTTCAATTAATTGCTGTCTTCACAATTTAAATGTACAAGTTTTGGATTTCTAATTTTGTAATATTTGAATTTTAGCTTGTTGTAGTTGTATCCCGGACGAGCCCCCAATTTCTGTTACGTTCGAAAATAACAGAAAGTAAAAACAGCAATTAAAATATGATAACAATATATTTATATTTTGAAAACTAAATAATATAGCAATGATATAAAGGAGGTTTAATACTTAAGTGATGTCCAATCAATGATACGGCTATTTCTTGATGTCGATAAATATCCTTGACGATCCTTGAGAATGTTCCAGATCACGAAAGTTTCAATAATCGTTAATAGTTCTCCAATGTTTGTAATAATCCAATAATGTTCGTTGTAATCCTATAATGTTCGTATACAATAATGTTTGATGATAATCCACAAATGTTTATGATAATCCACGAATGTATATGATAATCCGTATATAGTGTGTGTTGTAATATATGTCCATATAAAGTCCTCAGGTTGTATGTTTATAGTGTTATAAATGTTCCCACAGTAATTATCTGCTAAGAAGATGTCCTTTTGATAAACTTTGAAATTCTGCTTTATTTAGTTCCTTTGAGATGTCCAGTTATGATTTCTTAATTATCTGCTATTGAGTCCACTTTGCAGTTTTATTTATAGTGTGAAAGAATCATCTAGAAAGAATCTTCTGGAACTGAGACTACTTGTTGAGTTTTGATTGGACATCTCCAGTCACATGATTAAATCTTAATGAATGATTATATTTTCTAGAACTCTCTGGATGGTCAAGGGTTAATGAGTCATTCAGTTCAGTTTTGTTTACAAGATATAATGTCATTGTGACCTTGACCTAAGATCTTTAATGAAGATCAGTTACAGTATATGCATATTGATAAACTAAACTTAATGTGAATATAATAGAATATAATACTGTAACATAACCAATAGCTCAAGTAAGGTTGACACAACATATTGATGTCACAAATCATTGTATTTTGGTCAATCTTTTATAGACAATAAGATATGTTTTCTAAACTAATTACTACCTGGCAACATGTTTGACGGTGTATCTCCGAGTTTGAATATAGTCCCTAAATTTGTATCTTAACTCAGGGGATTTCCATTTATGGACGTACCAAGGTTCAACCTAGAATATAATAAAACGTGGACAATGATTATTCTAATGAAACTTTAATATAAATTATTTTATAAAACTTTAAAAGCTAGACTATATAACTATTGTTGTCGAACTCGGACCCAGGATAACTCAAACTATATGAGTAGTTTTGCTTTAGTTAGTACTGTTCATATTATTCTAATATTTTTTAAGATTATCGTTGAATCAATAAAGATATAAATTATTTAATCTTTTTGATATATTATCAAAATGATAAATCGCAATCCTATAATAAGTCAGAAACCTAAGAGCCCAACAATGACAGACTTATGTGTCATCCAATAAAACGTTCGATAGGAAAAGTTATAGGGGGCGTACAATTCCAACTGGGGTTCGGGTTTTCCTGAGCTGAGTTGACTTCGGGTTTTATATGAACATGTATCTTACATAAGTTTATTTCAATTAAGTATAACTTGATTTTTAATCATCATTCATAAACATATTTGTGACTGTTAGGGATTTTGTGAACTTTAATATAAGTTGAAACTGTCTACCTGGTATTCTATTGACGGTGTTAGGTGGTAGTTAAGCATTTCTTGATGAAAGGCGGGAGAGAGTGAACCAGATATAGGTGGCACTATCCACACCCAGTCTGCCGGGCAGCCACCACGCAGTCTCTGCTCATTTTTAAGGTGGCGTATAAACCCCTCTGTGCAAGTATGGTGATCGACGATTTTGGTTTTGGCTTCCTAAAATGAGAAAAATGCAATGGCTACAATACGGACTCGGTTCAGAAAGTGCCAATGTTCTGTAGAATATGCTGATTTCCAGTCGTCTCTGGTTTTATAAGTATACTTTTGGCCTTGGTATTTACACCAGGAATGCAAGACATTCCAATCCTTTCGGATCAAATGAACAATATCTATGCAAATATTGGCCATGTGGAAGTCAATCGGGATCATTCACTTCAACACAATAGCGCAAGTTTGGTTGTTGGCCTTAGTGAAAGGATTATGCTTAATGCATATTAAAATGTCCAAGTGGATCAAGATTTTAACATGTTGAACAATGAGGGAGAATAATTCAACCAAAGTGCGTCATTTAGATTATTGGTGTGATGAACACAATACTTTTAACTTTACCCACCCAGGAGAACTTAATAAATACGTATGATACATTAATACATATCTGAGCAAATTTACTAAGGGTTATACGATGGGAAGGTTTTAGAAACAGGGATACCTGATCGTATAAAACAGACGTAGATCCAATTGGGATTCATCAAAGCCCCTATTCATCTCTTGAGGGGCATTTCAAGGGAAAGCGATATAATTGTAAATATTTTTCAAAAATTTGCACCTCATTTCTATTATCTACAGGGTGTCCCGAAAGTATGGGGTCCCCCCTAGGCAGACATATACCAGTGTCGTTATAGTATGTGTCATATATCATTTTAAAGCTTATCCAAATTTACATTGATTACTATCATGGTTCAACTCTCAAATGTGAAAAAATTACAGGCATTTAAAAATTTAGTGTTTGGTCAAAATTAAGTTCAATTTTACACCAAATCACTAGTCAATGTGTCCTCCCGGGCCATCTTAACAGCAGCAATTCTTTTCGGATTGGATGGATATTGAGTTGGAAAAAGAGAACGGTAAGGGTAGACACTCTAAGGAAGCTCTTCTAAAGTCCCTTAACAGGTTTTAAGAGGGTTATAAAGTTCCACACTCCTATTTGAAGGACTTTTAAGGTCATATCTGAAAATAATTGCCGCTGTTAACATGGTCAAGGGGGGACACATTGACTAGTAATGTGGTGTAAAATTGAACTTTATTTTGACAAAACACTAACTTTTAAAATGACTGTAACTTTTTCCCATTTGGGAGTTAAACCATGATACTTGGCAAATCAATGTAACTTTGGACAAGCTTTAAAATAATATATGACACATACTATGAGGACACTGGAATATGTCTGCCTAGGGGGGGGGGTATACTTTCGGGACACCCTGTATTTGTCAATTCATATTCAAATCCTGGTTAAATTGGCATAATTATGAACTGTTCTACGACCAATGTAACCCGCCGAGTTCATAAAAATTTCATCATCTAAACATATAAAAACAAATTGATTTACATTTCACGAATGTACCATAGCAGAACAAAATATTATATGTGTTCCATATGATGGCACATTTGGCTACATTTTTCAATAGCTAGAAATATAGCTGAAACACCTCGTTTGAATTGTATTTCGTTGAGAAGTTCGATGAACTCGATCGATCAATTGTAGTTATTGGAAGCATAACAAGGCCTATTAGAATCTAATGTTTGTACTTAATACAATAAATCTTTTAAAACCGTGTGACTGCTCTGAAAGGTTTCATAGGTTCACTTAACCCTACTATCACACCAAACTAGTTCTCACTACGTTCTCGAAAACGGGCTTCAACTGTGTACGAACGGACTGGACCTACTAAGAACTATTTGGGATCTATTTACAAACGTCATCGAACGTACTCAAACGGGTAGGTCCTCTAGAACTTAGACAATGCTCAAAATGTTCTCGTGGTCGTCACGTTCTACAATAAGAACGAGTGACAACGTACTAACGACGAGTTGGACGTACTACGAACGGAACCGTCGTACTTCAATCCTACTAGGGACGTTCTAACAACGAGTTGAATTGTCTGAGGACGTGTTGAGAACGAGGTAGAACTAATTGCAAACGGGTTTAAACTGATTAAGAACGTATTTAACACTGCTTATGAACGAACATTTATTTCATTTCTTTATTGTCTCATATTATTGTATTTGTATATTGTATTCATATTATATTATATTATTGTATAGACCTATGTACCACTTTAAATGTTCACAGTTTATCATGTTTATTGTAAATTTAATTATGGGCAGTTATACACCCCCTGGGGTGTCATAGCCTGTATAATGTTGTAATTTTTGTAATGAAAACTGAAATAAATTATTTTGAAATTGAATTGAATTGAATTGAGTTAGCAAAAATATAGCTATCATACCAAAAAAGTTGCCACTGCGTTCTTCAAAACTGGTTTTAAACTGTGTGCGAACGGAATGAACGTAGCTGCAACTTTCTTAGGTCTATTTACGAACTTTATGAACGTTCTCAGACGGGAATGTGATTTTGGAATTTTGAATCGATTCAAAAGTCGATGGCGACCATACCGTTCTGTAATCAGGTCATGTTGACCTTCTAGACTAAGGGACGCGTTCTACGACGTTGCACACCGACGTGGTGCGACCTGAACGAACTGCGAACGAGATGGACGTATTGAAGACTGTTTAAGAACGAAGAAGCTAATTATTTCAGACATATTTCCCGACCACAGCCAGATTGAGCCCGTTTTACGACGTTTTCATAGGACTGGCAAGAACGGGTAAGAACTAGTTGGTGTGATAGGGGGGGGGGTAAATAATTAAAAACGAGTTAAGATCTCCTACCTGAAAAGAGTAAAGAATGGCTCTGTTCACCTCTATTACCGCTTTGTCTTTCCAAAGTGATGTCACTGACTTAGTGTCCAGTCCCATTTTTACTGCAACGGACTTAAATAATATGCAATGCATTCATTAAATTTTTGTAATCAAACAAAAGTTGCATGCACGTTTTAACACAGGTGTAAAAGGGGTAGGGGGTCCTATCAAATTATGGTTTTACTTTCCATTGATTTATATGGTGACCTAAATACAACCCTTTCACTTATTAACGTATTCACAATCAGTTCCAGTAAGGGCCTTTAAGAAAGGGGACCATAATCCGCAGGGGGCATAATTTCTTTTACACCGGGTCGCAACACTGGGGAAAACACGAGTACTGTATCTCAGTTTAAATACAGGTTTATAATGGGGATAAAGACTTGATGCAAGACAAATAATACATACAGACTACTAGAATGTCATTTTTGACAATATTTTTTAATATTTTCTTTACCTCGGACATATTGTATCGTGCTGCATCCACCAAATCTCGCCCCACCTCAGCAGACATGTACCAGCCATTGAATGGTGCCGCACCGTATTGTAAACCCCCTATATCAAACATCATGTTAGAAACTGCAGGCACTGCGTACCATTTTAAGCCAAGCTCAGCAAACCATGTAAATCTGGAAAAGCAATATATTGATGAAAATATGTATCCATAAGGGGCCTAAGAATGCCGATTTTGT
This sequence comes from Owenia fusiformis, assembly GCA_903813345.2. NCBI lineage: Eukaryota > Metazoa > Annelida > Polychaeta > Sabellida > Oweniidae > Owenia > Owenia fusiformis. The sequence continues at coordinate 23,519,975 of CAIIXF020000001.1, read as the reverse complement.
CAAAACCTTGCATTTTATCAACTCGCTTCGGTCAATTTATTGTGGTGCCGTGGACTCGTGGACTCGTGGACTCTGGGCATCTTGAGAAAATTATGAGGAAAGCAACGGATCGGAACGAGGATTGGTAATGAGGAAAATGATCACACTGGGAATAGCATTTATATGTAGTAATTTGGCATTTCAGTGAAAAATGAAAGTCATACCATGATCTAGTTAGTTATATTATGTGAGCTTTAACATACACAGGTATGGGTACCAACCCGGGGTTATCAATGGTGTTTTCAAAACATTTATTTGATTCTCTGCGACGTTTTTGACGAACTAGAAAAAAGAATATATAGAAAAAAGTGAAAGTATTTGAGGTTGGATCATAGAAGACATTTTAATGTACAGGGTGGTCCAAACCGACAACGTTCTTTCACAAACAAACTCTGCGGTCTTAAAGAAAGAATGCTTTTTGTATCATTGACAAATACAAATGCAAATTAGAAATCGATAAATATGTCAAGCCGATTGGCAAATCACTATGTCACCAACCCTAAAAATTCGTTCAAGTTCTTATGACCATGACCTTTATACAATTCAGTCAATGGCAAAAACGCATTATGTTTTTGTTATCTTTTCTTTTTTCACACAATAACATGAATTTGTCCTTTGAGTAAAATTTGTTGATCCATTCAATTTAAGAATACAAGATCTAGACTGTTTAAATGAGAATAAGAATATAAGATGGAGAATGTACCACCAGAAATGGATCGAGGCCAATGATTTGTCGACATGTAGCTGAATTCCTCTTCGTTTTATAAAACTATTTTGCCATATGTGGAAATTGTACGTTAGCCTTAAACCTCGACCTTCAGTTTTAGGTGTAAAGCAACTTGATTAACTTAAGATTCACAAACATTGGATCAAAAACATAAAAGAATCATTTGAAACGCAAATACTCGAAATTGAAAGTATTTCTAATAGATAAAAGAAACTAAATAAATAAAAGAACCATTTGTAGATATTAAAGAATAGTTATCGAAGTGTTTTCTTTACCCATTCCAATCTCACGCATTGAACCGGTCAGTTGAATCAAACTTGTTTATTGAATTCAAATAATTATTTCACAGCAAATAATGTTATTTCTTGTGAAATACCAGTGTTGTAATAATGAAATGGAATCGGAATCAAAGGAATGATTCCAAAGATTCTGCCGACTTTTAAACAATCAAAACTATTTGAATGAGACTGATGTAAGTACGGAGTGTCCCAAAACATTGTACCAAAATAAAACAAGATTAACTCGTTTTCCTTTATCGAAAACAGCTGGAATTTTCACATGATAAAGAAAATTCATGTTGCAATTCACTTGTAAAAATTCATTGTAAAAATATATTCTGAGAAATCCGACATTTTAGATGACATGCTCTCAAAGGTCTTCATTACGATTGGCGTAGAACTGAATGCAATTCCAAGTATGGAACAATTATTGATGATAGTGCTTAAACAACCCTTTCTCAAAAATCTTAGCTATACGATTAAAACATTGTGGCGAAAGAACCAATGGTAACTTTGGAATTGCTCTTCACTGTATTGGTTGTTCGGTATTGTTTTTCGATTGTTGACGGTCTATTAACAATAACTTAAACCCATCTCCGCGATCATACAGATTATAAACTTCGGACACAAAAGAACATGAATTTTAATACTTTGGGCAAGCACTATATAATAAGACGTCCTCTCAACCAGTTCAACACAGTCACGTTTCCTACCCTTACAAGCACTTGGCCAGCCTACTTTAGGTAGGTTACATAAAATGTACACATTATTCAATTACACTTAAGATCCAGAGTTCATGAGATACATCCGTTGAAATTCATTTGTTTCCATGAAGGATCACAATGGACTCACTGATATCATTTAATATGATTAGATAAGTGTTTTTCATTTTCAGTGATGTTTGCAACATTGTCTTTAACGTTTAACTGAGTGAAACTGAAACATATTCACATGTATAAATAGACACAAGGCAAGACTTTTACTGGCAAATGGATGGTGTATACGAGACAAAATGGATTCCTTTCAAAAGTAATCAAGTTATACATACTGAATACAAACCCCCAGTATCCCAAACTATGATATAACACACGAAATAGCAATGTTTAGAACATCCCCTACCAACCATTCAACATTCTGATACTCATAGCATCTTTCTGTTTCACCTGAAACCATCTCAGGGCTGAGATCGAAGAATTGAGATGTCATGGTTTATCATGATGACCATTCAATATCAATATCACATTGTCAATATCACAGCACAAAACCACGCACAAGATCATGGGACATACCATTTAAAGTCATTAAAACACACGTAGAAGAATAATCTAAATTGTAAAAAGTGCCCAAATACCAATAAATGGAAAACATTAATTGTACTGAACTTGAACAATGTCGGAAATTCAGTCTCAAATGATGCGGGGAAGATGAAATCTAAGCCTAAAATGCTGTTAAGGGTGCTGGTCAACACCAAACAAACACAATAATTTAACAATAATTTCAACAGTCGTCACGAGGAACCTTTGACTGATTTTGATCCGGGGATTTTGATATCCTTTTACAAAAATAAGATAAATTAAAACAGAGAGCCATTTACCAGGAAAATATCAATGGTTCTGTACTTACTCTGGGTGCTTAATGTGCACCTCATGGATAAATTGTTTTGGAATGTCGAACAACTCTGGATCTTCACCGTTAGCCTCAAGAATTAGAGGCAAAACATCAAACATGCCTCCACTGCCAACCCAACCCATACGCTGACATATCTGAAAAATAACCATAGTCGTATAACTAGTGTAACTAATGTATTAGGAATATCGGTCATGCCCACATGCCTCGAGCCACATCCAGTCCCCATTGGTAATTTAGTGCTCGGCTCAATGAAATAATGAGTTTTATATAATTGAGCCTAGACAACAGGAGCAATCTGGCATAGGTTCGTGGTTGTGCCCAGGGCAACTGATGGGAGATTGGTTGACATTTTTCGATTCCAGAACATAACTCTCATTTAGATGTATGATCTACTAAAAGGAAAAAACTCGATGGTGGTTCATCTATATACAATCTAGTTCTACCAAGTTTAATGTTATGACTCCAGACTCCAGAGGGTCATTTGCAAAATGTATTGATCGCCACTTAAGTTATCGGCTCCTAGATGAGGTCAAAGGTCAACTAGTTTAGCAAAGGTTGTGTACCTCTGTGAACTCCACATTTAGTGGGTCTCCAATGACAGATCCATCGGGTTGTCTGTAGCCAGCATATCTGATGAGTTGGCTGTTCCACACCCGATATTCCCCATTATGCCTGGCTGGGAACATTGTTACAACTGACCTAGAAACATTGGTGATATATTAAGTTGAAAGGACCAGGTATGGTATGGCAATTTATTTAAGACAATTATATCTTTGATTATGGCTATATAATTAAACATTTATCATAAAAATTGATATGTTTTCTTTGAAGTTATCATTTATTATTGTTATTAATATTTATTTCTGCAAATGGTTAATATTGTACATCTACAATCGCCAATATCATTACGGGAGAATACAGATTCTTTTGCAGAATTTGGAAGGGGGTCGAGGCCAAAATGTGGTAAATAATCAGTTTTGGAAGGGGGCTACGTTGAAACGGAATCAAGTTGAAAACAGTAGATACCATTCTATTTTCTCATATGGAAAACGAATGCTCCTCATTGTTTTCTGCCGGTTTTCTGCATTATTTGGACACTACCATTTCCAAATTAGACGTTTAACGGCATTCTACCTTTGAAGAAGTAATAGGTATCTTGTTGTATTATCTATTTATGCAATAAAAATGAAAAACACGATCTCCTTGCTTAGAACATGATCTCAATTTACAGAAACTACATTTGTTTGACATTTTAGTATGTCATATAAATTAGAAATCGAAACAGGTCGTTACACAAAACCAATTACCCCTATTGAAGAAAGAAAATGTTTAATGTGTAACAAGAAAACCGGTTCAGAATGTCATTACCTATTAGAATGCAATAAGTTAAAAGATGTTCGGTCAAGTTACATGGATAAAATAAAAAAACACTGTCAAAATTTAGAAAACATGAATAACGTGTAACATAAATTAATGTTTCTATTTAATTCAGAGGGAATAATATTAATTATTATTTCCATGCCGTGATACTCGTTCTCTCATTGGTCAATTAGATACCATGTGACTAAAAATATATAGAGGTATTCCTTGTCTCCTTGCTTAGAAAACGTGTGAAGAGTGTATTCACTAAGAATGACGTCATTTTAATTGAATAAATAGTGGTATTCACTAAAAATGACGTCACATCACTGAATTCCCGGGAATTTAGTAAAACGTATTTTCATCCGATATGACAGGCGGTGAAGTTGTATCACGAAGTCCTTCCAAGAAAAGGTTCAATACTGTATAACAAACGCGGGATAAAGATTTTACAAATGTATTCAAAATGTCAACTAATGAAAGCACGAAGACTATGGACTTTAACATGGAAGATCCGAATCTAATTTTTACTATATTATGGTGTGACAGAGATCGTGATTTATAACAGAATATTGGCAAACGTTTGGAAATACGTTGAAACTAATGAGGAAATAATAAAACAAATATTGAATTCTGTGATCGTTTAATATCTGTATATATTTCTTAGGGATGTATTCACCTCGCCCTTCGGGCTGCGGTGAATACACCTTTAGAAATATATACAGATATTCAACTCCACAGAATTCAATATTTGTATAATATACTAGCAAAATATATATCTAATATTTTTATCGAGAGAGAAAAAAACACGAAATGCATCCAATAAAATCTTGCAATGATCAAGCACCCTTTGATTAGTTAATATACTATATAGATAATTAGTTAAGCTTTTTCATTTTTTTTCTGGTTAAGCTGTACACTTTGCCCAAATGTGGGATACAAGTATAATAAAGCTCATAATAATAATAATAATATCTGCACTTGATCAACTAGTATGACATGGTGAAACCCGGGACACGGTGAACATTGCCGTAAAACTAGCCTTGTCATTTAAAATTGATCTAATTTGCACATGGCACGGAGTCGTGCATCACACTCCCAAGGTGTGAGGTGTGAATGGCGATGAGGTTACCTTGATCGAGAATGACTTCATTCTTAAAATGATAACCTAAGTTCATGATAATAACATTTTGTTATAATGTCTTTATAACAAAATGGATGAACTTACGTTGGGGAAATTTTTAACTTTTTAACTTTTTAATTTCATCATTTTCACCAAAAAAGAATCCAAATATTTTACCCGTATGTTATGCCTGAGTCACATGTGCTCCGATTCATCGGACGGCGGTCGATTGAGTATTTTGTTCAAAATTGTATTCAGTTTTGACAGTTTTGAGCAAAATACTTAATCCGATGAATCTGAGCTGGCTTCAGCAACCAGGACGTTAACCTTAACAAAAGATGATATGACTTCAGTGAACAAAAATGAAGGCGAACATATGCATAAACAAGGATACCATATTACATTGTACATCAATGAGATTTTCTTAGAAATGACTCATGATTATTTGGCACGAGAACAATGTTTAACCAAGCGATGATTTTCTAGAATACAGACGAGGTACTGATGAGGAAACCGCTAGCTGATAAAACATAATTAATATATGTTAGGATTATTTCCAGTGTCCTCATTGGATAATAACTGAGGGTGTTGTATCGAATGTTTTTATGTCTCATTCAAAACAAGGAAATAGGAAAACAATTACATTTAAATTTGGCAAAATCATTAGACAACAAAATAACAAGGTTAATATCGGAGACCTCTCGAGAGATCACAGCCTTGAGAAATCGATGGTTTCAAACATTTTTGTTTTTATGGAATTCAAGTTAATTCTTATCTGCCATTTGTTTGTATACACTAATGGCACCATGTAATGGATGTTAAGCGATATTACATTGATTAACGTTAACGTTAATGTTATTACTTATCATAAAAAGAGTAATGTCAACATTATTAGTGTTATATTTGACCAGAACTATATGTATTAACAATGGGATAGGAGCATCATAAAACACAAATCAATTGATATTTTAGATGAAATAAGTATACGTGTTGCTGTGCTTGAAAATAGGCGAATGGCGTAAATTAGCCCTATTTTAATGAATTTTGAAAACCTTTCGTCCTCCACTTTTCCACATACAACAGAAAACACATACTTTTGTGAACAAAATCAACTATTTATTAATAAACTAGAGTTTAAGAGCAAAATAATCATGTATGATTTATTAAAAATTGATCTCGTATTTTTTGTTTAATGTCTACTTGAAAAGTTGAAGGTAACAAAATGAGCAAAAAAAGGTCGCTGTCAACAGATTCTATTTTTCAAACTCTATGACGTCACAATATGGGACGCTTACTAAAATTCATCCTTTGAAATAAAACTTTCATCTTCCTTTATCAAGATGAAAAATAAGTATAATAGTCATATATTGTTTGAGTTATGAGCGTTTACAGACGAAAAATAATTCAAAATGTAACGTGTCAACAGGGGATATTTGCCAGATGTTTTGGTAAAAACTCTTTTTTTTAAAAAGAACGCGCAAGAATCGTGAACGGAGTGTAGTTGATCTAAAAACTTCATCGAAACAGCTTTAAAATGATATATAACTTTAATTAGAATATTATCTTATAATCCGGGGAATCAAAGTTACATTCACGCGATACCCTTAAAAAAAATGCGCCACCTTTTTGCGACACGTCAGGTAATTTAAAGGGGCAACAAGGACTGGAGAGAGAAATTCGATTTTTTAAAAAATTTTCTGAGCTATCAGGTCAGTATTTGGCTTAACATTTTCTTTGATATACCTATTTTCTTAAAATGTATGGATAAACTCTCAATTTCAGCATTAAGAAGTGTAAATTCAGTTCAAAGCTTCTGTAAAGGGAGTCCCTCTTATAGATATTTAAGATTCACCACGTGAGTCAATGTCTGGTTTTCTGACTGAGTATTAGTCAATGCAAATTATGTTGTAAAAAACAATTTTGTTCAACTTGTCAGAAACAGAAAGCTGGACACTCAACAAATCATGATCAGTTTTCAATTCATGAATTTCTTAAATGTGATAGGTTGTCACATGATAAATTCGGCCTGAAATTAATTGTTGAATCGCAAGACCTAATTATTACCTTATTTTTCCACCATTGCCGCCATATACAAGATGTTCACATGCGGCTTTGTACATATCTTTGGCAGACCTACACTTTCGTCCATCCAGTAACTGAAAAATATCAATAAGTGCTTTTACCATTGAGTGTTTTGAAAATCTATCAATCAATCAGAAAATAAGTAAATCATTCACCGATTGATTCACTTTTAGAAACATTTATTTAAAAGAATTCATAAAATGATAACAAGCAAGTAAAAAGTCAAACGGCCATATAATACCTGAAGCTCATTCCAAAAAATCCTATTGACGCATCTCGGTGCATTTCTCCATGCAGTTCTGGCACCAAATTGTAACTCATCGAAGGTGTGCTCATAATAACCAGTTTTCTCTATGTTGGTCGTCACTGAATTTAGTCTGGCAAGATGTTCTTCACTATTCAACCTTATTGAAAGTAGATGGATAACAATTTAAAATGCCTTCTCATTTTTGAGTAAAATGAGCTAGCTCTATTCGATTTTAAAGTAATGGAGTGGAGAAAATGAATAATTTCTTCAGAATATGATAACACTTTGATATATATGATCACGTGACGACTTGTACAGTTTAAACAATCTAATTTATTTTAAAAAGTATGTAACAACAAATCAACATGGAGCTATTATTTTACGTGATACAGTAACATTTTCAGGTAGGACTGAATTGGAATTAAATGTTCATATTTACTTATTTAGATGCGCATAATATTGTTTGAGAAAGTCTTCAGCCAATTCCTTTACTTTGTGTTTTGGATGCATCTGTGATGGTTTCCTCATATCTGCGGTGTGAAACATTTTTGAGCCGACGCATCTTTGGCCTTTACAATGGGTGCTCTGCAATAAAAAACAGGTTTCCCCAAAATGATTTTTAACCCAGTGATACAAATATACATACAAGTGTAAAACACTAAGACATTTGGTCAATTTGATGCACGTTGAAAAATACCTTATTGACCTATTTTGACCTTCAATATGTTGCCAACACCGTTTGTGATTTTAGTTTGACATACAATTTACTTTGACATTGAAAACGTTTTGGCCTTTCGGAGGTTTTAATGAAGGTCAACCAAAGGTCAAATCTCAAATCTAAAGTCAGAGTTGAACTACTGAGATCATGTAGATGATTTGAAAAAAATTGAAGTGAGTTGAAAAAGACATTTATTGACCTTCAACGTCCACTTCTTTGTCGTCATGGTAACAGATATTGGCAGAAATGTGTTGGAGCTCATAACATTTGAAGTCAATCTGAACAGTTATTGGAAGTTGTAAACATTTGTTACAGACGCCGTAAGAATTTGTTACAGCTAGGCGCCGACCGCCGAACACCAAAATGCCGAACACTAACCGCCGTCCACAAAAAAGTCGGACACCATAACAATATGTCACTACTTCTGGTGGTGACATAAAAATGGCATTTTCAGATGGAAATGGTAATCGATGAATCGTTTGTCAGTCATTCACGTCAACCAATGTCTCCAGAAGAACAATGTTCAAACGTCATGGAATAATGAGTTACATTCTTGAAAATGTTCGCACTATAGTGTAAAGCACAGTATACACCATTGACCAATGGGGCAAAATCCCAAGAAGTCCCACGAGGTCCCACGCAATGTTAAGTCTATGGAGGCCCCAACTTGTCCCATTGGTGAATACTAAATGGGTCTGTTTTCACACAAGCCATACCATGTGCGGTCATTGTACTTGTATATGTGCAGTATACTAGTACCTGCGTTTGGTAAAATGTGACACGAAACATAGACGTTTGACATATTAGTCCATGGTATGAAATTCTTAGGACGCCTAATTACACGCCTAACCATCGACAAGTAACAGTGACATAATATACCGTAGTACACTTTAGATGTACGATGTCACTACTTAACCAATTTGAAGCAAAAACAACGTATTTTTCATAACACTAACAGACAGTGGGGTCAGATGCATTTAAAATTGACACAGAACAATTACAGAATTACATCAATTTGATTGAACTATTGAAACTTTCCAGATATCATAAACTGGGTTTTAAAAAGTCATATTCAATAACCTAGTATAGATCAGTAGATATATCTATCAATGTAACTAACAAACGTAAGGTACAGACGCCAAATAATCAAACAGACTGGAAGCAGACTCCGTGGCAGTGCTAGTCTTCAACATATTTTATTCCGAGAGACTGGATGGGGGTTTGGGCTGGAAGCTAACACCAAATGGGCACAAATTAACCACCGCCACAACAATACTTTCATAAAATGAAAAAGCAAAAAGGATACTTGAACATGTTCGTTAAAGATCACTTGTTACTTTTAAAAACCTTAATGAATTTTGAAATGAAATCATTACAGTATTACCATTGTTTAATATTACCTATATCTCATGAATTTCCGATAAATTTTCGTGGGTAGATTGATTACGAAAAAAATCGAGCACTGTTCGAAAATCTTTTAACATTATTAGAAAGTTTAATGTCTTTCTAAACGAATACACACGAAATTAAACATGAAATCTTTCAAGTATTCCCAAGATAATTTTTTTAAATCGACATCACACCTGCATCATTGTCTTTGCTTCAAATCGGTTAAATAGTGACATCGTACATCTAAAGTGTACTACGGTATATTTTGTCACTGTACCTTGTCGATGGTTAGGCGTGACATGTCCAGTATTGTTTTAACTATAACCATTCAATATTCTTCGGGCGTTTGAGCTGAATTATGCGTGTCATTAGCAGGGGTAAAAATATTAGTAAAAAAGAAATCCCTTTTTACAATTTGGCGTACATACTGCAACAGAAAAATCTATATTTTGAGTGCATGTTTTAGGGTTCTCACTATAAATTTGATGTTATTTTTCTCATAAATACAAAAAATTATGTAATCAGCACATCAACATTTTGAAGTATCTCTTCAATATTGGTGATGTAAATGTTATCAATGAATCGTTTTTATGTAAGAATAAAAAATGCTAAAATTATTGTAGTTTTTCGAAAAATGGGTCTTAATACGTTTTGAGATATGGACTGTCACCGTCAGGGGTCAACTATCAATAAAGTCGGTCGGGCGTATTGCTCTTCATTGACTTAATGTGGCTTCGGCTAAAATTATTTTGCCCCTAGTTAGATATTACTCAGTTGTTTATAAAACAACCACCAAGACCTGGTCGAATTCATGAAGCTTTGAGAAAAAATGGTTTAGATTTTCACCAAAAATCTGATGATAACCAGCAGTTATGTCTAAGAATGTATTACCATCAGAAAATGTGATGATATGCAGCAATAACGTCACAAGAGAAATGTAAGGCGTTTGATTGCATATGCACTGGTGATCCACTCGATTACGCTGGTTACCGAAACGGTTCGTTTTGGTAACAAAATGTTGGAACGTCGAAGGTACGATTTTTCTCTTTTCCTTATTTCACACGTTGTAGGCAGAATTCCCACGACATTTTTAACACAAACGTGTATCGGCATCATGTACATATAACAAATACATTTTATTGTTCATCACGACTAAACATAACAATACATTAAAATAACATCCATTACGAAATTAAATCATCTCATTACAAAGGTATATGCGAACAAATAGTTCAGAAGACAACAGAATCGTCGATTTAATTCTTCACTTAAGTTACATAAACGGTTTTTCGAAAAACAGTTAAGATCTGCACTTTTAACCAAAACCGTTTATGTAACTTAAGTGAGGAATTAAATCGACGATTCTGTTGTCTTCTGAGCTATTTTTTCGCAAACATGAACTTTTTCTAAAACATGTGATACTGATATACGTTTGTGAGAAAAAACGTCGTGGGGATTCTGCCTACAACGCGTGAAATAAGGAAAAAAGAAAAATCGTACCTTCGACGTTCCGACATTTTGTTACCAAAACGAACCGTTTTGGTAACCAGCGTTTAATCGAGTGGATCACCAGTGTATGTCTCTTATAGATTATTAGACATGCCCTCTGGATATATAAACGTTAGCTAATACCTCTGTAACATTCAAATAGATATATATTTTACATAGTTGTCATTGTTTTATGTTTTATAAAACATTATTATTTCTTGTTTGACTCCTGGCGATGAAATGTATAAATTCTTTAATTTAAATAAAAGTTTGAAATAGTAAAAACCTTAAATTCGAAATTATGAATTTTTGGGATAATTCCCACAATTTTGTCGAATCTGCTTGACCAATATTTGAAAAGATAAACAAAATATAATAAGCACATTTATGTAATTACACTAATTAACCAAATTACATTGAAATTAGAATTAATTTTGACATAGTGATAATCCAATTTATTGTAAATATGCTTACATTAACGACCCAAAAGCCCTACGTTTTTTCAGCAAACGGCATTTAAAAAGAATTACGACATATGGACCTCCTTAAATATTGGTTCAAATGTTGCTGCACTATATTGACTAAGAAACTGAGAAACATACATCACATATCGAATTTTTCAAAACAGAAAAAAACATAGCCTGCAGGTCCGATTCCCCCTGGTAGGATTATCATTGGTCTCGTGTATGTCATACAATTGATATTTGAAACAAAACTATTATTCGAACTTATGATCGGACATAAGTATGATGTGTACTTCACGGTAATAAAGTAGTACTAGATAGTTTTTCGAAGAAATCTACAAATATTTCGTTGTGGTTTTATCTTTACATCGTAATTTCAATCACCGCATCATACGAATGTAATTTCAGGCGATCTGTCTGCATAGGGTATATATTTACAACACGTATTGATACAAATCCACTTTTGAGCAATACGATATTCATGAACAACAATAGAGTATGCAAAATACGGCGGGCAATGCACTTTCAAACCCTATTCATAATATTCGATCCTATTTTTCTATATTTTGGTTATAGTCATGACTTACTGAAATCATACATGAATAACATGCACAATTCATATCTTATGAGGCTATTTGAGTCCGTGACGATGGCGTTGTCAAAAAAGATCAAATGAGCAAGGATGATTAATTGTATATGAGTCAATGTATTGTTTCAACTCAGTTTTGTTACCGTTATGCTAGAGTTTGTAGGTGTGATCCTAGCTGTAATTCAACACAAAGCCACAAAACTTCTTGACATGTTCGTTTACTCTGTGAGGTAAACATCATGGTCATTCAAGAGAAGGGTATACACCCGGGGGTATACAACACATATTTCATACATAAGCATTCAGCATTGCCCTGGGTTTTCAAAATTGGAGAAAATAATCTTCCTGTACCGTTTCCAAGAAAAATTATATTTTGTACTTTTCATGTATGATTAAAAGAAATAAATCAAAAATGGAAACATGATTATCTGCATACATGTTGAGAGTATAATACAAAATGGAAATCATAATAATTAAGGCAATAATGAAAGTGAAGATGCTCTCACAAATTATATTTTTATTGGAATGTGTTCTTGACTATTAGCCACAATGCAACACGCGAGGAGAAGTAAATGTATACATTTATCTAGTCTTTTTTGATTATCATCAAAAAGGAAGTATGGCACTGTTCAGTTCAGACCTCCCCCTATATATTTCACCGACACGACACATCAATTGTTGGGAGGTAACTAGACGGCGAGGGGCTTGTAGCTAGATTTTTGTAATTTTTTAGATGTAAGTAATTCAAAACCGTATAAAACCATGGGTAAGTGCAGTGGGACAAATTGAAAGACATTCGTAAAAGTATTAGTTATACATTCCCCTTCCTAGAGCATATTTTATTTCGTATTTAGTGAATGGGTTTTACAAACGCAAACATCTAATTTCCATTTCAGGTCGTACTTGGGCATTCTGTCCTTGTACTCCAATATTTACTTTTTGCGTGTTATCTTTGCTTAAGTATTACTTCCTTCATGCATGTATATTTGCACTTATTCCAACTTGTAAAAATATTCCGACCATTTGCCCCTAAAGTAACAAAGACTTTAAATAGTTTCCTGAAGAAATACGTACGTATGTGTCATTCAGGTTCAAAATAAACTTAAATTGAGAACTTTAAAATGTTCGATTGGGATTAGAATTTAATTGATAAATCAAATAATGTATGTGTAGGACCGAATTGTTTGCAAATGATGCGCATTTACAGTTTTTATGCGCATCGTTGCGCATAACCTCTTTCGTAAAATCATTTATTTAAATGCGGATACAAAAATGATGATACAAGAATATCATCAGAAATCACTGAAATCACAGAAATACACAGACGTGCAAAACGTTGTGAAAGAAAAGATAACTCTTATCCTAATCTTAAGGCAATTGTCCAGGTGCAAGTGGGTAGATATGGATACCAGTTTCACCAATGGAGGGCTTATTCGGGTCAGATAACATTACATGCACAATAACAGACATAGAAAACGTTCCCATAAACTTGAATAATACACAGATTTATTGGATCTATATTCACCTAGAACCTTATGAGCTTTATAATTCAACTAAACAAAATAGAAAGAAACGATGTTTCAAAATATATCTCTTCCCGATCTAGAAATTACATTTTCAAAGAAAATGAAGATTTCAAAGCTGAACAACAATCTTTATAACTTCATTTCCAGATGCAATCACTTTGTATAGATAGGTTTTGAGTATTTAATGATGAAAATCAATGCTATTTCTAGTCGCTTGCATCTAGTCGATGAAAATTAATAGTGTGACATATTTGATACATATTTAATACAATTTCTTCGCACGTGTAGACTCACGATCTTAGGATTTAAGCCCTGGACTTAGTGCATTGTGAACTGATCACTACCTCCAAGGTGTTGTGCAGAATCGATTGCTAAGTTTAGGAGACAACGCCTGAGTGGAATGAAGTCTTTTCACACTCACCTGCGGAATATGGCATATTCTGCAGGTGAGTATGGCTTATTCCGCAGTGAAATGATTTCAGTGAATACCCGACTTGCGGAATATGTCATATTCTCCTCCTGAATATGGCATATTCACCTGCGGAATATGCCATATACCGCAGGTGAAAACGCGATACAGAAAACCTCGATTTGATTGGTCAAAACAATCGATTCTAAATGTAAAACTACGCTGGCTTACCAATATTGTTAGCGCTTCGAGTACTAATATATGAATCCTGGATTGATTAAGTAGGTTTATTACGTGTAATAGCTAAATGATTCTGTAAATCGTGATTGCCAATTCAACAATACATAAATACTCATGATTTTTGTAGATTCGTTTATTTATGCGTAATAATGTTTCCCATGAAGTGTGTATTTTCTTGTAACACATACATAAAACAAGATCAAACAATACAGGCACCACCGGTGTATGTTATTCCATTGTATTAGTTGATAAATTCAAGGCATAGACCTGTTGATTGAGTAATCATTATAATAGTTTATAAACCTTTGCCCGTTCGTGAAATCGATGTAAGGAAAATGCCATATTCGTCGCGGAATATGACAAATATTTGTATCGTATAATTGGATTTAGCTATATTTGAAATAATTTGAAATAAAATAACATGAACAACTGAATATTTAGTTCTGGATCAAAACCTCTCATCAGATTGGTAAAACTTAGATTGAGTTGAAACTTGCATCATTGTCACGAGACTTTCCTAACTGGATATTACATTTTGTTTTCATTCAGTTTTTGTATGCTTAAAATACATGTAAATGCTTGGAAACAAATGCATTTCTTCTTCAGTATGTCAAAATGTGGCTCATACATGTAGGCCCGCCTTCTGATTCGATTCTTAGCTTAAGACGCCGAAGCTTTTGGTTGATGGCACGATTGATTGATTGTTGATGGATGTCTGCGGAAGTACCATCCAACTCTTAATTATTCTTTCTTTCAGTTCGTCTACATCCCGGATGGGCTAGGGATCTTCATAGATAAACTGTTCTAGATGTCTCCAAGTATGGTAATAAACAGGATAGACGCTTTGTATCCGTAAGCAAGAAGAGTGACACTTGCGAAAAAGGCTGCTCAAATCAAGATGACATTTTTCTGAAAATTTGATGGAATGATGTCACTCGGTGTTTCCAAAAAGGAAAGACCGACTCTGTTTTGTTAAACCAGGGGCACAAATATACATATTGTAATATATATGTACTCTGAATATTAGCCCACTGTAATGAGGTGTTAAAAAGGGACCCCTCAAGGATAAAAACGTGAAAAGAAATTCCATTTCCGATAGGATGCAGCATCACACAGGACCAATGCTACCCTGAAGTTTTAGGAGACTCAAAATGTCCCCATCATCCAGCACATCAGGGACGTAGAGGAACTGAAAGAACGAATAACTAGGAGTTGAATGGTACTTCGCAGACATCCATCAATTATGCCATCAAACAATAACGTCCGCGTCTTATTAAGCGAGTAATTGAATCAGAAGGTGGGCCTACAGAGCCATATTTGGACAGACTCGGATTTGTTTCATAAGCATACACATGTACCTTAAGCATGCATGATTCAAAAACTGAATTAAAACAATAAATAACAGTCAATTAGGAAAAACTTGCAACATTGATGCAATTTTTAACTGTACAGTAAAAATCATCTATGAAAATTTAGAAGGTGTTTTCCCCTATGTCACATAATTGGTAATATATCAAGTGATGCTTGTTAAATATTGTTCTATTATATATCATTGTTGATCATTTGTTAAGAATAAATATTTATCAGGAATATTTGCTATGGGGATGGTTTTTTGACCCACCCTGTAGTTCAGTTCAGTTCAGGTTGTCGAGCTCTGTGTATAAATGGGGTAATCCAAATTGACTTTCTTAGCAGACTGTCGATTAATTGATGCAGTAGACATATCGATTACATTAGTTATCCAAGTAATAGCAGAATATCAAGTTTTACGTAAAATATTTCCATGATTTGTAAAAACTTAAACTGAGACTTTCTTCCTATTTATCAAGATTTCATTTTATAAATCTTGTTCAAATATAGTTTTAGGATAAAGCAATGCTGGTACGTTGAAGAGACGTGCTTGCATTGCTTATCGTGTTTAAGATATTTCTATACCATTTGTAAAATGTATTCTTCTTTGAACACTTTTTTGTGCCTCTGATTTATGAATTCATTTTTTATCTTCCAATCGATATTTTCCTTTCTTTCACCTGACAAAATATGAGGGTTGACATTGATGTAAAGTAATGTATATTAATAGATATGCGTGACAACATAAAGTTTTATTTTAAAGAAATTCACAATTTTTCGAACAAAATTAAAAAGACTGATTACAATGCAGAATTCATCCAATTTGCTTGTATCTTATGGCTTTATTTTGTATGTATACAGGATGAGCCAAGGAGGTAATCAAAAGAAATGTTAATAACTCTATCATCCATGGATTTACAGTCATATCTGGCGGTTGGCGATCGGTGGGTTGCGATTGGCGATCGGTGGGTTGCGGTTGGCGAATCGGCGTCTGTAACAAATTTTTACAACTTCCAATAACTACACAAATACTGTTAAGACTGACTTCATTTTTTCAAAGATCATCTTCAAGTTCTCAAAATGTCAAATCTGACTATAGATTTACAATTTGACCTTCAATGACCTTCTAAAGGTCAAGATAGGTTAAAAGTTCAAAAAGGTATTTTCTCAACTTGCTTCAAATTGACCCAATTTTTTACAAATTCATCCACAAGTTCTCAAAAGTTCAAATCTGACTATAGATTTGATATTTGACCTTTAATGACCTTCTTAAAGTAAAAAAGATTCATAATATTGTGAGCAACTAGGCGGTGACATTTTGTCATGTTAATGCCTTGTTTTGGTTGGTATGGGAACACATTGGAATTTGACAGATTGGCATAGGAACATATTGATATCTGAGGGTTCAGACTAGGACCGCGCCGAATTTTGTACACATTGAACCCCATGGAATGAACCCCGAGACGTTAATTTTTGGGACAATTTCAAAGATGATATCTACAATAACAACCCCAGAAGCATTAGAGAGTTAAAACAAGAGATTTGAAGGTATAGATGGGATCAGAATTATTATACGAGGTCATTGCCCTAAACTCTTGCATATTTGATTTTTTAACATTTCTTCCTCATACTTTTTGTTATCCAATAGAATACTTTTTTCAATCCCACTTTATCTCATGTGATAAATAATTACGATTTCTAGAGCAAACGGTGCAGAACTTTTGGATCAACCCCTCGTATTACATAAGATATCTGTGAGCGTGTGGTCAGACCAACTTCACCGATGCATTCAAGTTTGCATCCAATGACAAGACCGGCGTTTTGTTTTTGAGCATGTTTTGTTACATGGCCATACAATTATGACCATTTTTGGCTCACCATAAAGATTTAAAGAAGATAAGATATAGTGCTATTTCAATTAATAATAAAAATAAAAATAAGATACCAAAATACCAGAACTTACCCTTGTCGCACTCCTATAAAGGGTGTCCTCTATCTGTGTCCCATCAGCTACGTTGTTAAGGCGAACAACAGTATTCAAAGGAGCCTTTTCAAATTTACTTCTGTCATTTCGGTTCTCCATTTTAATAATAGTACTTCAGGGTGGTGTTATATCTTATACTACAAATATTTTGAGTCTTTTAAAAGTTGAAACGATCGTATAAAATCAGACCAGTATGGAGTATGGACGTTACACTCCAATCTATTTATACTGAAATTGACGTCCTTACGACATTCTGTTGGACGGAATTTATAATGTCATAGCCTTAAACTCTTGCATATTTGATTTTTTAACATTTCTTCCTCATACTTTTTTTTATCCAATAGAATACTTTTTTCAATCCCACTTTATCTCATGTGATCGCTAATGCGTCTCGACTTATTTCCGGACACCTGATTATGTAGATTGTTCAAATCATTGTTATCGGTTATGGGCTATATAGTAAGTGTATGTGGTATTCGGCTCATGATTCTTGTCACATACCCTTGAACTTGCAAATCTCTATTTGCGCTCTTAAATAGTTAAACTAATATTATAATTATTTCGCTATCGTTTATTATTCCACACATTTTCCATAATGAATTCCATGGAATGCATTTCTACTATAAATATTCTTTTAATTGGGATTACATATTATAAACTACCCATTTTTGGTTTGGCATATCCACGATAGATTTCCTTAAATTAGCATATTGGCAACTTTCATGAACACAATCCAGCTTTTTCATATCTTTTTTCTTACTAAATTCCGAAATGACCTATAAAGGCATCGTGGTTGTTTCACTCCATGTGGTGATAAGTACTAAACATATATTGGTACCTTCCTAACCGTCTATCCATATTGTATCCGAGCGCTAATCCCAACTAGCATTGATCATAAATGATCGATTGCCACAAATCAATCAATCAATCAATCAATCTTGAATTAAACTATCCACGAGATACATTATAATTCCGAACAAAAATGTCCATCGAAAATGCCCATCATCGCACAAGGACTTACACACTTTTCACCATTTATAACATTTGTGTTGTATTTGTTTTATATCAGAGATAAATATTGATACAATTTACACTCTAGTTGACAGAAAATGTTCTTTTAAAGTGAAATCGAAATCGAATCTCCCATGGCAAATAGTAACTCCAAAGGGTTTAATGTAAAGTCACTATTTACACCATTCTAAACAAGCTCTCTCCATTGATCGGTACTGGGGCCAATTCTGGATTCTACCCTATAGATATACATTTACTTATGTATGGTCATAACCTATGCTCAAACTCAATACGTCATAGTGTCGACTTCCTCATAAGTTGTGGCATCCCCCGGGTGGCATCCAAACCCACAGCTCAAAGCGGCGTTAGATAAAGGATTAAAATGTGAGAGAAGTTTCTTTTTAAATTATACACCATCATCTTTTTGTCTGTGTTTAAGAAAAATATCGACCCCATCGACCTGTGGCCGGTTGGTGTTTTCCACAGGTAGCCTCAAAGCAAGGAGGAAAATGTGAAAGAGACCGACTTTATGTACACGTAGCCTTAAATTATTTATAGATTTCGATTTTGAATATGCCAATCATATTAAACGTTTTTTGTTTATGTCCCATTTTGTTCGTAAAAATTGTTAAATAAAAGGCAAGCAAACTAATTTGGTATGACCGTCTCCCCATGTGTACCCAACTTTGAGTGCCATGGGTCGATGGTCGGTTATTCTTGCCATGTCTTTTTTGGAAAGAAGAGGGGAACCCCCTTATAAAGATGAACCTTCACTTATACGGTGAACTCCTTTGGTCCATTGGTCTGTGACTGACACACCCGCTAAATCATCGTCGCTGATTGGACAACTGTCGTTTATCGCTGTGATCTTGAGCTGGCGAGAACAAAATTTGAAAAATCAATACATCAAAATCTTGGTTCTTATTTATAGTTTGCAAAATCCATTCCTGGTATGTAAAGGTCAAAATCAATAATCAAATTGATTTTCCATGGGGCGGGTCATTTAATTTGAGATCAAAATCCCTTTTCATGATTTACTTTCAATGTACATTTTTGTTGACAGTTCTACATTATGCAATGTTCCTTTTAAAAATTTGGTGTAGATATATTTTTGAAATGTTGACTTAACCATGATATATTTAAAATGTATAAATAAAACATGGGGAATGGGGAAAGGTATTTTTCAAATTTATTTTTGGGGTTGTACGTAGCACCTTGGAAAGACGGACACTGACAAGTATTTGAACTGCTACGACGACATCTATAAAACTATAACATAACTTTTGTTATATTTCACCATCTCCTCTTGAATCACCCTGGACGAAGTGATAAGGTCAAAACAAGTGGCTCTGATTTAGGAAAAAACGATCTTCCTAAAAATAAACATGGCAGAGCAGGGGTGATTTATTTCTTTAAATTATACCCTTTCTTGGCCACCTGACATGTTCAAACTCGGTACATTGATCCAAGACATATCCACCTGTCTATATATAATATTGTAACGATTAATACTAAGAAACGAAATGAATACGAATTGAAATAATATATTTTTGTAAATAACCGCAATATTTTTTTTTGATTATTTTCGAAAAAATGGTAGATACTCTGTTTCAAATTGCATTGATATTTGGCGATATGATAGTTTATGAACCAGGGAATGTCATATCACCATTACTTTTCTAATACAAGAAGTAATTTACGTCCCTGAGACGAGATTAGATTTATTTTCTGGAAAAAACGCGGCTCTGATTCCCACAGAATATATGGAAAATACGTGGAATGGATGTCTAATTAATCACTTGTTTACTTTCAGGTGTGTAGGCTTCCAATGCTACAATTGTGACGGGAAAACAAAACAATTTAATGCAATAATACAACACTTGATTTTAAAACATCCTGAAAATGAAATGAAAATCAGAAAAATTATTAATGTGAATGGAACGATTAAATTGATAACAAAAAATTTCTCAGATGTGATTCCCAGTGAGATCGAAGCCAGTGGCAAAAAAATAGTGATTCAGGATCAAGACTCCATGACAATATCAATAGCCCAGTACAATGTACTTGGACAGTGATGTTCCCCATGTATCTAAATGCTCAAAATTAGATATTGACAGTAACAATGAAATGAAATGTCGTACAACAATGGATAATAACATTGAAAAAGAAAATGAAATTGAAAATAAAATTGAAAATGAAACCACCAATGAAATCACCAATGAAATGAATGATATAATACACGGAGTGGCTCCAGGACCGACAAAAGTCGGTACTGGAGACTGTCCAGGGGTATTTGCTAGGGTACCGACAATTGTCGGCACTCTATCGTCACCTAGTAGTGCCAGATAGAGAACCGACAATTGTCGGTACGCAAGTGGCTACTACGTGTTTTTGCTAGAGAGCCGACAATTTCATAGATAAATCGACTACTTTTACTTTTAGAAATAACCTCATCACTGGTAGCCTCGTGGTTAGCGAGCACGACTCGAACACACTCGGATTGAGCCATAATTTATTTCGACAAAAATTGATTCAACTTCCATCAAAATTGTCCTACAAGCTTCAATTAAAAAACATTTTAAAGCTTTTTTCTTGTTCTATCTAATGGGTCGATATATACAGTTAGGGGAGGGGATGCTTTCGCCCCCGTCGCTCTCTACCCTTACTACGCCATGGCACAGGAGAAATATCTCATTTGGAATATATCACTGTTTACTTTGCGTTTGGTAGCTCTCTCATGCGAGATGGAATCGTGGCCATTAACTAAGGGAGCCAAATGCAACTTCCATCAAAAATTGTGCTATAAGGTATGAGTACCGTAATCCAACACCAAATTCGAAAATTCATAACAATACTTTGCACATATGGCGTTCGTGACCAACTATGAAACGCTTACCCCCCCCCCCCATAGTGTTATATATCAAAATGCACCTGTCCATATAGGGGTTCGATTGACCTACATCAAATTATAGGGAGTCAGGTTACTTTTTGAGATATCAGCGTCCGTTTATTGTAACTCGCGTTTGCTACCACTTCCTCAATTCTGATATGACGGGCAAACGCGTAGTAAACATGCTCACGTTCGGAACTATTTTGACCTACATCGCTATTTTCGTAATTCAAATGAAAGTTGAACTCCTCTTTATTTTGATACCAAATAGTGGCATACTAGGTACCCTAGAAGCCAACTATGGGTTATTTAGAACGATACCACTGGTTTTTAAATGGACTATATAGGGGTCATACCTTTTGGCGGATGGATATGGAACCTCATACCATAAGCTTCAAATAAAAAACATTCTAGCTATTTTCTTCTATCTAATGGGTAGCAAACGCCCGTTTCTACGCCTGATCGGCTCAGGAGTAATATCCTGTCTGTATAGAATATGTATAGCCGTTTACTCTGCATTAATAGCTTTCTAACGTCTTACTTGTTCATGTTTTTTATATTGGGTTTTCAACGTTTACTACCATTCCCTGTTCCCGGGCTACCATTTTTTGACTGGGTTTGGTAATGCCCTCCGCGGGTTTTGCACTTGTTCCCAAAATATCCGTATGATATCTGAAATATCCCCCGCGCATTGCGCATGCGCCAGAAAATTCGAAAATCAATATTTGTCGGTCCTCTAGCGTGTAAACACAGCATATCTCCCGTACCGACAATTTATTCGTCGGTCCTCTAGCGTGCCACCACCTCAGAGTCTAGAGTACCGACAATTGTCGGTACTCTTGCCTGAAATCTTGTCACAGCAATGAAGCACACAGTTCCACAGATGGCAATGCAACGATACAGATGCTAGATGAAAATATTGAAGATCTAATAAATGAGTTCACCAGTGTGTTACCTGATGTCATTCAACGACTTGCCGACGATGGATCTATACGCACAATACTTAAACAAAAGATACAGTAAGGCAAATGATTTGTTCTATAGTAAATGTCCAAGACGATTTACTAAAATAGTGGACATAAACATAATTCCCATTCATGTGCAATGGCAGTGTAAATAAAGGGGTTGTTTTGACATCCAGATCTTTGGACTTTGCGTTGACAACGGGCATCGTACGTCTAACAAGCTGCATGTATCTTAGACTCTTATTTCATCCAAAGGCCACTTCCACATGACTTGATGTAATATAAAGAGATTTTCGACGCTTCATAACGGCGATTGTCATAGGACATGACTGGAAAACGTTAAATTAATGAAACTAAATCAGGTATAGAAAGCCGCGTTTTATCACAAATCACCATCGCAAATCAATAACCGCTTATTTTCCTCAAATGTTCGTCGTCGGGAGTAAAACAATGGGCATCACATCAAATTAAAATAACTGTCGATGCTGTAAATGCACATATGAAAAGAAACATACAATCTCGGTGTGCATGCATTCTGATACTCATAGCATCTTTCTGTTTCACCTGAAATCTCAGGGCTGAGAAGAAATGAGATGTCATGGTATATCATGATGGTGTGCATGAACGTTTATATGCATCATTGATCATCAATGAAAGATATTTTGACAATATAAAATCGTAATTTTTAGCGGGAGATATAATTCTCAACTTTAATTTACACTCCAGCCACTAATGCGCGTTCCATTCAATTTAAAACACACGAACTGAGTAGTTTAAGATGTACCACTTGAACATAATACAAAATTGTATATGATTCTCCTCTTTGTCCACAAGAATTTAACCTTACAAAAATTGGGGTACAAAAATTATTAATTTTTAGGAAGATCGTTTTTTCCTAAATCAGAGCCACTTGTTTTGACCTTATCACTTCGTCCAGGGTGTGAATGCACTCTTGGTTTCGTCTGAGCAAACCAGTTATTCGTACCCTTTGAATTCGTTCAACTACGCTTCTTAAAAGAGAGCTTCGTCTTTTCGTCGGTAGTTTATAACTAGACTCTGCGCACAGGGTAAGTTATTCGATGGTCCCATATTCAATGTTTCAATGATGCATGCATATATTTGGGATGTATCATGGGATGTACCAATCAATTATGCAGTCAATCCTTTATTTTTAGTGTTTTGAAATATAACGTTGTCCCCCATTGTCACTGCTCAGTATTAAGCGAAGGTAACGGCCGTAAACTTCGCATCTAATATGGCGGATGGTGTTGATTTCGATATCTATGAATTTGATTTTATTATCAAGTACCAAGTATCATACTTCTCTACCCTAATTTACCTTCTTCTAAGGCCACTGCGAGTAAACCCTAATCACATTGACTTTACGCCAAAAGCGCCATTTATCTGTCGCTAAATAAATGAAGAAAACAAAAAGCTCACGAACGGAAAACATCCATTTAATACGAGGACAGAGCAAAAACTGGTATATGCACAACTAAATAGATCAAAAGTTCCCGATGAAAAAAAAACTTCTAACCATCCAGTATGTTTATCCATTAATTAATATGAATACCGTTCATACTAAGTTTGATCCATTCTGATTCATCAGCGTTCCTCTTCATCTTATACTTGAGAAGTATTATAAGGGATAGTACATGTTGTGGATCCCACAATGGCTTTGATCATTTGATAGCTGTTATTTTATCAATTGCTCCAATCTATTTGATGATCTGTATAGGTGTGCCATTTACATGGGCATGATTTCTCCAATTATTTGAACCATTCCATCATACGCATCAACGCCCTCATCGTCCATATCATCAGAGTCATTCATATCATCACCACTATCAATATCTAATTGCTGTCTCCGTTTATTCTTTCTACCAGCACCCTTTTTACCAATTTTCTTGCCTCTCTGGCATTTTCTACTCCGTCCTTGCATCACTCTTAATTGCATCCTTTCGATCAATGGATCAACGCGTCCATCGGAATCTGAACTGGAGCTGAATGGACACCAGGGCTCTGCCTCTTCTTCTGGTTGCCTGCCGGTAAGCATCAAGCCGTGCCGAGGGCAATAAGCGCAGTCACAAACGTCTGCGTCCGAGTCCATCATTGGTGTATCCACCGGTGACCAACGTGCAACACCACGGTTAATGGTCATCTTACTTTGTGAACCCGATAGGTTTTCTTCTGAGGTCGCTTTGTCCTCAATACGCCTCGTCATTTTCTTACGCACGCGAATAGCACAACACATTATCAACCCTGATACAAGTAGACCACCGCCTATTTGAGCACTGATGATGCCGCCTATTGACAATGCATGTTCCGAGTTAAATCCATAGTGTCTGGACAGAGCAAGTGCTACACCCCCTGGTACACAGAGTAGAGCCCCAAAGAATAGCACAACGCATGCCTTCCGGTATTGTGATTTGTATTTGCGGTCCGTGGCATCATCGTCAGAGTCATCAAATGCATATGTACACACTATAAATGATCCAACCATCATGACAAGGCTTATCGAGATGAGAACGGGACCTAAGGACGTTAGAATATTGTTTGGGTTGTTATTTCGTATCGTGAACAACACCCCGGGCAATCCGAATGCTACTCCTCCACCTGTGAACATCATGAAGCCCGTCATCAACCTCAACGACTCATTCTCCTTCATTATCCCCTCTGTTGCCTTGTGTGGACGGTCCTCTATGTCTATGTTGATGTTCGCAACGACTTCATCACCGGACTTTATTGATTTCTCATTCTCGATTCTCTCCTCATACATAGATTGTTTATATTTCTTAATTTGCATCCCAAATTCATGTATTAATCTTACTTCTAACAAATATATCAGGTCGAATCCTCATTGTAGAGTTTTATGTTCTACTTTTCTGAGTTCACTGTTATTTTATACTCTGAGCAATTTTCTATGGCATCCTGATGGAAAAAGCCATCTGGCAGGTTTACTGAATCAAAATTCCACATGTACATGTGAATACAGGTACACTCCAAGAGTGATTCCCTTGCTTATACATAATTTATTCCTAAATCACATAGTTCGCATGACAAATTCGGATGACTAAAACGTAAAATCAGAAGTATTAAAGAATAAATTCTAAATAACTATAAGTCCGATTGTTCAAAAACAAATATCCCTCACAAAATGAAAGATTAAGGAAATCAAGCATGAAGAATTAAAGAGGAAATCTCAAAAATAAACACATCTACAAATATCTCAACGATTAAATTCCCACCAGCTTCAACTCAATACAAAATATAAATATATGATAAGATCGGAAACAAATGCCACCTTCCATTTATTAATATATTTTCGCATTTTGATTTATCAGAGTTTATCTTTATCTAAAGCTTGTGAGATCCAAGGGATAGTCATACTTGTTTGATTTCATGGAAACGTTCTTTTCTTCATCCTAGGGTTATCGAATAGGAGAGAATATGCATCCTATAATGACATTTTTGAGATTTTAGACAATATTACATATTAAAGGATTCCCTTCCCACATGCACTACTGGCTAAAGCCTAAATGGAGTATCCTTACAAAGGATGGCTAAAGATGAAGAAAACTGTTCTGTACAACAATTATAATAAATGACGATAACGAATACAACTGCTGACGACTGGTTCATACAGATGAATTGACAATAATGGTACCCCGGAAATGGTACATCACTAATCTAGGTACAAAAACGGGCAAATAACGTATGAAATATCCGTCAACGGTTAACGGTTTCATATTCCAGATCACTGCCTCTAGGAATAAGTCTAATTTAGATCTAGTTCAAATATGTGTCCAAACATATATCTATAGAGGTTCCATCTTGGTATTTGTTGGGCTTTAGAGTTCGTCGTGTTTATGACCATGGGCATGGGCTCTGTTGAGGACATCTGCTAGTTCTTGGAGTCGCATGTTGTCCAACTTCTCAACGGCTTCTCTGGTTATGAAACCCTGGTTGTTTGGGTCAAGGCTCTTAAACACTTCCGATGAATCTGGTGCATCTCGTACCTGAAATGAACGCAAGCTTTAAAACATTGGAAGTCGGACGGGGCAAGGAATGATATGTAAAGTTCGCAGTTTAAGATAGATACTTTGATTTTGATTTTCTTAGGTGTTGGTCATTACTGCCTCTTGCAATTTGTTTTCATGCAATACATGTAGACTTGGGTGTCAAAGCTCAATCCTCTTTCCTATTTACGCCATTCATTGAATTAAGAATAACGCTTGTGGTTTAAAAACTAAAAAATATTCTGGTTTTTAAGAGTGTTATACGTACCTCGCTAAGAGATTCGTTGTAGAATAGATGAAAGCGATCATAATACAGTTCGCTATCAGTCCTCATCAAACCAAGAAGATGTTGCCTTGTACTTTCTGGATTTAGTCTAGAGTTGAACAACAACTGCAAAAATAAGATAAGAATGTTTTAAATTTGGACTCGCAATTTGGAACAGCTCTATGGCGCTATATGTAATATAATTCACTATATGTATGCGTATATTATAAGTTATTCAATGATTCGAGTGAAATACAGAAAATATTCTTCCCGAGAAGGTTGTATTTCACGATGCGCTAGCAGAGTGAAATACAGACGTTCAAGGGAAGAATATTTTCTGTATTTCACAAGAAATCATTGAATAACGTTTTTATTCCATGATTACCCATATAAAATTCGCCTAAATCAAGTCCGTTGGCTTGGGGCCGGAGAAACAGATCAACCTTCTCACCTCAGAGGTATTTTACATCGATATTCCTTCAAAATCTTTATGTCCTTGTTGTTTGCTTTTTGTTTGCGTTTTTTCCTCTTAAAATTATTGATTCTGGTGATCACAGTATACGTTTCTGATATTTGAATCAGATATTTATAGCAAAATTCAAAGATAAGCATGCGTTGGTGCAAAGTAATCGCCATTGATTTTTTTCAGTAACAGTCATATCCTGGATGGAAATCTGGGGCGTTGGGATACTGGACCGTATCCCAACGCTGACGTCATTGACACAGGAAAGTGCGTGTAAATACAGAATATATTTAAGTCACGTGGACCAATCAGATTGCAGGGAATTTCACCATCATGGAATAAATAGAGGTTATTCAATGGGAGGGATGGAATATGGATTTTATTCCGAGGGAAAATATGATATTGGCCAAGGAAAATATCATATTGACCGAGGGCGATAGCCCGAGTGTCAATATGATATTTTCTGAGGCCAATATCATATTTTCTCAAGGAATAAATCCATATTCCATCACGACCATCAATAACCTATTTATTTCATAATATTTTTTTTTCAATTTTTCTGATACGGGATCTGATACGGGATTTTTGCTGATACGGGATCCAATACGGGATCTGATACGGGATTTTGGCTGATACGGGATCTGATACGGGATTTTTCAAATAACACTTTTATTCCCTGTTATTTTCCCAGGGAAAACATGTTATTATGGAATAATCTTTGTTACTATGCTGGAGACCCCGGGTGAATATGGATACCAGTTCCATATTCCAGATCAAGTGAATCATACGAGCATCCACAGTTTCCATCATTTTGTGAACGCACATATTTTATTCTACTTCACATAAAGTGCGGTTGTTCGGATAAAATCTGCAAAATATTACAATACCTTGTCACCATCGGCGAAAGTCCACATAAATGAAGCATCGGTAAGCAAAGTGAATTTATTTTCGACTTCTTCGTTACAGTCCTTGATGTCAACCTTGGGTGTGGGGGACCACAGAACTGTATAGGAAATGCTTCGCCCATAAGAGCGTACTTGATGTAGGTAATCTGTAAAAGAGAAATAAAAATATGATGAATTTTCATGGCCTCATTTCATTACAAAAAAACCAGCGTGAAAATTATGATGATGGAGAAAGTTTATTTATACTAAAATAATACATAATACAGCAAGTACTCTTTATTGCTTCTCAGCATATATATGAGATGAAGGAAAAAGGATGGAGAAGATGTTTTCGTAGATTAACCTGCTGGAATGAAGATGCAATCCCCAGCAAGAAGTGTGGTGTAGTGCCATGGAGTCGCAGCAAGTTTTGAGTCTTTGAATGCGTTTACCATATCCACGTCTACCGTTGAGTGACCAGAGCCTGAATGTGGACTCTGCAGTATAAAATAGAGTTAAAACTGATCATAATAATACCTTTATATAGATATACGAATATATATTTGATATACGAACATATATTTGAGACTTCCCCCGGGAGACTACCATTTTCGATTGACTTCGTAAATTACTACTTTCTCCTGGATATCATGGTAGTCTGAAACTGTCGTGAATCCGCAAGTAGTAACAAATCAGAAATTGTAAAAAGCGTGGAACTATTCGTGTTATTGCTAAGTTGTCGTTAGGTAGTTGGTTTATATACGAAGACATACATGTACGTTGCCAAAGTAGGTAGCCACCCCAAGTATGTCCCGTAGTCTTTCGAAGGAGAAGTCTGTGTTTGAAATATGATTACGAATTTGACTATGATTAAACTACAATCACTAATAAGGGAAAAGACGACCAATACCTTCTCAACAAAAGTAATATCAGATTTATATTTTGGATGGATGAGGATGAAATCTTTGCGCCCATCTAATATACAATGAATGTCATGGTCTGCGTGGTAATGAAGCGTAGAACTTGTTCCACCAGAAGACATCCAAACTTCACTCTCAACGAGGTTCTTTCTCATGGTGCTGCATCGCAGGCACTTGGGCAACTAAAGTGAAAGTGGGAGAAAACGTCCAAAATTTTCATTTTGCTACAACTTTTATTATAACTCGTACATTTCAAAAACATTTTCGCAAGAAATGAATAATCTAATATTGTAAAAAAGTCAGGGATATGGGAAAAGTTACCAAAAAGATATACTCCACTCAAGAATGCGAACGTGTTTGTCTCTGATATATATTTACGTCTTTCTTCAAAAAGAATATCTAAAAAGAGTGATATTTGATCAGAAGCTTTAAGGGTTAGGCTGAAAATCTTTAATTTTTCGTATCAAATTATTTATTAGTGACAACGATTACATCGTCAAGACACTATACCAAGTCGTCATAATGACGTCAGCGTAAAATTGTCAAAATTCTTGGAAAAATGTTTATTTTTTGACTGACGTCATTTCGATACCTTAGCAGAGATATTTGTTGAGTGTTTGTTGTATCACAACGCATTGCTATATATTCATCATGTAAAGATCATGTCTATCTCAATTCAGTTAAAGATCTAATAGCAAAGGTTTTGCAAAAATAAATCAATGTAGTATAAAACAAATGTATGTATTATGAAGAAATAAATATATAATGAAAAAAATAGATATGTGTTTGTAATATTGGTATAAACTTAAGATTAAAAAGTGTCACTATCTCTTTCATTTTTCAACAAATATAGGCTCACGTGACATGTGACGCGGGGCAGTCAATTTTGATCTATCGTAGACCATATCAGTATCAAATTACTGATATTTCAACCTCGTCTTGCGAGGCCATTTTGATTTGAAACATCTTGAATTTGGTGTCAAAATGAAGCTGGTCACGCCCACTTTCAGAGTTATCAATGAATCATTTACTACGACTACTATATTCATTTAGGAGGCGTGTAAAGTTAACCAATCAGAAAGACAATTGTTCCATATATGGCAGTTCATTAACATATTCAGTGTTTACTACTGCTTTTCACGTCATGACAACACGAGTAGTAACCAATCAAGATGCCGTATTTTATCACGTGAGTTCAGAGTGACACGCACGCGACATGTTGTCTGGGGTGATCGCGATGTTGAACAATTTCTTCTCGGAATTTGTCCAGAGAAATCAGCGATTCTAAATTAAGGTAGGATCTGCCATTTTTTCCTGTACAAGTTATAACTTATCTCTATCGAATCCTAAAGTTTTGGAAGAAGATATGAAGCGTAGGTTTAAAAACGAAGCGATTAATTTGACGATCTGATTTTGCAATTTGCAATGGCCAATTTACTGCAAGTCCAGTGCATGTATTTGACAAGAGATAGCGCCAAGTCTGGTATCTAAATGCTTGTTAAGCCACTCAAAAACAAGATCCATATCTTCTAAATTTGATAACTTTGCAGAAAACCTGTTTTCATAATCTGTTTTCCGCGTCTAGATTCAAACTGAGTATGATAATAGTATCGCTTCAGTCAATGGCAACGGGTCTTCATTCCAGAACTCACATTTTTAGTTGATTCTCCGTCATATCCTTAAATTGTCTTCATTCAAATTACACCCTCTCGCCGATTTATATAGTCATTTCCCAGAACCCGGGAATCAGAATCGCTGATGTTTGCCATATTGAACATATTATATGTACTGTAATATCTGTACATTGACTGCTACGTGTAATGGTCACGTGACTAGCGCGATACAGGAAAAATGGGGAATTTCGAAACAACAATTTTTGGGCACTTTTATTGCAAATTTCAGGTATTTATAAAGTGTTTGTGGTATAAAATATAATCCACAGACATAAATGAACATCCAAACTACATATTTTATTAAGTTTTGGAGCCTTTTTTTGCTCTTAAATCAACATCTTTAAAGCTAAGTTGATCATAGGTGATTGTATTTTATTTCATTGTATTCTAATCAGGTTGCGACAATGCCTTACCAAGAGTTCATGCATCATCTCATGTGGAGTTGTAGTAGCTAAGTACCAGTTCTCGTATTCGTACTCCCTCAAGAATTTCTTCAGTTTGAGTTTGATCGGCCCGGTCGATTTCAACATTGAGTTTTTTACTGTTACCATAACATCTAATTTACCATACCTTAAAAAGAGAATGTAAATGATTTTTTGATTTGACAATAAGGCCAAGTGTCGGGCTAAACTACATGTATGTCATGATCAAGGAAAATTCGAGAGATTATGAAAATGAATTTCATACTAGGCCCTAATGTGGTATTGTCACTTTTGTCACTTTTAAAAGCAGTTTAGGAGAATTTATTGTACAAACACACTTCTTATCTAAGGTTGAATCTTTCTCCCATTGTTTCATTGCAGGAACTTCATCAGCGACTCCACGAAATACAACAGGCTTCTTGTTCTTTACAAAACGAGAATAAAACTTCTGGGGTTTTAACATTTCTTTTTCTTCTGTGATCTTGCCCTCTGGTCTTCTTTGCCAGCCTGTAATAACAATGGATATGTAAAAACAAAATATCGCTTAATTATTTGGATCGATTTATTCATGCAAAGCCAAAGCCTATGTCACATTTGCCCCAATTCATCAGCCGGTGCCCGGCCGATTGAGCATTTTGTTCAAAATTGAAGGTCAAATCTTAAATTTGAGGTCACTTGTGAACTCCTGGGAACTTGTACATGATTTAAAAAAAGGTTTGGTCAATTTGAAGCAAGTTGAAATCAGTTTTGAACAAAATACTACAACGGTCGGGCGCCGGCCAATGAATCGGAGCAAATGGGACCTAGGCATAAAACGCAATTATCGAAAACCATGCTCCCTCTTTAATGAAAGCGTCTTACATCAAACATAGGCCGAGATAAAATAAATACATTGCACATGAAAGATCATCCTTTACATCAGATGACTTAGCTTCTTAAAAGCTAGCTTCATTAGTTTAAAACTAAACTCTGCGTTCAGGGTTAAGATTGAATTAGTGATTTCCGATAGAAATATGATCATCATCTAAATCCAAATGTATGCTGTTGATCATAATCTATAATTCCCAAATAATTACATCATACAGTCCATGGTGTAACATAAACAAATATAATATTTGGTTACATCCGAATAAATAGACACGTAGTTGTTCTAATATAATTTAGCTGCGAACTGTATATTTCCACCCCCTTGCAGTAGTCATTAAAAAGACGAGCGTTTTTGACAATGGCCGATTTTGGTACGACTCTTTGGAAACAGCCGTTCATTGAAAGAGGAACAGTGACTTGAGCTGACAAAATCGTAAGTTACGACAGGTCCCAATTCCAAAATAGACCCCCAGGTTCATGTTTCCAAGAAAATGAAGAAAATGAAAGTCGCGTGCAAGTAAATAAATTTTGCTCTTTGTCTTTGTTTACCCCGCCTTTCCTAAGCCCTCTGTAATTTGTCACACCATGGAGTTTCTAGAGTTTATTCACCTGGTATACTTTCACCAGATTTGCATGTACAGTAAGCCTACATGTATCTTCAGTTGGTTTTCTAGCGGGTAAAATATTTTTAGTCGCAGTGAAAGAAAGAATAACCTGAAAATTTGTAGATCAGTTAAACGTATTTGTAAAACATAAGAATAAAAGTTAATAGAATATACATGTATCATCCATGGTTCATTGAATCCTAGAAAGTTTGGGACGCAATCCACGTATCACTGTCGCGTTCATTCTTATTTATTTGCATGTAATCTTACCGAGGGGTCTAAGATGTCCGGCTGGAATATTCTCATTTCTGTGTCGTATTATAGTAGGTGGGAATTCCACGTTCATATTTAAGTCTTTTTTAAATCCTATTTTCCCCCAAATCACTTCCAAAGTCATAATCTGCACCAGAACCATCCAAAAATGAAGCTCCATTTTATAAATCCAGAAATTCACAGCACAATCAATTGTTTGACGTTGCTTGGTTTTTATCACTTAAAACGTTCTTGAATTTTAAGACAACGAGGCAAAGCCACGTATGATTGTAGTGTAACTGTTAAGATTATGATCGATTTTTAAGTCAACAATCTTCTGTTTCAATTGCTCTCATCGGCAACAGATGGTTGTTTATTTCATGTCACGTGGGTGACCTTTGACATAAAATGTAAACATTAAAAGAGTTTATTGATTTGTGTACAACTATTGTTTCATTTTTAATGATACTTTATCAAAACAATTTGGTTGGACAAAGATCAATGACAAAACAATGACAACTAACACTTATCGTAAGAGGGTTGTTAATAATTAACGTGGAAATACCGACATTTTTATGGAATGTGTTATCGGGGTCAAGGTCGCGCATAATTAGGGTTATATTGGGCCTGGCCATGACAACCATCGCCATGATGTTCCAGAATTAAAGAAAAAAGTTTGAAAACTCGTCAAAAATGTAGTTTATACGGCTCAAAAGGAGTTACACATGATGCAGGGATATAGTTAAGAATCTCAAGAACACAATGATGTAAGATATTAGACCTAAATATATATGGGGAGGAAAGAAGATATCGATATGGGACTTTTCAAGCAGCCGAATAGGAATTCGAGAAGGATTGAACGAAAGCATTTGCCAATTCCTACAGGGCCGTTCACCGTTGGATGTTTAGACTTGATGAGTGAGCCCAATAAGAATGGAACGTTCGTCAGATTGTTCTACCCGACGCAGTCGACTGATATATTTGTAAGTTTGACTTTGCCTTTGACATTTATATAGATCTATTCAGTTTAGAACGCCTTAGGTACAGCCATAGGCTAAGGGTTAAGTAATAGTAAGCTGTATATATAAGAGACAGGTGAACAACTCTGACTTAGACCACTTGTTAAGATGGAGATTTCAACAATATTTAGTGTATTATTTTCAAAAAGCCATGGGGAGTTGATATAAAATTGATAGTTTGTAGCTCTTACCTAAGATTGAAACTCAGTCAGATGATATAGAGTGAATAATGCTGTCTAAAAGAGAGAATTTCTGAAAACCTACAATTGCCTGGCAAGTTCATTAGTAAACAAGTGATCTGATTGGTCACTGCTGACCTCCCTGACCTCCACCAGTGACAATCAGTTTCAGCTTGCCAGGCAATTGTAGGTTTCCATAGTTGTTGTTTTATATGCAGTATAATATGCAGTTTTTAGATAAAGATTTGAAAAAAACAATGATATAAGTTTGAAAAACACTTTGAAGAAGATTTTGGAGAAATTTTGGAATAAAATTTGATACCAGTAAGGAGAACTAGTGCCAAGACTAAAAAAATTTGAATAATTTTCAATCTTACTTGTGGACCTGTCTCTTATATATACAGCTTACTATTACTTAACCCTTAGCCTATGGGTACAGCTGGAAAGTAGCCTAACATTTTGCACATGCTATCTATTGCAAGACTTACGCCTGCCACAACCGTCACCATGTTAATCAGTGTTTTTTAAGTAGCGCAAGGATCCTGCCATGACCGTGGTAGTGTTATCGTGTAAGCCTGGTATAACCGTGACAGGCTGGTATAACCGTGACAATGCTGTATTCTATTGCAAGGCCTGTCATGACCCTGGAAGTGTTATCGTGGAAGCCTGGCGCGACCGTAGCCTTTATTGTGGTTTATAAGCGAATGTGAATATTAATGTAGTAGTAATTTTGATTTTGACATGATTAAGGTAGTTAAACACCATGATCATAGTATTAAACTGTTTAATTGTAATGAGGATCACTTAGAATTGTTAAGGATATTCCTGGCATAATATCATACATATTTACTAGTCATTGCAATACATTATAACGGTCATAGTAGAACTAAGCCTAAATCTCTACATTACCACCCTCATACCTGGCCTTGCAATACTATATTACATTGTCACGGTCATACCAGGCTTTGCAATCCCATAATACATTGTCATGGTCATGCAATGCTTTGCAATACACATTGTCACGGTTATAGCAGTCCTAATCGTAAATTTCTACAGTACCACTCTCATACCTGAACTTGCAATACTATACTACATTGTCACGGTCATGCCAGGCTTTGCAGTACCATATTACATTGTTACGGTCATACCAAGCCTTGCAGAACTATATTACATTGTCACGGTCATGGCAGGCATTGCAATATAATACAGCATTGTCGCGGTTATACCAGGCTTTCACGATAACATTACCACGGTCATGGCAGGATCCTTGCGCTACTTAAAAAACACTATATAACATGGTGACGGTTACGCCAGGCGTTAGTCTTGCAACAGATAGGGTCTCACATTTTGGTAAAAAATTGCTATACCAGCATGCACATGTTATTTTCTGGTACAAAATAAAGTATGAAGACATGTGTCAATTGCCTTGCTTTTTTCAGAAAAGTATCATTATATTGTCTTCTTTAAGAATATCTAGTAGGAGTTCAATGGGAACTCATGGAAATTCTGATATTTCACACTTTCTATTTTTCCAAATTTTCTTTCAAAGTTTCCAGACAACACAGGAGCTACGACCATTGACCTGTTTCCAGGTTTACTAAAAGTAGACAGTGTAATGATACTTTCCTGAAAAAAGCAAAGAAATACACACATGACTTCATACTTAATTTTGTACCAGAAAATAACATGTGCAGGTAGGCCTATAGCAATTTTTTACCAAAATGTTACTTTCCAGCCGAACCTTAAGTGGTGAACATAATTACAGTCGGAGACATCATAATAAACCTCAACCATCAAAAGTTGTCACAATGAGCTAAATTCTAGATTTCATGTCTCAAACTCTCCCAAGCGGTAGAAAAATAATGGTAAGTAGCACAATAAGTGAATCCAAAACTTCATACCTGCAAATGATGGATAAATTCCTACCAAATCGAACGAATGTTTTCATGAATCAGCATGTTTGTGATCCAAAGAGGATTGACTCCCAGAATGCAACATCAGTTAACCTTATTTACTCGTGACAGGTTTCAAAATGGTGGAACGGCATTTTGAAAGCTGGCACGTGTCATGTTGCATTCTGGGAGCCAATCCTCCTTGCGGCGTAATCGGGCTCCCAAATCACCTCAACATTTGAAGAGTCGGCATTAACATTTGAATATCAGTTCAAATTTTCAAGTTCCTATTTATCATTATGGACACAAATTCCACTATATTTGTATGTCAGGGACGGAGAAAATAGAAAAAAATAATTATGGAAATCATAAAAGTTGAAAGGTCCCTTATGACAACATGTGATTTTGTGAAAACAAGTGAAAATCGCCTGTTTGCTGTTTCTAATGAAACGTCTGACATACCCGAAATGGTGTTTTATTTTAACATTTAGTGAAGTAGATGAAAAACAATTCAAAACACAGCAGACCCATGGCTAGGAGGGGGAAAGCCAGAAGTTCTTTCAAAACATGAAGTTTTACACCATTCTGAGCACTATTTGCATAAATTTTTAGCTCTTTAGTGTAAAAAGCTCCCCTTGGTAAAACCTTGCTACAGAAAAACGCAGGGGCATATTTTGAAAATTCAAAACAAATGTGGCTGATGTCCTATTGTATTTTGTCATTATTTTTTTTTACAAAGTTCATGAATTTATGTCTGTATAAAACACATGTTTTGAAATGAGTTTCATCAGAATGATTCCAGAGATTTTATATTGGTGATTTGAATTATCCTGTTTCTATAGGTATTACCCCAAATTGTGTTTCAGTTTTACATATTTTAACTTTATTTATCCAAAATTTTAATTTTCAAATAATGGGCTATTTATGTAGATCATAAATAGGTAAAGTATTAGTTGAGTTGAATAATATAATTCTTGCAATAATTAATTCTGTCAGAAATTAATTCAGAATTAATGAAAAGGAAAGACTTAAGTGACAAACCCAGGTTAAAGTGCACTGCTTAAAGAATGTTATCTTTTGACATTACTAGGTAGGTGGAAACATGTACACATAAATTAAGTGGGCAGTACTCAGTACAAAGTACATGATGATAAAATAGCATCATAAATATCTCATGATCCGTAATGTTAACCCAGAAGGTGAATTTGAACATCCATGTTAGATTAGTCAATCCACCTTCACATCATCATCGTCATGTACATTTTTCCTCAGGTAGAATTGTTTTAATTCAATTGGTATGACTCCCAATGCAGTATATAGTAGACAACTATCAGGAAATAATTATGAATTGTCCTTATGTCTTGTAATAGTATGTTTTGATATAGTGTTATGTGTTGTATTTTTTATTGACTAAATTAAATTATGTCAAATGATGTATCAGTCAATTTAACAAAAACAAAAAGTAAAACTACAGACTCTGATACAAAATGACACAATTAATACTAAAAGTTTCATACAACCGATTTGTATATTACTTAGTGTGATGTATCAGTGCTTTCAACATGTATACTTATATTCAATTTCTAAATTTTTGAAGAAACATTAAGTGTGTTTTTTGGTATTTGGTTACTCATGTAATATATTTGGTATAGGTACTGATACGCCCACTTACTGCTTATTCAGGATGTCATGTGTAAATTCATTGGTTTTTTCCAATTAGTAATACCCTGAGATGGACTTTTTATATTGCTTTTATTTGAGATATGAGAACTTTTAACAACTTATTGAAATCTCTTTGCTCTCATGATATTTTCAAATTTTGGACACAATCTTTCTATTTGACTATATCAGGGATGCTTTTATGAGACAGTTGGAGTAATGTACAACATTTGTTAGTGCACTCTAAGCTTTAGTTTATGATTGAGACCCACCCAGTGTTAACCATGTTCATATGGCTAGCTATTTTCCTTTTTCACTCTAACTGATCAGTTTACTGTACAGTAAAACCTGTATATTTGGTCACCATTTCAAAGTGAATTCCTCAAAATAAAAATACTTTTCTGATCTTTTTCATAATTTGATGACGCATTTATTGTTATATTGTTATCAGAAATGTGGCTACCTCTTCATATGCACATAGTATTGGCTAATTATGATTGACTTAATTCTTACATAAGTTTACTACATTTAAATTGTTTTGTTCAAATTAGAGATGACATTATATGGTTACGTAAACTGTTCCCTTGAAGGAATCGTAAATATACATGAACTGTTAAGTGAGCTCAAAAATGGCACATGACAGTACATCCTTAGATACTGGGATAAATACTGGGTTAAATTAAGTATGGGTGCTCATGTACTCAGGTATTTTGTAGGTTTTAGGAATTAAATTCAGCGTAGAGAGTTTTATGTTGCTCTGAGGTTAAATGTATGAGTAAAAATATACGGGTCGCTATACATTTTTGAACTCCCACATAAACATTGAATTTACTGTAAGTGTAAACACATCATTGGCATTTTATAAAAAAAGCTCAAAAGTGTATGCTAAGTGTCAATATCCTTCCCATTCACTGTGAAAATCAGCAACCCTCTTTCATTGTGATATTTGTTGACATTTAACTCTCTTGAAACTTTATAAAACCTTTTAGTCGTTGAAATAAAATTCAAGAATGACGTCAAGAATCTTGAAAGAACAATTTATATGTTAAGAATACTTTTTCTTTTATATCATATTTTATAATCCTTTTGTTAAATTTGATCAACAGAATTTGCCCCTGGTTACCCTTTGCATTGTTCAATTTCTCTTCTTAAAAGAGAGCTTTGTTAACTAGACTCGGCACTCTGTAGGCAGGGTAGCACCTCCTAACTGTTTCCAAGCAACTAGCTAATTTAACTAATATAAACCTGGTGGATCAACTGATGACCTTCAATTAAATAACAAATGATGGAGTGGTCAAAGTATCTGTTGCTCCATGTCATTGATGAATAGTGCATTTAGTATAATGCGAAAATAATGTTTGCAACAGAGTCTATATTGATGTTTAAAGTGACAGGTTGATTTGATTATAGTGTTGCTATATATTTCAGAAGCGAACAAATAGGCAGTTTAAGCTTTAACACTAATCTTCAAGCTTTTCAATGATTAAAAATGTTACTTATACCATTAGATGTAGAGATGAATTGTTTCAATGTGGTTTAATGAGAAAATGGCAATTGTCATTTATATCGGCTCAGGTCGCAGAAACGTCACACTTCCGGTCTACATCCGGGTCTCTGAGGGAAATATGGCGAGCCCCGTCCAACAGACAACTGGGTCACTGGGTCAATTTATTATTTTTATTTTCAATATTATACAAAAACTAACACATAACAAGATTTTCAACTTATTGCATTTTATTCAGTAGTATTGGAACTACATATAATGATGATTAGGATACCTGACATTATTTCCGCTTTAAGCTTTATGTCCTCCCCAAGGTTAAATCCCTTGGATCATAAAGTTATCTGTATGAGAATCTGAAAATCCCTGGACTTATTTTCTGAAAAGGAAGGTCTATAAACCACCTGTCATTCCTTGGTTCTTCATATAGAAT
This sequence comes from Owenia fusiformis, assembly GCA_903813345.2. Taxonomy (NCBI): domain Eukaryota; kingdom Metazoa; phylum Annelida; class Polychaeta; order Sabellida; family Oweniidae; genus Owenia; species Owenia fusiformis. Next base: position 23,480,415 of record CAIIXF020000001.1, on the reverse strand, counting down.
TCTTGAAAGAATCAATACAGACTCCCTCTGCTTCCTGAAAATTTATCTACTTCAGAATCCCAGGTTCCCCAATGAATCAGTTATGATCTTCTATTGTTGGTATTTGTTTAGCTACTTTTATTGAGCTGTTATAACTGGCAGGTTGACTGTTTTTGACAATTATTGACAATTATCATACATGTACTTACAATCCATTGTATCATCCCTTACATGTATTATAAAATGTTTATAGGTCATCAATTAAATTTAACAAAATGTCATACTGTTTTTGTTTAAGAATGTCTAGTTTTGTCATTTCTTTCCAGGAAAGGCACCTTCAATGGCCCCTTTGGTTACCACGGAAACATTACTTTGAGGGTTATGCAGATTTCCTCAATTGGCCTGCCAAGGTGTTCGGGAAATTGTTACAATATTTCGGAGGTAAAAGCACTGTAATTGTAATTAAACTGCAGGGTATTTTGTGAATGTCAAAATCAGCCTTGAATTAATATAAATGTCATACGACTCATGATCAGCTTTAGATAAATAAGAGATCATATGCATAACCCTTATTATTGATATTTGCTTATTACCTCTATAGTTATACGATTTATTAAAAATGCTTAATACATATCTTATTAAATTCTTACTCTACGTATGAAAATCTGGTAAAGATGAAATATCAGAAATTCAGGAAGGAACTAACATATGAAACACTCCGTCATATTTAGCAACACTTGTGGCAGTTATGTTATCAGTTCTTCTACAGACTGAAACAAGACAAGGAAGAATGCCAGTTTCTCCATTTTGATCTAAGAATTTTTTCTCCTTTAATCAGAGTTAAGTTCTCAATTTGCAAGATTATAGAAACACTTATTGACTTAGCGGAGTCCATATCATGTTATTTCTAAGAATGATTAAATTGATTTCTGATTGATCCCTTATTCCAAAAATGTAATTGAACATTTGTATCTTTGAATTAGATCCTGGAAAATATCTTTAAAATGATAGATGAAAAAACATAATTTATTGTTCCAGAGTGTTTCCCAAATTGCCAAATATATCGTGAATGAACATTAATCTTTTAACCTTGAAGGACATTGTTGAACAAATGCACACAATTTTATTTGTATTTTAGGAGATGTGTACGCCCCAGTATTGTGGCAGGCCTCAATACTACGTGGGCACAAGTACCCAGTAATTGTATTCTCCCATGGTATGGGGGGCAATCGTACCACAAATACAACCTTATTGATGGATGTCGCCAGCTATGGCTTTGTTGTAGCTGCTATAGAACACAGGTGAGAAACATGTAACGTTGGTTTATTGAAAATAAAGTTTATTGAAAATACATATGTGCTGGACTGGAAGGTTTCATTCTAGGAAATGTCAGGACAACAACAGTGGCTTTTAAATCTTCAAAATTGTTATGAAAATATATTTGTAATTGATTTTTTGATAATGAGCCAAAATGGGTTTTGCAAATGTTCACAACGCATCTGATTGTCCTTAGGTTACTCATTATTGAATGATTGAAAATGGTAACAGTAACAATATTTTGTGCCATGATTGCAATCAGCTCATTGCATGTCTGGTAAAATATACAGTGAAACCTGCTTTTCTGGTAATTTAATTGTCCAGTGAAACCTGTAGACTGAAACATGAATTACTGTTCCCAATTTTTAGGATTTTTAGAAAATAGACATGATATTAGCCCAAAATATTTTAAAATTGAGACAATTTTTTGTTTATATTTGTTCGCTACATCTGAAGCTTGTAATAATTTTTGCCATAAACCCCCCTGGCCAAAAAATGCAGTTTTTCACCATTCTGAGCACTTTTTTAGTGATTTTGGCCACTTTTGGACCAAGTGAACCCCCCTGGAATTTTTCAAAAAGTGAACCACCTTGGCAAATCCTGGCTACGGACCTGAAATAAAATATTATATTTTTGGTATATTTTAATTTTGAAATGCATTACTGTATATTATATTTTTCTCTCCTGTTCTCAAGAAAATGGTATTCACGTTTAATAAACTCAAAATCATGAAATTATGAGAAAAGTCATTTCAGGCATTTAACATTAAAAACATTTGTTTTTCAGAGATGGTTCAGCATCTATGACATATCACTTAAAAGACAGCTTTAACAACAATGTGGGTGAAACACGAGGGGAACACTTCCACAGGCTTCCAAGCTTTACTCACGATGCAGAGTGGCTCAAATATGAAAAAATCTCACCATTATTTAACTTTGAATTTCGGAATAAACAGGTATGCTTGAAAATATCACTACTAACGAATAGGTGCTAAATTGGAGTGGTTAAAAAGTGATTTATCAAATTAAAGCTGTACTGATATTTACATTCCATTTACATTCTGCAAATTTTACTTTGCATGGTTATGGGACGAAAATGCTATCTCTAGTGTGCCGGATATCTATATGACTTCCACTCATCTCTTGATATGACACTTAATTATGAATCACATGGGACTATTTTTAGAGCAAATATAGCAAAGGTTTCAATTTAGCTACATTTATACTGTATCACTATGAGCATGGTGTGGGTGATTAAAAAACTATTTTTGTGAGGTAGGCTAATATCATCAGGTGATGTTTTGATAATTTGGTCTTGTAAAATCGATAGGTCAGGCACTATGACTAGGTCACGCAGTCTACTTGCATATTTTTTATTCTTGAACTGGCTAAATGATTAAATCTTGTTAAAAGACCTATGAACTGAAAGGCATGTGTGCAAATGAATGATCAATGTTTGTTAGTCTATCCCATTTTGGATAAATCCTGATGGCCATGCATGTTTAGCTGAGTTGGTAATGTTTGGAAAGTGACTGTTTACAAATTGACTTATGCCCCCTGGCTATAATCCTGTAAGGCCTTTGGAAGGTATGTTAATGTATCAAATGTTTGTCTGTGTTATCAACATGCAAATATGATAGTCATAAATGTCACTTTCACTGAAGCCTTTCTCTTTTTTTATATAAGGGTTAAAAAGTAAATGTAAAAATGAGTGGTTCTGAATCTGATAAAATCTGGATTGGCCTAAAGGCTAATCCGGAGGCCATTCATAAAAAATTATGACTCAAGAAATTTAATTTCATGTTATCATACAATTCATTTTATACATCAAGAAAGACAATGGGTTGACATGTTAATGTCTTGTTTTCACTTTGGACTCCACATCGTTCAAACTATGGTATTTACTTGCCAAACTGTAGGATGATTTGACTCTTTTATGTCATGATGTTTTAACTGTTCAATGATCAGATTCAAATAAACGCTGTTCAAGGTTTTCAATGATTCAACTACACTCCAATCAAATATTTAGCTTTCCTGTTGTTTACTAACTTTGCAACTGTTACCTTGGAAACCATCAATCGCTGTCTACATTCACCATTTGTTTATCACCATAGCAACTGCACCTTATCAGTGGGAGAACCTGCAAATCTTGTGTTCAATCACATGTAAGACAATCTGAAAGGAATGTTTTTGTGTTGAGCAATGAAAAATAATTGATTGAAAAATACTTTTGAATGGCAGGTCTTGAACTTGATTTGTTAACTGGATAGTATAAGATCTGTACAAATATGTGTCTGTTATTGAACATATGTCAGATTAATATTTCTAATCATGATCAACTAGTAATGATCATTTACCATAGCTGTCTAACTAGAGGTAGCGCATATCTCAGATAGCAGGGTTATGTAATTACATTTTGTTCAGATAAGGTAGATAAGGCCAGATAGGGTATCAGTTGCACCAAGAGTCTAATTATTAGAACTATTTCTAATTACAGTTATATCCTGCTTCTCCATTGAATCATAAATAATACTGAAACATCAGGGAAATTATTAGCTTGACAAGTATATCCAGTATGCATGTCTTAAAGAAATTGTGATTCCCAAAAGTTTGAGAAATGTTTCACCTAAGCTTGTATTAGTATTGTACATCATTCAATACCATTCCTAATGATTTGTAGGAGTTCAGAGGTTATTTACATAATTGGTAAAAGTTGTTCTGTGAATCTGGGTATTTAAGTATTGTATGGCATTTAGACAATATTCAATTGGATTTCGTACACTTTGACTTAGAATTTCTTTTTCCTACCCCCCCCCCCCCCCCCCTTCCTCCCTTACCCACATGAAATGATAAATTCCAATATGTGGTCTTGCTGTGTTCTAGGTCCACCACAGAGCTGACGAATGTGTTAATACATTGAATCTACTGACAGCTCTCAATGAAGGAGGAGACATCAACAACGTCCTATGCTTCCAGGAATTAACAGCGCTCAATTTTAAAGTAAGTTTTGCAGATCCATTGGGAAGTTTCCACACTTCCCGTTTGGGCGAACTCCCCCCCCCCTGGCTACGGGCCTGTAGATTATCATTTATAATGTACAAACAAGCGATGGGTTCGCAGTTCGCAGGGTTTGGGCGAACCCACCCTTGGCCAAAAATTCTTTCAAAATCATGCAGTTTTCACCATTTTGAGCATTTCTCAAGTGATTTTAGCAACATTTGGGCCAAAATTGTCAGATGTGAACCTCCCCTGGAAATTTTTGAAAACTGAACCCCCCTTGGCAAATCCTGGCTACGGGCCTGATCTATTATAATAGCATTTATCTTAAGGTATATCTTATACAGTAAAACTTGTAAAGAGGAACACCTCTGTAAGGGGAATACATGCATAAGTAGAACACTCAAATCCAATGACCAATTGACATAATGTTAATTGACCCCTTTAAGTGGAACACCTCCCAAGTGGAACACTTTTAAATGGTACCATAAATGTTCCACTTACACAGGTTTTACTGTACATACCTGTAATATTATTGAAAAGTAATAAGCCACCTGTAAGTCGATCAGATTACAGTTATATACCAGGATATAAGTTTCTGGTTCGTGTGCAGGGAACTTTATTGATTTACAGACTGTAATTGAGACTTACAGACAATGCAGTTTTCATATTATTTTGATGAGTCATAAAATGAATGTTTATTCATTGTTGAATATAGAAAGATTATGTATTTGATATGCACATGATCTATGTAAAAAAACTTAAACCATTTGGAACAATGTTAATATGAACATTGCTAGATGACATGTCATTTCTTTAAATTAGTATACCTTACATTCTTCTATTGGTATTATTATGGGGATGCATCATTATTGCATTAAGTTATTGAAATTTTACCTCACATCCTTGTATCAATGATAATATAAACTTGATTGCATGTTGTCATTGAAATACTACCTAATTCTTCTGTCAATGATGATATAAACATGCATCACAATAACCCAGATGCGAGTAGAAATAATCTTGATTTACGTCATTAAAACTTCAAAATTCAGTCAAAGTAATATCATATTTGAAATCTACATGTAAAATTACATCTAGAAATGTGGTTTTAAAAAGTGTTTATCAACTTTGAAAAATTAATTTTCTTTGAAAATGTGACTTCTAGCTCGGGGAGATTCCCCATAGACCCCATGCTATAAAATCACAAAAAATGAAGTATCTTTTCTTTTAGTGGACAGATAATATTTTGCTTTACTGGACATATTTTCATTAGTATAAGTATTAGACGCATAAGGGTTATATGAAAATTGAGCCACTTAAATTGATAATATTCAAGTTTAAGGGAACTTTCTTATATACCTGCCATGTTAATTGACCCGAATCAGCCACCTGGTGGTGAAACTGGTAACTACATGTACCTACTCGCATTTGGGTAATTGCGTGTCATCATTGATATATTATCTCACATTCTTTTATCAATGATAATTGTATAATCTTGATTGCATGTTATCATTGAAATACCACCTTATCCTTCTAGAATCGGTTCAACTTGAACCAAGTTGCAGTAGTTGGCCACTCATTTGGGGGTGGCACAGCAGTCACAGCTCTTACCAAAGATTCCAGATTCAAGTAAGCAAAACCTTTGTAATCCTGCAATTCTCATATCTACCTATATAATAAAAATATGATGACTTTTTACATGATTATGGAATTACTTTAGACAAAAGAAATTTGACAACCTTGGCCTGAAGTATGATAGAACCACAGAACACAATGAAGGATTTTCCACAGACTCTTTGTTAACCACTTGAATCCCAGGCTCTAAAATCAGCTGAAACCAGAGAATATTTCATTTTTGCCACTTTTTGACATTGTGCAACTTTAGATGCTCAACCTAGTAAAATTAGATGGCAGAGATCATTTCTACACATTTTAAAACAATTTTGTGTAAATTGGACGAAAATTGTTCAAATAGGACCAATTTTAGTGAAAAATTTTGTGACAAATTTGGTTGTTTCTCTGGGTTTCTAGTTCATTATCGTCACTCCAGGTAGTCATGAGGTTAAATACCAAATCACCTTCATATATTTCATTTTTCCAGAGTTGCCATTGCACTAGATGGCTGGTTTGACCCAGTAGAGTCAGAACTTTATTCCAAGATACAAGATCAGCCCATCTTGCTTCTAAACAATGAAACATTCCAATGGGCTGATAACATCAAAGATCAATTCCGTTTAATGCCAGGCAACCTAGATAATGACCAAGGTGACCTAGAAGAGAAGAGAAAAATGATCACCTTAATGTAAGTCTCTTTGTTTATAAAGATTTCACATATATGAAGTACATGTAGGTTTGTTGCCATCTTGACCTAGTTCTGATTTAAGGCAATGATACGTCCTTATTGTACCTCATTTGAAAGCCATACTATACACTGAAAACTGTGAATGCATCTTCAACCGAAATACCTTGAAAATTAGAAGCATGATTATTATATACATGTATCAGGTGGCAGGAGTTGAAATTCTCAGAGCAGTTGGTCAAAATGGCATTATGGACCAGTTGACATGTTGTTTTCCTATACCTACTGAAAACTCGGTCATTTTCATTATTTTCCTATATCTACTGAAAACTTGGTCATTTTCATTATTTTCCAATGAAAACAACTGGTCCATGTCAGAAGTAATTCCGCGCTGGCAATGACCAGTTGACCAGCCCTTAGCTCAAGCTCTGTTTGGTGGATAATCTAAGGTGACAGAGGAGAGTTACTAAAAATTGCAGTTGGCATTACACATATAAGATACCTTAATGCCTGTTTCAGATAATATCCATGCATAACTAAATAAAATTGTTCATCTTTGACTTAAACCCATGTTTGTTCATATTGTAATGCATGTTTTACAGGGGTGGGTGCCATCAAAGCCAGACTGATTTTCAGTTCATGATAAGCAAACAGGCTGGTCGATTCATGAGAATGAGACACACTCTGGACCCAAAATGCTGTATGCACATCAATACCAGAGCTGTAGTGGGATTCCTGAGAAAGGCCTTCAGTAAGCTCATATTCTTGTTTGCATTAAAAGAGCCTATAGCTGCAGCTCACATCTTAAATAATCCTTAAATATTTTAAATTCAGAATGATGTGTGAGACTTGGTCATAAACCTTCTTTCACAGCTATTACCCCTTTAATATTATTGTGTATTTGAATTAAAACCCGGTTTATGGGATTGATCACCTTGTTTTGTTATAATATGGGGAGAGGGATTATGGACATTAATTGTTTAATACCATCTGCTGTGTTTTGAAATTGTTTTGAAATTTTATTTTAAAATTGACATTATATATCAGTAGGATATTTTTAAAAAATGATATGAATTATGATATAAAAAATAATATGTAACTGTCTTTCATGGTTCGCCCATATACTGTACTGTACATCTGATTATCAGTTTGAAATGGAAGAATGGCGAACATTACTAAAAAACAGCTCAGATGATTCTTTCATTTCATTTCATTTTATTTTTTTGTTTATAGTACTGAATCTGCCATCTATTGAAGATAGCAAAGTTCAAGTCTCATAAGATATCTACAAATGTAATGTTTGTATATTTGCAGAAATTCCAAATGTTGAATATTTTGACGAAATTCTTGAAGGAAATCACGAACATTTGATAAGAGGAACTAATGTTGATCTCTCAAGCACATGGAAACCATATTGATTATTGTTTCCATGACAAAATATATGCAGTAGCTATGACAACCATGAACAATTATTATTGAATTGGCAAATCATAACAGAAACTCGATAAACAAGGTATAAAGAAGACAGGGACTTCAAACTAGCAGACTGATCGGGAATCAGAAGACATGAAATAATAATTATGTCCATGAAGAAATCATATGCATATACAGATACATGTATATATGTATATGATTTGCAAATACTGTTCTTATGCTAAATGTGGCACTTGTTTTTAATTTGGTGATTATGACCCAGAACTAATCAAGTGAGATAAAGTGGAAAGAATGAATGAAGTTCACTTCATTTCTATTATCTCTGCCAAAAATTGCCAAAATCATGCTACATTAGTAGAACAACAGTACTTGACATCAATCCAGGACTGAAAAACAGGAGATTGTTATATATTAACATATTACTGGAAGAGGTTTGAGCTTAACAGAAACCCACCTACATTAGGTTTGTGAGAAGTAGTGCTTTGATGCTTACCTTTTGCATTGTTTGCCCATTGTTCATGGGTTTGGGGTGACAAGTACTATCAAGACAGTATCTGGTATAACATTGATATCCAGTAAAACCTGTATACAGTGAACACCTATGGACCAAAAAAGTGTTCACTGTAGGTAGTTGTTCACTGCAGAGGGGATTTAATACAACAGGAGGCAATGTAAAATGTGTCTTGAAGTGGTGTTCAGTGTTCACTAAATAAAGGTGTTCACCAGAGAAAGGTGTTCACTAAGACAGGTTTTACTGTAGATTATAAGAGAACAGACCCAAAGGAAAACAAGCTAATTGATGGAATAGTTACGAATTGTGCGTCCACAACATAGAACAGTTCTAAAGCGGCTGTTTCAATGTTTTTGAATCACCGTGATATTATCATATCAAAAACTATGTTTACATACTTGTATGTATCAGATGTAGAACAGTTCTATATCATGACATTTTCATACAGTGCATTTATTTGTTTTGCTCGATTTTATGGCCAGTCGTCAAGCTTTGGAATTGTATCTCTTTATAGAATATTTATATCAGTACATGTCTTTGAACATGTCAGTATTTTATATTATACACATGTGCCTTCATGCAGTTTGAGATACGCTTTTATTATGCCATTTAATAGTGATTTTTCACAATGTGCTTTATTTATATAGTGTTGTCATGACAGTGAGTGTCAGAGAATCTCTTAGCAACCAATGCATAGCAACTGAAACAATCTTCAGGAATGGTAGTACTATGTTTAGCAAAGTCTTCCCCTGTGAGTACTTTATGGTGTCTATTGTCTTATTTGTACAGAATATAAGTGCTGGTATTGAAAATAGATAGTGTAGGTAGTTTTACTATTTCAATGATGTAACAAAATGGAGTAAATGGGATTTTCAACTTACATGTACATGTATATCAATATCAAAATCTTATGTTCGAATGAAACAGCCTTATTTATGACAATGTGGATCTAGCACATGGCTTATCAAATGTTTGATAAACCTTTAAAAACTAATAGAATTCTAGCCAGGGAGCAACCCTCTATCCTGTGATTAGTTTGCATATTGAAATTATTCACCAAATTGTCTAATCAATTGTACTTTTTGGACATTTTTTCAATTTTTTATATGTTGGAGATATTGGAATAGGAAAATTCCAAAATGTGATTATATGAAATATTCACATCAAAAGCATGAGTTGTTCTTCTTTTTCATACTAATCATAGGACATTGTCATAGTTATTTTGAAAGCACTCAGCATGACGATGTAGATTAACTGAAAAGCATGGTTGGTGCCCAACATTCTAACTGAATTGCAAAATATGAAGTAGTAAAATGGAGGCCAGTTCTATAAATGAGGTACAAACTCATATTTAGAGATATACGAGCTGGGGGCCATTAACAGAAACTTTATTTAGTTAAGAATACATAAAATCCATTGCACTCTAACTATGATGTCATTATATCCATGGTTACAACAATTGATTTACGAATTTGTAACTTAACGAAGTTTCTGTTAATGACCCCTTGCTCGTATACACTCAGCTTGATGTTGTATGAATTTGCAACTACTTCTCAACCATTTGTTATGATCAATGTTTATATTTACTTGTTGCATATGTGTATTTGCATCAATGGCAAAAAGTGTCTTTAACTTTACATATGCAGTAGCAAGGGGAGCCAAACTACAAGAGAATGGTCTGAGATTGTATTTTTTCATTATCGAATATTTTTAAATTGAGGGATAATGAAATCAAAACCACTAGTGATTCTGGTTTTGAAAGCCAAGAAGTCATATCCTTCCATCTGTTCATCATATGCATGTATGTGAAAATCAAGTGTCTTTTGTAATTAGAGTTTATAGATTTTGTACAGAACTACCAAAATGCTCACAAGTTATATGTACATGTACTAGCCTAGTATTTGTCATCATGATGTATTTTATGCTTGCTTATTTTACAGTACATACATTAAACAAGGAAGAATAGCTTCAGTGAGGAAAAGTTAGAACTATGAACATTAGATCAGGATTATTTTTACAGTTACAGTTGTGTTAAGGTTTTTAATGTCACCACCAAAATGATGTTTTTATACAAAATTGTTCTTTAGTTCATGTGTTTATCTCACTCATAGTCTCCATGTGTATGACACAATGGGCCTACGTTTATACCCAGTCTAGACAAGAATACTTTTTTTTGTTTACTTGTTGATATTCAGAGTGTTTGAATAAGCGGACCACACATCATACAACAATATCAGGATCCCACAAACAATTATCCATGGGTCTTTTATGGTTCCATCATAAAAAAAACTATGAAATATGGGATATTCACTTGCCTTGGTGGTATTGATAAACAAAATACAATAATACAATCTACAAATAACCTGACTGTGGCATATAGAGAATACCTACCCCTACTATACAAGATCTAATGTTTATAGTTCTTTTTGTCCTCAATAGTTCTTTTTTCCTCAGTACATGTACAGGTGGGCCAAAAAACCAATACCAAAGTTTAAAGATAAATGTTTCATATGATATATCTTAAACTAAGGCACCCCTGGTGTCAATTTTAGCCTCCAACTCCACAAGAAAACAACGGTTCCAATCGGATGGTGTCATATTGTTAGGAAATGATTTATCTTTAAAATTATATATAATACATGTCATGATTCAACATATCCTATGATATTCATTTTTAAACTTGAGTATTGATTTTTTGTCCCACCCTGTAAATATATAAACATTTATATTAACATGTACATCAACAACAATGCAACTTGTGATCTGTGATTGAAAAAAATGTAAATAACTGTTGTATATCTATTTATGTATGGTAGATTTAACTATTTTTGGAAAATAAAAGAAACCATGGTGATTTTATAAAATGTGGCACATTCAAGCAGAATAAATTACTCACTACAATGTGTGAAATTATAAAGGCAGAGTAAGAGGCTTCTCTTCTGGAGCTCTCTCCTAATAAGAACAAGAGCCTCATTAAAACTAAGCTTCACTGTGCCTCATAAGGTAGGCGAGTAGAACTTTTTACTTTTAGGCTCGCAAACGTATGTAAACAGGTTTCAAAATTGTCATACTCAGCCTACATTGATCAAAGAATTTGTAAACATATTATTTCATTGCACATGAGAAAAGCTTGTAACTATAGTGGAAATCAGTCATCTTCCATCTGTGATTTTGTAACTATATTTTCACTACTGTTTTCAATAAAAAGGAAATATAAAATCAAATTTGCCTTTTGTTCATTTTGTGATTCATGACCCACTCAAGTATGTGGGCTAGAAGTACAAGTTCAAATAGTGAGACATTACAAATGTAATGTTTAGATAACCTTTTCATAAATTCATCCTTTGAAATTGTATTTATTTTTCATTATAGAATGAAGTTTGATTAAGGTCAATTCAGTATTTTTATATCTTGAATCGAAATTTTTACCTTTCACTTTTCAATTACCCTAAAGGCCAAAAGAATTCCAAACCTCTATGGCACTTGGTTTATCTGATTCTATTTAATATTAGGCCCATGTATGTTAGTCATCTGTTAAACTGGAATTCTCATAATCAAAACCACTCTTCATTCCGGTAGCCCTCGAGTTTCAAACTTATTTTGGGGGATGTAGAGTTTGCATAAAGATAAATTAAACTTGGCCTCTATGGTATCTATGAACATGGCAAATAACAGGGGCTTTCCAAACTGTAATCATATTGACTTAACTATATAAATACCGTGAGTGCATTTCTACATTTTACCATTGTGATTCCTTTTAAGCAAGGTCAATGAATGGAGCATTCAACTTTTACAAATTCAATCTGACTAATTTCAATATCATTTTCAATTTACAATTAAGTAAGGCTATTTGCAAAGTAAGCAGAAGAAATACTATAGGTCTTATACTGAGGCTGGTGAACGATTTGATAACAATTTTAATAGCAACTGCCCTCTATCTTTCAAGACAAAATATACCGAAGGGCAACATTGGAGACTTATTTAAAAACAACTTAAGTATTCATTTGTCAGGTTTTATTTCATATAAAACAATAATGTAAATTTAAATATAATATCTGCACACATTTGATATTTTTACATGTTTCTAAGGCAACAAGAAGTCACAACAATTACCTTATTTTAGGAAAGCTTACCATCCGATAGATAAATAATTACCTAAAATAATTAAACTGATACAAAAGTCTTATGATGCTTCCAATAAACCATATATTAGGCTAGTGACTAATACTTTAAGTTAAGTTATGAATGCTGTGCCTTATATACTTTCAATGTACAATGTACAAAGCTCCCAAAGTACGGGCACAAAAATGCACATAACTAATATTTCATTTTACAAAGCAAAACATGTACAATCATATAAATTTTCTTCTCAGACAATTAGAAGACTAAACAAGGCATTAACATGACAAAATGTCACCACCTAGTTGCTCACGATATTATGAGTTCAATCTTAAGTAAGATTTGAATTTCTGAGAACTTGTAGATGATTTTGAAAAAATAAATTCGTCAATTTGAAGCGAGTTGAAAAAAGACCTTTTTTACCCTGAAAAGTTCATTAAAGGTGCAATCTCAAATCTAAAGTCAGATTTGAACTTCTGAGAACTTGTAGATGATTTTGAAAAAATTGGTCAATTTGAAGCAAGTTGAAAAAATACTTTTCGACCTTTTTTTACCTTGAAAAGGTCATTGAAAGTCAAATCTTATATATATAGTCAGATTTGAACTTCTGAAAACATGTAGATAATTTTGAAAAAAATTGTTGTCAGTCTGAACAGTATTTGTTAAGTTATTGGAAGTTGTAAGAATTTGTTACAGACGCCGCAGCTGATCGCCAACCACCAACCCCCATAAAAAGGAGACCATAACAATATGTCACCACTTTTTGGTGGTGACATAACAAAAGCATATACTCCAACTCATTTACCTTTGAAGCCACATTTTAATACACTTTACAAAAACACATTAATGTAACCTACTGTACCTCACATTCAAAGGAGAGGTGATGTAATATATGCATCAAAATATTCAATTTAAATCATGTTGAAAATGCCAACTAACACACCATCAGTCACTTATCTGCTGATGCAAGCATTCAATAGAAGTTCAATTAATTGTAGTTATGTATTGGAGTTTGTAGTTTTAAGCTGTAAAACATAAGTTTACTTACAGACATACCCCATTATTCTATCTTATATTGACTATTTACAATTGATTTTGTACACATTTATATCTGATAAAATGATGTGGTATATTTAACAAATTATATTCACAAATTCCATACTTCCCCAAAGTACATTAGTGAAATTCATGAATGTATCATATATATATAAAAAAAATTGTTTTTAAAAAACAAGGGAAGAGTTTTAGTTTGTAAAACTTATTTAACAAAGAATTGTCACCCTTTTCATTAAATTATACTAATATCTTTTCTTGTATTGGCCAGGTAACATTCTCTTTTACTAGACATATTTTAATTTACATAACTATTTGATACATAAGGGTGATACGAAAATTGAACGACTAAAACGGATAAATATTGAACTTAAAGGGAACTTTCTACTATACCCGCCATGCTATCTGACCCAAACGAGCCACCTACTGGTGAAACTGGTAACTACCTACTTGCATCTGAGTTACTGAATTTCAATCATTTTTAATTCAACAAAACCAGGTTTATTTTTACACATTAGTATTTGTCCAAGCTCCGCATCCTTTCTTATTTTAAAGTTACTGTGAGCTACCTACTAAAACATATATAAATCTTGGCATATAAATAAACCTATTTTTAAACAATTTTTATACAATTACAATTTTTAGCAAGACAAAACTTCAGAAAGATTTTTGCAAATCGCTATAGCAAAAATGTGACAGTTAATGTAACAGGCTTATGGTATTCTATAATTCCTTATTTACCCAGTTTATTTTTTTTATAAATTACACATTGGCTTCATTGATATACATGTCATATCATACAGCAGACTTGTAATTAATAACACATTGTCCTATTTTGAATTTTGCCCCAATCCTTCTAAGAATACAGAAAAAACACAAGGGCTTAGTGCAAGACCAATTATTTCATATTTCCAATTATGTGCTCATTGACTTTTTTCATATAATGTGTGAAAACTTTGCTTCTGGTATACAGACATCTTCGCAAACTCGGTCTTCACTGTGTTTATCAATCGACTGGAGCCGAGTGAACGAAGATGGTAAACAGATGAGGAAACCTTAAATAACTTGGTTATTAAATAAATCCACATGACATAAGTTAACCCAGGTACAGACAACCTTTATGAAACATCAGACACATTAAACATCAGACACATGTGTATGCTGATTTAAAGTTGTACTTTGCATGACAAGTTCATAAACTAATCAAATTGACTGAAAAAATGTTAAAAATCACACACGTTTTTTTAACAACGCTCATACAAATTTTTGTCTCAAACAATGTTGATGACACAAATAAATAATCTACTATCCCAAATAAACTACAAATAAAATTAAATCCATTGATTTACAATTACGAGCCATTCATATATTACCATTATAGAATGGATGCACCACCCTAATGCAATTGATAGTTTGACCTAATTTGATAGATACAACACCCTGATTTGATAGATACCCACCTAATATGATGGTAATGGACACTCTAATGTGTTGAATACCCAACCTAATGTGATGAATACTCAACCTAATGTGATAAATACCCCAACATAGTGTCAAGGATACACTAATGTGATGGATACTCACTCTAATGTGTTGGATACCAAACCTAATGAGATGAATATTCGAAAATAGTGTCAAGAGTACACCAATGTGATGGATACCCATTACCCATCATAAAAAGAAACAGTCGGTACCTTATGCAAATATGTTTAAGACAACACTTAAATCTGATAGATACCCCACCCCAATATGATAGATACCCCACCCAAATTTTATGGATACCTTATCCTAATGAGATGCACCTTTATCCTTTCTCCTACTGCTCCTCCAACTTCCTTTCTTCTTTTCCTTATGTTTATGTTTGGATGGTTTACGACTAGAGTCAGCAGGTATCTCCTGATACAAATGTTCAGATTTCTGCCAGAACGTGTCTGGGACATGGTGAGAGTCTATATGTACCATCTCATTCTGGGACAATCTATTACTGCTTCCAGTGCTTGACTGGGACATATCACTAAGAGGTCGAACACAGTCATATCCTGGATCACCTGTCTCAGAATCTACGTGATCTCCAGTTCCACGCATCCTTACTCGCTCTACATCTGACACAGTCTGATAGCCCGGGACATCAATACCTTCTAGTCCCGGGTGTCGTTTAGCTACAGAGGTCATATCAACCCCTCCATTATTATGTTCTGTTTTTGACATAGAATCTGGTGGTGATGCTCTAGCTTGAGGAATATGGTTATCATACCCAGGAGCCAAGCGACTTTTCCTCGGTTTGTTTACAACAGAATATAAAGGCATGTTACTGCTGGCACCTTGGCTCAACCTGGCGTGGTCATCGATATGTATTGTCTTTCTTGATTTCTTAGATTTGTCTATTTCTGAGTACAGAGGGGACCCTGATGGATCAAGCTGCGGACTTGGGAAGCTGCTGGATGCCACACTACTCTTTGGACGACTGATCACATCATATCTAGGGTCAATATCTGTGTCATCTGAAAAATAAATTGTATGCATGTAAAATATTGTTTTTTTGTGTCAAGAGAACATTAAATAGTGTGTTTATGATTTGGTCATATATTGCTTTGTGCAGTGAACATGTGTTTATGATTTGGTCATGTATTGCTTTGTGCAGTGAACATCATCATGAGTCAGTATCTGATGAAGATGAGGGCCATTTTCTTCTCTTTCAAAATAGCGAATGGTAAGTGTTGATTTTATTATACCATTGCATTAAACCACTTTACTGTGGACATTTGGCTCAAGATACTGACCAGTGATCACTATTTTATTAATTTTTATTATGTTCCGGGCTATTAACTTCTTTATTGCACTCATTGCAGTTTTTTGTTTGTTTTTTGTTTTGTTTACTAGTAATAATTAAATAAATTAGTAGGCGAACATCAATAATTTCACCTTGTCCTTATCTATGATAACATACAGGGTAACCAAAACAAGGCATTAACATGCAAAATGTTACCACCTTCCATTTGTTACAGATGCCAAACACCAACTACTGGACACCATCCACAAAAAAGTTGGAGGCTACGACTATAACAATATGTCACCACTTATTGTGGTGACATAAAAATGGAATCACCTAAAATTGTAATTACTTGTAATATAATCTATGTTATCAGCATTATACTTTCGAGGGTATAGAAATCTAAGGATACGTCCAATTTTTAGGTAATTAAAATGCACAATGCAGATCTGTAAAGTATACAAATAATTTGATTCTCCATGACAAGATAATGAGCATAATGTCATTAAGTTACTTTAATTTACTAGATCAATTACACATTTATAAAAGAATTCGTTACAATTTTGAGCTGTTCTGTTTTATTAGGGTTCCTCTGTACAATATTGCAAATAATTTATTGCTTTCTAATTAATGTCTATTCATAAAAGCAATCTACTCATAAACTATATGCATACATACCGAAAATTCAAAATGAAAAGTTTAAAACATATTGTAATCTTAGGAATTTTAACATTCAATGCAGTAGTAATTTTCACAGATGCATCAAAGAAGATGTCAGGATCATGTACAAAAAGAAAAGGACCAAAAAATAGAACACCAACGAACTTCACTGTGTATGAAAGAACATTTACAATAGTTGCTGATGGGGTGAGGCTTTCATTCACGAAAGCTCCATGGCCAAAAACATGGCAGGACTTTTGGCATGATATTGGGTCATCGGCAGTCAAGTTTGGTAAGAACTGTGGTGAAGAATTTTGTATCTTTAAGCAATTAACCTTTGGGTTAAATGAGTAAACAAGTTGTGTCTTTCAAAACCAATTTCAAGTTTTATAGACTGAATGTTGGGTTTTGGTCATCAAAATAGAAAAGGATCTAGTAGAAAGACTTTTGAAACACAAAAAATCATTTGGGACATTTATAATTTCCCAGTTTTACCCAAAAACATGAAAATGTTTCGAACCCCTTTCCCAAATTGACATTGCAATAGATATATTATTAAGGTCTTTCACATTTGAAACTGCTCCTCCATGGCGGACAAAAAATTAAACATTTATTTTATGAAAAAAATGTATAAGACCCAATACCTATAGATCGAATTAATATCTTCAAAGTTATACTTAAACCAGATGTAAATATTATCATGTCACAATACTGTATTGTGCTATTCAAAAGTTAAAAAGAAACGGCACATTGTTGAGTATGATAACATCTGGTGCCGTTTTCAATAGCTTTTACACCTAGCATTATTGGACTTCGACCAGAAGCAAATGATATACCAATATGCATAAAGTAGTTAATTTTCTTTGTTACAATGTAACATACAATTTTTTGTGTTTTTATGAAAAATTGCTCCTCGACAGTAGACAACTCTTGCACTCCGTGACACTTCTCTTTGTAAAGGAAAAGAAAATTTCCAGAAGCCGCCTGTCTGGGTAGTACTATATACTAGTATATTCAGCTAATGATTCAGTGTAGATGCTAGTGAAGATGCTCAAAATTTTCAATATTGATGGTACATCTAAATATTGTTATTGTGAGGATGTGGCGTGCATCAATAAAATCAAAAATCAAACATTTCATAATCATTAAGAGATGATTAATATTCAATTAATATTATTTCATTGACATCTCACGAACAGTCCTGTTTTCCCAGTCCAGATTAATGTCAAGCTGGACAAAAACAGGGATGATTAATTGGTAAGTATATATGACATATGTAAGTATTTCTAAGATAATCAGCTATCTGCTGTTTGAACCCTATCAATACATATTTTATAGTAAACCAGTGAAATGAAGTAATATGTAGATAAGCATTGTTTTTCAAAGGGAGAGAATTCATCATGTGGGCAGAGGAGAAATATGGCATTGATGCTAATGCAGTAACAGATGACCAGTTGACCAATGGAGATGAGGTGGACTTGGGTGATTTCATCTTTAGCCCATACAAACCTGATATATCATTTAGAGTTATAACAGAAACAACTCCTTCCAGGGTTAAATATTACAGGAATACAGAAGTCGATGATGGGGCTTTTCTCATAATTCCAAAGGTACCATACACATATAAGGCCACAGGTATGGAGCTTCTAGTATTTTTTTTACACTTTGTAAGCTACATTGTTCATGGGTTTGGTCAAGTTTGTTTAGTTTGTATTGCAATACAAACACAAGCTTCTTACACGATGTTAACCTTTGTGGCTGTGCTAATGTCTACTGAAGAAATAACATGGGGATATTTCCCACTTTCCAGTTTTCTGATGAAATATATGCCAAAATCTTTTATGTCCACTTGTAGAGTCTTTGCAAAAGCTCCAATGGATTAGTTTCCCTTAGGAAATATGATACCTTACCTTGGATCCATATCTAAAACCCCCCATAACATATACCCCTCATATAATATATCTATTATCAGGTGGTTTAAACGTGACCATCCCTGAAGGAGCTATTGTCTTCATGGGAGCATATCTAATGGAAACTGATCAAGAATGTGGGTTTAGCAGTGAGCCAGATGTGATAACCTTCACAACCAAGACTTATCTAAAATATGATGAAAATGGATTTGGACCACTGGACTGTGACATGTATCATAGAAAGTATGGAGTCGGAGAACAGCTTGGTTTAGGAGTAGAAAAACCTCCAAATCACTTTAAAGAAGCTTCTGTTATCTTCTTTCCTCCTCCAAAAACTGGATCTTAGAACATTTTCTGAAGCTCACCAGCCTTGTCCAATTATAGTTTTGCAGGACATGTGTAGATATGGAATATTGAAATTATGAGGATTTAAATTTTAAATAAATATTAAAGGTAAATGCATAAAATCATAAAAAGTTTCCACCCTTTAACTGACCTCTATTTTCCGCAACTATATTGAATATTGATTATCATAATATTTGTTGTATCTACATTTTTGTCAAACATTCAATGTAAAAATGTAGGGTTCTCAACAGTGTTCTTTATTGGCACTAAAATTCTCATATGAATCAACATTTTTTTGGTGAATCATAACAGAAGGAAAGCTCCAGTCTTTTGATAAAGTATTCTTCTACATAAACAGATTTTCTTGATTTATTAGATTTTTTTTGTAAATTTCATTTGTTGGGATAATGATACACCAGTGATTTCCCCAGCATTAAAGATAGTGGGAGCAGCACCCACCTCAGATTTTGTAAATAGGCTTGCGCCCACCTGAAAATCCATTTGCAAAATGAAAATTTGAAAATGAGAGAAATCATGAAAAATGGGCATATTTTGACCAATTTGGTTTGAATTGTGAAAATGAGAATTTTGCAACCACTTGAGAAAAAATCTTGTGGAGATCACTGTACACATTTCTGTAAGGCAAGAAATGTTGTTTTCTTTAAAATAATTGATGCACATGATACACATTTCTTTGAGGTCAAACCTTGCAAAAATCATTCTTTTTAGTGATACAATACAAAACCATTTGATGAATTGTGGATGACTCAATGCACTCATGTCTTGTATCATAGACTTTGAATTTGGGCTGCACTCCTCATGCAGTCTCGACACAAGATATATATGGTTTAAATCATGTAATACATACTTCCATGGGGCTAAAGAAGTGTAAAAAGATCATAAGGCTAAAGAACAAACTACAACTACCTTTACTTCTACTAGCAGGTTTCTCATTGGCCGATGAGCTAACAGCAGAGTCCTGGATACCTGCATACAACGAGCTACGGTTGGAGTTCTCACCTAGCAACAACAACATTTTCACATGGTAACCATGACAATAACAACACAAAAAGTAAACATAACAATAAACACAAAAACAGCAAGCCCTATTTCAGAAGCTTCTAAAATTGTTCTATAATAGGGAAATATCCAAAATATGCCTATTAAACCATGTTTATTCAACTTGAAAAATCACAAAAACAGTTTTCTTCTATTCACAACCTTTATCATTCGAAATCAAAGAACATTTCGGATCAGACCCTTTATTTACTGTTTTAAAACACTGAACTGAAATCAGGATCAAGTTAGGATTCGAAACATTCTTTCAAATAAAAAAGATTGTGAGTAGAAAAAAACTGTTTTTGTGATTTCATAACCAACCTAAGAATACTCAAACACGTATTGAGCATTTGTTGGCCAGTGTGCTGCACCAGCTATACACTACACACCATTCCACACACCATTCCTAGTGGAACAAATATGCCAAGTGTCCTTTGGTGTATTCTTCAGTTTAATTCAATTCAAACCCCATGCAATTCCCATCCTCGCAATAATTTTTAACTACTGTCATTTTCAAATCATGCATTTATGCAGTTCACAGTAATCCTGATTACTGTATGAACATGGTGATCAAAAATTCCTTAAATTTCATGATCACTCTGTATTTCTGATAATAGGCATATTGGGTCAAAAAGAAAATAGATTTGAATACAGGGTAGCACATAAAAGGTAAATAATTGCAGCGAACATATATATATAAACATCACTACTGAGCTGAAACTTCATAAAAACAATAAAAGCAACAATTGAAAGATGCATGAACATGAGATATGATATGGAACATTCAGAAAACCAAACTTGGGAAGCTGACTTATGTTTGTACATGTAGTTAACATATATAAACTTATCATACCTGAGTTAGGGGATATTTCAGCATACACCTCGCTGGCACTGTACTGGCTAGTTCTGTTTAAATCTGATAGAGGGGGTGTGACAAATGGGATACTGTCTTCACTCTGAAATGGAAAAAATGTAACAGGGTGTTCTAACATCCATAACTTTGAATGGAGGACATAAAGGGTGATCTCAGTTGTTCAAAACATCAGTATTTGGAAAATTATAGAGGTTGACTATGTGTCCCTAGCTCCAATTGACACCATACACAAAACTACTTGTAATTATGCACAAGTTAAAATCAACGTACATGTATTCCTCTTCAGACTCCAAAATTTCAAACATAAATGTCTAATCTTACAAACTTTCCCTCATTTTATGACATGGGGAAGTACTCTCCAATCATACTTTAAAGACTTACAATAAAGCGCAAAATTTTTCTCACGTAGTATTTGATTTCTGGAAATCTATGTGATTAAAATCTGTGTGATAAAAATGAATCAGCCCAGGAATCAACATGTACAGTATATTGAAAGTTAGATTGTATGTATTATTTTGAGAGATAAAGAGACTAGACAGAGTACATAAACAATGTGTATATAGGTAATACAATGGGTTTCACTTCCTTAAACTTAATGCCCAACTTAATCCTCCAACTTCCTCATAATACTAGTACTATACCAGTTGACTCAATACTTACTTTTTACTTTCATTTTCAAACAACTTCTGATATAATTCAATAAAACAAATCTTCCTTACAAACCTGACTACTGACAGGCATCAATCAACTCAGTATTCACTGGGGAGTATCGTGATGCAACAACACTGTGTTGTTGCATCAAGATGGCCAGACTTCCGGTGATAGATTTTCGTAAGATATTTTGTTTTCCCAATTTTAACCCATTTCTAAGACGAGTTTCTCAATAACCATACACGTAGAGTTAGTGCACGATCTATGTTTTAAATAACTGCCATTGGTATACATGTAGCATCATCAAGAAACAATTAATTCACGGTTTTTGTTCCTCACTATTGATGCAACAACACCAAACCGAAGATGCAAAAACACTCCTCTAGATTTGAGCAATGATGCAACAACACCAATGTATGGCATATTGTTAAACAATAATGTAATAGAATTTAGGTCCCCAAAAAGGTAAATTGGGAGTGGTACACTAATCCAAGGGGTCGTAATATTATATTGGACATTCATGTTATGTTATTCATCTAAAAATGTGTCGCTTCATTTTATACTCTTTTATACCTAGGATTGCCTTTTCTGAAGCTAATGCATCTATCAAATATACACATTTATAAACATATGATCAAATATACACTCCCCTCCACAAGTTTGGCAACCATACTTGTTGAAGCCTTTTTATATTTGAATTTTTATTTACATAACCTACGAGGAAATACTTATGATATTGATGGAAATGTACATGTAGATTGTCAGGATACAAAAATCTGTGTCCTCAAATAAAGGAGTATGCTTGAAATATCATCAATTTGCCAATTGTATTTCCCATACCATAGAAAATAACAAGGCATTAACATGACAAAATGTCACCACCTAGTTGCTCCTGGTTTCTCAATACAATGCAAATACAATGAGTTCAATCTTAAGTCGGATTTGAATTTCTGAGAACTTGATTTTGAAAAAAAATTGGTCAACATCTGGAGTTTTTTGATCCTGAGAAGTCATTCTCAAATCTGAAGTCAGATTTGAACAATATAGCACAATATATTATAGCACCCAAGGGTGCGATATAAATGAACAGACCTTTACTTTGTCAGCATCTACAGAGGCATAATCTTCATCCACATTACTAAGAGTACGTGAGTTGGCCTCCCTGAGCTGTTCCTGTTGACGCTCACGGATACTCTGCAACGACTCACGTACTGTTACTTGATTGTATGGTGGCTCCCTCTCCTGGTCCGTCACTGAACTTGTTCCCTGAGGAGCAGAGGAACTGAGGGGTAGATTAGCTGCTGGAATGTGGGGGTTGAGATTTCTAGATGGTAAGTTTGGGCTCGTGGATCTGGGGGGTTGTTGTAGGGGGCTAGAGTCAAGATATCCTCTGTTGGGTACAGGGGGTGGAGTAATAGCAGCATAGTCATCTTCTGTTGTGGCATAGTCGGGGTCCTCTTCACCAGTGTCATTCTTGGAAGTATCTGTTTTAATCTTGGAGTATGGAGGTTCACCCTTCACTTTCGAATATGGAGGCTCTCCTTTCACTTTGGCATAGGGGGGCTCTCCTTTGACTCTAGTGTATTTTGGGTCTACTCCTCCAACAGCCCCACTTGCAGAGTCACCAGCTGTCTCACTAGTGTCATCTTTCACTGTATTATATGGATCAATAATGCTATCATCCTTATCATCATCAACACCTGCAGGAATAGCACTGGACCTCTCAGCTGCCTGTTTGCCAATATTTTGAGGATAGTCTTTTGGTATACTGTAATAGTTCTCTTCTCTACCCTCAAAAACGGCATCATCTGAGCCACTGAGGGGTGTATGGACTCCAGGGATCTCGGGAAGTCTGCGAGCAATAGTGGCTGACTTGGTTGACTCAGCCCTGGAAAATACATAGAAGATGATATCAAATCATAACACATTGATACCAGCAAGTGAAAATTGGTAAGTTATGGAGAATTAGGATATTTTGATCAGAATTGGTAAAGTAATGTAGAATACAGTGCTGAAAACACCATCAATCATCACTACATAGACATACTACTGGTTTACTGTACAAAAAGTACATGTATAGTAATTCTAATTTCAGGCAAACTGAATACAAAAGACAAAACATTAGGCATTAACATTTAACTTATATTTGATTATATACCTGTGTTTATCATTGCTGTTTGATGAAACATTTTCTCTGATATGTTCATGTGTTGCAGATCCATTACTCTGTCTTTTAGCCCCCTCTACTTCAATTTGGAGATTTGCTGAGTCCACAATATCCTATAAAACAAATACATGATTGTAAAATTCAAGTTTTCTAGGTGTTTGCCTCGTGTCTATGTGTCTGCATGCTTGCCTTTGGGTAGATTGTGCCTCATTGCTTCCCTGTAAGTATACATATTTATGTCTGAATGCTTGAAACTGAGTATATTTGTCAGTGTGCTTGATTTTGGGTACATTGTGTCTCTTTGCTTCCCTGTAAGTATACAAGTTTGTGTCTGCATACTTGACACTGAGTATATTTGTCAGTGTGCTTGATTTTGGGTATATGTGTCTGTGTGCTTGCCTTAGGGTACATTGTGTCTCTTTGCTTCCCTGTAAGTATACAAGTTTGTGTCTGCATACTTGACACTGAGTATATTTGTCAGTGTGCTTGATTTTGGGTATATGTGTCTGTGTGCTTGCCTTAGGGTACATTGTGTCTCTTTGCTTCCCTGTAAGTATACAAGTTTGTGTCTGCATACTTGACACTGAGTATATTTGTATGTATGCTTGTCTTTTGGGTATTTGAGACTGTTTTCTTGACACAGAGTTTATAATATATGCTTGCTTGTATATGTTTGTGTTCATGTCTTTGATTTTATGCCTCTGGTTGATTTATAATTGTCATGAAAAACTATTTGAACTCACATTATTTGTATTCATATTATTTGAACTCACATTATCTCTTGATGACCTCCTATCAACTCTTGGGGTCACAGTCTTCAACTCTAGATTTTTATCTCTGAAAAAATAATACATCATTTCATTTAATTGACATTCATCATTTCAATTTACATCATTTTATTTAACTGATATTCATCATTTGATTAAACTGACATTCATAATTTAATTCTTTGGCATTCATGACCTTTATTTAATTTAACATTTATGAACTGATTCCTTTTTTACAATGAGAAACTGTGAAAGTGTGACATTACTGTTAGCTCCATTTTTAATATTTTATTTATATAACAAAATGTATCAGCTGTGCATTTAGATTAGAAAGGCAACATGTACACAAAACATTACTGGAGAATTTAACACTTGATTTTTCATTTTCTATATGTGGAAATCCATGTTTTATCATTTGCAACATTTCAAAATATTTGTGATTGTGAAGAATATATTGGCAAGTCCTACCAATGAATATATTCTTCACAATTATAAATATTTTGATTCCCAAAATAATCTTGCCATTTTGTCACAACCTATATTGTTAGTACCTCAACTGAAATACTCGATTCTGATTGGTTGATTAGCGGTCAACAATATGCACTGTTGACCGCTACTAGATACTGTTGACCGCTACTTTTGAAAAAAGTTCCATGACGTCATAATATTGTAAACGTTGATGAAAGTGATTTTTTGAGTTTACTAGACGACAAGAATGGCAAAAATGCAAATAGAAACGTAAAATCAACATTAATTTACTAATGACTCTACCGTGATGTGCCGAATATAGAGAGTTTAGCTACCACTATCTTCAGAATTTCTAAAAAAATATTGCTGACGTGGTTCGGAGAAAAGATTATGAAATGAAGCCATGCCGATTGATGATTGCCGTCTATATGATTGTGTATTACTAGTTTCTTCGGACTAACAAAACAATTGTAGACCTCTCCATTCGGTCAACCGTCAAAATCGTATACCTCGACTGTAAACCTTGAAACTACTGTTGACCTCGACCTTCGGTCTCTGTCAACAGTAGTTTCTCAGTTTACAGTCTCGGTATACAATTTTGCCGGTTGACCTCTGGAGAGGTCAACAATTGTATACTGTACTTCTGATTCTGGCTCTCACTTACCCTTCTTTCTTCCCACACACGCACAGAGCTAACGCTATCACAATCACCATGGAAGCACAAATGGTTGATATGGCAACAAATAACATCCCTGCTTCACTGCCAGGCAGGAAGTCTGCAGTTGCTTGGTAGGCCTCATCAAGGGAAAGCAGCCTGCGCTGTTGGAACCCTGACTCCATTCCTGAAACACGTAAAAACATGACATTAAAGCAAACAGCAGGTTTTACAACCAGGTGTGAAAATTTTACTTAAAACTGAACAGACTACAATAATTCTTCTGATAAAAACGATAAATGGCAAAACTTTTAATAAGATTTTACATATTTTGGGTTCTGACCCGCCTCCCTCAACTAGTTTTATAATGGTACAATAGTGTAAGAGATTCGTTAGCAACAGACCTCAGACAACTGGAAACTTTCTTCAGTTGTTTATCCTGCTGTTTTGAGGGATCCATAGCAACTGTTTCAAAGTTATTTCTAATTATTTCGCCTCTTGTTTTCAAATTCACATTTCCTGTCAGGCCCGTAGCCAGGATTTGCCAAGGGGGGTTCACTTTTTGAAAAATTCCAGGGGGAGTTCACTTGTGACAATTCTGGTTCAAAAATGGCCAAGATCACTTAAAAAGTGCTCAGAATGGTGAAAACTGCATGATTTTGAAAGATTTTTTGGCCAGGGGGGGTTCGCTCGAACCCATCGACCCCCCCCCCCCCCCCCCGGCTACGGGCCTGCCTTTTGTCATAAATTCTAATGAAACCCTTTGTAATTGATTGTAATATACTAAAGCAGTATATCCAGGGACTGCAATCAGCCCCTCCCCACTGGAGGATCTGCCCCCCCTCTTGTTGGTTCCCAGATCCGCCCCTGCTCCCTCGTCCTCCTTCTTCATGTCATGGAATGTAACATTTAGCTCGACAATTTTCAATGATTATGAAAACCTGATCATATTAACAATCATGGTATCAGATACTCAGGCAACACCCTTTACAAGCTGGTATAAATAACATTGCATGATGATCGTATTGTTTTCTAGAATGAGTCTTGAGGCCTTCCACGAAGCACAAATGGCAATATTTTAAGAAAGCAAGCATACATACAATGTAACACTGAAAAACACAACTGGTGATGATGGATCATAAATTCAAGTAAAGTAATAAGAGAGCAATCACATTGATGTGTTAACAATCTATGACTTTAGGATTTTATTCTGAACTGTATTCTTAAGTGAATCAATGAAATGAAAAAAAATGACATCATACGTCTAAAAGAGAACATACCTTAAAGTGAACAATGCTAGATCTGAATAAAACTGTTCAAGTGTTCACATTCCAAGGTGTTAGCATTATTGATTCAGTGGTGTTTATCTGAATAAGAGCCTTTTTAACGACCAATATGTAATCTGTATCTACATGGAGGTATAAATATTTATTAATTGTCAGATGTTTCCCGTTCAGCTTTCCAGAAAGTTTATCATTGCACATTACAGTTTACGTCTCAGATAGACCCATATAAATGTATGCAAGCTTAATTCTGTTCTGTAATTAGATTCACTGGGAGGTGTTTAATTGAATTATGCTGGCATGTAACATGAACCAATGCCAAAACATCCAAATTCCATAAATGTTCCACACAGAGACCTGTTTAGCATATGGTCCTATTCTAACAATAGCAGATACATATTCTCCACCAAGCGCAATAACAGTGCCCCCTTTTGTCTTGGTCTTTCCAAAGTGGGCTAAACCATTCTCGCAAATGACAGATAAGAGGGGGGGGGGGTGTTGTAAACCAGAATGATTCTCCACCCAATAATATAACAGACACAAAAGTCATCACGCTGCAATAGAACTGATCCTGATGATGATCATTGGATTAAATAGGTATTTCTATAAAATACTGTATAACATGTATTAAATCCGGGTGCTTTATTTTCCGAATTGGATTAAAATTGTTATTGCCGAATAAAAGTTTGCCGACCTGACACCCCTAAATGCAAAGCCAAATAAAATATTGCTAAGCTGACACCTCTAATATAATTTTGATTTACAACTGAATTTTAATCACCTTCATTTTACTGACTCAGAAAACCTGACATCCTGACATTATGAGTGACATTTGAGTGATTTTAACTTTTAATATCGGGATTAAAAACTTTTAATATCGGGATTAAAAACTTTTAATACTGGGATTTCCAAAGCACTTGGATACAATTAGATTCTGACATTTTAACTTTTTAACATGACTTTTTATTGTAATTTCATGCTGGGGAATAAAGCTTCGATTTTATTGTATTTTATTTATGATTTTTGTTAAAGTATAGTAAGTTGATACTTGTTAGAAAATTACCCTATTAAAGTAAGTTGACACACATTAGACAACTACCATATTATCGCCCACAAAGATTGATCTTCAATTACTTAATTATATTTCTGAATTTTATGTTGCCGTTTCTGTTTTACATTCGGCAATCGGCAACTTTATATCCACAGCAATATTTCATGTTATACAGTACCCAAACCAAGGACATTGTAGAGATCCTTCAACAATTTAATTTGCGATAGAATATTACAGTAGAACGATTCATGATATTCCTTTGTTTTCCAAGCAACCATCATTTGTGTTTCTAATAGCACCCCTTCACCTTTTATATGGTACGACCAATGGGCTCTGATGTTAAGTCTGTATATTCTAACAAACATGATATTTTGATGAATTCTCAAAAAAGGTTTAAAATTGGTTCTCAATTGGACAAATGATATAAATTATCTGCGTGGACTCCTCCCTATAAAATGGATCCGAGTGTGCATTAGGTTAAAAAATGGCAGTTTTCATTTGTCCGGAAGACTTTTGGTTATAGATGAAGGGACAAATGTCAAGGACAGGCAAAATTGTTTGATAACGACCATGTTATATATTTGGTCTTATAGCATCTGGGGGATGGCCTGTAAACACCCTTCTAAGATATATGGTCTTTATCAATAATTAAACTGATCATCAGTTCTCTATACTCAATATTAAGAATGTTATCTTTCAACTTCAACTTTGGTTTATAACTAATTAGGTTATAAATATATAAATCAAATACTCATTTAACATAGACTAACATGATTCCAATGAAGTGTCCAGAGCTCATATAATAAAAATGGTTCCAATATATGTATATGCATAAAGTAGACTTTGGATGTTAAGCGCATATAACCTTTATCTATTTGTAACCCTCAAAAACCTGTTTTATTCAGTATGTGTACTGTATGTATCATTTGCATTGAAGGAACATGATGAATATGTGAATTAATTTTTTTAATATTCTAAAGCTTCACAAGAAATTTCAACAACAAAGTTTCTGGATCCTCTGGAATATTTATGTGATTATGCGTTAAACTTTAAGTGAATTCACGATTTCAATTTTCAACAATTTTGCTTTTTATTTCATGAAAAGAGGACGGAAAGTGTCGCAACAGATATCATGCAATCATATGGATTTTGGCTATTTTCTGAGGATTTAAACAGGTGCATATGTTAGGCCAATAAATTACCTCCAGGAAAACTACTCATAGAGATCATAAAATAATTTCGACTTTGAGACAGGAAAGATGCAAACAGCCCACCCACATGTTTTTTCTGAAATGTTGTCCTGATTTTCAACCCCTTCCATCCCTGCTTTTTCAATTTTTGTTGCATCAAAATGTTGCATTTTGACACACAGTTAACAAATAGCATTGTTTTAGGAATAAGTGATTCCTTCAGGGGTTTTAAGAATATCCATTATGGTTGACCAAAATTAAGCTGAAAGCAATGGATCACATGAGTTTTTTATTTTAAGGACAGGTAGAAAATGTCATACTTTTTTTCCTTGTCTACCTTCACAAATTTTGATGATTTCATGTCAAAGCGGGAAATTCCTTCTCAGCTTATAAAATGTTTACTTTTTACAAATTAATATTTGTATAACAGAAATATGCGAGCTACCCATTTACTGTGATAACATGACTTGAATTAGAAGTTAGGTGATGATATCTTCAGGGATTTCCACTTCTTTTTATCAAGAATTGCGACTTTTATTGACCATATATACTCACGCGGTCCTAACTTCGACTGTTAATTTGAATTTTTGACCTACCGGATGTTTGAAAATCAAGGATTACGAGTCTCATTCTGCAACGTTTTTCTTCAAACTTGTTCCATTCAAAGCATTTCAAAAATCCCTTTCTGATGGCACATTATTCTCTTAAACAGAGTCCCTACTTCCAGTGGCATTTTGGTCCCCAGCTGTAAGAAGGCCTTCTAACAGCTGGGGACCAAAACGCTGCTAGAACGAGGGACTCTTTACAATAAAGTAATGCACCGACAGAAAGGCAATTTAGTTTTGCTTTTAATCGTATAAGTTTGAAGAAAAACGGTCCAGTATGAGACTCGCAATCCTTGATTTTCAAGCATCTGGTAGGTCAAAAATTCAAATTAACGGTCAAAGTTAGTACCGCGTGATTCTGTGTTTTACATATTGTATTGTAAATGTTTTTGAACAGAAAATGAGTATTCCTGGGAATATCACAGACCTCTAGTCTGAAATCTTTTTGAAATTTGAAATGAAAATATTCAGACTATAGCCCACATATGTTAAAATTTGGGATTGGAAAATTATTTGTTTACATAGGATGTGCCATTCAAAATGACCAATGGAGTAAATTAATTTGCATATTTGTTACTAGAGGTGTTACAGTCTTGGGGGAAGCCATGTTTTTTTATCGCATGGATCGAGATCTCGCAAGATTTTATTTTTCCAGAAATCAAACAAATGGCGGAAACGGAAATTCTACTTCTAATAAGTAAGTGTCGAAGTTACCCCGTCATTTATGTCGACTTAATCCCACCAGTCGACGTTACACCTCTTTGCCCTAGTCTAGTAATTCTTTATGTTCCCAACTGTAGCTATCAGTCCATAGTCAGCATAATCTATCTAATATCTAACATAACATAATGAATAATGAAGATTGATGGTGCTCACTGTGTATCAGTCCTACAAAATAATCTTTCCGACATCTATGTAGACGGTGAACACCGCCTCTAATGCGTTGGATTGTCGTAAGGCCAACAAGATCCTCAGAGACCCAGAGGGTGCATGAATGCACCTAACATCTATGAAGCCTATTTGTGACTGTATCAGATCTTGCATGTTACATTAGCCCAAAAATCAGATAGATAAATGGCGGCCTATACTTGTATATTTGTTTTCATTTTCGATTTTGATTATTTCTTGGAAGTTCAAGTTGAAGTTGAAAGAGGAAGTGAAAATATGGTTCCAAAATTACTCGAATGCAGCGGTACACCTAAGAAAGGGATTAAATTGGAATGTATAAAACGTATAACTCACCAGAATGTGTACAGTGGTGTCCTTTATCTTATGAAGTACATTGTAATATCCTTGATCGATTAAAATCTTGAAAGGAGAGATGAAAATTGTTCATCTTTCAATGACCTAGTTTCTAAATTGGGATAAGATGTTTTCGTACTTTAGGCCTACAATATACTTGATACTTGAAGTTATATTTATATAAAGTATAATGCAAATAAATAGTAAGAATAATAAACGAACTCATAATTATGCCAAAAGATAATCTTCGTAAATAATATAACGACGAAATACGTAATTGTATCGCTACCTAAAATCCATAAAAGGAAAGTGATGTCACTCTCTTCTCTTTTGATTGGCCAATCATTACTCATTTGCTATATTTGGATTCATTGATGAAATTTTTACTATAAAGCTTGGTGTCGTAGTAATTTCATCAGACACGAATAATTATGAAAAGAACCCATACGATCACGCCTTGAATTATAAATCTACCACTGAACCAAACAGGCGAATCTACCACTGAACCACACAGGCAAAGACAACAGCTATAATGGCACATATAATGACACGGAAAACAATGAACAATGCAGCAACGAAAACGACACATCGAAAACACCATCGGCGGTCGGGGTCCCGGGGGTCGGGGTTCACGACAACACAAAAGGAACATTCCGGGGAAAGTGACCATTACATCTCCCCTAAATTCCAGCCTCAAAAACAAGAAAAATGCGTTCTCAAAAACTGCAACAAGTCCCCAAAGTTGCCTCAAAAGCAAATTGGAGACATTCACCCCCAAAACTGGGCAAAAAACTAAAAGTGTAAATATTTACATTGGTGAAAACTTTTCAGTGAGATTAAATGAATATTTCAAATTAATCAAATGTATCAATGATAACAAAGAAGGAGGACTGATACAATACGAATATGATCCTTTTCGCAGAGTAAGGAACATGAAATTATCAGAACATGCTCAGAAGTTGCAGGATGTCCCAAATGCTGGAGGAAGTTCTGTTATATCTGAAGTTATGTCATACGAGGTGCTCAAAAGATGCTTCGGTGCAAAACTATTGAAGGTAAGATTAAAAGATGTGATCAGGCATCAGGGGCTGAGCCAGCAAATTTCAAGCGGGTGTGATTTTTTAGGTTTATATCAGTGCGAGCGAAGCGACAGAAGGAGAGCTGTAGGGTACGTTGCATTGGTCCACCTCTGAGAATCATTTAAAATCAACATTGTTTATTTGGCTTTCCAAGCATTTCAAACTAAAATTTTGATAATGTTTTTTTTCAACAAAATTGCTTTTGCCAAATTAGATAACAATTTTTAATGACCATCTTTCCATGATTAATGAGAATATGAGAGAGTACATGTACATGTGCGTTGTAGAAAGGCTTTGATTATAATATTTCTCGGTCACTTGTCTTCGGCATGTAATGTATGTAAATCAAGTCTTAATCCAATCCACTAATAATGAATAATTGTATTATAACTAATTTACTGAATTTCAGACTGAGATGGAGGTGTCATACTTCCCTGAGGGTGGGTCTATCACAGATTATGTGTGTGAGATGTTCTCAACGAGGTTAGGTGTATCGGTCACCAGAGCAATGAAATACAGAGGGGAGTACACAGATGAGGACGCCGAGAAATTGTTGGTCAAGAAATTAACAGGTGGGGTGACATGATGTTTTGCTTTGATTGATAGATCTTGATAGATTGTAACTCATTAATCTTAGATTAATACCGTAATCTTTTAGGTAAATACATAAAAACATGCAACTATAAAAGTCCATGATGTAACTAATCGATGCCTTAAAATTATTAAAATGTACTTATTTTATGAGGTATCTGAAAGTTTTCATTGTTTTGTTACAGGTGTGATCCAAGCCACACAAAATTCTTTGGAGAATTGGTCGAAACAAATTTTACACGTCTGGGCTACTTCGACAAATGTGGCAAACACAATAATAAAGACTTATCACAAATTACCCGAACATATCAAATGTAACACGGTTGTTATAGTGACCATAGCCCACAATTCACCTGAGATTTTCTTCAATATGTAAGCAAATCTGAATTCATGGAATCGGAATCATTAAAATATTTTGCACTGTTGATAATTATTTTATTATTTATATTGTAATGTATTAACTACATGTAATTTTGTTTATGTTTATATTTATGTTTTTGTAAAAGCGGCGTCGGCAGAATTCTTTTAATAATATAATGGATTTTTTCAAGTATCATGGATATTGCTTTCTCCGTACGTCCATGTTGTAACGAAGCTTCAGTATTTATACTCTTAGTCTTACATTTTTATTTTTATACACATATTTTT
Source organism: Owenia fusiformis (assembly GCA_903813345.2). Classification (NCBI taxonomy): domain Eukaryota; kingdom Metazoa; phylum Annelida; class Polychaeta; order Sabellida; family Oweniidae; genus Owenia; species Owenia fusiformis. The sequence goes on along the minus strand of CAIIXF020000001.1, from coordinate 23,446,689 downwards.
CTGTATTATGATGAATAAAGTTTTAATGCCCATTGTACTGTACTTGGTTAAGTTTATTGTTTTTATCAGACTGGCTACAATCCTATCCCCTTGACTTATTAAAATGCAAGTAATATGATAAAATATAATTATCACTTATGATATTGGTAGTATAATACCACATACTTGGGACAGGGATGATATCAGAGATGATATAAGGATAAGAGAGATGATATCAGGGATGATATTGATATAATCACGGGTAAAGGTCCATTTGCAGTATGACAAGTAATTTTAGACAGTCATACTTTCACCATGAGTACTTTCTGAGCATAAATGCAATGGTTTTTATTAAGGCAGTATGTTTTTTCAAGTGAAATGCCCACAATGATAAAAATATTAATCGAACAATTCAAAGAATTATGAATTCGGACCACATGTCAACAATTTATCAAAATGTTGAACCTATTAACTCAAAAGAGGATCTTCTTTTTCTAATTTTTATCGCATGAAAAGATTATTCAACAAGGGGTCTAAAACTTCTTCAAAAGTAGAATGGTATTGAAAGTGATCTAGTGAAGATATCAATTTTTGATGACCAAAATCATGCTGAAAACAATAGATAGCACTACTTTTCTCTATGTGAAATTTACATGGGATATGTGGTTTTTAACTTTCACGCATTTCAGTAATCAGTACCCATCCCCTTTTCAGAAACGTTCAGTATGTTTAAATTGAGAAAAACAAGATCCTCTTTTTAGAAAATAAGCCAAACAATTTTAAAAAAGAGCCAAGGTGGGGTCCTAAACCATAATTTTTCAGATAGTTGGATTGATATTTTAGTAGTATGGTGACTTCACTTGAAAGAAAACATATAGTCTTAATAGAAACCACTGCATTTGTGGCCAGAAAGTGCTCAAGGTAAAAGATATGACCGTCTAAAATCACTTCCCATACTGCACATGCACCTTTGAAAATTTTACATTTTTTTCCAAAAAGTTAATTATTTAGTTGAAAAATAATTTTGATTTTTCAATTTTTTTTAAGTTTTATGTTTTTCTTTTTCTTAAATTCTCAATGCACGTTAGGGCGGGATAATATGTAACTTAAATGTTTCTAAGAGTTAAACATATTTTTCTCTTGTTCAACAGAGGACTTTATAACTAGGTACTAGCTATTGCTCTTGACCATGGTATAAGCCGGGATAAATTAAGGTCGTTATTCACATGTCGAATATGATATCGAATCCCATCTTGTAAAAATTAAGGTCGTTATTTACATGTCGAATATGATATCGAATCCCGTCTTGTAAATAACTTCTTTATATCAACCGTCACATTATTGATATTTCTACAGATACTCGTAAAGTAATAACGTTGTATTCTACAGGTCGTTAAATCGTTTTCAGGATTAATATATTGATTTCATTGCTAAAAAGTTACAAAGAAACAATAAACCATTACAGTCACAAAACATGTGAATCTTAAAAACAAAAGAAAAAACAAATGAAAAATAAAGAAAAGAAAGCTTCTGGAGATGCCGGGGTTCGAACCCGGGGCCTCGTACATGCAAAGCACGCGCTCTACCGCTGAGCTACATCCCCGATCGCTGAATGATCGAGTGAATTCTAGCAACTTATAAAAGTCCACAAACATTGATACTAGCGACATCTTCTAACTGATAAATTTTTATATATTCATAGAGTAGCAATATTTACACAATGCAAGGCCAGAGTGATTTTTGAATAGCAGCTACACGTCGCACGAAACTGGGGACAATTGTCAATTAGCGTAACATCATGGCGTCAAAATACCATTTAACAAAATAATGGGCAGTAGGTTATAGGGCGCAAGTTCAGCCTTATAACGTCAACAGTGGCGTAGCGTCATATACGCATAAAACGCCATAGCGTACTCTCAAAGTTTAGAGAAACGTGAATTTTTGATATTGAAATGACCCACGTTTAATATTCTGAAGTAATGGCCTAACATTTTATTAATCCATATCATTTTTTCGTAGTCGGAATTTCGTATTTAAAACGCCCCCGGCAGAACGCTTCAAATGCAATCTAATTTTTTCAAACTTTCTTGGGGGAAAGAACCCGCCCCCTCAAAGCTCGTTCGCTTCGCTCACTCGTGGCGTACACTCAGTCATAAAATACCCACGCTACGCCAAAGACAAGCGTTACATTTTGTCACGTTTAGTCAACCTAAAGATAAGATATTTTATTCTTATTCAATCCTAAGATCTCGAGGACAATATTTCTAAAATGTTTTTGATTTTTGAAAACTAAACGGTCAGGATATCCACTCGGGGCGTTAGTAAAAATTGATATGTATGGAATTTGTAGTAAAAAATCGATGCGTTGACATTTTTCAACTTCTCTAAAAGCAGCTCTTATTGATATTATTTGAAATAAAAGAAATCGGTTATTGTTTTGTAAATTTCGCCATGACAATATTGTGCGGTTAATTTTTGTTTTAATCAGACCTAAATAAGAAGGTTAAATAAAGGTCAACTTATTGCTAGTCTCCTTCGCCTTCAAAGCCTTACACCGAATTTTGAAATTTTTTAAAGCGTTCATATTTTAGAAAATTTAAACTTGTATCCTTTATGCAATTGTGACGTCATAAATGCGCATGTTCTATTGAATAAAATTTGAATAAAATTCTGATCAGTATTTCAAAAGTTATGTCGATTTCAACGAACCGTGTAAGCGTGAAATGTTACGTTTTACAGCGTATTTGACGATGTCGGGGTACAATTAACTTTAAAAATATGGTAGATCCCATTAAACTTTTCAAGGAAAAATAATTTCAGTCAGAAATGCAAATAAAAAATACTTCAAAATGATATATAAAGCACACAGTTAGCTTTTTAAATAAGGCAGATATTACCGCTTAAAGAGCTGAGATTAGCCCGTATTTCCCGAATTGTCCCCAGGTCCGTGCACGTCATATGATTGCGTATTTCACGGCATCCGTGTGAAACTAATATAGCATAAGGTTTCAGTTTATAGCTACCAGTACTTTATATTCCTGTATGATGTATCCTATGGTAGGCCTAAGCCTAACATTAAATGAGCACACCATTAACTATCCCTTTGATCAGCTTATGTTACCACAGCACTTATCTATCATAACCATGGCGAAATGTTAAAACAAAAAACTGAAATCTGCACATTTTATGACTACAGGGTGTCCCGAAAGTATGCCCCCCCCCCTAGGCAGACATATACCAGTGACCTCATAGAATGTATCATATATCATTTTAAAGCTTATCCAAAGTTACATTGATTTGCCAAGTATCATGGTTTAACTCCCAAATGGGAAAAAGTTACAGTCATTTTAAAAGTTAGTGTTTTGCCAAAATAAAGTTCAATTTTACACCACATTACTAGTCAATGAATCCCCCCTTGGCCATGTTAACAGCAGCAATTCTTTTCAGATATGACCTTAAAAGCCCTTCAAATAGGGGTGTGGAATTTTATAACCGTTTTAAAACCTGTTAAGGCACTTTAGAAGAGTTTCCTTAGAGTTTCTACCCTCACCGTTCTCTTTTTCTAACTCAATATCCATCCGATCCGAAAAGAATTGCTGCTGTTAAGATGGCCCGGGAGGACACATTGACTAGTGATTTGGTGTAAAATTGAACTTAATTTTGACCAAACACCAAATTTTGAAATGCCTGTCATTTTTTCACATTTGGGAGTTGAAACATGATACTTGGCGAATCAATGTAACCTTGGATAAGCTTTAAAATGATATATGACACATACTATGACGACACTGTTATATGTCTGCCTAGGGGGGGCATACTTTCGGGACACCCTGTACTGCAAGATTCAGCTAACTAGCCGAACACCATTGTGCATCAACCCTTCGGTATGTACTCCTTGACTAGCTTCATGAGACCTAGGCTTACTCTCATCACACCCCGCACTGCATTGGGGCGCCACCGCTTTTCACATCCTCTTGAACACATGACCCCCGCGCCGACCATTGCAATAGAATTGACTTCATGACCCTTGAAGGGAGAATGACTTCTTGTATTTTATGATTGGTCATTGGACACCAAGATTGGAATATTTGGATATTATTTTTCCACTGAACATTCATATTCACGAAACATGCTGCCATTTTTGAGCAAATATGAGACAAAATGATGAATTAAGCTTATGTATTTGCGTCACTCATTTTATGAACGCATATAGGCTTAATATCAATATATTAAGAGATGTTCAAAAAATATTTCTTTGTATGTCAGAATTTTCCCTAGTTTTCAAATATGTAACTAATCTTTGATAAAACTGAAAATTAAAAAAGTTATCAAAGAAAAAGCGACCCTTGAACAATTCTGTCCGGGCTACTTTGTAATCCCTTCATGGATAAATTGTGTGTTTTAAAAATATTTGAATATGTGAGTGATGCCCACCATCCCTTGTGATTTCTTGGAAGCACGGACATGGGCAGGTCCAATTCCACCTACCCTGCGTGCAGAGTCTAGTTAAACTAAAGACGAAGCTCTCTTTTAAGAAGTGAAGTCAAACGAATGCAAAGGGTAAATTCCATCTGGTTGCACTAACATTTGTTTCACATGTCTTACGATTTAATATTTGAAACACAAATATTATTCGATGATCAAACAAAAGCATGATGTTAAGTACACATCAATGATCATACATTGTCCGATCATAAGTTCGATTAATATTTGTGTTTCAAATATGTTGTAAATTTTCTCTTGAAAAAATAAATCTTCCAAATTTGTTGAGCGTTGTAGAAATTGCCTAATCCCTCTCCATCATTTTTGTACAGTCACCGGGCGTGTCTTAGTTTTTCAAAGAAATCTACAAAATTCCAATTGCAGTTTTGTCGTATTTTCGATCAAGGTCATTGCTTTTCAAACGTGTTTCCTTGGCATATCCAAAGGTTATGTTATTCTCATATTCATTCAGAACTATATGTGACTGTCATCCACCCTTTATTAAGTAGTAAAAATAATTTGCAAAATGGGTGACAAAATCTTTGTTGTTTCCTACTTATTGTCGAGTCTCGCATCATGCGATTGTATTTTGTGCGATCTGTCTGCATGGTGTGAATATGCTTGTGCTGCGTGCACCTTAATTACAATTTAGCAAGTTTCCTTATATGTGGTTTTATCTAAACCTATCTAAAATGCTTCTCATTTGTAATTAACAATGACCGAGCGAATTTAACCTTCGTCACATATTAACAAAATGGCATATGAGATAGTGATAGTGATTGCCATTGATGAGGGAAATAGTGCAAAATATTTTTCGCAAGGGAATATCCTGTCCACTGACATGTTCCCGAGGCTGCAGGTCGAGGGAGCATGCGAGGGGAACATTTTTACACTATTTCCGAAAATGTGGCAGTCACTATTTGTTTTATCATATACCCCATATGTACTCTGTAAACAAAAAAACAAAAATCAACATTCTTTTAAATTCAGCTAACACCCCAGTCACATTTCCTACGGCGACCTTGCGGTCTATCATTTCTGCGGCCAGTAGCTTTTCTACGCTCGCCGCAGAATTTCTGCGCTCTCATACTTTTGCAGTCACATTTCCCACGGCAGCCGCACGGTGAATTTTAAATTTCTGTCGATAAATAATACTTTTTTCATTTTATTTACATCAGGACAATTTAAAAATGTTATTCATAGTGCTAGGATGTAATATCAAATGAAAAGTGATCGTGAAACATTGATAAATAAGGATTCAATCTTGTTGAGCCAGTTGATTTCTACGGGGACCTCAGAAATGAACGAATATTATAACTCCGAGTTATAATTTCTACGCCTTCCCTGCGGCCTGTAAAAATCTGCATTCGCCGTACGGAGGCCGCAAGGCGAGCGTAGTTTTTCTACGCTCGCCGCAGAAATTCACCGATTTAATTGATCTGCGGTCGACTTGCGGCCGCCGTGCGACAAATGTGACTGGGGTGTTACAGAGAAGATAAAATGTACTAATGTACATCATCTGCGGCACAAAAATATAAGGACTTTATAGTTCGCTAGGATGTTTCCTTTCTAAAATGTTATTTGAACTAGTACTCTGCAGCTCTACGGTCTAGCACCACTCCAACGAACACTATGAATCTGTATATGTCAGAATGTACCATTTACTGACCGTGCATGCAGAGTCTAGTTATAAACTGAGAGACAAAGCTCTCTTGTAAGAAGCGTAGTCAAGCGAATGCAAAGCGTACCATTCACCATACCCTTAATTTAATAGACTAGATGCGATTTACGTCATTAAATATTCAAAATTCAGTCAAAGTTATGTTATATTTGAAATCTACATGTAAAAGTACATCTAGAAATGTGGTTTCATTTCGAAAATTTTTATTTTGAAAATTTAATTTTTTGAAAGTGTGACTTCTAGTTCGGTTTGATTCCCCATAGACCTTTACATGTTACAAAATCACAAAAAGTGAAATATCTTTTCTTGTAATAGACAGATAACATTTTCTTTTACTGGACATATTATAATTTCCATAACTATTAGATACATAAGGGTTATATAAAAATTGAACCACTGAAAGGAATGTGATTTAATTTAAATGAAACTTTCTTCTATACCCGCCATGCTATCTGACCCGAACGAGCCACCTGGTGGTGAAACTGGTAACTACCTACTCGCATTTGCGTGATTGGCAGATTTTAAAAGGCATATATACAATAAGCTCAGAATTTCCACCGATTAAATCATTTGGGTGACCATTTAATTAGGAGTTTCAAAGTCAAATGTATAATGTAGCCATACTTTGGAGAGATCTCAAAATAATAGCAAATTCCTACTCTCGGCAGCCATTTTGAATTTTGTTAGGCACAAATCAGTAAAATACCACAAATGTGATTTACTCTAAAATTCCTTCAATTTGAGTATAATATAGCCATACTTTGAAGAGATAGGAAAATTATTGCAAAATTCCACAATGAGCGGCCATTTTGAATTGTACGATGGATGGTGCGGATTAACGGTCATTTTTGAGTTCAATGTGATATTTCTGAAACTAAGCCAGTTCGGGGTCTTCAAATAAATTGACACCTAATATCAATAAAATTGTGAAAATAGTGATGTAATTCATGCAATAGCGACGCAGTATGCAATTAAACCCCTCCCAGACCTATATATTTTGAAATTGTCATATGTTTTGCTGTGGAAATTTTCTATTTGCATTATATGGTTAAGATTCACATGAAATATGAATTTCTTCCAGTTCTTCAATTATTGTGTCATTGCTCTGGCTGTGCTTGCGTCACATGCTGCAGTGCCCTTCAGTGGACTAAATATGTTCTTGACAGATTCCGGCCATTCTAGCGCAATCGTACGCAAGGCAGCTGACGGCTCATTGCAGGCTTTTTCAAGCTCTGGGATCGTGTCTGAAATATAAAAATATTCTAATAACAATTTATGAACACAGAACATTACGTAGAAATAATTCACTAGACGTTTTCTATAAGATGCTCATATTTCTGGTGTGTAAAAGAAAATTGTAGCCAGTGATACAATCAATGTCTTACGAATCACAACATCCATTTTTACAGTAGGGTACAAAAGTATTAGTTAATAAATTATCTAAAAGTCATATTATGTCAATCACATATACCGTTTGAGTTTTTTTCAGCAGTTCAAATAATTTGTAACCCCCAAAAATAATATAATATGAGTAAAGGGCATGTTCTGGCGCAGCTTTTGTTATATTATTATTAACTATGTACGTCGGTAATTGGACAATGGTATTTGAGGATACAAAATTTGACCAATTGTATATTGATTTTGTAGCTCTGTCTCTGTCAGGGTGGGATATGATACATATTAAATTGTAATTTTCATACTGATTTGCCATTGGTTGATGAATTCATCACACACGTCTGTGACTATTGAACCACTATCAGCAAGGACCTCAGTTGTGCGATTTTGCGCCGCTATAAAAATGTTGTCCTCTGCTTTCAGCATACAGCTACGTTCAGCTGGAGAGAGATCTATAACATAGCACATATAACATAATCATTATTACCAAAAATGGAAACTCAAATCTGAAACTCTGGTATAAGATATAGATTTTATCTGATATTTTAAGAAAAGAAGATTTATGTCCTCGTTTTTTGATTGTGTAAGTTATATAATATTTTAGGGTTCTTTAGGACGAGAACGACGCCATTAGTCACACTTGTGAATAACCTTTAAAAATACGGACGTGTGATTGAAACGATGCATGGAAAGTTTTAAAAAATCAGGGACCTAGTTTTGATATATTATATGTAAAAAATATCATGCAACAGTAAAATTCCAGCAGTCAAAATCAGAAGTATTTGAAAACTAGATATAGAGAAGCTCCATCCATTCACAAAGTACTATCTCATCACTAGTATTTAAAAGCTCATAAGTGCTTTTTTCTTACCTTCTCTCGCCTGCTTCATTTCATTCATCTTATTAACACTACCTGAAATAAATATCAAATACTTTATACGTTAAACGGGTCCCGGCTGACAGTAAACTCCTAATTCTATGTCCCTCATCATAATTTAGAAGTTGGGAGTACTTTTTGAACGACGCGCGGTGTTTTTATGTTTAAACGGTGCAGACCTTTTGGATCAACTCACGTATATCTTGGACCTACTGTAGTCGATACGTTGTATGGTTGTATCATAATGTTTAACAGAGGAGCTGTGTGAAATAAAGACTTACTTGGTGTCAGATATTTTAAAATTTTCTCATCCACATTCAGACCGGGACATTCCTGTTCATTCTCTTTTATATTGATTCCCCAATAGAGCAGCTGTAATTGTATCATGTCTGCAGACGTGTCATCACCGCAAGAGGCAAGGGCAGCACTCCAACCATTAACTTCGGCCTGAATTAGATTGTGATGATAAATTCATTTAGGTGTTTACCCCTTATCGATAGAATATGAGGGACAATTTACGATAATTGATGTTTTAGAAATCTGTTGACGTTGTACTAGAGACTGCGACATATGTTGATTTCCTGGACATGCAATGTATTTTTTGTTGACCAGACTTTAAGCAATAACCACGAGGTACGTGTTTGGAATATTCCTTATCTTTTTAAAAAAGATCACTTTAATGATGGATTTTTAGACAATTAAGAAATATTTTATGTTTTCGGCAAATATAAACTCGGATTTCTTAACCTAATTAAAATGTATCGATTGCACTGATATTTTTGAGCATGTTAATAAAATGTATGTGCTACCAACTCTTGTAAGCGGGATGTTTGATATATGTCTTAGTCACATAATTAAGTGTGTTTTACTATATGTATACGACTTGTCAAATATTTGTATCCTCCAACACATAGGCCATATTTATATACACTATTGATGCATTATTTTGGTGAAAGATATGCCAGAAGGTACATTTTGATGACATATCTTCGATTGCAGACAATGGAGATATATGCTTGAGTGTCGTGAATTCAAGTTAGGCTGTCCAATATTTTGTATCCTCCAAACATTAAAATATCATATTTGGGAAAAAATATTTTTAGATTATTATTTTGAGAAATGAAAGTACTTAATAAAACTGTTTAGATCGTCGTTATTTAATTTTTGAATTATTTGAACTGACTTTGTAAAACCTTATTAAGCGTATGTTGGAGGATACAAAATTACTTTAAAATTATGTGAAATATAAACGTACGATCAAAAGTTAGTTGTATGCGTATTTTTATGTTTATATTTAAATTACAGCAACGAATGAGTCATTGCAAAACCAAGAAACAATATATTATATCTTTGGAAAAAATTTTTTTAGATTATTATTTTGAGAAATGAAAGTACTTAATAAAACTGTTTAGATCGTCATTATTTAATTTTTGAATTATTTGAATTGTCTTTGTAAAACCTTATTAAGCATGTGTTGGAGGATACAAAATTACTTTAAAATTATGTGAAATATAAACGTACGATCAAAAGTTAGTTGTATTCGTATTTTTATGTTTATATTTAAATTACAGCAACGAATGAGTCATTGCCAAACCAAGAAACAATATATTTCACTCTCAGTTTCACATATGATCATGTTATAACTTTGTGGGAAGAGCGATGTATGTAACCTTTACGTACATTTCTATTCAACATGCTATGCTTTCTTTTTATTTCCAATCTGACACATAACCATACAACATTTACCCCAATGATAAATATTGCTTGCACGTCTTGGTCATTGTAAGTGTCAGAATACTTTTATATCGATTCCAATGAAAATGATTGCACCCCCCTGCCCAAACATAAATAATTTCCATGCTAAACCAACACCTGGGGCGACCCCGAAAATTCAGAGGGTGGGAGACGAAAACAAGGCAATAACATGACAAAATGTCACCACCTAGTTGCTCACAATATTATTAGTTCAAACTCAAGTCAGAGTTGAATTTCTGAGAACTTGTAGATAAAAATTGGTCAATTTGAAGCAAGTTGAAAAAGATCTTTTCTGGCCCTGACAAGGTCATTGATGGTGAAATCTGAAGTCTAAAGTCAGATTTGAATCTTCTGAGAACTTGTTGATGTTTTTCAAAAAAGAATTGGTCAATTTGAAGCAAGTTGAAAAAACTCCTTTTTGACCTTGAGAAGGTCAAATATTTTTGGACCTTTAGAATGTCATTCAAGGTCAAATCTATAGTCAGAATTTAACTTTTGAGAACTTCTAGATGAGTTTGAAAAAAGAAGAATGTAACCTTTACGTACATTTCTATTCAACATGCTATGCTTTCTTTTTATTTCCAATCTGACACATAACCATACAACATTTACCCCAATGATAAATATTGCTTGCACGTCTTGGTCATTGTAAGTGCCAGAATACTTTTATATCGATTCCAATGAAAATGATTGCACCCCCCTGCCCAAACATAAATAATTTCCATGCTAAACCAACACCTGGGGCGGCCCCGAAAATTCAGAGGGTGGGAGACGAAAACAAGGCAATAACATGACAAAATGTCACCACCTAGTTGCTCACAATATTTGGACCTTTTCTGGCCCTGACAAGGTCATTGATGGTGAAATCTGAAGTCTAAAGTCAGATTTGAATCTTCTGAGAACTTGTTGATGATTTTCAAAAAAGAATTGGTCAATTTGAAGCAAGTTGAAAAAACTCCTTTTTGACCTTGAGAAGGTCAAATATTTTTGGACCTTTAGAATGTCATTCAAGGTCAAATCTATAGTCAGAATTTAACTTTTGAGAACTTCTAGATGAGTTTGAAAAAAGAATTGGTCAATTTGAAGCAAGTTGAAAAATACCTTTTTGACCCTTTTTGACCTTGAGAAGGTCAATGAAGGTCGAATCTCAAATCTAAAGTCAGACATGAACTTCTGATGATTTGTAGATGATTTGAAAAAAATTGGTCAATTTGAAGCAAGTTGAAAAAAATCTTTTTGACCTGTAACGCTTAATTTGGTACCGACCCTGTGAAAATAGGACCCGGTCCATTCACTTTCAAAATTAAACTAATTGAAAGACTTAACAAATATAATTAAACAAGGCGAAAGGAATATATTACATTAAAATGCCTTACATTTGTATATTATAAAAGAGTCAAAATGAATAAATATTTTGCTTTTCAACATTATTTATAATGTATGATGTTATAAAGTAGGCCATGCCATAGTAAAAGGGGTACTCTTGGAATGATTAATGGAGTCTTATATAAACGTATCCTCCAAATCAGATGTATTGAAGAATTCATTATTATTAGACACCCTCTTCTGGAAAAACCATATTACAAATGAAGCTACAAACTTTGTCCTATAGTGAGAGCATCGGAGAAGAACTGTATGTGTAAAATTGAATGAACGTATCTTGCCCATTTCTTCAATTATCGCTTTTGACATAGGGGTCGTTCAGAATAATTTGCGGCTAATAATTTCAAACGATAACGTTCACTCTATTTACATTTTTATTTTTACAATTTAATACAAATATCCAAGGAAACATGTTTATTGTTTGTTTGACACACACAATAATATCTAACACCCTAGTCACATTTCCCACGGCCGCCGTGCGGTCTATCATTTCTGCGGCCAGTAGCTTTTCTACGCTCGCCGTAGAATTTCTGCGCTTTCATACTTTTGCAGTCACATTTCCCACGGCAGCCGCACGGTGAATTCTAAATTTCTGTTGATAAATAATACTTTTCTTTCATTTTAACTACATCGGGACAATTTATAAATGTTATTCATAATGCTAGGATGTAATATCAAATGAAAAGTGATCATGAAACATTGACAAATAATGATTCAATCTTGTTGAGCCAGTTGATTTCTCAGAAATGAACAAATATTATGACTCCGAGTTATAATTTCTACGGCGACCCTGCGGCCTGTAAAAAACTGGATACGCCGTACGGAGGCCGTAAGGCGAGCGTAGTTTTCCTACGCTCGTCGCAGAAATCCACTGATTTAATTGATCTGCGGTCGACGTACGGCCGCCGTGCGACAAATGTGACTGGGGTGTTATTTGAAATTAAATCAGACTTATTGAACGATTAACGAAAATATGTTAATTTTTTATTCCTTTGAAAATTGCTCAGGTTACGAAATACCAATATAATTCCAATGATGCCGCTTACGAATTTATAAAATATAATGTGTTTATTCTACAATTCAAGAAAAAACCATCGACATATGAATATATTTTTATTTTCGAATTTTGTATTTTTTGAAATATCAATTATCGTAAATTGGCCCATGAATATTTCTTATGTTTCTTGTACTTTCAAAGTTCCAAAAGAATGATAATGCCAGTATCCAAAGCAATTTTTATTTATCACTTTACAATTATTATTTAGTCCGAGTCTTTGGCAGTTTTTATGTTACCACAACAATTGTTAATAGTCACCAGCTTTTTGTGGAAAGTGATCGGCGTTTGGTGTTCGGCGGTTGATGTTTAGTGTTTTACGTCCGGAGTTTGCAACACATATGTTGTTGGTGACTTTTTGCATATTACTGCCTTATGGTTATTCTATTGCTGTTAAAGGCTTGAAGTGGCCGCCGATATCAAGGGATTTTTTATCAATTAGAACTTCTAACTCATTCTTTGTAAATTCTAAATCATTATTTTCGCATTATTAATAGTACTAGAAAAATATTTTGGGCCCCTAAAACCGAAAAGTGGGCCCAAAATTTGAAAATTTGAGGCCCATTTTCTTCAAAATTTAGCCTAATATTAAAAAAATAAGGCCTTAGAAGGCCCAATAATGACCAAAAGGCTCACTTTTTGGCCCCCCCCCCCGGATCCGGCGCCATAGAGATAATTCGGAAGAAAATGAAATGAATTTGATGATCTACATACCTGTTTCGTTGCACAGAAGTCACCAATGACTTCACTTTTAAATCGAGCCAACCACGTTTTTTTCGATTTCCATTATGACTTTCTTTTCACACGATTCAAAATCTGCCACAAAATTAATGTTCAAGGTTATTATACCTCATAGTAGCATTCAATAATGTCCAGCATCTTGGAATTTCAAAACAATATGAATTGAATGAACTCTTAAAGTCTAATAAGTATGATATCTTAGGGGTAGTAGAAACATTCTTTAATGAGTGCAATACTTTAACTATATGTAATGATCAATATAAATTCATTTCCAAGAACAGAGCTGGTAAAGGTGGCGGTGGTATTGGGTTCTTCATTAAAAAGGAGATTACTATCTTAAACGATAATCTATTAGATTCAATGGATGATGATTTTGAAAGGTTATGGATCCAGTGTAAACATTATAACTGTATTTTTAACTATGGTGTAACTTATTTCCCAGTCGATGGTAAAGACAAAGATATTAGTGAAGCACTGACCAATGAGCTCATAAGTAATGTTACCCAACTTGAAAATGGAAATATGCATAATATATTAATGGGAGATTTCAATGGTAAAGTGCCTCAATTCAGAAAGTCATCTAATAGTCCAAATGGTGATTTGATTGAGCTGTTTTCTGAAGTTACCACAATGACAAATCTAAATCTTTCTGTTAAATGTAAGGGGGAAACAACTTGGGCCCGTAATGGTCAGTCCTCCACTATTGATTATATTTTTGTCAATGAACTTTGTGATAATATTTTACAGAGTATGCTGATTGACCAAAACCATGAACACGCTTCCGTAGGTAGCGATCATTCTTTTTTGATCATTGTGATGAAGTTGTCTAATATTAAACCCCACAAACTCAAGCCTCACTTTAAGAATGAGTCACCTTCAGTTAGGTGGAACATATCTGATAATACTGATTGGGACCTTTTTAGAGGTAACATTTACTCTGAATTTATGGAGTGGGATATATCAAACATTAATGACATAGATGAAGCTTGGAATATGTGGAAGTCTAATGTTAAGAACGCTGCCATGAAATCTATCGGAGTTAAGCAATTTCAGATTAATCGCCATGTTTTATGGAATGATGATATTAAAAGTTTAATCAGAAGTAGAAAACAGGCATCGCGCTTTTACCGTTATTGGAGTAGATTAGGGTCATGTGACCCAGATATTCTTCATGAAATGTGGGAACTCTATTTATACCGTAAGCAACAAGTCCAAATTAAGATAAAGGAAGCTCATGTTAAGAACCACATTAAGTTGATCACGAGAAATGCATATAAACGCTCTAAAAGCTCTAAAACTTATTGGAAAACGCTGACCATGTTTAATGCTAATGCCGGGTATCCCATACAGATTAAAAACCCCGACGACACTGACACAATATTAACAGACCCCAAGCAAATTTCAGATGCCCTCATTAAGTACTGGGGTAGTGTTGGTAAAGTTAACAAGAACCCTAAACATGTCACACCTTCCCTTGAGGATAGAATTGATGAGTTAAAGTCAATGTCAAATTTTTCAACCGACTCACTTTTATTTTGCGCTTTTGAATTTGATGACATAACCACATGTATTAAAACTTTGAAAAATGGGAAATCTTGTGGAACAGATCAGATACCGAATGAATTTATGAAAAATGGTGGAGTTGCGCTAATGAAACCATTATTTGACCTTTTTAACAAGGTAAGACTATTGGAGCTGATTCCTAAAGAATGGAAAGAAGGCCTATTAAAACCACTGCACAAAAATAATGATATTGAGAATTTAGATAACTTCAGGGGCCTCACAGTTAATTCTAATGTTTATAAAGTTTTCACTTCTATCATGGAAAGTAAATTAAGGTCATTTTGCGAAAAAAGAAATATCTTTGGGGATACACAAGGTGCCTTCAGATCCAACTTGAGATTGGAAAACCATATATTTGCCTTAAAGGGCCTATGTGGCATAAGAAAGGCAAAGAACAAAAAATCTTTTTTGGCTTTTATTGATATTTCCAAGGCTTTCGACGTGATTGATCGGGATATTTTATTTACGAAATTATGGGAAAAAGGGATACAGGGTAAATTTTGGAGACTCCTGAGGAAAACATATGAAGGTATATCTAATAAGGTGGTTTTTGGAAATTTTTCAACTCCATGGTATGACTCAGAAACAGGTTTAAAACAAGGTTGCTGCCTTTCCCCAACATTATTTTCTATTATAATGACCGACTTATTAAGCTCACTTGAAAAGGAAAACATTTGCTTTGACTTTAAAGGTAAAAAAATTCCATCTTTATTTTTCGCCGATGATATAGTGCTTATGGGCGAGTCTGAGCAGCAATTGAATAAACTTTTAAAAGTAACTGACATTTTTGCAGTTGAATGGGGTTTTAAATTTAATTCGAAAAAATCGAAAGTAATGGTTATAGGGCAAAGAATCAATTATGAGAAAAAATGGATATTAGGGGAACATGAATTGACAGAAGTAAAAGTCTACAAGTATTTGGGTATCTATTTTGACCGTTCTTTGAAGGATACTTACCACATTAAAGACACTTTAAAACCCAAGTCAAGAAGAATTCAAAATATGATTTGCTCTACACTGACAAAGCATTGTAATATGAAAAGAATTGATTTTGGCAATACAATGTATAACGGAATGTTTTTGCCTGCAATACTCCATGGTTGTGGAGTAATGTTACTGAATAAGACCACCGAAAAATATCTTAGCACTATGCAATACAAAATGGCTAAGGCCTTAATGCAACTCAAATGCAACCCTGCAAGAGAATCCCTCCTTGGTGACCTTGGGTGGAGACCAATCTGTGATATTATACATAAACGCCAGATTGATTATTTTATTTATTTAAAAAGTTCCTTGAAGAATGGACTCCATAAAGATATTTTCAATTATTTGCTACATGAGTTTAAGCTTGGTCACAAGGCACCATGGCCTTTTATGGAAAATGTCCACTCAATCCTAACTGAGGTTGGACTTGATGATGTTATATACCGTGACGATACTAACTGGTACACATCTTATTTAAATATTTCAAATGAACAATGGGTAAGATGCTTTAATGAGGCAATATGCGATAAATCATCATTGTCACTATTCAAGACTGTTAAGAACCATACTTTTTTAGAAAATTATCTGAAAACAGGCATGGATTTTTACAGCCAGCATATCAAATTCAGAGCTCGCGCTAAATGTCTGGGCTTGAATACTGATCTTGAAAGGAGGGGACTGTCAGATGGGTTCTGTAGTACTTGCCTCTCAGAAAAAGATACACTTGAACACCGCCTATTTACTTGCCCATCCACAACAACACAACGAAATATGTTTTTTGAAAAGTTTAATAAAGAATGCCCGGATTCAATTGTCAATAGTTTTTTACAACTTTCCATTTCTGAGAAAACACGTTGGATTTTGGGGGATGATGTAGCTATATATTGGGGACAGGACCTAGGTTCTACTTTTGATAAGCTATCAAAAACATTTTTAGTTGATATCAATAAAGAGATATTCAAACATTGATTTTATTCACTTTCACTTTCTGTAATGACAATGAAGATAAAAGTCTATTATCAGTATTGTAATGTATTTTAACAAATATTTTAATGTTTTTTAATGCTGTAATATGTTGTATTTTAATGATATGTCATTCTGCCGCACTGATACTCCTCATGTGCCACTGTTGTAAATAGTGAGAGCAATAAATAATAATAATAACTAGACATGTAAATTGAACAGGTTCAATTTAAGACTCCAGATTTTAAAGCTGAGTCATCCAGAAAACTTGTAAGCTGAGTCATCCAGAATAAGCTGAGTCAGCTAGAATATAGACATTTAGACGACTCTTAAGAATGTTATCTTCGACTCCATTGGCTTAACATGGAGATATCATCAGATCGACTTTTCGAGACTTCAAACCGATATAACTATCTAACCAGAAGTTGGATTGAAATTTGGATTAAAGATTCGGATTCCTGAGGAAATTCTACCCTTAATTCATTACTCATACTTTAAATTTTGAGAACTTTTTATTTTGACCTACTTTTCGGACACCATATCTCAAAAGTTGGTCAAAATACTTTCTGACGGCAAAAGGCTAACACTATTAACTCACTCTTTGCTACCTGTATACAAAATTTTGAAGCAAATAATTAGAGTGTAGCGTCAGAATCTAAAAAATAAGTTAAAACTATAAATTTTACCTAGATTTTGACCTAGGCATTTTGGTGTCCAAATTTTGAAGCTAGATAGCTTTTGAGGTCCGTTTCTTTTATAGGCTTTCATTATTTGAAGCTGTACTTAGTCTATATCTCGTAATTTACACTTCAAAAAAAATCTTTTTTCCCATTGCCATAACGTGGGGCACCAATTTTAGCGATTTTTGAGCTTTCAAAATGCCATAACTTTCGAACCGGAAGTCGGATCGAAATTTAGTTTGCAGATTCGGATTCCTGAAAAAATTCTACCCCTAATTCATAACTCATACGTTAAATTTGGATTTTTTTTATTTTGACCTACTTTTTGGACACGCCATAACTTCCGAACCAGTAGTCAGATCAAAATTTGGTTTGCAGATTCGGATTCCTGAGAAAATTCTACCCTTAATTCCTAACTCATAAGTTAATTTATGAGAAATTTTTATTTTGACCTACTTTACGGACACCATATCTCAAAAGTGGGTAAAAATACTTTCTGACGGCAAAAGGCTAACACTATGAGCACACTCTTTGCTACCTGTATACAAAATTTTGAAGCAAATTATTAAAGTGTAGTGTCAGAATCGTAAAAATAAGGAAAAACTATGAATTTGACCTAGATTTTGACCTAGGCATTTTGGTGTCCAAATTTTGAAGCTATGTAGCTTTTGAGGTCCCCTTGTTTTATAAGCATTCATTATGTTAAGCTGTTCTCAGTCTACATCTTGTATTTTACACTTCGAAAAAGTCTTTTTTCCCATTGACTTAACATAGGCACCAAATTTAGCGATTTTTGAGATTTCAAAACGCAATAACTTCCGAACCGGAAGTCGGATCGAAATTTTGTTTGCAGATTCGGATTCCTGAGATGATTTTACACTTATTTGATAACTCACACGTTGACTTTGGAGAACTTTTTATGTTCTGACCTACTTTTTGGACGCCATATCTCAAAATCGGTAAGAGTAATCAAAAAACGATTTGCCTTACGGAATT
Source organism: Owenia fusiformis (assembly GCA_903813345.2). Taxonomy (NCBI): domain Eukaryota; kingdom Metazoa; phylum Annelida; class Polychaeta; order Sabellida; family Oweniidae; genus Owenia; species Owenia fusiformis. The sequence goes on along the minus strand of CAIIXF020000001.1, from coordinate 23,428,156 downwards.
AGCTTTTTTTCTAAGGAACATGATGAAAAAAACCCGGAGCAAAAATATCGAAGGACGACTGAGAAAACTTGTAAAATAGTGAAAACACACGATTTGACCTAGTTCTTGACCTTTGACCTAGATAAACATTTGACCTAATTTCCCAGAAACTAGGTCTCATTACCCAGCTGACTATGTTAGCAGATTTTAGTAAGTCCTTCTAGTTGCTGAGAAAACTGGCAAAGAAAGAATAATAATAATAACTAGACATGTAAATTGAACAAGTTCAATTTAAGACTCCAGATTTAAGACTTGTTTTAAGCTGAGTCATCCAATTACTTGTAAGCTGAGTCATCCAATTACTTGTAAGCTGAGTCATTCACTATAAGCTGAGTCAGCTAGAATATAGACATTTTGACAACTCTTAAGAATGTTATCTTTGACTCCATATGCATGACATGGGGATATCATCATATCGACTTTTCGAGACTTCAAACCGCTATAACTATCTAACCAGAAGTTTGATCGAAAATCAGTTTATAGATTCGGATTCCTGAGAAAATTCTACCCTTAATTCATAACTCATTTTATTTTGACCTACTTTACGGACACCATATCTCAAAAGTGGGTCAAAATACTCTCTGACGGCAAAAGGCTAACACTATTAGCACACTCTTTGCTACCTGTATACAAAATTTTGAAGCAAATCCTAAAAGTGTAGTGCCAGAATCGCAAAAATAAGGAAAAACTATGAATTTGACCTCGATTTTGACCTAGGCATTTTGGTGTCCAAATATTGAAACTAGGTAGCTTTTGAGGTCCCCTTCTTTTATAGGAATTCATTATCTTAAGCTGTACTCAATCTATATCTCGTATTTTACACTTCAAAAAAATCTTTTTTCTTTGACTTTCTATCAGGATAACATCAGATCGATTTTTCTCGAAATTTCAAAACGCCATAACTTTCAAACCGGAAGTCGGATCGAAATTTGATTTAAAGATTCGGATTCCTGACAAAATTCTACCCCTCATTCATAACTCATACGTTAAATTTGGCGAATTTTTATTTTGACCTACTTTTCGGACATGCCATAACTTTGGAACCGGAAGTCGGATCGAAATTTGGTTTGCAGATTCGGATTCCTGAGAAAATTCTACTCTTAATTCCTAACTCATATGTAAAATTTGGAGAATTTTTTATTTTGACCTACTTTTCGGACACCATATCTCAAAAGGGGGTCAAAATACTCTCTGACGGCAAAAGGCTAACACTATTAGCCCACTCTTTGCTACCTGTATACAAAATTTTGAAGCAAATCCTAAAAGTGTAGTGCCAGAATCGCAAAAATAAGGAAAAACTATGTATTTGACCTAGATTTTGACCTAGGGATTTTGGTGTCCAAATTTTAAAGCTAGATAGCCTTCGAGGTCCCCTTCTTTATAGACTTTCAGAATCTTAAGCTGTACTCAGTCTTTATCTGGTATTTTACACTTCAAAAAAATCTTTTTTCTCATTGACATTACATGGAGCACCAAAATTAGCGATTTTTGAGCTTTCAGAACGCCATAACTTCCCAACGAAAAGTCAAATTGAAATTTGGTTTGCAGATTCGGATTCCTGAGAAAATTCTACCCTTAATTCATAACTCATAAGTTAAATTATGAGAAATTTTTATTTTGACCTACTTTACGGACACCATATCTCAAAAGTGGGTCAAAATACTTTCTGACGGCAAAAGGCTCTCACTATTAGCACACTCTTTCCTACCTGTATACAAAATTTTGAAGCAAATCCTAAAAGTGTAGTGCCAGAATCGCAAAAATAAGGAAAAACTATGAATTTGACCTAGATTTTGACCTAGGCATTTTGGTGTCCAAATTTTAAAGCTAGATAGCCTTCGAGGTCCCCTTCTTTTATAGGCTTTCAGAATGTTAAGCTGTACTCAGTTTATATCTGGTATTTTACACTTCAAAAAAATCTTTTTTCTCATTGACATAACATGGGGCACCAAATTTAGCGATTTTTGAGCTTTCAAAACGCCATAACTTCCGAACCGAAAGTCGGATTGAAATTTAGTTTGCAGATTCGGATTCCTGGGAAAATTCTACCCTTAATTCATAGCTCATATGTTAAATTTTGAGAACATTTAATTTTACCTACTTTTCGGACACCATATCTCAAAAGTGGGTCAAAATACTTTTTGACGGCAAAAGGCTAACACTATTAGCACACTCTCTGCTACCTGTGTGCAAAATTTTGAAGCAAATTATTAAAGTGTAGTGTCAGAATCGCAAAAGTAAGAAAATACTATAAATTTGACCTAGATTTTGACCTAGGCATTTTGCTGTCCAAATTTTAAAGCTAGATAGCCTTCGAGGTCCTCTTCTTTAATAGGCTTTCATTATGTTAAGCTGTACTCAGTCTATATCTCGTATTTAACACTTCGAAGAAGTCTTTTTCCCCATTGACTTAACATGGGGCGCCAAATTTAGCGATTTTGAGATTTCAAAACGCTGTAACTTCCGAACCGGAAGTCGGATTGAAATTTTGTTTGCAGATTTGGATTCCTGAGATCATTCTACACCTATTTGATAATTCACACGTTGAATTTGGAGGACTTTTTATGTTCTGACCTACTTTTCGGACGTCATTTCTCAAAATCGGTAAGAGTAATCAAAAAACGATTTGCCTTTCGGAATTAGCTTTTTATCTAAGCTACAAGATGAAAAAAAACCGGAGCCAAAATACCGAAGGACGACTGAGAAAACTTGTAAAATAGTGAAAACTAACGATTTGACCTAGATTTTGACGTTTGACCTAGATAAACATTTGACCTAATTTCCCAGAAACTAGGTCTCATTACCTAGTTGACTGTGTTAGCAGATTTAAGTAAGTCCTTCTAGTTGCTGAGAAAACTGGTTCGGAAAGAAAAATAATAATAACTAGATTGGTAAATTGAACAAAGTTCAATTTAAGACTCCAGATTGATTTACTTGAGTAAAGAGCTGAGTAGGACGCTGAGTATGTAGATGATTAAGTAATTGAGTAAGTAGCTGAGTAGGTAGCTAAGTAGGTAGCTGAGTAAGTAGCTGAGTAGGTAGCTTAGTAGGTAGCTAAGTAGGTAGCCGAGTAGGTATGTAGGTAAGTAAGTAAGTAGGAATTGTTGAAAGTATATTTGATGGATCTGCATTGTGGATACTGGCAAATGTGAATTTTAAACAAATGTGAATTTTAAAATGGCATAGAATCTAAACTGGGAGTCGGATTGAAAGTTTATTTGCAGATTTGGATTCCTTAGAAAATTCTACCCTTAATTCATAACTCATAAATTAAATTTGGAGAACTTTTTATTTTGACCTACTTTTCGGACACCATATCTCAAAAGTGGGTCAAAATACTTTCTGACGGCAAAAGGCTAACACTATTAGCACACTCTTTGTTACATGTATACAAAATTTTGAAGCAAATTATTAAAGTGTAATGTCAGAATCGCAAAAATAAGGAAAAGCTATGAATTTGACCTAGATTTTGACCTTGGCATTTTGGTGTCCACATTTTGAAACTAGGTAGCCTTTGAGGTCCCCTTCTTTTATAGACTTTCATTATGTTGAGCTGTACTCAGTCTATACCTGGTATTTTACACTTCAAAATTATATTTTTCCCTATTGACATAACATGGGGCCAAATTTAGCAATTTCTGAGCTTTCAAAATGCCATAACTTCCGACCTGGAAGTCGAATCAAAATTTGGTTTGCAGATTCGGATTCCTGAGAAAATTCTACCCTTATTTCATAGCTCATATGTTAAATTTGGAGAACTTTTTATTTTGACCTACATTTCGGACACCATATCTCAAAAGTGGGTCAAAATACTTTCTGACGGCAAAAGGCTAACATTATTAGCACACTCTTTGCTACCTGTATACAAAATTTAGAAGCAAATCATTTAAGTGTAGTGTCAGAATCGTAAAAATTAGGAAAAACTATCAATTTGACCTAGATTTTGACCTTGGGATTTTGGTGTCCAAATTTTGAAGCTAGGTAGCTTTTGGGTACCCTTCCTTTATAGGAATTCATTATGTTAAGCTGCACTCTGTCTATATCTCATATTTTACAATTAAAAAAAGTCTTTTTTCCCATTGACTTAACATGGGGCACCAAATTTAGCGATTTTTGAGCTTTCAAATCGCCATTTCTTCCGAACGGGAGGTCGGATCGAAATTTGGTTTGCAGATTCGGATTCCTGAGAAAATTCTACCCTTATTTCATAGCTCATATGCTAAATTTGGAGAACTTTTTTAGTTTGACCTACTTTCCGGACGCCATATCTCAAAATCGCTAAGAGTTATCAAAAAACGGATGGCACACTCTCGATTTGTTTTTTTCTAAGCTACATGTTGAAAAAAAGATGAAGGAGTTACCACAAGTAACAACGAAGATAATTGACAGAATGTTAATTTTACCTAAATTTGACCTAGTTCTTGACCTTTGACCTAGATGAAAATTTGACCTAATTTCCCAGAAACTAGGTTGATGGGCTATGTTAGCCATGTAAGTAGGTTAAAGTAAGTTCTTCTAGTTGCTGAGAAAAAGTGTTCGGAAAGAAAGAAAGAAAGAAAGAATGAATAATAACTAGACATGTAAATTGAACAAGTTCAATTTAAGACTCCAGATTTAATACTTTTTTTTAAGCTGAGTCATCCAGAATACTTGTAAGCTGAGTCATCCAGAATAAGCTGATCGAGTCAGCTAGAATTTAGACATTTAGACAACTCTCAATTTTTTATCTTCGACTCCATTGGCTTAACATGGGGATATCATCATATCGACTTTTCGAGACTTCAAACCGCTATAACTATCTAACCAGAAGTTAGATTGAAATTTGGTTTAAAGATTCGGACTCCTGAGAAAATTCTACCCTTAATTCATAACTCATATGTAAAATTTGGAGAATTTTTTATTTTGACCTACTTTTCGGACACCATATCTCAAAAGTGGGTCAAAATACTCTCTGACGGCAAAAGGCTAACACTATTAGCCCACTCTTTGCTACCTGTATACAAAATTTTGAAGCAAATCCTAAAAGTGTAGTGCCAGAATCGCAAAAATAAGGAAAAACTATGTATTTGACCTAGATTTTGACCTAGGGATTTTGGTGTCCAAATTTTAAAGCTAGATAGCCTTCCAGGTCCCCTTCTTTTATAGACTTTCAGAATCTTAAGCTGTACTCAGTCCTTATCTGGTATTTTACACTTCAAAAAAATCTTTTTTCTCATTGACATAACATGGGGCACCAAAATTAGCGATTTTTGAGCTTTCAAAACGCCATAACTTCCCAACGAAAAGTCGGATTGAAATTTGGTTTGCAGATTCGGATTCCTGAGAAAATTCTACCCTTAACTCATAGCTCATATGTTAAATTATGAGAAATTTTTATTTTGACCTACTTTTCGGACACCATATCTCAAAAGTGGGTCAAAATACTTTCTGACGGCAAAAGGCTAACACTATTAGTACACTCTTTGCTACCTGTATACAAAATTTTGAAGCAAATTATTAAAGTGTAGTGTCAGAATCGTAAAAATAAGGAAAAACTATGAATTTGACCTAGATTTTGACCTAGGCATTTTGGTGTCCAAATTTTGAAGCTAGGTAGCTTTTGAGGTCCCCTTCTTTTATAGGCATTCATTATGTTAAGCTGTGCTCAGTCTATATCTTGTATTTTACACTTCGAAAAAGTCTTTTTTCCCATTGGCTTAACATGGGCACCAAATTTAGCGATTTCAAAACGCTATAGCTTCCGAACCGGAAGTCGGATCAAAATTTGGTTTGCAGATTTGGATTCCTGAGGAAATTTTACACTTATTTCATGACTCATACGTTGAATTTGGAGAACTTTTTCGTTTGACCTACTTTCCGGACGCAATATCTCAAAATCGGTAGAAGTAATCAAAAAACTGATAACTCACTGTCGAATCGTCTTTTTCTTGGCTACACGTTAAAAAAAAAATTTGAAAAATATTGAAAAATGACAAAGATAATTCACAAAATGATAATTTGACCTAGATTTTGACCTTTGACCTAGATAAAAATTTGACCTAATTTCCGGGAAACTAGGTCTCATTACCTTTCTAACTATGTAAGCAGATTTCAGAAAGTCCCTCTAGTTGCTGAGAAAACGCGGAAAGAAAGAATAATAAGAAAACTGGCAAAAGCAATAGACTCCAGATTTTCAATCTGGAGTCTAATAATAAGAAAACTGGCAAAAGCAATAGACTCCAGATTTTCATCTGGAGTCTAATAATAATAAGAAAACTGGCAAAAGCAATAGACTCCAGATGAAATCTGGAGTCTAATAATAAGAAAACTGGCAAAAGCAATAGACTCCAGATTTTCAATCTGGAGTCTAATAATAATACATATTGGTAAATGAAACTTTTAATTATACAATCTAATTTTTAATCTGACGTATATTTTATGATAATTATACAGTTTTAAAATAGTGTTCTTTACCTGCCCCATAACAAAGGTGTAATACCAATGTTAAAGTCAAAATAGCGAGCATCTTCATTTTCGCACCTGGACAATAATCTCCTCCAATGAATGTGAAACTGTTGGACACGTATTGAAATCGAATTGAAATCGTATATATATAATATTGTTATATTAAAGTGTAATATTCTTAATAGATTTTATTAAAAACCCGCAGTTTGTCACAAAATATATGAAGTATATTCATGTTATTGAAAGCAAAACAAAGTATTAACATTCATGTGAATCGAAATATTTCTACGGGCATACGCATGATATTGCAATGGTGTAAAGTCAGACCAGTATATTTAATTTACACACCGTTCAAATGTACCTTCAAATACATTTTCAATGATATTTCAAAGGCTTCCCGCTCTTTCAATCGATAGAGACTTGTTATTTGCAGTAGTTGAGAAGAAATTACTTTATTTTACTTTCATCCACTTCTTACATTGACTTTTACATTGGAATTTTAATAAGCGCGTGCACCTTAATTTAACATTTTGCAAGTTTCATTATATGTGCTTTCTGGTAGAACCATATTGTTCTTATTTATAATTAATAAGAAATTCACATATTGAAAACAGCATATGAGATTAAAAATTGGTATAATTAGACAATAGTTTAAATATTGGATAGACGTCATCTATTTGGATTTTAGTTCGCTTGTCCTGGTTAAATTTAGTTAAAATGTGATTTTAACTAAATCTTATTTCAATTAAACCTCGTGTCCAAGTCTGTTGAATGTGTCAAACGTATACATATTATTATTTGATGATCGACTTGAACATATATCACGGTTAAAGCTATTGAACCTTTATAATAATGATATCAAATATTATGCAGGCAAATTAAAAATACTTCTAGATGGATTCAGGAAATCAGGGTCTTTCGTTTTGTGACCTTTAATACCTCAACAGGACTTCAAATTGGTTTCATCACACTACTGGAGCTGTTGTCTAAGATGATCATGAGAAATCATGTTTTCTATCCCTAAGTCAAAAGTTGCCCGCTTAATTTTTATAACATCTTCGAGGATTTCCATATCTTTTTCGTTTTAGACAGGTAAGACGCGCACGCGGGTATTTTATCCTAGAACTGTGGCATTCATTGACCTTACCCAAACAAATATTTTGATGTTCACAGATTGATCCAGGAACTCCGGAGAGGAGAAAATGCCCAAATAACTTGGACTTACATAGCAGCATTGCAGTGTTTTTTGCAAACGCTTTTCACTTTTCATTTGTTATGCAATCATTGACAGATCCAGATGTTGACAGAGTGAACTGCTTACTTAAAGGGTGACGCATATCGTTTAGCAAATCGAACGCTCGTTTCTGGTGTTGCTCACCGTTTAGTATAAAAGGCCCGATCCCGGAATAATACTCAAGGGTTCACAGGTTCGAGCTCGTTGTGTGAACAATTCTAACTGTTTAATATATAGCATAAGTATATTATAGATCGTCACACATTTATAAAAGGGTGATTTTTATTTTGACAAATCAATTCCACATTTATGGGTGAAGTTTCAGGATCTTCTATTTGTGTATAATAAGGAAAAATTGGCATCTAAATTTCCCCATAACGTAATAGCACACAGCTTGGCATATGAAATATCCTACAAATGAAACAAAGCAAGACAAACCGGTTTCTAAAACAAGGATTTATATTGGCTGTTGTACATGTATTCTTTGAACGCAATCACTCTTTGGATAACGTTTTCAAAATCATTATAAACGGATTACTTTATCTCAAAGACAATTTCAATAAACTGGATTTTACAGAACTCCCCTTATTTCTTAAAAATTGACTGATCCAGTTGATTCGCCTGGAGCCGCCATATTGTTTTTATACGGGATGCTAATCGGAACCCTTTAACTGTTACTGTAACTTATTTTATTGTTGACTGAAACTGCAGGTTGAGGTCAATACACAATCAAGTCGTGAAATGCTGAAAATAACTACTATATCATATACAACATAATTTATTTTTATTATTTGCTTTTATTTCGCTATTCATACAGTATTAATCGACTGTGTCCAGTTCGCTTGCAATTATTGTATCTTTGCCCTTGTGGCATTTGCGTCACATGCGGTGGTGCCCTTCAATGGACTAAATATGGCCTTGATAGTTTTCGGCAATTCTAGCGCAATCGTACGCATAGCCGCTGAAGGTGCGTTGCAGGCTTTTTCTAGTTCTGGGATCGTGTCTGAAATATAAAAATATTTTGGAGAATATTTTTTGAGAAATGTCGAGATGAATAATTTCGTATCGGAATATAAAACTTTAATTCAATACACTTCCTAAATCAACCCATTTCTTCGAACTGAAATTATAAGTGATTCAGAAATCAATTATTTGTTGATTGAGAAGTTACATTTGGGTTTTGAATTATGCTCGCAATAAGTTCATTGTTTTCGAAATAAAAATGTCATACTGATTTCCCACTGGTTGATAAATTCATCACATATATCCGTGACTTCTGAGTTACTATCAGCGAGGATCTCAGCTACACGACTATTTGCTGCAATCTCTAGTTTTTTCTCAGCTTCCCTGCTGCAAGTACGTTCAGCTGGAGAGAGAGCTACAACCCGAAACAATATAATCATCATTATTATTTGTATTACAATCATTACTACCAGATAATATAAAAAATATATTAGCGCATCTCGGGGATCTACTTTTGTACATTAAATTATCAAGCGAAAGTCATTTAATATAATTCTCTTCAAAATCACAAGTGATTGAGACACATGCCCCATCTATATGTTCAACAACTCCACCGTTCACAATATCTATTTTAGAACCTTTATTTATGATAAGCATTGTCATAAGTGAGTTTTCTTACCATCCATCGCCTGCATCATTTCATTCACCTTATTAACACTATCTGAAATGAATATAGAATATTTACCTCTTGCTCTAATGCATTGGTCACATTTGCTCCGATCCATCGGCCGGCGCCCGGCCGATTGAGTGTTTTGTTCAATATCGTATTCAATTTTGAACATAATACTCAATCGGCCGGGCGCCGTAGTGAAAATCGGAGCAAATGTGACCAAGGCACAACCGGTGTCCCTCTTAATTTAATACTGGAGGTTCTCTTTTGAACGACGTCTAAGCCTTTTCGTATGTTATTTACATTATCACAGGCTGGTATCGAAAGATTTGTCCGCTGTGACGGAGCATGCTATTTTTCATAAAAACACTAAGAATGCTTCACGATTTATTTTTTAACTCATATGTTTCGTTATATCAAAGATAATTACTTACTCCATGCAATGGATATATCATTTGCGTGTAACCTTCACTTCTGTTTGAAGTCCAATAACGCTAGGAGTAAAATCTATTGAAAACGACGCCAGAGTATCAAACTCTAAAATGTAGCATTTCTTTTTTAACTTTTTAATGGCATGATATAGTGACACGATAATATTAACATATGTTTTAAGCATAACTCTGAATGTATTAATGAGATATTAATGCATTGGGTCTTTTTAATTTTTTTAATAAAAAATAGTATTAATATTTTTTGTCCGCTGTGACGGAGCATTTTCAAAGTTCACATTTGCAACTGCTCCGTCACAGCGGACAAAAAAATCAAACATTATTTTTTATAAAAGAATTAAAAAGACCAAATACATCAACATCTCATTTATACCTTCATAGTTATGCTGAAACCATGTGTAAATATTATCGTGTCACTATATCGTGCTATTAGAAAGTTAAACAAGAAATGGTACATTTTGAAGTATGATACTCCGGCGCCATTTTCAATAGCTTTTCTTCCCAGCGTAATTGGACTTCAAACAGAAGTGAAAGTTACCCGCAAATGATATATCCATTGCATGGAGTAAGTAATTTTGCATGGTATAACGAAATATATGAGTTAAAAAATAAATCGTGAAGTATTCTTAGTGTTTTTATGAAAAATAGCATGCTCCGTCACAGCGGACAAATATTTCGATACCAGCCTGTGATTATAGTTATCTCACAAATTCATAGAATGAATCCACCGGACGTAGTAATATTATAAATTTAAAGTTCGTATATCCGTGGTTTGACCTAGTAGACAAGTGGTTGATGGAATACAGTTGAATCAAACTCGCAGCCTCAAATTGAATTAGTTAAGGTGTAGTTTTAATTTACCCTTTGCATTCGTTTGGCTTCACTTCTTAAAAGAGAGCTTCTTCTGCAGTTTATAACTAGCTTCTGCGCGCAGGGTAGGTGTAGTTGAAAATAAAGTCTTACTTGGTGTCAGATATTTAAAGATTTTCTCATCCACATTCAGACCGGGACATTCCTGTTCCTTTTCTTTCAATACAATTCCCCAGTGTATCAGCTCGTTCTGTATCAAGTCTGCAGAAATATCATTACCGCAAGAGGCGAGGGCATCGCTCCCACCATTAACTTCGGCCTGGATCAATTTCAATTTAGATGGTAAATTCATTAAGGTGTTATTAAACAAGAAAGTCAAAACGAAGCAACTTATAGTATTGAAACATATATTTTAAAAAATGATAACGATCCAACATCTAGACAAGGCATAATTAACATGAATATTGCCACCACCACCTGCCATTTGTTACGAACGCCGATCACCAAACACCACCCACAAAAAGTTGGAGACTATAACAACATGTCATCATCTGTGTACTGATAACCAGTATGGACAGAGGTGACGCGGTTTAGCCAAGCATATCTATCCAAAACGAGGCTGCAACGAGGTTAAGGTACATAATGGCGACTTTGGGAAAGTTTGAAATGGCGGTAAGTTTATCTATAAGTTACATGCACCAGTCTATGTCTGCTACTGTTATAATAGCATATTCCATTTAGTGGAGAACTTTACAGAGTATTCTATGTGCAGCTTCTTGAAATCTAGTCAATCACTACCAATAACCCAATTTGTATGAAACTCATACAAGTTCAAGCAAACTATCTGCTCTGTCTCGTGCTCAAGTTTGAGCAGCCAACTCCTCTTATTATAAAATCTAGAGCCAACGGTAAAAAACTTTTTGATCGGCACTTGTATAGCCATTTTTATTTTATGTTGTGTTGGAGTTGTTCAGAATGACTGACGATTTCATTTAAAATTCATCAAGCCTGAGTATAGTGTAGATTTTAAATCATTGTTAAACAGTATGTAACTTCAGCTCTATTCAGATATAAGATAAATCAGTAGAAAATGAAAACAATTTAATGGTCTACATACCTGTTTCATTCCACAGAAATCATTCATGGCTTGACTTTTAAATTGAGCCACCCATCCCTTCTCAACTTCTAGCATGATTTTCTTTTCACACGATTCAAATCCAGCTTTGAAAATAATAAAAATGTTCAAAAACAAAAGCCTAAATCATATAATCTATTTTTAAAATACAATTTTCACATGTTTTAAAAATACAATTTTGATAATCTTCTTTGCCTGCCCCGTGGCAAAGGTTTAATATTAATGTTAGAATCAAAATCAAGCATCTTCATTTTTACTTCTGCATTAAACTATAAAACTCCAATGACAGGGGCGTAGCCAGCTTTCAGTGAGGGGGGGGGGGTGCGATCGCCAAAATATCCGTTTTCAGTCAGGGAGGTGCAATCGTGGTATAAGAAACCCCAAAAATTGAAGATTTGTTTTGAATTTTACAAAAATTGATGCAACTTCCTTCAAAATTGGCTAGAAACTTCAAATAAAAAGCATTTTAAAGCTCTTTTCTTCTTCTATCTAATGTACCTATTTTATTTGCTATGGGGGGGGGGTGCGATCGGACCCTCGCACCCCCTCCTGGCTACGCCTATGAATGAATATGAATTTGCTACAGTATTTGACACATATCTCCAAACTTGACTGGAAAGTACTTAATAACTACATGAAGCAATTAACAGAAATATTGCTGAAAAACAAGTTAGAGGCCTATGAAAAATATGGGAGGCAATCTTAAGACAAATTCTCTAGCAGTAAAAGCATGGTAGACCCATTTACAAACACAAGATATTGTAACAAGCTAAACTTTAATTTGGGACATTATTTGCTATGTCAATTTATAATGTGACAAGAGATTAGATTGTACAATAAAGTGTATAGAGGAAATTAAGATGATAAAAACATTTGTCCTTAATTCCTATATTCTAGATTCAAGAAGACACAATTTCTAACATCTATATTATTTTTAAAGTTGTATTCAAAGCACGCTACTTTTATTTAGATCTGATTATTAGTCCCGAGCCCGACAAATGTTTTTCACAGATCGGGATATGATGAATCGAAGATACAGGTGTTTGACTTCGTGACTATCCCGCGAGCCCTATAAAATTACGTGACAGTGTATCTTCGATTCATCATATCCCGATCTGTGAAAAACATTTGTCGGGCTCGGGACTAATAATCAGATCTCTTTTATTTAACTATTGTAAAACTCACCAGCAGCTTCGCGACGAACACCTCCCTGGCAGATACTGAAGAGCAAAACTGCGCATGTCAAAGTCAGAGTTGTCTTCATGGTTGTCGTTAGGCGTTTGTGCTCTCGTCAATGGTGAGAATATTTCGATGTGGACACTCGTGGGTTTTTATATAAAATTATGATGATAAATTGATGCGTTCAAATAAATAATGCATAATGTGTTTTTCATTTCTTTACTTATTGATATGGGTAAGATGAATACAAGACGATTTGTCGCATATTTTGCATTGCTTTTGGTTTTGTAATGATCTGGGACAAATTATTAAATTGTTATTATGATTTTTACTCTTATTACTAGATATTTCGAATTTCATCTGCAGCAATAAAACTGCAATTGAAATATTAGATGGAATATGTTTACATTTTGAAAATAAGCATGTTTTACATACTTTTTATGTAGTGGTTATAAATAGCAAATAATTCTACATGTTTTTAAAAGAATATAAAATGCCAATGATATTAGAGTTCAGGCATTATGTACTACTTTAAAGATAGTATCCGATCTAGCGAGCAACCTAACTTGAACAAAAATTTTTGAATTCCAAAATTTAGGCTCGTCATTCTTTGTCATGTCTTATATCTTCCACCCAAACTATATTTTATTTGAGGATAGCTAAAGAGGGTATTCAGTATTTTTGTGGTCTGTTTGTTTTGTGACGGCGGTTGGTGGTTGGCGTCTGTAACATATTCTTTCAACTTCCAATAACTTAACAAATACTTCAGATTTTTTCAAAATCATTTACAAGTTCTCAGAGTTCAAATCTAACTTTTTTCAACTTGCCTCGAATTGAACAATTTTTTTTTAAAAAATCAAATTAAATGTTCAAATTTTACTAAGATTGAACTCATGATATTGTGAGCAACTAGATAGTGACATTTTTTCATGTTAATGTCTTGTTTTAAATTAATGTGTTTGGAAGAATTTAAATCAAGATACGAGTACAAGCGCTCCATGGCGGACCCGTATTAAATCCTGCTATAATGTTTGTGCTACAGTAAAACATCGGGTGCAATTTTGCACACAGGTGAAATTTCATGAACGTATCTTTAATATTCGTGATCAAGTTATTGGAATTGACATAGGGGTCATTCAAAATATTATGCACCTAATATTTTCAAATGAAGATGCAGTTGAAGATGAAGTTGATGTGTTACTGTTTAAATATATTGTTATAGAATATTTGATTTTTGGTTTATTTTCGTATTTTTGGTAGATGTTTTTCTATATATTCATTTAATTTTTTGGTTATATAGTTGGAACTCACTGATTCATACACGTAAGCAATAACTTCGTATTCCCAATGTTCAAGCACGATAAATGGTTCATACCCTTTCTATACAATTACGTAATCCACTAGGCTCTTACCCATCAGACTAAATGATATCTTCCTTCACGTTCCAAGCTCTTACCCCCAGACCTCATGGTTAACGATTCATACCCTTTTCAATAGTTCTATCAGCCTTATATAATAAGCTCTGGCACTCAGGCTACTCGCAACCTCGTGGCTACGGTACCCATTCGCCTAGTTCACAAACAATAGAAACATATTTAATATCTTCTTTCAATAATAGTATCTCATTGAGGGCTGTAAAAGGTGAATTGATACTGAAAAAATGAATAAAGTGTGCATGGCCGCTTACCAAGTAAAAATACGACGCCTTCGCGAGTCAGGTTCTAATTTTTATCTCATTCTCCGAATCCATCGATTGTTGGGTTCCTGAATATTTCGCAGATCGATCCTGGATTTGCGTAAATGTAGTGTCTGGAATATGCTCTATCGGCAACGTCGCTACCGTTTGAGGTAATCCAAACCATTCTCTTCTAAACACTTGCAACGGTGGACTTGAATTATGGCTGACATGACATGGAACGCTTGGATTGACTCGCTCATCAGCAATTCGAGGAACCTAAAGGGCGAGCCACAAATTGACAAGGCCTGCATCATTGGCTTGAGGGACGGCGGACTCTGGCATCGTGCGGATCATCCAAATGCCCTGATTCTCAAAGAAGAAGAAGCAAATAAAATTGCAAGGGTTTTCAGAGGTATGCTATTTTTTAGTTTTAAACTGAAGAATACATTATTAAAATTAGTATAGTTCTTTGACAGTAAGTATCTTGAAGTACCATTACTGTTAGCTCATCTTCATCAAGAACGTTTTAACAGTCCATGACAAGGCAAAATAAATATGTTAACTACTAATGTTTTAAGGCACTTGGTGACCTACCTCTTCAAACGATTTAGATCGAGGATGGTCATTTGCGAAATAAAAACGCACCTTACAGAAATACTACAAATGTTTCCTTATGAAGCTTGTGCTTGGTATTGTCGAAGAATCGTAAATTAAAAAAACAGGTCAACGTTCCTGGCAAATAGGTCAACATATTTTGCATTTATTCAACATTGGTCACATAAGCTGTATATTATATTTCAGGAAAGGAAATTGCACCTTTTGTGAACGATGGTATTCCCATTGCGGGCCATGATTATGTTTATTTTGATGGCGATGACGTAGTTGACGTCGTGGCAAAAGGTCGAAACGCATCCGAGGACGGCATCTACTTATACACGTCAAAGACAGCCATCGTCATTGGCCACTGTCCCAGTATGAACGACCAGACCCTAGCTGATAAGACTATAAGTGATATCGCTCAGAAACTGAAGGACTTGGAGCTATAGAAAAACAACGTTTCTAAATTGATTCACCCTGGATTGTATTTCATAATTGGGTCTCAGGTATTATTCTTACCTGAATGCAAAACGATGAAGTAATGTGGGGTGTATATAGATCTAAAGGACAGAGACAAAACGTCATTAATAATTAGGTGCACCCTTTCTAGTAAAGCACAAGTAATAATCCATGATGAGAGATTGGAATTCGAAACTTTCACAATAGAAAAGAAAAATGCTTTGTTAATTGAACAATGTAGAATACATGATTTCAGATAGATTTGCAATATCCTGATATATGTTGGGCTATACATGGTATTCATAAATCGCAATGTATTATTGTTGAATAGATACTATTTCTAATATTTCAAACGTTCAATGTCGATTTGCGATGGAACGCTTGTCATCTTGTCGCTTGTCAGTTTAAGAGCGTCTGCCTGTATTTTCGTTCTCCGTCTTTGTACAAGGGTCGCCAACTCAGCTACTTGGCTCCATGGTCAAATGTCAATCAAAGGGCATGTGATACACTGGCGAATCTGTGGGGGGGGGGGCAGGGGCTCAAGCCCCTTGCGTGGGCGCAGAAAAAATGGGCTCAGACAAATTTCTGAGCCCGAAAATGACCCCGATTAATGGGCCTTTTGAACTAAATTGGCCTTTTAAGGCTTTATTTTTTATAATAGGCCAAATTATTAAGAAAATGGGCCATTAATTTTTTGTCAGACTTCAAATACATCCCCTCCCACCTGTTAGTTTCCGGATCCGCCCCTGTGATAGTTCAGCATGAAATTCGTGTTAAGGTCACTGATTATTCGGGCCAACACCAATGATAGTACAGATTGTGGCTACCATGGTTCCAACTCGATATTCTACCATATATGGAGTCATGCCGTAATTACAAAATTACAAATCAAACAGGCGCCATTTTTCTCTTTAGAATTTGAATCGCTAGTTCTGGTCTTATTTCCAAACAAAAAATCGAAACACGCAAGTGACCATCTTTTTGGAGGCCAAGGTCAAATTAAAAGGTAAATGTCATTGTTAACATCATTGGTAACGATATTATGCAGACTGATACATCACGGGGTTCATTTCTCTGAGAAATCCTGCTGATCAATATTTACCAATGTGAGATCGAAGGCTATAATGACCTTTCACAAGGTCACAATGAATTCACAAAGAACAATGAGCTTACACAACTTACTGTCTGCGTTATTCAAACTGGACAGCAATTATTGATAAATCAATCAAACTTTTCAATTACGAAATGTAATTAATCTCTTAATGTTTCTATCGTGAGTTGATTATGCATATATGTAAATATCCAAATCATTCATATCAAGTTAATATAAATATACTCAATTAATTTATAAATTGACGGAGGCTGTAATATTTGGAATGTCTCACTTATGCATTGTATTATTTCTAGTAGCGTAAATATCACTTGCTACAAATGGATATTCCACGATCTAAATATGAAAGCATCCATTTAACTCCCCTTCAAACAATCGATTACTCATTCACTTAACAAATGACACCATCCACTCGCTCACCAACGGCCACTCACTCACCCATCCACTCACTTTTAACCAACCCACTCAAGCACTAAGTTACTCAATAACCCACTCACTCAATTATTCACTGAATCACAAATCAACTTACTCATCCATTCACTCAATCAGATATCCAAAAGTATCTGTACACAAATTTGACAGCAAATTCTTATAAAATCTCTATATCAAATATACTTTGTGAACGACAGAGACTACATGTAGTATTCTGTTCGAGGTAGCCGTTGCCATGCGCGCGTCTAGTTATAAACTCTTTTAGAAGCGACGTCGAACTAGTAGATGGCCGTTAACATGAGTTGCCGATTAACTCGAATATTCCATTTAACATTATTATTGTTACCCAAAATATGCAAACAGCTCACTCCTTGGGCAAGGGTTATTCAATGATTCTGAAATAACTGTTATGAAAAGTTAAAAAACTTAGAGTTAGACCAATCAATATTTTCCAACTTAGATATGGGATGTTCGATGTATAGATAAAAGACTCGGGCCTGTCAGATGACGGGGTGCGCTGGGTAGCAGCAGCCCCGGGGCAGCAGCCCACCTCGCAATCCTCTCAGTCAGTTCCCGAAAATAACCAATAAGTTGGAATTCATGAATCGGTCAAATATTTTCTTCTGATTTAAAGGTGTCACGTCAATCTACAAATAACCTGACATCTTTTTACACATGAATAAAATAAAGTGACCTAGTTGCAGGCAGAGGTAAGTAATAACATTGTGAGATCCCTTGAAATAGAATCTTTACAAGCTTTAGATAACTTTTTCATTTGAATTGAATGAATGACTCAAGTAAACTCATTGACTAAGAGGTACATGCTTTTTGATGTATTTTTTATTGATTGTGAGACAAAGGCTTTATTTTTCCGAGATGTCATTTTCTAGATTTGCAAGCATTTTGACCAGATTCATTGGGTTATTGAAAAATTAACTGAAACATCCGAAAAATCGTAAAAGCTAGACGGAGCTTATCCTGCTTGTTGAAAGTCGTTCCACCACAAAAATTCGGCGAATATTTTTGAACAATTAAAAAGATAACAATAAACACTCTTTAGACTTTTTATAGCTTTATTCTTACATCGTATACAACATATCACATCTATATGGGATGGTTCATCGGACGGACATTTACATGATAACCTGCTCATCATCTAGTTTGCACTCGGGGAAAAGAGTTAAAAAATAGCTGAAAAAGAGGCTAAATAAAAGTTATTTATCACTCGGCTAAACATAGATCCTTTATCAATCAGAATCACTTGGAAGTTGTGGTAATTTATCTAGGAATGTATTGAACATCTTATTGGGAAGTGTGGACAACCGTTTATGTGTCAATCCTTTCTGGGAAAACTGTAGTATACTACTCAGGTCCACTTCGTCGCTTATGTTTTCCTTAAGATTTATCAGTGCGTTCTCGTTCGTAAATTGATTATTTGAAGATTGAGCAAGTTTTCCTGTTATTGGGTTTTCTTCTTTCAGTCTCCATTCAGCTTTGATTTTGATCTTTGTTTTTATATCATCTACAACTCGCATACAATCATCAATGAACTCATCATTGTCATCGCTCCTGTTTTTACTGTTTAACAAACGAGAGATGCTCTTGTGGTGACAAACAATACATATACTCTTCAGCTTATGTGAGCTTTTACTGATATTGATGATATTGTGTTGATTGCCTTCATTGATGGCATCATCGGGAACCTTGATGATTTCTATTTGCTTCGAAGTGATGCAGACAAGGGCTGATGTAATGGCTGCAATTTCTTTATCCTCTGGGGCGAGTCTCTTACATAACCAGCTACCAATAGTCTTTGGGAATGTCTGGGTGAAATATTTCCCACTCTTATAGAAAAGACACCCGCATCTATCCGCATGGACATCTGTGTATAAAATCTCTTCGTATTTGTTACATAGCTCTGATACATCTAATATTTTCGCCTCATTTTTGTAACGGAATTTAGCTGAAACAAACAGATTTTCACAATGAATAATTAATTTGATTTATTAATCAAATTGATCAATAGAACAGTTTTACGTCCTCTTTTTCTATATTTGCTTATAAATATTCCATTATTTCTTATTCATATTGTATATTGTATTTATCATTTTTTAAATGGAGAATCTAAAATAACTCTGTTTTCTTAATTCTAGTATTTTTCTGCATTAAGCACTACATCATGCACCACTAGACAGCTAAATGGGGCTAAATCATTTGAAGGTATATACATAAATAACACATTCAATTATCTTTATGAAGTACGAAGTTTTCAGAAAACTGATCCCTACATAGGCGTAGCCCCCTCCCCCCTTATAACCAATAAAAATAGAGGAAATGAATAGAAGAAGAACTGAAGAAAGGAACTTTAGAGTGCCTTTTATTTTTTATAAATTTCTAGGTTTCAATTTTTGTAAAACATATTGGTAATCGCACCCCCCCCCCCACCCTGACTGAAAGCTGGCTACACCCCTACCCTAAAAAGGACTTTCAAAGTTATTCAGGAACATAACCACACTTGACTCGAAATGAATAAGACAAGAAAATTATTGATATAACAAAAGAACGTGATTTTCGAAATGATTTATCTCTGGATTCCCTGTCCTCATGTCTCATGACATGTAGCTGCAATTCTAAGAAAACATCCATTACCTTTCTTTTTCGAGCTCTTGACAGGCCTAGATATTGAACCAGGAAAGAACCTGTATTGAATCTGTTCCACCAGGACCACGAGAATCCACCGTATCAGGAGCATTACACTTATACCTATTGTGCTACATATTCCAATCCTCACTACAGATATAACCACATCTACGATCACAGGCCTGAGTGTCATTTTGTGTAAAATGTATTCCCAGCTACCTTTGCAATCCGAGTTAATTGATTATTTCATAAATATGGTTCAATTTCTAGGAAAATAATGTTGCAACCGAGAAACGATCCTTTTATGGTGTGTCTGGGAACACATGTTTTATAAATCACACGTTAAATACTTTGTTTTTTAAAAAGTTGTTCGTTTCTGCTGTTAGCTACATTTTTTGTTAATCAAATATCTTCTATCTGTGGGGATCCCAAGAGCCATGTAAAAATTTGCAATAGTTGTATCCTAATAATGTTTACTATGGTTACGATCGATACGTTTGCGGGATTTCTGCATAATCAAATATGAATGCAACTACAACAGGTAAAAGGAAAATCGATGCAATATCAATTTGTCATACCTTTATATCCATTTGGGATCCATTTTGAGAAATTACGGGTTCATACAGTCATTGATAGTTTCGATACACTACTGACTGATAGATGTCATACACGACAGTGCTGGGACCTCTTTTTTTGCACTGTTGGCTTTTCCTGAATTGCCACTGAAGTGAACGACTCAAATATTGGTGATTGTGTTGTTTATATTTAATGGTAAATGATCCCAACGAACTCAGTTCGATAAGGATATGATGTAGCCTACCTCTGTCCGTCTGTCTATCCGTTCGTCCGATGAACGACTCAAACATTGGTGATTGTGTTGTTTATATTTAATGGGTAAAAACTCAGTTTTTCATTTTATGCCTTTATATTTTATAATTGCATCAATTCCTAACATATCCATTAAGGTAACAAAGAGACAAGTTTATGGTAACTTTCTGAAAAATGTTATGTCACTCACAAGACTTTCAGACCATGTAATAAATGTTTTGAGCTAAAAAAGAAAATTCTGATTTTTTAAAAAAAATTGATGGTGTTATATCAGATTCGTACAGTATTCAGTTCAAGATTGCAAACCTAAATATCAAAAGCTAACTGACAAATACCAATGGAAGATGTGCAAGGGTACATTAAAATTAGATTTTTAAAAACTTTTCAAATCGATGCATATATTTGGAAAATGTCAAATATTTCTTGTGATTGAGGAAAAATAACTTATCAACATGTTTAATTTGCATCGTTATTACGTAATCGGTACAAAGTACTTTGGTATATTCTGCGCTATTTATTTGGTGAAATTATTTTGCGATGTTACACACATGTTGTCTTAAAACAAACTACTTTAGAATTTGTTTTGTCAACTACATTCAATCCTAAAAATGGATGGACATGGTTTTACCATGGTTTTACGAATATTTCTTACTATCGAGACCCCATATTTCTTATGCCGGATAATTTTTAGACTTTCGGGGCTCAAAATCACAAATGTTTCCCAGAACCAATAAAACTAAATTTGGCCAAAAAATCATAAATTTTCAATGTTTAATCTGAACTTGATTTCAGACACTAGTCACCCAGCAAACACACTCATACTGGTTGGTTGATAATCTGTATCCTTGAACAAAGGATCTAAAAAATTCTAGCTGGTTTAGAGGTTCTTGAAAACGTCATGTCCTTATCTGAGGTTTTCTGAGTAAACATGCGGTTGAAATTGCTATTTGTGAGTCATCCACTGGTCAATTTAAGGCCATGTTACTAAGGGACTTGACTTACCTTAGTTTGATAATCGGTCAAAAGATTCATATGATCTTCAGTTTTGTTGATACTGATTAAAATATATTAGATATCATTTCATTGACGTCATTTTTCGCACCTATTTTCGCCAACAAGCTTCTTCCGTACAACAACCATTATCATAATTTGATGAAAACTACAAAAATAACAATAAAACAATTAATTCTACAAATAAGACCAGATATTCGATTTGCTGAAAATGATTAGAACAATCAACCGATATCGATAATACAAATAAACCCTCGGTGACAGTGACTCCGGGACTATGAGCCGAGCGTGTAGTATCCCCTTATCAATAACGACCCGGCCATTCGGGGACAAGCGCCGCGAGTTCAACAGTTCAGCATGGACTCATACAACACACTCCCGTAGCTGCCTTACTAACCCATCGATAGCATAAGCAGCTTCTTTTCCAATATGAAGAAGGTCATGTAAAAAATGGTTCTGCAACAACAGGAGCTGTTATTAAATAGACCATGAATCACGCCAATCGAAAGTATTGAATGTATAAAAAATCAATTGTTCGTGAATCATAAGATAAGAATCATGAAATGATAGCCGTTTGGTAATAATCGCAATGCATTATGGGAAGTTGGATACCTCGACTGTTGGTTGTATTTAAAGAGATAGGGGTCATCCTCAGGTCAACCATATAAAACACATTTACTCCACAACTATTTATTATACACCTCTCGCTAAAACAAAGGGATGCATCGGATTAGATTGTGATCCGCAATCGAATTATTTTGAAATATGATCAGGATGCATGAGGCGCACTCGCTAGCTTTACGCGAAAATATTCGAAAATTAGTGTTTTTAGAATAGATATACTCATGCCACATATAGAGGAAATGGTAAAAATCGATCTCGAATATAAACAACAAATGAAGGACGAATGAATATATATTGGGTAAACAGGACAGTGAGTCCTTGCAGTTAGACATCCAGTACTTAGTTGTAGGATGTGACTCACTTATAACTGAAGATACATTGAAAATGCTTTGTTAACACCGTCTATGGAATGGATGATATTCGGCTGAAGATATTTGATGGATGTAACACACCATAATTCCTTGGTAAGTACAATTCATAAGAACGCTCGAATTTGACTAGTTTTCTAAAGAATTTGTATCTAAACGTGTATTAAATAATATATCTGTAAATATAATCAAATCATTATTCGACAGAGATAAGGTGTCTTAACGGCAATAGCAGTGAACACGTGTCAAGAATATCTTGAATGTTATTGTAAAGCTTACATCACGCCACGGGCCTTATGGAATCATCAAATTGAAAAAAATGTACAGCATCCATACGAAAAGGTTAAGGCAGATCTGTATGTCTAGAAATGTGTTTACTCATTTTCATGATTATAATTACTGGTAATCAATGAAAGGGGTAATATTTTTCACATTTATATGTGTATTCTACTATAATATGTAAATGTCAACATTTATTGTGAAAAAATATTACCCAATTCATTGATTATCATGGGTAATCATAATCATGAAAATTAGTAAAAATTATCAACTTACGGACCTACCTTAATATCAGTAGGTTACTTGTATGAGGAGGTGGAAATCATTGACGTAGTGGCTTACTTTCATTTAGCAGATAAACTTATTTTCGAGTCACTTAATCAACATGTTTACAATACGAATAACATAAACTGATGTGAACTCTCTTATTGTATACCCCCATATGTCATTTCAATGATATGACAATGTCAATTCAATGTGATGTTGTCAATTCAATAATGGTGATAATGTCGCTTTGAAGAATCATGTGATATGTGTATAAGTACTCTTCACCATAGTACTCCTTTCTATGGTAAGTGTGAGAATGTAAATTTAAGTTTTAAAAATCAGCTGGATCATTGCCTAGATTTTTTCTATTAAATCTATTATGTCAGAATCTCTTAACACTTGTCAAAGTTAAATCAATATTCCTGCCCTCGCATGTGCACTTTAGAAAATGTGGTAAATAATTTTAAGTTAAATTAAGAATGATATACTTTTAATGTTGAAATTACTGAAATTAATGATTTATAGATCAATATTATCAATTACTTGATACTTCTATTTGATGACCTGATGACACTGTGTCTAACCCCAATCAAAGGAGACCTCCAAACTCTCATTAATCAATTTAAAAATGGTTGTTTCTCTGGTACTAATGATACTTATTTTGAGAAAGAATAATACGTTTTATAATATATATGGTGGAATTAGTGGTGCATTTTAACATGACCTCGTCTTGCCTGTACTGGCTTATAACTAAAGGTCGTTGTTCCCTATTTGCTTCTGAATCTCATATAATTCATTATTGAACAAAAATGATAAAAATTATGGACTGACACGTCGATTATGTCGATAATGTCAATAATATTGTGAGAGTTCCTAGTTAACATAGTTTTAGCTACAGCCTGTACCAAGTGAACCCTCTTTCGCTTCCGTGGCTGCTCACAATGAAATTAAGGCGAAAAATGGGTGCACTTTGAAAAAATATCGATATCCTTGATTCTGTATTTGTAGAGATAATTCACAATAATACACGCAGAGTTTAATCAGTAAGCAATATCCAATGTATCGTGAGTCAGAGTCGACAGGTTCCGGGAGCATACTAACCCGATATTCTCTCAAAACATAGCACAGATATTAGGACATGTTTTTATTAGCCTTGCCTCTGAAATTGAGTAACCTTTCGTTAATGAAAAATACAATTATAGTTTTGTCGTCTTTTATCTTAGAATAATAGGTAATATGTGTTAATCCCCCACACCAAGTATGTACCCCATGAACTGACATTATTATATCGAACTATGCCTACATCGAATCCGGGCATCGAATTGCCATAAAACATAATACTTCTTTCAGTTTTCTATCATGATCAAAATTACATTGTTCGTTGCATGTGTGGAAACGGGGTGCAAAGAAAATTAAAGGTAGTATCAGATCTAGCAAGTAGTAGTCAGAGTACTCTTGACAAAAATTGTTTCAATTCTAAAATATTTTGGGCTCATACCATTCCTTGTCATGTCTATTTTCTAAAAAATCCCCGACGTGAAAACTTTTTTGACGAAAACTAAAGGTTTACAATAATGCACTCATTTTTCTATAAGTATGGTTACCACATTTATTATTTGGGACAATTTAAACATTTTTTATTCCCAATATTTTAACTATGAAACTTTTTTTTTTTTATTCCTTTTTTATTCATAGAAAACATTTGAAACTTAAACAACTTCCCCAACTGGTAACCTATCTTTTGGGAGATGTTTTATTAGATTGTAAGTAATGATGCTTGTAATTTTGTCATCCCTGTAGACCTGCCTTTGTTTTGTTTGGCCCTTTGGGCCTTTCTAGACCCCATTCAATCCCCATTCATTTTAGACCTCATTCCTAGGAAAATAGACCTTCCTTAGGAAACTGGCCATCGATTTTTGGAAACGGTGCCGAATTTTCAAAATAAAAGGGTCCAAGCAAATAAAAAGTCCAAACTAACACAAAGCACAAGGCACGAACAGTCGAAATCAACTTCTGAACTTATCGTTATTTCTTCAAACTTTCTGTTTACCACATTGAAGTGACTAAAGTGATAGATGTTTCCTCCAACGTCTTCAAACTGACCGCAAAAGATCTGGTTGTATTCACATCGCCATGGTAGTAGGAGCGGTGGTCATGGTGATGGGTAACCACAGACACGACTATTGTACTTTGGATGTCCTTGAACAAAGCATATGTTGTCTCATGTCCTTACAATAAGTAATTTGAAATTCGAAGATGAGAAGTATACTCAATCCATTGTTATCCAAATGAATATTGACATAATAATATATATCATCATTTAAAATCGAAACCTAGGGAATATCAATGATCAAAATGATCTAGTTTCATGAAACAAAAACAAGTAGACGTTTTATGGGGTGAATGATGAGATTTTTATGAACTCTTCCTTTTAAAACAAATGCGTTCAAGTTATTGAGATTTTTTTAATTGAAACCTGATTTACACAGAAAACTTGAGAGTTGTGCAAGATCAGAAATTTTCAAAATCTTCCAGACAAGCCTTTGCTTTTATTTCATGAATGTAATATCATCATAATGAAACTGTAAAGTACAAACTCAAACTTAAAAATGTTAACTGAAAATGTTGAGACAAGGAATAGTGTGACAAACCGTTCCTTTTAAACTTAATTCTGAAATTGCACAAAATATCAAAATCGAGCAACGTCCCAAAAAAGAAGAAAGCACACTTCTTCAAACATTTTTTCCTGGTTTTTAAAGTTCGAAAGCTGCTTTGTTTCTGGGGTTTGAATTAGTTTTTTTCTAAAAAGAGACCTTCCCTGCAGTATTCTTTCTCTGTTTTTCTGTCAAATTTTCAGAGGCCTGAAATTCCTCTTTCGACCTGTTTAGTGTTTCTGTTCACATTACCGAATTTAGCCTGGTCATATAAATGATAGATGGAACTAAAAGAATTGTGACAGAGTCAAAGTGAGACATTAATTTTGTAAGCGTTTCCTGTTTCGGCGCCATCTTGAAAAAGTTCACCTTCACCTTAAAACAAATGAAGTCATATTTTGAGATATCGTTGGATACAAACGCCAGTTTCAGTTTCGAAAATTTGATGACTTGTATAGGTCATGCGTCTGACTTATAGACATAAATTATGCTGGAGGCATTTAGTCGTTTGTTGAATTTGGCCAAGGTCAGTTTGTAATGTCTTAAAATGTTCAAACTCGATTCTACGGATTTCAAATTGTGTAAGGTAGGAGGAGTTAACGCCATTAATTCCCATTTGTCCTTAAAGTTCAAGTAGACCAGATTAATAGAAATAGAAAACAAACAATTTAATCTACAATAAATCTACAATAAAACAGATATGATATGCTATAACCTTAAAATGACCCCCAATTGGAGCTATTGCTTTAATTTGTGTTTGGCGCTTGTAAGGTCATGTCATCAAATAGTAATGGGGCGCATATAAGGTCATTTTGTGTTTAATTTAATTAAACAGATAAAAATGAAAAATTGAATGCGCCCTTCATACTGCATGAGGATGTCAATAGTTAAGCATGGAGAAAATTTCCGCGTGCTTTGTTGACTTTAGATATTCACGTCCCATTTTCAAATTTTGTGTTGACTCCTTTATTTGCGGTATATTGTTATAGATGAAAACTAGTGAGAAAAATTAGTTGAAATGATGACAATAGAAGCTTTGCTCGATTTTAATTTGTCCAGCTTTAAAAAGGCTTTTAAAGAGATTGTTCAAATGAAAATTCAAACATAAAAGGCATTAACAATCCATTGAAATATCGAAATATAGAAAAACTAGTCTCTGGTCCAATAAATTTTATTTTTATACTGTTGTTTATACAACTCAGGATCACCAAGGCTGGATTAAAATGTGGTTTGTCAATTCGTGCAGGTCACTTAAAGGATAGCCAAGGTCAACTTGATCATATCGTATTTAAATACATTTTTTTCTACTTAAATATTACCTTTATTATCTTAATCAAATTAGGCTAGGCGTGAGAAGTGGATTTAGAAATTATCTCTATATTTTTTCTTCTGTGTTGTCAACATGTTTACGGTTTAAGTCTGACTCCGTCTAATGGTCTGGATCTAGGCACTATTAAAGCATGGTATACTGACAAAGAAGGTATATTGTATCCCAGGTGCTTACGGTTCATGCGATATTGATCGACCAATTAAAATGTCGAGAAGTCTTCTAGGCAATGCATTTATAATGGGATTGCAAAGGCTTTTTTGGTTGCTGAGGGTATTCAAATCAATAAAGCAAAAGCTGCTTTTCATCATCGAGTCAAAGTTGAAGACGGAATAAATTTAGGAGCAATCCCTATTTCCCTATCTTTATCTTTCTAAATTAATGAATCATCTTTGATATAAGTATTAATTCAACTCAAAGTTCCAGAGATATAATAAACCCGTAATTATAATTAATATTTGACTTTAATTTAGAGATGCCAATAGTTTGAGGGTGAATTCAATATTGGCTTTCTTGTTGGCTTTTCGAACTGAAACAATGACACATTTCATGATTTCATCCGTTTCATAACATCTTTGTTAATAATTGCATATTTGAACAAATTATACACTTATTCCGACAGGTTTTATTTGCTGGTTTTGGGAAGGTGTTTTAGCGGTTAGACCCTGTCCTCTGTCTGACCTGACCCGGAATCTGGGCATAGACCACAAGAAGAACCGCAGGTTATTGCGGGTTATTCCTGGACTGAACTTATAACGTTTCTAAAGTTCAACATGCCAGATTTTCGGTACCAAAATACACGTTCACCTTCAAACTCGCTCTCCTTTGCACTTTCGAGTTTCAGTCAGATTGGGTATATCTTTGCAGTGTCATTATAAAAAATATAGTCTGACGCAGTGGTACGTGAATTAACAAGTTTATTTCACCATCCCACTCAATGACTCTGATACAGACGCAATAAACTTACAATAAAATTGATTTAAACTCGCCTTTTCAGTCTTAACTTCAATTCACCCCCGTTCCTATATTTTGACCAAAGCAATCAGTGATTGTTCAGGACAGACTATTGGCCTCGGATGGCTCTCTGAAGAAGTTCTCAACCTAAATGAACTCAATAACAGGGATGAGATTAACATAAACAATGATAGCTGATTTAATGGCGTTTTCTATTTCTCGTTTTTCTCCTCCATAAAAGCATGGAAAGAAGTGGACGACTAAACGTATTAAAGCAAATTCATTTGTCTATTATTCCATGAAATGTTTACAAATATTTACATTGTTTGCTAGACCATGGCCATCCAGATGTCCAAGGCTAGATATGGCCCAATCATTCAATGGAAGTATACATGTACAATGCATGGGGTATAATCAGATAAACAAGTAACTTAAAACAACAGTTAACAGGCTGATAGACGTGAGGACAAAAAATGTAAAAAGGAGCTCATTAGTCAGAACATACGTGATGGTCAGCAAAAGTTATAACGTCTTGTTGTGCTTCGCGATATTAAAAAGAGTACTACGCAGATTGAATAATAATGATTGAAAATGAAACTGGAGTGACGCTGTAGGATGTGCGTCTTACAAGGACGTGTGATGAACTGGACAACCATGTGTGCCTACACGATGGTACAATTTTTACATAACAGTAATTACCATATAGTTCGTTAATATAATCGTTATTTCATTACTTTTACAGTTGCTACTGAATCCTATTGCAATGATGAGTGGAGCGATCAGAATACACCAAAAAGGAAGTGCGATACATCTGTTTTACCAAACCATAACTCATTAACAGCATGGACCAAGGTATAACACAGACTCCCACCAGACTTACAATGGAATCGTCGTCACAAGGATCGGAGATCATCGGAAGATCATCGCCCGGATCATCGTAAGTTGTTCTGTACTATTCTCAAAATTATTTCTTTTGTTTGTCATTCGTCATTTTGGGTCTGATTCACGAAGCTAACCTTATTATCAAGTTATTTGTCAGACTAGTGCTCGACAATTAGAATCGGAAAATCAATGTAAGAAATGATTCACTAATCATTACATTTTGAGCATTCTTAAAGTAGCAACACAGAATGATTAGAAACTAGTTGAGTTTAACCTTATGAAAAAAATATCACAAGATTACAATTTGTGTGTACGTCGTCAGTGTCATACATTTTCTCTAAAATGAGTTTCGGCTTAATTTCATGGCTATTCTTTGTTTTTACTGTGTTTATTGACAATTTGAAAATGTGATGCTCATGACATCTCTCTTACACAGCAGACTGAAATCTCAGTTTGAAAAATTCCGTTGATATCATCCTATCATCAATCACCGTATACATATGGTCACGAAAGGTGGATGCACTGAATTTCAAAAACCTTTCTGTGTTATTTAAAGATGGCAGCATAATAGGTGATTGCGATTGCACTAGTTTGCAGCAGTTTTGACTGAAAAATACAGTATCTGGGTCCTGTACCCGCTAGTCGGGCCGCTAGTAGTAATGGTGAGATATATCTTCTCCTCTCCCTCACCATTATTCATGGCTGTCTGACTCTAGGTCTATTTTATTTAGATATATTTATAGATAATATCAATGGGCGAGGCCAATCACGAGGGCCTGAATCGATAGGCTAGTGTCTCACCAAAAATTCACCAAAATATATTCCTTCACCAAGATGTTTTTCAACTAAAACTAATGAAATGGAGTCAAAACGAAGTCATATACCTCCTTAAGGTTAACGTCACACCAATTATTTTTGATTACCACTTTGTAGGCTTACTGTATGTCAGTCTTAACTGAGTCGACAGTCAAACATGCTTATTAAAATATTTGTTGTTAAAAGATGGGAGTGTAGACCTTTAATCAACGGGAGTTCACTCTTTCTTGTTTTTCTAACACAATTTCTTAATTTTGCAATAACTAAAATATGATTTGCATTTGATGAACATGTTTTCGTCAATCATAGGTCATAATCCGTAATGGGACAGGTATATTTGGCATTGGTACAAAATAAGGTTGTTTTAAAGGCTGTGTAACGGTTCACATGGTTGCACAATTGACGTCATTGACGCCGTTGGCCATCGACTTAGCATCAACACTATTAAACATACCCGTAAACATGATCATTGATCAACACGTTATAGAAAGTAAAAATTATGCTGTTTTGGTGCACAAACATGTTTTCTCGCACAAGTGCACAAGCGGGCCTCTATTTGGGCCATCACATGGGACATCCCTAAATGATAGATCACCACTAGTGGCTCCATTAGAAGTGGCTTACTGGAAATAACGACGCATAAACAGCCATACAATAGAATCATCAGATTCCCATACAGCACACGTTCATGAAGCATCGGCCTTTTAAAAGGATCTTTGGAGCGAAAACATCTTTGAATATGAAATGATTTTGAATGCAGTCGAACATCGACGCATGCGCGTGAAATGCGAGTTGAAATGACAAGAGTTTGGAGTTTATTGGTTTTTCACTGGAAGCAAATATTAAATACAAGCAGAAACCATTGTGAGGGATTCATGGCAGATCAAATATCTGTTTGATTGGTAAATACTAAGTTTGCACAGAGATGAAATTAAAAAAGGGAAATTTTTAAAACGAAAAATCGCCAATTTACAATTAATTATCAAATGAGCTGTAATTAGGTTTCAGTTTCTGGTAGTAGTGATTAATTAGCGATAATATTTCCTGAATTGCCAGTAGTGGTTTTTTCGTGCAATTCATTGCAGTTTAACTAAGGCATACATATTTGCTGGTATGCGAATTGAATAGTTTTGACAGGCTCCTTTCATAGAAGGTCGGAGGTCACAAACAGTTGGCGGGCCATCGTGTATTGTGCGAGCGCACAGCATAAAACGCTGACCTAAATTACCAACCAACATATTAGTTCGATCATTTGTTGGAGAAGAAGGCCTCGCAGTGCATCGCAAACACGACGGTCCAAGTGCGCGGGAAGCAGAAACACATGGGCGAACTATGCAAGACTGGTTTTCTAGATGAGAACATTTTGAAACTACTCAACAGTTTTATAGGAAGGACTAAAGATGCACTAATAAAAATGAAATATGAGTTAAGAGGTTGACGTTTATGAAACTTTAAACAATTTGTAACCATTGACCTTTAACCATATGTTGGGGATATCTACCGACCACGTGTTCCAGTTACGATGACAGATGAACCAACTGTTGACGTTGACCGTCAACTTATGGCGCAAAACAACAAGAGATGCCATCAGGAAAACAATACTTTGATTAGTATTTTATTTTTGTTGATTTCCGAGATGATTGTGGGTCAAGTCCATGTTTCATGTTTCATGACTAGATCCACACTCATCCTGGCGATTTTCATAGCATCGCTGATAGCAGTTTCTCTCCCCTGGCCTTACGCTCCTGGGTCTGATCGAGACAGGTGTTTGCGGAGGAATCCTGGAAGACGGTGATCATCACCACATGGTGACATGTGACGGAATCAGACATTACTATTGTATATTTTAGTGAAACATGGTAGCTTACATTTGATGCGTTTGAAGGTCTGATTTTGTTTGGCGTATATTATGTTCTGTCGGCAGTGTTTGGAAAGTGGGATTTCACGACTTCATTAATATTTCTGCAAATTTAGCCTGTTTGGTCTTAGGTGGATAAAATGTTCATAGTACTTAAAATATTTGATCAAGTGTTGTTATAACTTAGGTTCCATGTTTGTATTGCACACCGGTTTACACTGTACTTCAAACAATCGTGCCAATCCGGTGCATATCACTTTTTGTTTCAATAGAAAACCGAACGCAAGCCTGTTAGTATAAAGATCATAAGGATGGCCCATAGCTGAACGGAAATGTTTTTGAATTCTTCAAACCATTGCAATGTTGTACTGTGATTCTGTCGAATTTTTTTAGTTCTGGGGACATGTGATAAGAACTAACAGATCTACGTGGTTTTCGGGTCTGGTATTTGTTTCCTAAAGAGATCGTATTTAAGGCCCAGTGTTTATGTAAGTTCTGACATGAACAGATCTTGTTTCCATGGCATCTGTAACTGAAATACAGTACGTGGTGTTGGGATGTTAGAATTTAAATCTAGCATACATACGTGAAGCTTACGTCTCCTAGAAGTCATAGAAATGTTCAACTCGCATGAGTAAATGCTTTTCGATTTTAGGAATTCGTCAACAAAAAGCAAAACTGGCGACATTTGTAAATCATTTTGTGATACATTATCGAAACTAGGGATGAATCTCTCAAGGTTTGTAGCTTGTAGCTACTTGTGGTTAACCCACCTTTGGTGAGATTGCCCCCAGTTGGAAGTTTACAAAAACTGACGCTTCTTGGATGTCAGATAAATACCCCTCTCTTCTGTCATCTTAACCCTTCACCCCTTGGCTGACTTAATCATATTTGCCCTCAATATCATATGAACCCCCAATAAAAGTGAAATAAAAACAATAAACAGATCTATTATTTGTATATAATTCTATAAATCATTGGGCATATTTTTGCATCAGTTATAAGAGCATTTCCGCAGTGGTTATACATACGTACTACATTCTTTAAACAGAGCTAGTGACATTTTCTTTTTAAACCACAAGTTAACGTTGCTTTCATGTCTTATTCATCTCCATTGGAATGCTATTAAATTATGCTAAAAAGGCCACAAAATCGCTTTTATTCAAATGTATAGCATTGAGTGCATTTTACAGCGTGTATTCACGAAAAAAAGCTGTTGCAATTCGTGTATATATATAGACTTAGAAAATAAAGTGTTCTCGTGTATTGATCCATACTTTTTCACAATGACACTTTTTTATAAAATTTTCAATGGAAATTATTTGAATGAATTTTTGTGCAAATTAATATGAATGAAAGGTCGCTATAGCAACCATATAGACCATGTATTAACTTCCAATAGCCTTTGTCTAGGGGGGTCAGGGGGTCGTGTACTTGTTCTACCTCGTGCCACTACACTGGGACCAAGAATTATATTCGGACATAGGGCAGTCATAACTTTCACGAGGCGAAGAATAATGGTTCAATAAATGTTAATAATATCTTTAAAGATGAACTGTCACGCACCTTTGCCAGGGCTGGAACATAAATCTAGTGGGCACCAAAAGACCGTGGCTCCATTAAAAATGGCCATTGGGGGCTGGAAATGTCTTATTTCTGGCTTAATTAGGATAACATGATGACCTGGTGGCTGTTATCGTGACCCTAATATCACCTGAAATCGCATATTTACTTTCCCGCATACGTGTTTCTTTTATTGGGCTGACCGGGGTGAGAAGTTGAAGCCTCTCACGTCTATAATTAACAAAATGTTTCACTTGTCCTTATTTCGTCAATAAAAAGTAATATTACTGATTAGATAAGACAACTTTCCATTGTCTTATGTCAAGAATTTATCCTCGTGATTTAAGTGACCTTATGGTAATTTACCTGATAGTTATAAAAGGCAATGAGGTCTTTAGCTTAGATGGGGGAGCCAGAGAGTAGAGTACGTATATCGTTTTACAAGAGATGTGTAACTTACGTTACATGTATATGCAAATACGACATGGTGCAATTCCAATATTATTTTTTTTAATGAACGCTAAATGTTATCAGAAAATGATGATACCAGAAAATGTAAAGTTTTCACCCTTTACAATTGCAGTATTCTGGGTTGGTTGTCACAAATAATGCCATGATGGTTGGCATGTCTTGCACTTCTTTGAAGTTGACTAGTAGTGACATCTTTAAATGAACGCTATATCTTATTAGAATATGATGACACAAGTTGATAATGCAGTAGGATGTATTGAACTAATTAAAACTAATCAAAACTACCGATGAAAAATTTCCAAATCAAACACCACATATTTAGGTATTTGACATTTTTTGGAATAAGATATCGCATTCTTTATTCATTAAGTACTTTGCATATTAGATAAGTTAAATGATCATGAATGGTTGGATGGTTTAATCCCCGGGGGTTAATCCAAAGAGCTGTGCGCTGAAACACGCATGGCTCAGTAACTAATTATTGCATTGACGTTTCTAACACAGCTATTTCTACCTTCATGGTTGGGTGGATGTAAACCTTGGTGATGTTGAATTATTCATCACCGGGTATACATTCATCCGCACCCTGACGGAACATCACCTTTAAAGATCTTATAGTGATCCCCGGGTACAAATACAGAGAAGGTACGATATCACTGAACGAAGTGCTCGGATATTGGGGCTACAGTAAAGAATGTGTTCAATATTCTCAAGCGATTTTGCCGCACCTTTAATACACGTTGCTTGCTGACATACTTTCGCACAGACACTCTACTTTTATCATATAATTGTCCCCTGTCGTCCCTACTCATTTTGACAAAATTTAAAGATCGAACCTTAGAGTAAAACCTTTAGTCCACTCTCATCTCTAAATGGTTGTATTTTATTTTCTGCTTTCAGATTAAGTCAAAGGATCGTACTATAGATGGCGCGAGTGCAGCACGGCAATATAGATATCGTTTCGAGACGGTGATGTAGATGGCGCTGTGAGACTGTGGTAAAAATGACTTAAAAATCTTGAGGATGAAATCTGGCACAACAACAAAAACAAAGAGGAAGCAATCGATCTTCACTGACCTTTGTGGATCATTGGAATGGCTAACTGAACTATGTTTATTCAAAACACTGATAAATATTCAGTAATATTTAATTCACATGAAAGTAAGAGAACGGAGCCTATTCTTAGTCCTCCACACGTATACCTGGTGTGTGAGATGCGAGAATCGACAAGCGCATATTAAATGAAGTTTTACTTTTATAAGTAGTTTCCATCATTACATCGTCTTATACAGCCTCTCCAGTGCTTTAAAAGTCGTAAAAATTGCCATCGATGCTGATCTAAAATGGATCTTATTCAATATTTTCAATTCAAGGACATTTTTATCTTCTTTATATTTGAGTGTACGTGTTGTTTTTGTGTTTTTGACTATTGTTTGAATTCAGGGTGCCATACGAAACTGTAAATCACTGTTTTTAATTCTAGAAATCTATCTGTTAGCTGAAACTGGTTTGTAGATAATTAGGGAACATATAATATTTTCAAATCACTTTAAAGATTTAGTTAATCTGTAATTAATTTTTTGTACGAAGGTTTAACACGTAATTAGTTTGCCATATTTAATTCCATTTCACAGTTTAAAGTATGTTTGTTAAAGTGATATTTTAATTTTTATCGGTTATAGCTCTTTTAGGAACTAAAATCCGATTTAGTATAATATGCACCTAATACCGTT
Organism: Owenia fusiformis; assembly: GCA_903813345.2. NCBI lineage: Eukaryota > Metazoa > Annelida > Polychaeta > Sabellida > Oweniidae > Owenia > Owenia fusiformis. The sequence goes on along the minus strand of CAIIXF020000001.1, from coordinate 23,392,681 downwards.
TTTAAACATTTTTCATATGTTGCATTTATGCATATTATATATTTAGTTTATTTGTAAAAATGATAATCCTGAACTAAAAAATTCGGATATCTTTCGTGGAATTTTATCTTACAAGAAAATAAAGTTCCACGACTGAACGAAAACATGCCAAGTTTAAGTATTTATTTTGGTATATTTGTAAATACATTTTCCACTTGATCTCATTGTGCAGCAATGCCTTATTGATGCCACTATGTACATAATGTGTACATTTACATGTACCTTGTAAATAAGTACTCAAATGGTCAATTCGAGGGATTGTCAGAAAAAGTTATCATGCAAGTTACATTGAATCTTTGCTAAATCTATTTTGTTAGTCCTTTTTGGTGAAAATACTTTGACGTACATCACATCTTGATTCACAAATTTTCATTTGCTTCAACTTATTATACCTGAAGTCGAAGATGGGATATCAGGCCTTTTTAATATTATGTATTTATAATTTTGAATTGATTTCAATAAGTTGAAGAGTGATCAAATGAACATTCGGATTATTTTAACTTTGAAATCCTTCCAATAAACAGTATTCATTAAGGCTTTTCCCAATCGGCTTTTGTATTATGTTAATAGGGTGTTGCAACGCCCTCTATAGCTATCAACCTACTACCTCTGTGTTGGAAAAATATGTTTGTACATAAATCAGTGCGTTGTTTGAGCACAAATTCGAGAAATAGCTAGTCCATCGATATCGAAGATCGGTTAGATAGTTAACTAAATTGAATTCTTCACCGTGGTCGTGAGATGTATTCAAAATGTGTAATTTTGTAAAGATGCTGAGCCGAGCGGCAAGAAGTGGAGGTTTTTGGTAAGGAAAACGTTAGGCCCTCAGGGAACAATGTACAGAACTGTTGTCAGTAACTCGGAATCTTCCGTCTTTGTAGTACAAGTGCATTTAAAGGAATACTATTCCCGAACATTTTTTATGGTGGTTTAGCTTAACCGACCATTTCATAGTGATCCCAGTAATTATCATTTATATTTGTGATTTTAGAATAAGATTTAATGAGATTATGAATAAATCTACAAGAGGTCGCCATGTTGAAATAATGTTCAAAGATGGCCACTTCGACAGCATCGGCTCGATCGAGTCTTTGCATTTTCTTTTTCATTGAAAATCTTGGAACACAATAAAATATGACATGCATTTTATGATCTCTGACATTTTTCCCTATAAACAGATTGTGTACGATCCATGTAATGTTAATGTATTTACAACTGCATTAAAATAAGTCAGAAAATAAAAATGGGATGCATGCGCTATACCAGTATGATATTTGGGAATATCTTTCCTTTTAAATGTACACGGGATCAACTAGCAACGTACAGAACATTTAGTGTCATGTTTCGAAAAATTCCTAATGTCTCATCATCGTACATTTCATGACTCATATATTCACTGTACGTATTTGCACCGTTGATCCCCTCTTCCTTTTTGGTGTTGTGGACCCCCAAGTTCTGAGTTATCCTAGTTGGTACAATTTTACTGAACATGTGGTAAAATTGTGTAAACCATGGGCGTTTTGTACTCACTTTTGGGCTATATTAGTTCAGTTAAATATATGTTTCTGTACATTGTAAACTTCAGTTTGTGGTTTTTTGAAATATTAAGCTATTCTATGCATAACAATTGTAAAATTTGCACTAGATTTCCTTTGGTGCTATTTTGTAAAGAAGCGCATGTTTAATAAATGCCACAAATATAAACAACGCCTTCTCTTCATATTCATTCAATATTCTGATTCTGACATTGAATCACCCTGCTACAGATCAGATTCTATCCCCTCTTAATAGGACGCCCTATGATATCTCTTCGATTCATAGACCTCCCTTGCCGCTACATTTGACAGGGTATCGTTTGACAGAGGGTAGGAATTCGGAATAGCCTCTGGGTTTCAAAATATTAACAAGTATTTTTTACAAAAATCAAATATAGGTTGGGACTAGCACTTTGAAAAACACATTTTGAGGTTTAAAATATGATATTGATCGTGAGATGAAATCCTAAGCTGAATACTTATTTTTCGTAAACATATGTTTGTGATGCACAAAGTCCAACTCTTACTTGAGGTGTACCTTGGAAGGTAGATCGGCAGATGGATGAATATGAATAATCAGAACTGATCGACAGACAGTCCCATATACAAGTATGTTTATGATGCGCCCAAAGTCCCGATACTAGCTAAGGGAGACATCTTATTCTTATGAAATACTGAAAAGTATAAATATTCCCTTGATTGCATCTCCCCAACCCAGTCTTTCCAGATTATCCTGCCTTCTCATACAGTGCCTCGCCCCTTAATTGTGTCTTTTGAATCATCAATGTTCTTAACACAGCGATGCGACACAGACACAACGGGGGACGGGTCCTCCCCTCCGATATCTTCTAAAACATGTGGACCTAAAAGTACCTTTGTTGCATTCTTGGAGGACGTTCTTTCTATTTGTGGGGCCAAAAAAAAGATTTGGACCCAAAATCAAACTATCATTATATAAGTTAGACCCCCTCCCCACCAAAAGCTGGCTACGGGCATGCGGCACACACTTATGTTACTCTAAATCTAATCCTATTTTGCGAACAAATCATTAGTATCAACACCAACTAGTATATAGATGGCATCATAATAAACCATGGCATCTCATTTCTTCTCTGCCCTGAGGTGAAACAGATAGATGTTATGAGTATCTGAATGTATAGGTGGTGCGACAGTTACTCTTATTAAACTGACGTGACATCTATCTTGTCTCAGGATAAGTTGTACAGAAACGCAGTCTGTGAATTACAAACTATACCATCGTGGTAAGCCACACCATCTCCATCTCTATCCTTCTGGATACCATAAATGCCAGAAAATAAGTTACCACTTACTGCAAATTTTCACATCCAATGCACAATCGTACCGGTACAATTGTACGGTACTAGGCGGTACCAAAAATACAAATGAATGTATGTATAATAGTGCGGAATACTCTGGTCAATAGGATTGTCTTACGGTGTGCAAATGACAAATCGGTAAAGTATGTTTCCTCGGAACATTCTGGCTTTAACAAAAATGTGTTAAAAGTAATTGAACAAGCTATCAAAACATTTAACACTGAAAAGGCAACTACTGTATTTCTCTGGTAATTTAGGGGGTTGGCTCCCAGAGTGCAACATCGATGATATTCTGTCCCATATATGGGCATGTCGTGATACCGTAAAATTCGAATTCAAACAGTCGCCATTTTGTTTACTTTAAAATTTGAATCTTGAATTTTGATCTTATTTCTTAACAAAATATTCCAAAACTCACAAGAAATGATCGAGATATTGGTTTGAATCTTTTGAACTGTTTTTTAAAAATTCTATAGTCGGTTTTGATTTCAGAAAATTTCGACGTTTTCATTGTTAGAAAATATCGAGGGTCGATCCTGGGAGCCAATCCTCCTTGGGTAATTACCTGCAACAATTTTTCGATATTTCTATAAATTGTTACCAACGAAAATCAATGGTGTTTAGAACTAATTATCTTTCTAGTCCTGGATACCTCACGATTCCTTTAGAAGCAATAAGCTAAAATATCATCGTAATATGTGGAAAGCAAACATAATTTTTTATGCATTCATCAAGATATTATTTTTCAAAATACAATCGTATTACTCGGTTAGTATCTATTACCAAATCTTGATTCGCCGTTCGTGTACATTTTGGTTTATGTATGTATTGCATGTGACAGCCAGAGTATTCCGTTCGCCAGACCTTTCCCGAAAAGCCATGCCCTTTTCTTGCCAGTGTATCCCGCCTGATCATATTCTCTATTGCCGTCACACTTTTTACATCAACATTACATATAATATGCCTAAAAGCATGAAAAGTCAATACTTTACGATGCTCCTTGTTTTTTATTTCCGTATACAAAACTGACAAGCTCACGAGCTCGTTGTAGTTAAACTGCATGCTTATGTTGTACAAACATGTCCCAATTATTATATTTTTATAGCTCTGTTATAATGAGGTAGCTCTTTCGACTACTCTAAGTACCCAAAAGTGTTTATGTGTGAATCGTTATTTTATTTTATATATCTTGGTTACCGCCATATTTGGCGAGTAATACCTCATTGGTATGTTCCGTATTTTACGTAGTTTACTATCGAAGATAGAGTCAGAAACCCCTCCTTGAAGGAGCCCTGTGTTCTTTTGTGTGCACAGGTACACAGACATACAGGTACACACCACTGCCTTTTGTACGAGTCGTGAACCACCCAGTAGTATGCGCCAAATCGCTTCCAAAGTGGCTTAGTTAGTCTAAACCGATGTTGAGGTAGATTACTAAGAAGTGGCCCATAGTCATTATAGATTATTTCATTGACTTTTCATTTTCACTTGTCTGCAGTTAAAAAGGTGACACGAAAGGGCTAAACGGCTTGCCCCAAGGTGCAACCGTCAAAAATATGAGTTCGGAAAAAATCATGTTTTTCAAATAATAGCAGTGAGTATATGAAATAAGAGGCATATTTGATATTGATATGTATGATAGTATATTTGGGTGTGGTCATTTTTGTTTAAAAAAATAGTGGTGAAGAATTATATATTGCTGACCTTGAAATGCCATTTTAATTCAAAAGTCACTGTTGCTAATGATAATATTCCTATTTTACTTATTCAATGTTTTCTAAATGTTTAGATTACCATTATGTTAGTTTTTGGCAAAGTAAATAATTATAGGGGTCACACAAGGATCCACTTCATTTACAACTTTTTCATATTTAGTGATGATTTAAAAAAATACTAAGTTTAACACAATTTTATTTGTTAAATATTAAATAAAATGATGGTATTGTGTTTGTTTCATTGTTTCAACTAAAAATCGCAATTCATTGCTCTTGCTCTTAGAGCTGCAGGGCATATACCAGTACAAAAAGGCTTCAATAAAGTTGATCCTTGTGTGAACCCTATGATTATTTACTTTGCCAAAAAATGAATATAACGATTATTCAGATATATAAAAATCCTTTAATAGGTTAAATAGGAATACAATGATTGACTTTTGAATAAAAAGGCATTATACGAGACATTATACATGTACATATACAGGGTGACCCCAAAAAATGCAAACCTCCATTTCTTCAATATTTTTCTTAAATGGAGGTTAATTGCTCTGAAATTCGGCACACAAGGACTTCATTCAATGTGGGATCCTCTTGTAAAGTTTCAATAATCATAGTCATATATAGATAGAGTTATGGTCATTCCAAAATATGCTCCAAATGTCGTCCATTTCCAATGTTAGGTTTTCGGATGAATCACACTCACTTCTTTCTGAACATGTAAACTCAAGAAATAATGTGTTCTGGGATCACAAATTCCAGATGTAGTGCTTCAAAGGCCCCTTCATTCTGTTAAATGCACAGCTTGGACTGCCAATTTCCAAACATGAAATCCTCAGCCCTTTTTGGTTTGAGGTTGATAATGGCAACACTGTTACTGTTAACACACAGCGCAATATTGGCCTTCCCAGGAAGTTCTAGACAGTTCTAAAATGACATACAGGCTTCAATAGACAAGAACAGTGGTTCTAGAAGGATGGAGCTACTCCTCACACTTCTAATGATAGCATAGCCTGGCTCACTAGTCATTTCTATGAGAAGATTATCTCTCCTAGGATGGAGAACCCATGGTCATCCCACAGTCTTGATCTCTATGCCCCTGACTTCTATATATGGGGTTATTTAAAGGACAATGTGTATGAAAATAACCCTACAGCAATTGCAGAACTCCAACAAGCAATGGCTGCAAAGATTTGAGCCATACCCATGGGGAAGAATGCATCCGTGTTATGAACAGTTTTCCTTGAACATTGCAAGTTTGTTTTCAGCGAAATTGACGATGTCTGGAGCATATTTTGAAACAACCATAACTCTATCAATATAAGACTATGATTATTAAAACTTTGCCAGAGGATCCCACATTGAATGAAGTCCTTGTGTGCCAAATTTCAGAGCAATTTATCTCCATTTAAGAAAAATATTGAAGAAATGGAGGGTTGCATTTTTTTGGGTCACCCTGTATATTTTTAGTTGTTGCAGTAAAATAACCACACCAAAGTGGACTATCTTTCCATATTAATATCAAATTGGCCTTCTATTTGCATTTTACTGAAATTATTTGTAACAAAAGTTCATTGTGATAAAGCAGGAAGTGATTTTGATACTTTTTTTAGCTTGCAGACAGTGATCTAGTCGAGACAACATCTTGTAGTAATGGGTGTAACAGTGATGAGGCAGGAATTGATTTTATAAATACAACTTTTGACAATTCAATTATTGATGGTTTATCTAACAGCCATTTTGTCCAACATTCTGCTTGGACGCCAAATTAAAAGATACCGATTTGCATCACATCAAGTTTGATTTGTTCACCGATGTTTGTCAGAGTGATACCTGTAGCAGCTGCACTAGACTGATATGCAACAATATATGTGTGGGCTTTCATTGCAACATTTACGTTTTTCAGGCCTGTCAACTGTCCCGCAATTTGCGTATTTGTCACGCATTTGCTGAAGAATTCGAAGTCACGCCAGTTATTTTTGCGTGACAGAAAATGTCACGCAAATACGCATTTTACCTGGTAATTGTCACGCCAAAATATTTCTGTAGAAAAATTTCTAAAAAAGATCGTCTACACAGCAAAAATACGAACGCCGGAAAAAAATGTACGCATTTCGTTCGGACTTTTTCCGCGAATTACGTATATGTCACGCATTCCGTTCGAAATTTTTCGTACCTATTTTTACAATACAGATACCTTCGTTTTGAAACATTAGCAGCAATTTTATTTTCAAACGGTCAGTTTTCAACTTTGAATGTTTCATTTTTGTTCATAAAAAGTGTATTCTACAAAAGTCAAGGTTATTTCAAGGTAAAATGTCAATATTTTGGTAGTTGGCTTTTTAAGACACATGGCCGTTGATTTGACCCTCCACAACCAATGATTAGGTGACCTGAAGTCAAGGTCTGAATGGATCAAGGAAATTTCAAGGTCAAATGTCAATATCTAACAAGTTGACGTGAGAACAATTGTGACCTTTGGCGACCAATGATAAGGTGATTTCAAGGTAATTTCAAGGTCAAAGGTCAATATCTAGGTCATAGGTAGTTAGCGTCTGTGGGTCTTCAGTAACATTTGATCACCAAAGATAAAGTGACCTACGGTTAATGTCACTGTGTATGGGTCAAGGTCATCTCAAGGTCAGAGGTCAATATCTGAATATTTGGCATTTCGGGGATGCTGCTTCATGTGAGGACCCATTAATGTGTTCTGAGGTCAAGGTCATTCCTACAAGGTCAAAATCTCTGGTATTTTGAGGCCCTGGGGGCTAATATAACCCTTGGCAACTCATGTTAAGGTGACATTAGGTCAAAGTCAATATCTATGGTTCAAAATTATAATGAGGTCAAAGGTCAAAATCTAGGTAGTTGGCTCGTTTAAGGCTACACTGTGACATTTGATCACCAATGATAAAGTGACCTGAGATCAGTGTCATTGTTATAGGTCAAGGTCAGAGATCAATATCTAAATATTTGGAGTTTTGGGGCGGCTGCTGCACTTGACTCCATTGAAACGTGACCTGAGGTCAAGGTCAATCTAAGGTCAAATTTCAATATCTTAGTGTTTGGCGTTTTAAGGCCACAGGGGCTGCTGTCGTGATGTGGCCCTTGGCGACTCGTGATAAGGTGATATGAGGTCAGTCATGATTTAATGGTTCAATTTGAGATCATCTCAAGGTCAAGGTCAATATCTAGGTATTGGTGTTTCACTCGGGGGATGCTGTGACGCTTGGTGACCCATTACTAGGCGACTTGGTGTCAAAGTCATTATTGATGGGTCATGTTAATTCAAGGTCAAAAGTCAATATCTAGGTATTAAGCCTTTTAAGGCCTTTGGGCTAGTTCATCTCATGCATCAGAAAAGGTTAAAAGTCAATAGCCAGGTATTTGGAATTATTTTTAAGGCCATGTGGGGCTGCTGTGACCGACTCGAACAGTAGCTTGCTAGTATTATTAAAAAGATACACAAGAATATGGCGGGAGGGTGGCAAAATCGTCTATTTACTTTAATAAGCAAATATGGCACTCTGTAAGGACCCGAGGGTTCCTTCGAGGAGTTGCGTGGTAATGCTCTGTGTGGGAACCAAACCTAGTACCTTCTAGTCTAGATTCTGATGCTCTACCGCCTGAACTAGCAGCCACGCTACAATTCCATTAAAAAGAAAACGTGGACCGATATTGTTTTGTTTAGATAAATATGTCAAATCAATTTTTTACTACAATTCGGTTAGAGCAATATATCTTTTCAATTGACATTTCGAAAGTAATAGTCGATCATTTTTGTTTTAATAAAATTTGCCAATTTCAAGTAAAATTATAACAGAAGAGAGGTTATCCAAATATGAGGTCATATTAATGACTGCACTCAGTAATCTTCTGTCAAGCTGACGAAGTTTTTCATGAAAGAGTTACTTTATGTTGTGGTTCTAAATTGAATAAGTATCAGCAGGTGCGTTTTCAAAAACGCAAATTTAAAGCAAATTTCGCAAAATTTAGTTATTGATATGTAGATATAGTCCATTAGGGTATGGTTATTCTCTTAAAAACAATTATGGTACAAATTTGGTACTTCTGACTTTATAATGCTTTTTTATTCAAAAGTTAATTATATTATTCTCATTTTGACTTTCAAATGATTTTCACATATCTGAATAACCATTATATTAGTTTTTGGCAAAGTAAATAATAGTAGGGATCACACAAGGATCAACTGTATTGAAGATTGGTCATACTGGTATATGCTCTGCCGCTCTAAGATCAAGAGCAATGAATTGTGATTTTTCAGTTGATACAATGAAACAAACACATAATCATTATTTTGTTTAACATTTTATAACAAATAATTTTCTGTTAAACGTAGTGATTTTTCAAAACATCACTAAATATGAAAAAGTTGTAAATAAAGTGGATCCTTGTGTGAGCCCCATTATTATTTACTTTGCCAAAAATGAATATAATGGTAAGTGTAATATGTAGAAAACATTGAATAGGTAAAATAGGAATATAATTAATAGCAACCCTGACTTTCGCATTAAAATGGCATTTTAAGGTCAGAAATGTATAATTCTTCAATATTATTGTTTTCAATAAAAATGACCACCCCCAAATGGACTATCATACATATCAATATCAAATGTGCCTCCTATTTCATATACTCGCTGCTATTATTTGAAAAAAAAGATTTTTGTCAAACTCATCTTTTTGACGGTCGCACCTTGGTGTAAGCCGTTTAGCCCTTTCGTGTCACTTTTTTAAGTGCAGACAAGTAAAAGTGAATAGTCAATGAACCAATCTATAATGACTATGGGTCAAATCATAGTAACCTACCTCAACATCAGTTAATGGGATTTTCTGGAGTTTTGGCGCACACTACAGTCAAACACCCAGAATTACATAACGCACAAACAAACCTGTCTGAACCGGGAATCGAACCCGGGGCCAAGCGATATTGGTAACCTTGACTCTCTCTGCCACTGAGCCATAGCGGGTATTGTAAATTGTAAGTGAAAAATAATGATAATGAATATATATTACAAATAAAAAAAAAGTAGTTCAACCGCAAGAATGTGATCCTTTAAGAGAAGATCAACTCCTTGGATTTTAATACTTTATGATTAGATTAGATTAATTCAAACGGTATCGAAAATGTCCAAGTTTCTTTCTCAGATGGTAGCGCACCTTAGTTTAAGTTTATAGTGACCTTTAATAGCACAACTAATTTAAGACGAGATCTATGATTCCTGATTCCTTCTAAATTAGATTTAATTTAACCCTTTTTATAGACATTCTAGGAAAAGCAACAAGAGCTCTTCCAATTACAAACAGCTTATTTGTGTAATTATGGCTTGGAGTTGGGCTACCATAACTTTCGATGGGTATATTCAATATCAACGGAACTACAATACTTAGTCCTATACCCGGGGTCCTATAACAGTAGTTACATGTCGAAATTGCTCTTGTCAATGGACTATACTAAAGAACAATAACATATTAATGTATAATATATTCTTTCATCATATTGAAGTACATATTATATTTTTTACATTTTACTCGAGAACCTCCTCTTTAACCACAATTGACTTTTCTGTCATATACGATACCGGAGTTTCTCCCTAATATGCCCACTAAGTCTTTATTCTGTATGGACGTTTATTTGAAAATGAACGCCCATCAGCCTTTATTAAGAGGAAAAATCATATTTCAGGTTGGCTGCCTTTCCAGCTGGGTGGTCGTTTATTAAGAGGGATATAGTCCCCGATCTGATTTCCAAAAGGGCTCTAGAAAAGGGGTTTTGTTGTCCGGTACTTTCCCACATAAAATGATTGTACCGTTTGAAAGAACAGACTTCCCTCTTAAAGAAAACACCTCTTCTATTGATGTAAACAGGGGCAAAAGGCACCAAAACGGGGTTAGACAAGGTGGCATTCTGAAGTCTCACTTTCTTGTCATCACGATTCCAGGTAAACCATTAGACGGATTTACTTCAAATTTTCACATATGTTACATGGTAAGAAATTCTAGAGCTGATTAACTTTGCGGCGGCCATCTTGCATTCTGGCAGCCATCTTGGAATTTTTTTCAGATAAATATTGTCATCGCGATTCCACAAAAACCACATAACAGATGTACTTCAAATGTTCACACATGTAACATGGTAAAAAGTCCTAGACCTCATTATTTTTTCGGTGGCCATCTTGCATTCTGGCAGCCATCTTGGAAGTTTAAAGATAAATCTTTTCATCACGATTTCAGGAAAACCAAACGGATTTACTTCAAATTTTCACACATATTACATAGTAAGAAGTTCTAGAGCTAATTAACCTTTCGGTGGCCATCTTGCATTCTGGCGGCCATCTTGGAAGTTTTTTGGATAAATCTTGTCATTGTGATTCCAGGAAAACCACTTTACTGATTTTCTTGAAACTTTTACACATGTTACAAGGAAGGTTACATGCTACCTTTTATATTGATATAAACAGGGGCAAAAGGCAGTAAAGTGGGGTTACACAAGGTGGTATTCTAAGGAGAATGTTATCTATTTTTCTGTATTTTAAACCACATAATTTGACATAAATGCATATTTGGTGTATGATATCATGTTTTATATTGATATAAACATGGGCAAGAGGCGCTGCAGTGGGGTAACACATGGTGATATTCTAAAATACATATTTTTACTCTGTTTCTGTACTTTACACCACTTAAATGCATTTTGTGTATGACATCGATTGATTTTTAGAATAAATAACTACATTTCATCAAAAAGAAAAAAGATTATTGAAAACGTTAAACATTTCTTTGAAATCCATTATTGCACAGTGATTTTTGAGAGCGAAATGTATGCTAAATTGGCCTTGATCTGAGTATATAACGGAATTAAAGCTCTTTTAAACGAAAATGTAAATGTGTGGAAAACCTTTCACTGTGCATCATGTCAACGAAATGTTCTTCATGCAGTTGAATTATCTTCTAGACAGGTGATCACACAGAAGGAGAGACCTGCGTATCATATCCTTACTAAATATAAACAAAAATGACAAATGAGAAAGGAAAAAAGTGTAAAGCAACCTAGTGGGAAAAGCAAACTGTAAAGTGTAAAACTGGCAAACAAAATATAAATATATGGGAATAAACAGCATCCACACCGTTCAATGACCAATTCCTCATCAACGACCACAACTCCGAGGGACATTCCATTCATACTGAAGTCATTAAAATACATGTTGAAGAAAAATAATGATATCCAATACTCATAAGATCAAAAATAGTTGTAGATACTATAGTACTCATAAAAGCTGCAGATAACGTTTCTTCATCGGGAAAGCAAGCTATCTCTTGGTCAGATATTAACTAACAAGCTGGTTCAGAGCACCAGCATGTCAAACTATGTGAATGGGCTCTGTATCCACAATGTTGCGAGTTCGAGACACATGTGCTCTTTGCGTTTAATAATCAACAAAAATCACTTAAACCTGCACTAAAACTGTGTGTCAGATCGATATAAGTATAGGGTTTGGAAACTAATTGTACCAACAAAAAGAACTTAAAAAACACTGCTACAATATCAACATAAGCTTTCAATAGTAGTGACGATGCAGAAACATGCAAAATGTCACCACACCTTGTTAAGTATACAGTACACATTAACTACTGAACAGTGTCAAGATAAACGTTCGAAGCTATTACAATATGTCAGCCAATCACTAGTGGTGGTGACATAAAAATAATGTATAGAAAAATCTACTGAACCAAAATAAACTTTGTGATAGTTTTCAACTAAATATATTTCTAATAAACAATGTTTTATCGAAAAGAAAAAATAATTTCATGTTATATAAAATCAAATAAATTAATTATATTTTTTTTCGTTGTGTTAGTTACACCAGTAATAATAAACCTGTTTACAAAGTGGTGTTAACTAGACTATATAATTTAAGTCATAAAAGTAATAATAAACCTGTTTATAAAGTGGTCTTAACAAGACTATAGAATTTAACAGTCATAAAACCTAAAAAAATATACCAGGAAGGGACCATTGTGAATGTAAATGTATAAAGCACGGATGCCATAGGAAACGGAACAAAAGTTATAACAGAACCTAGCATGGAGAAAGTGTAACTGGTAAATTGTAATAAAAATAGTATAGATCATGATCTAACATGACATAGTATGCCTAACAACTCATCCTCCCTAACATTATTAAAGACTACTAAGGTATATTATAGTGATCCACTCGATTATGCTGGTTACCTAAACGGTTTGTTTCGGTAACAAAATGTGGGAACATCGAAGGTATGATTTTTCCTTTTTCCTTTCACACTTTGTAGGCAGAATTCCCACGACATTTTTTCTCACAAACGTGTATCAGTATCATATGTTTAGGAAAATGTGCATATTTGCAAACAAATAGTTCAGAAGACAACATAATCGTACATTTAATTCCTCACTTAAGTTACATAAACGGTATTTCGAAAAAACAGTTCAGATCTGCACTTTTAACCCAAACCTTTATGTAACTTAATTTAGGAATTAAATCGACGATTCTGTCGTCTTCTGAGCTATTTTTCACAAACATGTACATTTTCTAAGACATTTGATACTGATTCACGTTTGTGGGGAAAAAGGTTGAGAGGATTCTGCCTACAACGCATGAAATAAGGAATAAGGACAAATCGTACCTGTAATCGAGCGGATCACCAGTGTATATACAGGGTGAGATAATTCATATTATGGCATCAACTTTGACAAGTTGGTTCATCCAGTTGTCAGGTAAGAGATTTTCAGGTAATTCATTTTCTTCCTGATCTTCAATGTTTGGTGTAATGGTGTCATCAACTGGTTCAAATTCATTGTCGCTCTCATCAACATCATCGTGCTGATGGGTTGGACAGTTCTCACACACACCTTTGCGGCACTTACATGAACTTCCACAAATGAGATCCTGTTTCTTACAACTATATCTCATTGAGTCACACGCTCCTTTACAACTACAAGCAACAAGCTCCATTATTTCTTGTGGGGCAGGACCGTTTTCCATCCACTTAATTTGTAGTTTATTCCCTTTGAATGTCCAACCATGTAATGTGGGGGATTGATAATCAATCATTGATTTGCCTGCGTTTCGCCAAATATAGGCCTGATAGTTGGCTCTATTTATATGGAGAATGAGAGCATCCTTTGTTGGTGGTAAATGCTTTGACTGTATTTTATATTTATCTACAAACTTCCGCCAGAATGCAAGATGGCTATCAGAAAGTTAATCAGCTCTATAACTTCTTACAATGTAACATGTGTGAAAATTTGAAGTAAAACTGTTACGTGGTTTTCATGGAATCGTGATGACAAGATTTATCTAAAAACTTCCAAGATGGCCGACAGAATGCAACATGGCCACCGAAAAGTTAGTCAGCTCTAGAACTTCATACCATGTAACATGTGTGAAAATTCGAAGTAAAACTGTGAAGTGGTTTTTCTGGAATCGTGATTACAAGATTTATCTATAAACCTTCCAAAATGGCCGCCAGAATGCAAGATGGCCACTGAAAAGTTAATCAGCTCTAGAACTTCATACCATGTAACATGTGTGAAAATTTGAAGTTAATCTGTTAGGTTGTTTTCCTGGAATCACGATGACAAGATTTATCCCAAAATTTCCAAGATGGCCACCAGAATGCAAGATGGCTGCCGAAAAGTTATTCACCTCTATATTTTCTTACCATGTAACATTTGTGGAAATTTGAAGTAAATCCGGTTGGATTTCCTGAAATCGTGATGACAAGATTTATCTTAAAACTTCCAAGATGGCTGCCAGAATGCAAGATGGCCACCGAAAAAATAATGAGGTCTAGGACTTTTTACCATGTAACATGTGTGAACATTTGAAGTACATCATTACATCTGGGGTTTTTGTGGAATCGCGATGACAATATTTATCTGAAAAAAATTCCAAGATGGCCGCCAGAATGCAAGATGGCCGCCGCAGAGTTAATCAGCTCTAGAACTTCTTACCATGTAACATGTGTGAAAACTTGAAGTAAATCCGTCTGATGGTTTACCTGGAATCGTGATGACAAGAAAGTGATACTTCAGAATGCCACCTTGTCTAACCCCGTTTTGGTGCCTTTTGCCCCTGTTTACATCAATAGAAGAGGTGTTTTCTTTAAGAGGGAAGTCTGTTCTTTCAAACGGTACAATCATTTTATGTGGGAAAGTACCGGACAACAAAACTTTTTTTCAGAGGGTCCAGATCAGGGACTAATATTATCGATCGCAGAATTGACACCTGACCTTCATACGCTTTTACATGTAGTATCATGAACGTTTGTTACGTTGAATATGCCAGGTATATTCAACTATATTATATTGTATATTGCTATACAATAACATGTACATATATTTATGGTCGCGTGGTATATACAATATATGCCACACTAAATTGCGAAATTTTCCATATTAAGAAAAATAAGTTAGAATACAATATGCTCAAGTATTTATTTTTTGCATATTCTATTATTAAAAAATGTTATGTAAGAAGTTGAGATCCGATGACTGTTTTGTAGCCCACGTCTTCTGATTCTAATGGATTCCGCATTGATGCTTTTAGTCTAATTGAAGCGCACGGAACATCACATTGCAATGATTTATTACTCAAAATACTTGCTTAATATGCTGGAGGGGCAAGATATGCGTTTATCATGTAGAATCTGGTAGATTATGTGCTCATGGTAATGTAGATTAATTGACACCTAGTAAGACAACCGTGTTCCGTCAAAAGCCTTTTCTTTTTGTGGTTTCTAACTACTTTAGTTTTAGCTCTTCGAAAAGGTGAAGCGCAACTCTGGTCCAAGCTTTGACATAAAATGGCGATCATTTTAGGACATAAGGGCATTTTGAAGTGTCAATACATTCATTATTTCAATTCAAAGAAAGACGACGAAGGCTCAGTATGACTCAGAAAGTAACAATAGACTGCAAAATGTAACCACCTGCCATTTGTTACAGACGCCGAACACGAAAAAGTTGGAGACCAAAACAATATGTCACCACTGTGTTGGTGACATAAAAAACTAAAATTCACGATCATACGCGATCAAATGAAAACAGAAAAAATGAAAAATAGAATACCTTTTCTTTATGGAAAAGATACTATTTATTTTTAGTGTTCATGCACCCGAGTCTGATAACATGTACTAAGTTAAACCAATTGCCAGCATTGCGTTATTTCGAAAATTTAGTTATTTTCGGTCTCTGATATCGCCATATAAGCAAAATGAAATGTTTATGTTACTAAGATGCTATAGTTATAATTATCCTATCGGCAAACAATATCTTTGCACGATTCCGTGTCACTTCTAACTAAAGTACGACAAATCTTGCATGCTAATTGAGGATTTCTGTTTCTGCATCCCAATAGGGACTCTTATATAAGTCATTGCGTGTATAATTTGACCATAAAGAAACCCTCGATTGATTGTCATTTCTTTCTCTTGCGTGTTGAAAATAATTTTTATGCGTATTGATTCTGCAATTACTCCTAGAGACTCAGTTGGAGTTGACTCTTATAACAGATCGTTTATTGGTTTCACAAATATTCTCATTTTCAATTGGACACAAGTAAGATCTGTGAAAGAAGAAGCGAATATTATTATATTATCCTAACGTAAAATGAAATTATGTGTATTGATAAGTCGGAATTAGATGTCCAAATGGCAATGGAAACTCGATTTTCTTGTCAGACTGTTGAGTAGGAATTGAACAGTTTAGTTGAGCTGGAAGATCTATTTGTACCCAATATAGATATAGTTACGCATATATCTTCATAAAGTTATTTTTGATATACAGTATCACGTAACAGTTAAACTGACGAGTGTGTGGATTTACTCTATCGTGGTTATCATTCGCATTTTATATTTTCTCTGTATCAGACGGAGATGAAAAGAGTACCGAGTTTAATTTTTGTGACTAACAAGTTTTATATTTTGGTCATAAACCTTCTATGAGTCAGGTAAATCAAAACAAATGTTTGTGCATTCTTTAAAATCGAGAGCGTACAACTGAATACAATACCTCCTTGGATTTACCTGTTGAAACGACAAACATAAAAAGAACGTTTCAGTGACTGTTATCGTCACGTGCACTAAGTAAAAGTCATACCTTCGTGACCTTAAGTTACAACACTTTCGTAAGGAGTTACACCCCGGGAGTTACATGAGGAATAGTGAAAAATATTCGGATTTTATAAAGATTTACAGTAAACGCGAGTGAAGTTACACAGCCTTGCCTCATGTTAAAGGCCAATGAGATGTGATTACAGCACAAACAGAGATAAAGCACTATAAGTATGACAAGTGAACTACAACTTCACTGAAGAACGAAAGTGAACAACACAACAAAACATTGGATAGAGCCATAGGCACTGGTAAGTTCGAATGATCGAATTATTACACAAATATATTTATGATAGGTCCATAAGGTATCAGAAAGTTAAATGTTGTGCTAATACGCAAGGACTATAGAGTGTCTTGAAAGTAAATGAACCAACATTTCTAACAAGTGATAATTACATTTGGCGATATTAAACAACGTAATTATCAGTTTCAAATCACAGAACAGGAAATTTGATTGATTCTGTTACCATTAGTGGCGTAACAGAAAGATAATGGGAGATTTTATGGATTACTTTTGACGGATCAAATTTATTTCTATTTAGAAATATCATGCGGCTGTTAGTTCTGCTTATATTGGTGCTTGTGTGTAGTGGAATTCATGCGAGGAGGAGGAAAGATCGCCATGGCAACCATGCGCGACGAGGCAAATCACCGTGGAAACATTCATGGATAGATGACTCTTTGCGCGATTTGTAAGTTATCAATTAATACATGACATATATTTATGATTTATTTTTTTCTATTATTGTTTTAGGCCACTTTATCACATTATTTAAAATAACATAATATTGCCTACATTCCATATAGTTGATCTTCACTCTTCTCTCTATATATTAAGATATAACATATAGAAATTCCTCTAAATTATTCAAACGTGACTTCGTTCAGTTATAACATTGTACAATATTGTAGATCTTCACCGGTTAATACTAGCTCAGAAGTTCAATAATTTGTATTGCATTAAGTCACAGGACCTCCCCTCCTATCTTCTTCACCTCACTTGTGCTTGTAAACGCGTGAAGGTGGTGTTTACCGTTTCTTGTGCTGAATTAAGTCTATTTATGATAATCCACGTTACATTAAAGTTTTTTTTGGTTCGATTATAAGGTTAAAGTGATAACATGATTCTCATTCTTTGCTAGCAATACTGGCACTTTATTACGAGAAAAATATGAACGTAATATTTTCATTTTAGCTCAGATATGCCTCGAAAATTTTAATTTGGCTCTCCGATTTTTAGATCAGCAAAATGGCGGTCATGTCACCACCAGAAGTGGTGGTATATTGTTATGTCTCTAATCTTTTGTGGATGGTGTTCGACGATCGGCGTCTGTAACAAATGGCAGGTGGTGACATTTTGCACTTAAATGCCTTGTTAATATGTAATTCCCCATGTCTTTCATAGCTCACCTAGTATCACTGTGAGAACATCGCACCCATTGGATGTCATTGGACGTGGGGGAGAGTCACTCGAAGATTTCCTAAATAGGCTGATAGTTGGTATCCGTGTCAACCATGGACAATGGTATGAGGGGTAAGTTCTATTTCAACGATTACATTAAATATCCCTTGCCCTACAACAAATAACACTGACAAGCTTTGAAGACCGCTCGACCAAAAACCTTCCTAAATCAAACTTAATTTCAAACATTCACATTCCTACTTTATTAATTGATTGTATGCTATTTTCAATATTTACATATGAAATTTATTTTAAATTTATATATGACAATAAGCAATTAAAATTTCCAATTTCGAATTTTAGACCAAATGTCTGTAGCAGTGAGAAAGAAGAGAACTCCACAGCATCAGAAAAAGGAAAGGAAATCATTTTCCACAGCATCGTTAAGATTAGCACCTGTGATGAGGTGGCTGATACATATAGGTGTATCACAAAGTAAGTTCCCCAATCACCTTTATTTTAGCTCATTTAGTATTCGCTTGGTGATTAATGTGTATTTAGGTGTTGCGATTGGATCGAATAAGAAGGGCTTGATCAATAAAGTCATCAACCATCATTATTATAGCTTATATCATTCTAAACTCTATCATTGCAGCATCATTGAATTTATCATTGTAACCTTTACCATTATTGTATTCTTTTTCAATTTAGTTATTATTAATGTAGTCTTTATCATTGTAACCTTAATCGATATAGTCAACGTTATCATTAACAATTATTGGCGTAAGAGGGGTTGTATTTTGTTGTTGCCAATTGTGCCTTTTCATAAATGAAGTCGTAATATTGTTCAGGGCTGTTAGCGTTCGACGATTTAAGACTAAATTAATACTCATTAAAATTGTCACAGAGTTAATTGGATAAGTTGTAATGTCAGTGTGTCCTATCACCTCTCTTCCGTTCTTCCGTTTAATAAGGAAACTTCATGATAAGTTTGTACTACTTGACTGTATGAGCTCACTTAAAGTTATATATTCACATCTCTGTCAATTGTTAGACTACTTGTCAATAATTCATAGTACTTATATTCCCAATTACATGATAGAGGACTGGGGAAGTACGATTTTGAGGCAAGTTTCCAAGTTCAAAATGACCTGTTAATGATGAGGTTTTAAGAGTTTGTAAACAAGCATCAATCCTGGTGTCATATTCAGTGTGATAATGCTAACGTTAACCTTTTTCCCGTTGTCACAAATAAATTTCATGAATGTGACGGATACAATGCTAACCAAAGACATCGTTTTGGCTAATAACGAATATATTTATAGCTTTTAAACCATGTGGATTGTCTGCTTTAAACCAAAACTTCAAAACAAGTTAAGTACAAGGTGACACAAAAAATCTATCAATCTATCAATCTATCAAAACCGACAATATGAAAGTTCAAATTGTTGGAACTAAATCAGTATTTCACGCATTAAACGCTCTATTAACGGGGCCACGAGTAAAATCTAAAATACACAAGTAACACAAATAAAATAAAGATTCCTTAGTTAATGACATTGCTATTCCAAAATGTACTGTAGTTTTGCATTTTTGCATCACCCTGTATTTACAAAAAGAAAAATTATTTCATCCGGACCATTCTCTTGGAATTGTTGTGAACTATGATTGTGATTTATATCACAGCGTTAATGGGGTAAAAGAAAAGTTCTTTCCTGTGAGGTCATTATGGTCAAAATTACCATAACGACTACTGGAAACTATCCCTTGCCCGTGATGAGACAATCACATTTGCAGAAAATCTAAATGATCAAATTACGGATGTCAGAATAAGATGATAAATCCAGCTTAGTGCCAGCACCACCAGTTCTCATATCATTCAAAACCAATAAATGTTAAAAATGGGTATTTTTCGTGTAATTGAAAATAGCTAAAACTAAAATGATTTTTTCTAATTGTTTTATGTATTTTAAAATAATATGCCTTTATCTTTATTCGGTCAGCATACGTATTGATCAGTCCGGTTGTAAATAACTTTGAAAATTCGCTAATAAGTTGTGAATTTCGTGAATTTGCTGATGTAACAGGACAACACGCCCGTGAAAACATGTCATATCTCAGTTATAAATGGTCGCATCTTTTCATTTTGGTTCTTTTGGCATAGAAGACATTCAGTCAGAGTGTGATGACAGCAGTGTATTTGCTTCTCACCCACTACCGATTATAATATACCCATTATAGTAAGTGTACAATTTATTCTGTGAAAAACGTCACGGTCGTTAAAACAGGCCCAGACGGCAGTAGGGAAACTCGAGATAAATTAATTATCCGTAGTTATAAAGTCCTTAGTTCAGTTTATCAGACCAAAGTGTTACAAATCGTGATACTAGTTGTGATTGAATTATAATGAACATGATCTGAAAAATTCTGAAAAATCACCGTTTTGCTTGTGAAAAACGACCGTGATGTTACTCATATATTGACAGTAGTCTTGTTGAAAATGGGGCAATTTTCAAGAAAACAATATGACCACTCCATCATAACATAAAAGGATTTTCGAAATAACAAGCATTACCTAATCTATGAACTGATATTGTGCGAAACTGTGACAATCGTCACGCGTGAAAAACGTCACGGTTATAGCATTGAACTCAAAGCAGTAATTAGCCATTTTTATAAATCCCAGATGGATTGATTTAATCTTATATTATGACCCATATTCTTAAAACACATGTTTAAAAGTTATTCAGTGATTACGCATAAAGATCAATTTATAGGCAAGGAAACGATAACACCTAACGAATTTGCCCTTTTGTAAATGCGCTTTTTACATTTTATACGTCTTTACAATAATACGTAACATGCAAGCAAATGACAAGTTATTTGGGAATTCCATAAGCATATTTTTTTGGAATAGTCATAACAAAAAATGTTATATGAGGACCATTAAAGCCCAAAATAGTTGACCCTCACTAAATAGCATTTCGTTCAGTGTATTCCCGGGGATCGCTGAATTCAATCATAAAGTCACTTAATGTTTGCATTCTGTTTTCTTTTCAATGATTGCAAGTATTATTAATGGAGAACACCATGAACCGAAAACTCTAGTTAAGTAACATGAACGATTACAGCTTTTCAACGATGTTTTCGTGTTATGATTAATTTTTATCTATTTCAATTCCATTTGCACGATCTGTATATGATATGTAATATTCAATATGCCTTTGCGAAACGCAATTCGTTGGAAAAGAGATAGAGAAAAGCAAAAACTAAGCAATCCTCGAGAATATTAAAGAAATATGCAAAAAACACTCCTCTTTGAAATATATTGCCAACCGACTAGCAAAAAGAAACTACAAAATGCATGCTTCGAGAATGGAGGCAACAAAGCGAGATTAATTCTTTCAATGTTCTATTTCTCTAAAACAAAACCGGGATAACCCATTGCACTGAATATTAAACTTCCAGAACTTCGAAGAAAAATGAAAATCACAGGAAAGAATTGAGTTTATGCTTAGAGTTTT
Source organism: Owenia fusiformis (assembly GCA_903813345.2). NCBI lineage: Eukaryota > Metazoa > Annelida > Polychaeta > Sabellida > Oweniidae > Owenia > Owenia fusiformis. The sequence continues at coordinate 23,370,965 of CAIIXF020000001.1, read as the reverse complement.
GTTATGTGATATCAGAAACCGTTGAAAAAGTATCGAGTCTGACAAAAAAATTCGTTCTAGGACTAGTGACTTAACTCAGCTCGAATGTAGCAAAACATAACGATAAAAACGTTTTCAGTGGCCATGAAAAATGACCTTGTGATGAGATCGGGGCATCGATGAAGCGCTCCGCAGACCAAAAGAAAATTTCATATTCACAGTGCAGATGATTTTTATGCTTTGGCTACGTCAGACTTAAATACGTCAGTATTATCATTCTTATATCTTTCAAATGATAACGTACAACCAAGTAGAGTTACCATTAATTTTAAATGAAAAAAGTTTCTCTTTTGAATTTGAAATCTTTAAAAGGGACTTTTCTGATGCATGATTGAATGCTTTTAATGTCATTTGGAATGAACATGTACATGGTTACCCTGCTGTTTGTGGTGCATGCAGGAAAGACTTCACTACGTCACCCTGCAGTTGGTCTAAAAAGTAAACACCCATAGTAAAAGTTTCTCAAATTGTAAAAAAACAAATCAAAGTGTCTTACCTCATACACTAAAAGAGATTAAAAGGGAACTATGGCGATTAGGTGCTTGACGACAAGGCATTTGCACCATCGATGTAAAGTGTAAAAGCGCTGGTTTCTTGAATCAGTGAAAAGTTTTGGTGAAGTTGATTTAAAAAGATAAATAATGTGGTGTGCACATAGTTATTGAAAATAGAAAAGAGGTGTTCAGTACATATAAACTATGATTGCATGAGTTCACATATGTAACATGTACGTAACTGCTTTTTCCTTGGAGAAAGTGAAACACGGCACGATTCTACTATTCATGCTTTATGTCGAGTTTTGACGGAAAATTAAACATAAAGGTGATAATATAAGACAAAAATCCAAACTTGTTTCTCAATTCAGCTAGCTATAGTCATCAAAAATGACCGTTCTTTAATTAAGACTTCTCCTAAGTGAACATATAACTCATTGTCATTTGTTTTCAATTTTCTTGTGAAAAACGACACGCGGAAAAATGGTGAACCAGCCAAATGATCATTGCTCCCAAAATAATTCTTTTGTCATTTTCTATACGTCTAAAGCATCATTTTTCATGACCGAATCGATTCATGTTCAAATAGGATCGACCCCTTTCAATTTTACTCAAATTAAAAACACAACGTATGAAAAAATCGAGAAAAATGATGGATTCGGATGTTTCACGTTGACAAGTGATGCACATCAAAAGGAAAATACTTGAAGTCTGAATTCATTTATGATTTTAAAGGACAGGAGAGTAGCATGAGGAAAGTCCTTGGTTTTTTGAAAATGTTGCATTCTAATGTGAATATCTTGGCATATTAATCACGGACTGAAACTGTGAAAATCGTCACGTATGAGACGGGCCCTAATTTCAATTTGAAATTCCACCTTATGTTCTGTGGAGTTTACTTCAATTCTTTGGGTAACGTGTGTATAAATGTATATAGATACATACTACATGTCTATTTGAAAAAATCATTTTAATGCTTTTTTGAATTTTTAACATAATTTGTTTCACACTTAAGCTGTTTTCAGTGATATGGCCAATCAGTCAATTGGATTTTCTCAGAATCAAAGCAAAATATTTTTTCCATTCTTTTTCATTATCAAATGCACAAACACAATATCTAAAGACAGCAGTTGTTCAAAATAGTTACTATCAATTTTACAAATTAATCCAAAGTAATTTTCTTCAAACCATTGTTAGCCAACCTCGACCCACGAGGTAGTTTTGTTACAACCAGGGATCTCGTACATGATTTTTCTAATTTTTGGAACTAGATTTCCATATCTTTGATTATTCAATATCTGTTGCTTAGAACCCAAGTAGGGGATGACATCACGACGCACACCAAGGTGTTCGAGTGCTGCGACGGCTTTGAAAGAGATGACGTCACAGGACGATGCTCTACAAGTAAGTACAGATTTTACCTAAACGGATCAATTTATTGACGATACATGCCTTGCCTTAATGGTCACTTTCTAACACCAATGCATGCCTTACGATTCTTGTATTCTTTGTTTTTCAAGGAAGGGCAACCAAAGATATCATGGCAGTTCTGCACGACGCTGGTGCCATAGAAACAGCAAGTGCTTTAAGGAGCCTCGATCTGAATAAACTGCTGACCAGGGGAAAATTCACAATTTTCGCGCCAAAAGATGAATCGTTCAAATCCTACAAGCCAAAAACTGTAAGTGGAAAGAATTTTATTAACAGTTGCGCCAAAGGCATGCAAGATATAGAACCATGGGCTTTCAACTAGAAGCCCATGTTAGAACATAAAGTCTTGGACACTAATATTTTTATAATATATTTGGAGCTTGCAACTAATGTCTCACAGTTCTGTGGTAAAAAAGATTAATTGGCCAAAGATCAATTGTTGCGTATTTGGATTGATTCGTCAACCAAAATTACATCAACGAAGAAATCAGTCTATATGATTTCATATTCATGTATTTGAACTTGAAATTAGAATATAAGGGTAGCCCTGTATTTAAGTCAGAAACAGAAACTACATAGACAAATTGCTTATGGTGCTTGTATGCAAGACTAAGAAGATCGCGAATGATGTAAGCAGAGACATATAAAGTATCTGATGTAAGTGAACACATCTTTCATTGAACAAGCACAAACATAAATAAACAGTGGGTAAAGTTACAAGCCAGATTTCTTCCTAAATTCCTGCCAGATATGATAATATTCAATGTTTTGTAAATACCCGATTTACTTTCTCACAGAACATTACAGCTTACCATAACATAGTAAATCACTTATGAAATAACATAATTCCTGATATCAGAGCTCAACATACTGCATCATATAGCACAACATATTTCGCTAAAGCACAACATATTTCGCTAAAGCACAACAAACTGCATTAAGCACAGCACATTAATCTAAAACGTACAACACTAAGCTCATGACAGAAAAAACTCGACACACATTTCATAAAACAACATACATTACAAAACATGATACGTGTTACATAATACGTAACGTATATAACATAATAGGGCACATGTAACGAACATTACATAACACGACGTACGTTACATAAAACAACGCACGTTTCATAAAACGACGTACAAAATACGATATACCGTATACACTGAACTAAAACACAAAATGCCCTAAATTAGAGTACGCGAAACACTAACATACTTTTCAACTTGATAAATCATAAATTGGTGGATGCAATTGCAAGCTGCATTATTAAGATAATCTAATAGAAAACAATTGCTGTTGGTCATGTTTAGCTATGATATATCATACATTTATCTCTCGCATATTACTGGCAAAAACCTTATCTGTAATTCTCTATGCATCATTGAGTAGATCAGAAAAATATTTCATCTAAAATATTCCCCTCGTGAGACTATTTTATCGCTATGTAACGTTACAGTCTGCGGTTGTCTTGGGAGTCCTAAATAATTGCATTTCAGTTTTATTAGTCCTACAATCGTTGGAAATCCAGCTTTATACGGTTATTAAATGATATCTTAAGACCCTTTGTATGTTTTAACATTATATTACATCTGATGGGTACATTGTTGAAAGCATTCTTGAACAAAATTAAATAAAATTCCTCACAATTGGTGATTGCCAAGATGCACTGAGCTTGATATCCCATCATCTATTAGTACCTATCCAAATAAATCTCGAATCTGATTGGTCAATTGCATCACATGAATGAGAATATGGTTTTAAGTGGTTATGAAATGTTATTCTGACATTTGTATTTGTTCCTGTTGAGAGATAAATGATTTCACATTTGTGAAACATTCCAATGAATAGCAATATTCTCTGACATAACATCACAAAAGTGAATTTTAAATTTTGGTATTGATTGTATTGTTATCTTACACTGGATCTAAACTCGCTGAAGTTATTAGAACAACAGAAACCTTATACAGGGTGGCCTCCAAATATGCAACTCACTAATTTAATCTCGTATGGATGAATCGGTGTATGAAGAGCGCTAAATTGAGCAGTGTTGCAGACATTCACTACTTTGAGGTTTAGAGACATCACGTTAACTGTTCTAGATCGTCCAAAATTAGAAGGTTCTATTTTAGGGTCACCCTGTAGATGAAAATTTTTCAATTTGGTAACAACACAATAACATCAATATCATATTTGTGTTATACCTATTCATATTTGCAAGCATTAATGAAGTTAGTTGAATATCCTGACGTCCCAAAAGATTAATTGTACTTGAGAGGGGGTGTTGGAAAAAATAGCCAAATATTCTTCTTTTTTACTCCTATATGCCAACTAACTCTTGCCAAATTGAAAGAAAATCCAAAACTTCAAAAATACATTGGGATGTCAAGGCACGTATTGCTAAACAAACACTTGATTTTTTATTACATTATTAACTTGGGATATATCAGAGGCTGAAGTATCTGAAGGTTTGAGATGCAATCTGACATTGACAGACATGTCTAACTCCCTCTGATCCCAGCGATATCCAAGAAAATTAACTATTTGCTTCAAAGATTTGTTCTTACTAACCTATATACCGATATAAATTCTGACATAAAACCAACCGGAATCAAACTAATAGATAAATCTATATCGTCCGTCGAACTAAATTTATGATTGGGAATCCATTAATCGTATAAGAGTTTAATTTGTAATATTTTTCGCGGATGCAATTTTGTTCTTAATTTAGGTACTAGCACTATTTTTCATGCTGTGAAGTGTCAGACGAAACGAGAGACGCGAACAGTATATTAGTATTGTAATAAATTATATCACCATCAGAATTAGAAGTGGTGACAGTTGTTATAGTCTTCAAGTTTTTTTGTGGACGGTGTGCGGCGGTTGGTGTTCGGCGGTTGGCGTTCGGCGTCCGTAACAAATTCTTAGAACTTTCAATACCTTAATCTGTACTGTTGAAACTGTTGCTATGGGAATGCTAAGATTAAGCTTTTGGTTTTTGTTTCATTCCGCCGCTCATTTCATAATCTGTCAAGAGTTAATTCTTGTAGTGTTTTGTGGCTAATCAGCATTATTAATGATTACAGTGCTAATGTGTTGACTGTCAGTTGCTTCAAATTGACTATTTCTACATTCATTACAAAGAATCTTCTATTGCAGGCTCAACGCATAGTGTCCGTTACATAGTGTGTTTCGATTCCATTGCCATGGTGTCAAGGATCGAAGAAACCCAGTCCATACCGTGTACCTAGTCAAGTGTGTCCTATGTTGTCCATGAACTCCAGACCATAGAGTGTTGTGTCTAGCGCTCATTACCCTTTGTGGGTTGCCACATTATGGCTTCTGTTATATTGAGTACACAATTTCCTAAAGTTCAATGTGTCAAATGTCGCGTCCCTGGTCAAGTTCAGAATTCAATGTGTCCAGTGCAGTGTGTTATTTCAACTTCATAGTCCAATGTGTCTATTGTTGTGTCCTTGGTCAAGTTCAAAGTTCAATGTGTCCAGTGTAGTGTCCCGTGTCATATTCATAGTGCAGTGTGTCCAGTACAATGAGCTATGTCAAGATCAAAGTTCAATGTGTCCAGTATCCAGTGTAGTGTCCTATGTCATATTCATAGTCCAGTGTGTCCAGTACAATGTCCTATGTCAAGTTCAAAGTTCAGTGTGTTCAGTGCAGTGTCAGATTCGGAGTTCAATGTGTCTAGTGTAGTGTCATTTGTCGAGCTCATGGTTCCCAGTGCATATTGCCCCATTCCCAAAGTATATTGTCATCTGTTTTGCATCTGTGCCAAAAAGGAAGGCTAAAATAAAATGCGATCCTTTCATAGCATAGAATGCCTCTAATAATCCCCATCAATGTCCGGGCTTATTTTCCTGAGTTTCCTCACTTGAATAAGTCTAATAATGATTATTGACCGGAGCCTTACAATATCAGAGACAAATGGGTTGAAAGTCAGAGTCTGTCCTATTAAGTTAGTCACTAGATTGCTCCTCATGTTTCAGCATGGTGAATATTACAATAAACTGTCTTGTTTATATGCTTCAGTGATTCATAGGCTCCGATTGATGCTCATCTTCACTTTATTTATTGTATCAATTTAAATTGGATCGTAATAAATGAAGAAAGGCTGACCAGCCGACCAACCTTATTAAAGCGTGTTTTATTGTTAAATGAGGAAATATCGGATTTTTGTCCTGTGTTAAAAGTTCTTCAGGAAATCTACCATCAATCAACTTAATACAAAGTGGCAATTCTAATTCTAATTCTTTTCCTAGCTGGTACAGCCAGATAACGGTTACTGCAGTCAGTTATATCACAATGGCGAGAAGTCCGAGAAGATATTCGGGACTGATGATTCAAACTTACAGCTTAATACTTTGTCAATTAGCAGTAGTCAGAGAACAATGCTAATAACCTAAGAAGTACGATGATAAATAAAAAAGATCATGTAATTTATCTTCAGATAAAACGCGTGTATAGAGCTCCCGGATATCCAAGTATTCCAACTCTTGCCGAACTATTCTGACTTGACCCAAGAATTCTCGGTTTACGTATTTCATTAACTACCCTCGATCCATTGATTTTCAATTTGCCATTCAATGTCATGTTTCCTCAGGAGATAACTGATGGAATAAAGTTAACGTAACCATGCTATATATGTATGGCTGCCTCGTGAGTAACACTAGGTCCTCCATTATATTTTACAAACAAGCAGGGTACACGTTGAGGGATGAATGCGCAGATCCCCGGTTGTGAGACTACTTTTGTATTACGGAATACTCAAAAGCAATCCGATATTGAAATAGCATATATTACTGAAAATATATTCAGTTTGGGTCTCAATTTCAGAAGTATGTCTCATTTTGGGAAAAAATGGACTTTGGAAAAAATGGGCCTACAGTTTGGAAATAGAATAGTCAGAATAGTTCGGCAACTGTCCGAACACTTGGGTAACCCAGAACCGGGCCCAGAACAGTTGGGCTTCTACACACGTACTTGTGTTGCTCTAATGGAAGACCAGTTCAAACGTTCAGTTTGGCATGTTTTCTAATATAATGGATATCTGACCTGTTTTGATACACTACAACCACGAACTTGAATCATGCCAAGCCCCAGGATTGTTTGTATTTTTATCAACTGACATTTTACCAAGAATTCACCCGAAGCTTCACTGTAAACCACTCTACTCCACGATATGTTAGCGCTCAATTGAAGGATATATTTATTTATTTTATTAAAGTGTCATGAGTTATAAAACATATAAAATACAATTAAAAACACCCCAGGCCGACAACGACCTATAGGACACTATAAATACATGTAAATCATTTATATAGAAAAATTTCTCGAAGGATTCTACATGTTCTAGATAAGATATCAACACTTAATTCAGAATACTCATCTACTCGACTTTCCAAGCTTTACAAAGGTATATGGATTTTGTGGAAATCTGAATCCTTATAAAGATGAGATCCTCGCTAATGGATGCTAATGTAAAGTATGAGACAATGCATAACTGAAGGGCTAATCGATTCGCTTGTCACTCTTAGTATCTATTTGCAACCAGCCCCTGGCGCAATTTAAATTGATCCAACTGTGTCAAACATCGCAGAAAAACATTTTGATATCTAACATGTTTATCATTTACTCTTTATCGTGATATTGTGGTATAGTGCAGGTTATACACACTGATAGCGATATCGTTAATGTGGTAAAAATTAAAATAGATGAACCGATCTTACGGAGTCAGGAAGTGGAGGAAATCTATCTGCGTCGTTTTCAATAATTTGCAATTGAATCAAAATCGGCTAGCAACAAGAAGAATGATTAATTTGGGCACTGCATGGAGTCGTTTATCATATTATGTTGATTAAGTTTAGAAATGAGTTGTGCTACTTATTCTTGCATTGATTATCTTGGTAAAATTTCATGCTCCCCACCATGTGTAAAATAAACATGGATTATATCGCAATGTATATCAGGCCCCCTAGACTTCGGCACCAACGCGAACACTAGTTCTGACCTCGCGAACTACGTTCCTTGCGAGGAAATGGTGGTGTGCGACTAAAGATTTCACGTTCGCGATGTGAGAACCGTGGTTCAAGTGTTAACGTAGTTCGCTGCGCGAGGTCAGAACTGATGTTCGCGTTGGTGGAAGTCTAGGAGGCCTGTATATCATGAATAATCATGGAATAAATTGCAGGGGATACACGCTGATAGAAACATGGTGATGGTTACGAAGGATGACAACGAAGTGATAAACAAGCTTGAGCAACTCATATCGAACCACATCGTGACTGGTGTCTACAAGACAGGCGATCTACTAGATGAACAAATTCTCAACACAACTAATCCACTTTCTACTCTGCGCATCAACATATACCACAGACCCAAGAAGGTAAAGTGAGGCAAGGTGCCCAGAGGATGCCTCGTCAAAAATGAGGCAAATGCGAACTCACCAAAAATGTCACGAATTGAAATAAGTATCAATTCAGGAAATTTCAATTGAAACTGTGAAAACAACTAGGATATCTTATTACATTAGCTTTAACAATTCCTGCCTGCCTCCTCTCTTCATCCATGAACATCGCCTTTAAGATCATGGTTAAGCCCCTGGACAGCTGAACACTAGCTTTAATTTCAAGGCTTTGAACCCATGATTATGGTTGAAATTTCGATAAATTAAAAAGAGCCTAATGGCCCGTTTTGAGCAACAACATGATTTTTTCTCCAAAATAAAACTTCTTTCTAACCCCCCTATCACACCAAACTAGTTCTTACCCGTTCTTACCAGTCCTACGAAAACGTCGTAAAACGGGCTCAATCTGGCTGTGATCGGGAAATATGTCTGAAATAATTAGCTTCTCCGTTCTTAAACAGTCTTCAATACGTCCATCTCGTTCGCAGTTCGTTCAGGTCGGACCACGTCGGTGTGCAACGTAGTAGAACGCGCCCTTAGTCTAGAAGGTCAACATGACCTGATTACAGAACGGTATGGTCGCCATCCGATTCAAAATTCTAAAATCACATTCCCGTCTGAGAACGTTCATAAAGTTCGTAAATAGACCTTCGAAAGTTGCAGCTACGTTCATTCCGTTCGCATACAGTTTAAAACCAGTTTTGAAGAACGCAGTGGCAACTTGTTTGGTGTGATAGCTATATTTTTGCTAACTCGTTCATAAACAGTGTTAAATACGATCTTAATCAGTTTAAACACGTTTGCAATTAGTTCTACCTCGTTCTCAACACGTCCTCAGACAGTTCAACTCGTTGTTAAAACGTCCCTAGTAGGATTGAAGTACGACGGTTCCGTTCGTAGTACGTCCAGCTCGTCGTTAGTACGTTGTCATTCGTTCTTATTGTAGAACGTGACGACCACGAGAACATTTTGAGCATTGTCTAAGTTCTAGAGGACCTACCCGTTCGAGTACGTTCGATGAAGTTTGTAAATAGATCCCAAACGGTTCTTAGTAGGTCCAGTCCGTTCGTACACAGTTGAAGCCCGTTTTCGAGAACGTAGTGAGAACTAGTTTGGTGTGATAGTAGGGTAAATGACACATTGATTCTTCACACCTCCCCTCCCAAATTGACTTCATATTGTTTGACATTTAAATTAATGCCACCGTTCCTTCCAGTTAATCACGGCAAACTGCGTTCCAATATCAGGCGCCAACAAGCGTGCCACGAATGGTGTGGTTCACGTTGTAGACAAAGTCTTGGAACCAGTCTCCCTTACACTACTCGAGATAATTAGCAAGAATCCCCAGTTCACTATCCTGAAAACTGGTAAGTTAAAGTCCAGTCTAGACTGACCAGCACAGCGCCATCTTTTTTATCAACCTCTTGCTTGTTGGAAAAATGAAGCACTTTCTGGATCCCTTCTGGCAGCATGGTCCACTAATTAGTACGGCACTTTGTTAATTGAATCATAATATTAGTATTATATTATAATGTAAATCCATCATATTAATGTAATTTTAAATGAAGTTTTAAATGAGTATATATTGTTTCAGTCCTTAGCAAGACGGGTATATCAAGAGATCTAAGGGGAGCGGGCCAATACACGCTATTTGCACCAACAGATGCTGCCTTCAGGAAGCTCAACCGAAAGTTCCAAGACAAACTTCTATCTGGGTCTCCTTGTGCTACAGGTGAGTAGGCCTAACCTATACCTGTTCACAGGTGAGTTACCTTTTTCTATTCACAGTGAGTTACCAGTGCCTATCCATGGGTGAGTTACCTCTGCCTGTTCACAGGTGAGTTACCATGTCTATTCACAGGTGAGTTACCTTTTTCTATGCACACCAATGCCTATCCATGTATGAATTACCTATGCCTATTCATGGATGAGTTACCAATGCCTATTAATAGGTGAGTCACCTATGCCTGTTCACAGTGAGTTACCAATGCCTTTTCACAGGTGAGTAACTTTTGTCTATTCATTAGTTAGATACTATACCTGTTCACAGTGTGTTACCAATGTCTATTCATGGCTGAGCTACATGAGGTGAGTTACCTATGTCTATTCACAGTGAATTACCAATGCCTATTCTTGGGTGAGTTACATATGCATATTCACTTCTAAAGTGTAACCAACAGCATGCAGTCTTTATAATTACTGCCTTAATATAAATATTAAAAAATAAATGTCATAATGAATATTTTCAGACATCGTTAAAAGTCATCTCCTTCCCTTTGTGATCTGTAGCAGCGTTATAGTTAGCAAAAGTGTGTCACGTGATATCTTGGGTCAGAGGGTCAACCTTACGAGGGATGACGACAACAAACTCTTCTTCAATGATGCACAGATCACGAGACCAGATGTCATGGGAACCAATGGTGTTCTACATGTCATCGATGAGGTTTATCTACCAGAACAAGGTATGTACAGGGGGGGGGGGGAATCCCTCGAGTATTGAATTTTACATGTAAACATGACAGCCTCATTATGGGTGAAACATGTACGAGTTGGCTTACATGCAGCTTATATCGTTAGACAAAGCCAACAAGATGCAATGATTGCCACAAGTGAATGGTATCTCTATCATTAAGGATGACTTACAATACTATTTTGCAATGACATGAACAGTCAAGTTCAAAAGCAATAGCCAATATCATGCAAAGATGGTGTGAGCAAGCACTACCTATGTCAAAGGCTGTGACTGATTCTGATATACGTATATAAGTTTCAAAATCTAACATGGCTCCCGAAGAGAGTAAAGAATGCACATAATATATTCTGGTTAACCATAGTACATTAGAAACACTGTGTGTTGTAGCCATGGATGTGCTAGATGTGGCTGATGAGTTGGAGGCCAGCAAGTTCACAGAGTTAGTTGAGAAAGCTGGTCTGACTAAGATGCTGCAAGATCTCACCAACTTTACACTCTTCTTGCCTACCAATGAAGCATTCAAGGTTTGTTTGTTTACTTGTTTGTTTGTTTATCTGTTTTGATGCTCATCACAGTGGAATTATCAAAATTCCACATCACTTTCATTGTTATCGTGGAGGGCATAAAATATATGCCATTAGTTGTGCTCAAAATGTTTCATGTGAAGTACACCCACATTTCACCCTGATGTATTTGTCCTTGGGCTCTTATAACATAGCGCAATAGGCAGCATTTAAAAACACAATAAAACAAAGCAAATGCATATCTCAAACCAAAAGGGAATGATGTTATGACTGTTGAATGTCCAAATACTGAATTGCAGAAGCTTCCAGAGGGCACATTGGAAGACCTCAAGGAGGATCCAGAGTCATTGGCTGAGCTGCTCAAGTATCACCTCACCAAACCAGATATTTCATGTAGAGATGAACTCACCAAATATTCTTCACTTACATCATTAGACCAAGACAACAATAAGATACATATCAATTCTTATAAACACTCAAATTTCTTCTTGGTAAGTACATAAATGTTTGACTGATATTTAAACCTGTCAAAATATGATTATGTCCATAAAATTGTTGAAAATGTTAAAATCCCAACCATAATCATTGATGTCTTGATTTCTGTATTGCTAGGACAACAAGTTTACATACACTGCCCAGTGTGTGCCTCTCAGCCAGAAAGGACATAGCACGTGTGGGGGAGATGTCCATGTGGTGGAAAAGGTAAAGAAGCTAATTTAATTTTATCACAACTCCAAAAAATGCCTAAAATGAAGAAAATGTCAAATTCTAAATGACAAATTGTTCACGGAGAGAGAATTGTAACAGAGAGAGAGAGTTTCTTTGTACAGCACAGCGAATTTCCAAGTGTGCTGAAGCATGGCCCAATGAAAGCAAGTAATGAACTGTGCAGTAAATACAGTCAACCTGTAAAGTGGAACACCTCTGTAATTGGAACACATCCATAAGTGGAATGCTTTTCAAAGTCCTGCAGCCTATTCACTATTCACCCAAGTGGAATACTTTGTAGAGGTACTTACAGTTGCACAGGTTTTGTTGCAGTTAGCAATTTATTGTATTGTATCAATTCTTCTTCCAGACAGTTCTTTGATTCACAATGAATAATTTCTAGAATTTGAGACAAAGCTTTCCACAATGTTTTCCAGGTATTGATGCCTCCAAGGGGAGATCTGTTGGACATTCTGTCAATGGACAAAGACTTTGGTACATTTGTTAAAATGGCCAAAATAAGTGGTGTTGCAGAAATGCTGCAAGGAGAGAGCGAATACACAATTTTTGCACCAACCAATGAGGTATATGTACCTTATCAACTGGGCAAGTCATCATATTTTTAATATGAACTGATTTAGATCCTATGAAACTGTCTAAAAATCTCCATTTAATATTATAGGCATTCGAGCAGATGGACAGAGAGACATTTGAGAGACTACTTGATGATCCTGTTTCACTGAAAGCTCTCCTCAATAAACATATCATAAAAGGTAATGAATACATGAACAAATATCATCAGTTCCTTAAATTGTTTTTTCAGAGTTCGAAACATAAACATTAGATCATTGCATAATGGTTAGTTGTATATCACTATTTTCTCACAATGTACAACATTGTCATTTACATTCCAGGAAGTCTGTGTTGTGCTGGAATCACAAGTAAAGGCTCTCCATCTTGGCCCTGGTCTCATGTCTTCCACAAAACCCACACTACTCTGGCTGGAACGCAGCTGTCTCTTTCAAGACATCGCGATGACTCCATACATGTCTCACATGGGAGGGTAACGCAATGCGACATTCTCTCAACCAATGGGATCATACATAAAGTGAACAAGATGTTTGACATGGCATCACAAAGGAATGGACGCAGGAGACATCGACCAATCACAGACCTCTGGAGATGGGACCTAGATTGGGATAAAGAGCTCAACTTGGACTGGAACTGGGACACTTAAAGTCAGGTTACTTCCAGTTTAAAGTCAAACAATGGACCAATGAATCAAATTAACTTTTTCGAAGCAGAGACTATCTATGGAAGTTTCCATGATCCAAACTGATCAAAATCAGTTGAAAAAATTGATGAAAACCATTTTGAAAATTTTGATCACACATTTTCTCTTGTGAGAATTATAATGAGCTAACAAGGCATTAACATGACAAAATGTCACCACCTAAAACAATTTGGTCAATTTAAAGCAAGTTGAAAAATTGAGAAGGTCATTAAAGGTCAAATGTAAAGTCAGATTTGAATTTCTGAGAACATGTAGATGATTTTGAAAAAAAAATTAGTCTATTTGAAGCAAGTTGAAAAAAGACCTTTTTGACCTTTTTTGAACTTGAGAAGGTCATTGAAGGTCAAATGTCAAATCTAAAGTCAAATCTAAAGTCATATTTGAATTTCTGAGAACATGTAGATGATTTTGAAAAAAAAATTAAGTCAATTTGAAGCAAGATGAAAAATACCTTTTTGACCTTTTTTGACATTGGGAAGGTCATCGAAGGTCAAATGTCAAATCTAAAGTCAGATTTGAATTTCTGAGAACATGTAGATGATTTTGAAAAAAAAATTTAGTCAATTTGAAGCAAGTTGAAAAAAGACCTTTTTGACCTTTTTTGACTTTGAGAAGGTAATTGAAGGTCAAATGTCAAATCTTAAGTCAAATCTACAGTCAGATTTGAATTTCTGAGAACACGTAGATGATTTTGCAAAAATTTTTTTTGTCAATTTGAAGCAAGTTGAAAACAGACCTTTTTGACCTTTTTTGACCTTGAGAAGGTCATTAAAGGTCAAATGTCAAATCTAAAGTCAGATTTGAATTTCTGAGAACATGTAGATGATTTTGAAAAAAAATTAGTCAATTTGAAGCAAGTTGAAAAAAGACCTTTTTGACCTTTTTTGACCTTGAGAAGGTCATTGAAGGTCAAATGTCAAATCTAAAGTCAAATCTAAAGTCATATTTGAATTTCTGAGAACATGTAGATGATTTTGAAAAAAAAATTTAGTCAATTTGAAGCAAGATGAAAAAATACCTTTTTGACCTTTTTTGACATTGGGAAGGTCATTGAATGTCAATTGTCAAATCTAAAGTCAGATTTGAATTTCTGAGAACATGTAGATGATTTTGAAAAAAAAATTTAGTCAATTTGAAGCAAGTTGATAAAAGACCTTTTTGACCTTTTTTTGACTTTGAGAAGGTCATTGAAGGTCAAATGTCAAATCTTAAGTCAAATCTAAAGTCAGATTTGAATTTCTGAGAACACGTAGATGATTTTGAAAATTTTTTTTAGTCAATTTGAAGCAAGTTGAAAACAGACCTTTTTGACCTTTTTTGACCTTGAGAAGGTCATTGAAGGTCAAATGTCAAATCTTAAGTCAAATCTTAAGTCAGATTTGAATTTCTGAGAACACGTAGATGATTTTGAAAAAAAAATTAAGTCAATTTGAAGCAAGTTGAAAACAGACCTTTTTGACCTTTTTTGACCTTGAGAAGGTCATTGAAGGTCAAATATCAAATCTAAAGTCAGATTTTGAAGGTCAAATGTCAAATCTAAAGTCAGATTTGAATTTCTGAGAACATGTAGATGATTTTGAAAAAAATTTAGTCAATGTGAAGCAAGTTGAAAAAAGACCTTTTTGACCTTGAGAAGGTCATTGAAGGTCAAATGTTAAATATAAAGTCAGATTTGAACTTCTGAGAACATGTAGATGATTTAGAAAAAAATTGAAGTCAGTCTAAACAGTATTTGTTAAGTTATAGGAAGTTGTAAGAAATTGTTACAGACGCCGGACGCCGGACGCCGGAAGCCAACCTCCAACCACCAACCACCAACCGCCGTCGCAAAAAAACGGAGACCATAACAATATGTCACCACTTTTGGTGGTGACATAAAAATGATGAGGGGGAGAAGATCATATGTAAAAGGCTTTGAAATGATATCTGCTGAAACATAAGTATTGCTTTGAATACAATCTTCATGTACAGTATAACTTTTAAAGAGGTCACATTCTTAAAGAACCTTAATGTAGATGTTTGACCAAGCTTCACTGGTGCTCACTTTGAATTTGTTCCTACTTTTACCTAGTACTCACTGAATTGGTTCTTACTTTTAATATTGGTACTCACTTTGAAGTAGTACTTACTTTGAACTGGTACTCATTTTAAACTGGTACTTAATTTTAACTGGTACTCACTTGAACTTGGTCTTACTTTGAGCTACGAGTACTCACTATGAAATGGTACTTGCTTTAAACTGGTACTCATTTTAAACAGGTAGTTTATTTTATCTGGTACTTACTTTGAACTGGTACTCATTTTAAACTGGTATTTTATTTAAACTGGTACTTACTTGTTCTTGCTTTAAGAATGTGAATCCACTCAACTTTGCATATCAATATTTAACTTCTGTATCAATTTATTCTATAATGCTAAAAGGCATCATGCAGTCATTATACAGGGTGACACAAAAAATTCAACCAACTAATTTTGGAATAACTTTAAATTATGATGGAAAATCTTCATGGATTTTTTTTGTAGATATATTAGAGAGTTCAATGCGCAATACATTGAAGTAGTTTCTGTACATTGTATTAATGATTTTGAGATTTAGTAAGATAAAGTAATTGTGAAAGTCTGAATCTGTATTTGTCAGTATTTACAAAATAAATAAGTCAGTTCATCATGATTTACAAAGATATTCTATGAAAGGACAGTAGATATAATATATGATGGATGATATATATGCGAGTAATTCAGAAATTATTCAAATAGCAGGCCCGTAGCCAGGGGGGGGGTGGTTCACAGGGTTTCGAGCGAACCCCCCCCCCTCTGGCCAAAAATTCTTTCAAAATCATGCAGTTTTTCACCATTTTGAGCACTTCTAAAGTGATTTTAGCCATATTTGAGCCAAAATTGTCAAATGTGAACCCCCCCTGAAATTTTTGAAAATTGAACCCCCCTTGGCATATCCTGGCTACGGACCCGAATAGCACTTATCTAGCTACAAGCCTTTGTCACCCCCCCCCTCCTTGCTATTACAAGTGTGAGAAGGTGTTTAGTCAAGTAGAGGGGGGGGGGCACATAGACTTGTAGCTAGACTAAAATAACACTTAAAATATTAGATTGTTGTATTGTTGTGTAACCCTGTATTAGTTATCATTAAAATTATGTTCAAATATCAAATTGTAGTTATATATGGACAATTGAAATACAAGTACACGTAATATCATAGCATTTTAGTTTCATGTAACATCAATTAAGGTCATTTTATTTGAATATTGTAATAATAAGTACTTATATTTCAAGAGTTTGTACTATACATAATATTGCAAAACAGATGCAAAATAACAAAACATCATGAACAGATAAATGCACCTTACAGGGTGTCAAATAAGTAGAAGAAGATCTATCGAAATATCGTAAGAGATTAAAATAAAAAATTAGAGACACTCTATCCTAACACATTTCTAGGCTTGAAAGCTGTTCAATAACCACTAATTTTGTCCTAATTTCATTATAAAATGAAAATATTCATGTAAGTACAGGGTGGGCCAAAAAATTTTGCAACTTTTTTAAAAGGCTAGAAAAGTATCAAAACATAAGGGTATTGCCATAAAAAAATATTTACAGAAACTTAAGGATAGGCATATTTTACCATTTAAATACTAAAGCTAAACTGGACTTCAATTTTTTTATCAGATCTTTGAATATCAATGGTCTATTGTTCATGTGTCCGAGATTTACCGTTTTCCCTAGAAAATGTTTCATTTATGTGATCAACAATAACACATACATTATGTTCACTAAATCTGTTACAATCTTGGATAACTGTTCAACCAATGTCTAGTACAGTTATATCAGTATCTAGTCATTATGATATTATGTATCTATTGATTATTTATTAAACAAATTTTATGCATCCACATTTCACCTTCTCAACATCGCGCAAGGAGACATGGGCGGAACTGGTCAATGGCGCGATCCAGCGATTCTTGTGGTAGTTCTCTCCACTTCTCCTGCAGAACTTCTTTTAGTTTAACAATAGTTTGTGGGGGATTACCATTAACTGCAATAAGCTCCTCCAGGTGCCCCCAATGGTGATAGTCACAGGAGTTGGCATCTGGGGTATTTGGCAGCCATTCATCAGGACTAATGAATCAAGGCTTATTCTCCTCCAGATATTCCAAAGTGACTTTTGCTTGATGGCTTGGAGCGATAGGGAAGGTGAAAGGGGGATGCATAGAACATTTGTTTAATAGATAATTAATAAATACAATATAACATAATACCATAGTGACTAGATACCGATATAAACTAGACATTGAGGTAGACATTGTTTAAACAGTTATCCAAGATTGTAGCAGATTTAGTGAACATTATGAATGTGTTATTGTTGATCACATAAAATCATAGAAAGTCACATTTTCTAGGAAAAATGGTGAATCTCGGACACTTGAACAATTGACCATTGATATTCAAAGATCAGACAAAAAAAATTGAAGCAAGTTTTAGCTTTAGCATTTAATTGGTAAAATATGCCTATCCTTAAATTTCTGTAAATAATTTTTTATGGCAATACCCTTATGTTTTGATACCTTTTTAGCCTTTTAAAAAAGTTGCAAAATTTTTTGGCCCACCCTGTACTTATTGAACAGTCCTTGTATCACCATTACCCATAGCATCATTGCTTATGTATATGATATATTGATATATTCAAGATTTTTTTAAATAGCCGATGTATTTAGCCAGGACTTATTTTTTCAAAATCTGTTATGATCAGTGACTGTAACCTTTTATTTCTTTTTTATGCAATTTGTATATCTAAGTACTACTAGTCAACAAAAGTTAAACAATTTGTTCATTCTATTAAAAGAATCACTTTTTAAAGAACCAGTCTGCGACATCTAACAATTTCTTCATAGTTTTGTTGTTTTAGGTGCATGGCACTAAAGGAAAGCTCTGGCTAAATACACTTACAAGCATGAGAGGTAGGACTTCGAAAGTTTAAAGTTAGATGCAAAACCTGAGTATGTGGAGGGGGTTTCAGACCCCGGTTTCAGACCAAGTTTAATGTTCATTCAACACCTTCGCCTACCCAAATTTAGTCCAATTATTTAGAATCAATCTTTTGGGCTGTTTTTATGTGGTTCCCAATGGCTTCCCTATCAATGTTGAACTTTTTACCCATGATGATAAATCATGTTTTATGAGGGATGATTGAGATTATGGTCAAACATGAAACTAGATTTACTCAGAGTTCTATCAGACTTCAAACTTTTGATGCCTCCCCTTTCTTAAGGTGTGACAGTGAGGTGTCTTAATTCTCTTTTCTACTATTGAATTCAATTGACCAATGTTCACTGGGAAAGTAGAAAGTGATCATACAAAAAGCTGTTCGTCAATGTTAAACTTTCAAACTACATGTACATGTGCTTGAGTGTTTGAAATCAATCATATTAAGGATGTGTAATAAATAAACATATATTTTTCACATAAATTCCTACTGTTACTTATTTCATATTACTGATTGCTTGCATACTCATTTAATATGAAGATATGAAAAAGGACATAATTGGAAATTTCATTTTTATCGTACCTAAAAAAGGTATCATATTGTCTTCGGCTTGACGGGCAGGATTGGCTGAGTCTCACATTTTTGTCATCGCGATTCCAGAAAAACCAATTGACGGATTTACTTTAAATTTTCACACATGTTACATGGTAAGAAGTTCAAGAGCAAATGACCTCTATCACAATCAATATGGAAATAAATGCAATTCCAAACATGGCAAAATGGTTGATGGTTCTAAAACAAGTTTTGTAAACTAAATAGAGTTACATGATGAAACCCTCAGATATTTATGATGATCGAATTATCTACCAGATGAGAAAATTTTGCAAATATTCCTTCAACACTCACAGAGTTCTTCCATGTTTAACTCAGTAGACTATTATTTGGGACACCCTGAACGTAGAACCTCAGTTTTGAATGCATCTGTTATGTACGGTTGGTTTTGGATACATGATTCATTGCGCTTGAGAAATAAGTGTGTCTTCCTAAGTCTCTGCAGTCCTCAAGAAAAACACATATTTCCCTCGATAAACTCTGTGCCCAAAACCTCCCAGTGCATAATCCTTACATATCAAATTCTTGTTGTATTCTAGGGCACTGAATACATACTCGTAGCCAGGGGGGGGGGGGTTCGCAGGGTTCGGGCGAACCCCCCCCTGGCCTAAAATTCTTTCAAAATCATGCAGTTTTTCACCATTTTGAGCATTTCTCAAGTGATTTTAGCCATATTTGGGCCAAATTTTGGAAAACTGAATCCCCTCTTGGCAAATCCTGGCTACAGGCCCGACACATATGGCTTTTCTGTTTCATGGAACAATTAAGGTCATTTCATTAAAGTAATAATAAGTACTTATCCTTTATTTAAAATGTTTGGTATTGATAAAAAATATCACAGTCATTTCTACATAATATTGTGAGGTGCAAAATAACAATACACAATAAACAAACAAACATATATTATATGTATATATGCACCTTATTTGGTAAGTAAATCTCAGTTATGTAAGCTGAAGACTTTTGAATTTGATGCTAATGTTGAACTAAACTGATGTCATTTGGAGTAGAGATTTCATGTCTAGTTCAGTTTCCTTATATATCTGAAACATCTATTTTGCTTAATCTTAATACACCTGTCCAAAATGAACTTGACACAGAAGCACACCCGGTGATCGTGAATATGGGACGGAGGGGGGGAGCACGCAATTTCTGCTAGGAAATTCAACAAATCTGGAAGATTTATTTTTTCAAGAAAAAGTTTACTATTGAATTGCTAAATGGATAGGCACACGGTATGGTAGAATATGTTAGGTTTTCTGGGATTTTTTCTGAAGCGATACGCATCTAAGGTATGAGATCTATTAAAAAAGGCGCAAGGCCATCAACAGGCACAAAGCAACGTTTTTGCTATAAATCAAGCAACAATGATCTGGACGACCTGTAATAAATACTTGTAAGTGATGTTATCAAAGCTAAATTAATGTCATTGCTGAATTTATAAAATAAGTTTCCATATGTGAAATAAAAAATAATCGAAAATAATGAATTTGGGACGGAGGGGGGGAGGGGACGGAGGGGGGGAGCAATATGTATATAAGACATGATTAGAGATGTTTCGCGACTTTAAGTCCTTTTACTCCAAATGTCCCCATTTTTCAGTCTCCAGGGGTATATCATCCAGTTTCTTACTAAGTTAATGAGTTCATTTTTCAAATACAAGAATTCGTGTGAAGTTGTTTCACTTTATAGAATTATTACTCCCCCCCTCCGTCCCCTCCCCCCTCCGTCCCATTTTAATTATTTTCGATTATTTTTTATTTTACGTATGGAAACTTATTTTATAAATTCAGCAATGACATTAATTTAGTTATGATAACATCACTTACAAGTATTTATTACAGGTCGTGTAGTCCATTGTTGCTTGATTTATAGCAAAAACTTTGACTTTTGCACGTTGGTTGCGTTGCGCCTTTTTTAATAGATCTTATATCTTAAAAGAGTATCGGTTGAAAAATAATCCTAGAATACCTAACATATTTTATCATACCGTGCGCTTATTCAATTTGCAATTCAATCGTAAACTCTGTCTTGAAAAAATAATTTTACCAGATTTGTTGAATTTTCTAGCGGAAATTGCCTGCTCCCCCCCTCCGTCCCATTTTCACGATCACCGGGTGTGAGAAGTTTTGAAGTGTTCAATATGTTTTTGAGATAAACAATGAAATGTTTAAGTATGGTATATATTAAAGGGCAGGTAGCTGTAATTGTCACCCTAAACCTAAAATTTTTTTAAACTCATCATGTAAGTCTTAAGGCAAGGAATATTTTTCTAGCTCTGATATTTTGAGAAAAAGGTTTATACGAAATGTTCATTGGTGATCAGATTATTATGAATACCAAAAAGAAACATTTCAAGTTTATCAAGGATCAGCATTACATGTACAGCCACTGCCCTTTCATTGTTCAGTCTTCTTATGCTTGCTGGTTGGCAACAGGGAGAAAGTCACAGTCACAATTCACAAAACATGTCGATGATCATCAAGCTATCAGCATTAACACTAATACTACATGTCTCTGATATTTAACAGTTACATGTACTTAGCATTCCACTAAATATGTGGTAATATATAATGAAATGTAAAATGTGAAATATATTAACATATCTTTAAACATGAATTTCTGTGAATGAGAGAATACTTCTAGAGAAACACTCTAAGTGTTACACAACATACAAGTGAGACGTATTACCCTACCAACATGAACATATGAGTAAGTGTCTCAAGTTTAATCTAAATAATAAAATTCTGTTGTTTTTCTTCAATGTATGTGACTTACAATAAGAGGCAGTTTTCCAGTATCATCTCCAATGAAACTTTGTATTATTACATTTTTAGTTCATGTCATAAACTTACAGAAATACCATGATAAGCCATGTTACTTTCATACATCTATCTCTAACTTTGACTTGGTGCCTTTTTAAAATGAATCATTAAAATACAATGATGACAAAGATGGAGAGTTCTACAACAGAACCCTTTTTAGTTTTATTGGTTACATACGTGTAAGCAGCACCTAATACACATTTTGTCCAGCAGGCCCATAGTCAGGGGGAGAGGGTTGGGGACCCTTGGCCAAAACAAAAACTTGTTCAAAATGTGTTATCATTTTCATTTTGCAAATAATTTTGGGCCAAAGTTGTCAAACGTGACCCCCATGGAATTTTTGAAAAGTGAACTCCCCTTGGCAAAAGCTGGCTATTGCTTATCTTAAAAACAAATCTTTACATCACTGTTCTATTGGCAATTGTCCTACATTACAAACAACATTGATATAAATCAACAGGTATGAGTACCTGAATCTATCTATAGTTTTTGGTGATATAATTGAAAATATCATAAAATCAGTAAAATATATGAATCTGATGAACATAGCTAAACTATGAGGCAGGCATTAGACAAGTACCTCACCAAAATCTTCAAAAAAACCACTTGTAACATTATTTTTGACTGAACCCAAAATTTGTTTTATAGAAGTATAATAGAGAAGTTTCGCACAACATTTTTATCCCAGTGTACCTAAAATCTTTTAAGCATTCACCAGATTTATGCGTAGTAGTTCAATTAAATAAGATGTGTTTGCGGATACATTTTAGCTTTAACCCTCTGTGTGAAACCTCTCTAATATCTTCTTTGCCTCACCCATTTTGCCTCACCAATTATTGATCCGGGCAAGTCGCTTAATCTAAAATCAATATGCTTAAGTAATGGGCCCCGAAAAGATACTTATGTGGAGTCCTATGTAACATTATTTTACCTCTGAATGGATGGAATGAATGGCAGTTTTCTATAGTTCTTATGAAGACCTAACAGACCTGCAGGCAACAATGACATGACTTCCAACTCTGGAGTCATCGATTATATGAGCATGGAAAAACTTAGCACAGTCCCTGTATTGAAACTCTCCTAAGAGAGACAGCAAAGAGGAATGCAGTGTATTGAACATCACAAGGTGGGTGGGGAGGCTGCTCGCATTATGGAATGTCTGCCTCAACACGTGTTTTGGATTCTGGTAGAATAGGTCTGCTTCGTCTGTGTAGTTTTGCAGGTGGTCGAGGTTGGGTTCGCATGTGAGGAAGTTCATGCTGATGTTGTGGTGGATATAACTGCAAACGAAGATGATGGAGCTTGAGTTTAATTTAGCATTTGTACTGGCATATTCATTACAAATGCAAGTAAAATCCAAATACTCAAATGTCTTAATAATGAGTAGTACTTTGAATTTGTTTTTATTGAAAGGTAATGAGAGAAAAATCACATGTGTATTCAACAATGAGCGGTCATTATTGTCAATCATCAATGCTTTAATATTTTTCCTTTAAAAACTAACAAACATGGGAAAGATAAAAAAGGTTTCATTAAAGTGGTCTCCCAGGACTTTTTGTGAGATGTTTTAGAGCAATATCTAAGAATTGTAACAATATTTGTGCAATATTTTAGGTTTGTGCATATTTTGGGCAACATTTAAGGATTTCCTTATATTTCAAATAGGAAGAACATTGAAATGAATTGAGGAGTATTTTGGTCTTATGACAATCTTTAAGGTGATGTGCTTCAGTGATTTCAATGTGGCAAGACAATCTTTAAGGTGATGTGCCTCAGTGATTTCAATGTGGCAAGACAATATTTAAGGTGATGTGCCTCAGTAATTTCAATGTGGCAAGACAATCTTTAAGGTGATGTGCCTCAGTAATTTCAATGTGGCAAGACAATCTTTAAGGTGATGTGCCTCAGTAATTTCAATGTGGCAAGACAATCTTTAAGGTGATGTGCCTCAGTGATTTCAATGTGGCAAGACAATCTTTAAGGTGATGTGCCTCAGTAATTTCAATGTGGCAAGACAATCTTTAAGGTGATGTGCCTCAGTGATTTCAATGTGGCAAGAGCAGTACATCATAGAAACAACATTAATCATTGTACCTGTAATATGGCGTAGAGTGACATGGCATGAGGAACATTACATCCATCCCTGCTTTGTTGTGCCGCATCCCTGCCTCCGTAGCAAGGTACCTCATAACATCAATGGTGCCTCGCTGATGCAACAGACATGTGTACAGAGCTATAGGTAGATTTGTCATAAGCAGTGCTGCTAGAATGTAGCGTAATTTCATTACAGGCTGAAGAAGTATCAACCAGCGTGTATACACATAAGCCAACACTTTCACAAACTTGTAGTTTCTAAAAACTATAAGCAGAGTATATAGCTGCTTTTTCAGTTCTTTTAGTCTGATTTTGTGTATTTTTCCAAAACAAGATATTGCAGAATGAGATTTAGAGACATTTGCGTCTTTCTGAGATTTCTTTTGTGAAGTTTTGTTAAAATGTTTTGATTTTGCATTGGATTTGTCTTTGGTTTCTTTACCCATGCTTTTATTTTGGTCATTTGAGTCACTGTCATTGACAATCTTTTCATCACTCCCATCTTTCATTTTTGGGTCAAGTTTACTCTCCTGATTTGCGTTAGTTGCTGTTATTGCACTTTCATTTGTTGTTGCATCTGGCTTGTCACTTTTATTCTCATCAGATTTATCAATAGACTCAGGTTTAACATCACTTTTATTTTCACTCTCTTTGGATTTGGATTTTGGTACATCGGAACTATCCTTAATAGATATACTCTCATTGGTATCTTTAGCTGTTTCACCATTATCTTGGGATGTTTCCTCAGTAGGTTTAGATGTTTCTTCAGTATCTTTCATGCCTTCCCCCATATCTCCAGCAGCTTCATCAGTCTCCTGTATAGTGGAGTCTGGAGGCAGGTTGGGGACAAGGTGATGCAGGGGTTCTATTGTGATTTCTTTCCCCCACTCCCTGACCACATAGCTGATATAGCGGCCACAGATGTGCATACACAGAGGCAAGATTGGCATGATGAACCTGAACTCTTTGTGACCCAGCATACTGGAAGAAAAAAGAAACAATCATGACCAATACTCATTGTGAGCAACTGTTGCTACTTACAGTATTTGGTAAGTAACTGTAATGGTAGTAAAAAAGAAATATAAGTAGATTAGACTTACATTACCCAATCAGGAATATTCAAGAAAGTTTATCACCTTTCACGAATGTTTATTAGATAAAGTTCAAGAAGTGCTCTGTTTAGTCTGTTATTATATAAAATCAATTTTACTTTAATACTTAACAAGAATTTTAATTTTTGGTAAAACTGTTTTTTCTATGTCCACATATAACTTATAATCAAGATATTGTGTACTGTACCTATATGCAAAGAGCAGCCAAACAATGATGGCCAGCACTGCGGGGTGCCTGATCCTTGGGAGCCCCATGAGGAATGGAATGGTGTGAGTAGCTAGCACTACAGGGAGGCCCTGAGTCAGGTACCAATGGGCAGGGTGGGACCCATAGAATGACCCCATGTCATGTAGCACATTGAACTCAAGGAAGTTGTACTGGACAAACACCCATCTACCATAGAAGACATGGTCAATCCAGAAAGAACAGAGAACTGAAACGAGACTGAAACAGAAAGAAAATCAAAAATACATGAAAAACAACAATAAAAGGATCTTTTACATTTTTTTGTGAATTTTCCATCAAAACTTTTTCAACAGTAAAGATTTATATATTTCTTTGTTCCAGTAATGGTACAAAATGCTTACCCAACGCCCATGTAAAGTTTGATCATCTTAAAGGGGATGTCTCGCATCATCCACATGTGCCAGCAGAATAGAGGGAGCCACAGAATGGCGGCTGTTGGACGGACAATGATTGAAAGAGCAGCAAGAAGAATGAACTCTAGCTGTGTCTTCCTTAAACAATAATGAACAAAACAATAATGAACACTCAAAAGATGTATATTATAAGTCTTATAATTGAAAATTTGTTGCATAGAAGTAGGGACATTGTACAATATGACATACAGGTTTCATGTATTAAGAAATCCTTCATGTAGAATATCTAAAAGATAATATCTAGGGAAACAAAAAAACATTAATTTGGTACTCTAGAGAATTAATATCTAATAGCCAAGCTACAAACCCTTGTGAGCCCCCCCCCCCCAACTACAAGTGCTGCGTTCGTGAAGTAGATAAGGAGGGGAGGTCCAGAGTCTTGAAGCAAGGCTAAAATCTAGTAGCAATATATGAGACAATATATCTCAGTCTGAATAAACTTTGGCAGTTACCTTGAGGTCCCAGGCCAGGGGAAGAAATAGAGGCCTATGACACAAAGTGTTGTCTCCATGGAGTTAGTAACAGTCCTTGGGCCACAGTAGAACATGAACCAAGACATCAACTGGCAGAGCAGGGTGTATTGAGCAGTTTTGCCATCTGATAGTTTCTTACTAAGTTTATAGGTGTAGAGATCACAGAATGCCGTAGCGATACCTTGAATAATCCTGGGCAACTTTACCTTACAAATAAAATATAAATTACATAATGTCATGTATGTTTTAATTGTACCATTAACGCGCGTATGGGACTATGTTAATAAAGTTAGTTACAGAGGACAAATTAGGATAAGGTGATGCAAAGAGTATACTAAAATCCAATACATGCACTGCACTATACACATTGTTTAATTTGTTAGTAGACCTACAATTCATTTTAGGGTAACATAACACAGATGATGCTAACAAACTCATTGTATACCCATTGAAACTTGTGTCTAATTCAATAAGCTCCACATGATATCCAACAAAAAACTTCACATAGATTAAAGTCTTTTTATGAATATAATGGCCAAAACTTTATCAAAAATACTTTCGAAAAATTGGTAATTATTACGAGAAAAAATCATTTCCAGGGCACTACTAAGAGGAAATCTGTATAGGTAAAGATTACAAAAGACATGGAAGCTCTTTCAAACTGAGCTACTTACTAGTAGAACAGCATAGTCTAATCTCAGGACCCCAAGTACTTTGTAGACTATAGAAAAGAGCAAAGGGTATGTGTATCCTCTAAGTCCTTTCCTCCATTCCCATGTCATGTGGCCATAACTGAAAAACATAACACTTTTGATAAATCATTATTCTTGATATGTTTCATGTGTAATGTTTTCGTACTTTTTTTCTTCAATATTGGTCAGTATTTAAGAGATATACGACATGACAGACAGAAAGTACAGAAAGTACAGTATACTAGTAGATTACTCTAATTAAGGTTCTAATTAAGGTTTAGCTAAATGTTTCAATGAACATATGCAATTCATTATATACACATGTAATGAACATGAACAGTAAATCCTGTCTAAGAGGAACATATGTGGTACACTTGGGAGGTATTCCACTTATAGAGGATTATTTAACAGTAAGTAAGTCATTCTTGGGACTCTGAAATGTTCCACTTATACAGGTGTTCCACTTTACATATTTCATTGTACCTATGAAATTCTATGGTAGACAAGAAACAATGAAATAATCCTAAATGTATAGTTTAGTTTAGTTTAGTAGTTTCTATTTGACAAAAAAACAGTTCAATTTGTGCCAGAAGTTTTTCATGAATCGTATTAGAACCCTACCCAAATGCCATGTTATGTGCCACTTCTAATGATTGCCAGTATTCATCGGGAACAAATGACGTCTGAATCATCAGTGCGTTGATGCAGCGAAATGCAACCAAACCCAAGAAAAGTCGTTTCTCTGACGACATAATCTTCTGTAGTACAGAGACTTTAATAACATTTTCATCAGGCTGAATAGAATCTTCAACATCGGATTCTGCAGGTGACTTTGGATGAAAATGAAGCGTTCCCTTTCTTCTCCGTATGGTGGCATATCCTTTGTTGTTTTTTCTGACCATTTTGACAATTATCTGAAAAATATGTACATAAAAATTATGCAATATATCTAAGCTAGAGGTAAAAATAAATTGATGTATCTCGTACTAAAAGATGTATCCTGCACGTGGAGTCTTATAAACTACCCTCTGTCTTGTATAAACTATATTACAGTTTAGTAGTCCTGCAGTCTGAATACTTTCAATCCAAATTTCAAGGACTCGAGGATAATTAGTCTAGCTCATCCCCATGACCTATGCCCCTGACAGCGCAGATCGAAATAATTTCACACCCAGCACGCTGATCTTTTCTCAACCAATCAGCGAGCTGGAACGAACACATGCTAAGTGGGTGCTAATCAACTATGCGATGATGTCAGAGTAAATTACCATATATAGAAAGTTGTCCGAAACTCCGAAAAATTGAAGTCACGCCTTGTTTTTTTAGCGTGACAAAATATGTCACGCAAATATGCATTTTACCTGATTGATTGATAACCTGATTTCTTTGATGAGTAAGAGTGAAGAAAGATTTACCTTCTTCTAAGACCACTGTATCGTGAATTGGCTTGAGACTCAAGTAATGAAAGATGTTTTCTAGGCCCTATAGAATTTTTTACATTTTCCTCACAGAAAATATGATTTTCCTCTACTATTTTTTGTAGCCTGGGAATGCAATAAATTGCAAACAGTTTACCTTTTTAAGAACTAAAGCATGGTTGATTCTTAGCAGGATAACATCGCTTGTGTACTCAGCATTGTTTATGTTGGTAAAACACCGAAATATCCAGTAAATGACACGTATAATATAGGAAAAATCAAATAAATTATTGATTTGTTTTATTTCACATATTATCGCCCACTGAAAACGCCACCTGGTGAGTGAAGTTCCTGGGCGTGAAAAAAAAGAAAAAACTTATTTGTCAATATTTGACACTATTCGCAGCAATAGACAGAAGGTAATATGTTTAAATTGTTTATAGAATAAAGTTCTTTCATAAAGTATACCAAATTTATTCCTAAAAGGTGAATAAAACTGAAAGTAGATCTGGGCTAAGAACAGTCCATTTTTTCAGTTTTCTCTCCTTCATTACATAAAAAGATCATTCAAATCTAAAAATAAGCAACCAAGACCACCTAGTGCAGTAGTATATGGATAAATACATTCACATCATATATGCTAAACATTTGTTTATTTTAGATATATTAGTTTATGTCATCTTTTTATGTAATGAGGCTAGGCTACTCATTGCCAGTATCCATAGATGACTCGTCATAGAATAATACATGTACCAACGAAGCTGAAATTACCAGTTTCTTTCTCCAAATATTTCAAATTATATGCATTATCATCGGATCAGAATTCTGAGCAATAATCACCCCCCTACTACATTATAGAAGTCGCAAAAGTTTATCTGGTTCCAGGACAATAGTCCTGCAAACATCCTTATATGTTGTCTGTATAATTACAACATAGGGAAATTTTGGGTGTTTCAGGATTATTTTTAGTAGTTGAATCACCAATCCTATGGATTTATCTTACTCGAGTCTCTTAAGCTTACAACTTGATGTAACTTCATTGATTTCGTATGTATACTGTATATAATCTAGAAAAAGTGTCAAATGCATTTAGAACTCCTATTTAATAATTCTTATAAATATTAATAAGAATATTAATCATATTTAAGTTGAAGCTTTGCTTGTATTATTATTTGTTATGGATTATTTTCCCGATTAGTGTTTGAGACTTTTTATATGACAAATAACTGTTATTGATCAGGAAATACATGTACTCTAGATCAATACATCACTTCCCCCCACAGTGAACAATTTAACCAATAGTCTACTGATGTATTCAAGAAATTTAAAGGGCTTGAACTACTATTGATTCCAGCACTTAAATTCACAATGGCGGGTAACTACTACTTTGCCATAGTTGGTCACCATGACAACCCAGTATATGAGATGGAATTCTTCCCCGCTAACAAAACTGTTGAACCAAAGAAAGATGATCATCGACATCTTAACCAGTTCATAGCACATGCAGCCTTAGACCTTATCGATGAACAAATGTGGAACACGTCCAGTATGTACCTGAAAATAATCGACAAGTTCAACGAATGGTTCGTATCTGCCTTTGTGACGGCTAGTAGGATGAGATTCATTATGCTGCATGACATCAAGAATGAAGATGGAATTCGAAATTTCTTCCAGGAAATGTATGAATATTACATCAAACATTCCATGAACCCTTTTTATGAACTAAACACACAAGTTAATTCAGTGAACTTTAACAAGAAAGCTCAAAACTGTGGGAGAAAGTTCTTAACTGGATAGGAGTCTTATTTGTGTGAGTTGGATTTATTTGACGAACATACATTATGACCAAAATGTGTAATATGTGCAATTAGGATTACCTTGCAGAATATGTATATATATATAGGAATTAAGATGAACAATTCGGGATGGATTAACTGATAATGATGATCTAAGTGATGATAAGCAAAGTATGATAGATGAACATTGAATCTGGATGTGATCATACATTAACAGCCACACAAAGATGGACAATATAATAACACGGGATAATCTGATACTGTGATTCTGACAGCTGTCAAGGACACAAGGTGGAATAATTATAATCATATTGCAAAGGTGATTGGACTAAAGGATAGTGGCAAAGACTTCAAACCACATGACTGGATTATAAGATATTATTTGATTAAATGCCAAAATGAGATAATACTAACTGTCTGGTTATTCCTACCATATAATGTTCAAAATTACAAGTGATATGATAAAATATGTTTTGTTCAGTGGGATCTTCTACACTGGGGAGTTGTTGTTGCTGCCCTAGTTGCCATCATGACCAAGTTATTATCATGTGGAGGTGGTGTCGATAGAAACATTGACTTATTGTAAATTAATCAAGATACTCAGAGAATCTTTCTTTTTGAAACCAAGCCTGGATGATACAAAATTACAGAAAGAATATAATAATACAATGTTTTGAAAGCAAATTACAAATATTTGTTGTCTCTTTTTGGCTGACAACAAGAGTTTCATTACAGCAATTCTTTGCCTGTTGTTTTCATTTGTTTGACTGTTGTCAGTATGCAACCCCTGGACTGTGTCTTGCCATAATGTTGGAGGTAGACATAAACAAAGACACGAAACATTCTAAATTTTATCATTAATATTACTGTACATCATCAACAAAACCAAAACCTGTACTTAAATGATGTTGCTAAATAGTATACTATTTATAGTTTTGTCATTTACAGTAAAACCTTCAACGTGAAGCCCCTCTTAGATTAATACCTCTCTGGTGATCATTTTCATGGCTCACATTTGTTTTGTTCCTGTGTTAAATCCATCTCTCTAAAATGAACACCCCCAAACTTATTTAATTAACCTAGTTTTCTTGATCACAAATGTGTTCAACAGTTCATACTATAACAGTTTTATATATCTATATGAAATTGAAAAAGGTAAGTTTTGATTTACAAAATGGAAAATTGTAATTAGATGTGGAATCAATGATATATGTTGAATTTTCAAAATAATTTAAAGGGACAAGAAGGGATCGAGATGAGATGATTTTAGAGAAAGTTTTGGAAAAATTGTCAAAATATTTTTTCCTCTCATCATTCCATGTCGTTTATTACAAAGCTCAACTGTTATCTCGCAAAAATGGAAACAATGGACATCCCCTTTTCCAATTTTGATGAAATCTCAATTCCTTTTTCAGAAGAGGGGATCATAAAAGCTTTTAGAACAAGATTGCTTCCAATATTCTGCACTCTATTCCATCGCATTCCTTTAATAAGGCTAAGGCAGCAATGTTTTATAAACTTGATGAATACATTGATTTTGTTCTCAGATGCAAATTTCTTTTCAAGACGAGAATTGATATGAACATGGGTTAATCCTTTAATTTGGAATCATACACCAACCTAACAATTTTGAATTATCTGTTTAGTGTGAAGCATAAAAGAAGAGCCTTAATTGATAACATGGTACCAACTCTAGAGTTCATTTTTTATACAGTGACATCTGTAAAGTGGAACACCTCTAGAAGTGGAACATCTTTAAGTGGAATACCCAAGACCAACTGACTTAATGTTAAATGAATGAGTGGAACACTTTTAGAGGTACCAAAGGTGTGAGACAGGTTTTTCTGTATAACTTAATTTACCACCTTGGTGATCCTAAGTAAAAATACATCAATAATTTTTATGAATTATATTTAAGCAACATGTCAACTGCGTTCAGCTCTGATGGGTCATCCCTGATGGAGCCTACAATATCAGAGGGCGCCACTGAACATAAACCTGAAATCAACATTGAAAGAGACTTTGATGTGAAGAGAACCATTGAATGGATTTGCATCAATAAATATGAAAGGGTGAGTTTATGAAACAGTAAAATGCCTATTATTGTGTTAGTAAGAAACCTTGGTCAAGTTTCAAGTTGACCTGTTACCATTAAAGATTGTTTTTGCCGATTTGATGATGATTTTAAACCATTATATTTCATTATATATTAAATGTTTATCCAGAAGTATAAGTAATTGTCTATAAAACTTGAATCATAACAACATGTGAATTTCATAATTCAATGAATAGGTGGCGTTACAATTTCCTGATGAGCTACTGTGCTACTCTGCTAGTATTGTGGGAGCTTTGCGGCAAGCAACATCAGCCTTGCTATTCATCCTTGGAGACACATCATATGGAAGGTATGTTCCTACACTATGCAAGAGCTCCATCTCATTTATCTTAAAGTAAATTCAATTTTCCAGCCTATAACACATCCGGTAATTTAACAAAATGAATGGAGGGGAGGAGACGATATCTGCTAGAAAATTCAATAAATCACAAAGACATTTTTCCAGGTATTGAATTGCTAAATGAATAGGCTCACAGTATGGTAAAACAAGTTCGGTCTTTTTTTTTATCTTAAAAGCATATCAGCCATCAGGGAAAAAATCCTAGAATACATATGACATTTTCCCATTCTGTGCGCCTCATTTAATATAATCTAAATCAAGTAAAATGGTTTTCTAACACCTTGTAACTCCATGTGAAAAACA
Source organism: Owenia fusiformis (assembly GCA_903813345.2). Taxonomy (NCBI): domain Eukaryota; kingdom Metazoa; phylum Annelida; class Polychaeta; order Sabellida; family Oweniidae; genus Owenia; species Owenia fusiformis. The sequence goes on along the minus strand of CAIIXF020000001.1, from coordinate 23,338,138 downwards.
AAAACCTTATTTTCTTGATTCCTTGACTCCAGTTGCTGTGTTGATGAGGTTGCGGGAGAACATCACAAAGCTGATGCATTGGTGCACTATGGCCATAGCTGTCTCAGTCAGACAGGACGTCTCCCTGTTCTGTTTATATTTGGTCAGAGACCCATAGATGTAGAACACTGTACCTCAGTAATTACATCCACCCTTAATGATGCTGCTCTCCCTGTGGTCCTGATGTATGATGTAGCATACAGACACGCTATTGGTATGTATCAATACACTGATTTATTGATGAAAAGTACGCAACTGAAGCTATGTTATTTTATTTACAAGATTTGTTTTGATTAGCATTCATTTTATTAATGGAAATATAAAGAACTGAAAAAATTGAACAAATGATACAGCCCTAGGCTAAAGAACCATTCCTTGATTATATTAAAAGTATGATATTTGCTATTTCCAGGATTAATAGAAACAGAACTAGGGAGATTCTATGAGACATTTGTGTGTTCATCTCTAAATCTGCCTGAATCTGAATCAAACTCAATATCCTCCAAAGAATCACAGGACACAGTACATTCTGAAGAGTCTCAATCTGCTAGGCTACATACTAAATGTGGCAGGACGTTCAAAATACCCGAGGGCACCAATCTTGGAGACTTTACCATATGTTTCATTGGAAGTAGTAGTTTAACTATGACTAACATTAGAATGGTGTATAATCAGTGTCAGCTATATAGTTATAACCCAGAGTCCATGGAATGCAATATGGAAACCCCAAATTCCAATAAACTGCTTATGAAACGTTATGTCATGGTTGAGAAGGCTAAGGATGCGAGTATTGTAGGGATTGTCATGGGAACTTTAGGAATCAAGGACTATCTACAAACATTAGACAGGATGAAACATTTATGTAAAATTACAGGCAAGAAAACATACACCTTTAGCATGGGGAAAATTAATGTGGCCAAACTGGCAAACTTTTTAGAAATTGATGTTTTCGTGCTGATATCATGCGCAGAAAATACCCTGTTGGATTCTAAAGAGTTTTATAAACCAATCGTAACACCATATGAGATGGAGCTGGCCTGCAATGAGAACCTACAGTGGACGGGGGAGTACGAGACAGACTTTAGACAACTCAATAAAAGTAAGAGTTCAAGATAATTGCTATTATCTGATACCGATTCGGGATGAAGGCTTGAATTTCATAGGCAAAACCAGGGTCTAAAAATAGTCAAATTGAAGTAAATCTTTACAGTTTAAAAACATATTTAGCCATATTTTTGGGTCCCTGATTGAATTTGCTTTTTAATTGAAACCCTGCCCGAATCTTAACTTTATTCACTGGCAACTTTCATGTATGATTAATGAGGAAAGATATCTCATTACATTATTATGTAAGATATGTGCAAGAATGAGATGTAAAATATCTTGTTTTCCAAATTCCAGTTGAAATCTCAGAAGAGCCCAGAAAACTAGAACATGACGTGTCAATAATCACGGGAAAGATCAGGACGCTTGGTGTTGAAGAAGTACAAAATGAATCATCAGGGGCCCTCTTGTCAAGAGATGAGGCACTAACACTCGCCACACAAGATGCTGGAGGTACATGTACTTTTTTGAAATCTTTCTTCATAGTTTTATCAATTCCAACTCAATTCAAGTGTTTTACCTCTGAAATGTTTCTACAAGGCCAGGATTGATTTTGTTTGCTTTTAAACAATGGTTGTCATTTTTATTGCCAAACAACACTTTTTGACCATTTTTATTCTATAAAAAAATATAGGTAGCACAATGGAACAATAACAATACGTCTATGAGCAAAAAGAGTTTGCAAAATTATTCCAAAGTAGCAACCAATTTTAGTGTCCAATAGTCACAATTTTATTGCAATTATTGTAGCTAATTTGAAGATGGTGTTGCAAATATGTCACGATGACCTTAATCATTATATGTATTTTAATCAAATTGTATTTTTTAAAGTGAAAATACATTCAATAAAATATATTTGTAATCTGATAGAAAACCAAATCCTAGTCAGTCAAGCTGAAATTCAATTTCTCTGAAACATTCCAAGATTTGATTGACAGGTCTATTTTTGCACTTTCCATATTTGGGTGAAATATATAACATGTGTTATAACTTGAAGGTCAAGCTGATCTGGTCAACCTCTAAGGACATTTTAAAAGGCTGATTTGTCAAAAAGTAGTCAAATCTAGCTTTGGTTTTCTCTGCTAAAACATATTTTTGTAAAAAATTAGGTTTCAAACCAATCTTGTGTATCCAATATCAGATTATTTGTCCAGTTTTGATAATAAATTGTGCAGATTTAAAATGAGATTTTAGGAGTTATTTATGGGACTTATTTGTCAAAGAATTTTTGGTTGATAACTTGATATTATAAATGTTTATAGATGTTGTGCTATAATTCAACATAAAGAAGCTTCCTCAACTCACAGTTCAGAAACTACTTAATTTTTAAAGGACACTTTTATTGTGGAAAATACATACACATGAGTCAAGAATTATGGCTTTGGTTTGCAAGAAATCTCTCCAGTTTCCACTTTGACTCCAACAAGTTGTATATTATACAAAAATTCCAAAATATATATCTAATGTGTCACTGTTGATTTACAGCTAACTTCCTGCATAGTAGACAGTGGCAAGGACTGGAGCAGAAGCTAGGAGAGACTGAAGTTGTCAAGGCAGTCAAGGGACAAACTGGTATAGCCATGTCCTACACTGATGGAGCTGGGGGAGACAATACGCAACCAAGATAATGAATAGACTGAGCATTTGTGTGTGGCCTAAGGCAGTCCAGAAAGTCGATACAATCAATAAGGCAGCTTGGTAGACAATATATGACAATAGTGAATACAAGGACTGAGCATGCTTGATAATAAAGCAGAATTCTAAAGAGAAAACCAGGATCCACGATTCATATTACCCTAGATGGTTTATTGGTCTCAAGCTTGATTCAATTTGTCTTGGAATAAAATATTTTTCTCGATGGAAATAATCTTGTTTTAGTTTTATATTGATAATAGAAGCAGCTCAGTTATAGAGCCTATAGAACATTTCAACAAATAGGATTCAGATCATCAGACTCAACTTGAATTTAACAATACATGTTTAGGTAATACATTATCGTTTGCCTTAACTAGAATTTATTCAGATTTAAATGAGCATTCAAACAAGAAGAAGCCTCATAAGTCGATGCAATCCCCTGACAGTCTACTCTCTTACCCAGGTATGGTCCCCACTTCTGCAATATTTTATTTACAATAAAGCCTCGTTAAACTGAAAGGACCTTATACACCCTCCATTGGGATCTCCCCATGGGAAAAAAATAATTCATCTGATTTTTCAAAATGAGTATTCTGCTTCAATTATTACATTTATATGCACACTATGACTAGTATCTTGTTGACCTATATTCAGCACTGTATTGATGTATAGGCCACTTATTAGGGTCATAATTCAATCATGAAGTGTAGAGGCATAGATTCCAAACCAGGAAGTATTTTTGTGTCTGTCAAAATCCATAAATACATCCTACGCATCCCTGCATCTTATCCAAATATGTTACTACATAATGAAATATAATAGTATAATCTTTGGTTTTACAAACTTGTATGATATTTGATAAGTGTAAAAGTTGTTTTTGGAGCATTTTTCTATAGCCATTTTGTAGGGAAAAAAATGATGAAAAAATGTACAATCTTTTAATTTTAAGTATAACCTGAATCGATTGCAAACTTCATATTTGCACATTTGATGAGATAAACCATTTGTGTCGTATTGTGAAATTATTAAGTTTGCAATCGATTCAGGTCATAGTGTATTTTTGGTACTTCTGTGATAATCAATGGAAACCAATGGCCTCTATTGGGATCTGCTGATATCCTCATGTTAAGTCAATGGTGCACAGCCCCATGTAAGTCAATACAATCTAACTGAACGAAATGATCCCTATCTCAGCTTATGTGTGTCCGAGCACTTTAATATTTTCCAAAGTATTATATGACATTTTATTCTTCATGTTACACCTACGAATGATTCATTTTGACCATAGGGATATTTGCCAATAATTGCACATTGTCCTTTCATTGTGAACCTTAGCATGGCTTCAAGCATGAAATTTCCTGAAAATTGAATGGTGAAAGACCTGGGGTAAGCTTATGGTGCCAGGTTTGGGAGAAATTTTGAAGAAATGAGATTTGATTGAGTGCCTTTTAAAATTAATGTAGACCCATTTACATATACAGTACTTTAAATTTAGAGAAAGTATTTTCATAGGAAAAGATTAAACAAATATGACCTGATTTTGAAACCCTTGCTTGATCCCTTATGCTTGATCCGCCAAATCAAGTGTATCTACAGCCAAATCAAAATGGTTACCAAATCAAGTGTATATACAGTATCGAATAAGAATGCTAAGGGGGGGGGGGTCATTGAAAACCAGAGGGGCACCAATTCATGTCGGGCAAAGGGGTGTAACATCGACACCATTTTGGGGGTAACTGACATGTGGGTTAACCTAGACACCTAATTGTTTATTTGCTCTAATTTCCAATCTAGGGGGAAGATTTTCTTTTTTCCAGAAATCAAACATGGTGGAAAATGGAAAAATGTAAGTGTCCAAGTTACCCCGTCTCTTATGTCGACTTTATCCCACACGTCGACGTTACACCCCTTTGCCCTAAATCTGTATATATGGAGTTTTAGTAAAAAAGAAAATAACAAATGGTTTATTTATAGTTTTCAACTTTTATTTCAGCCGCAATCTATATAACATTCTATGTCGTTATAACAACAGTGATTAAAATATTCTTAGAGAATACATTAAATAAATCAACTATAAAATCTTATACAGTTTCAAGAATAAAGCTACAAGTCTTAATAATAAAGTGCTAGGAGTTGTTCATAAGGCTATGATTTGCTTAACTACAATACTCAAACAACATAGACATAACATGCACAATCTCAGGTGAAAGAGCTTGGATCTCTCCCACCTTAATCTATACAAAGCTACGAGCCCCGCATCCAATTCTTAGTATAGTTTCACTGTTAAAGGAACCAACTATGAATTTGGGATATTTCCCATTATACAGGGCTATCCATACATTTACTAGCTAGGCTATAATATGTCGCAGCGGCAGCAGCCATTATGTGGCACAATCAATTTGTCATCTTATGATTTCATCCTATGTTTATTGCCCTGTGTAAAAGGCATCTGCTGGAAATTCACAAAGCTGCATAACTTGACGCCCATTATGAATACCAAGTTCATGCCTGGTACTACAGATATGAGAGACATAGGACTCAAAATTTACAGTTCAGTCTATCATACAAAGTCCACGTATCTCAATTCTGAATCTCCATAGAGCAGCAGAGCTAAGAAGCTGCTTGGTCCTGGTATCTGGCAGTGATCGTCTGGCTGTATCTTTACACACTTATAATATCATCCATCCATTCATCCATCTTTCAATCTTGTATTTGTACACAATACAATACAATAAAAGCTCTCAGTGTTAATGTGGGGCAGACAAGTACAGTACAACTCGAGATTAACTCAACCTTTACTGTTAAACTATAAATGACTTATCGGCTGGTGGGGTCTCATGTGTACTGTAATGTATCTGCATCACTATTCAAAACATGATCCGATAGTCAACAATGTCAAGATTGGATCATGATTTGCTATCCTCGTGCATTGTCTTTACTGGATGGGCTTGCGGAAGTTCTCTCCTGCGTATTTAGCATTTGCTCCCAGTTCTTCCTCTATACGCAACAGCTGGTTGTATTTGGCCAGACGCTCTGAGCGACATGGGGCACCAGTCTTGATCTGAAACAAAAACAACTTACTTTCTTACACTGAAAACCAATTCCATGATTCATGTATATAGAGGCACAAATAGAGATATTTTCTTTATAATGTGTAAAAATTAAAAGATCTCTTAAAATGCAAGAATCAAACTAGCCTTAATAAATTGATTTCTGGCATATTTAATAATACGTTTTTCACTATCAATTGATGACTGATGAAATAAATTAACGAAGCTTGTGAATTCTTTAATATTACACTCAATTTTAAAGGAAACTGACCTGTCCGGTACAAAGTCCTACGACAAGGTCAGCAATGAATGAATCTTCAGTCTCTCCACTTCGATGTGACACCATCACTCCCCAACCATTGGTCTGAGACAACTTGCAACTGAAACAAACACAAGTTATTGGTTCTCTTACTTCTTTCCTGATAATACATGTACATGGCAATTTCATTGCATTATTTTTCTGAGTCATCTTTTGCAGTACTGAACCAAAATGAACCAATATTTAAATGGGACAAAGTATCTCAAATCGTTAACTAGCTATCTTAGTTTTCTAAATCAACAGACTACAATATTTTAGCATATCTAATTCATTCATTTCTTATATTTCTATGTATTTTGTACTCTAGTAAGTTAGTTGTCATTATGTGTCATAACTTACGCATCAATAGCCTCAGTGACAGAGCCTATCTGGTTGACCTTGAGAAGAAGACAGTTGCAGGCCTTACTGTCAATAGCTGTCTGGACTCGCTTGGGGTTGGTCACCGTCAGATCATCACTGGAAATAAGAGAAGCTTATAATAATGGTACAAAAACATACATACGTAAATAAAAGTTCCCTGAAGGCTCAATGTGTCATTTTGAAGATACTTTTTCATCAGTATTAAGAGATTTGGTGAGTAATAAAATATCTTAAATGTTCATGTTTATACTATTAAATGCCTATATATGGTAATTTACTACCAGATGGTCAAGAAACTTGTATATGGCAATGTTCTTACCATATTAAGTAATAACTGTATAGTGTATGCCCATATAGGATGAATGACACAATATATATATAATAATGTACCTACCCTACTAACTGAATGTCGATTTGTGATTGGAGTTTGGACCAAGCCTTCCAATCATCTTGGTCAAAGGCATCTTCAATAGAAACCACTGGGTAGTTGGCAATGAAGTCCTTGTATATTTCACCAAGGGCATCAGATGTTAACTGCAATGCATTGTAATTTAAGTGATTTGTTCCATTAAGTTTTTCAAAAAATAATCAATTCATAGAGGAATATTACATTTAGCATGTTGCGATAGGCCTCAGTTCTGATAAACTTTATTATGATATACCACATTTTCAGTACAGTTACGTGTCAGTAGAGTTGTGAGAAGATGAGGTGGTCCAATGGGATATAGAAAACCTGTATATCCAAACACCTCCTTAATCCAAACATCTCTTATATGAACACCTCCCATTGACTCACATAAAACCTTGAAATATGAACACTTTTGACTGGTCCCTGAGGCATTCAGATTGAAAAATGTTTTATTGTATTTTCTATTTCCCCATACCTCACCTCCAGCTCTGGAAGTAAAGTACTTAAAGTGGAGGGATAAGGGACTTGATACTTGACTTATTTTATTTACTGGCAATTGTGCTTTTTCTCACGTTACTTACCCACTTGCTTTGATCAGAGTCTTTGCTCTTGAAGTCTAGATCATACTTTCCATCTTTATAGAATTCTGAGGCTGCAATGTCCATTGCAATTTTAATCTTGCCTTCATAGCCAGCCTTGGCAATAGCAGTGGTGACCAACTTAAGGGCTGCAATGACAATGGTGGGATGTAGTAATATATAAGATACGGTTCTATGAACATAAACAGCAATAGCAGTGATAACCAACTTAAGGGCTGCAATGACAATGTTGGGATGTAGTAATATATAAGATACGGTTCTATGAACATAAACAGCAATAGCAGTGGTAACCAACTTAAGTGCTGCAATGACAATGGTGGGATGTAGTAATATATAAGATACGGTTCTATGAACATAAACAGCAATAGCAGTGGTAACCAACTTAAGGGCTGCAATGACAATGTTGGGATGTAGTAATATATAAGATACGGTTCTATGAACATAAACAGCAATAGCAGTGGTAACCAACTTAAGTGCTGCAATGACAATGGTGGGATGTAGTAATATATAAGATACGGTTCTATGAACATAAACAGCAATAGCAGTGGTAACCAACTTAAGTGCTGCAATGACAATGGTGGGATGTAGTAATATATAAGATACGGTTCTATGAACATAAACAGCAATAGCAGTGGTAACCAACTTAAGGGCTGCAATGACAAGGGTGGGATGTAGTAATGTATAAGATACGGTTCTATGAACATAAACAGCAATAGCAGTGGTAACCAACTTAAGGGCTGCAATGACAAGGGTGGGATGTAGTAATATATAAGATACGGTTCTATGAACATAAACAGCAATAGCAGTGGTAACCAACTTAAGGGCTGCAATGACAAGGGTGGGATGTAGTAATATATAAGATACGGTTCTATGAACATAAACAGCAATAGCAGTGGTAACCAACTTAAGGGCTGCAATGACAAGGGTGGGATGTAGTAATATATAAGATACGGTTCTATGAACATAAACAGCAATAGCAGTGGTAACCAACTTAAGGGCTGCAATGACAAGGGTGGGATGTAGTAATATATAAGATACGGTTCTATGAACATAAACAGCAATAGCAGTGGTAACCAACTTAAGGGCTGCAATGACAAGGGTGGGATGTAGTAATATATAAGATACGGTTCTATGAACATAAACAGCAATAGCAGTGGTAACCAACTTAAGGGCTGCAATGACAAGGGTGGGATGTAGTAATATATAAGATACGGTTCTATGAACATAAACAGCAATAGCAGTGGTAACCAACTTAAGGGCTGCAATGACAAGGGTGGGATGTAGTAATATATAAGATACGGTTCTATGAACATAAACAGCAATAGCAGTGGTAACCAACTTAAGGGCTGCAATGACAATGGTGGGATGTAGTATTGTAATATATAAGATACGGTTCTATGAACATAAACATTTTTGTATCTTTCAACATCAAACCATCTTAATATATTTCATATCAAAGTGCATTACTTAAACATACCTTCATCGTTGACCTGGATGTTTGGGGCAAAGCCACCCTCATCTCCAACATTGCAGGCTGAAAGTTTAAAATGAATTGTAGTAAAACCAAATGGTGAATATTTCAATACAGGTAGTTTTAATCAGACGACAAACATCAAATGGGGACATTATTTATATTTTCAGTTACATGTAAGAAGTCTTATGTACAATGTAATTACAAAAACTGGGAACAAAATGCAACTGGTTTAAACTGGGCTTTTGTGTAAGTCTATTTCTAATATTAAACCTATCTGTGGAATCAGTTCATACATGTATGCATCTCATTTCACTTATTTGAATAAGACAAGCATTGTAATTCCTTACCATCTTGACCATATTTTGCCTTGATTACTTTTTTCAGGTGATGGTAGATCTCTGATCCCATACGCATGGCTTCTGTGAAGTTCTTGGCACCTGAATCAGACGGAAAATGTTTTACAAAAATGAAGTGAATAAATTAAATGCAAGATCAGACCATTAAATTTAATATTAATGCTAACCAACCAGCACATCTACTTATATGATGACCATTATTAGTGATGATATCACAGGGTGATGTACTATACACAAAGTGAGAAGTTTAGTAGGTTAGTGTACCTGTTGGTAAGATCATGAATTCCTGAAAAATCTGACCATTAACTTTAATTTTAGTGCTAACCAACCAGCACATCTACTTATATGATGACCATTATGTAGTGATGATTTCACTGAGTGATGTACTACATGTATTACAAACAGTAAGAAGTTTACCTGTTGGTAAGATCATGAATTCCTGCATAGCTAGTTTGTTTCCTGCATGGCTGCCTCCATTGATTACATTGAATGCTGGGACGGGGAGAATGACATCTTTGTTGCCAGCTAGATCAGCCAGATGGCGGTAAAGTGGGACACCCTGTATAATACAAAAGTTAAAAGGTGAAATTGGACAGCCCATACAATAAAATAGCAGTAAAGTGGGACACTGTGTAATACAAAAGTTGAAAGGTAAAATGAGACACCCTGTACATTAAACTAGAAGGTAGGGTAAAGTGAGACACCCTATATAATACACCAGTATTACAGTCAAGTTGGACCACCTGAACAATACAATTTCAGCCACAAGAATAATGTAAATGCAATGCAGTCTAGTATTCCCCTAGATTCACTGAAGATTATGTGATTGAAACACTCACCTTAGCAGCTGCTCCTGCCTTGGCTACAGCTAGAGACACGCCTAGAATAGCATTGGCCCCAAACTTGGCTAAAAACACAATATTCACAAAATCACATGTATGATAATGTAAACATATGTGCAGAAGAATGAATGTCAAATAATCAAGTCTAAGGTCATATGAAGGGTCAAGGTCAAACACTGTGAAAAATTATTTGTACTTTTTGTTCGATGTATCAGGTGAGGATTTTCATGTTTCTATTTCTGTTTCTGTAGACTGTCTATCTGTAGAATGTCCATCTTCATACAAAGTACAATGTATTTTTAAACTAACATTTGGATTGTGTTTTTTCTTTCTTTTTCATGTTTTCAGACTTACACTTGTTTTCTGTTCCATCAAGATCCAGCATGACTTGATCAACTTCCTTCTGTTGAGTGACATCAACTCCCTGTAGGATAACATATATTGTTAGTACATTAGTCTAAATTCTCAAATCTGATTGGTCAATAGTGGGTAAATTGGAGATAACTGCTGGGTTTATCATTTATTAAAGGTTACAGCTAATAAAGTTTGGTACATTAACTGGAAATAAATAGCAGACATAGGTGTAGCGCCCGGTATGCTGGGTACGCATAGGCGTACTAGGTTACAAACTCGCTCCAAATACAACCAAATTTCAAAATTTTCCTGGGGGAGAACCCCCGAGAGCCCCCCTAAACGCTCATTTTTTGCTTCGCTCAACTCTTGTTCCCGTTGTGGCGTACTTAGAAAAATAGCGCTACGCCCATGGCAGAGTATTTTAAAGCTAAGTTTGGCAATGTAGAAAGGATGGGCTATGTGTGTATAGGTTTCAGCACAAAAACAGTACATACAGGTATGCCTTTACAACTACTAATTGGGAAGCAAAAACTCCAAATGTAGATGATGTACCATCAAACAAAATGCCAAAGTGTTACAAGTGCTTTCTCCAGGAATTTTTGGTTTGAGGATTTTATCATTCTATTCGTATAACATTTGATGATTTTTCAATTTATAGGGCAACACTTTGAATCTTACATTTAGTGTTACCTCTTTGAAGACACATTGAACAAATGGATGAGTATTTTGGTGTATTGAATTAATTGAGAACCTAAGAGGTTCAATGTATGTAAGGAGGGCATGCTGTACCATTTAATAGAATGGCAACCTATCAAAGTTGTACAGAGTAATACATTATGCAGTACTTTGTACAGACAGTACGCTACATTTTAAAGGTCAGACAGTAGAATGTCAAGGTGACATTTGACTTTTATACCCATGGTTAGGAATGGCAGATACATGATATTGTAAGTTCAGATTCATTAAATATAACTTAGTGTTTTGTGCTTACCCAAATTAGAACACTCTAACATAACAGATATAAGACATAAATTTCTCATTTTCATGATGTATATCTCAGTTCACTTGCTCTCCCCAGCATTTTAACAAAAACCCACAGTGTTCTTTAATTACCTCTAGAGGGTCATGACAAGGCCAAAGACTGGAGATCCCCATTATCACCTAGGTGATAAGTGCAGGCAACACCCCACAGCCCTCTCTATCACTCAAATAGGTGTGTATTAATGGTGACTAACCATAGCAATAAGAGCCGACCACACCCCACACCATCCCCCAAATAGATGTGTATTAGTGGTGACTAACCTTGGCAATAAGAGCTGGTCCGAGTGAGTTGTTAATGTGGCCCACAGCCTGACTGACTCCCTTGCCATGATAAGCTGCTGGGTCTTGGTCTCTCAACTCGAGGGCCTCATAGATACCTGTTGAGGCACCACTGGGGACTGCTGCCCTGAATGTACCTGGAACATGTGTATAATTTGGTTACCACTTCTAGATATTAGATAAATCTAAAAATCTAGTCGAGATACAAGACCCGAGACCCCCCTCCCACTACTTGCAATCCTTCTCACATCTTCTTGTGGGTAGGTGTGTAGTGGGGGGGGGGGTTCACGAAGGCTTGTACCTAGACTATTAAAATCTAAAAATTGATACTTTAGTGAATCAGTGATTGTCTTTATAACATGTAATCTGAAGAAGTTAAAAAATCACAACATCCAATATGACAATGCCAATAAGATAATCACATGATGCATTCAAACCATAGTAACTATCTTTACCTTTGCCAGTTTGCAGGTCTACCTCTACTGTTGGGTTTCCTCTGCTGTCAAAGATTTGACGGGCGACAATTCTGGTGATTGCATTCGACATTGTGGAGACTTTAGCTGAAATCATAGAGACATCATCCAATGATGGTAACTGCTAAGATGTAACAAGGCATTAACATGACAAAATGTCACCACCTAGTTGCTCACAATATTAAGTCAGATTTGAATTTCTGAGAACTTGTAAAGTCAAATTTGAACTTCTGAAAAGATGTAGATAATTTTGAAAAAAAAATTTGGTCAATTTGAAGCAAGTTGAAAACAGACCTTTTTGACCTTTTTTGACCTTGAGAAGGTCATTAAAGGTCAAATGTCAAATCTAAAGTCAGATTTGAATTTCTGAGAACATGTAGATGATTTTGAAAAAAAAAATTAGTCAATTTGAAGCAAGTTGAAAAAAGACCTTTTTGACCTTTTTAGACCTTGAGAAGGTCATTGAAGGTCAAATGTCAAATCTAAAGTCAAATCTAAAGTCATATTTGAATTTCTGAGAACATGTAGATGATTTTGAAAAAAAATTTAGTCAATTTGAAGCAAGATGAAAAAATACCCTTTTGACCTTTTTTGACATTGAGAAGGTCATTGAAAGTCAAATGTCAAATCTAAAGTCAGATTTGAATTTCTGAGAACATGTAGATGATTTTGAAAAAAAAATTAGTCAATTTGAAGCAAGTTGAAAAAAGACCTTTATGACCTTTTTTGACTTTGAGAAGGTCATTGAAGGTCAAATGTCAAATCTTAAGTCATATTTGAATTTCTGAGAACATGTAGATGATTTTGAAAAAAAAATTAGTAAATTTGAAGCAAGATGAAAAAATACCTTTTTGACCTTTTTTGACATTGAGAAGGTCATTGAAGGTCAAATGTCAAATCTAAAATCAGATTTGAATTTCTGAGAACATGTAGATGATTTTGAAAAAAAAATTTAGTCAATTTGAAGCAAGTTGAAAAAAGACCTTTTTGACCTTTTTTGACTTTGAGAAGGTCATTGAAGGTCAAATGTCAAATCTTAAGTCAAATCTAAAGTCAGATTTGAATTTCTGAGAACACGTAGATGATTTTGAAAATTTTTTTTAGTCAATTTGAAGCAAGTTGAAAACAGACCTTTTTGACCTTTTTTGACCTTGAGAAGGTCATTGAAGGTCAAATGTCAAATCTTAAGTCAGATTTGAATTTCTGAGAACACGTAGATGATTTTGAAAAAAAAATTTAGTCAATTTGAAGCAAGTTGAAAACAGACCTTTTTGACCTTTTTTGACCTTGAGAAGGTCACTGAAGGTCAAATGTCAAATCTAAAGTCAAATTTGAATTTCTGAGAACATGTAGATGATTTTGAAAAAAAAATTTAGTCAAATTGAAGCAAGTTGAAAAAAGACCTTTTTGACCTTTTTTGACTTTGAGAATGTCATTGAAGGTCAAATGTCAAATCTTAAGTCAAATCTAAAGTCAGATTTGAATTTCTGAGAACACATAGATGATTTTGAAAATTTTTTTTTTAGTCAATTTGAAGCAAGTTGAAAACAGACCTTTTTGACCTTTTTTGACCTTGACAAGGTCATTGAAGGTCAAATGTCAAATCTTAAGTCAAATCTTAAGTCAGATTTGAATTTCTGAGAACACGTAGATGATTTTGAAAAAAAAATTTAGTCAATTCGAAGCAAGTTGAAAACAGACCTTTTTTACCTTTTTTGACCTTGAGAAGGTCATTGAAGGTCAAATGTCAAATCTAAAGTCAGATTTGAAGGTCAAATGTCAAATCTAAAGTCAGATTTGAATTTCTGAGAACATGTAGATGATTTTGAAAAAAAATTTAGTCAATGTGAAGCAAGTTGAAAAAAGACCTTGTTGACCTTGAGAAGGTCATTGAAGGTCAAATGTCAAATCTAAAGTCAGATTTGAACTTCTGAGAACATGTAGATGATTTAGAAAAAAATTGAAGTCAGTCTAAACAGTATTTGTTAAGTTATAGGAAGTTGTAAGAAATTGTTACAGACGCCGGACGCCAACCACCAACCGCCGGACGCCGTCGAAAAAAAACGGAGACCATAACAATATGTCACCACTTTTGGTGGTGACATAAAAACAGATAATGTTGAAAGCTACATGCAGTTTGAGCTACAGTCCACATAAATGCAGAACAAGAAGGTTAATGTTAAAGGTTAAACAAGCACAGAAACAACATAAAGATGAAAAATAAATACAAACAAAAATTTACAGAATAAAGGATGTAAGATTAAAACAAATGAGGAATATACCTTTCCAAAGTATAGGTGTTGTATTAACTGTTAGTAAAGCGGTAAACAGTTTGAACATCACATGAACGCAACTGAAAGGTATAGAAAAAATAATATATAGGGAAAGCCCAAAAGGATACCTTCTTATTTATTTTGGAATAACCTTCTCAATCATGATGGAATTTTCACACAAATGTGTACTTATATTGCATCCATGAATATGTGATTTAAATAAATCACAATTTCATTCTAATCTATGTATGCTGCTCTTATGTAATTCTGAAATTATGATTTCTGTCTTTGACATTATTTAAGACATTTTTAGATTGATCTCATATTTATTAATCAAATGTCCTATCAAAAGTATATTCTGTACTTATAACCTATTTAAGGTCAGGGTACATGTTCGGAATTTTGCTGCAACCCTCAATAGGGTCACTTCCCGGGGGGTCACATGTACCCTGGTCTTAATGAGGTGCTACATTATGAATATTTTATATTTCCCAGCATTGTTTTGGCCTTGATCAAATCTATGTGGTACTGTAGCGTAAGATACATTTCTTTTACATTATAAATGTTTATTGAGGCTTGCTTTATTGACTTCTGTTTTTGTCTTGACAAATTCTACATCTCCATCTACAGCCCATTTCACCGTTTTATTGCGTCAGTAGAACCTCAAAAATAAGAAATCAGGAGACCATTGTGTAAGATGGAAAAGTATATTCATATTGTACATGAATGACATTTGTATATTTCAGATTATTTAGTTTTTTTGTGCAATGAGCCTGTGCCCTCTTGTAATTTAAGAATTTCAGCCATGTTTATCTTTTTGAAAACACTATGGCAGAGAAGCATCCGTTTGTTGAAATACTCTGGAATGACTTTCAGGCTACTGCATTGACGTCACCCCTCTTTACCAGTAGTGCAGGCTTCTTGCTGTACCTCATACCTGTGAGGATGAGGTTGAACAATAAGTACACCATCTTACAACACATACGTGTACCCTAGACTATATCCTATTTAGTCTGAATTATATTCAGACTATAAGGCACCTATGTTAAAGTTTGGTAATCCTAAATATTTGTTTACATAGGAAGTGCTATTCAAAATGGCCGATTGGGTAAATTCAATTTCACTGGGGAGTATCGTGATGCAACAACACCGTGTTGTTGCATCAAGATGGCCATACTTCCGGTGATAGATTTTCGTACGATATTTTGTTTCCCCAATTTAAACCCATTTCTAGGACGAGTTGCTCAATAACCTTACACGTGCAGTTAGCGCACGATCTATATTTAAAGAAACTGTCATTAGTATACATGTAGCATCATCAAGAAGCAATAACTTCACGGTTATAATTCCTCACTATTGATGCAACAACACCAAACCGAAGATGCAACAACACTCCTCTAGATTTGAGCAATGATGCAGCAACACCAATTAATAGTATAATTTCAGAAGACCATAAATCTCGAGAGGAACAGATTTTCAAATGCTACTATTGCAACACCGTTACCCATTACCCATATTTGCGTTCTTCTCAAGGCATTTAAAATACACGTCCTGCGGGCGATTAAATATTATAATGTACTGGACGTTGTTCTATAACATAGTTCAATCGCCTTTAACATGGCAAGCTTTAGTAACCCAATCTATTTTCATAAACCACTGTTCCATAGCTTGATGACCCTGACTCCAGTTAGTATCATTCAAAATGGTGGACAAACATCTTTCGTTCTCGGTAAACATGACGAGCTATTGGAAATTATCTGTCATCCATCTGTGGAACAGTGATAAACTAGTAGATGTACGTTGCCACTGTTTATCAAATTATAACTAAAACAGTTTAACTGTGACATTCGTGAGCTTATGTTGATGGGATGATTGCTTCATCTATGATATAATATGATATGATTCTTTATTTCCTCCAATTTAGAGAGCCAACGTGTAAAAACGTCTAGTTGACTTTATTAGAGAGGCCGTTTAGTTACACGTTTAATGGAAATCTTGCACGACGCACATGTAGAATTATTGCTCTCTTTGGATTCCTTCTCTCCGACTGAGTAAAAAGGTAAACAAAAGTGAAGATTAAGGGCCCAAAAAGGTAAATTGATAGGGGTACAGTTATCCCAGATATCCCAGGCTCTCGGGAAATATCATATTGTCTCTCGGAATAAAACCAATATTGAATCCCTCTCAGTAAATAACCTTTATATAATAGCATTGTATAACTGCAATATCATTACACCAACACTCATCCTATACATCTCTTGAGAACGATGTACAACTCCTGGATAGCGTAAACTCCTGAGCAGCGTATACAACTCTTCAACTTGATATATGACATCATACTTTGGGTGGGATAACAAAGAATATACAATATACAATTGTAGACCTCTCTTGAGGTCAACTGGCAAAATCGTATACCGATACTGTAATCCTTGAAAGTTCGGAGGTCGAGGTCAACAGTGCTCTCAGGGTTTACTGTTGAGGTATACACTTTGGCCAGTTGACCGAAAAGAGAGGTTAACAATTCGTTTGTTAGTCCGAAGAATATAATAATTTGAAGGATATTATATAAAATTGTAGACCTCTCTTAAGGTCAACTGGCAAAATTGTATACCGATACTGTGAAACTTGAAAGTACTGTTGATCAAGACCAGAGGTCGAGGACACTTTTGCCAGTTGACCGAAAAGAGAGGTTAAGTTAACAATTGTTTTGTTCGTCCAAATAATATAATAATTGGACGAATATATAATCGAATATCACGTGAACATATTTGATAAGTAAAGGTATCATATTTTAGCAAAAAATCCCCAAACCGTCGAATACTTGTAATTTTTTACATAACTTATTTTTTCAAAATTAAAAAAATTTCAACATTAAAAAAACAATTTTTCAAAAATAGCGGTCAACAGTACCTAGTAATGGTCAACAGTTTACAATTGTTGACCTCCCCAGAGGTCAACCGGCAAAATTGTATACCGAGACTGTAAACCGAAAAACTACTGTTGACAGAGACCGAAGTTTACAGTCTAGGTATTTGATTTTGACGGTTGATCTAATGGAGAGGTCTACAATTTTTTTGTTAGTCCGAGTAAACTAATACACATATAAACGACAATCATCAATCGGCATGGCTTCATTTCACAACCTTTTCTCCGAACCACGTTAGCAATATTTTTTTTAGAAAATCTGGAGACAGTGTAAGTAGCTTAACTCTGTATTTGGCACATCGCGGCGTACTCGTTAGTGAATTAATTGATTAATTTTAAGTTTCTATTTGTATTTTTGCTATACTTGTCGCCTAGTAAAGTCATTTTCATCAATGTTTACAACAGTACCTAGTAGCGGTCAACAGTACATAATTTTGACCGCTAATCAACCAATCAGAATCGAGTATTTCTGTTGAGGTACTAACAATACATTTTGTTGACCGCTCATCAACCAATCAGAATTGAGTATTTCAATTGAGGTACCAACAACACAAATTGACTGATATCTGTTGCCTTTCCAAAATTATATTAGTTATTTGTAAACAATTTCCATACGGTTAATCAAGGGCATTTAATTTAGAAAATGTATAATCTTTATTTTTCAGATACAATATCAATGAGATTGCCTCCCGGGGATTCAGTACTTTATTTAGTTTGCCTTGTATATCCTTTTAACTTTGATATAGACAAAGAAACCAAACAAAATACGTTTCGTTCATGGACCACTGACTCACGCGTTTTATTCATGTCCCGACCTTCACCTGTAAACAGAACATAAAATAGTTTCTCTTGTTGTTCAATGATACATTATATTGGCGTTTTTGCATCAGCACATTGGTGTTGTTGCATCATCGATAAGAAACAGAGTGGTGTTGTTGCATCAATAGTGAGGAATTAAAACCACGAATTTATCGCTTCTTGATTATGCTACATGTATACCTATGACAGTTTTTTAAAATATAGATTATGGGCTAACTGCATGTGTATGATTATTGAGCAATTCGTCCTAGAAATGGGTGTAAATTGGGAAAACAAAACATCGTACGAAAATCTATCACCGGAAGTCTGGCCATCTTGATGCAACAACACGGTGTTGTTGCATCACGATACCCCCCAGTGAATTTGCACATTTGTTACTTCACTAGCTTTATTTCCACTTGACAATATGCTGTGTTACTTTTTATTGCATTTAATTGTACCTTACTATTTAATTGAAATTTTGTAATGTTTATTTTATTGACGAAATTGTTCCTCTAATTGATAATTTTATGCAAAAAATTTCACTGCAATTTCCACAGGAAAGTAGTACATCATAACAGACTGACTTCTAGTCAGTCTGTTGGATACATACTAGATCTAACGTGTACCCCCTGCTCCGCTATTTTGTAAAAGATGCAACTAATACTAAAAGATGCAGAGATTTTAGATTGTGCAACCATGCAAATTTCTCTGGTCTCTTATCTAAGACTCAAAAGAGCAACCAGCCAAGGTCAAAACCCCCTAACCTACAGTTATAAATCATTTGACCAATATTTTTTAGAGGTCAAAAGTTGAACAAACACAAGTCAAAATCTACACCAAAGGCTAATTAACAAAATGAGCAAGTGCAAATAAAATACAAAATTCTTAATAGTGATGTTGAGGTAAAGAATAACCTTATCTGCAACAAAAGAAAATTACCAACATGCCAAAATGAAAAAAGACAAAAATGAATGATGACTTTGATGAAGGTCACTTCTTCTACTCATCCGTGTGAATACTGTTCAAGTAAGAAAGTCTTGACAATTGTACAATATTATCTTCCATACCTATTTTAGTTCCGTATTTCATTAGAATAGTGATTCATTACAAACTGCTCCCGATACTTACCAAACTATTCACCGGCACAAAATAACAAGAAGCTTGACCTAGAAATGGCTGCTAGAGAACGAGATTAGCGAGTGCACGAGATTTCATTAATTTTGCAAATAAACAATTTTTTGATAGATTTTTTTAAATACATATAGAATATAATAATAATACATTTATATACCGAATTGGGTATTATATTTGTAATTTAGTAATAATCTTGATTATTTTCTGACAATGACCTTTGACCTCGTTTAGTCATTCAACATGGAAGTAAAATTTTGAAGTTTTGTACACTACTAAAATACGTTCATTACACCATATCATGAGATTTAACTAAGGATTAACATAAACCGTTTAAAGATACACAATCCAAGAACCAGAAAATGCGTCCTAACATAGATTTCAACGAGTGCCTAAAGGACTCTCCTAAGTTTAGGTGAGGATGTATTTTTTTACTGATTTATTTTTTTTGTGAAGAAGAAAACATTGTGAATCATATCAAAACATTGCAGGTTCTTCTCGGTTTATTGCCTTCCAGCTACAGCTGTGTTGAATTATTCTCGTGACAATTTCGCAGCGAAAGAAACGGGACTCTGCATAATTAAACAACTTGTCCTGAGTTACCTATGTCTAGTCATATAAATCCGACCGTTGTATGCTGTTCTTCGATATTCCTTGTTCCTATTTGGATATTTATTTTTTATCATTTTCTTAGCATATACGGTCGTAGATATTATTGCTGACAAATTGCGGTAAACGCTTTTCTGGCCTGTCTTAGTAACCATAGTTACCATACTAACCAAAGTCACACAAATTATCGAGTAATTATTTAGCTCCAACATCAAAGTGTTAAATCTTACCTTAGACATGTAAAACGCTTGATAATTGACGAAATATAATCAATTGAATTATATTTTCATTATCGCCCGCCATGTTGCTGAATGTTGTTTCCGGTAGTCTAAATGTAAAACATCTAGCGAAACTGAATCATAATTATTTATTACACAGAGATCGATTCCAATTATCCCGTTCCCAGACTATGGTCCTGTGAACATCTCAATCTTTTGCCTGTGCGATTACAACATGGGAGAATTTTTTACTTATCTTACACTTCAGATACCTACTTCAATAGATTCCTTGGTAATTTAGCATTCTTTTCGTGTAGTTGAATCCACAATTGTCTGGGTTTATCAGCAGAACGAAGACATTTTCGTTTTTGATCGCAATATTTGCGTGTAACATTTAACTTATTTCAACCGTCAAATTCCTCCATATTGGTACTTCCGGGCTACATCCGGGACAGCCAAACGGGGGATTCCCCTTTTAAATCCAACCGCCATTTTGAAAAGTGATGGAATCTCTCTCGATGAAAAAGAGAAAATGTTCCCGTTCTGCCGATATACCCAGACAATCGGCGGTTCCAATATATTAGAAGTTACATCTTGAGTTCTATAATGCATTGAGGTAGGTATCTCAAGTGTAAGGGGCGTAGATAATTCTTATTACTTTTCTCATTTTGAAACAATAACTTTTCCAAATAACTTCCCTTCTTAACGACACTGCTTCCCTTTCAACTGAATCTTCGTGCAACAAGTACTTATGATTTCGTTTGATATAGTTTTACATCTAGACTTAGATTAACCCGGAAGTGACCTTGGCATGGCAAAATGAAAAAATTTTAAAATTCAAGCGGCATGCTTATATTTCTTCAATTACCAAGCGTTTTATGTGTCTAAGGTAAGATTAAATACTTTATAGTTGAAGCAAAGAAATTTATTTATCATTTGTGTGAATTTGGTTGGGTAGACAGGCCAGGAAAGCATTTCCCGCAATTTAGATGCGAGGAGTGTGTATGACCCTAGTATGCAAGAAAATAAGAAAAAATAAATATCCAAATCGGAAAAAATAACAACAAATAACATCATACGAGGGTCAGATTTATATGACTACCTATGTCAAAGGCTGCTGACTGATTCTGATACTGTAGCCTTTACCATATAGTCATATAAATCCGACCGTTGTATGCCGTTCTTCGATATTCCTTGTTCTTATTTGGATATTTATTTTTTATCATTTTCTTTGCATACACGGTCCTCGTATGCAAGAAAATAAGAAAAATAAATATCCAAATCAGAAAAAATAACAACAAATAACATCATACGAGGGTCAGATTTATATGACTATTACCATGGGCTTTCAACTGATCCCATGCACAGGCAATGGAACATAGAAATAATCCCCCTCCCCACTCTCTATATATAAGTAAAATAAGAATCTATTTCAAGCCACAAATCCATTGTTCAAGTCTCACTTGTAGTTATTTTCAAATAAAATAAAATAATGAAATAGTGTGACATTTGTCGTGGATATGATAGATGTCGCTGTTGGTGGCCGCCGAAATGTGGTGAATCCAAAACGGTCAATTTTTTCGTCACAATTTTGCAATTTTCCAGTATAACTAGGTTGAGTTGGTATTGGTAAGTAACTATAAATCGTATTCAATGTATAATCTTTGCATAGGTATGAAAAATACTGAATGACAACCCTCAGTAGCAGTAATATGACTGGCAAAAAAACTGGGTCAAGTTTCTCCGTTAAGTTCCTGTTTTATTTTACTTATATATAGAGAGTGGGGGGGGGATTATTTCTATGTTCCATTGCCTGTGGATCCCATGCCTTTACACACAGGCAATAATCCGCTTGTGCCTGAAACTAAATTACTGGATACTTTTGATCTCCAAATGTTCCAAACATCAGTAGGCGTTGTTTGTGAAACTATGGAAAGTTTCAGGTGCCTCTGTGCAGATCACGACTTATTTCTATCAGTCGAGGTGGAAACTCTATTTCTGTCTATCTAGATAATGTTTAGGGAACAAAACATTTTCAGCATTAGCCATACACATGATTCTGACCTCAATCAATTCTAACATCCATAAATCCATTCTCTCAATGTCACAAAAGTTTTGTCTGATTTAAACTGAAAAGGTGTTCACTTCACTTTCAAAAGGGGTAAATCCAAACCAGTAGAGTTTCAAAATGTCCTAGAGTATATCTCTTCATTCCAGAGGGATACAATCTCGAAAAACCTTTGAAATCAGTCTACTTGACAAATATAGAATCAAGTTAATCAATCAATCAATCAAGGTAATAAGTGTTGAAGATGATGACTTAGAAGATAACCAATCAGAGAAAACAGCCATAAGATAAATGGTACATTGAAAGATGGACGTGTATTGATATTTTTGATGCAAAATGTTTTGATATTTTTGGATTGCTTGTGGTTTGAATATCAGCTGTGTGGCTTCTCTCATTTTGATGCATCTCTGACATGTTCATGGTAATTATTTATTCTGAAGCAACAGTTATTTGACTACCTAACAGTCCAGCACCAGAATGTCACATCTGTTGAGAAATAGTGTATTTTCTGTGAGAAATAGATTACTTTGTATCCATTGTTCACATGTTAAAATTGACCAGTTGTCGCTATAGTTGAAACAGTAGCAAAAGTTTTGGGATCATGGCAAGTAACATTTGAAACTGCCTGTTGAAATTAACCTTTAGCGTGCTGCCGGCGGACGAGTCCACCGAGACTAAAATGTCTCTCACAACTGCCGGCGGACCCGTACGTCCGATTTCAAACTTTTAAAAACTTTACTTTTTCGCGCCATTCGTATTGTCCAATTAGATTGCCCGATTTATTCAGTGCCTAACATGACTTCCTGTTGACCTAGAAATGGCGATATTTCGAAAAATAATTCTCAATTCAACAATTTAAACAGTGTTTTAGTCGTTTTTAGTGAACGAATCGTACAAAATGGTGGACAAATACGATCACAACGAAAATGTGGAGGAAATGGATTACGATTTCGAGCTCTTTAGGCTCTTGGAAGCCGATAACGGTCATCGAAAATAGAAACTAGAATATTTTCTGAATTGAAAAATTGAACATTCGATCGCTGCAAATTCAGATTTGGATTCTGTCCAGACGAAGAGGCGGAGCGGCGGATTCCGGAGGAGTATTCATGGTATATTTATGCCCAGTCGTGTTAATGTACGAATAAATTCATGAGAACATTTTTTTCATGAGCCAGGCCACTGTATCTTCCCTTTGTGAAAATTTTATCCAGATTCATTCAGTAGTTATTGAGATATTAATTATTTAGTCCAGGTATATCATTTTTTGCACTCTTTGAAAAATAAGCCAGTTGCGTGGGATATATTTGCTGAAATAAGGCAGCATGGTAAAGGTTAAATAAACTTCTGAAAAAATCCATGCAAGAAAGTGCAATGACAAACTTACCTCCTATATTTGATGATAATGCATTAAAGTAAAAATATTTCTATTAGGTCGCGAAACCTAAAAAAATATGCTGATATTCATGATTGGTCATACTTGCAAGTGTTGCTTCATGGTGCATTTATAAATGATTTTCACTCTCAGAAACGATATTCCAGGGTATCAGAATAAGAAAATACCAGTTGTAATGGTTATGTTGACAAGCTGGCTGTAAATCTTCAACTGCATATTAATATCATTATCAGGGGATTGTTAAGAACCCTTCGTGAATTAAGAATTCTTAACTCTATTGTTCTCTATAACTTCATGATATCCATGGTAACAGAAATTGATTTCAGAACCATGATTTTACGAAAGCATTCTTGTAATGACCTTTGGAATCCCAATCACTTCTCTGAAATTCCTGTAATCTACTGATTTGATGTTTACATTTATGTATCAGATGCTGGCACGGTTTTGCCGGAAGTTTGCAAGAAGTAACTTTTGGCAATGCAGTATGTTAGAGTGACCTAGTAGGTGTAAGAAAATATAAGGTGATGGCCTTTAAAGTGGTAAAAACAATTTTCACGGCCGAATTGGACTTCAATTCCTGCGATTTCAGGGGGTACTATAAGACTATTTCATAACATAAAGGATATAGTTGCTATTGTTCTGCTTTCTACAGCACACATTACTAGTCCAAAGATGAATAATATCCTAAAGTTATAGGCCGATATCTGTATTAGTCTCAGAAATATTGCAATTAATAGGAAAAAAATATGCAATTTTAGTCATTTTTAAGTCTCACGTATCTTATATTTGTAGCTTCCAGCAAAAGATGGCAGCTTAAATAGCTCAAAATTGTTTTCTAAAAACTAATTCAAGCTTTGTTTGATATTGTAATACAATTATAATAATGATAATGTACTATTTATGATTTTTAATATGACTTTATAGTACCCTACCCCTGGAAAGTGGGCGTGGTCAATGTTATCATTTTGCAGCATACAATTAAAAACTTATAATGATAGAAAGCAAATCAATGCATTTTTAACATTTTCACTTGTTCCTTGACATTGTAATTCATTCATTACTAAAATATAGGACTCTACATATTTTATATATACGTTTTCAATTTTGTACAATGTATCATGATGAAATCTAATAGGATGTTTCATTTTCAGTGTTCACTAACGCATGAAATGTAAGTCACAGTGTTTCCAAATTACCTTTGCAATGAGAAAGTACCACAAAGACTACATAATATGAGCAGTTTCATGGTCCTAATTCTAATACTTACCGATCTATCGGCGTTCAAAAATAGAGAAAGCTGTCGTGAGTGCAGTTTTAACTAACTTTGAACTGAAACTGCTGCTTAATGAATATTTTTCTCAACATCTGTGACTTTTTTAGACCCCAAACATAAGATACCAAGACATAATGCTACCAAGTTCTGATATTGGAAGTTTCAGAGCTCTAGATCAAATATTCACTTCTGTATGTACTTTTAAAAAGACCCAAAAGGACAAAAAAACTGTCAGATATCGTGAAATATCACGTACAGATCTATTGGCTTCTGAAAATGGGAAAAGCTGTAGCAAGTATGATTTTCACCAGTTTTTCATACAAGACTGCAACTTTCTGAATTTTCTTTTTACAAACTGCACAGTACGACAAAAGACATTAAAGGAAACCTGGTCATTGTACTACCAATAATAAGTAAAAATAATATTGGTAATATATACCAAGTGTTTACATTAATTCCAAGGCATCTGAATTGATAAATAAATGAAATCAGTACTTTATTGTATCTTGGGACAAAATACACTGTTTGAATGCTTAAGCTTGACATCACAGTATCAAGTGAAAGATACGTTGTTTTATCCTATGCCAAGTAGAGTTTTAGGGAGATAACTTGGTAAGATATATCCCGTATCTTGATTTTGAGGTTTCCATATCCAGAACCTCCATATCTCCCGCCATATCTCCCGCTTCGGTGCATATCTTCCCGCTTCGGTGCATATCTTCCCGCTTCCGGTAAGTAGTGGAAATGCAATAAAATGACTGCATATGAATGATTTTTTATTTTTACTATTGAAATGGCCATATGCCCCTCAAAACTCTACTTGGTATAGGATAAAGCAGTTATGTACGGTCGGTTTGGATATGGAGTTCATCCCTCGTGAGATAGGCACATCTACCTTCGGTCCCTACGGTCCCTCGGGTAGATATGCATATCTCCCTCTGGATAAACCCCATATCCAAAACCTCCCAGTACATAACCCTTATATATACAGCTATATATCACTTTAACTGACTTTACTCTTCAATTTGAAATATGCCTGGCCATCCTAAGAAAAATGCAACGGAGGGCAAAGAGGGTGCATGGTATAATTGGTAATTAAGCTCTTCTAGAGTTTAAAGCTCCCACAATTTTTAAAATCGAAATGGAGAATAACATGTGAAAGTATAGGATGGACTAATTGTTCTAAGAAAGTTTTTGAAAGTAACATTGCATGAAATATTTAAGCAAGAGATATGTTCCAAAATACTTTCAGGTAGGAATAAAGCTCCGTAATGTAAAAACAATGTATTCTCAGTATTCAATAATAACATTCTTTATAGTTTTTTTGGTCTTAAGCATATCAGTGATTATCCCATGGTTGCAAGGATATAGATCGAATATCACATGAAGATATATTTGATATGTGGATCAAGTTATAATATTTTAGCAAAAAATTCACAAACCATCGAATATCACTTTTAAACTATCGAATATCACGTCTTAAAAAGTGATATTCGATGGTTTGAAAAGTGATATTCGATGGTTTCGAACTTTTTCAAAAAAAAATTTCTTTTTACATTTTTTAATTATTTTCAAAAATATTTTTTAAAAATTTCAACATTTTTTCACAATTTCTTTTCAATTATTTTTTCAAATTTTTTCTCAAATTATATTTTTCACATTTTTTGCTGATGATGATTTCCCATGGGATAAATAAATTTTTTTTTTAAATATCAATTATATCCACTCATGGATACAAATATCTTCACTCACTCGCTACACTCATTCATGAATATATCAATATCCACTCATGGATATAAATGATATTTTTTCAAAACCATAGGATATTCCTATATTATATCAATTCGGATGCTGAAGTCACTTAAAGGAATATTCCTTGCCAGACCCTTTCTCTCTTGATATGGTAGCTATAATCATATATATAGTTTCCATATTTAGCAAAACATGGGAAAATGTTTTAATATGGTCAATATTGATCATTTAAAAATCTAGTGCTCATTTCCAGTGAGCTGCCATCTTTTAAGATTTCTTGCAGGAAGTGATGTCATCAACTCTCAACTTCTATAACCTTGCCCATAACAGTATAGGAAAGTAGCACAAAATCACTTCTAGACAAGTGATCAGTACTTTCTATGCAAAAATATTTTCAGGGCTTGTCAACTTAGAATAAAAGAAGAGATTTTCAAGGATTAAATAAGATACAAAGTTGAAAAAGAATATTTAGCTGGTTTTGTAATTCTTAATAGCTCCTCACCTAATGCTATATGCAAAGTTGAGAGTCGATGACATCACTTCCTGTGTGAAATTTTAAAAGATGGCAGCTTACTGGAATTGAGCATCACATTTCTAAGTGATCAAATTTGACCATATCAAAACATTTTTGCGTGTTTTGCTAAACATGGCAAGCATATATATGGTTATAGCTACCATATTAGGAGAGAGATGATTTGGCAAGGAATATTCCTTTAATAAATAATAACTAGATGTAACTCCTAGTAAGCACTTCAAGTTTCAGTTCCAAATAAAATACAGTTTAGTTAAAATATTGTTAAGAATACATACATTTTTTCACAATCACAATTTCACCATTTCTGACTGTATTTTGCATATTTTTAGGTGTCAATGGTTCAATGATTATTTGATATAACCTCCTGAAACTACTCTCATATATATTTGGTGGTACGGTGATATGGAATCCTGTCTTTTGGGGTCTCACGGAATTCTTGTTTTAGAGAAGAAAATCCTGAAAGCTGCAGTTTAATATTATGAATTATAGGTGAAAATTGCACTTGCTACACTGCTTCTCCCATTTTTAGATGCTAATAAATCTGTAACTACACTTACTATGACCTTAAGTCTACTCATATGTATTATTGGTATTACTAACTAGAGGCAGAATCAGAAATTATGGTAAATAAAAGTAAAGTTTTAAAGATAAATTGTTCTGAATAGTGCATTTTATCACATTTTTTTCGCGATATCTGACTGCATTTTGTGTCTTTTGGGTCTTTTTAAGAGTCCATGCAGATATGAATACTTGATCTAGAGCTCTGAAATTTTCAATACCAGGATTTGGTAGCACTATGTCTTGATATCCTGTGTTTGGACTCTAACCAAATCACAGTTGTTGAGAAAAAAAATCATAAGTAGCAGTTTTAATTCAAAATTAGTTGAAACGGCACTCAAGACAGCTTTCCTCATTTTTGAAAGCCGATAGATCGGCAAGCATTTACACCATGATCTTGAATCTGGGCATACATATTCTTAATGGCACTATCTCATTGCCCAGATATTGTGGAAACATTGTGACTTATATTCCATGTGATAGTAAGCACTGAAAATGGACTTGTTGCATTGTGGCGGACCCCATACAAAACAAACATAGGGGTAGGAGGGGGGGTTAAACGTTGATCAGTTCTGCTATTTTTTGTGGCTATTGGTCATATAGTAGATCATTTTGTCAAAAGATAAGGGTGATCCGAGAAAAAGTTGGTAAATTGAAACAGCCTATTAGATTTCATCATGATACATTGTACAAAATTGAAATCGTATATAAAATATGTAGAGTCCTATATTTTAATAATAAATGAATTACATTGTCAAGTAACAAGTGAAGATGTTTTATATGCATTGATTTGCTTTCTATCAATACAAGTTTTTGATTGTATGCTGCAAAATGATAACATTGACCACGCCCACTTTCCAGGGGTAGGGTACTATAAAGTCATATTAAAAATCATAAATAGTACATTATCATTATTATAATTGTATTACAATATCAAACAAAGCTTGAATTAGTTTTTAGAAAACAATTTTGAGCTATTTAAGCTGCCATCTTTTGCTGGAAGCTACAAATATAAGATACGTGAGACTTAAAAATGACTAAAATTGCATATTTTTTTCCTATAAATTGCAATATTTCTGAGACTAATACAGATATCGGCCTATAACTTTAGGATATTATTCATCTTTGGACTAGTAATGTGTGCTGTAGAAAGCAGAACAATAGCAACTATATCTTTTATGTTATGAAATAGTCCTATAGTACCCCCTGAAATCGCAGGAACTGAAGTCCAATTCGGTCGTGAAAATTGTTTTTACCACTTTAAAGGCCATCACCTTATATTTTCTTACACCTACTAGGTTACTCTAACATACTGCATTGCCAAAAGTTACTTCTTGCAAACTTCCGGCAAAACTGTGCCAGCATCTGATATATTAATGTTATCTTAGCATTCAATCTGAACTAATTATATCAAGCGCATCTGTTTGAGCCCAAATGACAAACTGAACAGTGGTGAATGAAAAATTCACTGACAATGGCAGGAAACCAAATTTTTCACTTTTTGCCAAAAATGGGCCTTATTAGTTTTGGTAAATAGGTTACTTTTGAAAAATGGGCCAATTTTGGAAAAAGGGCCAAATTGTAAATTAAAACTCAAGACTAAAATAAAACACATGAAATGATCCTGGTTCATCTTTCTACATTTATCTGCTTTTCATATAATTCCAATACTGCAAAGGTACAAGATTTCTATTTATAGGTATTTTAATGATAAGGTAATATAGTACTATCACCTACAAACAGTCTAATAGGTATATATAGGATCATTCTCAACAATCTTGATGCCAGTAGTAATATGGTCATCACTGATTTTACCACCAAGACTTACCAAGTAAATATGTTCAGTTGATAATATATTTTCTGTTTAATACAAAACATAAACTTCATATATGGTTCTGTCATACACTGTAACTTCTTTGAGGAATCTACCTTTTAGAACCTAAGTCTATTGAGGGGTTGTGTCAGAATGTGTCTTAATTATCAACTTGACAAAAATACTAGAGAAATCTAAACATGTATTCTCTCGTCTTGGTCATTCTTATTCCCTATAAGGCAAATGTACAAAGTGTGGGTAAGAACTGTTAATTTGCATTATTTATTTTCATTGGCTAAATCTGAACACTCTTCTTATGCTAAAACATATGGAACAATTTAACTGGCATTAATATTGAAGAATGCATGTACATGTATGTACATATATTACAAGTAACCAGACCAACTACTTGACATCAATATGTACTGATAAACCTATATTATGTACATGTATATTAGGTACCTTTAGATTCATGTCAAATTTATCTACTCAGATGTTGATTTGATTTGATTTGAAAACTATATTTATTCTCGGTAGCTCTATCAGTACAAAACTGGTCTTCCTAGAGGCCCAGTAATAATTTACAATTATTTACAATATGTACAATAAATGTAGAAACATACAAATAGATATATAGGACATATAGAACAATTTGATGGATGTTAAGGTTCTCCCGTAAAAAACTTAACATAGCATATCAGGTCGAGGAAGGGGTTGAAGTATATATTCGGATCATCTGATATAAGAACCCCCCAGTTAGCTTTCCAATGAAATATCTTTTATTTTTGGATGGTGTTTCATTTTTGATTAGAATATTTGAATATCTGAAATCAACGACAATATAAAACCTGTAGTCTGGGCCTGATGTCCATTTTGGAATTATACTATCTGGTACAAATGGCTTATTCCTCTGTTTAAACTCAGTGACACAGAAGGACCATGACTATGGTACTTCTCTGAAAAGGTCCTTAAAACCGCTATATTAAGACGTATTTGCAGGTAGCTCAATTTTGTGGTTAGGGCCACTTCACATGGAAATGGTATTCCTCTGATGGTATAAACACATGTCCCTTATCCTGGCCTGCTTGTAAACAAACTAGCACATCATCCTTCTCGACTGGAAGATCTTGTAGAAATACAACTGAACATGAAAGATTGCCTTATTGGTTAATCTAGTTTATTCCAACCATTTGGGATGATGTTTGATATTTTTAGAAGTAATTGTGAGATTCATAGTTAAATGCTATCCTACTTTTTCTCTATTTTTTCTCTATTTTCTTGTTTGAGATCATTATACCAAAACAAATTTTTGTCTTTCACTCAATTTTAAAGAGAGCTCAAACAACTGAGATGGATCTAACTATACGGTTATCTCCCCAACAAGCAACTGGGTGCAGCACCCACCTGAGATTTTAAAAACATCCTTGCACCCACCTGAAAATCCATTTGCACCCACTTGAAAATGAGAAAAACCATGAAAAATAGGCATATTTTGACCAATTTTGAACTGAATTTTGAAAATGAGATTTTTGCACCCGCTTGAGAAAAAATCCTATGGAGAACCCTGCTGAAGTCCATCCTCGTATATATGATACTGAAAGAGACAAATGTGTGAACCTTTTGTTATATTAGCTCCAGAAGTGGTAACATATAGTTATAATCTCCAACTTTTTTGTGGACAGTATTAAGCATTTGGGGGGCGGTAGTTGGCATCTGTAACAAATAGCAGGAGGTGACATTTTGCCCGTTAATTGTCTTTTATTTTTTTATTACGCTGTGATGAGTATGAGAATGATGTATTGAGTATCAGAACGATGTAATGAGTATTAAAAGATGCAATCTTGGCAAAAATTAAATCTAATGGCTTGATTTCAGAATCCTAATATGGTCTTCAGACAACAAATAGATTAATATTACAGGTAAAGATTTACATATCAGAAACCGGAAAGGTACATGCTTCAATCATATAGAGCCACAGGGAACATTCCAGAGTATTACACTATTGCACTCTAAGAAGATTACTCTAATTTGTTGCTGGAAACTAAATATCTGTTTGAGGTCACCTTGACTTTTTTAATGCACTGAAGGGAGAAAAAACAGAATTTATGATTTCGCAAAATATTTCTCCTGTACTTTATTTTTTTTTTATTGTGGTGGTTCTATAAGGTGTAATGCCAAGGTTGTGGTTGAAATGATAAGCTGTATAAATGAGTACCCTTTAATTCGTTCAACTTCGCTGCTTAAAAGAGAGCTTCGTCTTCACTTTTAACTTAACCCCTGTGCTCAGGGTAATTCGTGAGTTACTGTTGTCTTTGTTCATTAAGCTCTGGTGTTTTGCCATTTGTTGGAATATTGCATGATGCTTATTCTTGGTAATATTGATAGGTTCCCCATTGTTAGGACGCTGTCAATTTTGGATCTGGTTCCTGCCATTTGTTTAATTTTTGAAACCATATATGACAAGATTCCAGCCCAAATGATATTCGCAGATCTTAAGAAAATGTGTTTTGCTTTCTTGTTTCTTAAAATTATTTAAAAAACATTTATGCAAAATCAAAATCATTGGATCACAAATGGATTAAGATATGGTTTGATAGATAAGATTTGCATCGCTAGCAAAAACATTGATGTATACATGTATATAAAGATAGAAGTCCTTATTATGTAATACTAACTCATGAAGCGAGCCATTTGTCTGGTAATTGTGTTTACAGAGCAGTTCAAATTATACTTAGTTAACATTGCTGGAAATCCTGCTTTATTTCTGTCTGTTTCCAATATTATCCATGATTGAAATAGGAAGATGAACAACTGTGAACAACATTACATACTCGTGTTCACTGCCATACCATGATGTTACTTAATTTTGCTGTAACTCCCTGTTCCAGGTAAATGGGCTAATCTGCTTGTAAATCTAAGAAGCAATTGATATTCTCCAAAGAGGGGGTTCTCTATGGATTGAATGTTTATTCAACCATGGCAGTTCAGACTATGACATCAAAATACAGTTCATAATTTATGTATAAAAAGGAAAGTGATCAGTTACTTGTGCATTTGTGAAATTTTCTTTACAATATATTTTACCATTAAGAAAAGGAAAGCTGCAAGGGTCTTCGTTTATTCATAACTTTTTGATGAAAAAGGCTTTGAATCTGCTGTAGTCATTTTCAAGGGGTTCCCTGGGGTATCATTCCAATGATGATATCTTTATATAACACGGTAGATGTTCTTTCAAGCTTATACAAAAATGTATGTTTTCTCTTGTGCATTCTGATACTGAAACTATCTATGCCATGTGAATTGCAAAATGAATGAAGGCTGTGCATTCTGTTATAGAGATTATGAAAATCCCTTGATGTTTTGCACAAGAGGAGTGATGTCAGGTATGATATATTTGCTGGAATCCCCCTGTAAGGTGCAACCAGAGATCCCTGGCTTGTTCACAGGTCTTCTGCAGACAACTCTCTTCTGTACCAGTTATCACCAAACATCAATCAGAATTAATAAACAGCTCTTTTCTGCAGGTGATAACTAAACGCATGTGTCTAACAGAATGATTTGGGAGATGTTCTCTGGAGGTCATATGATAAATTATCAGTCCTCCGAGTTGCTAATAGCGAGGATAAAGAACATGGAGAAACCAGCTGTAGATAAACTGTGATGGTTGAGAAAGACTCAAAAAGTCCCAAAGATCCTTATAAAAATGAAAAATGTCATGAATTTTACTGAAACAAGTATTTTGACATAAACACGATAAATGTTTGGAGCAATATCTTTTTCTATATTGATTTTGAACAAAAATAACTTAAAACGGGAATCCTGTTGACAAGGGTTATAAAAATATTTCTTTTACTGAATGTGCATACCAGTTCTCTATTGGGATACCCTTGGTATAGTTGATCTTTCTTGTTTATAACAAACTACATCTTGATCCATCCATTACATCAGGCAACAAGTTGAATGTAGTCTGGGCCTTATTTATTATCTGACAGTTCTTAGGTGGCCTGCGACTATCCGACTCAAGAAAATTCAGATTAATAGTCCAAGCCGGATAATGGGTTTAACTTGTTGAAATAGGTATTGCAATTACATACCTTGATATTTATAATATTTCTAATTGGCGCATTCTGATATCACCACATACATGTACTGGTTTAACAATACGAACCAACTATGCACTATCTCAATTTTCACAGCTTGTGAATATTCTTTAACTTTCATATTCTGTAAGTAAGTTCAAGTGAGTCAACTTGTGAGTCACTGGAACAATATTTGACATTAATTATAGTATTGTTGTTTTGTTGATCATTTGAAGTGCTTTAAACCAAAGCCAAATAAGAACAATACCACATTGAACTTTGGCTCCTTCCCTGTTACAGTCATTTTCACTCAATCATGCAAGTTGTATGATAGACAAAGTAGTATATCTAAGAGGGGGATTAACCCCATAGTTCAAAGATGACATACGCTTATAATGTAAACCTGTATTGAGATGACATACACCTCTGATTGGTCCAAATCGATCAACAAAAATGGCGGATTAAAATTTTCTAATAATGCTTCGAATAATATTATGTTGATTCCTGGCTTATTAACCAATATCATAGCTTGGTTTTTCACGTCAAGATAAAGAAATATGTAAGGAATATGTTTACATCAATTAAAACGTCACAAAGGCGCGCTAATGCTCAAAAATTAACTGGTGAGAATTTGCGCAAACGAAGGTGGTACGCAAGAGACGTATTATGTCAGTCATCGCTAAAGCTCTGGGGCTTTCCCTCCTCTTAGTATATCTGCAGGACTTAGAGTGAGTCATCTTGGATTATCCTGTGGTTTATTTATCTGTGTGCGTAGTATCTAGTTTGGTAGCCTCTAGTGTTCACCTAGTTTCCCAGTTGTAAATATATCATTTGCATTGATAGGAATGACGCTTTCCATGTATGGACTGCCCTTTGAACAACCATTTTATCAACAAGATCATGAAATATGAAGTCATGTAAATATTCCATTTGTCACGACTCATTATTTAAGGTAGCCTTAATTGAACTTTTAAAAGCCGAGCCTTATGTGAACTATATTTTAAAATACAAATGTACATGAAAATGATTAGAAAACAAAAATAGAAATGTATATCTGGGCTGTATCCAAATTATATGCTGCATAATCTATAAGTTTTACATTGTGTTCCTTATTATGTCAATATCACAAGTGTTGACATATTGATATAGTTTCTAACTTTTTTGTGGATAATGTTTGGCAGTTGGTGTTAAGCGGTTGGTGGTTGGCATTTGGCAGTTGGTGTCTTTCATATATGACAGGTGGTGACATGTTAATTTCTTGTATTATAATATTGCACACTCATTGTATAAACCTGGAAATAATATACAATGTGTCCACAAAGTCTCTACAATTACAATACAAAGTTTTTACAAAGTGTAGAGAGATAAATTATTGGACACCCTGTATGTAGTTCCGATCATTCACCTAAAACTTTGCCGTTTATGTGTTACAGGGCATCCTTGGAAGAGGCTGAGGAAGATATTGATATCCTAGAGACAAGACTTGACAAGGTATCAGATAGTACTATAACTTGTGTAATTCAAGTACCAAACCAGCCAAAAGTGTTCCAATTGGTGTTCACAATTTGAGTTTTTTAACATGGAAGTCTGTAGCAGATTAAGAGGTGTTCAAATGAGAGAAGTGTCTGGAAATTTTTTGAATATACATACTCTTTAATCCATCAAAATAACCTGGGTAGTTGCCGAGCAATGAGCCTGTTCCTCTATTACTGAGATACTGTATTTGAAGATTCATGTTCATTTCCTGGCTTTAGACGGAAGTTTGCATTATATTTATTAACAAAAGGGTTGAAGTTCAAGTGGTTTTTATAATCGGATGCTTTTGGGTCAGTTTTGGCTTGTGCATGTTATCTCTAGTCAAGCTGAAAACACAAATTAAAGACAATGCCGGGAATAATCTCTTAACCCCAAATGTATCTGAGAGGACCTATCAAAAGATCAATGTTCAGAAAATTGAATTTGCAGCACAGAATAGAGAGATTGAAAAGTTGGAAGCATTTTTTCAAAAAACATGACAACGTTTCCCTTAGAATATGTTGTTATATATGATTGAAAAACAGTTTTATAATATACTTGTATTGTCTATTTAAATTCTATTTTGAGAGCAATTGAATGGATAGATATTTTCTTCAACCATTTCCTATTGGTTTACATGGGTTCTACCATTTTTTTAACTCATCAAATTTGACATCAATTTTTGACCTATTGTAAATTGACAATTTTCTACTGGAATATATAGAAAAGAGTCAAGTAAAGTAAAGGTACATAGTCATTTACATTATCAGTTTTTCTTTTGTTTCGCACGTAGAAAATAGAGCTCAAACATATATGGGGTTTAACATGTAAACCTATGAGGAAAAAGACTGGTCCTTAACTTTTTGGGGTATTATAGTAAAGAACCTTTCATAAAAGTAACATGTTTGTTGTCTGATATTGCTAATTTGCTGAAGATGTGATTGCCATTACAGGTGGTGAAATTATGCAACCACATGATAGAAGTTGGGAAGACATTCAACACTGCAAATATGTAAGTGTAATATTTGGCTCTATTTGCCTGGAAGAAATTGATTCAAAATTCAAATTTATTATTTAAAATTTGATTATACATCTTCGCACGCTGAGTCCTCAATGCGTTCGACTGATGGGAGCAGAGTGAATGATGATCTTGACTATACAGATACATAATTCATAAGAAACAATAATATTATTAAGTTAATAATATGAAGCCTGCAAAAACAATTGCTCGACCTACTGGACTTTGCAGTTTATTTCTGTATAGTCCTGTATACAATCCTGAAAACTCAATAGCATTTTGTCAACGCTTGTAGCTGAACTGCCCAATATAAGTAAGCTCATATATGAGCACTTCCAGGCTTGTATTTAGAAATGTGAAATGTGCGTGAGTTTTGGCTGGAACAGTGCCATTGTTTAGAGTTATTGTCAGTTATTGTTTAGTAAATGAAAGTAAAGTGGAGATTTAAATTTGTAGTAATTAATGAAACATATAATAAGGGATTGTATCCTATTGTCAACAGTATTCAGTATTGGAAGAATTAAATTAATATATGGGGATTGAGATTTTGTGAGTAAATAAAGTGAAATTCAAGTGGGTGCAAATCAACATTTTCAGAAATCTGGATTGGTATAGGGGAGGGGGGGGGGGTCAGTCATATCGAAATTAAATTTGTTTTTCCATAACTGCCAACATTTTGACAATATCCCTATCACAATATTGGACAGCATTTGGTAATGCCTATGATGAGGATAATGTTAATAATGTATGTACATGTCTGTTTTAATTTCCAGAAACTTTACAAGGGGTGTTCAAGAACTTGTGATGTATTTTAAGCAAGATGATGTCGTCTCTGTAAGTATTTCCTCTCAGAATAAATTGAATTTAATCGTACGACAAATTGATTTCACCTTTCAGTGCTATTTTCCCAATCGACATTATGGCACTATGGCATATTCTTTTCCTGCTATAAATGCCATTTTATCACTCTGCAATGTAATTTCCATCAATAAATGCCACATCAGGTTGTATGTAACATTGCACTATCATAGTTAGTGTCTCTCTTCTACTCAGTAAGGCCACTTCAGATTAATTAAATGTTTTATGAAACAGATTTTAAAGAACTTAATTAAACTTTTTATGTCACCACCAAAAGTGGTGACATAATGTTATGGTCTCAGTTTTTTTGCGACGGCGGTTGGTGGTTGGCGTCCGGCGGTTGGTGGTTGGCGTCCGGCGGTTGGCGTCCGGCGGTTGGCGTCCGGCGTCTGTAACAATTTCTTACAACTTCCTATAACTTAACAAATACTGTTTAGACTGACTTCAATTTTTTTCTAAATCATCTACATGATCTCAGAAGTTCAAATCTGACTTTAGATTTGACATTTGACCTTCAATGACCTTCTCAAGGTCAAAAAGGTCCTTTTTTCAACTTGCTTCACATTGACTAAATTTTTTTTCAAAATCATCTACATGTTCTCAGAAATTCAAATCTGACTTTAGATTTGACATTTGACCTTCAAATCTGACTTTAGATTTGACATTTGACCTTCAATGACCTTCTCAAGGTCAAAAAAGGTCAAAAAGGTCTGTTTTCAACTTGCTTCAAATTGACTAAATTTTTTTTTCAAAATCATCTACGTGTTCTCAGAAATTCAAATCTGACTTAAGATTTGACTTAAGATTTGACATTTGACCTTCAATGACCTTCTCAAGGTCAAAAAAGGTCAAAAAGGTCTGTTTTCAACTTGCTTCAAATTGACTAAAAAAAATTTTCAAAAACATCTACGTGTTCTCAGAAATTCAAATCTGACTTTAGATTTGACTTAAGATTTGACATTTGACCTTCAATGACCTTCTCAAAGTCAAAAAAGGTCAAAAAGGTCTTTTTTCAACTTGCTTCAAATTGACTAATTTTTGTTCTCAGAAATTCAAATCTGACTTTAGATTTGACATTTGACCTTCAATGACCTTCTCAAGGTCAAAAAAGGTCAAAAAGGTCTGTTTTCAACTTGCTTCAAATTGACTAAATTTTTTTTTCAAAATCATCTACGTGTTCTCAGAAATTCAAATTTGACTTAAGATTTGACATTTGACCTTCAATGACCTTCTCAAGGTCAAAAAAGGTCAAAAAGGTCTGTTTTCAACTTGCTTCAAATTGACTAAAAAAATTTTTCAAAATCATCTACGTGTTCTCAGAAATTCAAATCTGACTTTAGATTTGACTTAAGATTTGACATTTGACCTTCAATGACCTTCTCAAAGTCAAAAAAGGTCAAAAAGGTCTTTTTTCAACTTGCTTCAAATTGACTAAATTTTTTTTTCAAAATCATTTACATGTTCTCAGAAATTCAAATCTGACTTTAGATTTGACATTTGACCTTCAATGACCTTCTCAAT
Organism: Owenia fusiformis; assembly: GCA_903813345.2. Taxonomy (NCBI): domain Eukaryota; kingdom Metazoa; phylum Annelida; class Polychaeta; order Sabellida; family Oweniidae; genus Owenia; species Owenia fusiformis. The sequence goes on along the minus strand of CAIIXF020000001.1, from coordinate 23,299,464 downwards.
GTCAAAAAAGGTCAAAAAGGTATTTTTTCATCTTGCTTCAAATTGACTAATTTTTTTTTCAAAATCATCTACATGTTCTCAGAAATTCAAATCTGACTTTAGATTTGACATTTGACCTTTAATGACCTTCTCAAGGTTCAAAAAAGGTCAAAAAGGTCTGTTTTCAACTTGCTTCAAATTGACTAAAAAAAATTTTCAAAATCATCTACGTGTTCTCAGAAATTCAAATCTGACTTTAGATTTGACTTAAGATTTGACATTTGACCTTCAATGACCTTCTCAAAGTCAAAAAAGGTCAAAAAGGTCTTTTTTTCAACTTGCTTCAAATTGACTAATTTTTTTTTCAAAATCATCTACATGTTCTCAGAAATTCAAATCTGACTTTAGATTTGACATTTGACCTTCAATGACCTTCTCAATGTCAAAAAAGGTCAAAAAGGTATTTTTTCATCTTGCTTCAAATTGACTAAATTTTTTTTCAAAATCATCTACATGTTCTCAGAAATTCAAATATGACTTTAGATTTGACATTTGACCTTCAATGACCTTCTGAAGGTCAAAAAAGGTCAAAAAGGTCTTTTTTCAACTTGCTTCAAATTGACTAATTTTTTTTTCAAAATCATCTACATGTTCTCAGAAATTCAAATCTGACTTTAGATTTGACATTTGACCTTTAATGACCTTAAAAAGGTCAAAAAAGGTCAAAAAGGTCTGTTTTCAACTTGCTTCAAATTTACCAATTTTTTTTTTCAAAATCATCTACATCTTTTCAGAAGTTCAAATTTGACTTTACAAGTTCTCAGAAATTCAAATCTGACTTAAGTTTGAACTCATAATATTGTGAGCAACTAGGTGGTGACATTTTGTCATGTTAATGTCTTGTGATTATTTATGTTTGAAATAATAATATTCTAAAAAAGGTAACTAACAAAGAAAAGGCATTGATAAGAAAAGGTTTTAGACCAGATATATGCTTCTAAAACATATATTTAATTTTTAGAGACTTTTCTGTGATGTGAATACAAAGTTCTACATGTCATTGAAATAAAGATGGCAGTACTTATTCTTTAACTAAAAATGTCATTATGTCCAGGGATAATCACATCTTGGTGTTACACTGGTGATCCACTCGATTACGCTGGTTACACTGAAGTTACATTAACGGTTTTTTCGAAAAACAGTTAAGATCTTCACTTTTAATGCAAGCCGTTTATGTAACTTAAGTGAGGAATTAAGTTGACGATTCTGTTGTCTTCTGAACTATTTGTTCGCAAATGTGTACATTTTCTTAAACATGTGATACTGATACACGTTTGTGTTAAAAATGTCGTGGGAATTCTGCCTACAACGTGTGAAATAAGGAAAAGAGAAAAATCGTAGCTTCGACGTTCCGACATTTTCTTACCAAAACGAACCGTTTCAGTAACCAGGAGTGGATCACAAGTGTGAAAGATAGATAATGTTCAACTATTGCTATCAGCTTCATTTGTCGATTCTGTCCTCACATACAGTCACTTCTTAATCTATTGTTACATCGAGAGTTATTTTCACCTGTTGAAAACATTCATTCATTCATTTACAGGATATGGGTCTTTGATGCAGAATGGAAAAATGAGCTAAGAATATTATTCTTACACATTTTGGTATTTTTCTCATTCCAGGATGATTACAAGGCAGCTGTAAGTAGATATGATAGGACTCGTTGTCATTTATTTTAGGTTTACATTTCAGCTGATTTGTATTTTTCATATTAGAAATCATTTTATTTGAAGTTTGAAATTAAGCACAATTTTAATATAATATAATATAATATGCAAATTCTGGATGATCAGGAGCTAGATATGGCAGAATACCTATTCAAAAAATGCAGAGCCCAATATATTTTTATGAGGATAGGTATTCTGGCTCCTGATCGTTCAGTAGTTGTTTTATTATGCACCTTCTCAATCACGATTTTGAGTGTACAGTACTACCTAAATTTTGGAACTTTTGGTTTTTCTAACAATTCAGATGGCTTCAGTTTTCATTTACACTGAACGAGAAAGCGTCATCCCGGAATTTTCTTTTTCATTTAGTATAGCATTTTTATTGCACCCAAGTTCTGACTTATTAATTTTTTTTACTGATAATGTAAACTTGTTTTGTTTGGCACACGATATGTGTATTTATTTCAAATAATACTCAAGTTATAGTGATATAAAATTCTTAGGTGGGATTCTCAAAAAATACTGGACGGTCTTTTGATCAATATTAAAAAATACTCATCAGTTTTTCAAAAAAGCCAGGTATGGCAGCTTAGAACAAATCAGATTTCAATATCTAGACAAGGTGCATAATAAACCCCAATATTGTTTTGTCATGGACCTTCAAGAGAAAAGCCCATAGTTTCCTTTAGCTGCAAAAAATATGATAGAGAACTGTTGTAAATAATTGTGAGCTCCCAGCAGAAGCAATTAAGGGAATTTAGATACAGTAAAACCTGTCTTAGTGAACACCTCTCTCTAGTGAACACCTGTCCCTAGTGGACACCCTTCCTACGCACATAGTCCACTGACTTCTGTATAAATTACCCTCTCTCTAGTGAACACCTACCTACAGTGAACGTTTTTTCTTGGCAAAAAAATGTTCACTATACACAAGTTTTACTGTATATTGAAATTGTGCGATTTTGTATTATGCATGGAACAGTTATTACTAACTTGACATTTGCCTGTACAGTACTTAGTACTAGTTAGATATTTCTACAGTTCCCCAGTGCCCCATCCTCCAAAGGTAGGACTCGAAGAAAGGAACAGATTGGATGCTGTCTGGAATCCTGTATTTGGAGGTTGACAGTGCCCTGAACCTACATTAAGTTGCTAGTGCATATAGTCTCCCAACAATGTTGACAAATTCCTCCATTTATCAGCAGAAAGAATAATGAATTTTAGTGTGTAAATCCATATTTAATATTTGTAGGATCAATCCCTCTAGCTAGTCTATTAACTGTTCCATGCTTTTATACATAGGGTTAGAGTAACAAAGGGGAGGGGGGTGGCATAATGTGAAAGATGATCATAAGGCTTCAGAAGCAACCACCCTTTATTGCTTTGTATGCCCCATAGCATATTGATATGACCAGAGCTTTCATTAGCAGGCATCAGCACGCCTTACCATCGACAAGGTACAGTCACGTGACAGTGACAAAATATACCGTAGTACACTTTTGATGTACTATGTCACTATTAACTGATTTTAAGCAAAGACTATGATGTAGGTTTGATGCAGGTTTTCAAAAATAAATTTGAGGAATACATAAAGCATTTCATGTTTGATTTTGCGTGTATTCGATTTCAAAGACATTTATTTTTCTAATTACGTTAAAAGATCTTCGAGCAGTGCTCGATTTTTTTCGTTGTAAGTCTACCCATACAATTGTTCGGTTGGAAAAATGTTGTTTTTACACATTTCCTTTGATAATTTTCTCCACTGACGTCTCAGAGTGTCGAATATTTTTATGAGAATGTGTTTCTCTAAACTACACAGTTTAAGACGGGTGAAGATTTAATAAATATTCATGCATTTAGTATAATTTAAAAAATCAGAAATGTACGTTGTCAACTCACAGTGTATGTTGTCCCTGTAATTGAAATTCAACGAACATGCTCATGTATCCCTAGTACAGATAAACAGGTAAAAGTGATTTTTTCGTTGAATGCTATTTTATTTTATGAAAGTGTTAATATGGTGATTAATATGTGACCATGGCGTGTTATTTTCCGACCTCTTTGACCACTCGGCGTTGGTACGTTACGTTATGTTTAGTTGCATGGAGAGATCTATACTAGCTAATCCAAGATGACTTTCAAAATGTATGCTACAGGGTGTCCCGAAAGTATGGGCCCCCTAGGCAGACATATACCAATGTCTCCATAGTATGTGTCATATATCATTTTAAAGCTCATCCAAAGTTACATTAATTTGCCGAGTATCATGGTTCAACTCACAAATGGAAAATAGTTACAGGAATTTCAAAAGTTAGTGTTTGGCCAAAATTAAAGTCAGTTTTACACCAAAACAATAGTCGGTGTGTCTCCTTAGCCGCCATGTTAACAGCAGAAATACTTTCCATATATGACCTTAAACAGGCTTCAAATAGGGATATGGCATTTTGTTATCCTCATAAAACCCTTTTAAGGCATAAGAAGAGTTTCCTTGGAGTATCTACCCTAAACGTCCTCTATTTAGAACTCAATATCCATCCTATATTCGAGAATAGCATCAATATTTTCTGTCACATTCAGGTCAGGGCTGTTTCCAGGATACTGAAATCTTTTTGGCAAAATGCTAATTTTTAAAATGCCTGTTACTTTTTACCATTTGAACCATCATATGTAACTTTGGATAAGCTTAAAAATGATATATGACACATACAACTATGGGGAAATTGGTATATGTCTGCCTAGGGGGGGGGGGGGGGGCATACTTTGGGACACTCTGTATATCTGGAAAGTGCAGAAGTTCAAAAGCCAGGTTATGGAACACAAAAAAAGAATTAGTAACATTGAAATTTATTATGGATTAACGGACAAAATATTAGAGTAAATATATCTGATATGCCTATCATTATTATTACTTTATTATCAAATATGTTCCTTCTATTACTACACGTACATTATAGCATTTCATTCACTGTAAAATTAACTGTGAATTGAGATCTGTAAGGCCAATGTGACAACATACATTCGAGTTGACAACATACATTATCTATTTTTCGTAGTAGCATCCAAAGTAAAAAACGGTTTTGCATTAACTCTGGATGTATATTTGTATACTTATCTTAAGTTGTGTTAGTCGTAGTTTGGCTGTTATTTGCAAAGCAAAACAAAAGTTAGAGAGAATTTTGCGAAATTCAGTCAGGATTTAGAGATCCCTGACGTACTGGGTAGATCTATAACAAGATATTGAAGTTGCTGAGGATCATTTGAAGTAGATATGCACATTTGCAACTTAATTACAAATTGAATGCAACAACTACCTGATGATGAACTGACACAATATTGATCAAATCAATGCTAGTTCTTGCCTCGCTTCCTCATTCTAGAAAATGGCGATCTAAAATGGCGGAAATGACATAGTACATCAAAAGTGTACTACGGTATATTTTGTCACTGTCACGTGACTGTACCTTGTCGATGGTCAGGCGTGATCAGGCAATTTTTTTGTCACGACATAGTCTCTAACTTTCTTGTGGACTGTGTTTGGCAGTTGTTGTTTGGCATTTGGTGGTTGATGTTTGGCATTCAGTGGTCAGCATCTGTACGAAATGGCAGGTGGTGACATTTTGCAAGCTAAATGCCTTGTCTCCTGTTGATCCTAGCAAAATTATATGTTGCTACGTGGATTTTTGCAACTGGTTTCATGTTTCTAAAATTCCTGATTGACAGTAATTCTAATGAAGCCCTGTATGCGCCAATTTATTTCATTGTATGTATTTTGTATTTATTTATAATAGCTTCATTATATATACATGTAGTAATTGTATTTGCTTTTTAGTGTTGTTTACTCTTTGGTTTCTGCATATATGGCATTACTTCATTATTTACATTTTATATACTTTATTGCTTTTTGCCTTGATGTAGTATAATGTATGCGTTAAGATTCCGTCATTGTGTTGTAATATTTTACGATGGTACACTATGAATGTACCTATTGAATCCTATTACAATATAGGGTGATTCAGAAATGTAACTCTCTTTGAAATAAGTTTCTAAATTTTGGTGAAATCTTCTTCAATGTTTTAGTGTAGAGAGAGTGTGTTAATAGAACTATAGAGGTGAACTTAGTTTCCATCAACAATTTTGTGATCATGTTTTCCATCTTGGCCTGCTCTCACATAAAATCATTCAAATCAAAAATTATTCAAAGCAAGTTTGTAAATACATATTGTACATATTATTGATAACCCATGAATAATGGCAAAGACAAAAATCTAAAAGGAAATTGCAATTGTTTGAATGTTTTTGAATGATATAATTCGAGATTATCTACATATTTCAAATGGGGGTTACTTCAAAATTAGAGGGTTGCATTTTTTGGGTCATCATGTTACTCAATTTCAAAATATTTTAGTTTCAATTATGCCTGTATTGTATTGTTTCCTATTGAGATATAAGAAGTCATACTTTTACATGTATATTGTACAATGAAAACACCACGAGTTGATATCTTAAAACACAAACAAAATATATTTTTGTATGTGCAGTAGAGTACAGTACATATTTTTATGTCACTAACATAAGAGTGACAAAGTGTTATAGTCTCCAACTTTTCTGTGGCTGGTGTTTGGTGGTCAGTGTTTGGCATCTGTACCAAATAGCAGGTGGTGACATTTTGTTAGGTTATGCTTTGTTAAAAATCGTTGAGTCTTGTATTAAGAGCTTGAAGAGCTTGACAAAACCTTTTTATTTTGCTTGTTAAGGATTATATTTATGTTCTTTCCCTTTCAGCAATCCCTGGGGAGATTCACACATGACATGACTGAAATACAGAAGTACCAATCTGTAAGTGTGACTTGTAAACATTTTCACTAATAACTAGACAGGTGTAGTTTTATAATGCTTCAGTAGTTTGAACTAAAAAGGTTAATATAAAATACTTAATATAATTTATTTGTTATGTTTATGTTTACTTTTAAATGTATTTTCCCTGAATTTCTACAATTTTGGAAGAATTCTGCGTTGCTAAAATGGAATTTAAATTATCATTGTTTCTTGTTAATGGTCACAATGACCTGTTCAGATTTTATCAAATTATATCATATAAGTAGCAATTTATACTATTTGTAAATATTACCAAAATTCTAATCTACCAAAATTTGAACAGAAAAGTAAAACACACTCCCCTGATTCTGATTCTACTGATTCTAACATTTGATTGACAGTTGTATGTTACACTTTCTATTTATAGAATGAAATTGATGGCCTGTATAAAAACTTGAAGGTCAAGCTGATCTGGTCACCCATTAAGACAATTTAAAATCTGATTTTTGGCATTTTTTCTCAGATTCTAGCTTTTATTTCTCAGTTGAAACACATATCTAGAAAAAATGACCTTTCAAACATTTCTTGGCTATCCAATATCAGACCATTTTGGGAACTTTTATGAAAATGTATTTGTTGTAAAAAGGAGAATTTTGATGAAGTTGTTGGGGCTATTTTGTCAAAGAATTCTCTACTGTTGATCATTGATTTAGGGGAACTGGCATGCAAGTCATGTCTGTTATGGTTTTGAATTATGTGTTAATAAAAAAAAATATGCAAAGTCAATGAACAATTGAACAGGATGCTCATTAGGTTTGATACAACTTCAAGGTGATTTCCTAAATTTAAAAAGATATATTTTTGGGAAATATGGTCTTAAGCTAAATATCCAGAGGCAATTTCGGGAATAGTTTTTCACATAGACAAAAGAAAAGAAAAAAAGGTATGTCAGAAAACACCTTAAAGGTGATAATGATACGATAATGGTCTAAAACCTGTGATATTTCAGTGCATTAAAACTTAATGACTTAATTACTTTGTCATTTCTATTTTTAGATTCTGTTGGACCAAGCACACAGATCTATCTGTAAAACACTACACAATTTTATTAGGAAGTAAGTTAATATTAAGGCTATGTGCTACCCCTTACCCTAAATATTATATTGTAGGGGAAATAAATAATAAGAACCAAAAATCTTAAGTTTCTTTCAAATTTCAAAGTACATGTATCAGTGGTACAATTTGTAAACTACATGTAGAAATCAAGACCATAAGAAACATATCTGTGTTAATAGTATTCCCACCCACTCCAATGAAATAAATATTGATTCCAGTGATATTCGTAAGATCAAGGAGGCTAAGAAGCATTTTGATAAGCTCAGCGATGACATGGACAATGCCCTTGTGAAGCATGCCCAAGCGCCCAAGTCTAAACCACAAGAGTATGAAGATGCACATAACACACTGACAGCTATGAAGTCAGCATTCAGTCACACATCTCTGGATTATGTCTTCCAGGTAAGATAGATGGGGTACTTTACCAGAATATTCTTACCGAGGAGGATTCCTAAAGCTTTTGTTGTATTTATCAAAATCACGAGGTCAAAGATTTATACATAGCTAAGACATGATATATCACATTTCAAACAGATCATTAAAATCATAAGCATTCTTAAAATTTCAACACGAATGGCTACTTTCAGATAATAGAAATTGATGACTCTCATCAGTTTCACAATTTTAATTTGCAGTTGAGTGAAAAACTAAATAGTATCATAATGAATAGCAAGGCACGTGCTTATGCAGATCAAAATGTCAAAACAGTTTCCTCGCAAAAATCAACAAAAATGTTGTATCCTAGAATCTGAATTCAGGCCATCAACCTCATTTAAAGTTTTGAAACAAGATATTCGTTGTTAAAATGCACAATTCGTAGTAACAATATACCTGTTAGCAATGCTACTTTCTAGTTCTTCGTATTATATTTCCAGATGAATATTCTTCATTCCAAGAAAAGATTTGATGTTCTCGATACAGTAAGTATGACATGAAACATTTGAAATTATAAACTATCCTGAGATAACCAATCCAATTTCTGACGTTTGTAACAGTAAGTCTTTATTGAGCATAAAGTATTGTATATTGTGTTTTTCATTTTTATCCCATCGAACGAAGTTCGAAGGGATATAGGGAACGCCTCCATCCGTCCGTCCGTCCGTCCGTACGTCCGTCTGACGTACGTCTGTCCGTACGTCCGTCCGTACGTCCGTCCGACGTACGTCCATCCGTCCGTCCGTACGTACATCCATCCGTCTGTCCGGGCAATAACTCAAATATCGTTGGCCCGATTTTATTCATATTTTGTACACATATACCCTATGGGGGTAGAAGTTCTGCTCGAAAGCCGATTTTCAAAATGGCCGCTCATTTCAAAATGGCGGCCATTTTAGTGCCGATTTTACAGTAATTTAGGTGCAATATGTAAAACTGTAATAGCAATATGTTTTAAATGTAAAAAAAATTATATAGGACATTAATAAAGCTAGAAATGTAGATATTAAAAAAGCACATGGCAGCCATCTTGAAAAATGGCGGCCTTTACTCGTTATTTTACGATTTTTGCTGTAACTCGAAAATTAGCGGAGCGATTTTGTTCATATTTGGTATGTGAATACTATAAGCATGGCACGCTGTCTAATCACACTTTTGGTAGAAGGCGGCCATTTTGAAAAATGGCGGACATTTTGAAAAATGGCCACCATTTTAACTTATTTTACTAAAACTCGAAAAGTAGTGGAGCGATTTTGTTCATATTTGGTATGTGAATACGTATAAGCATGGCATACTGTCTAATGACACTTTTGGTAGAGGGCGGTCATTTTTCAAAATGGCCGCCATTTTAACGTATTTTACTATAACTCGAAAAGTAGTGGAGCGATTTTGTTCATATTCGGTATGTGAATACTGTAAGCATGGCACACTGTCTAATGACACTTTTGGTAGAAGGTGGCCATTTTGAAAAATGGCGGACATTTTGAAAAATGGCTGCCATTTTAACTTATTTTACTATAACTCGAAAAGTAGTGGAGCGATTTTGTTCATATTTGGTACGTGAATACGTATAAGCATGGCACACTGTCTAATGACACTTTTGGTAGAAGGTGGCCATTTTTCAAAATGGCCGCCATTTTAACATATTTTACTATAACTCGAAAAGTAGTGGAGCGATTTTGTTCATATTTGGTATGTGAATACTATAAGCATGTCACACTGTCTAATGATACTTTTGGTTGAAGGCGGCCATTTTTCAAAATGGCCACCATTTTAACTTATTTTACTATAACTCGAAAAGTAGTTGAGCGATTTTGTTCATATTTGGTATGTGAATATTATAAGCATGGCACACTGTCTAATGACACTTTTGGTAGAAGGTGCCCCTTTTGAAAAATGTTTGATGGGATTCGCTACGCTTTGGCGTTGCCGTTGTTCTGGTTTCAATTAATTGCTTTGAATAATAGTATCTCCATCTCATACAATTTTTTAAGTCTTCCTAATGGGCTTTGCACATCTGAAACTACATTCAGCCGTAGGAGCCGACTAAGCAAATATTTACAAGACCTTGGATGCATACTCTCAACTAATTTCATATATTCTAATCACCAAAGTAAATGCCAGACTTACTTTTCTTCAAGACAATGTTGACTTAAACTTCAATATTTCAGATGCTGGCATACATGCATGCCCAGAATGCCTACTTTCACCAAGGCAATGACCTCTTCAATGACCTTGAACCCTACATGAAACAACTGGCCAATCAGGTAATTAGGTGAAGTTTTAATAGTCAACTACTGTATATGGGGTATGATTATCCCACTGAACTTCCTGTTAATGTCTTTATACATTTTGGTATGTCATTGGTGTAGTTTTTATTCGGATACCTCCACTGCCTTGTTATTTCAGGCATAAAGTTCAAAATGAATGATCCATAGGCAACTTATTAAAATTCAGTTGGGATCTGCTTCTCTGTAGATTTGCCATTTTAATGTCACCACCACAGATGTTTTAACAACATGTTGGGGTCTCAATCTTTTTTTGACGGCAGACTGCATTTGACATTCAATGTCTATACCAAATGGCATTTGCTCATAGAAACTATCCTATGGTTTGATTTATACTTGTCCAGTGATTAAAGATGGCATACTTGATGGTGGCTAATCATCTGAGAATTAATAATTCATATTATCCCTCAAAATTATTCCACATTTGTGCTATTTCAAACATAAAATATTGTTAATAAGGAATGGCTGGAAGTTAAAGCATAATGATTTTAGAAAAAAATATTTTGACCATATAACTACTTTGTGGAGTTGTTATTTTATTATTTTCTCCATCGCTCTCTCATTGCTCTCTCTACTCCCCAGGTGGAAGAACTGAGTGCTAAAGCTGCTGTTGACCGTAAAGAGATGGAAGAGAGACATACACTAGTACAACAAAAGGTAAGACATTTTCCTAGCTCCCTTACTTTTGACAGCCCAATGTAGATCCCAATCCATTCCCTACCATTAAACAGTGGTAAGCCACGTTGTTATGGAGACTCTCATTGTTGTGAATTTTGTAACCATGTAACTTTTATGTCACCACATTTTATGTCACCACCAAGAAGTGGTGACATATTGTTACTGTAATGGTTTTTTTGGTTGTTTGCATTGGTGGTCACATGTCTAATAAATTGTTACACTTTTGTGACAATTTTCCAATTATAACAGGTGATGACTGATATTATTATGTAAATGCTTGGTCCTGTTTGGAGATGATATTAAATGTACTTGTATACATACATTCTTCACATTTTACTTTACATTATCACTGTCCAATGCTATATACATAAAAGGCTGCCAAAATATTTTTTATTTTTTACGTAAAGACAGAAACACAATATTACAAGTGTAAATGCCATGTGCATTTAGGTTTAGAATTTAAAAGCAGCAGTATCAAGTGTTGGTGAACCATGATATATCATAGAGTGATCTCTCTACTAGAGACCTTTATGAAGCAAATAGAATCTACTCATCGTAAAGATGGCAGTAAAAACATATACAGGAATTTTGTGAAACTGAAACCCCAATGTATTTTAGGTAGTTTGTTTGCTATGGAGTATGTAGCTCAACCTAGTTATTGCTAACTCATCCTCTTCTAATTGAACTTGACCCCAGAGAGAAAGTGGTAGCATATGAGATGGTATAGACTTACTTACCAACTTGTAAATGCCTCTGTTATATTGCCACTTAACAGTTGCTCCAAGTTTCTTTAATAAGTTTAAGGTCAATGCTCTGACAGTTCTTTGGGGTAATAGTACAAGGATCAAGTACATCCCTTTTTTCTTTGGTTTGACAAAGATTGATATTTCATAAGAAGGAAATATAATCTGGAAACATAATTACTGAAAACATAGATAATGTTGTCAAAAATGCATTTTGATATTCCTTCAAAGGGTGCTTTATCTCAAATCTCAAAACCTGAAATGAAAGGGCTGATGTGCCTGTTCATGTTATGGAGATTACAATCAGGAGAGGTGTCCGTTTCCGAAATTGTCTTGTTCAATTTTCAAGGTTTGTGACCTGATAGCATTACTGAAATTCTAGTTTTCTAGGTCTATCCTTGAATAAGGACTCAAGGTTTGTTTTGTACCTGGTTATAATACTGTTGATCTCCCTCCTGCAAAGGAAACAATGATCATTAACACAATTTCTGAATCAAAAGGATAACCCAAAATAACACAATTGCTCAAGAGAAATATAAACAGAAATTAATAAAAAGAAACATAGCAACACCAAAAAAAGAATCAGTAACATTTGGAATTCATTTTTAATTCAATATCTTAATTTTTAAAAAAACATGGAGACCAACCAATGGTGGCTGTTACACTTTATTTTATGATTTTTGCTTATCTCGAAAAAAGTGAAGCAATTTTGTTGATAAGTGAATACTTATGGTATACTTTTTTATGACACTTTGACAAGTAGGGAGCCATTTTGAAAATTGGCAGCCATTTTTATGTGTTATTTTACTTTTTTTGCTATATCTGAAAAAATAGATACATTGAAGATACATTGAAGCGGGGTATATTTTCTTTTGACAACTTGCTTAAGATGCTTTATGAAAAATGGTGGAAAGAATGATTTTGTTGATATTTTATAGGCCTATGAGTATGTAAATACATGCAAGAATGCTACATCATCTTTGACAATACATGTATGGTAGCCATTTTGATTTCAAGCAATTTGTCTGATTTTTCATGGGATTTGTTTTGCCTCCATCTTGCTGCTATCTAGTTAAAGCACTAAGAAACCATCCCAATTGTCATGTTCCGCTCGCAGTCAAACAACCATTATCCAAAAATAAAGAAAAATTCATAGAGTTTATTGAACTCAGTTCAAACAAATGTTCTCTATCCAGATTCAAGTCCTAAATGGAAGATAATACATTGTTTCTGAATCAAATGTTATGATAAAATCTTAAGAAAACATGCATGCGAACATACTGAGTGACTCTTAAACTGGTTCTGTGAGTGTGTTCTGCCGATGGTTGGTTAGACACTGCTGTCAGGTGAGAACTTAGTGAATTATAGTTCTTGCAGAAATATCAACTTGTCTTTTCCAAATTCCTTCCTGAATACTGGAATTCTTCAAAAGATTTATAATTTATGAATACTTTCAAAATTTGATCAACGTGTGTGAGGTTGTGTTGCAGTATTGTCACATAAATTTTTCTTTTTCGCTTTGATTTTTTTCGTGAAGAAAGGGCCATGGTTTATCGGTGCATCAATGTGATTATATTGCAGGTAATGACGTCAATGAAAATTCCAACTACTCAACTTTAAGTCTGGTACCTGCCAATTTGCTCAAAGATTCATATAACTGACTAAAATTATGATGAACATCCTTAAAACTTTCTCAACAATCTAGATTAGTTTTGTTGGTACTTTTGGTTCAATGAACCATCAGATGAATTTAGGTTCAAAGCTTAAAAACATTTTCAGATTTTTTTTGGTAAGCGAGAGTGAAAGAGAATTTTAGACTGAGTTTCAAAAATTGTGGACTTAGCATAATTTTGTATATGGGGTTATAGCCTATTTTACATACTTCAGGATTCAACCATTATTTGTTTAAACAGTTTTATTCATTGTTTCATTTCAGAAGATTGATTGGTGGGAATTGTTTTGGAAATGTTGGTTTAAGTGGAAGTATGTCAAATAACATATCATATTTTTTTTTGTTTGCATTTTGTATGTATATAAGTTGCATCTAATATCCATTTTCTTTTAGCTAAATATAAATATTCATAAATGAATTTTAACATCAGAAATTAATTATGGATTTTTGGTGAGTTACTCGGAAAAGAGGCCCAATTGTTTCAAAAGGGGCCAATATTTTCCAAAAGCACCCAACATTTTTACCATATAGAAAGAATTTTCAATATTCCTGTATTTGAAGTCCAACTTTTAAATGAAAAAACATGTATTTAATCCGCTCATCTTCGCATATAGCCCCTCTTATAATGTATCAAAAGGATGAATATTGGATGACATATTTTGGAACCTTTTTGCAATTTGCATACTGATGCTTTGCACTTGTAAATTAATATAACACTTGTGCATACTAAAACCACACTTCATGGTTACACATAGCTGATTTAGATTGTTTGTTTTATGTTTTAATTCATTTTCTGTTATTTCTAATATGTGTTTTTCTTTTCCCGATGTTGCCCCTTGTTCTGTCTGGTTGATGCAAATGCCCATAAGTTGATTTTCCCATCTGTCAGTATGCAGTCAAATTTAACAATTATCATCAGATGTTTTTCTCAAATTCTTTCTCACATTCCGTGTTTAAATCTACAATTAGCTTTCCCTGCCATGTCAATAAGGTTACTAGACGGGCCATTTGTAATACATCGCTCTGGCCATTTGTCCGAGAAAATCATGAAAGAAGGAAAAATAATGTCTCCCGCAAAAGTGTAATTGAATGGCGAAATTCTGAGTTTTAGATCTCGGCTGATTTCGAAGATTTCATTTTAATGTTAAACAAACGCCAAAAAACTTCAAAGCCTATGAAGTTAATTTTCCAGGAAGAGCGAATGTCTGAATGTCTGCAGACCAATCTGCACGAAACAATATTATTTTTGGCTAACCCTGAAATGATCGTTTTAACAAATGGTATTTTAGTTGAGAACAATTTCAGGTGTTTCCGTTAACTCCCAAAGAATGATGCTATTTTCTCGTCTCTATTTTTAAGCCACATATTAGTTATGTATATTATAGCTTCTCTAAATAGATTCTACTCCAGATCTGTACTTAATAAACAAGTATTCTTACTTATATCTGGTCCAAAAATATACTTATACCCATGGGTATAATATTTTAGTCTTTTTCCTTATACCTGGTCCAAAAATATACATAATACACAAGGGTACATCATTTTAGTTTGAGTTAATTATTTGTTCTATGAAAGGTGAAGAAAATGAGATTTTGGAACCTGGAAAAGAATCGTTTAATTTGAAAATTTGATCTTTTGCTTTGATTCAGTAATCCATGGTTAACTTAACCAGAGGCTTAGTTTTCAGGGATTTGGTTAAATGGGGCTGACAATTTCCTTTTGCGGAAATCAACCAACATTTTCATCAGAACTTTATTCGAAGTTATTATGTTGAATTTGTATCAAACAATATGACCTGCAACCAACATGGTGTTTTGGGTCTCAGAGGAAAATAAGATATTGATGTTTGTTATTGTAAATCAAAAACTAATTTTCATAATCTAAAAAAACATCCAGGATATGGCAGAGTATTTTATTTACTTTTCATGGAAAATTACTTTTTGGTGGACGTTAAGTTCACAGGAACAATAAATTTTATAAAATTGTCACATCCTAAGGTAGGCACGGTACATATTACTGATTGTCCAGTGCCTACCTTAATTGCAACTTTTCTTTAACCTGTTCCTAAACCAGTTCTACCAGTCATCAATGTCTAATTATATTCTCTTGTTTCTATTAACAGCAGATTAAAGTGTTTAGTAATGTAATTTTAACAACATTATATCCAGGGTGCTCTGACCCCGAATAGTTAACCCAAATGACCTCGACTTATTTCACAAGCCTCTACTACTTTTGTTTGTTTTAGACTAGGTTTTATCCTGAAGATATGACATGGTTCTCCACTGTTTAGTCTATAAGGCAATCACCTTCTGATATGTATACAAAGGAACAGGAAAATAAGAAAGAAATCGGTTTGTTTACAGTGCTCTTGATTGTTGAATTGCCCTTTGCCAAAGTTATGAAAAATGATGCTTGATTTATAATTATTTCTGCTGCATCTGTGTCTAATTTATTCTTACATAGTGTAATGTTCCCCCATGTATGAGCAGCGATATATACATTGTTCTGCATTATTCTCTAAAGAGATTCTTTTTTGTAGGTTATCAGTAAATTCAAGCTATTTCCATGTATACATGTACTTCATGAATTTGTGAAACAACTTTGCATTTGATCTATTAACCCTGCCAGCCTACTTGCATCACCCTAGGCTTTTTGAAACATCAGAAAATGAATTGTCTGTTTTTCAGGATGGTGTACTACAGGAAGTATTTGTCTTACTATACTGTTTGTTATACATCCATTCCTATATTATATAAAAACTCCATCCCATTGTACTTAATTTGATACAACTGCATTTACTTGATGACATTGATTCAGCTCACATTGATTTTGCTGACATTGATTTTTGGTGACATCGATTTAGTTTACATTGATTTTGATGACATTGATTTTGATGACTTCAATTTTGCTGACATCTATTTTGATGACATAGATTTTATACAGTTTTGATACAGTTTTTATAATGAGACAGCTTATTGCTTATAGCTAAGACAACTGACTTAAGTACATATAAAGCTGACATAATTTTGGTATGGATTAATTAAATCAGGAAACACTGTATCAGGTGTATGGAGCACAGGATATTGAGGTTTTCAGATGTTCCATAGATGAAGCCGTATGTTTTTCTTGACAGAGCAATCAAAACATGAATTAACTTCTCAGCTGGCGCTAGAACTTCCTGACCTTGGATAAATATCACACTTTGATTTTTTCGAACACAGGGGAATATGACCGTGGATAAATATTTGTAAAGCAGATACATGTCTGCTAGGTAGGTAGCTAGGATTGCACTGATAGACCTTATAATCGGTACCCCTGCTAAGGATTTGAGACCACCTGAACAAAATGGTATTACCGCGAAATACATTTGCAAACCAGATGAAAAGCTCTATCAAAAGAAATTTAAGTCAATGAACGAGAGTTCAAATGTGCCAAATGCCAAATGTGCAACAAAGGCTATTAATGTGTTGAGATTATCATATTTTTACGGTCTTTTTGGTCTCAACATTCTTTGTCATGCCAATTTTCTAAAAATATTTTTGGAAAGATCAACTACAATTCTACACTGTTCTTTGCTGCCATTTAAATGCAAGCCCTTCTTGTATATATAAAACTAAAAAAGTATTTTATTGATACTATTAAATTTTATTCCTTTAAGATTTACATTCCTAATTTCTAGATGATGTTAATAGTGTTTTAAGCCAGGAATAAGGGGTCATTTAATCATTCATGCATTTTCAACCACAAAGAACCATCTAAAACATTGGTCCCTTTTAAGAAATGCAACTGTCCGTCTTCTTAGCGACAATTTTTTTTGATTTTTACACATCAAAACATATATAATACATTGTTCATCCTCATTTTCATTTGAGTTAATCAAAATGTACAATTATGATTATATTACAGTTAATCAAATTATGAATCTAGGTCTACTCATATAAAAGTATTTTACTTTGTACATCATGTTCTATGTATAAGCATTATATAAGAAAAGATTACATTTTCACATTTAACACATTGACATATATGAACAGGTTATAGAAAAGAGACTCGGTACATATGTGAATCTGTTGGAAGTTATTGCGGCATCTAAATATGCAGACAAAACAACCAATGATTAAAAATTCCATGATTTTTTTATGATCATATCTCTGAAGGAATTTCTTCAAACCCATAAATGGCCAGCCACTTCTCATACTGTCAAATGTACACAAGCACAAACATGAATAAAATAAAATGAATCTATAAAATGAATGAATTAGATTTTCAAATAAATGATGTCATCTTATATATTTTTAAGAAGACTCAACTCAGAAAAAAGGAGAGAAATGTTAGATTAAAAAAAATTAAAAATTGGAAAATCAAAAAAGAAGAATGTCTTGTGTGAAGTGTTTCATTGCTCTAGCATCCTATTGTCATAGAAAACCTGCCCCAGAATATTCCTCTGACTCACCAGGTTCTGCATCATAGTCATCTTCTGCTGTTGTAGAACCAACATCACCTTTATGCTTTCGGCCCTCATTGTGGTCTTCAGCATTGTTTATATTATCATTGTTTGTTTTCTCATGAGGTACTGTGGTTTGAATATTTTCCTCAATAAACTCTATATCATCATTGTCTCCACTGTGAACTCTGTCATTAGCAATTGTTTTTGGTGTTACCAGCGTCCTTGGTGTTGTTTTCATTTGTGTTGTCATTCTTGGTGTTGTTGTTGCCCTTGTTGTTATTTTTGGTGCTGTTGTTATTTTGTTATTGGGCTTATTGGCATATCTATATCTTTCCTTGTTTCTGTATTGTGCGTAAGAGTTAATATTCGTATTTGACTTTTTCTGTGTTGTTGTTATCATTGTTGTTCTTGTTGCAGCTGTTGTTATTCTAAGTTTAGGCTCATCGGCATATCTATTTTCAGCTTTATTTCTGTATTTTACATAAGAGTTTACATTTGTTCTTGGTGTTTTCCGTCTTGGTGTCACTTTAATCCCAACTTTTATTGCAACTTTTGGTTTGTTTACAATTGGTGCCTTGGGTCTAGTTTTAATTTCTACATTTGTTGTTCCTTTTACAGTGACATTATTTCTGATTAGGTGATTTGATATTATCTGTTTAGCTTTCTCATAATGTTCATTTTTCTCATCATTCAATGAATCTAGAGATGCAACAATTTGTTGTCTGTTATTTTGATCTTGTTTGTTTACAATTGGTGCCTTGGGTCTAGTTTTAATTTCTACATTTGTAGTTCCTTTTACAGTGATGTTATTTCTGATTAGGTGATTTGATATTATCTGCTTTGCTTTCTCATAATGTTCATTTTTCTCATCATTTGATGAATCTAGAGATGCAACAATTTGTTGTCTGTTATTTTGATCTTGTTTTAATACTTTTACAGTGTCTGAATCTGATGTTTTAACAATTACTTTGAAGCCATTTATTCTAAAACTTGTTTTCTTCTGTACTTGTCCATTCTCTCTCTCAATTGTTTCAGCTTTATTTGTGTCAATTTCGAGAATATCTTTTCCATTTACTCGGCGAGGGTTGATTACTGGTTGTTCTGTGATAACCTCATTTCTCATGATATTGTCAGCATCATGGTTATTGTTTGATGTAGGGATTGCTTCAGTTATGTTGTCTTCAAAATCATTTGGTTCGGTTATTTCATTCTCTGTTGCATCAGTATGTGTTATGCCATTGTAATGAGGGCTTTGTGTTTGTGTATAGGGTTTTATTTCTCTTTCACTTGCAATAGATGTAGCCTTCTCAGGTTTATTTTGTGACTGGGTCTCATAATCCTTTTCGTTTTTCTCAGCCATTGCCTCTTTAAAGTCCTCCTCATCATAATAATAATAGTCATCAGGTATAGTGTTTTTCTCTTCATCAAAGTCAACATTCTCATCTACATCATAAATTGCCTTTCCCTGCATCCATTCAGGGGTCATACATTGAATTTCATTCCCCAAATAAAAGTTCACATTGGTTTGGTTACGTATCCAGTTTCTGAGTGTAAGGATATTGGCGTCACATCGCCAGGGATTACCTGATAGTTTCACAACTTGGATGTTCGGGAAATATGATGGGAAAAATTCTGGTAGAGTTTGTAATCCATCGTACATTAAGTTTAGATCCCTGACTGAATAAAGAGTATCGAGGTAGTCAGCTGACTTGACTATCCCCTGGGCTATACTGGGGCTATTATAAAGGTCAAGGTATTGCAAGTTTCTTACACCACGGAAAATGTCAGGATACATTCTGGCGTTAGTTGGCACATGTGACATTTGCAAAGTTCGTAACTTTGAAAGTGGCTCAAAACATTCAGTACCCATCTTTCGTATAGGGTTTCTTGACAGATCTAATTTTTCCAAGTTAGTTAGATTTTCAAACGAGCATTTTTTAACGTCAGAAATGTAATTGGCTCCCAAGTCTAGAGTAATGAGGCTGGTCAGACCACTAAAGGTACCATGACATATATTGGTGATGTTGTTCTGCTGGAGGTTTAAGAATTTCAAATTGGCATTGTGGATGAAATTGCCATGTCCCAGATTGTGGATGCGGTTATTTTCTAGGTACACTCCCTCTATAGATGCTGATATATTTGTAGGCACATTTATCAGTCTGTTCTTGCTCAGCCATAACTCTTCCAATCTCGGTAGCCTGGAAAATACATCACCATCAATCCACACAACTTGATTCTCATTAATATTAAGTTTTTTAAGTGTTGAGTTTGGCATGAAATCAGTTGCAACAACTGAAGTGAGATTGTTCTTTGAGTAGCGGAGTTCTTTGACAGACCTGGGGAGGCCACCAATGATGAGCCTGAGCCCACAGTTGGTGAAGTCAGCCAGTGCAAGCCTGCTGTTGGCACTGAATCTCAAGTAAGACATCCCAACCAGGGGATTGAACTTCAGGAGTAAGTACTGCAAGTTAGGCAGATCCTTAAATGCACTTGGATGTATGAACGATATCTTATTCTTGGATAAATCTAGTAATTTTAATTTCGTATTGTGTTTGAAGTCATTTTCATTGATCGCTTTCAATTTGTTGCTTGCTAAGTTAAGGATGGACAATGCACGTAAGTCCTCAAGAGCATCCCCAATTTTCTCCAACTGGTTAGTAGCCAGGGAAAGTGTCCACAAATAACGAGCCCCGTGAAAAGTATTCGCTGTAACTTTCACAAGAGAGTTCTTACTTAAATCCAGCATCATTAACTGTCTCATCTTCATTAATACTCCATCATCAATGTGCGCAATCTTGTTACCCCCAAGTAGCAGTCCCTGGAGGTTTTCAAGTTTTGGAAATGTAGAGTTCATACTCAACTGTTTGATAATGTTGCCACGGAGATTGAGATAAACTGTTGGGATAGGTATATCCAGGGGCACGCTACGCAACATGACCCCATTACAGAAGATTTGGTTATTCTGACACATGCATTTGTAGGGACATTTAGATCCTGAAGGAGCATGGTCCCTCCCAGGTATAGGGCTCAATGGGTAAGCAGTCACATATATAGGTATCAACATACAGCATAAAGCCAGATGTAAAATCCATATTTTCAAATCTTTCATCTCCATCTCCTTATGTTAGCTATAATTTATCTCCAATGTTGTCGTGGTTGTCTTTATTTTTATTTTCCGATATCCACTTGAAATATTTTCCTTATTTATTGATATTAGCATAGAAGCTCAATATTATTAATTAAATCCAAAAATGTTTTAAAGAAATTCTCGTTTTCACTAGTTGTGTTAAAACTGTTCAGTATTTATTTAATCCTTTGATTGTTATTTCAGTACTTGTTTTGAAGAGAGGCATCTTTAAAACTTATGTTATCATGATCTAATACATTTTACAAAAATTACAGATTGATAAATTTGAACAGCTTCTTCTCACACCAGCCTCTGTATACTTAAAAATAACTCCACTTGCTTCTACTGCAGTTTTCTTTCCAAAAATGTTTTATTATTTTCGTAATCCAACTTGATAGTTTATGTCAGTTTAGCATTTTATTGAGATAATTTCCTCTTAAATTGTTATCGTTCATTGAAATTTCTGTAAATTGAGAAAAAGTGTTTATGGCCCCCAGAGAGCTGACTATTAGGAGAGTGATGTTTATTTCCTGGTGCACAATTAAGCACTTTTTAAAACAATGAAGCGCTACATTTCTGCAGGCTTAGAGGCTTGCGTTGTAGGATGTAACATTAGCTAACTGCAAGGCATCAATCTGTATTGTACAAGATTCTGTCTCTACCATTCACAGCGGCACACATGACAACCTGTATAATTTGGTTCAATATTTGAAATCACCAATTTTGCAGACATGGATTCATTTGCTGAGTGGTCAAAAAATGTTAATTCTTATTTAAGGAAGAAACTGAAAAATTGTTTCACATCATGTAAATTTTATTCAATTGCATCATTCTGTAAGTATCATATTTAAAATAATGTTTACTTCAAACATATGCATAGTGACCATGGAGTTGTAGTATAGGAAACATGGATATAACATACAAATGATAATTTTGCATATAATAAATCCGTACTTATTTTAATTTATATTTATTATAATTAAGTTATATTATTCATAACTTTACTTTGAACCAAGTTGAGTTCTATTGAATTTAGAAGGAATATGTTGTAAGGAGTGAAATCAAGTTAAAAAATTGAAGCGCATAACAAAAACATATGTTACAAGGAACCTATTACCAAAACTAATATATTTCTACACTTTTTTCAGCTCAATAAATTACACCCAGCAGTTCATACAACCGCAACCCCTTGCTTGGTTATCTCAATATTCCTGAATAAATTGCAAAATAATCAAGTTTGCAAATAAAATCTGAAAATTTTATGGACCAGCATGAGAGGTGCCTGAGCTATGCAGAGGTACAAATGGATAGAAATATTATTGGTTCAGAAATAGTATGTTTGTTTTGACCATTAACATGTCAATTGTGTGTGGTATTCCAGTCAAACTGTTGCTTCTTATTCAGTGTAACTCTTAACGGATTCACTGACTCAACCACATGGTGTGAACTTTTTGTGACTTCTTTATTTGGTAGGCCTACATGAGAAAATATTATGAAAATAGAATATTTAGCACCAAAAGAACATTCTTGTGGTTTTGTTAAATACAAAAATGTCATTTCTAATTAATTATCAAACAAGATAATATGGCACCAGAATTGAAGTTTTCAGTAACTCCTCATTAACAATACTTGTTTTCAGATAATTATGGCTATTATCAGATATTTCATTTTGATGATAAGTCACCGGAAAGGATGGTAGATTTTTTATTTGTTTTCCAGTGGATCAAGCAACAATTTATTCTGCTAATCTGACATCAAGTTCTTCGTTTTCAATTTGTCTGGAATCATTAAAGCTTGAATTACCAAATAGAGAATTAATGTATCTGGCAGACAGATTTTAATATATTAGGTGCATGTAAAAATAGTCTCAATTTTACGTATCCAAAATTACGTATCCAAAGTGATATCATATTTAAAAATCTGCATAAAACATGACATCTAAAATATGGTTTTAAAAGGTTGTGTATCAATTTTGAAAAAAAATGTTTTTCTGAAAATGTGATTTCTTACAGTTTAGACCATAAATAAATGAGTCATGGATTTGCTGAAGAGAGATTTTTCCTTGTTAAATATAAGAGCATTTCAAGAGGAGGCCATACATCTGATGAGAGTACAAAATGTAAAATATAAAAAAATTTGGTGATATGTATTGAGACAGAATTGGAAACTATGGGCTTTCAAACCACCATTGTTTGGAAATGGTGATAATATCGACTACTAATTTATTTATGGTCCAAACTGTAGCTTGGGTAGATATCCCAATAGAGTTCATGTCATAAATTCATGAAAGTTAAATATCTTGTTTTAGTAAACAAATGATAATTATATTATGTTAAACTTATATTTTTGTTCAAGCTTAATGGAGCCTTCTACATTTTAACATTGAATTATACAAGCTAGCCAATGAGTGGGGAAACTTGTACTATTTTCAACTTGGTTAATAGGGACCTTAAACGTGCAATGTTTTTCACAACCTTAACATGAATGGAAAATATTTAAGCGATGCATTTGTATGGGTGATGAGTCATACCTATAGGTTGACGTTTAGATATTATATGCAAGCTAAAATTGCCTATTATCAAAGACACAAGACTTGAATATAAGAATTGCTTAAAAGCACCCTGAAGGCCAGAAAGTAGTTGATGACACTCCCTTTGAGTAGATGAAGCTCTCTTTTAAAAGACTTCCACAGTGAGAGATACACTTCCGTGTTGCATGCACAAATGTATGATACAAGAAAGGATTTATCAGTTTCAAGGTTTTAAACAACAACTGGTCTGGTAACGTTCTGTTCTAATTAAAGATCCCATTTGTCTTAAATAGTACAACCCATTCTGAACTTGTGATTCAAAACTTGACACACGGTGTAACTAAATATTTCCTGGTCTAGATCTGGTCCTGCAACTATTCTATATGGTTCAAAAAAGTAAAATACTTTATAGCGTTTATGATATTAGCTATGTATAATGTATATTTGGTATTTCGGGCAAAGAAGTCAAATACCTTATTCGCCATTTCAAAATTATATCATAACTTACCGTCCAAAACACACCAGCCTTATTTAATCTATTGAGATGAGGGGAAGAAGGATCTGCATTATAAAAACCTCAAAAAGTCACAGTAAAATTTAGAATTTTTGTCATATCCAAGTCAACATTTTGTCAATTTTATTTTCAACTTAACAAGGCTAATCTTACATATTGAATGGCAATCTGAGTTTTCTCAGAAAAATCTCGGAAATAAGTGAGCAAAATTGATTTCTCATTTTCCCAGTTTCATCCCCCTATCTCCCAAAACCAAGAAAAAGTATTTTAAAAGTCATTTTTCTACCTTTTCATTCTTTTATTTCTATTTTACATTAGTTTTAATTCTTAGTTCCAAACTGAAGCTCAAGAAATACATGCATTTCTGTTTCTTTGATATATATCAAGAATGCATTGAAGTTATTTTAAAGCATTTTTTCTTTTGCCACATGAACAAATATTTGCACTATGGCTTGGGTTAAGCTAAATCAATTGAACCATGAGGAGGTGATTCATGCTTAACATAGACAGTGAATATTTTCAGATAATGTTTCCAAAGATCACAGACTCATCAATATTGCCATCCAATTAGATTTTCATGTGATGAAAAAATGAAACAACTCAAGGGTTCTGATGATTTATGGATTTAGTTTTAATGAAATCAAAAGTGAAATTTGTTCAGTGCTGTCAGACAACATTTATTAGTACTGTATCATGTATCAATGATATTATTTTAAAGGGGTATAACTCATTGCAATAACCCCCCTTTGTCTTTATCCTTCCAAACAGTAGATAAGAGGGGCTCTGGTACACCAGAATGGGTATAATTAATTACATGGCCAAAGAGAGAGGAGAAATGCCATAAATGTGCCATACACGATACACTGATAATTTAAAACAGAAGTTCATCTTTGCATCATGGGAGGGACATGGCATGACGGGAGGTCTTTCCCCTCTACATAATGATAAGAATATGGAACTATAATTGCTGAAAATTGAGGAATTTTCAAGATCAGTATCATCTAATCTTATTCATTGGCTGCCCTCTTCTTCCACTTTTTTACTACCCCAGGCTATTGTTTAGGTAATTATGGTAATAGGGAGCTTAAGCTTGCACTGTTTTCGACCACCTAAACATGAACGCAAGTTATTTAAGAGATGCATTTGCATGGGTGATTAGTCATATGTATCGGTTTGTGTTTCGATTTTATATGCAAGCTTAAACTGAATATTAGACTGTTAGGATATAAGGGGTTTTATGTTTGTAATCTTTGATTCACTGCCATGTTTTTCATCTGTTTATTGTGTCTTTAATTCCCATCCACTTTGATGATGATTTTAGTATCAATTTGTCTGTCAGGAAAATGTTAACGTTCCACTCAGTCAGTGAATTAAGCTAGCATCAAAGCCTTCAGTTTGTTTTAGTAATACCTGAATGACTAATTTAGCTAATATAAACATTGCAGATGTTTTTCATTATTTTCATTAATTATATTACTATGAGGTATGTTATGTTGAAAAACATTCTGCGATGCATAAAAAGTAACAACAAATATTAGAGCTAACTTTTGTTGCAATGGTAAGTCAAAATATACTGCTTGAAAGGAAACATACTTAGTATGTGAGTGATGAAAAGAGAAATCCAGGTAACGATTGAAATCATTTTGATTTGATCAGGTTTTAATGGGAAGTTAATGGATGTATATTTATAGATAATCTTAAGTAAAATGAAGTTATTAAAAATTAAGTGTATTGACCCACATTAATGGTAAAAAAACAATATTTTACTGCTCTTTATTTGTGTGTCTGTAATTCTTTTGTGTGCGTCAGTAATATATTTGTTAACTTCTGTAACAATTGAGATTCCGATAAATCAAAAGAAATCTCAAGTCTGTGGTTGGCATAATAAATTAATATTTTATTATGCATAATTACATGTTCACGCTATGGTTTAAAGTAACTACCTTCTCACTTCTAGCCTATTTATGTGATATATGGATCATCTCTACAAGGCAAAATCCCTTCATTATGTCAAAATAATTGTTTTTATGTGAAAATGTTGGCGTTTACTTTTGAGGTAAGCAGAGAGGGAAGTTTTAATGATGTTGAAGTGTCCTATTATAGAGATCTATGACAACTGCTGACTCCTGCATAAGATAACTTATGGGTTTTCGTGACAGAAATCAACATTTGCAGGTCGCATCTCAGCAGTATGTACTTTCAAGATAATTATATGGTTGATAGAAAATGTCAGAGGTTTTCTTGTCCCTTGAGTAATGACACAATCTGCCTGATTTCATCCTAACTTTAGGAAATGAAGCTGGAGCATTTCTTTTGTGAAATCAAAACCGTGGTAACCTACGCTACTGTGGATGGTGTGTTTGGAAAAGTATTATTGTAATCAAGGATCTGGTAGCCATGGTGATGTGCACAGGGTAGCAACAATGTGCTTGAAAAATCAGGGATTTTCAAAATTGCTCATAAAGTTTTGAAATGTCCAAAAAGTGAAAGAGAAAGCCACAACGTTTAATTCTGCATTCTAAAGTGGGAGCAAAAGAACTTTTATCAAACCTCAGATAAGATCTTGCAAAGGAACAAGATCCTCAATGTATAATTATGCTATGATATATATTTTTTTTGTTATTCCCTTTGCTGAAGTTTGACTTTTCATCCTAACTATTCATTATTTATTGTCAAATCAAACACAAGGGGCAACATTTGAAACCTAAGCATTTAAACCTCTTGTAATTCTTAATTCACAATTGAAGCGAAGATCGAATAAATTAGAAATACAACCATGTAGTTTTATTTTTACTGCATATTTTATAATGTTATCATTATTACTCTTTTAAGCTGATCGAGCCTCTCATGTGGCTGTATATTTTTATGCAACAATCTTTCATGTTGATAAGAAATTTTCTTCTTTCAATAGATGGCAATATGTTTAGAGATAGAAAGAAATGATGTGGTGCCATCTTTATGTTCAGAATGAAAATGCTTGTAATTCAAATCTACATCAATTTATTCCAGGTGTGATATTTTAACTGTTGCTTAAATTTTCTATTTATATTTTTTGTATAACAAGGAAAGATGAGACAAGAAATTAAATCAAAACATTTCTAATAATCAATAATTCATGTAATTAATAAACCTTTTATAAACCTTTTGTTAAAAAAAGTTCCAATTGATTATCACATGAACAAAACTAAAATCTATGATCCTGTAAAACATAGAGAATATAAAAATAAAAGAATGCATAATAGTTTATATTGTTTGAGGTGCCATCTATTAGGCATTTGTTTTTCATCTAAACTATTCTTTTCCTTTACTTTTTCTTTCCTTCTGAACATCTTCAATTCAACAGAGAGAGATGCTATGAGTGTCAGAATGTTCCCAATATATATATGCTATATTTTAACTTAAGTCTAACTAGTTTAACTTTCCTTGATAATTTAGCATACAATTGATTATACAACCCGTATGCATCTATTTCGATATATTTGATTATGTAAACATGTGACAAATATGTAGCTGTTTCTGACTTAAATAAATATATATTAAAAAAAAAAAATTTTTTAACTAGTCTTGGAAGGTTATAGTACTCCCGAGTGAGTAACAGAAAGTTAATCAAAGGTATTCATTGATGCTTAACTGTATAGAATTACTGTAGTAGTTCTCTATTTTGTGATTTCCATGTTATTTTTAGCAGTAAGGGTATATGCTATCAGGGTATAAACTCATCAATGTTGCACTATCTCTCGCTAAAAGGCCTTCTAAAAGCCTCTTGTATTTTGCAGCTCCTTTGATTTCATTTTTTAGAGTTATTTTACTGTAAACCTCTCTAAGTCAGCAACTCACAGCCCTTCATTTAATATCCTTTGTTCTGTCAAATAATTGTGATATCATTTTTGGGAGAATTGATATTTAATTATAGGCACATCTCATAATTTCAGTTCCATTTATTTGGCAAAATTTAGGACATAATCGGCCAGGAACATAAGTTGTTTTACAGTAACAGAGATACTTGGATATTTCTTGAATGTTTTATTATCTTCTTTGGTCAGTGTACCAGATTAAGCTATTAATAGACACAACTTTTCACTATGACTGTAGTAAACTAAGACTTTTTGAGAGTTCTCATCATTTGTTTTGGGAATTCAAATAGGCGAATGTAAGAATTAAGTAGATGCAAGAATCCTGAATACTCTAAATGTGGCTCATAACACTTTGAGAAGATAGTTTTATCTCAGGAAGGAAACATTACCCCATTACCATAGAGTAGCTATGTGCCTAGTTTTGCAATTTGCAGAATCTGGTAGACAATATAGACTTGTACAGTGTACAATATAGACTTGTACAATGTACAATATAGACTTGTACAATGTACATGTATATTGTTATATAACTAAAACTAACATATAACTACTAACAGAACTTGTTACATGTACAAGTGCTAAGGATTATGGATGGGGATTTTGAGCAGCATTATGTCTCCTAGCTGTCAATAAAACAGTATTCTAAATGTGAAGACAATGTCTGCAGTTCCATATAAGCATCTTATTGAAGAGGTAAGAAATATACCATATTTGGTAACCTCTGGACTAAAAGAAATTTTAATTAAATTATTCATATACAATACATGAAAGGAATATTCAAGGATTGAGTAGTCATCTCTGATTAAGAAGAGAGTCTGAATGGTTGTGTCACACTATTTATCTGGTTATCCAAGTTACAGGTTACACAATTTACACAGGTTACAAGTTACACCAACTGAAGTTAAAGTCAAGTTATACAATCAAGTTAAAGTCAAGTTTTACTTGTACAATCAAGTTACAGTCAAGTTAAAGGTCAAACAGGCATCAAGTTACGCAGGTCAGTCACAGGTTACCAGGTTACAAGTTACACAAGTATCCACTAAAAAATGAGGGGGTGTAAATCCTTTACAGTATAGTAAAGTGCATTGAGGGGTTAATTCTAAAATATTTCTGCTTGGAAGTATATTATGAATAAAATGTTTTTCTGTATCTCAAGAATTTTATTAAAAGAAAGGTAAATGAGTCACCACATGTGCTGTCAAAGCTGAACTTGAAAGATAACAATTATCAAAATAGCAAAAATTAAATTACATTTTAAATGTTAGCCTGACATTATTATTGTAAATGATAAGCTAGGTTTTGATTGCAAAAACATCAGAGGTCTCTCAGTTAAAATAAAACATTTCTTATTTTGTATATTTATCTATAATTAATAACTCTTTAGCTAGGCATTAGAGGGTATTCTGTACTCCAATAGATAGATCAGGCTGTGGACCCCATAATGCCCATTTAAAAAAATTGTAAAATCTTTTTTTAATTATTTGTTGCAAAAATTATATCTTTTACAAATCTTTCTTTTGTACCATTATGCTAATTGACCCAAGGGGCTAAGGTTGGTTTAATGAGTGATCTCTTTTCAAAATCAAAGTGCGAAAAATGATCTTCAACCTTTGGCAATGTTAAACTGTCATTATGCTAATAAAATAACGGTCTAATAGTTGTGATATGTTCGTACAGTACATGATAGCAAAGTGAACTGTACAAACTACCAAGTTTTACTCTATATGAATGGAATGAATTTATCTAAATAAGGAAGTAACTTTTAAGCATCATGAAGTCATAGGGGTGTTGGCACGGAATACAGAATTTAATCTTAAGGACCCCAAGACAAGGGACATTAAATATTCTCTGACGGGATATACTTATAGCTCTATTTGATGACATTGAACACGTGAAAGGAGTATATTATGATGATGACATACTGAGAGTTGAATAAAAATATTTGGATAGAAACCCCAGCTATTGTGTAGTCTTTATCTGAGATTAATATTGATTGTCTTGTACTTGATAAGGAGGACTTTTACAATGTACAAGTCAAGTATAAGTCTAGCTCTAATCAAATAAACAATGATATGTCATCATTAAGGTTCCACCTGCTGTATAGGTGATATACTTACCAGAAGGAACAACTGTTCATCATTCTATCAGAGATGCATGTATAATATAAACAATTCCTAAAATGGATGGAAATAATTTCTTGCGCAAGGTTGTAAAACAATATGAGACTTTAAAAAGATGGACTCAAATAAGAACTTCAGTAAGTTATATTTTTAGAGGGAGTGCATTATATACCATTTGTGATACTTGTAGTGATTTCTATTAATCATTTAGTGTTCAGGTTTTGATGGGTCATGTCTGATCTTCTATGGTAGCTTTTCTGACTTGTGTTATCATATAAAATAATCAGGCGTTGCATTCAAACAGTATTTCAGGGTCAGGAATCTTGTAGTTGATCACTAACCTTGAATTCTTTTGATATTGTTCATGAAATGAACTTTTTATATTAAAGGAACTAGAAGAGAAAGGTTGAGAGTTAGTTTTAAAAAAATGGTCACAATTTTACAGCATGCTTCCTGATTCCATGTCACGCTTATTTTCTGACAGTCTAACAGTTTTGACTTTTTTCAGGAACTTGTCTCTTAGAACTCTAATATACTCTTGTATACCCTACCTTTTACCTGAATCGAATGTATTATATGTTTATTATATATAATTGTAAAACTTGCAAATCTTATAATTCTTTTCCTCTACTATATTTTTAGGAGGTGGTTGAAAGTAGCGATGAAGAGGCATCAAGTGAGAATGAGAGTGAGGCTGCGGACATAAAGATGGAGGGATACCTATTCAAACGCACCAGTGGCAAGTTCAAGTCATGGGTCAGGTAAGTGTCATGTACAGTAACACCAACGCATTACCAAATATGATAGAATTAAGAGTTGCAGTATAAAGAGTTTAAATACAGTATTGACTATCATACTGTATTATGATACTGTAAAACATTACTTATGGGCATTGTTAGGTGAATGCTCACCAGAAAATGTACATCAAATACCTTGACCAGTCAGATTTGACCATAGGCCAAAGTTTTATCATTAGAATAATTTTCAACTAGGCTATTAACTCTATTGTTAACCATTGTCCTATGTATTTTCAAAGCGCACTCATACTAAATTATTAACTACCTTCTAACCTATCAAAAATCAAGTATTTTCTCTTATACCCATAATGCATCTGTACATTGCAGAAGGTACTTCATGATCCATGAGGATCAGCTGGTGTATCGTAAGAGATCCAAGGATAACCTGACCATTATGGAGGAAGATCTCCGATTGTGCCTTGTAAAGCCACATGTAGAGCTTGACAGGAGGTTCTGTTTTGAAGTTGTCTCTCCAACCAGGTAAACATTCCATTCTTGAACCAGCTGTAGGAAATTATTTCTTTGCTTTAAGATAATTGTTTCAAATGAGAGGACTCTGAGAGGACTTGTATGAAGAAAATATGAGAATATATCAAGCTTAGTCTCTAAATGCCAGATTTTAAGTCATTTATAGAAGTTTTGGATCGATTTGAAAAGAAAGGCTGAAGATTTTTAGGAGAGAATCAGGCATATATTTTTTTTGCAACCGAATCACAAAATTAGGATATCCTATAACTATATAAATCTATTATTGCATTTTTACCCCTTTTGCCCTGGGTGATATGATTGCATTTTAATATTTGAGATTGTTCTAGGAGTCACATGCTACAAGCAGACTCTGCCGAGGAGTGTTCTGCCTGGATCACTGCCATACAGACTGGGGTTAGTCAAGCATTCAGAGATAGAAGCAGGAGTTTACCAACTAAAGAACTTGAGCGGGTAGGTGCACTGGGCTCATGGTGCTTTCATATTCATTGAATCTCTAAAACATGTGCATTTTCAGACCAATGAAGATTTCCCTCTGTGAGAAATTACGTAGATGAAATCATGAAATAGTTTCTACTGATGAATTTATTAAAGAAACTTGATATAATAACAGTATGCTCAAAATTGTCTCACATGGCACATAAAAGCAAAATTTCTTGGCTCTTTTAGATGTTTATACATGTACTTTCTTGGTACAGTGCAGACCAACAAGGAATATGATTTAAAGTGAAACCTGTATAAGTGGAACACCTTTGGTATTACTTCCTGCGAAAGTTATTTGGATTTTGATATAATAGCTTTCCCACGGAGCATTTGGACAGCTCAATGATTGTGACCTTTGAAATTGAATTAAGTCGATCAGCGGCTTACTTTTGGTCTCTAACTGTGTCTTACATCAGTATCATCAATCCGTGTAAGTATTAGAGCGCTGAAATACTTCTTTTTCGATCAAGACTTGAAAATTGTTCATCGAGTGAATGTTTTTTAGACCTATTTCCAATATGGCGGTTTGCTAGGAGCGAGATACGCAACGAACGAAATTAATTTTGAGAATTAGTTAGGTTCGGACAACCTCCGGAAATGTACGAAAATGTCCGAGCAGAAAACGCCATATTGGAATTCGGCAGTAAAAACATTCACTCGACTAACAATTACAAGTCTTGATCGAAAAGGAAATACCTCAGCACTCCAATACTTGCACAGAAGGATGATAATGATGTATAGCATAGTTAGAGAACAAAAGTAGGCCGCTGATCGACTTAATTCGATTTCAAAGGTCACAATCGATGAGCTGTCCACTTCTCCCTTTGAGAGCCATAAGTTTCAAAATCTAACATGGCTCTCGAAGTGAGTAACTTTGGTACATCTTAAAATGTTCAACTAGGGAGATATTCCTCTTACAGAGATTTATTTAACATTAAGTCAATGTATCTTGGGACTCCATTTCAAAGGTGTTTCACTTGACAGTTTATATGCATACTGTATTTATTTTTAGGTGAATACAAATGGGCCAAGCAACACTGAAGCTACTACTGTCTCAAGCAAATCTCCTACACAGAGCACCAGTACATCATCCTCAGGGGAGAACAACCCAAGTACAACAGCACCTCACCCTGTTACAGCTAAACAAACCAGGTTGGTAGAAATAGTACACTATGCCTTGCATAATAAAGTTCAATCCTGCTGCATGATCACCTCTGTGCATAGTTTTGAGATCTCTTCAAAGTGTTGTTTCATAATTTATACTCAGTATTTCATATAATATCACAAATATTGTTTCAGTTTTTATTCTTGAATCAAATAATTCAAAATGGTCACAAAATATTTTGTTTGTTGGGATTTGTTACTCTGTCGAATTGCTGTTTTCTTAATAGAAAGAGTATTTTGTGAATTTGACTTTTGAAAAGCCATTACTTTTCAAATTCAGAAACAGATTATTTGTCTTGAAACACTTCTCAGATTTCTTACATACTGTAACTTAAGAATGCATAGTCACATTGACTTGAAATGTTACCATGGTAACAATTAAGTGGACTTGTAACATTTTGTAACCATTTGTAATACAAGGTTGTGACATTTTGTCATGTTAATGCCTTGTTAAAATTTATAGCAAAGCGTATGCTAACATCCTGAACATTAAATATGTCTATTGTTTTCTAGAATGAAACAGTAACGTCTATTCCTGGCAACAACTAGTGCTGTGATTGTGTACGCTAACATCATGTACAATATATATTTCTTTGTTGTTTTCTAGAATGAAACAGCTACTGTCTATACCTGGGAACAACCAATGCTGTGATTGTGGCTCTACAGAACCTAGATGGGCCAGTATTAACTTAGGGATCACATTATGTATAGAATGCTCTGGAATTCATAGGTAAAGTATTGAAATATATTGGAGGCTTAACTGGATTGCTTTCTTAATTGAACACTGTGGCAGTTAAATTATACATTTTTTAGTCTACCCTCGTCAGAATTATACCTTTATACCTTTATATACCTTAAAGATAATCTCATCAAACAATTAAATAGAGCGTGTGAAGGATGGGCCAAATAATATCTACACACATTCTATTTTGTTAAATATTACAGTGGGTGCCTGAGCTTTTTCACAAAATAGACATTTTAAAAATTAAAAAAGAATACTGTAGTCTACTAAAACAAATTGATTTGTGACCTTTTCCATTTAATGGCCTAATGAATATGAGCGTTACATATAGTTTATTTCAAAATATTTAAGATTGTGTATACGCCATATGCATATTAATACATGTTTGTGATATTTTCAGGAGCTTTGGTGTTCATATGTCAAAGGTGCGCTCTGTGACATTAGACTCATGGGAACCAGAATTACTGAAGGTGATGGCAGAATTGGGGAACACTATTATTAACAGAATATACGAGGCAGATGTTCCCGAGTCATCTACTATCACCAGGGCAACATCACATTGTAACAGGTAACCAACTATATGTATCGTTTTATGTTACCAGGGCAACCACACTGTAGCTGTTTGATATAGCTACATGGTATACATTATCCAGATGATGTTTGAGATTTGTCATTGATTTTTTAAGTACAGATTTGGTATGTATCTAATATCTAAATGTCTATCTTAGTATAAAACATACAATGGCATGTTCTGGAGAGTCATGTAGGTGTTGTCATGGTGCTGTTTGTAAAGCAGATCTGCCGGGTTGTCATGGAGATGTAGCATTGTCATCAGGGTTGTTGGTGATTTATCTCCCATTGCTGGCTACCATTTAGATTCATTGAGTTACATGTTTGATGGTGTAGTTGACATCAGATTTAAAGATGTAAATGACATCGCAATTGATACTGTATTTGACATCACGTTTGATGATGTCACTAAAGGTGTATTGTCTTTGTGTCTATCAGTACTGTCATCATTGACACCATTGTTAAGGTTTATCTGTGAATATGATGGTGGGTCAAGTTTATATGGTGGTGGGGCAAGTATAACCTCACCATGTTCATTGTATGACACTCTGGTTGCCTCGCAATATGCTGACACCGTAGGTAGACTTGTGTGCTGAGAGGAATCTGGTTGGCTTATAGGCTGGATTTGTCTCACCATATTGCGATTATGTCTCTACAATAACAAAATCATATCTGATTTTTTTATTAGCTGATTTTCAAGATGTATCTTTGGAATAAAAGTAAAAATGTCTATTTGGTAGGATGATGAAGTTTTTGCTGTCGTTTTGACTTTTAAATCTTTTTTCAATGAATTCTGCCAACTGGAAGCAAACATTCAATGTATTTAGCAGTATATGTATTCCGTGAACCTACCTTACGTTTCTGATGGTAAAGAAAAGTGCCCCTTCCAGCCTTCAGTTCACAGTATTGGCTCCAGACACACATGATACAGTATGCCTAAAATCATGAAAGGAAATATAGAATTAATTTCATATCAGGTGTGCAGTATTATGGAAATGTCAGATGTGCAGTATTATGGAAATGTCGGATGTGCAGTATTATGGAAATGTCAGATGTGCAGTATTATGGAAATGTCAGATGTGCAGTATTATGGAAATGTCGGATGTGCAGTATTATGGAAATGTCAGATGTGCAGTATTATGGAAATGTCAGATGTGCAGTATTATGGAAATGTCGGATGTGCAGTATTATGAAAATGTCAGATGTGCAGTATTATGGAAATGTCGGATGTGCAGTATTATGAAAATGTCAGATGTGCAGTATTATGGAAATGTCGGATGTGCAGTATTATGGAAATGTCAGATGTGCAGTATTATGGAAATGTCAGATATGCAGTATTATAGAAATGTCAGATGTGCAGTATTATGGAAATGTCGGATGTGCAGTATTATGGAAATGTCAGATGTGCAGTATTATGGAAATGTCAGATGTGCAGTATTATGGAAATGTCGGATGTGCAGTATTATGGAAATGTCAGATGTGCAGTATTATGGAAATGTCAGATGTGCAGTATTATGGAAATGTCGGATGTGCAGTATTATGAAAATGTCAGATGTGCAGTATTATGGAAATGTCGGATGTGCAGTATTATGAAAATGTCAGATGTGCAGTATTATGGAAATGTCGGATGTGCAGTATTATGGAAATGTCAGATGTGCAGTATTATGGAAATGTCAGATATGCAGTATTATAGAAATGTCAGATGTGCAGTATTATGGAAATGTCAGATGTGCAGTATTATGGAAATGTACGAACTGCATCAAAACATGTGAGGATGAGCAATTGAAGATTACACTATCTCAATAAATACATGTATAGACCAATAAACGAGTAGACCAGTTCTCAGTTGTACAATACTTAAAATATCAAAATTACCTTCCTTTCAATTTCCATCAAGTATCTCAAAATATTCATACACTTACTTATCACTAATAAAATAAGTTTACTTACATTTAAAGGTGTCCGCATGATGTAAAACATTATTAGAAATATTGCCCAACCATCTGGCGTCTGTAATCAATAAATATTTGCTTGATTAAACTTCCAAAATCTAAATGATAATTCTGAACCAAGGGAGGAAACAAGTATTGTGAGGGACTTAAATACACCAAATGTTTCGGGTGTCTACAAAACAAAGACCTAAGACCTAAGACCTACAAAACTAAGACCCCCCACGTTATAAAACTAAGACCCTGTTATAAAACTAAGACCCCCCATGTAATAAAACTAAGACCCTGTTATAAAACTAAGACCCCCCACGTTATAAAACTAAGACCCTGTTATAAAACTAAGACCCCCCACGTTATAAAACTAAGACCCTGTTATAAAACTAAGACCCCCCACGTTATAAAACTAAGACCCTGTTATAAAACTAAGACCCCCCACGTTATAAAACTAAGACCCTGTTATAAAACTAAGACCCCCCACGTTATAAAACTAAGACCCTGTTATAAAACTAAGACCCCCCACGTAATAAAACTAAGACCCTGTTATAAAACTAAGACCCCCCACGTTATAAAACTAAGACCCTGTTATAAAACTAAGACCCCCCACGTTATAAAACTAAGACCCTGTTATAAAACTAAGACCCCCCACGTTATAAAACTAAGACCCTGTTATAAAACTAAGACCCCCCACGTTTTAAAACTAAGACCCCCCACGTTATAAAACTAAGACCCTGTTATAAAACTAAGACCACCCATGTTATAAAACTAAGACCCTGTTATAAAACTAAGACCCCCCACGTTATAAAACTAAGACCCTGTTATAAAACTAAGACCTCCCACATTATAAAACTAAGACCTTGCTATAAGAATCAGTCACCGTGCCTTGCTCTGCTCGCCACAAGGTAGTCTTGCCTCTGGGCCTTGTGTTCCCCAGTAACATACAACAGCGGATTATATAAAAATGGACTGTAACAAATACCCGGATTTGTTGATTTTTAAAAAAAGTAATTTTTTTTTGATATCACTTTTAATGCCCGGCATAAAAAGTGATGTCCCATTTTATGCTGGCATAAAAAGTGATATCCCATTTTATGCTGGCATAAAAAGTGATGTCCCATTTTATGCTGAGCATAAAAAGAGATACTCCATTTTATGCTGGTATTGTTTTGGAAGTGATGTTTAATGGTAGTTCAAGATTTAAGACCCATCATTCTGGCACAGATTGCTGAACCTTTGTTAGTTAAGAATTCCTAATAGAATTAAGAATTATTAGCTGAAACTGAGTTGTTTTGCCCTAGCAAACAATTTTCCAACTTGTAGTTCAACTTCTCAACTTCTTCTGTCTATTTGTTGACAGTCTGTGATGTCATCATCAATCATCACAATAGAAATGAGGTAATTCACGATGACATCACAAAGTACTCTGATGACATCATCAATCATCACAATGGAAACGAGATAATTCATGATGACATCACAAAGCATCTCTGTCATAGATAGAACTCTGCCACATTTCTTAGAAATCAAACTACTATGTGACATCATAGATAATCTCACTGTCACAGATAGAATTCACCTAATTCCCATTGTGATGATTGATGATGACATCACAGACTGTCAACACATATAGACAAAAATGAATTTCAAATGCATATTGGGATATTGTTTGCTAGGACAAACAGAACAGTTTCAGCTATTAATTCTTAATTCTATTAGGAATTCTTAACTAAAATAAGTTCAGCAATCTATGTGAGAAAGATGGGTCTGAAATCTTGAACCACCATGTTACTAGGGAAAACAAGGGTCAATGGCAAGACTACCATATGTGTATGTTACTAGGGTAAACAAGGGCCAGAGACAAGACTACCATGTGTAGAATCTTTATGTTAGTGGGGAGAATCTGTATATTAGAAGGGAACACAAGGACCAGAAGCAAGACTACCTTTTGTAGAATATTTATGTTAGTGGGGAGAATCTGTATATTAGAAGGGAACACAAGGACCAGAAGCAAGACTACCTTTTGTAGAATCTTTATGTTAGTGGGGAGAATCTGTATATTAGAAGGGAACACAAGGACCAGAAGCAAGACTATCTTTTGTAGAATCTGTATGTTACTAGGGAACACAAGGCCCAGAGGCAAGACTACCTTGTGGCGAGCAGAGCAAGGCACGGTGACTGATTCTTATAACAGGGTCTTAGTTTTATAACGTGGGGGGTCTTAGTTTTATAACAGGGTCTTAGTTTTATAACGTGGGGGGTCTTAGTTTTATAACAGGGTCTTAGTTTTATAATGTGGGGGGTCTTAGTTTTATAACAGGGTCTTAGTTTTATAACGTGGGGGGGTCTTAGTTTTATAACAGGGTCTTAGTTTTATAACGTGGGGGGTCTTAGTTTTATAACAGGGTCTTAGTTTTATAACGTGGGGGGTCTTAGTTTTATAACAGGGTCTTAGTTTTATTACGTGGGGGGTCTTAGTTTTATAACAGGGTCTTAGTTTTATAACGTGGGGGGTCTTAGTTTTATAACAGGGTCTTAGTTTTATATCGTGGGGGGTCTTAGTTTTATAACAGGGTCTTAGTTTTATAACGTGGGGGGTCTTAGTTTTATAACAGGGTCTTAGTTTTATAACGTGGGGGGTCTTAGTTTTATAACAGGGTCTTAGTTTTGTAACATGGGGGGTCTTAGTTTTATAACAGGGTCTTAGTTTTATTACATGGGGGGGGTCTTAGTTTTATAACAGGGTCTTAGTTTTATAACGTGGGGGGTCTTAGTTTTATAACAGGGTCTTAGTTTTATAACGTGGGGGGTCTTAGTTTTATAACAGGGTCTTAGTTTTATTACATGGGGGGTCTTAGTTTTATAACAGGGTCTTAGTTTTATAACGTGGGGGGTCTTAGTTTTATAAAAGGGTCTTAGTTTTATTACGTGGGGGGTCTTAGTTTTATAACAGGGTCTTAGTTTTATAACGTGGGGGGTCTTAGTTTTATAAAAGGGTCTTAGTTTTATTACGTTGGGGGTCTTAGTTTTATAACAGGGTCTTAGTTTTATAACGTGGGGGGTCTTAGTTTTATAACAGGGTCTTAGTTTTATAACGTGGGGGGTCTTAGTTTTATAACAGGGTCTTAGTTTTATAATGTGGGGGGTCTTAGTTTTATAACAGGGTCTTAGTTTTATAACGTGGGGGGTCTTAGTTTTATAACAGGGTCTTAGTTTTATAACGTGGGGGGTCTTAGTTTTATAACAGGGTCTTAGTTTTATTACGTGGGGGGGTCTTAGTTTTATAACAGGGTCTTAGTTTTATAACGTGGGGGGTCTTAGTTTTATAACAGGGTCTTAGTTTTATAACGTGGGGGGTCTTAGTTTTATAACGTGGGTGGTCTTAGTTTTATAACAGGGTCTTAGTTTTATAACGTGGGGGGTCTTAGTTTTATAACAGGGTCTTAGTTTTATAATGTGGGGGGTCTTAGTTTTATAACAGGGTCTTAGTTTTATAACGTGGGGGGTCTTAGTTTTATAACAGGGTCTTAGTTTTATTACGTGGGGGGGGGTCTTAGTTTTATAACAGGGTCTTAGTTTTATAACGTGGGGGGTCTTAGTTTTATAACAGGGTCTTAGTTTTATAACGTGGGGGGTCTTAGTTTTATAACAGGGTCTTAGTTTTATAACGTGGGGGGTCTTAGTTTTATAACAGGGTCTTAGTTTTATTATGTGGGGGGTCTTAGTTTTATAACAGGGTCTTAGTTTTATAACGTGGGGGGTCTTAGTTTTATAACAGGGTCTTAGTTTTATAACGTGGGGTGTCTTAGTTTTATAACAGGGTCTTAGTTTTATTACGTGGGGGGTCTTAGTTTTATAACAGGGTCTTAGTTTTATAACGTGGGGGGTCTTAGTTTTGTAGGTCTTAGGTCTTTGTTTTGTAGACACCCCAAATGTTTCTTCCAAAAAGCAATGGGTTTAATCATATTATGAACTTACCCAATTGACAGACTGCATGTGTCTTAGTGCTGTTAGTATTGTGGAGCCAATGTCAAACACTTCAAGGATCAGCATGAATACAAGCCAAGGCAGAAGGCAGACCTTTTTATCCTGTGGTCAAATACAGTAACATCCAATGAAAAAATACTGAACTAAGTGTACTCTTTACTAACAAGTCAGTATATTGTTACATGATAGAATATGCCAATTTCCTTGAACAAAACATGTCAATTGACAAAAACAAAACATGGACCAAGAAAATGAAGACATGCAATGAAAATGTTGGAAACTTGCTAAGAAGGCCCCAGGGCCCAGACATATGTGTCATCCATATAGTACATAAATAAGAATACTTACAAGGAACACCCCAGAGAGAAGGACCAGGGAGACACCCATTAGAATTGAGTACATGATGAGAGAACTGTATGTCACAATCATGTGCTCTGAAAACAGAATATAAAAAAAACATTCAGTATCATTTGCATTTTTATGTCACCCACGAGTAGGGATATATTGTAATAGTCTACAACTTTTTGTGGATGGTGTTCAGCGTTTAGTGTATATGGTGGTCAGCAGTGGATGTTTGG
Organism: Owenia fusiformis; assembly: GCA_903813345.2. Taxonomy (NCBI): domain Eukaryota; kingdom Metazoa; phylum Annelida; class Polychaeta; order Sabellida; family Oweniidae; genus Owenia; species Owenia fusiformis. Next base: position 23,258,669 of record CAIIXF020000001.1, on the reverse strand, counting down.
TGGTCAATGTTCAGTGCTTGTAACAAATGGCAGGTGGTGATATTTTGCATGTTATGCCTTGTTTGCTATTTTATTGAGACTATGATGAATAAGAAATAACTTTAGTTGGAAGTTTCAAAATATATTAGTGCCAGGTATATTACTGTGATGGCTTGGTGTTTCAATTACGACTAAATTATTCTCACCTTTGGTCTGAAGTCCAAAATCTTTTCCAACATATTTTATGAGTATTAGTATTATAAATCCACCCCCAAGGACCTACAAAATAGAATTACAAACCAAGACCTAAGAGATTAAAAATAAACTCATTATTGATAATAGGTCACATATTTAACATCCCATTAATTTTGCAATCCGGATCGGGAAGGTATAAATTGCTTAAGATATTGTCAAATAAGCTCAGCGTATTTTATTTGCTCAAAGATGTAGGTGAATTGGGGTCAGTCCAGGTTCGCCATTCAGAAGCGTGTATAGTTAAGCGTTCATTTGCATGCTATTATACTGGATGACCTGAAATGTTTATATGCAGGTCACTTTTTAAAAAGTCATTTAATAAATTTGTTTAGGTCATTCAATTAACTCTTTTTCTTATTTTCAACTTTGTTTTGAATTATTTTTGTCATATTTAAATTATATAACTGATCAATTCAGGAATGGTAAAAATTATTAATTTTTAATTTAATTAATTTTTTGAGCACTTTCTTGATTTTATTTTAGATGGGATCAATCATTCACCTGTAAAGATGCTATGACCTCAACTTTCATAAAAACTTAATTTTACTTCTATTGAATTAAAAAGTAGAAAATAAACAAACAGTAATGAAAGTATGAAAAGTGAATAGCTAACTAATTGCTGACTTCATGAATAAAGCAGGAACATTGACTGAAATTATTATCTGCATTTAAACTACATCAACTTTGAAACAAATTCAAATATAATGTAAATTATTCTAATTCAGAAGTGTTGTATACCAGTGACAATGAACTTTATGTAATGAATTGTTTGGGAAAGAAATAAAGAAAACACCACCTCAGCTTGCATGATGTATGATGAAGATATAACTTACCATTGTGTAGTAGCCAGAAAAAAGTGTCCCTGCCCTCGGTGTGTAACATCCACAGAATCTTTTCATACATGAAACCGTCATTTTTAGTCAAATACCTGTTTCCCAATGTCTTCTTCGGTTGTCTGTTGTCTTATATTCTAAGCAAAATATTTATTACATCACACATTTATCTTTTAAGATATATATTGTGTTGTGTTTATTACTCCAACTACTGCTGCGGGTTAATAGTGTGATGATTTGATGTTGACTATTTTCATTTTTGTTCTGTCCCCATCATCCCTTGACCTGAATGAGGACATACTGTCTTTTGATTATTTTATTGACCTGGCCCATAAAAAACAATATGACTCAAGGCTGCCAATTGACTTGCTATATACCTAGTGTTGAGTTTATTGTTGGAGAAAAGAATTGAAAGAATAACCTTAAGTGGCTTGAAATCATTGTATGCTTATAGAGGTGAAAATAATATGAGTAGTTAGAGCTTGGTTTGAATTTCTGTGGTTAATATTTTTTCTAGATCTGTGTTAATCTCTTTGTTGACCAACTACTATCATTTCATATGTGGACTGTGTTTGGTGGTTAAGTGTTTGGCAGTTGGTTTTCTGTGTTCGGCGTCTGTAACAAATGACAGATGGCGACATTTTGTATATTAATGCCTAATGGGTAATCTTACATTGACTCCCATGTTGTAAAATGATCAAGAAATGTGGACACCTATAAATCTGAACATTTGATTGGTCCCAGTAGCGTTCAGATTAGACAGGTATTACCATTGTTAAACCAGTGTATTCCTTCAGTCATATGTAAAACGTTGATGGATCAAGATCGGTTTTACTGTAGTTTAATATTTGCAGGTTTATTTGTAATAAATTGAATAGTGAGTAGTTTCTTTAGATGTATGTTTCTATTGCAGGAATGTCCGAGAAGCATGGATTAGGGCTAAATATGTTGATAAATCATTCATGAGGAAACTACCCAAAATAAACATACAAAACAATGGCGAGGATCAGATAAAGAAATGGAGTGTGGTGAAACGAAAACGGCGGTCGCCCAGTAGACAGTTATCACCAGAGGATGCAGTAGCTGAAGGAACAAAGAATAATACTCAAATGGTACAGGTATGATCTGTAGATAGAAGTACTCAAATGGTACTTACTCAAAGGGTATTACCTCTAGTAATGCATTGTAGGAAAATGTGATCATTCGACATACTTTTGAAAATTACCTTTTATTTATAGTAGTTTGTCATGCTAGTTTTGAGTAGAGTACTTTCAGCTAAGTTATTAATTATATAGACTCTTAAGCTTTTCTTCCATCGAGTCTTTTGCCTCCCCGTATCTATTTCTAATATATGTGTTGAGTTATAGGGAGACTGATGTGTTGGAGACTGAATATTTTTTAATTAACAGTGTTTTGTCTACATCAATATCATGAAAGAAAATCTGCTTGATTCAAATTTCTTTTTAAATTCTAGGGTGAGAGTCAAGACAGTGGTTTAGGTGGCAGCACGAGTGATGTCATACTATTCGGGGCAGGACTCGATACATCAGCAGAGATGGCAGATAATGGTAAATTTTGAAGTCTCTTCCCCATAGCATCCATTGAGATCATAATATACAGTGTTGCTCACTTCCATTTGCCTGTCTGTCCATTTAAAAAACATCAGCCAAGTTTCAATTTCATTAAAATGTGAGACAAATAATTCGACTCACCATCCAAAGATTTGGTATTTTTAGAAAATCTTACTAGGGTGACACCAACAATGAGTATGAACTCATTGTACAGCACACACATTTACTTGTAATTGGTGTTAATCAACGAATAATGTTTCTATTTTTTTTATTTTATTATTTCAATTTGCAGTTCTAGTGGACTCGGATGAGTCTTCCACCAGCGAGACAGAAGATGCTGACACTAAGTCCACAACATCTCTGGAGGACTTCACAAAACTACACCCAGATATGTTACTTTATAAGGTACAACAGATTCATTTTTATTATCATGATTAGAAGATTTGACATTTGAATTAGTTATTAGAAGACATTAGTTGTTAGCATAATATTACTTTCAAAATTCATTTATATTTTATGCATGCAGTTATTTGCCATTTGCAACATAATAGTGGAGAATGGAGATTCAGTTCAACTCAAAAATCAACTCAAAAATACATGTACTGTACATGTATTTCAATTTTTGAAGCTGTACAGAAATATTTTATCACAATGTAAATATCATAACACAATACAACACAACCCAATCTGTATTTGCCTATTTCTTCTGACAAAATTGTAATTGAAGTGATGTTTTTACAGGCTGCACAAGCTAGGAACCTTCCTGTGATGCGTGAGGCTTTGGCACAAGGTGCTGACCCTAACTGGTCAAACGAGGATGATGACAAGAAGAACCCTTTGATGGAAGCCACTCTGACTGGCTCAATTGCTGCTTGTGAGTTCTTGTTGCTTAATGGTGCTAAAGTGGACAAGACGGATAAGAAAGGAAGAACAGCATTACACCATGCAACCATTATGGGACATACGGGGTAAGTCAGAACAAACTCAACTAAGGTGCGCTTATTTGATTAAAAAACATATAATAAATATGATATACAAATACGAGGCTAATTGGATTAGGTATAGGCATTCATACATGTAGTAACTCATTTATTTTCTCAAAGATCAGTTAAAATGTGATAGATCAGTGCAGGTTGTTGCAGACTCAATACATACAATGTTTGTTTCTTACATGTTGTCTCCTGTATGTGTACGTGTTTTTGAACGTGACCTATATTTGGCATTTGGTGTATTTTTGATTGCAGGCAAGTTTGTCAGTTCCTAAAGAGAGGTGCCAACCAGCATGCAGTAGATGAGGAGGGAAAGGTTAGTGGTGATATAGCTGTGATTGAATCTTGTTAAAATATAATTATCTTTGCCTAAACTGTATAGTATTCATTCTCTTTCTTTTTTTTCTTTCTATTTTGCCTTGCTTCAAGTGGAAGTAGATAATTGGGGAGAGGGGGGGGGGGCAGAGACAAGGCTAATAATGGATCTATGATTTTAAATTGTACTTAAATGCAATGAACTTTGAAAAATGGTTTTCAAAACTGAGTAATAGAAAAGAAAAACTTATAAAGATTATCCATAACTACACTATGTTAACAATATACGATGCTTATTGTAGGACCCCCTCACTATAGCAGTTGAATCTGCCAATGCTGACATTGTGACTTTACTGAGACTTGCCAAGCTGAATGAAGAGATGAGAGAAACAGAGGGAGTCTTTGGGAACCCTGGTCAGTTCATTTCATGATTTGAAACATGTAACAATCAATTGGCCATTGCGTATAGAAAAGGAATATTCACAACCTAAAGCTGAACACACAAAAAGAACTTGCAAAAGTAGAAATGATATTCTTTTTAGAGCATACCTCTTTAATAACATGTGATGTATATTTCTTTGATTTTCTAGTTATCACACCGGAATAGCCTGACAACGGTAAAGTCAGATACCGTTGTCACAAATGGCGGACATAACTGTCGCTTCAATTAGATTTTCATGAACTGTATGTTTAATAGAGCACCTAGACTAAATTCATTTGGAACAACAATCAATCAAAATGTCTTAATACTCATTGTACAGTTAATAATGTTCTACCATCGAAATAAAGTCTTTAATTTAACGATCAAACTGAGATATGGGACAACGGACACTGTAATTACCATATACCATATGTCTTTCTAAATTACTCAAATTCAGATTCCGTTGTCATTGACGATATGGAAGACGTTATATTGTGGCGATTCACGACCCAATTTGATCGAAATTGGGATTTTGCATGAAACATCATCACAAGAGCATGCATAGAATTAGCGACGATAAAATCCCATGAAATGAGGACAAATTGATTAAACAGTTGAAGCGAACAGTTTGTGACAACGGTATCTGACTTTAGCATTATCAGGCTATTCCGGTGTGAGTTATGTTATATTAATGATATTGACACCATTTGTTTTTCATTTGTTTTAGGTGATGAAACATTTAACGATGTGTTTAGAGACTTTGCTACTATGGCTTCAGAAAACCCAGAAAAACTGAACAGAAACAAATGATGCAACATGCAGATTTAGCCAATATGTCACCGAGTGTACATGTACTTGTATGTAGGTCATCTAGACTACACTTATGTAGATCAAGACTACATGATCATACTCATGTCACAGGTCATCTAGACTACATGTATGTAGGTCATCTAGACAACATGGTCATAGATTATCCATGTCATCTAGACTACATGTATGACGGTCATCTAGATCATCTAGACTTCGTGTACCTTGGTCATCTGGACTACAAGTATGTAGGAGATCTAGACTACACATACACAGAAATATCAGAAACTAATCATGGAGTGGCCCAGTACGCGTACCAGCGACTATATTGGTCAATTATTGACTGAAGCCCAGGTTCCTGACGATACAATGATGTATTTCCAATTAATGATTGCCAGATATGTGATCTATCACCAATATTATCAAGTAAATGAACACAGTTCGTGAACTTCATCTAGCAATACAAGTATGTCTCTTTGAAATTAAGCCTATGATCGGGCCTATGATGTAATTACTATTCCGCCATAGGCAAGAAGGCTTTGAAATATGAAAATGTAAAGTTATTCTAAAATGTAAAAAAACTCAGTCTTGGCATGGAAATCAAAATTATACGGTTGATTTATGTTATGTTTTTAGGGCATCAGAAACTTAATCCCCCCTATCAAATTAGTATTAACATGTTATGATCTCTATTATTTTATAATTTCTGACATCAATGTCTATGTACAGTGGATTGTTCAAGAATAGAAAGATGTATATATTACTCAGATATAGAGAAGTCAAATAATATTTTTTGAAATTATATTAAATTTGTTTTAGCATTTTAGAAGCTCTTTTGAAATGTGTAATTTTTATTTCCCATCAGTCAATCATTTAAAGTACATATGTACCTTACAAGGTCGCTTTAAAATTTTATGTGGCATTTATATTGTTAGATTCGTGCATTATTTATTTCACTACAGCATTTAAAATTGTGCCCATTTCTTGCTTCTCATCAGCAATGATGATAGTTTGTTTGATTGCAGTTATGTTAAATTGTCTTCCTGTCATTCGAAATATTGTTTTCTATATTATCGCCAATAAAAACTCATGCCAAGCATGATCATGTTAACTTCAGGAATATGAATAGTCTATTTGTCTGATTTTTTGGTGCCATCTCATTTGTTTCGGACTATACTTTGACATTTAATGGTTGATAATAAATTGTATATTTGGTGAAAATAAGATTTTAACTTGGGTCAGAGGAGGCCTTCCTTTTATTATACAGATTTGCACTTCAAAATATTTTGTACTGTTACCAAGGTTGGGTGGCAGATTATGTGCTGAAATCATTGAAAAACAATGAGATGGTACCATGTTTGTTTGTGTGCTAGGTTGTCTTTGAGTAAACTTCAAGTGCAATTATCCAGTCATCTTGAAAGATGGCATCAAATAATATCTATTCATTTAGGCTGGTCCTATGATAATTTTAATGTTCAATTGATCAAGGCAGCTTTTTCTCAAAAGTTGTCATGATTCAAGATAAATTCAGAATTTTTGTGATTTTAGATATATTTGAGAAAGATAGGCCCCAAACAAATAAGATTTTTCAAACTTGTTATTTGTGGCAAAGTTTCACAGTCATTTCTGTTCAACAAAATCTGAAAATTATTAAATATGGAATGCTACGACAGATTTGATAATTAGATAACATTCATAAGGTAAACTCAGTTTCTTATTAAAAATATGTAATTGTGTGTTCTTTACTACTGTTGATGTGTATTAAAACTAAAAAATGTTGAACTTTTTTGTATAATCACCAAATCATATTCTGTACATATAATGTTTTATTGTAAATGTTTCATAGTTCATACATGTATTTATTCTGACTGAAAGTCTCATAGATTTAGGTATAGTTATATACAGTTTTATCCAACAGTGTACAAGATGTTTATAGTATTTTCAAGTGGAGAGTAACAATAGTACAATACATGTACGTATATGGATATTGTGCTGGGTTTTCTTGTTATGACATCCTGGATGGTTAGATGAAATGAGGGCTTATTTCCAGTCTGTTTTTCTTCATAATAATGCCCATGGGCATTATTTTGGAGGTATTTCAAAATAAGGAAAAGGTATCATTACGAGAAAATCTGGTATATGTATATTAATGATGTTTGTATTGTGGGATATTTCTGTTAAAAGAGTGCTGAGTGTTTTATTGGTTTCTAATATGACTATTAGTACATGTAAAATTGACCTTATAGAAAGTCTCTGAAATTATAACTTTGAGCTCACTGTTAGCTCCATTGTAAAAGTCTTTTGTCACACATTTAGTTTTCACATTATTCTGAATATTACTTAACATGTTGAGTTCACTCGGCTATTTTGGAAGTAAAAAGTGCAATAAATCAACATGTATCTTGCAATATTTGGCATTTAAAAGCAGAACAGCTGGACAGAGTAATCTATATTTTAATTTGGTGCCAGTCTTTATTGAAATGGAAAAATAATATGTTTTAAGAATTTTTGGGTCATAGTGTTCTGTAAATTCAATTTTTTGAAAGACAATTACTTCATAAATAACCTTAAAACAAAACCATTACAGTAGAACCTGTATATCTGAACACCTGGCTAATCCGAACACCTCCCAATCTGAAGACTTTTTTTCTCACCTGTCTAATCTGAACACTTTTCATAAAATTTCTGATGTTTCATACAAAATTGCTCAAATTTTGTCATGATATCAAAACTTTGGCAAATAATCTTGAATTGTCTCATTCATAATGGGGCTTTCCAGCATGACTAGATTCATTTGAATCAAATTTCAAATTTCTGGAATGCCAGAAAGCTATGTGGTCAAACGAACTAAAAATATTCACCGAGAATGTGTTCACATTTCTTAAGAATTCGGAATATTGCGAATGCAAAAACCTTGAAATGTGAACACCTCCTAATCTAAATGCTTTTATCCGGTCCCAATGGCGTTCGGATTAGACAGGTTTTACTATACTCTGATAAGTTTATGTATACTAACTATAGAATGGGATCACAATAAATTTTCTCTCTTGTGTGCACCTAATACTGAATTATCTGTATACCCAGATGAAATATTTGTATCTCACTTGTTAAACGTCCAATATTTTCAAACACAACTATTTGTTTTCAATTTAATGTAAAAATTATGATATATTCTAAATATATATATTCGATAAACAATAAACATGATGAATTTGTCAAAGTACAAAAATAACAATGGTAAAATCCTAACAGTAATACACATGTATGTATATGAGATCAATATAACATTGACTAGACAATTGATTTGTAACAAACTTAATGTCAAAAAGAGAAGTCCAGCATATGGTTCAATCTTCAATCAGAAACTTACAGTAAAATCCCTCTTAGGTGAGTGCATCAATAGAAGTGTCTTATTTGAGTGCTGTGACTAAGGAGCAGCATTGAGACTATTATGAACTTGGAAAACTTGGAATTGAAGCATTGCTGGATTTTGGCACGTATATATAGGGACAGGCCCTGATAATTCATTTGTCTGGATAGGTGACCAATTTCTAGGCTGTTCTTTCATCGCAAACATTATCATGTATAATAATGTAAAATTGATTCCAGATTTTGTCCAACCTGTCAAATTCGTGAATTACTAGACGATGTGTTAAACCTGATCAGATGATCACTAATTTAATGCAAGACCATACATTGTCAATTATAGGTGGAAACCTCCTAATGGAACAATCTAGATATTTTTCAATTGTTTGAAAATGTATAGTCCTGCTCAATGTGAATGTTGATCTGCAATTCTACATGTAAAAATGACATCCCTTTGCCATCCAATGCAAAGGTTCTCACAAAGATCACAGGGACAAAAATAAATCACTAGAGTCCTTGTATAGAATTAGTCATCGCAAATCAAAAAAGTTTAAATCCTGAACTGTTTTCCTTCACCTCAGGGCTATCAGTGATTTGCCCCCCAAAACTGAAACTAAATCCCTCTCCAGGTGTCTGAGGGGACTGGGCTGTCATATCACCAGAGCCAAAGATTGAAAACCCAGCTGAATGTTTACTTGTCGTTGGAGCTCCACCAAATATAGAAGCCATGGACTGTGAAGAAGTAGATGTCTCTGAAGGTGAAGAAACACCAAAGTTGAAGCCTTGGCTGTTATTGTTAGAAGCTTCCCCACCAAAGTTGAACCCTGTCTGGGTGCTGGATGCATCTGAATCAAAGAAAGAAAACATATAAGAAGCATATTGACTCTCATCATGAATCAGTCTCTCGCCAATTAAGATAACAAGCCATCAACATGAAAAATGTCACCACCTGCGATTTGTTACAGAATCCAACCACCAAACACCAACTGCTAAACACCATCCACAAAAAAATTTGAGACTATAACGAAAATTGACAACATGTCACCACTTGTGATGGTGACATAAAAATGGCCATGCATGGTGATTCCTTATATTTTGCCAACAAAAAAGCTGATTTCTCCAAATTGTAGCAAAAGTAGGAGCTGGGACCAATAGGGAAAATTACCAATAAAATGATGAATACTGAATAATGAATTAAGTTCAAAAGACTGGCAGCTGGGTGATTCCATATGAATATGTGATTCCATAGGCTCACAAGGCCAAAATCTTTATCAAAATCTACTTAGCAAAACATGTTTATAATCAATATTCTATGGTTTCTTTCTTCATTCATTGGTCTGTCTTGGCACTGGTACCCCACACTACAAGGTAACTCACCTCCTCCAGCCATAAAGTTGAACCCAGATGAATCTGCTGGCATTGATGTCTGAGGGTGGCTGGGAGACTCTTGCCCAGAGTTCTGAAATGTAGTCAAGTGAATTTTATGAAGCAATGTATACAGGGAAATGTTGTGTTTCATTAAAATCTACCCCAACAAGAGTAATATTTTGAATACCAATATTGAAATTTTGACAAAAGAGAGAGGCTCATATCAATACTAATATCTTACCATATTGAAGAAGCTCTGAATTCCAAATGAAGTTGGCATAGCCTGATCACTCTCTCCACCATGTGAACTCTGTAGATCAACAGAAAATAGTAAAATTGATTTTATCACAAAATCAAAATAGTAAGTCAAACATTACTTCAAGCTACAAGCCCTTTAAGCCCCCCCCCTCCCTCACTACACATCTCCCCTTTGTGAGAAGGTGTGTAGTTAAGAAGTGGAAGGAAGGGGTCATTGACTCCTTGAGGCTTGTAGCTAGACTATTTACACAATATTCAGTGCTTTAACACAAGTTCAGGTCTTTTGTCGTTCTTTATGGTTTATAGGTCTTTCATGCATTACTTACCATGTCATGGTCGCCTTCAAACATTGGTCTGCTTGAGAATGAGAATCCAGGAGAACCTGCAGCAAGCATCCTGACCTTCTCCAGCTCTCTGTCAAGGTCAAACTCACTAGATGGGCTAGCTCCTGGGGTCACTGCAGCCTCACCTGGTAAGCAATCATGCATAATTATCAACTGTTTAACAATTTTTTATACAGTAAAAGTATGTTTAAGTGGTACCTCTGAAAGTGTTCCACTTGGAGGTGTTCTACTTATAGAGGTTCATTTAACATTAAGTCATTTGGTCTAGGGACTCCACTTGAAGAGGTGTTTCACTGTATTACCCGCTTGTTTGACCTGTTTGGAAGTTACAATTACATTTTTAAACGTGCATTTTAATTTTTTGGCTGTCTTTTTAACTGACTGTAATGCTGTTATTTGCAGATAAACACTGGAACATTACATCTGGTCACGTATGCATGAAGCATAGAACTATTTCTACTTACACCCTGGAGTGGTTGGAATAGGTCTTCCAGGTGTCACTGGTTCCTCTGTATCACATGTCTCTACAACAAACAAAGGAGAGACAGATGACTTATCAGAAAATACATCATTGGGTTGGTAGAGCGCAGACTACTTAGGTATAATCTATCTTCACATTTTCATTGGAGCATTATTGTAATTTTCACATATTTTCAGCAGGAATATTGTTTAGCAGGAACCAATTTTAAAATGTAGATGTAAAGATTAAAGCAATTTTAAGACATCTACCCATTGGTTGAATGGCTTCATTCTGTGATGTAGGTTCTACAGGTGGCTGTTGTTGCAGTTGGTTCTCATAATGCTGTTGCATTTGTTGAGCTTGTTGAATTTGCTTAGCCTGTTGCATTTGTTGTGGTTGCATTTGTTGAGGCTGCTCCATTTTCTGCTGCTGTGTTTGATGATGCTGACTTTGTGAGTAAGGTACATACATCTGTGTTGATGGACTAGGGGCTGGAGACCTTGTTTGAATCATGGGCGATCTAGCTTGAATCATGGGAGACCTAGCTTGAATCATGGGAGACCTAGCTTGAATCATGGGAGACCTAGCTTGAATCATGGGAGACCTTGATGGTATGGACACATTAGATGCACTACTTTGATCAGCTTGAGGTTCACTTATTCGGGCTGGGTTGATCAGTATGGAGTGTGCCCCAAGAGAAGGGGGGTTATATGGTGGTCTGGAAAAAGGAATTGATTGGGGCCTTGGTGGTACATGAGGGACATGTTGTACTGGAGCCACTGGAGCTATACAGGGACTTGCTCTTGGTCTGAATGGCTGTGTAGAGAGAGTTGCTATTCCAACACTTTTTGCCTTCAAAGTAAACAAAGATATTTTTCAGACACCCTAAAACATTGTCAATTAATTTGATCAAGTTAAACAATTTTTTGCATATGTAATCTTTTTGACATGTGCCTTTTGGGGCATAATTTGGCCTTTATTTTTAAAAATTTGGGCCCAATTTTGGGTTTTAGGGGCCCAAAGTTTTTTTCACGCAAGTGCGGATTTTTTTTCCAAACTCAATATTTCTCCCCCCCTTGTTAGTTTCTGGATCAGCCACTGTAGGAAGACAATTTATATTAATAATAATTTCTAAATTTTAAACATCTTAAAACCAATGTAGAATATACATTACTGGTATTAATGTTCATGTCTAACATACTGTAATTGTCACTGGCAGACTTTTATTTGTACCAAAAGTTGGCATTTTGGGACTTGTTTTGAAAGTGGGCCCAAATCTCAAATGAATATATTTCATACATTGTATTTCGAGGATCCCAGCTTATATTTACAAAGGGATAGGTTAAATGAATTACCTGTCTTGGGACTTGATTAGCAGTAACACCGTGTGACTTGTTTGTTTGACTCTGTGACATCCTGGTGTGTCTAAGTTGTGGAACATGCAGTCCAATCATTGGCTGGGGGGAATTTGGGACCTAAACATATATGTAAATGAAGAAAAGAATAATTTGAAAAAAGTATGTTAATAATAAATAATAAATGTTCAGTGGGATCAAGTGTATGTTTCTCTACCAATCAATTTCTGCAACAATCAAACGGATCCTTCAAGGTATATAATACGATAATGACAAAATGTCATTTTAATACAGAGCACAGACACAAAACTGACCAACAATGCCTCACGCCAGTCGCAATAAAGCTGTAGAATATATGTTTACGAGGTCAGTTGTTGGTGGTGACATTAATTATGTATGTAGTGTATTATAAGATATAGACTACATGTTTAAAAGAACAGGATGAAAATTGAGTTATTGTAAATAAAGTGCGTAGGGTTTATGTTCATTATGTTTGACCACCCTGTACCATAACTGGCCAGAATAATCCATCCTATTTCCTATAGATATTTCCTATAGATATCAAGAGTCAAAAGAAATTATGGCAGTTCTGTCTATAATGTAAACATACAGACATACAGCTACTGCCATCTTTCTGTCAAACTAGTGCCTATGGTTAATATTTGAATTTAGAGAGACATGAGCAAAAGTCAAGTTTAAAAAGTAATGCCTACTTATCAGGATATCATTAACATAAAATACACTACTATATTAAAGTACAAAGTACATGCTACCTTATTATAACAACTACAACTGTTTGGAAGTTTTGAATGGAATTTACATTATGCATTATGATACCGAGGATTCAAAATTCCAAATTTGTGACAGTGATCAAGGGATCAAGGACAAGTATTAGCTCCTTTCTCATGCTAGTCATTACAGATGAATTGGAATGCTATCTGAAAAGAATACAACCTGGACTTTATAATTGTGAATCAGAATCAATCTAAGGTCATTATAACATTCTGGCTATTGATCCAAAATTCCAGTTCCAGTTTCAATACATCATAAGATAATAATAGTCTAAAGCAGAGATTACTGATGAATAGAATTGAATTGATAGGGTAAATTGCTATTGATACAATAGAGCAAACATATACACATACATAGAGAAAGCAGCAAAAACAGAAACCATACAGAAACTGGTATCATACCAGAAACAGAAACCATTGGAAATCCTTTCTGAAACCATGTATATCCATTGTACATTGGGAAAAACATGCATATATTTGATATTAGAGAGATCTGCAATTTAATGGCTTGTATGTTATTTGTTCATTTATTTTTTGTTTATTGTTACATGTAGGTGAGGCTGAATGAGATGACACAATGAAGCAGCAACAGACACATAATTTCATCCCATTATCTCCTAAAGGAGAAAGCCATCCAGAGAGGTGAGTCACCAATCCCAACCCTTCAAAATCCCAGATCAAGGACTCTCATATGAAACAGTTCACATCTACAAGTATATTGATTTCCTTATACAGGGTGGACAAAGATTTCATAATAGAAACTAGATGTGGTGTATATTTCTCATAAAAAGATTTGAGAAAGGCATTGCAACATTTTATAACATTTTCATCACCTCTTTTAAAAGAATACTGTACTTTTTGGATCACCCTGTTACTTTCATAAGAAACTATAACTTCCCCATAGTTTCCTTACCATGGAACTTAATTGAAGTTAATTTTATTCAGGAAGCGACAAAGGAAGATGGTGAGTCAATATCTCGTGAAAATAAAGGAAACAATTTGTCAAAATAATCGCAATTCTGATAAAAATACAATTCCAATAATACAAGGAAATATTTAGTGCATTTCTCATTATGAATCATGTACTTTGAAGTATTTTGAAACTGTTTTGTGATAGGCTAATTCTTTCATTTATATTTCAGAATTTCCCGATATATGCTTTGGGATTGGCGGCTCTAGCAATTGCTGCTCCTGATCCATGTGCTAAGTTTGACATACCGGTAGTCCGTACCATAAATGGAATAGAATATTCGAATTACTGCTCTGAGCTTTGCGTGCCAAGTGGAGAGAGAGATGTGAAAAAAATCCAGAAACTATGCAGTGACACTGAAATTGGCAATGTGAAAACTCTATGTTCATGTAAGGTTATCCAATGTATCATTATAATTTTATATGAATTAAAATTGAATACAATAGACGTTATAAAATATTGATAAACATCTTTTTTAGATTGAGATACTATAAGTTATTGAATGATTTGAAGTGCAATACAGGATATATTCTGTTCGAGAATTCCGTATTGAAGTCGAGTGCCAATACAGAATATCGAGACAGAATATATCCTGTATTGCACTTCAAATCATTCAATAACGTTTTTATTGTGTGATCCTCTGTATTGCTACTGAGATTGTCCCCTCCATGCCAATATTTTCTGTATTGCTACGGAGCTGATCAACGGGGACAATCTCAGTAGCAATACAGATCTGTACAGCACAAGAACTGACCAATCAGAGGGCTTCATTTTACAGATCATACGATAAAAATAATTCTAGTATTAGATAGGAATATCAATTGTTGAGATGAAGGTTCTCAATCTGATAAAGAAATTCACTTATCATTTTCATTTTAAATACTTTTCTCTGCACCAGCTATTTTATTAAAATATCATTATCATATGCATTTTGTGAAATATGTTTACTCATAAAATCTTTTTCAGCCTTCACTCAGTGTCGCTTCCCAAAGCTGACAACTCCCGCACCCAAGGATATCAAAGCGCTGGATCAGGGAACTGGTCATACCTACGTCATTGTAATCGCAATCGAAGCTACAATCATAGTGATAACACTCATAGCTCTCAGTGTAGTTACATACAAATACTACATTAACAAGGACTTGACATATGAAATAAAACATACACTTGTTAATGGTGAACAAACGGAAAACCCTGCTTATACGTCAGTTGAGACACTCGTCCAAACTGATACCGTTGAAAGCATTGATGAGGGGACCCAAACTGAACCAAATATCGCACAACCACAGGATAATGAGTCAGGTAAGCAAGCTGCATATGTGTTGCAAGAGCACAACTTTGCCTTCAAAATTAATTTGGACATTTTCCTTTAATCTAGTTTACGTTCATGTGAGGTCATTAAGATCAGTATTAGAACTATGATTTTAATGTAGAAAATCAATAGCAGAAATATAACTTAATGTACAGTTCATAAAATCATTACAATCGTCAAGTCACCAATAAATGAGTTTAGTGACTGGTTTCTGATCCATCTTAGTAAATGTCTCTCTTTATATTTCAGATAAAATTCATGCAAATGGAAAGAATGTGGATTTGGAGGAAGTGTGATTGTGACGCAGACACTGCAGCTATAGGGACTTAAATTAAATAACACTAGTCTAAAAACATTTAATGGGAAAAAAATTTGTTAATCCACCTACTACATGTCTTCATTATAATTCTACTGCAGTTTTAAGAAATGTTTATGTAAATTATTTGTCAACTTATTCAGTCTAGTACATCATTTAAGTCATAAAACAAAGTGTTCAGGTCTACTATATGCATAATATGTTGTATATAGTGTATATATGATAAACTGTTGTGTATATATTGTATATTTCTAGACTCATTAAATATAATATTCAAATACAGATAATCAAATAACTAAGATATTTCTAAGAATAGTACTAATCAAATTCACATTCACTTAAGAAAATGACTTCATTGCCTTTAAAGAAGTAATTACACCATAGCTATACTTCTTAATTTCTCGATCATTAAATAAATGAACAGACAATTATTATAGATACTGAATAGACTTACTGTTTCACGCTCAATCCTCGTGGTTCCAATAGTTGGTGAGGGCGGGATGAAGATCTGGGGAGGAACTGACCTTCTTACTATAGTCTCCATTGGTCCAATGGTCTCAACAACACACGACTTTGGGACTGTTGTAGCCTCTCTGGTTGACTGTGCTACTGGAACTGCAGCTCCAGTGACTTGGATTTTGTCAGTTATAAACATAGAGGTAGACTTGTGGGATTCTTTTGTTGGAGCTTCATCATCCTCAGCTTGATTATTGTGTTTAGTTCCTTCTGTTTGTTGTGGATTTGTGGGTTTTATTTGCTTGGGGATTTGTTGTGTGTTTTCTTGTTGCTGTTGATGTGCCTGTTCCTGTTGCTCTTTGGCTAATTCTGCCTGCCTCTCTATTGCTGCAGCCTCTATGGCTCGCTGTTCAAGTTCCTAGAATCATAGCAATAGATCTTTTTAATAAATTCTACCCTCAATGCCACACCAAAGAGATCAAAATATATTGGTTCTAGATTCATGATGTTTCTTATCCTAATTTATTACTCAATTTGAAAACTTCAAATATTTTCTATTTGTTTGTAAACATTGCAACTGGACATTACCTATATCATAAATCTGGTCCTAGCTTTCTCTTCACTGAGAGTCATGAAATATGGCAGTACAGTTTAAGTCATACATACAATAGTATAATACTATAATATGTATCAGTAAAAGACGGAAGGGTTTACTGGACAACAATGTACATATATGTATGTGTATACTGCAATTACTACATTTGGACAAAAACAAAAATTAGGTCATTCTAAATTCTGACAGCACATGGGCTTGGAACTTATTTTACGAATATTACATTAGGATTTTTCAGTGTCATTTTAATACAGTATTGATTCGTCAAGGTTTTTCTTGACTATAATTTAACAGAATTGCATTTATGAATGTAATATAAAAAAAAACTAAATACCTCCAACACTCTCTTCTGTTTGTTCCTCAGTTCAGCTATTGTCTCCTCATTTTCAGCTAGATTTTGTTCGTACTTTGCCTCTTCCTGAGCTAGTCTAGTTATGTCAACCTTCAGTTCAGCACTGTAGTCAGTTATAGAAAACCATCAAAGAGTTAGGCTTGAATACATGTATGTAGTACCTGCTTAGTGGATGCAATTCCACACATTATGAACATCGAGGAATATTATTACCTTGTTGAACAGCCAAAGATTCATTTGGCTTACAGATGGAAATTTTGGGGATTGAGGACAAGATAAATTCTTTTTTACAATGTGCTACATTGGTTTTACTTTCAAAGAATGTATTTCAATCACTGTCTCTTATACCTTCATGTATTTTAATGTAATATTTGTAATTTTGAAATATATCATTTGGGATGGTACATGGCACATTGGATAGTTCATTTTAAAATGTACTACCTTTAACATGATATATACTGTATGATACCAAAGGAAATGTACTACCTTTAACATGATATATGCTGTATGATACCAAAGGAAATGTACTACCTTTAACATGATATATACTGTATGATACCAAAGGAAATGTACTACCTTTAACATGATATATACTGTATGATACCAAAGGAAATGTACTACCTTTAAGGTGCCATGGAAGTTAACAGGAAATGACAAAACAGGAAGTGACAAAGCCATGCTGGATTTTGAAATTTTTTTGAAGCAAGATATCAGAGTTCTGTTTGGACCTCTAGTCAGTTTTACTAGTTCCACATATCATTTACATGACTGGGAACACAATGGAAATGGTCAGAATGACCATAAAAATAATAAAATAACCTTTTCAGCCCTCTGAAAATGTGACTGAAAAATAGCTAAAAGTAGGTGCTCAGGAAAGGTCACTGAACAGAATCTTTCGATTTTTTCAGAAAACGTGTCCAATATATTGCTCTAAATGATACAATCTTTAAAATTTTAAAAAATTGTCTGAAACAATAATGGCTGTAGTAAAAAGGTAAATTGATCAATTTTCGATTCAGTTTTTTTAATTTTTTTCTTTTTCTAAGAATGATATCAAATTTTTTTAAATTGTATCATTTTAAGCAATATATTGGGCAGATTTTCTGAAAAAGTCAAAAGATTCTGTTCAGTGACCTTTCCTGAGCACCTACTCTTAGCTGTTTTTCAGGCACATTTTCAGAGGGCTGAAAAGGTTATTTCATCATGTTTATGGTCATTCTTACCATTTCCGTTGTGTTCCTGGTCATGTAAATGATATGTGGAACTAGTTAAACTGACTGGAGGTCCAAACAGAACTCTGTTATCTTGGTTCAAAAAATTTTCAAAATCCAGCATGGCTTTTCACTTCCTGTTTTGTCATTTCCTGTTAACTTCCATAGCACCTTAACATGATATATACTGTATGATACCAAAGGATACACTTTGACAACAAAATCATTTGTATTTTCATACAATGGGTCATCTGATTCACTCTCTGTTTGCAGTTGATTCATCTGCTCAGTTAAATCAGTGATTCTTTCATCTGCCTCTTCAATCGTTCTCTCCACTCTCCTTAGTTCAGCTTTCTTCTCTGCAAGTTCCTTACAGTGATCAAAGCTCTCATATTTCTCCTGGTACTTCCCCCAAAGTTGTTCATAATGTGACAAGACCGCTTCATGCCCCTCTCTGTAATGGAATGAGACCTGGTAAGTAATAATACTTCGTTCTCCTCTCTGTAATTTAATGAGACCTACACTGTAGTAAGTAATAATACTTCATTCTCCTCTCTGTAATGTAATGAGACCTAGTAAGTAATAATACTTCATTCTCCTCTCTGTAATGTAATGAGACCTAGTAAGTAATAATACTTCATTCTCCTCTCTGTAATGTAATGAGACCTAGTAAGTAATAATACTTCATTCTCCTCTCTGTAATGTAATGAGACCTAGTAAGTAATAATACTTCATTCTCCTCTCTGTAATGTAATGAGACCTAGTAAGTAATAATACTTCATTCTCCTCTCTGTAATGTAATGAGACCTAGTAAGTAATAATACCTCATTCTCCTCTCTGTAATGTAATGAGACCTAGTAAGTAATAATACTTCATTCTCCTCTCTGTAATGTAATGAGACCTAGTAAGTAATAATACTTCATTCTCCTCTCTGTAATGTAATGAGACCTAGTAAGTAATAATACTTCATTCTCCTCTCTGTAATGTAATGAGACCTAGTAAGTAATAATACTTCATTCTCCTCTCTGTAATGTAATGAGACCTGGTAAGTAATAATACTTCATTCTCCTCTCTGTAATGTAATGAGACCTGGTAAGTGATAATAATTCATTCTGATAGGTAAATCGGGGTGTAAAGTTTACTTTGCCTACCACACAAGGGGTCTGCATTTTGACTACATTATGCCTGATACTTTACATTATCTCAAATTGAGATTTTAAAACAATGCAGAACTGTATGAAAAACAGCTACACATTTATATAAAATTATACCCTATAAAATATTATTTGTTATTAATGTAATATAATATCTACCTTTCCTGCTCATGTTTAGCAACGAGTTCTCCAAGTTTTTTGTTCAATGCATCTTCATGTTCTGAGAGAACTGCTGTTGTTTTCTTGAGGCTATAAAAAAGTATCATTATAAAAATGTAAAGTTAGCTATTAATGGCTCATGACTCATGAGACCAATATATGCCATGTTTTAAAAAGGTGAAAATAAATAAAACGCTAGGAAATTACATTTATTCAATCAAATTGCTATTTCATTTAATCATTCATTCCACTTCAAAATGTATATTCATGTATATATTCAGCAATGTTAACATACCTTTCACAGTTTTCTCTGTTCCACACAAACTGTTTATGCAGTCGCTTAGTTTCTTCATTTATTTCAGCTGTAGATTTTTCAAATGAGTCTATTTCTCTATGTTTAACTTCAACATCTTTCTGTAAGACTGAAAAGAGTATGTGGATTTTTAATTGGTTCCTTATGATGTTGATATTTTAGAAGTTCTGTACAAATATATCAAACTTCACTAATTATAGTGGAAATAATGGGTCAGCCTTTACACTGGTTTTAGGCACAAGTGGCAAAACCTCCCACAACAGGAGGTGGATAACTTGTCTTCCCCTTGAAAGACTAGAAATTGTCAAGCACCATGATGGCCCAGTGATGGACTACCAAATCCCAATGTATATTTATGACTCGAGATCTTAACATAAATATAATCTGTTAAACTCTCATTTGGCACATTTGATGGCGAAATCTCAAAATCTGGGCAATTCGATTTTTTGGTGTAAAAATGTAATTTGCACCAAAGTTGATCTTTAAGCCAGTCACACCCTTCAAATTAAAGGGGCCACGATTTTTACGAAACATATTCCCCCTTTACACAACTCACCATCTATGTGCTGTTGCTCCTTCTCAATAAGCTGCATGTATTGTTGAACTTCAAACTCTGGAATAGTAAATGACAAGTGTACGCAGTTGGGCAGATACGGGCAAATTTATTACGATAATTGATATTTCAAATATATTCAAATTACTTGTATGTTATTCTACCTGTGCCATGTGTGTTAATATCAACAACATTTAATGTGTGCTATTTTAATGTCAACACAACTGGTTATCATGACCATGCGATATACAGACAAACAATATTGCATGAGTTCACTGGGATAATTAAGTTACCAATTAAGACTCACCAAGGTTGTTTATTATTTGTTCTAAGTTTCCCTCTTCATCTGTCAAGAACTCGTGGACAGAACTGCTAGCCATTTTTGCCCTTGTCTCACTCTGCTTCTCTGATTTCTCCCTGCTACTCCCTTAGCCTATATGTACATGTATATGCTCTGATTGTTGAAAAATGCTGAAGAAAAAGGTAGCATATTTGTAAACAAGAAAATGCAGTAAACTTATTGTAGAGATCCCTAACCTTTACAAAAATTGATCAAAAATTATTTTGCAATTTTCTTATTTTGCAGTTCAGGCGAGGGGTATATATAAACAACAAAATAATCATTCAAAATGTCTTATCTAGTTTCAATAAATGACTTACATGTACATGTTCTAACGGCAAGTTACATATTTTCAAAATTCTGACAAAATTAGTTTGGTCCCCAATCTGCCAATTGATTGCCCTGCTGAGGAGTTTTTTTTACTATTTCTAAAATATATAAAGGAAGGCGGAAAACCGAACAACGAAAAACGAACGCAGTTCATTCATGTGGACCAAGGTGTCCAGATTTGGACCATGGTGTTCACAATTTGAAGGTAGGTGTTCAACATTTGTAAGTCACTAATTTTACATGTAGGTGTTCCCAGGTTGACACACAGTCCATCTACAAATGTATCTACATGTAGGCTACAGTAAGCTTTATCATGGGCTTTCAGAAAGTCCATGTAATATCTAATATAATAGATTGGTTTTGTGGGGATCAAAGCAACATTGACGGTAGGCAAAATAGCCTAGCCTAGATTAGATCTAGCCTAGCCTAGGGCTCAGGTTAGTCCTAAGAAGATGAGGCCTAGGCACATGCTATCTATTGCAAGACTAACGCCTGGTGTAACCGTCACCATGTTATTCAGTGTTTTTTAAGTAGCGCAAGGATCCTGCCATGACCGTGGCAGTGTTATTTTGTATGCCTGGTATAACCGTGACAACGCTGTATTATATTGCAAGGCCTGTCATGACCGTGAGTGTTATCGTGGAAGCCTGGCGCGGCCGTAGCATTTAAGTTTAATTTAAGAATTTTTTATTGTTGTTTGTTAAGTGATTTGTTTACTATCCACTTTTAAATAAATTGTTTATTAGCGTGACACAAATAACTTGTCTTATTCTGTGTAAATGATTAATTATTTTAGAATATGCGGAAATAATGTGAATATAATGTCTAGTAGTAATTTTGATATTAACATAATTAAGGTAGTTAAACACCTACATCACCACTCGCATACCTGAACTTGCAATACTACATTACACTGCCACGGCGGTCATACCAAGCCTTGCAATACTATATTATATTGTCACGGTCATGCCAGGCCTTGCAGTACTATATTACCTTGTCACGGTCATGCCAGGCTTTGCAATACACATTGTCACGGTTATAGCAGTAGTCCTAATCATAAATTTCTACATCACCACTTTCATACCTGAACTTGCAATACTACATTACACTGCCACGGCGGTCATACCAAGCCTTGCAATACTATATTATATTGTCACGGTCATGCCAGGCCTTGCAGTACTATATTACCTTGTCACGGTCATGCCAGGCTTTGCAATACACATTGTCACGGTTATAGCAGTAGTCCTAATCATAAATTTCTACATCACCACTTTCATACCTGAACTTGCAATACTACATTACACTGCCACGGCGGTCATACCAAGCCTTGCAATACTATATTACATTGTCACGGTCATGCCAGGCCTTGCAGTACTGTATTACATGGTCACGACCATGCCAGGCCTTGCAATACTATATTACATTGTCACGGTCATGCCAGGCCTTGCAGTACTGTATTACATGGTCACGACCATGCCAGGCCTTGCAGTACTATATGACATTGTCACGGTCATGCCCGGCTTTTCTATAAACATTGTCACGGTTATAGCAGTCCTAATCATAAATTATTGCAAGGCCTGTCATGACCGTGGTAATGTTAAAGCCTAATATGACCGTGACAATGCTTATAAGGCCTGTCATGACCGTGGTAATGTTAAAGCCCCGTATGACCGTGACAATAGTTGCAAGGCCTCTCATGACCGTGGTTGTATTTAAAGTAGCATGAGAACCCTGTAATGACAATTTTTCTTCGTGTTTAACTACCTTAAATATGTAAATAAAGACTACTAAAAATGTGTATTAATTTCACAACGAAAACCTAATTTTTACTCATAAATAATTTGCGAACAAACTATATCTCTACTCTCATTCAAAGAGCTTCGATTCGAAAGCATATACTTTCTATAATGATCAATTAATAAGATTTATTCATAAAAAATACCAACAGCAACGGGTCATTAATGTCATATAAAGGTTGCGGTCGCGCCAGGCTTACACGATTACACTACCACGGTCATGGCAGGCATTTTAATATAATACAGCATTGTCGCGGTTATACCAGGCTTTCACGATAACATAACCACGGTCATGGCAGGATCCTTGCGCTACTTAAAAAACACCAAATAACATGGTGACGGTTACGCCAGGCGTTAGTCTTGCAACAGATAGGGTCTCGGCCTAGGCTAAATAGTAAATAGGCTAAGATCAAATTCAAAATCATTTTTAGCCTAGGCCTAAATGAGACCATTGAGAAAATTAGATAGTGACTTCCCCGTGAATATACAAGGGCCAATTCGTTAGTAGTGTTGCTTTCAATCACACTGTTGTTATTTGATTCTTATTGAAATAAATAGTTCATAACTAGGCCTACAAGTACCTTCCAACTTGGAACAAATTCGTCTGCAATATTTTTCAAAATTGAGATTGAAGTGACGTGAAAGTGCACGCAATAGTTATTTATATTCTTTTGATTTATAACATTACAAAAAAGATATTTCTTATATGTAAAATAAAAACATAACAAATTAATGACAAAGGCTTTTAGTTCATTTAACAACCGCTCCGATCAATACATTTTAGTTCAAAATATTAATTGAAGGTCATTCTTGTCTTGATTGTTTAAAGATGGCGGACGAAGGTTTCACGTTACTTTTCCGTCACTAAATCTGTCTGAAAGACCCTCAGAAGACAATGGCAACGAACAGAATCAATGTATATCTGAGGAGAAAGAGCCTGTTGTCATTTTGCTTGGTTGGGTTGGTTGTAAAGATAAATATTTAGCGAAATATAGTGCCTTTTATGAAAAGCGAGGGTAAGTTTCGAAATTAAAATTTATCCAACTTGTTGCTTTTTAAATTATAATTTTTCACTAGTATCCCATATTTTCATTTGAATAGCTATGACTTACTCTAGACATCAAGGCTGACTATTTGTGTACCGCCTTGTTTCAAAGCCATTTCCCTCCCAGAGATTTTTCTGGATTCCGATATCAAGGCTGACCTTTTGTGTCCAGCTTTGTTTCCTGGCCATTGCTCTCCCAGATATTTCTTAGGGCTAAAACTAAAAAAACTTAAAATACTATTACTTTATATCCCCAAATCTATTTCCCTCATTATGAAAAGTATCAGGGCTGTCTATGTTCGCAAGGAGTTTATTATGTCATTTTTAAACTTGAGATTTGGAGCATCTTAGTTGTTCCTTTGTGAGAAGAATAATTGGGAACACTGATTACACTGTTTCTTCATGTACTTATTATTTATTTTTTCAATTTGTGATTTCAGGTCAATCACTATTCGCTACACTGCACCAACTGAAAAGGTTTTTTTTGGAAGCGGTAAAATGCAACCCATAGCTGAAAAACTATTGGAGCTCTTGTATGATCTGAGCCTTGATAAAAACCCGATATTCTTTCATGTGTTTAGTAACGGTGGGGGAATCTTATATCAGAGCATGATAGACATTCTATTGAAGGAGCACAAGAGTCTAAACATTTGCGGAACAATCTTCGATAGTTGTCCTGCCCCAAAGAAAATCAGCACAGCCTTTAAGGCATTTAAAGGTTCTATGATTGGCATGAACCCTGTCATAAGCTGGTTATTTGGAATGATTGTTTATAGCTGGCTTGTTATGACGGTACTACTACGTTTTGTGATCAGTAAGACTGGACTAAAAAGTGATGTAGATGCTCATAGCTTTCACGCTCGATTCCGCAACTGTCAATCAAGATGGCCGTCGCTGTTCTTGTATTCCACTGCTGATGATATCACAGAGTCCAGTTATGTTGACGAGGTTATAGCACATAGAAAATCCCTACGAGTTCAGGTCTCCAGTATCTGTTGGGAGGACTCTGGGCATGTTTCACACATGAGAACCCACCCAGAGGTTTATGTGAAGCAGTGCTATGATTTTATAGACAGATGTCTGAAACATTGATTTATTATTAAGGAGTTGTAAATGAAATATTTAGAATGCATATAGTTTAATATTTTAATAGAAAACAAGTACAGTTTTGAAAATGATTTTGCACTTTTTATATACAATTGAATTGCCTTTTGGCAACCACCCGCAAACAAATCAGAATATCTGTAGAATTTATTGCAGTTTATGAGATTGTACATCAATACGGATATATGTCAACAATGTTACCTCATAATATGCAAGAGCAATGTATTGGGTCTAGATTATACAGTTTAGTTCCTGATGAATATAACTGTTTCAATATATGCACAACCAGTATTATTAACATTGAAATAATATAGATGGCATGGTAGCCATTGCAGTATTCATATGTCATTCCAATGGATTATTTCTACATTAGTTCTCAGTGTAGCCTTAGGCTGCATTTTTGTACATGCTTTTTGATCGCGGGCAAGATCTTAATCCTAAAAGTTAGCTAGATCGTGGTTATACCACAATAGTATGTGCGAAATACTGTTGTGTCAAACTATTGAATAATATACAATGGTATCAATTTCACTTGCACCGCTGTCAAAAATGCATGTAAATACAGCCTAAATAAATACCTTTTAATTGGTAGATTTTTGAGCTCTAGATATCACATGGTTATATGTACAGAATGTGTGAGAAACTTAACAAAGTGACCAATAGTATTATATGACACTAGTCACAGTTGTCTCCATGACAATTACGCACAATAAAATTATTTTGTATTAATAAATGTGACAATATTAATCAACCTGGTTTTATTTTATATTTGGAAATGTTTTATCTTCGAATATGGAATATATTTTATATACTGTAATCCCACTAATAATTGACGCTATTATATTTCGCGTATTTGGCATTTTGAAATTTCGCGACTATTAATTTTGGATGATTTGTCTTGCAGGCTCACTCTTTCAACTTGTCTTTTTTAAGGGTAGAGATTAAAAGGTGGATTGGATCGAGTGGATTGGATTCATGTAAAAGGTGGACTGGATCGGGAATCTTCAAAATGTGGAATTTCTTATAAAAAAATTTCTGTTGATCTCCCTCTTAACAATTTCCCTCTACAGTATTACAGGTCCCTTTTGAGAAATCAGAACAAAGCAATGACAAATACATACTCCAATTAGTTCAGGGACACTTTTAAGTATTTAACCGCTTTCCCTTATAAATCAACTTTTGTAAGACATAGATCTTTAGAAAAAGAAAACCTGTCATTCAAATTAATGTGTGAATGTTCACAAATCATTTCTGGTATGTTCAGTTTGGATTGAAAACAGATGATATGGATCTTCAAACCAGTCTGCCTTATGATTTATGAAATGTCTCAAATTACACTTGGAATGAATAAGATCGTGTATCAGAAAGCGGGTACCAGGTCATCCTTCTAGCCCACCCAAGCAAAATAATATTACATCTATTAATTGACATTGTGCAAGTGAAGAGAGCACCAATCTTCCTAAAGGGAGATCAATAGAATTTTTTAAAGGAAAATCCATATTTTAAAGATAGCCAATCCAATCCACCTTTTACATGAATCCAATCCACTCGATCCAATCCACCTTTTAATCTTTACCTTTTTAAGCCATTTCGTTAGAATGCTCATTTTGATACAGTAATAACGTCCTTTCTTCTAATTTCTCTTTTTCAAAACTAGAAATGTCATGTTTTTTACGTACCTTTTATCGCTGAAAATATTGTCAATATTAAAATACCCGGGAATTTCCTGGGAATTTCGCTACTATCAAATTTCGTGAATTAGAACTGTAGGAATTTCGTGGCCATTGTATTTCGCGAATTTTCCAAAACTCACGAAAAACAAGAAATATACTAGCGTGCAAAAATTACTGGGAGTTCAGTATATTTTCTCTTGCTAGAAACTCAAAAATAAAGTTGCAGCAACCTGTAATTTAAAGGGATAGCAAGGGAAAGTGTATTAAATTTTGGAAGGTCTTTAAAATGTCAATTAGCCAAAGCATGTTTTGGTAAAAAATCTTTGAGGAGCTTTTTCAGTCCTGGACTATACTGATAAACAAGCACTAAAAATAAATGATACCATTCTGTCAATACACAATTCTAAATAATTTCTTTGAAGCTTCTGTAAAGTAAATCTCTAGTTTCTGGATTATCAATTGCCCAAACTGCACTTTTGCTGTTAAGACTGGAAAGTTTGCAATGTACAGGATCATACCAAGTTCCTTTTTTTGTACATTTTTGTACTTCTTTAGATACATGTGTATACAAAAGAGGATGAGGCCCTTTAAGCCCATATAGTTTTCTGTAATAGATAGTTTTCTGTACTGGATATACATGTACATGAAAGAAATTATCATGTGTGCATGCTAACCATTGTCTTCATGAATACTACTTTAAGTTGGATTAATTCGGCTTCAACTTGAATATTCACAATTTTGACAAGGATTACCAATTTAAATGTTTGCAAAATACAGCAATATTCCAAGTAATTTTGATAATTGTCAGTATCAGAAAATATATATTCAATCAGGGCTTGAGCTAAGGGCTGGTCTACTGGTCATTGAAAATAACATGTCAACTGGTCCGTAGTGCTATTTTGGCCAGCTGCTCTCAGAACCTCAGCTCAACCCCTGGTGTCAATACTTCCCAGGGCCATGAGGCAGGGGAGGCTCAACTGCCTCACTAAAATTTACTGAAAATTATTTATTTAGGCCATTTTTGAACTGAAACTATTAAAAATGAAATCTACTGGCAAAGTATCATATCTCCTATTTAGCTTTATTTTGTCTCCTGTTTTTAGAACCTGCCTTTTCTCTTGGAACATGCTCTATCAACTTCAGTCTCTTACTTTGATCATAAAATACATCAAAATTAAAAAAAGATAAGAATAATCTATAACTTGAACAGTCAGAGTTAGAGACTGGGTTCCTTTCTTAAACAACTTGTATAAATCATACTGTATTTTTTATACAGGGTGGTCAAATAAAACGGCAACCCTGCCACTCTTTTCCTCATATCTTTGTCATTTTAGTAAAGTCCTACCTGATATTTGGTACATGTGTACATCATTCAATCTCTCACCAGCCTACAATATTTCATGACCATCAGATTGATAGTTACAATGTTACAGCACTTTAAACAACATGCTCCAGAGGCCAATATAGCGCTTTGGGCAAACCTGCACCTGTCGTCCAAAATGTTCTTAGCTGTCTTCTTCCTTTGGGATATGCCAAAGATAAAGTGTACAAAATAACCCCAGGACAATTACAGACCTCCAAAAGGAGGTCATAATTGTCATTCAGGCCATACCTACTGAGGATTGCAGTTGGGTCAAAGACAACTTGTGCAGGTTTGCCTTAGCGCGATGATGGCCAGACCCAGTGCATGTTGTTTAAAGTGCTGTAACAGTGTGACTTTCAGTCTGATGGTCATAAAATATGGTAGGCTGATAGGAAATTAAATGATGTACAAGTGTGTAAAATATCAGGGAGTAATTCTCTAAAATGACAAAGATATGAGGAAACCACAGGGTTGCCATTTTTTGACCACCCTGTAGAATAGGTTCAACCAATGATATGCTTGCAGATATAAGCACTCAACCAGTGCTGTAAAGATTATGTACACTCACTCAACCAATGATATCATGTACATACAATGAGCGATTGATATGGTCTGCACACCATGTACAGACATCCATGTGTAAATGAAGACTCTAATGATATACAGATCATTGAACATGCGACCAATGATAGACTCTATTGAACAGTAGTTTCCCAACCAATGATATGATGTACATACAAGGAACCATGTACAGAAGTACAGATGTACAAATGTACAGAAGTACCGATGTACAGAAGTACAGATGTGCAGAAGTAAATGAAGACGCTAAGAAGTAGTTCAACCAATGATATGACTTTGTACCAATGCTGTATCAGCCAGCCATAACATCACAGAAAGGTAAGACAATTTTATATTAATCAGAGATTTATAATGTCACCACCACTGTTATGGTCTGTTTTTTGTAGATGGTGTTTCCACATTTGTTTGTTGCTGCTCTTTGGTTGGTTTGGCACTCTGCATTTATAATGGATGGTAGGTGTTTGGCACTCTGCATTTATAATGGATGGTAGGTGTTTGGCACTGCATTTATAATGGATAGTAGGTGTTTGACACTCTCCATTTATAATGGATAGTAGGTGTTTGACACTCTGCATTTATAATGGATGGTAGGTGTTTGACACTCTCCAATTATAATGGATGGTAGGTGTTTGGCACTACATTTATAATGGATAGTAGGTGTTTGACACTCTCCATTAGTGTTGTAACTCGCGGGAATTTTTGGAATCGAGTAATTCGCGTGATTTTGAGTCTGAGATCGAATAAGAATCGCGATTTTTCATCAAAAAATGTCATATGGTCGTTTTTTAGTCCTTTTTTCAATGTTGTTCACTTGCACAATACCCTAGGTACGCTAGGTATATCAAGAGTTGTCCATATCTACCGATTTAAATAACATACTTACGATTAATTACGACAAAAATTGAAATATTGTTTATTTTATGTTTCCCGCCACACATTGTTGCAGCACTTTCATTTCCGGTTCTACGGACTGAATTAATCATGGAATTAAAAAATAGACTCAAAAATATTTCATTTAAATTAGATTTATTACTCATATTCATTCAAATAAAAACAAATGATACACGGAACAATCATTTGTACATAGTTTCACCCTGTTTGTAAGAAAAAACAATGCATTTGACGTCAGGATTCGCTGTGAAATCGCGAATACGAATACAAATTCGCGAGTCTCAGACTCGTGTAATAATTCGCGAAATCTGAACTCCTAATCGAGCCGAATTCTATAACACCTTGGCGAGACGATTCGATGACTACGTGAGTACTTATCTACACCACTACTCTCCATTTATAATGGATGGTAGGTGTTTGACACTCTCCAATTATAATGGATGGTAGGTGTTTGGCACTGCATTTATAATGGATACTAGGTGTTTGATACTCTCCATTTATAATGGATGGTAGGTGTTAGACACTCTGCATTTATAATGGATGGTAGGTGTTTGACACTCTCCATTTATAATGGATGGTAGGTGTTTGGCACTCTGCATTTATAATGGATACTAGGTGTTTGACACTCTCCATTTATAATGGATGGTAGGTGTTTGACACTCTCCATTTATAATGGATGGTAGGTGTTTGACACTCTCCATTTATAATGGATGGTAGG
This sequence comes from Owenia fusiformis, assembly GCA_903813345.2. Lineage (NCBI taxonomy): Eukaryota > Metazoa > Annelida > Polychaeta > Sabellida > Oweniidae > Owenia > Owenia fusiformis. The sequence goes on along the minus strand of CAIIXF020000001.1, from coordinate 23,228,309 downwards.
TGTTTGGCACTGCATTTATAATGGATACTAGGTGTTTGACACTCTCCATTTATAATGGATGGTAGGTGTTTGACACTCTCCATTTATAATGGATGGTAGGTGTTTGGCACTCTGCATTTATAATAGATGGTAGGTGTTTGGCACTGCATTTATAATGGATGGTAGGTGTTTGGCACTCTGCATTTATAATGGATGGTAGGTGTTAAACACTCTGCATTTATAATGGATGGTAGGTGTTTGACACTCTGCATTTATAATGGATGGTAGGTGTTTGACACTCCATTTATAATGGATAGTAGGTGTTTGACACTCTCCATTTATAATGGATGGTAGGTGTTTGACACTCTGCATATATAATGGATGGTAGGTGGTGTCATTTAGCATGTTAAATTAACAGTTATGTCCTTGTTTCATTTTAGTTGCGAGTGCTCTAATTTGGGTTAACAGTCCTCCACATCAAATAGTTCACTCTTGAGAGACATCGAATGCTTTCAAAGTATCTTTATTATTATTAGTTAAAAGGGTAATTTATCATTGAACTTTTTGCTTCACAAAAGCATGCCAGATCTGCTCAATGATTCCACATAATCTGATCGGATAAAGGGAGAAATCAGAACTTAATTTTGATATAATAGCTAATTTTCTGTTCATCAATTGGTTTTATACAGTGTATTGATTTCACATTAAGTCCTGGATGAGCGTTCTAGATTATGTTTGGTGTGATTTACTCCATGCAGGTGATGATAGAGATAGTGCTCTGTTTTATAGAGGTCAAGTTAATCTTACTTATTTATTTAATCTTCTTTAAGTCTAACACCTCTGTAAGTTATTTTTGTTAGTCAAACACCTATGTAATTAAAGCATCTATACAAAAGTTAAACACCTCTGTAGGTTAAAACTTGCATAAGTCAAACACCTCTAAAGTTGAACACTTCGTAAGTTGAACACTTCATTTGATGAATACTTTTATAAAACAAGGCCTTGTGTCCTAGTCAAACACTCTTGGTGAAATTGTGAAGGTTAACAAGCACCTCTACACCCTCTGTTAGTCAAACACCTTAATTTGTAAATCAACTCTAAATAATTTATTTCGTATTACCTACAGACGTATTATTAATTAATACTCAGGTGTTGACTTCTTGTGTTTCAAGATTCTCGCATCAAAGAACAATGCCCTTAAATAACCTGCGTTACTAATGTGGAATAAAAATCTATATTTCTAATTAACCTCCTCATAGAGCAACGTTTATAATCAATGGAATTAATAAGTCGCTGACCTCTTACATTCAGATGGGTTTTTGAGTAAGCATCAAATGATTGATTAAATGAACTGAAGTATGTTCATAGAATAAGCAATTAAAATCATTACAAACTGAAAGATTTTACTTTTTCATTTAACTTTGTAAAAGATAGCGTTCGTTTAAACAACATACGAAGACTGACTGGAACTCAGAAATACTTAGATTGTGCTATACTGTATCTTTAAAATGCATGCCATCTAGATCTTCAAGTAGCAGGGCTCTCGCTAGGCTTTTAGACTGTGGTGCAGCACCACATTCAAAATACAGGGCCTGAATAGATTTAGTGATGATTAAGTTAAATAGCCTTTTAAACAGAACCTATTGAACATCCTGTGTAGAACTGAAATATACGTTAATATATTATTTTACAAGCATCGGCTATTACTCCCTTGTTGCTTGCAGGTTTCCTGGAATTTTGTCACCTGTCATGCTATATAAGGCTTTGTTATCAAGATGAAACTAGACCTGTGGTCCCAGGTGTAATCTCAGGTGAAAATACTAACTAATTGTTGATTGGATCTCTATGGTGATGATGTCATTGAACCTCTCTATAATGTTCCTTAATTATAAGTTACACTACAAAACAATTGCAAACGTTTCATTACATAACAAACAGATTGAAAAACAAAAATATATCACTCTATCCCACAATTGATAAGATTGGTATATTAAATGCCAGTGCCTGATTGGTCAATGACAGTCACATGATCTGTAGAGGGAAAAATTGAGTGGTTCATGAGTAGGCTGAAAGCTGTATCGTATTGATTCTATATGCCATGATGGAATTTTACCCTACGTGAAGCTAAGAGAGGGAGATCAATAGGAAATGTAAAATTGATGAAATCTGCCAATGGGCATTGTTATCAAAGGATATACACTGTTTACACCTATTTTACATAGCAGAGAAGATACAAGATTCACGGCAGAGTAATATACGGCTTATTGGTTCAGCTATACTAGGTATTAATTTATCATCAGCTTGAACAATTCTACGAGCCAGTACCAGCTCTTGGTTAAAGTAATTCATATCTAAATCATATGAGTTAAGATGTGGTTAGGATGGCAGCTGTCTGAAGTGTGCCTAGGGAATAAGAACAAGTACTAATAAATTCAAGTAATATTCTATAAGAACAAACAGCCCATATAACGTGTTCTATACCCATCACGGATTTGTAATAATAATCGAGGATAGTGGCTATTACATACATAGCAAGGTAAGTGGACGAATGATGTATTTGTCGATACTTTGACAAGCGTGTGTTCAACCTGGATTTACCCTCACGTTAATGATATTAAATGGTGATTTGCTCCAGGAGTCCTTAGCAACTAAATCAGATTGTTTTATGGTCTGCTGAACAAGGTCTGAATATAGTACCAGTGTGAATTTTATGTGTGTATATCATTGCAGCTTATTTCAGGGACATTTGAATCTATTGTCTTTCATTCATTGATAGAAATTGTTGTCCTTTGCTGGCGTAAATCTATTGTCTTTTGCTAACATCATTCAATTGTCTTTTGGTGACATAAATCTAATCTGTCATTTGCTGACATAAATCTGTTCAATTGTCTTTTACTGACATCATTCAATTGTCTTTTGGTGACATAAATCTAATATGTCATTTGCCGACATAAATCTTTCCAATCGTCTTTTACTGACATTACTGCACAAGTGGTGATTTTGCCTAATCATTTAATTTGCCTATTGCCTAATTTTTCCCAGGTTAGGAAAATTAAACCACCCGGATCAAATACCACTTATACAGTATTCAATTGAATTTTTAACAGCACACCCGTATGTCTAAGGTTGTTCAGCACACCTGCATGTGACTGTCTTAGGTTGAACAGCACACCTACACATCTTAGGTTGAACAGCACACCTGCATGTCTTAGGTTGGAGAGCACACCTACATGTGACTGTCTTAGGTTGGACAGCACACCTACACATCTTAGGTTGAACAGCACACCTGCATGTCTTAGGTTGGAGAGCACACCTACGTACATGTCCTAGGTGAAACAGCACACCTGCATGTGACTGTCTTAGGTTGGACAGCACACCTACACATCTTAGGTTGAACAGCACACCTGCATGTCTTAGGTTGGAGAGCACACCTACGTACATGTCCTAGGTGAAACAGCACACCTGCATGTGACTGTCTTAGGTTGAACAGCACACCTACACATCTTTGGTTGAACAGCACACCTGCATGTTTTAGGTTAGAGAGGTTAGAGAGCACACCTGCATGTAACTGTCTTAGGTTGAACAGCACACCTACACATCTTAAATTGAACAGCACACCTGCATGTCTTAGGTTAGAGAACATACCTGCATGTCTTAGGTTGGACAGAACACCTGCATGTCTTAGTTTGGACAGCACACCTGGATGTATTTAGTTGGTCAGCAGACGTGCATGTCTTAGTTTGGACAGCACACCTGGATGTCCTTGGTTGAACAGCACACCTGTATGTCTTAGGTTAGAGAGCACACCTGTATGTAACTGTCTTAGGTTGGACAGAACACCTGCATGTCTTAGTTTAGACTGCACACCTGGATGACTTTGGTTGGTCAGCACACCTGCATGTCTTAGGTAGGCCAGCACACCTGCTGTGTCTTAGTAGACCAGTACACCTGGATGTCTTTGGTTGGTCACAGTATGTGCATTGTCTTAGGTTGGACTTAGGTTGGCCAGCACACCTGCTGTGTCTTAATTGGCCAGCACACCTGGATGTCTTTGGTTGGTCAGCGTATGTGCATTGTCTTAGGTTGGACAGCACACCTGCTGTGTCTTAATTGGCCAGTACACCTGGATGTCTTTGGTTGGTCACAGTATGTGCATTGTCTTAGGTTGGACTTAGGTTGGCCAGCACACCTGCTGTGTCTTAATTGGCCAGCACACCTGGATGTCTTTGGTTGGTCAGCGTATGTGCATTGTCTTAGGTTGGACAGCACACCTGCTGTGTCTTAATTGGCCAGTACACCTGGATGTCTTTGGTTGGTCACAGTATGTGCATTGTCTTAGGTTGGACTTAGGTTGGCCAGCACACCTGCTGTGTCTTAATTGGCCAGCACACCTGGATGTCTTTGGTTGGTCAGCGTATGTGCATTGTCTTAATTGGCCAGCACACCTGGATGTCTTTGGTTGGTCACAGTATGTGCATTGTCTTAGGTTGGACTTAGGTTGGCCAGCACACCTGCTGTGTCTTAATTGGCCAGCACACCTGGATGTCTTTGGTTGGTCAGCGTATGTGCATTGTCTTAGGTTGGACAGCACACCTGCTGTGTCTTAATTGGCCAGTACACCTGGATGTCTTTGGTTGGTCAGCGTATGTGCATTGTCTTAGGTTGGATAGCACACCTGGATGTCTTTGGTTGGTCAGCGTACGTGCATGTCTTAGGTTAGACAGCACACCTGCATGTTTTAGGTAGGCCAGCACACCTGCTGTGTCTTAATTGGCCAGCATACCTGCATGCATTCAGGTTGGTCAGAATACCTGAATGTCTTCTCACCCACATATAAGCCTATATATCAAGAATAACCTGTGTGATAACATGTTTTTATTTATTGATAGGGGAGTTAACATCACTGTAGGTCTCTTAGGTTAGAAACACACTAAGTGCTGTCTGGAAAATATTCAATGTATGCAATATATGCATAGCTCTAAGATGAAAAACCATCAACAGTCCAGTCATTACTCATCTAAGACTAATATAAGCAAGCACCTCAAGGAATATATCCAATATTCAAGGTGCCACTGAGAATTGGTATAACGGCATGCAAATATACAAATGTCAGTTTTTGGAATAATTTGAATGTCAAGGTTTAGTCATTGTTAACTCAGTCATTGTTCATTTAATCATTGTTAATTTAGTCATGTTCAATGAAAGATCAAGTGTTATGTGGTAAAACTTTTTATAAAAGGCCTAATTTTTTCTTATTTGTTGGGTCAACTCAAAATGTTCAAAATTCAATTTTCTGAAGAATTCACATTTTTTTGCTCTAAAATTCCATCAGCGATCTTATGAGTCAAATTATTCGATGGGAGCATATCATTGGTGATTCTGCTTTTTATTGCACTTTTTCAAAGTTCTATATCATCATCGTGTAGTCAGAGAAACTCTCTCATAAATCAGCCAAATTAAATATATTGTAGAAATGACACCAAATATCAAATACTGAGTTTGATCTGATGAAAGGTAGCAAGATGCATTAAGTGCTAAATTTAAGACTGTCTGTTAGATCTACACACTTGTTTACTTTCAGAGAATTTTCAATGTCAGGTGTTTTAATCTTTCAAAGTTGATTGATAAAACGTTGCATTCATAGCTCATTAATCTTGTTCAGGTAAACAATCCCTCTCATCGATACCTGTTTTAACAGCCTTATGTTAGGTCTCGATGAGGCTGGCTTTCATCACAAGGCAGTCAGGGGTAAGATGCCCCGTTATCAAGGTTGCTAATCTCACATTTGCAGAACTTGATATAGCATATCCTCTGGTTTTTAATGAATTTAATATGATTTTTGTCTATAATTAGCTTCAATTCTAGCTTTTTGTTGATTTAGCATTTTCTGGAGTAAGTAGAAAAATATTGATTCAGGTCATGGTTTTCTGAGTTATTGAACTCAATTCTCTCTTCAATATATAATAAGAAAATTGTTCTTGAAAAATTAACTACTTGAATGTAACCTATATATATGTTAACTCTGACTTTGAAAATTTATATTAACAGTTTTCATGTAAAGATTTTAATTATCTTAAATGAAACATTCATTGATTTTTATTGTTGTTTGATTATGAAATGATCTTCACTTCCTTTAGGCAGAAAATATACACGATCACGATTTTCTAACTTCATAATCTGCCCATGCAGTTTAAGAGTGCAATCAGGGTTAGGATCTTGGAAAGGGTGGAGGCTACAGGTACCTGGCATCCTTGACCAACTTTTGTCCCTTTGTTCCTGTTCAGATTTTAATATTGCTTTCAGTCTTACATTTAATGTGTTGTATATTCTTTATGGGTGTTATGCTTCTGAGTCACTCCCTTATGGCCTAGTCACATAGCCCGGCCGATGAGGTTCCGATGAGCCAGCGATGCAATTTTCACCGAACTCGGCCGAACACCGGCCGGACACCGGCCGGACATCCGTGGCGTTTGTTGCTTAAAACCGCATCGGTGGCAGCTCGGTGAAATTTTAACTTCGGAGTTAAATTTCACCGGGCTCTCACCGAGCTCCCTCATCGCAGCCCCATCGTAACCACATCAGAACACACGTCGGCCGGTGCACGGCCGAGTATCGGTCGGTGTCCCGCGCATCTGAGACAACCAGAGGACGAGGTTTTTTTAACGGACACCGGCCGAGCTCCGACCGAGCTCCGGCCGATGTGGGACAGAGCCTTGGAAAGTATAGTACCTGAAGATGTCCGGACGGAGTCCGTTCACGTCACCGAGCTCTGCTTCCGATGAGGAGAGCTCGGTGGCACCAAAAAAATCCACCGAGCTCTACCGATGCCGGACATCGGCCGGGCTATGTGACTAGGCCATTAATTGGAACTATAGAGCATTGAAATTCTAGACTGTTGAAATCATCAAAGTTTACAAGCGTAAACTGAAATCAAATGTGAAATCTCAATTACTTGTTGCATCACTAAAGATTGCCTTACTATTTATGGAGCATTTATAACCTTTCTTGTTTTACTGCAGTCTTGTAGAAGATATACTCATACTTGTAACCCTTTATAAGACCACACATTCATCTTCACTCTGAGATAATTCTTGGATTTAGCCCATGACACAACATTTTCTATTTAATAAGTATAGAACATCAATTTCCTATTCACTGTCCCATAAAGACCATGAAAGCTACAGATTATAAGCATCAAAACTATACAGTGATCTCCCCAGCATTAAAGCAAGTGAGCCGTCCCCACCTGAGATTTTGAAAATAGGCTTATACCCACCTTAGAATCCATTTGCAGCACCCACTTGAAAATGAGAAAAATCATGAAAAGTGGGCATAATTTGACCAATTTTGGTCTGAATTGTGAAAATGAAAATTTTGCACCCAGCATAGAAAAAGTCCTGGGGAGATCACTGCTATAGCATAACATTTCAATATAATGCACAGATACCCTCTTATGGGTATCTAGTGCTGACCCTATTAATTAATGTTTGACAGTTAATAAATAAAGAATAAATAGTTTGACAGTAAATAAATAAAAAATAAAAAAAATACTTCAGTCAGAGGATAATATGGTTTTGGAAGGGTAGTAAATGAAAGAAAATCTACTTCCACAGATCAGTGACAAGTTCTAATCACGAATCACCAGAAGTAACATTTAAAGATCTCTCTGCAGGTTTTATGAAGTTATTTTGCCCTATTCTGCTATTGCTTCAAGCAAACGAGCCCCTGTAGAAATTCACCCTCTCTCACTCTTATACTAAAACCATCGAATCTTACAAAGAATACTCCTAGAAAGGACCTGATAGAAGGCTGTAATAACTCACAATGCAACCCCCCCCCCCTCTACTGTACAGTTATGGAAATACATATTGAGGGAGGGGTAGGACCTGGGGGGGGGCAGGAACTTTTATATGCAATAAGTAAAAATTTGTGGGCCAGAGACAGGTATACTTACAGGTATAGGTCAGCATTTTTTCTGATTTTGATTTTCTTGTTTATACTCATACATATTTTTACCTGTAGGGAATGTTTATTTTTCTGGTATTCCAGGTATATGGTAGATGTGCCAGAATTAATTGAGTCTTGTTTTTCTATATGGTAAGAAATCTCATTTTTCGAGCTAAACTCTATTGACATTTACTATTGATCTTATAAGTTAATCCCAACATCGGGTTTTATATCACAACTAACATTTAGATTTAGGGATTTGTTGTTTCAGTGAAATCTTAAACACCAGGTATTTATTTATATCCTATACTGTACTATAACAGATCAAGCCCGTGGCTCTGCAAGACAATTTATAGAATGATGATGGCTTTTAGAAAATTGAGAAAATGACTTGTACCTGGTTGTATACTTACATTGCAATAAGTCTTGTAATATAACATGAAATTGTCATGATTTTGTGATCAGAACACAATTTGAGAACTATCAAGAAATATTGGTTGTTCTGTGTTTTTTTGATATTGTTATTTGTGGTTGTGGGGCTTTTTTGTTTATTTGTTGCCATATGTACTTTTTGATGTGACAAAATAAACAACAAAAAACTATATAGTACATATATTGTTAGGGAGTGGTTATGAATTGCCCAAATACCAAGGTTCTCTTTTCACATATACATAGTCGATATTATGCTTCCTACAAGTTAACAATTTAATCTCAAATGAATATTTGTTGAATATCTTTCTTTGACAAAGAACCAAAGAGCAATAATTCGTTATGAGATAAATCATTATGATCATTGGTAAAATAATCAGTCAGTAGGATGAATGAAAAATAAATGATTTCAGACTTGATTTTCCTTGTGTTGTTAAACTTCATTGTTCCTCTTTAATATGTACATACGTTATGACAAGGTTGGGTTATATGGGAAAATGAAGGTAGATGTTTCCATGGTAACCAATAGCATCACATTCAATGCTGTCACGATTTTATGGCAGTGTGTTATTTTTTCTTGTAGTAATTTCCAGCACAATAGAATCTCGCACAGTTTGCTAATTGTTATATATCAGATTCATTATGTATCTGAGTACCTGTATAGGTTGTTTACGTCCTCAGACCAATATGAATTATGTATAAATGTCCTCGCTTTGTTACTCTATATAGTATCATTATTTCTTCAGTTCTATTGGAGAATATATAGATTGTAATATAGCAAGAATATGTCAAACCCGAGCTTTGGTAATAAATAAATGATTGACAACGGGGAATAATCAGTTTTATTTTCGATTCAACTTATTCTCATTAATTCTGAAGGATGTTAACTTATTATTTGTTCAACTGTCATCATATGGATACCAAATCCAGCAATCCTCTTTAAAACAATGGTTTTGCGAGGTTCGCAAAATGGCTAGAACAAAGCATCACATGTTTGTACCTAGCTCAGCTTTACAATGTTGAAGAAAATTGATTCTGTATATATGCCTTTAATGCCTCTGGGAGGGTAATTGTTCAGCATAAAATGTGGTATTTGCTGTTGTTGAGAAATCAATTTTTGGTTGAAGCAGTGTTTCATGTTGGACATGCAAGTCACCGAAAGACCTAGGTGCTCTCTGAAGTGTTTACATTTATGAGGGAATTATTAATTTTCACCTGGCATTCACATTCTCTCAGGCTCGAGTTGTTCTTCTGATTGGTTCTCTTTGTCGAGTGTGTTTCTGTTATCGGGTGGTCATGATCTACTGATATATTATAGACATTGATTTTTTGAAACCCTTTGTGCTTTTGCTTCGTATTAACAATAACCTGTAAACCCTGTTTTTGTAAATTCTCAGCGGGGTATAAAATGATAAAATATGGCTGCCTTCAATAATTGCTGATATGACGGTAAGGTTGAAATGTAATGATTCACTGATTTATCTGATGTTTTTAGGGAAATGACACATTCATCGGGAATACAAACATGCAACGATTCTTCAATTATTTATTGAAAATATTGACACTTGGTCCTTAGTGACTCAAACATGTTTCACTTGTTGAGAGGTGATGTCACCTTACTCTTTGTAAGATCAAGAGTGGTTGATCTCAACTCTTATTTAAGGGATAACCTTTGAACTCAGGTAGCCAATCAGGGCATGTCTCGTACAAAGATGGTTGGATGAGCAAATTAAACAACAACCTATAAAATGTTTGGTTGTTGCATGGGTTTTCAATCTATCAAATGCCCATGGTTGTACTCAGAATGTAGTTTTCTAACTGATGGATTCAGGGTATATATCCCTTTTCATCCTAAATGGCTTATTGATTTTTGCAGAACTGCAGAGCACCTGGAATGTTACGTCTGTCATAAACACTCTTTGTAGCTCTGCTTTGTAGATTTGATTTATCACATAGTAATCTTTTCAATGAAAGGCATTTATTATAAATTAATGCAAGATAGAATTCAGGGTGAAGGATTATCCTAACATTATATTATTCTGATCAATAAAATCAGCCATTGAATGTAGAACATGATCTAGCATCAAATCAAAATAATTGTATTGAATTTTGAATTATAGTGAAATTTTAGACAAAATTATCTGGCATTATAGTTTGATTTAAGAGTTTAAGTAAATAATAGCAGTGATCTTTTTCTCAAGTGATTTTTTCTCAAGTGGGTGCAAAATTCTCATTTTCACAATTCAGACCAAAATTGGTCTAAATATGCCAATTTTTCCTTTTTTCTAGTAGGTACCTTTATCCCACTGCCATTCCTGTCGCCCTCCAATCCATAGGAGCTGTCATATACATCTTGTATCAATTGTCATCTACATGTATTACTACTCTATTTCTAGGTAAGGAAGGAAACACCACCTGATCCTCTAGCTAGCCAGATATATTTTCCAAGATAGCGCCAGATGACTCTTCAAATAGGGGACGGAACATGAGCACATTGATACAGTACAGGTAGGTCAACTTACAACTTACAACTCACTATAGCATTACTGGACTAACTATTTATTAGGACTCTTTAGGATCCTCTGATGTTTTAAATGTCACAGAGAGAAAATATTCTTACTTTCATGAATGGTAATGATGTATAATTTAGAGAGCACTTATTAGCTAGAGATCAGAAATTGTAATCCATTGTGATCCTTTGTAATTATTCAGTACATGTATAGCACCAACTTTCTGCTAAGGGCTCAATGTATCTTGCATTGTTGATTATTGTTTATTGTATATTGTACTGACATTGTATATTGTACCTACATGTACTGTTAGTGCTCCTTGTAGAAATACATTTATGCACTAACCTTTGATGTTATGGCCACTGGGGATGTACTGGTTACAAAGAAAAACTGTTACAAGAATAAGTCCTTGTAACCTGTTCATCTATGGTGGATTTTGTGTTGTGTCATTTGTAGGTATTGTTTCAATGGTGCCTAACCTGTGTACCCTGACTATGAAAAACATGATCATAATAGTTCAGTTTCTAAAACTCTTTCTACGATATCAACAACATCCTGATACGTTGTTTTTTTCAGAACCTGCAAATAAAAGTTAGCTGATGGATGTCTATATACATTTAATTATTGCATGTATTAATATTTCTGTTGATGGTTTCAAATTGTGCTTAGGACGTGATGTATTATTAAAGAATGTGATAGCCAGACGTCCAATTATAATAGATGATAGTTGAAGAAGATCCGCAGATGCCACTAATTTAGATGCCCAGTTCTCCAGGGACGTCGATGATATTGGCCAGTACATGCTCATGGTCATTCTCTTATTTAATATTGTAGTCCTGGTGATCATTACTTGCTTTGTCTCTCTGGAAGCTAAATGAAAACTCTAATATTTCCTTGCGCTAGGAATGTTACATTTTAGCTCTACTCCTATTATTATTGCTTTAATTTTTTGGAGAAATCACTTATTCTGCTATTTTGGTCGGAACTGAAATCGATAAATTCTGACCTACTTTAGAAAAACTAAACTCCTTGGGAGAACACTGGTTGAGGTTGATGATTGTATTTTTAGGGCATTGCCAATTGCAATGTGTTTAACTTAATGGATTGTTTAATGTATTTTATGTAGGGGCTTCAGATTCACACCGGAATAGCCTGACAATGGTAAAGTCAGATACCGTTGTCACAAATGGCAGACATAACCGTTACTTCAACTCTTTAATCTCTTGGTCCTCGTTTCATGGGACTTTGTCGTCGCTAATTCTGTGCATGTGTTAAGCTCGTGTGATGATGTATTATATGAAATCCCAATTTCTATCAAATGGGGTCGTGAATCGCCACAATATAGCGTCTTCGATATCGTCAATGACAACGGAATCTGAATTTGAAATAATTTACAAAGACAACGGCATATGGTAAGATGTGACAACGGACTATGGTGGATGTATTGCATTGGAACATAGGAAAATGACAACGGTAAATAGACACTTTACCGTTGTCTTTACATATACCATTGTCAAATATTACTGTTGTCACCTCAAATTTACATCTCATTTGACCCACACCTACTGTTGTCATTTATACATTATCCATTGTCCTGTGTCATATTCCGATTGGTAAAATTAAAGCCTTTATTTTGAAGGTAGAACATATTTAAGTAATTTAACTATATGATCAGTAGAAAAACACTTTGAGTGATTGCTGTACCAAAGGAATTTAATCTAGTCGCTCTATTAAACATACAGTTCATGAAAATCCAATTGAAGCGATGGTTATGTCCGCCATTTGTGACAACGGTATCTGACTTTAGGGTATCTGACTTTACCGTTGTCAGGCTATTCCGGTGTGAGATTGAGTTATTCATTGTCTCACGTCTAGTATCACATTAAATAATTATTTGTATGCAGCTAATGATTTTAGATGATGATACATGAGCAATGGGGTTCTATACTTTCCAGTATCCCAACATGGGGGAATTTAGCTGGAGTTCAGTGGCCGCTTTGCCGTAATTGTCCAATAGGAATTTATAACCATACATACAGATGATGCCATATAGCAATATACAGATCATACAGCCTGGTTTTATAAAAGAGTCTTAATCTAGAGAAAAAGTTTAAAAAAAGGTGATACTATGCCATAGGCTCTATTAAAAAATCTAGGCTACCATGGCAAATATCTGTTAGTCCAAGTCAATACATGTAACTTTTCTTTTTGGAAAATGACTACTTACATGTATTTGGTTAAGTCATAGTCAGTCATGCGTCATCTTATGTTGTTCCAGTAAAGCTATTATGTCACCACCAAAAGTGGTGACATATTGTTATGGTCTCCGTTTTTTTGCGACGACGGTTGGAGGTTGGCGTCCGGCGTCCGGCGTCCGGCGTCTGTAACAATTTCTTACAACTTCCTATAACTTAACAAATACTGTTTAGACTGACTTCAATTTTTTTCTAAATCATCTACATGTTCTCAGAAGTTCAAATCTGACTTTAGATTTGACATTTGACCTTCAATGACCTTCTCAAGGTCAAAAAGGTCTTTTTTCAACTTGCTTCACATTGACTAAATTTTTTTTCAAAATCATCTACATGTTCTCAGAAATTCAAATCTGACTTTAGATTTGACTTTAGATTTGACATTTGACCTTCTAATCTGACTTTAGATTTGACATTTGACCTTCAATGACCTTCTCAAGGTCAAAAAAGGTCAAAAAGGTCTGTTTTCAACTTGCTTCAAATTGACTAAATTTTTTTTTCAAAATCATCTACGTGTTCTCAGAAATTCAAATCTGACTTTAGATTTGACCTTTTATGACCTTCTCAAGGTCGAAAAAGGTCAAAAAGGTCTGTTTTCAACTTGCTTCAAATTGACCAAATTTTTTTTTCAAAATCATCTACATCTTTTCAGAAGTTCAAATTTGACTTTACAAGTTCTCAGAAGTTCAAATCTGACTTTAGATTTGACCTTTGACCTTCAATGACCTTTTCAAGGTCAAAAAGGTCTTTTTTCAACTTGCTTCTAATTGACTAATTTTTTTTTCAAAATCATCTACATGTTCTCAGAAGTTCAAATCTGACTTTAGATTTGACATTTGACCTTCAATGACCTTTTCAAGGTCAAAAAGGTCTTTTTTCAACTTGCTTCAAATTTACTTAATTTCTTTTTCAAAATCATCTACATGTTCTCAGAAGTTCAAATCTGACTTTCATTTGACATTTGACCTTCAATGACCTTCTCAATGTCAAAAAAAGTCAAAGAGGTATTTTTTCAACTTGCTTCAGATTGAACAATTTCTTTTTTCAAAATCATCTACAAGATCCCAGAAGCTCAAATCTTCAAAAACCTTCTTAAGGTCAAAAGGTATTTTCCAGCTTGCTTTAAATTGACCAAATTGTTTTAGGTGGTGACATTTTGTCATGTTAATGCCTTGTTGAAATAAATGTTTTTAGTATTATGTTGAGAAGTATTTCATTATATTTTGTAGCGCTGGCAGTGGGTCAAAACTTCAACGAAAATCTTCACAAACTTCCATTAGGTAGGTCATGATCACAAACATTCATTTGGTGGGTCATGATCCTGAACAAAGTGCTTGCATTATCAGTATGATCCCAGTGCTCTTTAAATTGAGGAATTCTTCCCTAGAGGTCCCTATTAATGTAATAGAATCCTACAGTTGACAAGCCAATATACAGGGTGAGTCCCAAATAATGCAACACTCTTGTGATGAGAGTGTTGCAGTTTTGGGTCACTCTAGGGACAAAGAAAGCCCATATTATTCATCTCATAAAAATGAGAAATCTTTGGCTTGTACATACCTTGCTAAATCATATAATCAATTACCATATTTGGACTCCATTTCTCCTTTTATTAATTATTAATTTTTAAACTAACTTTGAACTCTACTTATTATAAAAACACAAAAAAAGAAATAAAATTTTTGTTTTATAATTTGATCAGATGAGTTAGGGGTTTTAATGTTAATGCAAAGCTTCTTCAAGGCGCTGCGTGTCTAAAATAGAATTTTAATTCTTTCTCTTTAGCTCTGGTAATTTGCCAAGGAACCCCTCTTTCACAGGTGGCAGGTGGGTGGATTGTCGAGTCTAGTGAGCAGATATATTCCATTAGCTAGAACTAACAATGCATTGTACACTACCCTGGGCATTTATTAATACGAGTCTTGCATCAAACCTCCATGTTGCCCCCCCCCTCATTCTCTCACAACATAGAAATAGATCTAGGGGAGTAAGTGGCCATAGCATTGATACAAGACTATGCATTTATGCTATTTATTTGGTTGATGTCTAGCTGTACCTTTAGCTTAGTATTTCACCCCCAAATGTTCATCAAGCTTACTCCTTGTAGTCTTGCCTCAAGACCACACCCCCCCCCCACTCCATTTCAACAACAACAGAAGGGGTGTCCATGGTCTTGAAGCAAGACTATAGCACTTTGTACTAGGAGGAGCTCATGATGCAAACCTTTCCTTTTTTATTATCTTAAATGGAAAAAAAGTTTACTTATTTACATGTGTATTTAGGTTTCTGGGAATTTACCAAAAGCATAAATACATATTGACTAAGTAAAAAAATTTCTAACGTTTTATGAGTTTTGAAAAATTCTGAGCCATCCACTCTTGTTGAAAGCTGGCTATAAGGGGTCAGCTGGGAACAGAAT
This sequence comes from Owenia fusiformis, assembly GCA_903813345.2. Taxonomy (NCBI): domain Eukaryota; kingdom Metazoa; phylum Annelida; class Polychaeta; order Sabellida; family Oweniidae; genus Owenia; species Owenia fusiformis. Next base: position 23,212,773 of record CAIIXF020000001.1, on the reverse strand, counting down.
ATAGCTAAAGGTATAGAATATCAACCTCTTATTTTATTGTTAATTTTTGTCAGGTATGCATCCTCATAGCTGTGTGATTTCTTTTATTTATTAAGAAAAATAATAAATTGCTTGTGACCTGTCACCATGTAGGTGTATAATAGCCATACTCTAGAATTGTGAAAGGAAAATTGCAAGAATTAGTATTTGTATGCTTCAGTTCATTGATTACCAATTTTTCCCCATCTAACATGTTGTACATGCATAATAGGCCTATCATCCATGGCGCATACCCCATGCTGCTTGCAAATAAGGACATATCGCAGCGTATCTTCTCGCAAATTGCCTCTAAGCTGGACGATCAAATGGCCTCATATATATGTAGCTTGCAGTATATTCTGCGTAGTTTTCATTTTTATGTCACCGCCAGACATGGAGACATATTCATGAACTCTCCAGTCTTCAACTTTTTTGTGGACAGTGTTCAGCGGTTGGCGTTTGGCATTTGTAACAAATGGCAGGTGATGACATTTTTGGGGACCATGTTCAGCGGTTGGTGTTTGGTATCTGTAACAAATGGCAGGTAATGACATTTTTGGGGACCATGTTCAGCGGTTGGTGTTTGGCATTTGTAACAAATGGCAGGTAATGACATTTTTGGGGACCATGTTCAGCGGTTGGTGTTTGGTATCTGTAACAAATGGCAGGTAATGACATTTTTGGGGACCATGTTCAGCGGTTGGTGTTTGGTATCTGTAACAAATGGCAGGTGATGACTTTTTGGGACCATGTTCAGCGGTTGGTGTTTGGCATCTGTAACAAATGGCAGGTGATGACATTTGCATGTTAATGCCTAGTTATAGATGAGTAGAGAGTTGATGCTTTATCCCTGAGTCGTGCTGACAAATAACCTGCTTGTGTAAATTATTAATCAATCGTACTAGCCCTCATGAAATATTTACGAGTATTTGGTGTAATATGCAACTAAATTAGTTTAACCTGAATTAAAACAGGATTTGGACTGGTAGTTACCATGGGCACAGAGTTTTAAGTTCTAATATCTGAATAGATATGACAATTTAACATGACCCTTATTCCACATATGAAGACATTAGTATCAAAAGAATTGTTACTTAGAGAGGTAGTTTAGGAACTAATTTTGCCATATGGTTCGACTATATATTCGTATATTTATCATTCGGTCTACTAGTATAGAATGGGCAAGCATAGAATGGGCAAGCATAGAATGGGCAAGCATAGAATGGACAAGCATAGAATGGACAAGCATAGAATGGGCAAGCGTAAAATTAGCAAGCATACAATGGGGGAAATATAGAATGGACAAGTGTATAGTAGTCATTATACGAGATGTATCACTTTTGTAAAAGATTCACAATCCTTCAATGAAATATACTACAACTAAACATAGTAAAGCTAAAATATTGGTGGGACATTGCACTTTAATGTCATTGATTAGTTCTTTGCGAGATTAACACAATATATCTTGTATGCAAGTTATTATCACATATGGGTGCCAGTAAATGCTTTGTTTTCATGCAATATTCTCATCTGACAGTCCGAGAGATTAACGTGTCCCATCGTTGGCAAGGTTCATGGCCGTGCAAGTCGATTTATAGAATGTAGATGGCTTATAGTAAATAGAGGGAAAATGGCAAAGATATGTTCCTGTTGTGTAGCTTAATAAGTCTTGTTCATGTCAGAATCAATGAGAAATGAAGCTTTTGGAATTTAATTCTTCCTTTAATAATTGATCAGAGCATTAAAATGATTGAAGGTTAATTAATCATGGGCTTTCAATAGATTTGAGGTCAAATCTGTATGATAGCATGTCAGTTTATTTATGATACTTTTCAAATGCATGGAAAAAGTGATATCGACTCATGGATAAAAATGATATCACTCAAAATCATAGGATATCCTTAACATATATACATATGCACTTATACTGCCGTGAGATACGACAGCCTAATTGTATCAGTTCCTCTTTAGAATATTACGAGAAAGATGTTATTAATGGGTATCATAATGCATGCACTTACTACTATTTTTCATGGTAAGTGAATCTGCTAACTTAGGGATCTATATTAGGGCTAAACGACAGTGACGTGCATTCATACTTTTTAGAAGAGATAACCTCAACTCTTTATTTTTTGCAATGTGTTAACATAAAGAATCATTTAGTACTTTAATTACTTTGATAAAGTACATCCATCATCCATTATATCTTACTAGATGACCCCATCAGCCCAACATAAAAGCTGATAATTTGTGATATTTTGCAATAGTTCAAATGTTAGATGACTATTTCTCAGTGATTGACACCTCATATCACAGTGACTCTGAGAACTGATTGCATAGCAGAGATTTGTGTCAATTCTTATCCCCTAAACTATTTATCAGTTTGCTCTGTCACTCTTAAAACAAACTTGAAATGTAAGGAATATTTGAAGCTACAATTTTTTGAAATAACAAAGTAAAACCATTGTAATGAAACTATCAAACCATTGAAATTTAACTATCAAACCATTGAAATTAAACTATCAAACAATTGGAATTAAACCATCTAACCATTGAAATTTAACTATCAAACCATTGGAATTAAACCATTGAAATTAAACTATCAAACCATTGAAATGAAAATGAAACCATTGAAATTAAACTATCAAAAAACCATTGAAATTAAACTATCAAGCCATTGAAATTAAACTCTCAAACCATTGGAATTAAACCATCTAACAATTGCTTCAATTTGACCAATTTTGTCATAATAATGTCTTGTCTTTTGTTGTTATATCTTTAATTAAAGTTACATCTGATGAAATTATAATAAAGAGTTAAATACCAAACAAAACCAAAACAAGCAAATTGAAATTACAATGTTGTATTCTATAACACTACAAGTGTCGTGAGACACCTTGGATTAATAATTAATGGTTGAGATTAATATGTGTGGTATCAATGAGAATTGAATAGAAAGTTATGTTGAACAAGTAACCTGGAGATAGATTGACCTTAGATTGGTCTTATAACGCTACAAACAATGAATAATATATATATCATTGGAAAGGTTTATGGTAATTAAAGTACCATAGAGATTCAAACTTGTATATGGGAACAAACCATGATACATTGAAACATTCTAGTTATTACCGCAGATCAATCAGTGTAGCATATCTCAAAAGCCAAACCATGTAGATGTTAATATTTAATGTGTTATTTTGATTGATACAAATGATCTATACATAGAGTACATGCAATTGTTCAAGCATTTTCCTGAAGCATATGCACTGAATGTTACTCTCTCTGTTGTAGGGTTATCGTAGCTCAACATTAAATTAATTAGTGAAGTAAATATTACATGCAAGTGCCACAAAGGGAACAATAAAAGAGTTAATAACAAGACATGACAAGGAAAAGAAACATCTAAGTGCACAAGCAAAAATCCTTTAAAAAGGTTTGTCAAAACATGACCCTGATAGCAAGTCGTTGCTGTAGCCTAGCTGTAATGGCTAGCCCCTTTGGCTTAAGCGGTAGAGTGTCAGGCTTTGGAGTGGAGGGTCTTTGGTTCAATTCCCGCATGGGTTATTGAATTCATCACACTCCCTTTCGTGTCTAGTATCTGGCTCGTTACACTACACCTCTCCGGACGAGCGTCCCTAGGGTAATTACAGATTGTTCTTCTTGGGTATTTTCAGTAAGTAAGTCATAATATACAATACAATATATATACTCTCTGTCCGGTGATCCATTCAGCTCAATATAGATACAAAAAGAGAATTATTGATACTTCTGAGAATAAAAACAGCTGCTGGCCTGAATTAGTGGCTGCTGTTTGATAAAAGATCGTCTCTCTTAACCATTCCAGGTCCTTATTAGACCCAAAGGAATCAAACATAGTGAGGTATTTATACCCATTGATTACAGTAAAAAATGAAAGAAATTACTTATTAACTGGATCATCTGGGGTAAGTTCTATTTTATCAACTTGCTGATTGAATTGGATAAGCTTTATTTTATTTAATAAAAAAAGTAATTATAAAATGAGATGTTTGGAGATGTTTGTCTCAACTGCCTACAGAGCCTCACTTTAAGTCTCGACTGCATAGAGAACCTCACTTTAAGTCTCGACTGCATAGAGAGCCTCACTTTGAGTCTCGACTTTATCACATTTAATTTTACAATAACCATTAATTAAAAAATTATTTTTTATCTGGAACCGAATGATTAAAAATTATTTAATGTATCTTTAACCCTAAAGTAATTTGGAATTCAATTAAGAAAGCATAATTAAAATCATACTAATTTAAGTCAATAATAACAAGGCCTCATTAACATGCAAAATGTCACCACTCACCATTTGTTACAGATTTGTTACTGAACACCAAACTCCAGACACCAACCGATGAACATCAACCACCATAAAAATTTGAAGACTGTAACAATATGTCACCACTTATTGTGGTGACATAAAAATTGGATATCAAATCAGCTAGTATAGGTCTGCTTGATAATAGTGACAAGAATAATGAACAATACTTATTCTCATTTGTGCCAAGGAGATTTACCAATGAGTCTGGAGAAGTTCAGTTGATAAATGTCCCATTACCCATTGGACATAACTCAAATGTATCTCAAATGCAATTTGTTGTGACATAGGTCATTGTGAGGATATAATGAATCATAGATTTGGGAAGTTCATGTATGTGTCTTATAAAAATGTTTTAGAAAAAATTTTAAGTTTATATATACCTGTGATAGAGTATACAGATTACGTGCTAATTCCATTAAAATAGATTACAACTGCTTTCAGCCTTTTTCCCAATGTTTATTCCGCTATATTGCATGATCCATGACTACCAAACAATAGTGAAATATCTAATTTAGAAGTTTCATTGAATACAAATGTTTTGAGGAGTAATTACAGACAATACTGACAGGATGGCAAATAACCGCTGGCAATCCTCTAATCTCTACAAAAAGCAATCACATACAAAACCAAATCTATTCGATTGAATTTGTCTAAATGCGATTAAGGAAAACGGGCCGAAGTAATGTCCATTAATTTTGCCCATTATTTTGACTTCAATCATTGATTCGCAGCGCTGCAAATCTGTGATTTTTGATAGACAAATCTAATGGAAAACAATCCTCAATATTTTAAATGGATTTCTTATTTTTTCTTGTATAGCCATTTTGGTGACTCAGATTTCTTACCTGTACAACCCTATTGTTAGAAAAGGTTTTTACTTGTATAGCCCTTTTAATGATTTGAGTTTCTTCCATATGATAATAAGAATGTTGTTCTTATTTTGATTTTGTCTGCAATGTGCATTATAGTGTAGAAAGTCTAGTGTGTATGATAATATGTTAGAACATGAGATGAATGTACATGTATCTGGCACAATCATGTTTTTTCTTTTTTGTATGTCACCACCATAAGTGGTGACATAGTCTCCAACTTTTTTGTGGATGTTTTTTTTGTCAGTTTGTTTTGGTGTCAAGCATTTTATGTTTGATGTTTGGCAATTCTTGTTCAGTGGTTGGCATCTGTAAAAAATGGCAGGTGGTGACATTTTATATGTTAATGTCTTGTATTCCTTCCTTTCACATGGAGAGTAGCGCATTTAGTCTTATATGTGAAGTGTGTTCAATTAAAATATAACATTTATTATTTTTAGATACCATCATGCAGATAGATCCTTTTCTAACTTTAGTTTTGAAATAATAGCATTCTACTCTTTTATTCAAATTAGTGTGTGTTAACTTATCTTGTTTGTACCATTTCAATTGTATTATTTCCATTGCTACTTTAGGTTTAATGTTATCCTACAAACTAACAAATGCTAGAGTTAACAAAATTGACCAATCAAATTTCAGTAAAACCTGTGTATATGGAACACCCTTAGTACTTTTATTCCTTATAGACAAGGGTTCCTCACAAAGAGGGTTCATTACATGTAAGTCAATGGGACTTGGCTCTTTTAAAACCTGTTTCACGTAGAGAGGTGTTCCTTACAGAGAGCTCATAAACATGTTAGTTAATAGGAATTATTTCCAGTGAAAAATCCATATTTCAAAGGTGTTCCTTACAAAGAGGTGTTCTTTACAAAGAGGTGTTCCATTATACAGGTTTTAGTGTACCATATCCTTCCCTCAGTCCATAACAGTTACTAAATCATTCATAACATCAATACGTATGATCTGATTTCCAAACCCCATCCCTGTGCTCCCTCCTTGCATCCAGTTGTTATATATTGTGCTTAAGGATATGAAATGTTTTATTTTGGAACATGCAGCTAGATTGTGTTGTTCTAAGCTAACCAAGAGGTGTATGTGTTAGGATGCACTCAATTGTGTCACAGTGAGTCTGATGCCTATTAGCATGGCTTTGTTTTGCTGCATGTTTTGTTGCACTGTTGTGTATGGTTTGTTTTGGGTTTGCGTAATTTGCTGCGCCCCAACATACTACACCATTTACGGGGAGGGAGAGAGTCAAATTGTAGAAAACTAACTTCGATCTTCTAATAATTATTCACTTTCATTCTCTCTTGCATGCTCTTTTATATAAATATGATAATCAATATTTATTATAGTCTTCTACAAGAGATATTTTTGTAAAACATTGTAAAACATCTTATTGGGTGGGGGTGTTTTTGAATATGTGATTTCTATACATGTAATTTACAGTCATTATATAATACAAGTACATGTTCATTCTTGTATAACTCAGTATATGTATATATTGTGAAGATGCCCCTTATCCTTAACCTTATTGATAACTATAGTACATTAAAATCATTATATGCAATTTATCACTTGGGAATATAGAAGGCTTGTGGTCTATAGATGTTCAGTTACTAAGCTAATCGAATCATCTACTTTGCCGTATTAGTTCTGCAATGTTCAAATGGACATGAACGTTACGAGTAGTAACCTAATTTTATTGAGTAATTCGATCTTTATATGTTTATCACCACAATGGAAGTCCTAATGGACTATTTTTACATCAAACAAAAAGTGTTCTTTAAGGCTAAATAAGGTGTAAAATATTTGATGCCATGCATGCCATGCACTTTGGTGCTTATGCCATGCAGAAACAAAGTTTGAAGGACATATTGATGAATCCCCAATATCTACATTCATTTTATTTTTTATCTGAATAAATGATTTTGAGCAATCGGTTCTGAAATAACTAAAATTATTTTCTGCCAAAATGAGCTCAAGCAAACAAGCAAATCAATATACAATTTCCTTTTTGTAATAGGAACATTTGGGAACCGTGATACCATCAAGTACAATCACATTGCTTTTTTCGGGAGAAAAATTTCAATCTTATATTGTGATCCCAATCTTAAAATCAAGTCAATTGTTGGCAATGGTTGATCTGCTTAAGTGGCAAATGGACAAGCAGAAAGAAATGAATCATTCTAATAAAGACCTTGGGGAAGTTATTTGAGATAAACATAATAGTATAGTATATTTTCCATTATATAAGAACAATGATCTTTCCAAAAGTGAAGCAAGGGGGCCCTATCAAGATTTTGAATGATAGGCAAGCACCCAAGTAAAAACCCATTTGCACCCACTTTGACACAAAGATGAGAAAACTCATTGTAATTTGGTAAGAATAGTAGAATGAGCAGTTTTGCACCAATTTGAGAGAAAATCTTGTGCAGAACACTAATTTAAGAGTATTTGTAATGTCTAGAAATGGTTGAGGGATAAATCTGAATGGTCAATATCAAAAGGGTTAAAAAATATTTTGCTACACTAATTTACAGAAAATGTGGTTGAACTAGAGCCCAAAATTATATCAATTAACGAAATTACTGAATAATTTATTTTAAGGCAATTCGATACTTATTGAATTTCATATGCTAAACTTAAGATAATATAGTTTATATTAAGGATTCATCGATTTATGAGGGCCTAATCTGGCAGATATTCAGGACAGATGATTGTATGAACTAAATAAATTAGCTTATATTCTGAGTTATTATTATGCCATACCGTATTATAATCTACTTGTTTCAGTTTGTTTATTCACTGCATCTGGGGAGTGTATATGGAATTTATTCACTAAGGTTTTGTGTGGGGATTGCATGGATGGAAGTTTGGTCACTGAAAATGTTTTTCTAATTTTTTTAATATTTGATTTTAATCTATTTAATTTTTTTTTTATTGAAGCAATGATTTTATGTGTATTTTGAAAATCATTGCTCTACATAAAATAAACAACACTTGCTTAAAATAAACACTACTGGTATATGGTATGGAATTATCAAAAAGAAGGTTTTAAGGGTATTTTTCACTTAAATAGTATGTATTTCTAGATGGCACTTTTCTCTTGTATGCTTCTTCACATGCAGTCTGCTTCCTATGCATTCCTTTTACTATATCTTTCCCTGTAGTTATAATTCAATGAATGAAATAGCATCAACTATTTATTTTGATAACCTAATATGAGACCTGTAACCTCTGAATACTTGTATGATGTCAGAGTCAATATTAAATTCTGTATCAAGCAATTAGCACAGTCGGTAACATCTGAAAACCCAATCGTCAAGTCTGAGAGATATACTTATTATTAAACCTGTGCAATGTAATATTAGCAATAGAATATGAATTGATTGTATTGGATTTTTTTTATAGGGGCAATGTGTCCAGTAGGGATAGACCCAGGCATTTCCGCACAGATAGCAATGATAGCCGCAGTGGTTCCTCAGGGGCCAAGCACTGGTTACTAGGTGGTGATACAAGTACACCAGATGGCGCCGCTGGTTCATCATCTTCGGAGAAAGGTTCTGGGTCAGGAAGGTTGCCAACTACCGCAGAAGTCGTTGTCAGAAAAACGACTGATAGGTAGGTCCTATCTATATATCTATATAATGTTTTTGCAGAATGTAATGTTTTTGCAAAAAAGAGAAAATGAATATTATTTTTAGCCCTTTATGATTTATATTTGTGTAAATGATGATTTCCAAGATCCTGAAATTAGCTGATAACAATTTCTCTTGTCTCTTATGAAGGTGTTTGTCTCGTCAATACAATGCTTTTGTCATGCACTAATCAAGTAAAGTCCCCATTTACACCTGATATCCAGGTATCTTAATATTTCTTTCCTGACACTCAGAATCTAGAATTACAAATCTAACCTTTTATCGTCATATATCACAACTTGGCATTTAAAATAACGTCATGTGAAATGAGGTTTTGTGTAATTTGTCATGGCTTAAACTCTAATTGGCTAATTTCAAAGAAACCCACATGCTGATACTAATTCCCATAAGTGCTTCTTTATATTGTTTTACATGTCTTAAGGTAGTTAGTGTGTTCCCAAAAAGTTGAAAAATTGACACTGAGAAATTGTATTTCAACATCAAAATGTTTTGGTTTTGAATCCTATATTTTAGTTTCATGTATGATATTCATTATATGTAAAAATATTAACCATTTTATTGATTACATGTACAGTATTGGTAAATATAATCATGGAAAATCTTACATACGTAATTACCTTAATGGAATTCATTGACACCGAAGCGTGTGAGAATTTCATTATTGGCCTCAATTCCTCTGATTTTCAAAATAGATTTTCAATTTTTTTTAAAATGAGCTTATGCTATGATTGTATTTTAATGCCATCACAGCAGTGTTACAAAGGGAAAATACAAGTAAGTTTACATCTATTTCTTATGCTTTGTTTGGTAGGCCTGTCTTCAGTTCTGTATCTTCAAGTGTTTGATTTGTATTCCTGGTGGCTTGCTCCCTTGCTTAGCTGGTTTACACTTGAAGGATAGATTACCTTATCCAAGGGGCAGACAAGGATTCCTGGCCTGAATTCAGATAGAAAAAACATTTTGGGCTTAGATTAGAATACAAAAACGTGTCTCTGGAGTTATCATATAGAAGGTCAGATACCTTGAGGATTGTCCATTAATATGGTCTGTCCTTTGGTCTTTATGTCCCTTTTAGTTATGTTTTAATGTATATTCGTTTATCAAAGTAGATACAGTAAAGTGGTAATGCTTCGATTTTCAACCTTGATATAACTTAACACTTGTCTTAAATGAAGATGAATACGATTGTTGCGGTTGTTGAGGCCCAGTTGGGCAATTTTAAACAATGCCATCTATTCATCTTTCTAATAACTATTTCTTTTAGTTTGTTCTTCTACTCCAATTGATACCTTCGCGTATTACACTAGTCTGATGTTGTTATAATATTCCAAATACCTTGTTTATTCATAGATGGTGTTAGAATGGTCATTTCTTATAATTATGTTGCCCTGTGTCAGTGTATATGCCTATTGTCTTTTTGAACATTTGTTTACATGTATTTATGTTTACATGAACTTACATTAAGATGTATTTACATTTACATGTACTTATGTTTACATGTACTTACGTTAACAACTTAACATGTACATTTACGTACCTTTATATGTACTTATGTTGATATGTACACGTACTTTCATCTGTAAGAATTTATATTTATGTGTACATGTACTTATGTTTACATGTAATAATGTTTACATGTACTTACATTTATATGTACTTATGTTTACGCGATGTACTACTGTACAGTTAACATGTACATGTACATTCATGTAAATTTAGATTTATATGTACTTATATTGACATTTACATGTACTTTCATTTGTATAAACTTACATTTATGTGTACTTAAGTTTACATGGTACTTTTGTTAACATGTACTTACATTTACATGTACTTGTGTTTACATGTACTTATTTCCTCTTTATTCTATAGGAGGCGTGGCTTCTTCAGGTGTGTATGTCAGTCATCTTATGTTTTTGAAAATTATTCATGTGCTATTTCAGTTCACTTTTTCACAAATAGCCTATTTGAGTGCATTTTGCTTTGGATTTATATTTCTAGACATTGAGTTACATTTACACTTGTTTGGATGTTAGGCATTCGCTTTATACAAATTAAAGGAATGGATGTATGATCCACTCTTCAATGGATTATCACTGGATCTAAGCAGAAAATGTTGACGTTTTTTTAGAGTATTAATTCTCATTTTCTTCTATTGCTTCATATTTTGCTGCCATATGATTGTTGCAGCATGTTTTTCAATCACTATCTCACATTCAGAATTGCAATACGAGCTAATAAGTTAGAAGTTCAATAAAATGTTGCTTGAGGCATTCTGACATTGAAAATACACATATTTATAGATGTCACTTATTGCAAAGCATGGTTTAATTCAAGTTGTACACACCATAAATGCATTTGACATATCAATTTGATTGACCTTGACATATAATTATGACATTGACCTATAATTGTGACATTGACATATGATTGTAATCTTATAACCGTAAATGCTGTAAAATACAAAACCTTTATGACTATTGTCACCCGATAAATGTCAAATGCAACAAAGTTATTTAAGAACTAAGATGCAGAAATGTCCAAATGAAATTGAATCGTTAAAGGAGACATATATTTTTCAGAAATATTACCTATTTACCTTCAAACTGGTTTTCTTATGAAATGAAGTCAAAATTCTTGGACTTCTTAGAAAATAGATATGACACGTATGCCTGTGAGAAAAAATATTCTAAAAGTGTTAACATGTTTCTCTTTACTTTGTTGCCTTTTTATATTTAATTATGTCAGTGTTGCTCATCCAAACATTTGGAGTAGATTAATCTCCAAGGAATATACAGGCGTATGGAGTAGAAACACTAGCGTCATACCTGTCCTCAGTTCATCCTAGATTTAATTACTTTGACAGCTAATAGGTTTAGATCTGATTATCTCAGACTATGTTCTGCCTTGTGATAGGTTTGTATTAAAAAATCTATTTCAGCAAAAATGTTTACAGATTATGTCACCCCCACTAGTGGTGATACTGTATATTGTTGTAGTTTCCAACTTTCTTTGTGGATGGTGTTTGGCAGTTGGTGCTCGATGATCGGTGTTGGTAACAAATGGCAGGTGCTGACATTTGCATGTAATGCCCTGTTTTTGTAAATTAGTGTAATCTTGGGTGTTCTGTTGGGTGGCTGTTGTTCTGCTGTGGCGACAATGACATTATTTTAGTTGAATGGTTTGTTATATCATATGTATATGCCATTCTCATTTTGATACTTATCCCAATGATCCCCCCAGCTTTGAAATATTGGTTCAAAAGGTTGGTTCTGCACCTCCTTGAGATTTAAAAAATATGTTTACGCCTATCTGAATACTCATATGCACCCACATGAAAATTAGAAAAATTTTGAAAAATAGGCATATTTTAATGAATGTTGGTCAGAATTGTGAAAATGTGATTTTTGCACCAAGTTGATTTGAGAAGATCACTGAGTTATGCAACACATCTGGGGGCTTCACTTTCTCAACCTGACATTGCTTGTGATTAATCTTCAAGGAAAACTCTGGAAAAAACATTTACAACTACAAATTTTTCTTTTCATATGTGTCTTATATATTTACATGTCTTCAGATTTTCCAATTTCATCTTAGTTGCATGAAATGATAAGCGTTGCATTGTTATCCACTGTTGAATTGGTTGGGTTTGAAATGGAAAGTTTTCTGTTGATTAGACTTTGTTTGATCAATGTCCAGTATTCCATATTGTGATGGATACAATTGCTTTCTGAGGTCACCCAACCTTATCTTAAATTGAATTGTCAGAGTTAAGAGAATCCTATTTATCATATCTGAGCTATAATTTCCTTTTGTCAAGAGCATCTTCCTTTAATAGGATAACCTCTGAGTCAATCATTGGTAAAAGTCAGTCAAATATGGTTGGGTGGATGAAATATTAGGAATTAAAAAATCATATTTCAGAAATTCCAAAATGGGACCAAATAATTGAAGAACTTTCAGTTGAAATAACTCATAAGGAATTGCACACCCAAATCATATCTTTATCTTTTTCCGATATCAGTATTGATATGATCTGTCCATATCAGAAGTAATCTTTGAGATAAATGAGTTAAGTGAAGATTTCCTTATAATTGTCTTCACCTCTTGAATACAAGGAAAAACCCAAAACTTTTTTTCATCAAAATACATGTAGTTAGACAGACAATAACATATGCAGGTATAGCATTTTTTCAAAAATCTTCTTGATCATGTGCCTAAATGTAAAGATGTTATACACAAATAGGTAGAAGTCAAAGTCTTCATTTCCAGGATGCTTTAATTCGTCTTCCTCTATAGACATAGCTGGCTCCTCGTCCGGCCATTATTAATCATTGGGCCTCATTCAATACTCAGTGAAAGAATGGCAATTTTCATTCAATTAGCCAAGCTAAGAATAGATCAGTGAAGTAGATTTACATGTAGTATGGAAAAGAAGGTAATTGAACGAAGTTTGAAGGGATATAGAGAAGCGTTTGGTCATCTGTCCATTTGTTTGTCCTTGTGATTTGTTACAAATGTTATAGGCTGATGTTGTATTGGCGTAAGACCTTTGCTTAGAGGAAATTTTCAATATGGCCACTCAATTCAAAATCACTGCCATATTTTGTTAAAAAATGTAATCTTTGATATCTTATGATTTTGAAGTTGTGATTAGACACTTCATTGCTCTGAGAGGGTAATTTTGTGATTTGATACATCGTTGCTCTGGGGGGGGGTAATGTTGTGATTTGATACATCATTGCTCTGAGGGTAATGTTGCGATTTGATACATCGTTGCTCTGGGGGGGTAATGTTTTGATTTGATACATCATTGCTCTGAGAGGGTAATGTTGTGATTTGATACATCGTTGCTCTGGGGGGTAATGTTTTGATTTGATACATCATTGCTCTGAGAGGGTAATGTTGTGATTTGATACATCGTTGCTTTGGGGGGTAATGTTGTGATTTGATACATCATTGCTCTGAGAGGGTAATGTTTTGATTTGATACATCATTGCTCTGAGGGGGTTATGTTGTGATTTGATACATCATTGCTCTGAGAGGGTAATGTTTTGATTTGATACATCATTGCTCTGAGGGGGTTATGTTGTGATTTGATACATCATTGCTCTGAGAGGATAATGTTGTGATTTGATACACCGTTGCTCTGAGAGGGTAATGTTTTGATTTGATAGATCGTTCCTTTGAGAGGGTAATGTTTTGATTTGATACACCATTGCTATGGGGGGGGGTAATGTTTTGATTTGATACATCATTGCTCTGAGAGGGTAATGTTGTGATTTTTTGATAAATCATTGCTCTGAGAGGGTAATGTTGTGATAAGATACATCATTGCTCTGAGAGGGTAATGTTGCAAATTGATACATCATTGCTCTAAGAGGATAATGTTGTGATTTGACACATCATTGCTCTAAGAGGATAATGTTGCGATTTGATACATCATTGCTCTTAGAGGGTAATGTTGTGATTTGATAATTCATTGATTTTGCTATTTGTACTATTATTATTGCTTTGATAATGTTTCTGGATGCAGTTGAGTCAATACAGCTTTCTCATGTATTTACAAGAAAATATTATGAAATCAGTTGATTATATCCTATAAATAGTTCACAAATTCTAGATTCTAGATTTCATTTGATGAAATAGCTCTCTGCTGCGGAATATAGGGAAGAAAGCGAGTGCATCGCCTTGTGGTAATTAAGCGTCTACTTAATACGCTGCTGCTCAATGCTTGAATATTTAACTGAATGTATGTAGCTAGATTGTTCCCATCTCTCTGTATTAGACACCACTGCACAACAGCATGGAATATATTGGCTGACTATGTACAGTATTGTACAACCATAGGCACCTTAGAGCACCATTCCTTCAGGCAATCAGCAACTATGGGTGCAGCTATCATATGGGATTTTAACATAGAAGGATGCATAAGAATATAGACTTCATATGAGGGGTATCAATATTTGCATATGAGGAAATCTCACTGGACAAACTGTGTTTGATTCATTAGGACAAATGCAACACTGTATTATAATACTCAGTTGACATGAAGGATGATACATGCCTGTCATGAGTAGTCTTGAAGCTACACTGAGTCATTCTTCTACTAGGATCCTGTAGTCAGTGCGACCTGAAGGAACATCAAAGAACAATTGAAATATCGGGAGCCTGGTGCGATTCTTCTCATGTAGAAGGAACTAATGGACTCACAATTACCTGTAGTGCCAAAGCCTGTATTTAATCTGGCGTCTATGCTTTGTGACTGTGGTGGCGATCAGTGCTGCCAGTGCATGTACATGGAGGGTCAGCCTGCAGATCAGGCTATTGTAAAGAGGGGCTCCACAGATAAATGGAGCCTTGTTGAGGAGATTCTTGTGCCAACCATCAATGTGCGTGACCATAGGGATATGACAATAAGGCGTGGGTATAGGTGAGTGTCCATAGAGATATGACAATAAGGCGTGGGTATAGGTGAGTGTCCATAGAGATATGACAATAAGGCGTGGGTATAGGTGAGCGTCCATAGAGATATGACAATAAGGCGTGGGTATAGGTGAGTTTTTACAGAGATAAAAAGGATTGGGTTAAGGTGAGTTTCAATAGAGATATGACAATAAGGCACGGGTATTGGTGAGGTTCCTTAGGGATATGACAAGGTGTGGGTATAGGTGAGTTTCTATAGAGATATGACAATAAGGCGTGGGTTTAGGTGAGTTTCAATAGAGATATGACAATAAGGCGTGGGTTTAGGTGAGTTTCAATAGAGATGTGACAATAAGGCATGGGTATTGGGGAGGTTCCTTAGGGATATGACAAGGTGTGGGTATAGGTGAATTTCCATAGGGATATGACAATTAGATGTGGGTATAGGTGAGTTTCTTAGGGTTAAGATTATTAGATGTGGGTATAGGTGAGTTTTTTATGGGTATGACCATTAGATGTGGGTATAGGTGAGTTTCTTAGGGATATGATTATTAGATGTGGGTATAGGTGAGTTTCTTAGGGATATGACAATTAGATGTGGGTATAAGTGAGTTTCTTAGGGGTATGACAATTAGATGTGGGTATAAGTGGGTTTCTTAGGGGTATGACAATTAGATGTGGGTATAAGTGAGTTTCTTATGGGTATGACAATTAGATGTGGGTATAGGTGAGTTTCTTAGGGATATGATTATTAGATGTGGGTATAGGTGAGTTTCTTAGGGATATGACAATTAGATGTGGGTATAAGTGAGTTTCTTAGGGGTATGACAATTAGATGTGGGTATAAGTAAGTTTCTTAGGGGTATGACAATTAGATGTGGGTATAAGTGAGTTTCTTAGGGGTATGACAATTAGATGTGGGTATAAGTGAGTTTCTTAGGGGTATGACAATTAGATATGGGTATAGGTGAGTTTCTTAGGGATATGATCATGAGATGTGGGTATAGGTGAGTTTCCTAAGGGATATGACAGAAGACAATTAAGTGTGAGTATATGCATTTCAGTTTAAAGTGTGCAATTGGGTGTTGGTGTTGGTCAGTTCATTGTGCTTATAGGAATATGACAACTGTTTTTGTGGTTTTACATCAACTGCTTCTTTTCTTACCTTGTTTAACTCATTTGATTCAAGCATGAGTTCTGTTTGAATTCATGTTGATAAGATTATTAGGCTATATTTTCATAACGATAACAAAATCAATGTTTCATTCCAATATCCAGTGCATTATTGGATTCACTGCCACAAGGTCTTTGAGGTGAGCACACCAATCCACGCAGCTATAGAAATGAAAGCAAATCCAGCAGTATATTACTAAATAAATGTGTTGAT
This sequence comes from Owenia fusiformis, assembly GCA_903813345.2. Lineage (NCBI taxonomy): Eukaryota > Metazoa > Annelida > Polychaeta > Sabellida > Oweniidae > Owenia > Owenia fusiformis. The sequence continues at coordinate 23,196,060 of CAIIXF020000001.1, read as the reverse complement.
TACTGTAGTAGCAGGTTGTGGTATTGAAAGATGTGCTAGCAGACTTCAAGAGATAGCCTCCAAGGTTATATGTGTTTCTCTTATCTAGTTTGGTTGCAAACCAAAGGGGTAAACGCCAGTTTAGTAACAAGCAGATACCTTACATCTCTTTAAGCCATTGAAAATCTCCCTTTTATGAGATAATTATGTATTACCGTACATGTACTGTAAAATGTATCATTGTATCTTCACTAACATGTTACAGCTGTATAAATAATTGCTGCGTTAAATCATCAGGAACATTCTACAACTTGCGGATTTTGGAATCCATACATTGCGGAAATGTTTCATATCGGGTTGGAATGTAATAGAATTCAGATGCCTGCTTATTGGTTACAGCCTATGTTTCTGTTTCTGAATATACATTGATAAATGTATATTATGTATGTACATGTAGTCTGAGACTAACATATGATGGTCTCAGATGTAGTTAAGCATCATTCAGATAAACTTTGATATAAACCTTGTGTTCTGTAAATATCAAAGCAATGAAAAATGTCTACCTTGATGCACCCAGTAAGGGAATTCAACACCTTTCGAAAATACAGTGAAACCTTTGTTAATAGAACGCCTTTGGTACCACAGAAGGCCACCTACCTTGGCTAATTGACAGATCAAGGTTATTACATCGCTTGCTCCCCCCCGGGCCAGTTGAGATATAATTTGTTTGTGTGTATGAAATTCAGGATGTGTGGGCCACTCGTACAAAAGGCTGAGCTGTGTGGTTGTAATATCTATGTTTCGATTGTACACACAAAAGATGATGAGTATCATCGAAGGAAGTTTTTCCTGGCTGTTTTTGAATATTCCTTGGTCTGCCTTCGATTGTTGACATACCATAAAATACATTGCAAGTCAAAATATGGGAGTAACCAAAAAACAATACAATAGTGCTCCACTTAATTAGGATATCCTTCTAGAGGCCGTGTTCCACATGATAGTTATCTTACTTTATATATTAGGAGACTGTTCACCAAGATAGGTTTTATTGTATATTTCCACTTCCTCTCGCAGACAGCTCAGCTTCATCAGGTAAAGCAAAGTACATAAATTCTTCTTGTTTTGATTTATAGCTCTTGGCATAATTTCATGGTAGTGCTGATTTGATAGGTTTTCTCCATAGGAAAATGGAATGTTTTTTCGATTTACCCAGATATTTACAATGGCACTTTATTATCCCAACGAACGAAGTTCGGTAGGGATATAGTGAAGCCCTCCGTCCGTCCGTCAGTCCGTCAGTCAGTCAGACCGTCCGTCCGTCCGGAAGATAACTCACATATTTGTAGATGGATTTTCTTCATTTTTGGTGGAAAGATGTATATTGATGAATAGTTTTACACAAAAAAAATTTTTCTAAGATGGCCGCCGCTTTAAAAATGACGGGACTTTTTCGTAAAAATCATAAATTTTTCAATCTAAACCAAAGTAATTAATATTATTGTTTGAAATTTTGGTAGTATATTCGCAACATCTATCTATTTCACATATATTCCGTGTTTTTCATCCTGACCCCCAGGGGCCGTGTATGGGGGGTCAGGAAAACAGAAATTTTTAGATCTTTCTGAAGTATAGCTTTATTATACTCAAATGAAAGGCAATTAAGAGTAGATTGCAAATATTGTATCTTTTTTCTGATTCGAGCCTCGTAAAATTCAAAATGGCTGTCTAATGTACGATTTCGCAATCATTTTTCGATCCCTTCAAAGTATGGCTATATTATACTCAAATTGAAGGAATTTTGGAGTAGATCACAATTATGCTATTATTTTCAGATTTGTACCTCAGAAAATTCAAAATGGCTGCTTTGCAGGAATTCGCAATTCTAAAATCTAAATTTTTCAATTTTAACCAAAGTAATGAGTATAATTGATTGGAATTCGGTAATTGATATTTTGTTCGTTGGGATTTGCTACTCCGCGGAGTTGCCATTATCTAGTTATTATTTACTTTATTTTAAGCAATTAAATGTGATGTTTTGATGGTCTTGGGTATCTGGATTGATTGCATTATTAAATGATAAATAAATCACTTATGTTGATGTCAAGAAGATATTAGGTAAAGTTGATGGGGGGGGGGGGTCATCAAGGGGTCTTTTTATTCCATAATTTAAGAATCTCCAATACCGGGCTTCAATACCTTATGCTTTTGATACCATACAACACAACAACGTTTTTGGAGTAAAGTAGTAGTAGTAATACACCTTTACAAAAATAATCTTTTTTTTTTGAAGTTCACACTTTATTTCAATAAATACCCTTTCACAGCCATTGTCTTAGGTGACATTTATTATCACCTGGCAAGTAACCATGGCAATGTCTTGTTTTGTTTTCCTAGTAACAAGGACGGTCAATATAATTCTAGAATAATGCCCACAAACTTATTTAATTTCATTTGGAACAGGTGTCAAAGAACTTATAAGTGAAAAAAATATTTAATTTAAAAAATCATCAAATATCCCGGGAGAGGGTCTTTTTGTAATTGTAATGTAATTAATATTTTTTGGGGATAGTCCATACTCTGGAGTACCATTAGCATAGATTGTAATCATTGTCCGTGTTGAAGCTTATGTTGCTCACTTGTCATGCATTGTGGTGTGTGGCTGTCCATAATTCATCCTTCACATACATGTATAGACTTTGCTACCAAGAATCTTCATCATTTAAAGTCCCCATCTAAAGTTTAAACCACTTTGGCTTATATTGTAGTCTTACCCAATGTTATCAAAGTGTGATATGTGAAACTTTTTTTTTAAATTTCAAAAAGTGGTTTTTGATAGACTTTTTGTTCCAAAATTTGTGAATTTATTTAAAACTAACTTTTAGAGGTCACACATATCTTTTACTTAGCAACAACTCATACCAATGCATAGCATTCATCCTCACATGTTTTTTGCCGAAAAAATTAAGAAAATCGGTTCATAAATAAGCGAGAAATGAACTTATCAGTGCATGAAAATGGTTCCAAGAAAAATGCATTTAAAAATTCTAGTTCTCATAGAAACCAATGGTACAATGATATCTAAAACATAATATATTCTTCCTTTTAACCTGGTTAGACAATCAACATTGGTATATTATTGAAGTCTAGCATAATTAGAAAAGATTGACGTCGAAAAAAAAATTTCAATTTTTTTCAAAAAGTTTTTGGTACCTTAATGACATCACTAATGGTGCAAAATATTTTTGATATGTTAAAACATTGAAGTGGCCCATTAAATATGGCATTTTATTATTGAAATAGTGTGTCCTTTGATCAATCTTTGCATTGGTGTTAAAAAGATAATCTTTTTCGAAATGCATTGAGAAATATTTGATGATTAAAAAATTTCAACTTTTTTTGAAAAATGGCGGGAAATTTGAATATTTGAGAAATGAAATGCTCACAACTTTTTTTTCAGAAAAATTTTTCTTTCAAAAATCTCTAGAATAACTTTTTAAGTCATGACAAATAGTAAATGAATGATAAAAAAATATTTTCAAACTTTAGACAGGGACTTTAAATACTCTTACCCTTGCTGTACATGTTAGTCACGCTGACAAATAATGCAGTACATGTATTATTTAGGTCATTTAGATAAGTTTTTACCACCTTGTCTGTCTGTTTGTTCGTCTTCTTTTCCATTATATGTATGTTCAATCTGTTTATCCAACAACCTACTGACCACAGGTCTCAAGGATCCAGAAAATTTTCTTTCTCTTTCCCAACTGGAGAAGGAACAAGTTCTGTAGCCTTTAATTAAAAGGGCTGCAGATATGCAAAGAGACGTGAAAATGATGCAGTTAATTAAAAAAAAATTGGGACGAATATGAAATATAGTTTGCAACAAACATTTCAGCTTGAATTAAATAATCAATGTCCAGTTATTTTGTCATTGGACCATATCTAATCATATTTCTTCTGTATGACCTCATATCATTTAATTCATGAAATGTATCCATAAATAGAATAATTGAATTTCGATTGCAAAAAGTGCATTACCTCTTGAGTTTTTAAAAATTCAAGCTTTCTCAAAGGGTAGCATATGTCTGAACTAATCTACTCTTTGAGGATAGTCTTGTCATAATTATAAAAATGATTAATCCCTCAATGAACATCTCATCTGAATGGATCTAAACTTTGATGTGTTTATGAAAAATTACCAACTGAGGGAATTTTGAAGTGGTATTTGGGTCTGAGGTAATATAGAATCTTGTCTTCAAAAATTATCGTGAGATTTACTTCCAGACAAATGTTAAATTAAAATCAAAAGGTGCAGTCCAAATTAATTAATTATCTAATCAATCAATATAAATCATAAAGTCATCTAATTTTGCAGTTCTATATCAGTGTTTTTTGCATTTTAAAATTATATATAGGGTACACAAAAAATAAACACATACGCAATATACATGTACATGTATATGCACAAAATTGAATTCAAGCAATTTATTTTTAATTACAAAGGTCAAAGTAACCAAAGTAACTATATAATACATTAAATTATATTCTATTATTAAGTTTCAGTTTATTAAGACATTTCCACACACGTCAAATCCTTATAGAAATGCAGAATCAGCTTATCAAGCTAAAATTCACTTTCACTTGAGAATATTCAGATTTGATTGACAGCTCTATTTTTACACTTTCCATATTTGGAATGAAATCCATGACATGTGTTATAAAACTGAAGGTCAAGCTGATCTGGTCACTCTGAAAGGCAGCTTAAAAATGAAATCTGGCAAAATTAGGTCAATTCTTAGCCTTTAGTTCTCACTTAAAACACATTTTTTAGAAAAAATGACTTTTTAAACCATTATTTGGTGTCCAATATCAGTTTATCTGAGTACTTTCCACTTCATTTTTATTTATCAAAATGAGATTTTAGCAGGTTTTCATGAGATAGTTTTGTCAAAGAATTCTGAATCAAAATATTATTTTCTCCATAATTGTGTAATGTAGTTAAGATTTATTAGATTTATTCTTGCAAATACTGTGTTGAATAGAGTCAGACGCCAGGAGAAATATAATTGATTTTCATCAATATTTATTTCAAATTTTGTCAAAGTGATCATATTTGAAATCTACATACAAAATTGCATCTAAAATGTAGTAGATCGTAAAATATGTAATTTTTGGAAATTCTGGTAATACCGCGGGATTTTCATGAAAATCAGGGATTCTGCAAAAAATTGAAGTTTTGTCAAATTCCGTCCACGCCGCGGAATTCTGGAATACTAGTATCTATGTAGTTTGATATAACTATACAATTTGAAACATCTTGCATCAATGGCGTAGCGTCATATACGCATAAAACGCCATCCAGGCATACTCTCAAAGTTTAGAGAAAAGTTTATTTTTTATTTTTTATAATAAATTACCCCACACTTTAAAAATACTGGATTATTGGAAAAAATGGCCAATAATTTACATTTTATTAATCCATATTAGTTGGAATTTTGTATTTTAAAATGCCCCAGAACGCTTCAAATGCAATCTCATCTAAGGGGAGAGAACTCCCCCACATGAGCTGAATGGGAATCACATTTTCAGTGAAAGTAAAAACTTTAAAGTTGGTTTCATAATCCAAGTTTAAGAGAGCTTTTTCTACATGTATGTCTCCCATGTTATCTGTAATTTGGTAAAGGCAGTTTAAAAATTTACTTTGTCATATTGTAGACCCTGTATCAAATTGAAGCTTTTGTATTGTATCATATTGTAGCCACAAAGTCATATTGTAGCCACTGTCTCATAAGTGCCAAACATCATGATAATCTTCATCGTATTTTCAAAATATTTGTAATTTGCCACTTCTGTTAAAATGTGGGCAATATCTTTTATAAGATAGAAGTTGTAGAGCAAAATTAGCTTTACTTATTGAATGACCGTACATAGCTTTTAAAGTGCCTAACTGAATCAATCAATACTAGCTTAGTTATTAAATAGAAAACCTACTTCTTTTAACGAAAATCTGGATCTATTCTCAGATTCTATTTGTAGATAGATCATCAAATTAATCTTGGAGTTGCTTTTTACAGTTGGAAGCTACATGAAATTTTATCACCAAAGGGATGGAACTACATTGTATAATGGGCTTTTGTCATTTATTAATGTAACATTGTGTTACATGTTCTATTAGTCGACTCAGTTTTTCTAGAATTCTCTAGTTTTCTCATTTATATTTATTGATATCTAGGGCATTCAATGACCCAATTGTGGTCATACAGTATTTCATTTCGATCCAGTTATTGTCCTAGTACATCTATTGTCATTAAGACATAAGGTATATCAATAAAGAGGATGTTATTATTTTGATCTGATAATTGAGAAAAATCATATATGTACTGGCTTCAGCATCTCAAATGTACACTAAATAGATCTGATGATCATTTTGTGTGTTGTATTGTGGAATATTGAAGAAGCATGGAAAGAAACACAATCTGTTGAGGCATATTGTTATGTTCCCCTTGTGTGAATTGGAACTATATGAGGTCATACTGCACTACGGCACATATGTGGTTATATTGCTTGGTAGGATAATTTTCTGCCATCTAATGAGGGTTTTGGTCATGATAGTGCAGTTTATGCATTGTGCTGGTGAAATATATGCATCATGATAGTGCAAAAATCATAATAGTGCAATAATCAAAAATGCGTAATATAAGCATCAGTTCTCATCCTAGTGGATGTATTCATCATGACAGTCAGCTATCATGAAAATGTAATATATGCATCATGATAGTGCAGTTATCATGTTTAGTGCTATGTATGCATTATGGTAGGGCAGTTATCATGATAGTGTTCTATATGCATCATGATAGTGCAATAATTATAATAGTGTGATATATGCACCATGATAGTGCCATAGAAAGTGACTTCCCATGATTTTACAATATCTTTTATTACATACACGTATACCTAAAAATTTAGTTATTTCATATTTCAATCATCTCAAATATTTTGTTGGCTTTGGTCTCAAAATTTTAGAAAATATCTTTATGAATCATTTAAAATGTTACCATTTCCATTAAATTAAGCGAGACCAAAACAATTGGATGTGCCTGATCATTGATTACTTTTGTAATAAGAATGTAATTAAAATCTGAATATTCAACTAGATTGATATAAGACTCATTATGAGAAGCAACGTGCATATAACATGTAGGTACCCAGCAAGAATCCTCCGAAACATTTATACCTGTTTCGTTCATAATCAAGCACTCTCAAGTAAGATATTCCTCTTTGTAAACACCTTGTAGTTCTTTGTACCCTTGAGATATGAAGCCTTGGCTGATGGAAAGTTGAGGTACAACAAAGTGATGCTGAGATACCCTGGGAGGAATCCATCAATACTTACTTTTATGTTAATCACATATATCCTACCTTAGGGGAGCTATAAAAAGGCATATACAAGAAGGAACATGCAAAGAAACTTAACAGTGTATAGTATACTAAATGCTAGTGATACTACTGTATATATGGTACCAGATTTACAATGTATCATACTTTACCCTGGAAATCATATACTTTGTGTGTAAGAACTACATTTAGCTCCATTGGAACTACATTTAGCTCCTTTGGACTACATTTAGCTCCATTGGAACTACATTTAGCTCCTTTGGACTACATTTAGCTCCATTGGAACTATATTTAGCTCCATTGGAATACAAAGTGTGGAATTAAGGCTTTCAATTAACACAGTTGTTAAAGAGTGAACTATAACGTGATAGAAATCAAGCTCAACCCTCTTTGGCTTTTTTTGGAAAAATGCCATCCATGAAAGTTGGAAAAAATATAAATGTAGCAGATACCCTTTTCATGAAAATGATTCAGTAACTTCATCTGTACTCTACAGAGAGAAATAATCTGTAAAATATCATATCTATCCTAGTTAGAGGTCAGTAATAACTTCTAGTACCTGGGTCTCAGGGTGCATGTATATACCAGACTTCAACAAAAGGCATTGACATGCAAATGTCACCACATGCCATTTGTTACAGACACTGACTGCCGACCGCTGAACACCAACTACTTAATGTCAAACACCAACTACCAAACTCTGAACACAGAACACTGTCTATGTCACCACTTCTGGTGGTGACATAAAACTAGAACTAAAAGTGTACCATGCGTGTCAGGACCTAGTACATGAGATGATGATTCACTTTTAAAGAAGCAAAAACAAAAAACAGTAGAACCAGTCTTATCTGAATGCCACTGGGACTGGCCAGTATACGGATTAGCGGGTGTTTACATTATGAGTGTTTTTAACATCTATGTCAATGGCAGATTATGTGATCGAAAAATTTGTTCAATTGAGTTTAGATAAGAGAAAGAGAGGTATTCAGATTAGAGAGGTGTTCAGATTAGAGAGGTGTTCAGATATACAGGATTGACTGTATTGGAAATGTTACGAAGAGTATAGCATGTACTGTAAAATACCTGTTTGTCTTATAAACATAAGTTATATACCATCGTGGTTCATTGATAAGAAATCATGGTAGGTAAAAACTAAAGGTTGTTCCTCTATTAATAGATTCCTGCAGGTATTGCTGGTTTGTTTTTCCCAGGTGTTCTAAAATGTCTAAACATTTTGGGTGTATTACAATGATTAATGATTGTGTTTCTGTCTCTTTTATCTTGTTTTCAATGTGTTTTATTGTTGTTTTGCAAAAAACAAAAGTACAAATATTGTAATATTTTTTTACTCTAGCTCCGATGAATGAATTGAAGGGTTTTTGTTTTGTTATACAGATTATATTGCCCCTCTCTAATCTTATAGTGCTGCATGATCTGGTGATACCGGGATTTAAGAATATAAGAAGTGAAGGAAATGGGTCTTTTAAATCTTTAATAAATTTGTACATATCTCGTTTCTTACGTGACAATTTTAAATCTATATGTACTGGTCAAAATTGAATCATATATACAAGAAAGAACTGTGATATTTTCTGGTGTAATTTCACCCATTATCCAGCATATTTTTGCTTATCAAGCAATATAAATCCGTGCATCATAGAACCGGGCATGTTCAATCACTGTTCCTTAGCAGAACCCATGTTCAATCACTGTTCTATAGCAGAACCCATGTTCAATCACTGTTCCTTTGCAGAACCCATGTTCAATCACTGTTCCTTAGCAGAACCCATGTTCAATCACTGTTCTATAGCAGAACCCATGTTCAATCACTGTTCTATAGCAGGTTAAGTGTGAAGCTGTTGCAGATAGAGCTACTGCGAGCCCCAACTAAAACTTACTCCAGAAATTCAATAAGTTCTATTGATTTTACTTACAGAATGACTTAACTATCTTCTCAATATAAACCATCTGCTATTCTGCAATAAAAGAGTGGATGACATTATGTGAGAATGCATTGGAACATTTTTTGTCTTATAATGAATCTGTTTCTTACAAGATTTAGATAAAAAGGGACAAAATAAAATGGCTGGAGTATCAAGAGTTGAGGAGTTTAGCGGGAGACTTGGAGCAAAACTGAAAAAAATGAAACTGTTTTGATCGATCTTAAAGTCTAGTAATTTAATATAAATATAGGTGAATCCCTTATTCAATATCATTACATAACATTAGACATCTTACTATCTAATTGTCTGGAAACTGATAAATGTTACATAACAAGCCAAAAATCTTGTTAGCTGCTTCAATTACATTGATTGTTAGTCTGTGAAACTAACAGGCCTAGTGCTAATTAGGCTGGCATTTAGTGTAGGGGTTGGAGAATGTAACGTTACCTCTTTCCAGATTACAAGTATATAGTAGCATAGATTGCATTGTTTTTTCTCTCACCTACGTGTGACTTCTAATATACAAGATGTACATACTTTTTAACCACATTTTGAAGCCCTGAATATTTCATGGCTAAATGGCATAAGGGAGTGAATGAGGGATGGAAACTATCCATAGATTTCTCTTGATGACCGTTTGAAATATTGTGTATTATCATGGGCTTTCAACAGAAATCTCTTGAAAGCCCATGGTATGGTATTATTACATGGTAGCAGCTTTCTATGGTTGTTCACCCTTTTTGACATTAGTAGTTTTGTCTGGCCCACATAATTTTAGACTGAATTTCTCCTATTTTTCCACATGTATTGCAATCCCTTCAGGAGTGAAAGAAATGTTCCGTGGACCTGTTGTTTTGGATCACAAAAAATGATCTCTGAATGATGAGTAAGTGATGTGTTAGCTACATACAGTACTTTGTTTGTAAGAACATCGCTTGGGATATTGGGGATTTGTTTTTCTTTTGACTGGTTGTTCTCTTTGATGTTTTTGTTACATTTCATAATTCTTGTTATGTCGCCATCAAAAGTGGTGACATATTGTTATGGTCTCCGTTTTTTGGTGACAGCGGTTGGCGATCGGCGGGTGGCGGTTGATGATGGGTGATGGCGGGTGGCGGTTGGTGTCTGTAACAAAATCTTAAAACTTCCAATAACTTAACAAATACTGTTCAGACTGACTTCAGTTTTTCAAAATCATCTACAAGTTTTCAGAAGTTCAAATCTGACTTTATAATTTGACCTTCAGTGACCATTTTATGGTAAAAAAAGGTGAAAAAGGTCTTTTTTCAACTTGCTTCAAATTGACCAATTGTTTTTCAAAATCATCTACAAGTTCTCAGAAGATCAAATCTGACTTTAGATTTGAGATTTCACCTTTAATTACCTTCTCAGGGTCAAAAATGGTCTTTTTTCAACTTGCTTCAAATTGACCGATTTTTTTAAAAATCATCTCAGTTCTCAGTTCTCAGAAATTCAAATCTGACTTTAGATTGAACTTATAATATTGTGAGCAACTAGGTGGTGACATTTTGTCATGTTAATGCCTTTTTGGTGTTTCTTCTTTTGGCATGTGTGTGCTCACTGATGAGAAGAATTAAAGGTACAGTCAGATACAAGTGTTATTTGAGGTGCTCACTGATGAGAAGCATTAAAGGTGCAGTCAGATAAAGTATTATTTGAGGTGCTCACTGATGAGAAGAATTAAAGGTGCAGTCAGATACAAGTGTTATTTGAGGGGTGCCATTTGAGGTGCTCACTGATGAGAAGAATTAAAGGTGCAGTCAGATACAAGTGTTATTTGAGGTGCTCACTGATGAGAAGCATTAAAGGTGCAGCCAGATACAAGTGTTATTTGAGGTGCTCACAGATGAGAAGCATTAAAGGTGCAGTCAGATACAAGTGTTATTTGAGGTGCTCACTGACGAGAAGAATTAAAGGTGCAATCAGATACAAGTGTTATTTGAGGGGTGCCATTTGAGGTGCTCACTCATGAGGTTTATGGTGCAGTCAGATACAAGTGTTATTTGAGGTGCATAGCTGTATTTACCTTTAGAGGCAAAGTCGTTAACAAGTCCAGTTTGTTATCCCACAAAATAGGCCTCCGTGGGAAAGAAATGTTACAGCTTAGCAGCCTGGTGTACTTTATTAGAGTTTGACATTGGGATACATGGTGTATAAAAAGTATGACCCTTTAAATAAGATCATGGGTTAGTAAAGTATGAGCCTTTAAACAAGACAAACAAGTTGATTGCATTAGTAGATGCTTAGATAATGGAGTTTCAAATCAGATTACTGTTTTGAATCATATTTCCGATAAGACCACCCAATTGGGATCCATAAGTGGCCAAAATGGATTATTGAAAATACATGCCCAGGGTCCACCTAATGTTGTTACATGTTATCCAGTGCATGACTTATGTAACCAAACATGTTGTCTCTACTTGTACCATAGTATGTAAACTGGTAAAAATATTATCAGTAACTTTACTCTTTCACTCATAGGCCTCAGGAACATGCATGGGACCCAGACTCAATTTTTATCCATGTTTCTGGGGCTTGTTGATCCACAAAATGAGGTCTAGAGGGATATAACTGTCCATTTGTTTGTTCAACCATCTCTTTTGTCTGCGCATCTGTCTGAACGATGATATACCCAAATGTCAGCAGTCCCCAGATTTGATTTGTATTTTACAGGAAAGTGCATTATGGGCATATGTCCTCCCTCATTTGAAATGGATTATGGGCATACTGTAGATCCTCCCTCATTTGAAATGGTTCATGGGCGTAAGACCTCCCTCTTCATATTTGTAATATTAATGCTAAGAGGGGGGACACTACTTTTGTCTTGTTATTCTTATCATAAAATGTTTAAATTAAGATTGATTTGTTGAAGCAAGCTTTCTTTGGGGGAATTTGCTTCTCCATGAAGCTGCCATTTTTCTAGCTTTCCTATATAACTAGATGTATAATATATTTTAACCAAGATGTGTGACCATTCACAGATATTAAATATCATTTATATTGTACAATTTGTTTAGCTTTTGCATAATCTGAAATAAAAACCTCATATGTTTTATCTGTGTATTTTCAGAAATCTTGGCAAATCTGGGTTACGGGTGTCCAATATAGGCCTTGGTATGTATTACAATACAAAAATTTGATCTTGCATCTTCAACTTCATGAACTCCACAATACAAAGTAATCTCTGGATTTCCCCAGATTTCCAATTACTGCGGTTTTTATGTCCTCAGTGGCACACCCGGTGATCGTGAATATGGGACGGAGGGGGGGAGCAGGCAATTTCTGCTAGGAAATTCAACAAATCTGGAAGATTTATTTTTTCAAGAAAAAGTTTACTATTGAATTGCTAAATGGATAGGCACACGGTATGGTAGAATATGTTAGGTTTTCTGGGATTTTTTCTGAAACGATACGCATCTAAGGTATGAGATCTATTAAAAAAGGCGCAAGGCCATCAACAGGCACAAATCAACGTTTTTGCTATAAATCAAGAAACAATGGTCTAGACGACCTGTAATAAATACTTGTAAGTGATGTTATCATAACCAAATTAATGTCATTGCTGAATTTATAAAATAAGTTTCCATATGTGAAATAAAAAATAATCGAAAATAATGAATTTGGGATGGAGGGGGGAGGGGACGGAGGGGGGGAGCAATATGTATATAAGACATGATAAGAGATGTTTCGCGACTTTAAGTCCTTTTACTCCAAATGTCCCCATTTTTCAGTCTCCAGGGGTATATCATCCAGTTTCTTACTAAGTTAATGAGTTCATTTTTCAAATACAAGAATTCGTGTGAAGTTGTTTCACTTTATAGAATTATTACTCCCCCCCTCCGTCCCCTCCCCCCCTCCGTCCCATTTTAATTATTTTCGATTATTTTTTATTTTACGTATGGAAACTTATTTTATAAATTCAGCAATGACATTAATTTAGTTATGATAACATCACTTACAAGTATTTATTACAGGTCGTGTAGTCCATTGTTGCTTGATTTATAGCAAAAACTTAGACTTTTGCACGTTGGTTGCGTTGCGCCTTTTTTAATAGATCTTATATCTTAAAAGAGTGTCGGTTGAAAAATAATCCTAGAATACCTAACATATTTTATCATACCGTGCGCTTATTCAATTTGCAATTCAATCGTAAACTCTGTCTTGAAAAAATAATTTTACCAGATTTGTTGAATTTTCTAGCGGAAATTGCCTGCTCCCCCCCTCCGTCCCATTTTCACGATCACCGGGTGTGAGTGGTGACATATTGTAAATAGTCTCGAACTTTTTATGTGGACTATGTTCGGCACTTGTTGTTCAATGGTTGATGTTCAGTGTTCCGTGGTTGCTGTAGGCAGTTGATTTTCAGCGTCTAACAAATGTAACAAATGGCAGGTGGTGACATTTTGTCTACCTTTGTAACTAGTTTGGGTTTATTTCATACCTTCATCATAACTACTTTAGGGTCATCATGTTTTTAACAATTTCTAGTCAGAGAATGGAAATTACTAATAGCCTTTGGCCCATAGGGTAGTATATTTTAGTAGGAATACTTTAGAAGTAAAAGGATTGTGACATTTATGCAAGTCTTTAACACAAATTATAGCTTTATCCTGGTACTTTTTATCTTCGCACGATTAGTCTTCACTGCAACCAATGGTAACTGAGTGAATGAAGATGGATGCGTTTCTTCATCACAAGGCATCCTCAAAATTATTCGTAATTCTGTTTAATACATCACTGTAGGTGGTTGGTTATGTTTTGGTAGTGATAGAACTTCAACCATTTATTAGAGATAATTGTATAGTGTAACTACATGCAATAAACCTCCCATCTGCCATTATTTAAATGCTCAAACACCGATATTTGGTATATAACGAATGCACACTTTTACAGTAATTTACCAAATAAGGTTGTCATCAATTTTAACATATTTAATGTAATGAGTATCTCCTTTGGGGAATAAAATCATAAAAAGTCCATGTGACAGAAAAAATTGTTTGTCAAAAGTGTATCAAGTAGTCACTGATGATCATATATTTTTAAATAAATCAAACATTTCATATATCATCTGGCAATGTCTTCCTTTGCAATATTTCATATGGATTCCAATATATCATGTCGATTCCAACTTTTATACTTAATCATTAAAAGTCATCATTGGTGATGATTCAACTAAGCGTGAATTATTGATGACTCTTCGGTGCACTTTCAGATTGTATGATTCTTGCCCAAGATTCCATGTTCTTATTTCACAGCTGAATGCCTTATCAATTTCAACATTTCGATTCAAAATAACACATTTCCCTGTGGAAATTCCGCTGGAAATAAACGTTAGCATTATTTAATTAATCAAAGCCAATTAAAAGTTAAACTATACTCCCTTTACTGTATTGTTTTGGCAAGTTGGGATAAAAGTCTAATAAAGGTCTGAAGCTTAATTTGGATTCATTGCTTTGTTAATATGTTTTATCATATCTTTATGGCAACAGAGAAACCTTAATTCAAAATAATGTACTGTTTTGACATTTTTACGCGTTTATAATATGAGATGAGAAATAAATGACCACTTGAGATAGATAGCATGGACGAATGACCAATAAGAATTCAAAGATCCAACCAATTTATTTATTCACTGTGATAAAAATTAATTATATTTATTATTTGATACCTATAAATGTTTGTAATGGATTTTTTTTCAATATTTCAGGGACATGGGTGACATTTGGTGCTCAAATTACGGATGATGTAAGTTATATACATGTAGTTTAGTTAGTTTATTTATTTATTTATTTATTTATAGTGGTCAGTCTTACAATTCAATCTTGTTAGATAAGCAGTACATCTCTCCACTTTGACAGTCCTGGAGTTTGCTATCAACTGAAGGATAGTCAGTTATATTGTGTTGTTTGTCCAAAACAATTATAAGGATAACTTATAACTGTAGCAACTTAGAACTATTTTTAGAAAATGTAATACTTCAAACCAACAATGCGTTGTGTCATCAAATATATAATATCTGTTCATTGTTTCATAATTTATATTTATTTTATATTTATTTATTGACACAACCTTGTAACATATTACATAACAAATCGAAACGAATCGAATCGAATTAAACCTTTCAGACAGCGGAGGAGCTTGTGACGTTGGCCTACGAAAGTGGAATCAATGTGTTCGATACTGCAGAGGTCTATGCAGCTGGAAAGTAAGTAAAATAAACATATTTTTATATGATCAAGAATTCATTTGCTTTCACTTATTTGAAACTTGAGAGCTTCAAGGCAGGGGGGTTGGGAGCTGGGTTTGAGTGAAGCGCTTTGACCAAAAATTCTTCCAAAATCATATAGTTTGTCACCATTTCAAATTTGGCAAATGTGAACCCCCTTGGAATTTTTTTGAAAAGTGAATCCCTTGTCAAAAGCTGGCTATGGGCCTGTGTTTCATCTGCTTACTAAGACTTGCACTCAGGGTCATCTCTTCATAATAAAATATTACCTCAATTAAACCATGGATCCGTTTCAGTAACAAACTGGATAGTCTTAATAAAGAAAGTTTGATAAGATTTTAGGAAAAATGGGCAGAATCTTCACTTTCTTAATTACACAAATGTGTGTCAGGATAAAAATATGTGTAATATTTCTCAACATTGGTATGTTAATGTTACATATCTGTTCACACTATTTTTGCATTTGGTATGTTAATGTTACATATCTGTTCACACTATTCTTGCATTTAAACTCTGGACAATTACTTCAATATATCTTTGCATTTTATTATGGAGGTTAGAAAGAAACCTTCCTTCGCGAACATGAAAGGCTCTCAACCAGTTCTATTATTTTCACTGGTAAATATTTCATAGGATACTTCTGTAGTTTGCATCAGAACATTGTGTTAAATCGTGTATATCATGTATTGTAGAAATGGAATCATTAGGCCTAATGTCTCTCTTGGGACTTATATAATTCATGTATTTCTCCAAATCAATTATCGTAAATTATCATCAAATAGGAAACATAATCTCTTGGAGAAGTTATTATTTTCCATTAAGCTATATGTTAAAGTACAAAGTACTAGGATCTTTACAAAGTGATTTGGTGTGCCTTGAGATACACGATAAGTGATCGTATGAATCTGCTATTATAAATGATATTCTGTTATGTGTTGTTCAAGGCCACCACAAATGCAGTCTTTACCACAAAAATATCAATTTTATATAACCTCAAATAGTGAGAAGATTAAAATGATTTACTCCATGATATATGAATTCTTTGTGAATAAATCTGGTAACTAGCATATTATACTCAAGATATAAACCATATTCAGTCCCTCATATGAATTTTATATTTAGACTAAAATATTACACTAAAGTGTATGAAAAAGAAGGCATAGTTCTTGCAGGCCACCTATTTAATATCTTTTCATGTTATGCTCATACGCAATGACAAACAAACACACTGCAATACTGTAATTAAAAACATTTTATTATTTTTTTATTACTTCTTCTGTTATTTCTTTGCTTTGAGCAACATAAAAATCATAATTACGTGCCTGAATTAAGACACTGTGTCATGTAATGCCTTTTGAATATAGCAGATTAGTGGTCTCAGAGCTATATTGATTTTCACTGAAGAAAAGATATTGGAAATATAACACAATGAAATAGTCGCTTCATTTGATTGCAGTGGTGGGATATAAAAATGAACTGTCATTATGGAGTGGCCTATTTTAAAATGGTCTAACAATTTTTTTAATATGGTCAAAATCTGGGTCAAAATGGGCTGTAAATGAAACTAAATTGTACGTGATTCAGATTGTGCGGTAATAAAAAGAGATTAAAAAAACTCAGGAAGAAATTGAATCTAAGTGAAGTAAAACAATCAGTCAGACACTTTCAGTCCCAAAGTTCAGAATCAAGAACTTTGGTATTAGATGATTAGATACAGCAAATCCGCAATCATCAGATTCCTGAATTGATCATTCATGTGCAAGAGAATAAGAAAAAATGGAGAGTGATTGTGTGAAGTAATTCCAGTGGGAGATTTATTTGGCTTGGAGGAATCGTATGTGTGGACAATTTGTAACTAATGCCATCGTATTGCTAATCGGCAATATCTGCCGAGAGTTAAGCTAACCCTTTTGATGTAGCACCCTCCAGGGATGCCCTTTGATAACTGAACCACTAGATCAATAAAAAACCTCATCGAAGCTGAAGTGTCAGTAAATAAAACCTCTAACTCTCACACACTGTTTCTTACATTCTGGTCATTCCTTATTTAGAAGAATTCCTCTGTTGTAGGAATGATACAGTCTGTTTACCTTGCCTAGCCTTTTCTGGTTGAACATGTATGTTGTTTTGTGCAGTGGACATGTAATAACATTAGATTCTTTGCACTTTCAGGGCAGAAATAGTGCTGGGGAAGATATTCAAGAAAAAAGCATGGAGGTATGTACATGTATGTTTGTTCTACAGAGCTTGGTGTTTTATTTCATTTTATTTTTAATTAACCTTATACAATGATTGGTTAAGAAGCTGAAAGAATTTATTGTCCTATAATCAGGCCTGTACTACATGAACATATTTATTGATTTGAGGTCCCAGAAAAAGATTTACTCAATTTGATTATACTACATTTTCTTGGAGAAATAGAACGACCACTTTATAATCTTATCTTGGAGATAAATCTCACAGAGGAAATGATTGAGTTGTTATAACTACCTATTAAAACTTCCAAGTTCCTGATGATATGATAATAAATTTGAAATCTTGAGAATAAGGAGTCCCAATTAGTTATATCATATTATAATATATTTGAGATGTTATATTTTCCAGGAGATCCAGTTACATCATATGTACAAAGATTTACTGGGGAGGAAAGTAAGTCAATTCATTAATTTCAAAGCCCATATGAACCACACCTCCCCCTCCACTCACCCTAATTTTAAAATAAGCCTGCATTTACCTTTGCATTGCTCTATTTAGTTTTAAAAATGATTTCAAATAATTCCTTATAATTTGAAAATCATTAATTAGCTGAAATGAAATTGTTGTTTGAATTACGTGTATGGAGTGGCATTTTGTATACAAAGGTGTCAGTTGGTCAGATTTGGAATATTTGGAATTTTTCATTGTTGTTGCTTTTGATATTTGAAACATCTCAAATTTAATGGATTTAATGTGTAAATTATACATACATCAAGATAATCTTTTTCAGGATTTTTTATCCTTATTTTTGTCTTTTTCCTTCAGAGCAGAGACGGAAAAAGGATTGTCCAGAAAGCATATTATTGAAGGTAAAATATTACAATATTAACTTAAGTTTGTTGAAATAAGAGGATTGAAAGCGTTTTATTCAGTTAGTTTATATAAATAGAGTCCCAGTCTGAGAATATTTATTTTTAACCAAATTTTTGCACTATGTTGTCTTGAGGAGGGGTATTTATTGGCAACTTATTACAACTTAATTTTAAATGTATTCTCTATGTTTTTTATTTTCACTTTTGATGGGTACAAATTAGTTATCTAAATTCCCTATTTAAGAATAAAGCACAGCTAGGACTGAATTCATCAGTATATAGAATGGCTATAATGTGAACGATTGGTCAGAAAATGTTAAAGAACCCCTTGTCATGTGTGAATCTAATTTCAGGTTTGAAAGGCTCCTTAGAAAGACTCCAAATGGAATATGTTGATCTTGTATTTGCTAACAAGCCTGACCCACACACCCCAATGGAGGAGATTGTGCGTGCATTTACTCATGTAGTCAATCAGGGCTGGGCAATGTATTGGGGCACCTCCAGATGGAGCAATATGGAGATAATGGTGAGAATTTAGGGATGGGGTCAATATTATTGAATACCTCAATAAAAAATTACATGGGGAAGGGGTACTAGTCCTATATATGCATTGTTTGTATCTATGAGTTTTATTCACTTTCTGTACATTTTTTTATGAAGGAAGGAAATCAATCTAAAATGTTATTGAATCTCAAATCCGACCATATCACTAAATATTAATTACCTTAATTCACCTTTAGCACAATAAAAAATCTGGTTAGTTATTGTTTAAAAAAACTCCCTATATAGTAACAAAATTTGAAAATGTTGATTTGTCTCCTACAAAAAATCAACATGTAATTTTTACTAACTCCATATCTCCCTTTACTAATAAAATTAAGTTAGTCCACGCTGCTGATGTTTGGACATCATCTCTTAACTCCATCTATTGAGAAAAACATCCTCATAATTTGATTTAATCATAATATATACATGTATATCTTTAATTGAATCTTTGTTGTCATCACAATGACATATCAGTCAGTATAGTGTACAATATACAATAATAACTAATACTAAACTATTCAACAACATAGTACATCCTCGTTTATACTTTCGCAGGAGGCATATTCTGTAGCACGGCAATTCAACCTGATACCTCCGATCGCAGAGCAGGCCGAGTACCATCTTTATCAGAGAGACAAAATTGAGGTCAATATGCCAGAACTTTACAATAAAATGGGTAGGGGTATTTTTTATCTATATTTTTGATTCATTACCCTGTTTTAGCTACAGAAATTCTATATACTGCAGGATTGAATCAAAACAGAACAGAGACTTATCTTAAACAAACAAACATATATATGTAAAATCTTAACAATACAGAGTTTAAATGTGCATATAAAATTGAAACGGCAACCTGAACCTATACATATGAACAATCGCCCATACAAATGCATCGCTTAAATATATTACGTTCACGTATAGGTTGTGAAAAACATTGCAAGCTTAAACTCCCTATTAATTTACTCTGGCCTAAACTTTGTGAAGAAATTAAAAATATGCCTTCCTTTCCTTTTCATTTTTTTAATTGAATTTCCATGTTGCCCTACAACAATCAAACTTATTCCAGGTATTGGTTGTATGACTTGGTCTCCACTGGCATGTGGCATCCTGACTGGCAAATATGATGATGGTGTTCCTATATATTCAAGAGCAGCTCTAAAGGTAAAAAGCTCACCCTGTACTCACATTACTCACCTTTTATGGTGTTAGTAACAGCTATGTTTTAATTGGACATTCTAACATTTTATCCCGTGTTTGTAATTTACTCTTTTTGGTGTTTTTGTAGTGGAAGGAAAAGGTGAACTTATTGATATTCTTTCGAGAGCACTTGCTTAGTTGACCCATCATTAAGATGATAGTTCAGAACAACTTTTTGGAATTAATTTTTCAAATATCTTGTTTAATAATAATAATAATATGTATTCCCTGATTTAATTGTTTGTATTTTGCTAAATCTTTTGTATCCTTTATAATTAACATACTGCTGTGTCTTGTTTGAATTATGCACCTGCACTGTCTAGCATTATGTATATTTACTAGCATCATATATCTGGATATAACAAAGCTTTACATTTTATATGATAAAAGGACTGTGCCAGATAAACATATTTATACCATGACACTACAGTACTTCATTACATTAAAGAAATATAATTGACAAAATTGTTCCAAAAAGTTCCATTTTTCAAAAATTTAAATCATTTTTCAAAAATGTCATTTTTTAAATTTTATTTTTTCAAAAATTTCATTTCTCAAAAAGTTACATTTTTCAACATTTTTCATTTTCTTACAATTTTATTGTAGTATAATGGTGCCAATATCATGGTATAAAACATGTATCTCCCGTTTGGGAATTAAATATGGGTTTTATCATACCAAGCACTTCGTATAAAACTCATATTCTATCCCTCTGAGTAAATAACCTCTATATGTAGCACTCCCTAAATTAGTCGATCATATCTTTCTAAACCTAACATTAAACACATTTTTCGATCTTACAGACATTATACCTGTTCAACCAGACTGATTGGAATATGAAATTTTGGTTAAAAAATAATGCCGAAAACAATCTAAATGAGAAATCAATTTGGTAAAATAATATTGGAAAATAAATCCTCATTGTTGATTTATGGAACAGTTCGTTCCTTTTCGATATTAATTACATAGATTCTGACATGTGCTGTACATTGATAAAGTAAAAAACAGGAAATAAGCAACGTATGATCATCAATCTGAAGTGTTTTATTAACAAAATGATGATTTAGGGGCGTAAGTCATTGATTTTTCTCAACATCTGATATTCATTTTGATAGATTAGATACATTGATAGATCGATGCATGAAAAACTGTGTTTGATGTAAAGATCAAGAGAATATGAGATATGAGCTACTAATTGTGTTTGCAGTATCTGACTTACATTTGTAGCACTTTAATGAATGTTTTATTCCTTGGATGGTTTTCCTATTAGATTCTTAATTTATGGCCATTATAAGTCTTTCCATCTTGGAGCTACATGTATGCCTCATTCATACATTCACCTTTATTGGAATTATTTGACATTGCACGGCTGTTGGCCATATATGGTTATTGCGGCTGTTGACCATGTATGGTAACTGTGTCTGAATTTTCCCTTGTGTCAATTATTAATACTCTGATGCAATTAACGCCAGCTATGAAACCTCGCTTTTTGCACTCACAGGATCATTCTTGTGTTCTGTGGTACTTGTAATTAGATAAGATATAAATGTGATCCATTGAGGACATTTTATCTAAGGTTATTTCCTCAATGGAGCTGTTTCCTCCATGGAGCTGTAATTTAAAGTGGCAGCAAAGACCAGAGACTAATGTAAAATGCAATATTTTCAAATTCCATGACATCGTTTGCCAGTGCAATCTTAATTTTGGTATTTGAAAAAAGAATCGAGATATCTAATCATATATGGATATGATTTAAGATGTAGAAATTTTCAAATGCATTAAAATTAAAATCCATGTTATCAGAAATAAGTATGACAATTTACAAGCTACTCTCAACTCCAGTCTTTGGCTCCACTTTTAATTCCTAATATCTATTATTTAGAAATATAAATAAAAGCAATTGTCTGATTGGTTCCATGGATGAAAATTATACCAAATCCAGCTTTCCAGCTTGTAGGATCAATATAGCATCACAATGTTGACTTTTAATGTACAAATACAATTGTTGTTCTTATATGCCCTTAATTGAAAAACCACCAAGGGCAAAATTTGAGGAAAACACTAACTTTAATGAGTTACATGTATATGTCATAGGTCACTTTGATTGACGCAGTTTTAACATTAAAACTTGAGAGATCTAATATCATTTAGTAATTTTTCAAACTTTAATGGAACGAAAAAAAATTGAAATATTATGCAATAATTGGGCCAATGGGAGAAAATCGCCATCTTGTTTTTTCAATTATTCCGGTTGAGTATAGAGGTTAGATCCTCTCTCCTTCACTTCTATAATGGTTCACCCGTTATATCCCGATTGCATATTGTGCATACATGTACATGTGACTTTATATGTAGTGCCCTACTGTGCCTTTTCCAACTGTGCAATACCTTCTACATTGTTGTGTGTATAAGGGGCCCTTAAACCACAACTGTGGCGTTTTCTCTCGTTTCCAAAGGCTCGATCAAAATAATCATCTCTAAACTCTCAGACTTAAATCAATTATGTAATGGATTTCAGTTTTATCTTGATCAAACCCATGATGCATCTGCTAAATTCCCTTGAGTGCATGAGAGAAAAATTTGCAAATTGTGGTTCAATCAAAATGAGATGCTGTATGTATCAAGCACAAATGTTGTATGTGGGGCCCTCGGATGTTAAAAGTGGATGTGTCATGTGACCATGCAAAGTATATATATAATATAGGATTGTCAGTATGAAGCTGAAAAGTTGAACACCTGTTTGTCTTTCTATGGTTGCTGTATTATTGGTAATATGGTGACTAAACACCATTTAAAAAAACTAAAAATTTAGTGTACCTTTTTTGAAATTAAACTTCCAAAAGAATGTTTCATAAACAAGGGTTTGGAAGGTGGTTTGTTTCGCCAGAGACATAAAGATGTTCATTAAAGTTTCTTGTTTAGCATTTAGAAAAGTGGATAAAAGATACAATTTAGTGTGACTTTTAGACGACCCCTTGTTTTTGTAGAGCATGTAAAATGTTATTCCTTGTAAAACCTTTTTTTTTATCCGAAACAGGTGTTCAACTTTGAAGTTTTGCTGTACATATTTGCTGTATTGTACATTGTATGTATTGGCTGTGCCTGGCTGGCTGTTCTGTTCATTGTTTCTCACCCCCAGATATTATACTTTAGTTGTCCACACAGGGATATAACTGGCTTAAGGATAAGATACTCAGTGAGGAGGGAAGGCGACAACAGGCACAGCTACGTGAAGTAGCTGTAATAGCAGATAAAATTGGCTGCTCATTATCACAACTTGCTATTGGTAAGTACACGTACCACTCCTTGGGGGTTCACTTAAAAATTGACAGGATCCTCGGCCATGAGGGGTAAATTTTTTAACATCCGGTATGGCAATAAAATATGACTTATGAATATAAATATTTTCCTGGGAGGTGGACATTTGGTATGGCATTAGGGTGTGATTTAATACAATTTGGTTGGTAAAACATTTGACAGATTGGTATGGGAACATACTCTGATATCTGAGGGTTCAGCCTAGGACCCCCACCATAGTTTGTATACAGCATGTATACAGTAAAACCCCCAGGGTGTCATTGAATTCACATATGAGTACTGATAGACACAGTGGTTGTAAATATAGACACAAAGGTCAAAGAAAGATGGCAGCAGTACTCTGCAAGACAGCCCACTGTGCTGCCATCTTTCTGTTGACCTAGTCCCTTTTAAATGTACAATAGTTCCATAAATACATATGTGCTCACTGCAGTCCCTCGGGAGATATTTGATATTTCCCTTGGGATAAACCCTGTATCAAAAACCTCTCAGTACATAACCCTTATATATCTGCCCATTTGTGTTATGACATATTATCGAAAATATTTTTATCCACATTTAGCAAAATGAAAGCATGACTGTTTTACAGTCCCTTACATGTATAACTCAAATAAAATTGGATTTAATCCTCCTTACAGAAAGCACAAAGGGCAACATAAATATCGTACATAACAATATAGATTCTTGTATTACCTGTAACACCATTTCAAAAATTAGAACATGCACTGTTGGTCAACATCATTTGTTTGAGAAAGGGGGCAAGAGAGATACAGGCCAGGGGGGTGATTTAAATATAATATTTGATTTAATATATCCTATGTTTAAATATCTTTAGCTTGGTGTCTGAGGAATGACAATGTCCACTGTGTTCTGCTAGGAGCTTCTAATGTGGACCAGCTCTACGAAAATATGCAGTCAATTCAGGTACATCTTTTTTTTTATCAACAAATCTTTCAGATATTGTAAAATGACATTGATTAATACAGGGCTTTGCTACATGTTTATTGCTTTGAAATCTCACTGAAGTCTATTTTTTAAATTTAAATGACTTCCTTTTCGATGACATGTTTGATTTCTTTACATATTTTTCTGGTAGAAACAATTTCAGGGGGTAGAAATGCGTCCAGTATTTTCGTCTGGTACAAAATGAGATACTGGACGCAGACCTCCATTTATGATCCAGAGAGTTATTTAAGGTACCTCATCCTTGACATGTATTTTATACTCACTAAATAATTCAGTACAATTTCGACAAGTCACTAAAGGCCTGTGCTTGATTATATGTAATATACTTCCGATTGTCATTTCAGTATGTTTCAAAACTTACACCTGCCATAATGGCAGAGCTTGACAAGATCTTAGGAAACAAACCTGTGAAGATACGAGAGCATATAGCAAGGTGACTAGGGCCCACACCTAAAGAAACTATAGTTGACATGAACCAACAAACAGTTGTTAAACCCGAACCTAAAGATGATAATGAGGAATCATCATCTTGGTGTACAATCCAATGACATCTATTGGCAAATGGTTGAACTATATGCAATATCACTTTGGTGTCCTGAATAAGATTTTTCACAGGGAAGTCATTTGTTGAAGCAGCTTATTTTTACAACATTAATTAAGAACATCAAATTGCATGCAGCTTGGGCTATACCTGAACTCCAGGGTTACCTTGTCCATGTATTCTTGGTTATCCTGTAATCTGGGCTATCCTGTACTCTGAATTACACTGTACCTTTAGTCTCGGTTACCTTCTCAACCTATACTCCAGGTCACCCTGTATTCTAGGTCAACTTCTACTCCAGGTCACCCTGTACTTTAGGTCACCCTCTACCCCAGGTCACCCTGTATTCCAGGTCACCCTCTACCCCAGGTCACCCTGTATTTAAGGTCATCCTCTACTCCAGGTCACCCTGTATTCCAGGTTACCCTCTACTCCAGATTGAATGTACTGTACCAGGACCAAGGTATTGCCAAGTTTATCATTTGCCATGATGTAAGTTAGAACTATGGTTCTATGAGACAATTACAATTATAAGACGTTCCATGATATACAGAACTTAGTGCAGTTTTTGTTTGCACAATAATTTATAATGTGTCTTTGTTGACTTTTTTTATTCTGTATACTGAATGTTCCAAATGTTACATAATGTTGCAGTTACATATATGGAGTTTTAGGCTTACTTTAGTATACTATATGCTTACTTATTGTTAAAGGCTATTTTTACTGTGTTAAGAAACTGAACAACGAATTAGCATATATGCATGTACAATCAAAGTGTTCCATTTCATTTGATTTATTGCACCTTTTTGTGAAATAAACAAACTGTTCAATGTCTTCTGGAACACTCAGTATATAGAATTATGTACATAGGATTTAAAGTAGACTATTTACATGTAATCATCCATTTTAGAAATGAAATCAGAATTTGAAAGATGCAGTGATTAAGTCTGATAGACACTTGTCATGTGCCACATTTAGATCTGTTTTAAGCCAGGACTCAGAAATATTACTACAGGGTGTCAAATAAATATGTTCTCCCCCATTTGCTTTAACATCCACATAATGTTGACTAACTTTTTTGTCTGCATAAAATCTAAATTGCTTTTCAGCATATTAAAACTACGCTTCATGGAGCAACTTGAAAAAAATTTCAGATGAACAGCTCAACTAGATGCCCATTTACGCACAAAAGTTCATACATGTACTTTTGAAATTAAGGGGGAGTGAACATATTTATTTGACACCCTGTAGAATATAGCATTTATTTTGACATACTGTAAATATAAATTATTCATTGAGTAGTGATCCTAAGAAGTGCATTCATTGTAGTTAGAGATGGCCACAACTTTTCAAAGTAGTGCTGAAAATTTTAGAATTCTGGAAAATAAAGTTGGGGTCAATTGATGACTTAATGGCCACAGCCCATAGAGAATAGGGTGTGGCACATGATATTAGTCTTTGTAGTCTAGGTGATGGGGTCTCGAGGGGAGGGGTGGCAGAATAAACTATCTACTAATTTACAGTATGTTAGATGTATTGAAGTAAGCTAATTGCATGGAGCTATTGTCTGGAGTCACTGCAAGGAGCTTTTGCATGGAGCTTTTGCAAGGAGCTTTTGTCTTGATCGGAGCATCTCAGTAAGCCTATATGAATGCTAACTTAGCTATAGACCAGCCTAAAGTCTTCAGTTGCTGAGGTGTTCCTATTTAGGAGTTTGTGCAGTAGCCTATATACTGAAGTCAAATATGAAGAATATGGTATGACTTGCCAATAAATGCCATTACATGTTAACCTATGGTCCCACTTGATTCTCATGTTACACAATAATCCATGGTCCCACTTGATTCTCATGTTACACAAAAATCCATGGTCCCACATTGATTCTTATGTTACATATTAATCCATGGTCCCACATTGATTCTTGTGTTTGCATACAAATATACAGTCCCACATTGATTCTCATGTTACTGACCCAATGTCCCACATTGATTCTCATGTTGCATATTTATCCATATATATAGTGTCCACATTGATGCTCATTTACAAATAGTGATGCGGTATTAGATTGATCCTCGTGCAACATGTTATAATCTTTTATGCCAATGAAGTTTGTTTTCACAACTTTTGAATGAATCATGGTTGAGTATTCAAGCAATGCACATGTCGGATACCCAGGAATTACATATTATGCAATTGCAATTGCCATATAAGGTGTTATATACAATATGTAATATAGAATTCTATGTACATATGATAATCTGAGGTCACAATTCTTCACCATTCATCACAAGCAACTCGAGCATCAGATTATCTTTGTGATATGTACAAATTGTATGATGTGAACATATTGTATTAAATGGACATATTGTAAGATACACAGACATGGAAATTTATGATATGAGCATATTGTATGATAAATGGACATTTTGCACGATATGAACATACATGTATTGTATGATACATGGACACTGTAGGCTATAAGCATGATAATGTATGAATATTTACATTGTAAATAAAAGGTCACATTGTCCTCATATTTCTTTTGGAGCCAGTAGATGTTACTTTAATCATATAATAGACAATATCCAAGATGCTCAAGACAACATATAGTACATTATAGAACAGCATAGTACATTGTAGTACATCGTTATACAGTACAGTATAATGTAATGCAGTACAGTATACTACAGCATAGTACAGTGTAGTACATCGTTAAACAGTACAGTATAATGCAATGCAGTACAGTATACTACGGCATAGAACAGTGTTTTACATCATTGTACAGTACAGTATAATGCAATGCAGTACAGTACTACTACAGCATAGTACAGTGTAGTACATCCTTGTACAGTACAGTATAATGCAATGCAGTACAGTATACTTCAGCATAGTACAGTGTAGTACATCGTTATACAGTACGGTTTAATGCAATGCAGTACAGTGCTACTACAGCATAGTACAGTGTAGTACATCGTAGTACAGTACAGTGCATGTAGTGCAGTATGGTACGGTAGTACAGTACAGTACAGTACATTCTGTATGGTATAGGACATCATTGTATGATACAGTACAACAAAGTACAGTGCAGTTCAGTACAGTGCAGTACAGTAAGCACAGCATCATAGTACTGTAAAGTGGTACTGTGGTACTCCTTAATCACATGTTCCAAAATACATGTATGCTTCATATAAAGCTAGAATTGGAATCAGAGGTACAGAGGAGACAACATGATTTAAAAGATTTTTTTTAAAAGATTTTTTCCAACCAAAGTGTTGAATTGTAATCAAAATAAAGTACAGTACTATGTCTGTGATACTTTCACGAATAATAAAAGAAGAGTTCAAATTTAACATTTCTACATGAAATCTTTGTACTATGACTTTTATTAATCTACAATGATAGTGCATTGCACAGCAATCAGGCCAACATAGATTCAAAATGGGGATATTTAGTTGAATTAAGACAAACCATCAACATCTTTGTATTCCATCAATTGATAGGCCTGAAAAGACAAAAAGATACTGAATACAGAATTTTTTGGAACGTTGCTCTCTTGATCTGATTCTGATAATATTATACTTTTATGCTATTTGGTTGTATGCGCATGTATTTATATACATTTTTGTTGATGTTAAAAGATACTTATGTAAGTGAATTAATGAATACCCAGGGAATTGTATGTGTTGTAGTACAAGTCCTACAGCACCTGATATCTAGTCATATTCATAAAATATTTTACGTGCATTTTCCATGAATGGGTTATTAGTCATTAAATGGAGTTTAAAACACATTTTACATGTATTTTGATATCCTTATGACATATGATCATTTGATACATCCATATGTATTAAATTGATTTGAAGAGTTGCTCTTGGGGACTAATATTATATGCGGAACAGTTTTGTTAAAATTTATTTTAAGAGAAAATTATAAGCTCATATATCCATCTAAGAAAGATAACTCAACATGACAATGTGAAAAGATTCACAAATTGAAGTTCATTGTATATTGACACTGACTCGAGTGAGAATATATATGTTTGTTTCCTGCTGTTTGCAGAATACATCTACAAGTAGTTGTAAATATTTCAATAAATATTATTTTATTTATTAATAATTATATGAAATGCTTTTAAAGTAACTTCCCTTAGGGAAAGAAATAACTAATGAACAACCAGGTCTATTGTAGTGCAAGAAGCCATTAGAAAGTAAGTTAAGTGAAATTAATTGCCCCATGTCACTGGCTGATCCAGAAGCTAACAAGGGGGGGGGGGGCAAATGAGGCTGGAAAAATTTTAAGGCCCATTTTTTTTTTGTTAATTTGGCCTATCCTAAGAGACCCATTTTTGAGGCGCTAGGCTCATAATTTTTGGGTCCAAAAGTTTTGGGGCCTTGAACATTTTTCTGGGCCCACAAAAGAATGCCCCCCCCTCCCCTAGATCTGCCAGTGCATGTACTTTAGAAATTGAACCTAAGTCCTCTCATGCTATCCCACACATATACCTAAAGATAACCAAAGTACATGTAAGTTATTTTATGCATTTATTCTGGATACATCATCTGACCCAAGAGAGAGCCCATGAACATACTGTAATGATGTTACTTGACTACTTAAAGACTACTTAAATAGTGTAGTTGTAATTCTCATCCTCAATAGCCCCAATGTGTATTCTAATTCCAACCTTATTTTTTGAAAATATTAAATCTCGTAAAAATTCCTAACCTTCAAAGCAGTACAGTACTCACGGCTTTTCCTTAAGAATTTTCAGTTTTTAAGAGTTAATTCTTTTCTTCATGAATGGTTTTTATATTTCAATGATTCCAGAAAATAAAGTCTATGTCTGTTAATTGTGAAAGTTATATATCACATAACATTAAATATAGTTTAGGGTTAATCAGGAAGAGATTAACAGCCGTGGCACACTAAATATGTTCTTAAAAATGTTACTGGTATATTTATTGGATTTTAAGTGAATTCTATATGGTCAAATGATAATTTATTGATTTTTGAAATGTAAATTAGCCTATAATGATCAGGTTTATGTCATATTTTGTTATTAACATATAAAACCTTGTTCTTGCCTCAAGCTCTTGTCTCTTTACTCTAGCTGGGGAAAACATTGGGAGGGGGGCACTGATGCTTGAAACAAGAGTATAAATATGCATAGCCATGCAAGAATGAAGCTTGTTGTAAGCTACTTGTCGGCTGTCGCAAATGACCCATCCAAGAATCTTGCAGCATATTGTTGTTTGTTGGTTACATTTTAGAATCAAACTCTTTATGCAACATGTAAAAACTTACCTAACACATACTGAAATATAACATTGTGTACTATTGTACATGCACTATACACCAACATCGTTTTGTTATCATATATGCCCCACCGCATATTGGAGAGATTGAGATATTGTCATCTTGGCACACTGAACCTGAAAATTTGGGGTTGAAAATTATTTGTTTACGAAGGAAGTGCCATTCAAAATGGCCGATTGGGTCATATATATCATATCAATATTTATTTCAAGTCAGGTATTTTTTGTACAATAAACATTAGCGCAAGCGCTATTATTTTTTGGAAGTGAAGTTTCCTTAAATTGATAATTGTGTGCAGGATATTCCTGTTTTTTCCCACAGGAGGGACATGCTTAATCATCAATAGACTGAATTCTCAGGAATTCAGTCTATTGGATATAGACTACATGTAGTCATTGGGTGACGAGTTTGACGAGGGTCTATTGTGTGAAATGAGAGAAACTCTTTTGGAAGCACCACAAGCTATGGCAGACAAGGTTGGTAATATCAATTGATTTGGGATTGAAATTGCGTAGAGGTCCCGATAGAGACTTTTGTTCAAAAAGACACGGTTAATGATGACAATGGCATCGACGCAGTTAAAACGATAGCATCGTTGGGTGTAAGTGGTCTTAAAGGCCATGCACTATACTTAATTTAGAAGAAAAAAAATTATCATTGAAACATATTACTCACACACTCGCTCAAATATGACACAAAGTTTGATTTGCTTTATGATTGAACCAAGCAAAATAAAAGGACTCACAAAGAATAATCCATTTGAAGTTCAGATATCATTAGACATGCATGCACAATGCACATGCTAAACAAAGTGCATGTTTTTAATTACTTTTGATTTAAAAGATGGCGTCACTTAAAAACAACTTCGCCATCTTTCAATGACAGTGATAAAAACTTGATATTTAAAGCTCGACAGATCGAAAATATTTTTTGATTAATTATTGTAAGCTTTGATGTGGTCCGTTTGAGCTGTTGTCGGTGTCAAATGAAAGATAGGGTTCTTATCAATACATCTAACATTCTATAGAATTCATATAAAAGTTTTATTTTGCCCAAAAACATTGAAAATACACAGAGTGCCTTAAAGGAACACTATATTATATTGGTCAACAAAATAAAGGAACTTGAAATCACCTTTGCTGAGCTAAATAACCAGAAGGTTGTAGCATGGGCTTTCATTGAATGCCCATCGTCAAAGTAACATGTACTGTTTGCAAACACGAATGCCTGCTGAGCAATAAGGCTAATAACGAACACGCAGCAGCCCAGATTGACGTGGGTAAAGCTTGCCGTTGAGTAGTTCTGAGGCTTTGTATAAAAAACCTCCTACCTCAGAAGGGTTCATTACACATTACAATGCACCCATATGCCTTTATTTATGGATCTGTCATCCGTCTAGTCATAAAATAAAGCTGGAATTGTAGAAATATTAATAACTAGACATGTAAATTGAACAAGTTCAATTTAAGACTCCAGATTTCAGACTTTTTTTAAGCTGAGTCATCCAAATACTTGTAAGCTGAGTCATTCAGAATAAGCTGAGTCAGCTAGAATATAGACATTTAGACAACCCTTAAGAATGTTATCTTCGACTCCATTGGCTTAACATGGGGATATCATCATATCGACTTTTCGAGACTTCAAACCGCTATAACTATCTAATCAGAAGTTGGATCGAAATTTGGTTTAAAGATTCTGATTCCTTAGAAAATTCTACCCTGAATTCATAACTCATACGTTAAATTTGGAGAACTTTTTATTTTGACCTACTTTTCGGACACCATATCTCAAAAGTGGGGCAAAATACTTTCTGACGGCAGAGGCTAACACTATGAGCACACTCTTTGCTACCTGTATACAAAATTTCGAAGCAAATCATTAAAGTGTAATGTCAGAATCGCAAAAACAAGGAAAAACTATGAATTTGACCTAGATTTTGACCTAGGCATTTTGGTGTCCAAATTTTAAAGCTAGATGGCCTTCGAGGTCCCCTTCTTTTATAGGCTTTCAGAATGTTAAGCTGTACTCAGTTTATATCTGGTATTTTACACTTCAAAAAAAATCTTTTTTCTCATTGACATAACATGGGGCACCAAATTTAGCGATTTTTGAGCTTTCAAAACGCCATAACTTCCGAACCGAAAGTCGGATTGAAATTTGGTTTGCAGATTCGGATTCCTGGATAAAATTTACCCTTAATTCATAGCTCATATGTTAAATTTGGAGAACTTTTTATTTTGACCTACTTTTCGGACACCATATCTCAATAGTGGGTCAAAATACTTTCTGACGGCAAAAGGCTAACACTATTAGCACTTAAAAATAAGGAAAAACTATGAATTTGACCTAGATTTTGACCTAGGCATTTTGGTGTCCAAATTTTGAAGCTATGTAGCTTTTGAGGTCCCCTTCTTTTATAAGCATTCATTATGTTTAGCTGTACTCAGTCTATATCTTGTATTTTACACTTCGAAAAAGTCTTTTTTCCCATTGACTTAACATAGGTACCAAATTTAGCGATTTTTGAGCTTTCAAAACGCCATAACTTCCGAACCGGAAGTCCGATTCAAATTTTGTTTGCAGATTCGGATTCCTGAGATCATGCTACACTTATTTCATAACTCACATGTTGAATTTGGAGAACTTTATGTTCTGACCTACTTTTCGGACGCAATATCTCAAAATCGGTAAGAGTAATCAAAAAACGATTTGCCTTACGGAATTAGCGTTTTTTCCAAGGAACATGATGAAAAAAACCCGGAGCGAAAATATTGAAAGACGACTGAGAAAAGTGGTGAATTAGTGAAAATCCAAGATTTGACCTAGTTCTTGACCTATGACCTAGATAAAAATTTGACCTAATTTCCCAGAAAGCCAGATACATTCCCTAGTCAACCATGTAGGTTGGATTAAGTAAGATGTTATAGTTGGAGAGAAAATCTGTTAGGAGGAAGAAAGAAGAAGAAGAAGAGGAATAATAAGAAAACAGGCAAAAACAATAGACTCCAGATTTTCAATCTGGAGTCTAATAATAGCTATTTTGAGATTTAAAAATCTTTAAAATTGAACCCTTCAATGACTGTATCATGTCCCACATAGATGGGTAGGTTGGGCTTTCAATGAGGAAACCCAGGGTATGAGGTAAGAGGTTTTTTATACAAAGCCTTTAAATAGTTTGCTTACAGTTTGCCACTGACTGTAGATATCCGGTCATGACTAATATAAAGTTTCCATCACATTGCAGGGGCCGATCTGGGAACCAACAAGGGGGGGGGGGGCAAAATTTCAGTTCAGAGAAAAATCTTCACGGAAAAAATGTTTGGCTCCTAAAACCGGAAAGTGGGCCCAAATTTGAAATTTTGAGGCCCCTTTCTCGGCCTTCAAATTTTGGCCTGAATTATAAAATAAGGCCTTACAAGGCCCAGTAATGACCAAAATGACCCACTTTTGGGGCCTTCTTTTTAGTGTTGTCGCGATGTGCCATAATTGTACATCGATGCATCGGCAATATTCAGTAGTAAACATCGATGCACATCGCGATGTACATCGAGAAAAAGTCCGAGAAAAGTGCACTGAAATACCGAACGCTAATGCACTAAAATACCGAACATCCGGTACATCCGGGAACTTCTAGTAAGGGTGAAATGAAAGTAAAGTAATTTTTTTAGATTAATGGTTCATTTCGACTAGCTAAAGCAGTTTTAAAGTGAAATATTTATCAGAAAACATTGGAAAATGAAATAAGACATGAGAAAGGTAAGCGATTTGCGTCAAAATAAGATAAGAAAGGGTGATTTTTAGCAAATTAATTTTTTTCAAAAACATCGATGTTTTGTTTCAGACATCGATGCATCGCCAGAATCAGCTTTGGCGATGTATATCGCGATGTATCGATTAATCGCGACAACACTACTTCTTTTGCCCAAATTTTTTTGGGCCCAATTTATGTTTTCTGGGCCCACCCCTAGATCCGCCAGGCATTGTAGCCCAATCCTTTCATACTGAAATGGTATGAACTGTGTGACTAACTTTACGTCACATGACCAAGGTCACATGATCATGCAAAATGGAGATGAGAGAAAGCACAGACGTATTATTTAAAGTTCTGATAACTTATGCTATAATTGCCGAAACACTACAATGTGGAATCACAACGCATATAGAAATAGGTATTATATTTTCCTCACTTTCAATATATCCAC
Organism: Owenia fusiformis; assembly: GCA_903813345.2. NCBI lineage: Eukaryota > Metazoa > Annelida > Polychaeta > Sabellida > Oweniidae > Owenia > Owenia fusiformis. The sequence continues at coordinate 23,161,345 of CAIIXF020000001.1, read as the reverse complement.
TTGGGTGGTAAATATTTACTATATTTACACGGGAAGTCTAATATACAGTGGTGAACATTTTTTTACAAAAAAAAAATGGTTGGAAGTAGAAAATCTAGTCTACTTTGAATTTAAAAAATAAGCAATTAAAGGACCATATTGAAACAGTATATGTAAAAATAGAAACATTTATACATGTCCTAACTTTTGTATATTTTAGTTTGTTTTGTACAGTTTAGCTTTCATATCTGTGGCCTTTTATATTTTGATGCTTCTCTGATGGAGACCCTATCTGTTGCAAGACTAACGCCTGGCGTAACCGTCACCATGTTATTCAGTGTTTTTTAAGTAGCGCAAGGATCCTGCCATGGCCGTGGTAATGTTATCGTGAAAGCCTGGTATAACCGCTACAATGCTGTATTATATTGCAATGCCTGCCATGACCGTGACAATGTAATATAGTTCTGCAAGGCTTGGTATGACCGTAACAATGTACTGCAAGGCCTGGCATGACTGTGACAATGTAATATAGTATTGCAAGTTCAGGTATGAGAGTGGTAATGTAGAAATTTACGATTAGGACTGCTATAACCGTGACAATGTGTATTGCAAAGCCTGGCATGACCATGGCAATGTAATACAGTATTGCAAGGCTTGGTATGACCGCAATGGCAATGTGATATAATATTCCAAGTTCGGGTATGAGAGTGGTAATGTAGAAATTTATGATTGCTATAATTGACCATGACAATGTGTATTTGAAAACCTGGCATGACCATGACAATGTATTATGGGATTGCAAAGCCTGGTATGACCGTGACAATGTAATATAGTATTGCAAGGCCAGGTATGAGGGTGGTAATGTAGAGATTTAGGCTTAGTTCTACTATGACCGTTATAATGTATTGCAATGACTAGTAAATATGTATGACATTAATGCCAGGAATATCCTTAACAATTTTAAGTGATCCTCATTACAATTAAACAGTTTAATACTATGACCATGGTGTTTAACTACCTTAATCATGTCAAAATCAAAATAACTACTATACATTAATATTCACATTCGCTTATAAACCACAATAAAGGCTACGGTCGCGCCAGGCTTCCACGATAACACTTCCAGGGTCATGACAGGCCTTGCAAAAGAATACAGCATTGTCACGGTTATACCAGCCTGTCACGGTTATACCAGGCTTACACGATAACACTATCACGGTCATGGCAGGATCCTTGCGCTACTTAAAAAACACTGATTAACATGGTGACGGTTGTGGCAGGCGTAAGTCTTGCAACAGATAGCATGTGCTCTGATGGGCCCACAGTCAACACTGTCAATGGTATATTCTAAAAATATAGGGAATCTTAGATCTTATCTATAGAGGAAAGTCCACAAGGCGTCCGGAAGTGTTATATTTCCATTTATCGTTCAAACTGTGACATTTATGCTAATAATTCCACATGATTCTTACATACCCAATACGATCAAAAACGTTACTAACATACCAAATGAAATGTGATTTCCTGGTTAAGTCCTGGCAAAACTTGTAAAAGTTGGTCCAAATTCACAGTCGAATCATCCACTTCCTCCAATACGCATGCGCAGCCCGATGTAAAAAATAAACCTATCTGATTGGTTGTTGTTGTAAACAGTGGGAGTTTTAAAAATGGATGAAAAAGCGGAAATAAGAACGTGGCCCTTATAAATAAGCTTATAATGTTGGACAGAGGGAAGACATTTACCACCTTTTGGTAAGAATAAATTAATTGAAGAAGCCTGGTGAACATATAATAATGTTTGAAGTAATAATTTAAGCCATTGTCTGAAGAGTAAATTGATTTTCACACCTACTTTCACTTTCGTTTAAAATATTTTTTATTATTATTATATTTTTTATTATCTATTAGCTTATGAGGTGTGTACACTGTGTAATATATGTGTACACCAGAGAAATTCAACACAAATAAATTGCCCTGGAATAAATGATCCGAACATGCTTACTAGTATACAAGTATTTTTATACAAACACAATGTGGCTTGTGGGACCCCCTCCCCTTCGAAAACATAATTCAATGGAATACATAGATAATGTTACCCATTTATATAATTGTGACACAAATGACTTCGGTGAACTTCAAACATTTACCTGCCTGGTCAACACTGCCTCCCTCAATGCCAAATCACAGTTGAGTTACTAACAATACTAATTTTTCAATGCACATTGGTATTATATTATGGTATTCACTATCATGCCTTTTGGTGCAACATACATGTATGTCAGTGTAATGCTTTCTAGTAAAATGAGTTTCGGTATAACATGCGGATCTAATAAGACAATGAACTACAATCTCAACCCGTATGATTGACAGTTTTAATTCAGGAGTTTAAGCCAGGAAATGCAAAATATTTTCAAAGATACAATGCAAAATACAATACAAAATACATGTCCATTTACTATAGTTTTTTCGAACTTACTTGATCCAAGCATGGTATGATATATTTATGTACAGTATGCATATATGCATACATCTGTACATGTAGCAACAACTGTCCTGCAATTTGCATATTTGTCATGCATTTGCTGAATAAATTGAAGTCCCGCCAGTTTTTTTTGCGTGACAGAATATGTCATGCAAATACACATTTTCCCTTATTATTGTCAAGCAACTAGAAGAACATCAAAAAACAAATGCTAAAGCATCAAGAAAACACAGTTTGTTCAGAATCTTCACGCAGATTGCATATATGTCACACAATTCAAATTTAATTCAGATTTTTTGATCCCTATCCCCCAGGTGTTCAGATTTGGACCAAGGTGTTTGAACGAAGGTGTTCAACATTTGTAAGTCATTCAATTTAGATGTTCTCAAGTTGACAGGCCTGATGTAGGTATATATACATTGCTTCAATTGGAGTGATATGTGGTAATAATGGTATATTTAAACAATTTGAGATTTAATTGTGAGTAATATGAGGAAATAATAGACTGCTTTGTTGTATACATGTATAAAGGAAATAAATTGCATGTTTCAGTTTCATTATGAGGATGTTTTCCTGATCCAGTGAAAAGGGAACTTACTGTGCATGTACAATTGTACATACAAAATCAAATAACATTTAGGCTAAGATATTGAAAGTCTGTTTTAAACTCCCACGCTGGCAGTGTTTCAATACAGACATTGCAGCAGGCAATTTGAAAATCAAAATCCAACAGTATACATGTAGTTTCCATATAGCTTTTTAAATCTTGCTAAATCTCGTTTTTCATAAGATTTTAAGAGATTTGCATATTTGACCTCTTTTTTTATTTATTTATTTATAAAAAATAGATGTACATGGGGTAATATAGTAAATACAAGAGAGCATATTCAAGTGCTAATCACCATTTTGGCATTATAAGCACTCTAGCCAAGCGGGGAAAAAGATGAAGAGGGGTGGAAGGGGGGGGGGTCTGAGCTGGGCTGGGACTGGGGGAAATACAGGGCAGAGGGACAATGTAATTTATATTTGCAAGACAAGGCAGGGTACAATAGGTTCTAAGATAGTCTTCTTCAGTCTTGTTCAATATGGGGTAAGCCATTTCTTAATAAAGGCAGAAGTCAGAGTAAAGATTTTTGTGTTTTCATCCTTGCTAAAATTATGATTGCCAAAGGCTAGGTATTCTAAAAGTGTGGATTGGTTAGTGGGGATCAAAGGAGTTTCAGTATAGAGAGTATTGAAAAAGATGGTTCTTGCATTTTCATTCAGAGGGCAGTGAAAAAAGAAGTGTTTTGGAGTTTCGGGTAGACCACAAGAACAATTAGGAGAGCTGATGAAGGTGTAATTGTGGGCAAAGAGTTGAGCCCTGAAGAGCAGGTCTACCCTAAACCTATTAATAAGTGTTTCTTCATTTCTAGAAATATTTAGCATTGAGGTAGGGATTATGTTTATGTCAAGGTTGAGAAGGTGCTTGCGATTGTTGTTCTTAAAGGCAATGAGGGTTTTACTTGTTTGAATATTCATTGGTACAGATAGCCAATGGGAGATTGCATTTGGTATGCAGGAGTTCAGGTATTTAGTAGTGGCATGGTTGGGTAGCCTAAAGGGGCGAGTATGTCGTAGTTCTCTTTGAGTATCACATCGAAACTTATCAAAAATATCGTTTATGTATGGTGGAGATGTACCTTTACTAACATTGAACATGAAGTTGTTAATTTGGAGTTTTCGTCTAGTTTCTAGGCTTGGCCAATTTAATATGTTAAGAACTTTAGTTGTGCTGGTTCCTGGTAGACAACCTGAACAGATAAGAGCACATTGATAGTAGGCACTATTTAGATATCCAAGTAAATACTTGGAAGATGAGTCAAAAAGAAGTGATCCATTGTCAAAGTGTGGGAGAATGTAGGACTTAAAAAGTGTTTCCAAGTGAGAAGATGTCAGTTTAGATTTGAGGGCTTTAAGGGGATTTGTGAGTTTGGTAATTTTATTTCGAAGACCTAAGATGTGGTCTTTATTTGATAGGAGTTGGTCAAAGACATATCCCAGATGTTTGTGACTTGGTACTCTCTGAATAACTTGGTTGAAAAGGTTTGAGTGATTTATATTTACATTATTGGTTCTGGAACTGTGGAAAATAAGTTCAAAGCTTTTTTCAGGTTTAAATGTTAATTTCCAAGTAAGTGACCAATTTTCAATAGCAAGGAGATTACGAGCAACAGTCTGATCAATGTCACTAGGGCTATTTGGGTCAAAGGGGAAATATATTGAGGTGTCGTCAGCATATATGAAACATTTGGAGTCTAGGTTATCAGGTAAGTCATTTATATATACTAGGAACAATATGGGACCAATGATTGAGCCTTGGGGAACGCCACAGTTGATAAAGTGTGGGTCGGATATGTTAGAAGATATGCCAGATATGTTAACCTTTATTCTGCGATCTAGTAAGTAATTTTTGAGTAGTTTGAGTAGCATGCCCCTTATGCCATAAGCTTTTAGTTTGTGTAATAGTAAAGTGTGGGGGGACACGGTCAAATGCAGAAGCAATGTCTAAAAAGATAGTTTTTACAGATTTCTTGTTATTTATATTGTCTTGTAGGTAATGTTCAATTGCTGCTAGTTGAGATTGAGTGCTGTGGCCAGGGAGGAAGCCAGATTGGTATTTGAAAAGGAGGTCATTAGAAAGGAGATGTTTTGTTATTCGATTTGCAATGATCTTTTCAAGTAATTTAGAAATAGTACTCAAGAGGGCTATTGGTCTATAGTTGTTAATGTTACATTTATCGTTTTTCTTGAATATAGGACATACATTTGCTAGTTTCCACGTAGATGGGAATACACCTTTGGATAACATGATGTTGAAGAGTGTGGATAGTGGTTGGGCTAGAGTATGAGCTGTGAGTTTTAACATGTGATTAGAAATAAGGTCGGGGCCAGTAGCTTTATGAATGTCCAAATCTAAAATTAACTTCATGACCTCTTCTCGGTCCGTTTGAATTGAAATAAGAAAAGAGTTAGTTCTATCAGGGAAGTTTGGAATGGAATTGGGTAAATCGTAGGTGTGGTTTTTATCAGAAAAGAAATTAAGAAAGGCATTTGCTTTGTCGACATTCTTCATATGTAAATTACCATTATTATCAAAAATAGAAGGAATTGATGAGCAAGTTCTTTTCTTGCCACAGAGTCTACGAATAACTGACCAGTATTTTTTATCATTTTTTTTAAATTTAGAAATGGAATCAATAGCTTGTTTTTCAGATTTTGTTTTTGCATTTTCTATTAAGTTAGCAACTTTTTTGGCATGGTTTTTATATTTATTTATATTTTCAAGAGTGGGGTTATTTTTCATTTTTCTATAGAGATGCTTCTTTTTGTCAACTTGAGTTCTAATGTCATCATTAAACCAGAATTTATCGTTAGATTTAATTGTAATTACTTTGTTTGGAATAAAAGTTGAATAAAGTTCTTTAAGTTTGGAGGTAAAGTTCAAGGTAATGATGTTGGTATCTGGCTCATTTTGGAATATATTTTCCCAGTCTGTATTTCTCATAGCTGACCTCTAATGACTTACTTTGCCTTCTTTTAAATGGCATATTTGAATTCAGTGAAATGTTTTCTCCTATAATAGATTTGATTTACACAGTTATGTAATTTGAATAATTTTCTATGACAATTTAAAACAACTTGGGCCAAATGTTCAAAGATGCAATGCTAAAATTCTTTAAAACCTTGGATTATTTGTATGTCAACCAACATTTACAACATGTACATAAACATGGTCATCATGTGGTATATCATTCAAGTTTTATACAGATTCAACTAACACCCTTTGATAAATCATGAAATTAAGCAACTTTTCCAAGATTTTAACATGTAAGTGAATGGAACTCTAGCTCAAATTAAAAGCTGAATAAAAGATGGCAGCACTAGATTTCATTGGTTTTTCTTCTATTTAGAAACTATCCTATTGTGTGTAATATTGACATATTCAATTCTCTGTTAAATAATAAGCCATTTGCTCTTTTTATTTCTCCCAATCATTCCTATGGCAAAATGTGAGAAGAGGGCGCAGCGGAAGAAATTTTTAGTAAAAACTTTGTTGATAATAGAGCTCACAGCATTTGGTTTTAATAATCATATATAGATGGAACAAATTAAGTTCTCTGGAAATTCGGTCATAGATCATGTAGACTTACAACTTGTACATGAAGGTTTGACTTGGGCTGTGATTTTAGGGTGTTTGCGGTTTTGAGTTTGCTTTCCTTGATGAAGCATATACTTGATTAGTATTCTGTTGCTATTTCTTGCCTGGTCTTCCTGATTAAATGTGCATGATTTTCAATAATACTTATCCTACTCTTCTACTCTTATCATACATCTTTCATTACAAGCCTTTTTACATCACAAAGTCATTGTGTCGGGCTGTTGGTATACAGTAATGGTTTTCAATACAACACGCACGGATTGTGGTACAACGCACATCCTTTCCATCCATTTTTTCAGTAAATATTATGACGTCATTTTCCCCATAATTCACAAGTGTAGAACAGTAACATACACGGTCAATAAGATATCCCATAAAAAATGCACAGGTGGGGTACAGGCAAAAATGTTGACCACTAATTGACCAATCAGATGTGAGTATTTACACTGAGGTACTAACGATATGTGTAGTAAATATTGGAGTTCCTCTGGTTTAACACAGGCGCAAATCTGATGATAATGAAATTTGCATTTCTTTGCCAATTTCAGATAACAATTATTCAGAGCCTTAATAATAATAGGGTCCTTAGATTAGAGTACATGAATTTGGTTTCTAGACAACTCATTCCAAGACAACTCATCCCAAGACAAGTCATCCCTAAGACAAGTCATCCCAAGACAAGTCATCCCTTAAAGGGTGACGCATATCGTTTAGCAAATCGAACACTCGTTTCTGGTGTTGCTCCCCGTTTAGTATAAAAGGCCCGATCCCGGAATAATACTCAAGGGTTCACAGGTTCGAGGCCGTTGTGTCAACACCTCTAACTGTTATATAGCATAAGTATATAATAGATCGTCACACATTTATAAAAGGGTGATTTTTATTTTGACAAATCAATTTCACATTTATGGGTGAAGTTTCAGGATCTTCTATTTGTGTATAATAAGGAAAAATTGGCATCTAAATTTCCCCATAACGTAATAGCACACAGCTTGGAATATGAAATATCCTACAAATGAAACAAAGCAGTTCTAATACAAGGATTTATATTGGCTGTTGTACATGTATTCGTTGAACGCAATCACTCTTTGGATAACGTTTTCAAAATCATTATAAACGGATTACTTTATCTCAAATACAATTTAAATAAACTGGATTTTACAGAACTCCCCTTATTTCTTAAAAATGGACTGATCCAGTTGATTCGCCTGGAGCCGCCATATTGTTTTTATACGGGATGCTTATCGGAACCCTTTAAAGACAACTCATCCCAAGACATCTCATCCCAAGACAACTCATCCCACTAGTATAATTGATAAATTATTTAATAAGTCCTCTATATTATATATATATCCCTTTTTCATTTTTACGATTACAAAGTGATATTTGATTATACACTCAATCTAAATATTGATAATTTTAGCATTTCTAAATGGCACTTTAAAGTTATGTTCTACTTTTACTTTTTCTCAATATATTTGAGAATATAGAATTGAAGATAAAAGTCAAAGACATAATTTCCAAATTCAATCATCATAATTCTGAAAGTTTAAAATTGGAAATCTTATTTAAGAATAAGCCAAATATGACATATTGGAATTAAGCAAAATATTTTAAAACAAAGACTGAATTAATCTGGGGGAATTATTCTGATAATTTACCCTGGATAATACATTCTTATTGCTTTAATCCTAATCTGACACCTTTGATGATCTTTGATTTAATAATCAAAGTATATATTAATTTGAACATGTTTATCTTTATCCCAATCAATCAACAAAAATCAACTAAAACTGGACTTAACTAACTACAAAATAAAAAATATATTCCATGGCCAAACACAGTAGTGTGCTTACTGCTAAAATTTCTAAAATGTTTCAAATATTTATTTCAAAAGTTGAAATTAATTGTATAAATTTATGTTGTATTTCAAGTTGGGAAGAGTTATCTTTGGGATGAGTTGTCTTGGGATGAGATGTCTTGGGATGAGTTGTCTTGGGATGAGATGTCTTGGGATGAGATGTCTTGGGATGAGTTGTCTTGGGATGAGATGTCTTGGGGATGAGTTGTCTTGGGATGAGTTGTCTTAGGGATGAGTTGTCCTGTTACGCATGAATTTTAATCTCCTTCCCTGTTTGAAGAAAACTTCCTGTTAAACAACAGGGTCCTAACTATCACTCTATGCATACTGTGCTATCAAAACAAGCGGTGCGGATATCATGTGCACAAGGTGCGGATATTACTGGTCATTTTTGAATTTGATTTTGTGATGTTTCACAAACCAGTGGCAAAGCCAGGATTTGACTGTGAATTGTGTGAATTTCGTTCATTTGGACCATTTAGGGGCAAAAATCAAACCCTCCAAACCCCCTCTCCCTACGGCCCATCAATCTAAGGCATTTGGTATGGCATTGGTCCTATATTTATGCATTTGGTATGGCTTTTGGGGTTATTTGGTTGGTATGAAAACACATTGAAACTTGACAGATTAGTATGGGAACATATTGATATCTGAGGGTTCAGCCTTGGACCCCCACCAAAATTACTATACAGTGAACACCCCGGGCTTGTGTGATACTTGACAAACAAATCATCTTCAGTATGTTATCTAAGGTAACAGACATATAAACAGGCCTGTCAACTTGGGAACACCTAACATGAGTGACTTGGAAATGTTGAACACCTCTCCTCAAAATGTGGACACCTTGGTCCAAATCTGAACACCTTGATCCAAATTTTAATCACCTTGGTTTAAAGTTTATTACATCTTGCCATATACGTAATTCGCGTGAAAAGTCCGAACGAAATGCGTACATTTTTTTCCGGCGTTCGTATTTTTGCTGTGTAGACGATCTTTTTTTATAAATTTTTCTACAGAAATATTTTTGCTTGACAATTACCAGGGAAAATGCGTATTTGCGTGACATTTTCTGTCACGCAAAAATAACTGGCGTGACTTCAAATTCTTCAGCAAATGCGTGACAAATACGCAAATTGCGGGACAGTTGACAGGCCTGTATAAAGCATTTTATAATATACAATTTACTAGATTTTGACTGCATTAGAAAATTTAAATGCTTCTTATTATGTCTTGAGACTTATACAGGGTGGTCAAAAAAACTGGAAACCCTTACACCATTTTACCTAATATCTTTATTATTTTAAGAATTAACTTTGCACATTTGTACATCACTCAATTTCCTACCAGCCTACCATATTTTATGACCATCTGATTGATAGTCACCGTGTTACAGCACTTTAAAGAACAATCCCAGTGGCCATTATTGCGTCGAAGACCAACCTGCACATGTCATCCAAAATGTCCCAACCTATGGGGATATGGCAGAGATAGAGTGTATAATAATGACCCCAGGGCACTTGCAGGCCTCAAAAGTGAGATCATCTGTATCATTCAGGTCATACATGCTGAGGAATGCATTTGGATCATTGACAACTGTGCAGGTTTGCCTCCAGCGCGATGATGGCCAAACCTGAAGCATGTTGTTCAAAGTGCTGTAAAATTGTGACTATCAGTCTGATGGTCATGAAATATGGTAGGGTGGTAGTAACAGGCCTGTCAACTTGGGAACACCTAACATGAGTGACTTGGAAATGTTGAACACCTCCCCTCAAAATGTGGACACCTTGGTCCAAATCTGGACACCTTGATCCAAATTTTGAACACCTTGGTTTAAAGTTTATTACATCTTGCCAAATTTTGAACACCTCAAATTTTTCGCGTTCGCTACGCTCGCGTTTCAAACATCCGTCAACGGGGGGGGGGGGTAGGGACGAAAAATTTCGAACGGAATGCGTGACATATACGTAATTCGCATGAAAAGTCCGAACGAAATGCGTACATTTTTTTCCGGCGTTCGTATTTTTGCTGTGTAGACGATCTTTTTTAGAACTTTTTCTACAGAAATATTTTTGCTTGACAATTACCAGGTAAAATGCGTGTTTGCGTGACATTTTCTGTCACGCAAAAATAACTGGCGTGACTTCAAATTCTTCAGCAAATGCGTGACAAATACGCAAATTGCGGGACAGTTGACAGGCCTGTAGTAAATTGAATGATTTACAAATGTGTGAAATATCAGGGAGTAATTTCTTAAAATGACAAAGATATGTGGAAAATGCAGGGTTTCCATTTTTTTGACCACCCTGTATATGGAGACTCTTTTTATGGTGGTTAGTCTTGCTTCAAGACTGTGGACCCCCCCCCCCCCCTCCCTTATCTACTTCTCCAACATATTACAAGATGAAAAGAAGATAAGGAGGTCCAGGGTCTTGAAGCAAGACTATACTGTGGTAAACTCCAGAGGTAAACTGTGGTCACTTATATGGTTGTGATTTTTTTCTGTAGCCCACAGAGCATATGAGTTCTATGATGGCAGAAGAGTAATGCAAGCACAAGTGGGTGAGAAGACTGTAGACTTCCAGAAACTTATAGTGGAGCACCAGGATGCCTTTCAGGCTGGAAACCCATACCCAGATGCTTATTATAATCCCATCTGTCAATATGGTAAGATATATGAAATTATGAGCCATAATAGAATCTTGGGCCCTTAGATCCAGAGCCTGTATGGTCCTCAACGCAGTTACTGACAGCTATATTACGCTAGTTGTGATTGTAGTAACAGCTTACTATACAGTATCGTTACAGCCATATACACTGATACAGTAGTTATGGACATTTCTAAGTTGGAATGAATTTCAACCTCTGAATTTCGGAAGTTCCTCACTTGTGTAAAGACAATTATTGGTATGATTGATATTGATCTTGATATGATGTAAAATTATGAATTTCAGGTGTATACCATGATATATCTGAGGATACCCATTGGACGCCATTCATGAATGCTACCATTAACTACATAAGAAACCACTACCCTCCACCTTGGAATAAGGTATGACATAGTCTTTGTAAAATAAAATAAAAATGAAACAGGAGATCAATGAAAAAGAATTATATTGGCAAAGGAATTAACTATCGATTCCAACTGAAATCTAGTCATTCAAAGTTGTAAGTGCTCATGCTCTATATACAATGTAACAAATCCAACCATTATAGGAAACTTTAAAATTCACAAAATCAGAGATATTAGTATGAAATTCTTAGTGATTAGATTTTTGAAGTGATAAGTTGTTTTGGTTTGACTTAAAAATTACAATTGATTATATGCCTGTTATATTCCAACTAAAAACTTATACTTGGATATAGTGTGCCCTTGTATGTCATCTATTGGTCTGTCCATTTATCTGTCCGTCTATCCATCCATCCATCCATCAACTCGCCCACCTATCCATCCATGCCACCATTATGATATTTAAAGGTATTTATTTTACATCCAAATGCATGAACAGCAACATTTGAAAATAAAAACAATATAACCCTCTTTATGGATATTTGATATATATTGTTTGTTGGAATTTGCTATGTACCATTATAATTTTATTGAGGTCCAATTTTAGTAATACGCTTCAAAATAAGAATAAAATACATTGCAAGTTGCTTTCCTTTTAAAAACAATGTGACCTTATTGGATGTTTAAAAATCACTTTATAGTGAAGTACTGATCATAAAACATTAACCACTGATGCATCATGGGATTGGTAGGCATAACCGTAAGAGGGTGCCACAGCCACATTGATGACCTTGAAGTTGACAGATGAAACCCACCACCCCTATAACATTATTTTTGTGGATAATGTTTGGTGGTCGGCATCTGTAACAACTGGCAGGTGGTGACATTTTGCAAATCAAAACATGGTTGCCATCTCAGATTCTGAAAGAAATTGAAAGCTTGTCATTGTTTCTTTCCTTTTACATGTACCAAATGAAAAGGTGTTAATTGAGTAGGTTTTTATGTTAGCACCACAAGTTTTTTTGGATGGTGTTTGGCAGTTGGTGTTTGGTGGTTGGTGCCAAAACTCAAAACATGGGTGCTATCTCAGTTTCTGGAAAAAAACATACGTATCTGATAACATGTTGCTTTATGAATTGTTTCTTTCCTAGTACCTTCTACTAAATACAGATGCCCTCAAGCGTATCCTTTCAAATGATTTCTTTTAAGCAAATTAATTTTTCTGTTAATAGATAGTGGATATGAGTGAATCTCTTTTGCCATCTGCTTGATGAATCAAAACTCACATGGACAAGTTATAATACATAAATATATGCTGTCATTGAAAACGTCTTCATTTAGAAATATCAGTGAGAACAAGGTTTGGTAAAATATGACTTATATATGTACTGTATTCAGGTTCGTATTCAGGATTTTCCAAGAGTGAGTACACTTTTTACAAAAAATTCCAGGGTGTTTGATTTTGACAATTTTGCCAAAAAATGAGTTACGTTATGATATATGATGATATGATATAAAGTTATGTGTGTATTTTCATAATTATTATGTCACCACCAAAAAGTGGTGACATTGTTATGGTCTCCGTTTTTTTGTGACGGCAGTTGGCGATTGGCGGGTGGCAATCAGCGGGTGGCGTCTGTAACAAATTTTAAAACTTCCAGTAACTTAACAAATATCGTTTAGAATGACTTCAGTTTTTTTCAAAATCATCTACAAGTTTTCAGAAGTTCAAATCTGACTTTATATTTAATACTTGACCTTCCGTGACCTTTTCAATGTGAAAAAGGTAAAAAATGTATTTTTTCAACATGCTTCAAATTGACCAATTTTTTCAAAATCATCTACATTATTAAATTTGAATTTAGATTTGTGATTTGACCTTCATTTATTTTCTCAATGTCAGAAATTGGTCAAAAAGGTCTTTTTTCAACTTGCTTCAAATTGACCAATTTTTCAAAATCATCTAGAAGTTCTCAAAAGTTCAAATCCGACTATAAATTTGACCTGCAATGACATTCTCAAGGTCAAAAAGGTATTTTTCAACTTGCTTCAAATTGACCAATGTTTTTAAAGTCATCTAGAAGTTCTCGAAGTTCAAATCTGACTTGATTTGAGATTTCACCTTCAATGACCTTCTCAGGGTCAAAAAAGGTCTTTTTTCAACTTGCTTAAAGATTGACCAATTTTTTTCAAAATGATATTTACAAGTTCTCAGAAATTCAAATCTGACTTAAAGGGGCAATAAGGCCTGTAGAGAGAAAATAGGAACAATTTTACTTTTTCTGAGCTATCAAGGTAACATTTGACTGAACATCATCTTTGACATGCCTATTTTCCTCAAATGTCAATTTCAGCATAAAGAAGTGTAAATTCGGTTCAAAGCTTCAAAAAGGGGAAATCCACATTTTGATTTATAGGATCCACCATGTTTCAAGAGGAATATCAGCTGAAATAATGTTTATCTAGGGGGTTTCTTTATAGATAATAAAAATATATGTTAGTCTTGATGAAATGTCCAAACATAAATATATTTTGACACTTGCCCATGATCTGCACTAATTGTTGCAACTTTAAGATGAACTAAAAATAATTGTGAGCAAGTAGGTGGTAAAATTTGTCATGTTAATGCCTTGTTTATTATTATTTCACCCCAATTATTTAAAAATACTAAAAAAGCATAAACATAACAGGTTATTTATAGGTGATTTTATTCTATTCTCTTTTTCCTATAATTTTTGGGATAACATACCTGCCAACCTACCGTATTTTTACGGGAATCTACCGTAAATTTTTCGTTTTTCCGTAAAAAAATGACAAACTACCGTAAAAAAAATACCATTTTTTCCCGTAAAAACGCCCGTAAAAAAATCTACCGTATTTTTTTCGTAATCTACCGTAAATTTTCTTTGTAAAAAACTCGTTTATTCCATGAGAACGGCCGTAAAATCTACCGTAAATTTTTGAAAATCTACCGTAAATTTTTGAAAATCTACCGTAAATTTTTGAAAATCTACCGTAAATTTTCGAAAATCTACCGTATTTCTGCTAAAATCAACAGTATTTTTGTTCAAACTACCGTAAAATTTCCCGTTGTTGTTATTGGGACGGCTTCCCTATGTTATATGAACATTATGTCTGTCATTTCAATTCGTTAAAATGATAGATCATCTAAGATGGTGAGTAAAAACGTGTAAAATCCATATTTTGTATTTCAGTAAATGTTTCATTCATGGTATTTCCAAACATCCTGATATCTAAAAAAAACTGGTTAGAAGGTGAATAAAAGTGGAGATATGAATATTGTGTTCGTATTTTGAATCAATCTAGATTTATTGTAAAAAAGTTGTATATGTACATTTTGCTGAAACATTAAAATCCAAAGTTGCTGTCAGTCCATTGTAGGCATGGTAAATGAAGAATAAAAAGTGTTTAGTCTCTATTTATTCTTGAAAATAGTATATCTATTTTTTCTTGAAAATATTAGTTTCGTATAATTCTCAGGTGGTAGTTCTGCTTTACAAACTGTAATTATCAAAATCACTCTTGCAGTAAAATATGTATTCACAATAACAACAACAATATGACCACGTAAACATTGTATTAATATAGAAAACCGCATTGTATAAAGGTTTAACTACCGCATTTTTCAAAATCTACCGAAGAATACCGCATTTTGGCAAATCTTCCGCAAAAGTACCAGTTTTTCAAAAAATTACCGTAAAAACTACTGCAGTTTTCAAAATCTACCGTAAAACTACCGCATTTTTTCAAAATCTTCCGCAAAAGTACCGGTATTTCAAAAAATTACCGTAAAAACTACCGCAATTTTCAAAATCTACCGTAAAACTACCGCATTTTTTCAAAATTTTCAGCAAAACTACCGGTTTTTCAAAAAACTTCCGTAAAAACTACCGCATTTTTTCAAAATCTACCGTAAAACTATCGCATTTTTTCAGAATCTTTCGCAAAACTACCGGTTTTTCAAAAACTACCGTAAAAACTACCGCATTTTTAAAAATCTACCGTAAAACTACCGCATTTTTTCTAAATCTTCCGCAAAACTACCGCTTTTTTCAAATTTCTACCGCAAAATTACACTTTTTTCAAAAATCTACCCCAAACCTCTGAAACTACAGTATTTTTTTAAAATCTACCGCAAAAACTACCGTATTTTTTAAATCTACCGCAAAAACTAACGTTTTTTTTAAAATCTACCGCAAAAAACTACCGTTTTTTTCTAAAATCTACCGCAAAAACTACCGCAATTTTGTTGAAAAATACCGCAAAAACTACCGTATTTTGAAAAAATCTACCGCAAAAATACAGCAGTTTTAAAAAAATCTACCGCAAAATTTTGGTTTTAGGTTGGCAGGTATGGATAATGTAGCAGATAAGTGCAAAGTGTTAAGTGTACAGTTCTACTGCAAATTTTCCCTACGGTATTGTTGCTCTACAGTAGCACTTGATTTTGTTGCTTTTTGGTTCATCACACTGGCATCCCGTTCCTTCCTCACAATTCCCCTTCCGTTTAAAGCAGTCATTCTTTATTTCCCCACATTTCTTATTTTCACGAATCTCTTTACTTCTGCTACTGCTACTGCTGCTGTCAGACTGTTTGAAAACAATTAGAAAATATAAGTTAAGAATTCAATAACTAAATGTTTCTTTTGTGTCTCTGTCGCAGAGCATACAATGAATCCCAGGGATAAGAATGTGGACTAAAAGATGCATGGGCTGTTATTATCATTATGCAAAATGTAACAAGATAGTAAATGCAATACCAAGCAGCTACACCGTGTTTTTGATTCATGGTTTTTAATGTTTACATTCATTTAGCATTTTACTGGTCTGTAATAATCAATAAACAGAATATACTAAAAATATTTTCTTGCTATTCTGTCCATGTCATAAGTATATGCAAAATATATATCAAGTTACCCCAGAATCACAATCAGGTACTGTTGTTGCTGGATCAGAAGTCGATGTTGCTGGATCAGAGGTTGTTGTTGCTAGATCAGAGGTTGTTGTTGCTGGATCAGAGGTTGTTGTTGCTGGATCAGAGGTTGTTGTTGCTGGATCAGAGGTTGTTGTTGCTGGATCAGAGGTTGTTATTGCTAGATCAGAGGTTGTTATTGCTAGATCAGTTTCAGAGGTTGTTATTGCTACCTGTAGATCAGTTTCAGAGGTTGTTATTGCTAGATCAGTTTCAGAGGTTGTTATTGCTAGATCAGAGGTTGTTGTTGCTGCATCAGAGGTTGTTGTTTCAGGCACTGCTCTGCAGTAACACTTGATCTTTTTGGATTTTTGCTCATCACACTTGCATTCTGTTCCTTCCTCACATTCCCCTTTCTTTGGTTTGAAGAAGTCATACTTTATTTCCCCACATTTCCTATTCTCACGAATTTTTTTACTCCTGCTACTGCTTCCGCTACTGTCAGACTGTTTGAAAAGAATTAGAAAATATTACTTGATCATTAGACAAATAAATGTTTCTTTCATTTCTTTCTTTGGCGTTAGTCATATTATTATCCCCAGAGTTAATGTTCATGTTCACAACAAACTTGACCAAATAGAAAAATTCAATTTAGCATATTAATTGAGAGGCTGATATAAAAGTGACATTTATCAATGAGTAAGATATGTGATTTCTGTTTTTCAGATCACCCTGTATTTTTAACAACTAATATTATTGATAAAGTTAGTCTCACTTCATCTCTTGGGATGAGTTGTCTTGGGATGAGATGAGTTGTCTTGGAATGAGATGTCTTGGGATGAGTTGTCTTGGGATGAGATGTCTTTGGATGAGTTGTCTTGGGATGAATTATCTTCGGATGAGTTGTCTTGAGATGAGATGTCTTGGGATGAGTTGTCTTTGGATGAGATGTCTTGGGATGAGTTGTTTTGGGATAAGTTGTCTTGGGATGAGATGAGTTGTCTTGGGATGAGATGTCTCGGGATGAGATGAGTTGTCTTGGTATGAGTTGTCTTGGGATGAGATGTCTTCGGATGAGTTGTCTTAGGATGATATGTCTTGGGATGAGTTGTCTTAGGATGAGATGTCTTTGGATGAAATGTCTTCGGATGAGTTGCCTTGGGATGAGATGTCTCCAGATGAGTTGTCTTGGGATGAGATGTCATGGGATGAGTTGTCTTAGGATGAGATGTCTTTGGATGAAATGTCTTCGGATGAGTTGCCTTGGGATGAGATGTCTCCAGATGAGTTGTCTTGAGATGAGATGTCTTGGGATGAGATGTCATGGGGTGAGTTGTCTTGGGGTGAGATGTCTTGGGATGAGTTGTTTTGGGATGAGATGTCTTGGGAATAGATGAGATATCCCGGGATGAGATGTCTTGGAACGAGTTGTCTTGGGATGAGATGTCTCCAGATGAGTTGTCTTGGGATGAGATGTCATGAGATGAGTTGTCTTGGGGTGAGATGTCTTGGGATGAGTTGTTTTGGTATGAGATTTCTTGGAAGGAGTTGTCTTGGGATAAGTTGTCGTGGGATGAGATGTCTTGGAATGAATGAGTTGTCTTGGGATGAGATGTCTTGGGATGAGTTGTCTTGGGGATAAGTTGTCTTCGGATGAGTTACCTTGGGATGAGATGTCTCCAGATGAGTTGTCTTGGGATGAGATGTCTCCAGATGAGTTGTCTTGGGATGACATGTCATGGGATCAGTTGTCTTTGGGTGAGATGTCTTGGGATGAGTTGTTTTGGGATGAGATGTCTGAGAAGGAGTTGTCTTGGGATGAGTTGTCGTGGGATGAGATGTCTTGGAATGAGTTGTCTTGGGATGAGTTGTCTTGGGATGAGATGTCTTCGGATGAGTTGTCTTGGGATGAGTTGTCTTGGGATGAGATGTCTTCGGATGAGTTTTCTTGCATTATGCTTAGATATTTTGTAAGATTATGCCATCAATTGAAATATCTTACCAACACTAAAGTTGCCGTTAGAGCAATGAACACCAGGAGTAGATATACTTGTATATTCATCTCTATATACTGTACTGCTTCTAAGGATACTGAAATGATAAAACTGGATTACAGTTTTAGTCTGAATAAATCAAATGTTCTTTTTGTTTCTGATGTATTTTGTGGCTTTTTAGCGTCTTTATTCAATTTCTTCAATTTTATGTTCGGTATTTCAATTTTGCTATTTGAATTTCCACTTATCAATTCAAATTCTTTTACAATTTTGATTTTTTCAATTCTATGTTTGATAATTTGTATATTGTATTTCTTGTTTGATATTACACTTTTCAATTTAAACATTCAAAGTTTTTATTCAATTATAGTAATATTTGTTTAAAAATCAATATCAGTGTTTGATATTTTAAATTATCCCACGATTAATGTGTTATCTGTACAATAACAGCTATTGATATTTCTGATATTATTGAAAACCGTGTGATATTTTCCAGAAAATCGTTTATCAAACTCATATGCGTGTGATATCGTTTATCTCACGCATATCCGTGTGATATCACATCTGCATTTCGCGCCACAATATTGTTGGAAATTAGGTCAGATAATTTATTCTCTTTTGAGAAAATTGGTCCATTAATTTATTCCCTTTAAGTTTCATTGGTGTATTGAATTACAATTGTGTATATAATTTGATAAGAAGGCTGCTAACTAACGATTAAAAAATGGTATTTATGACGAACAATATCATGTTATTTACTTTTAATTGTTAAAGTCCCCGTCTAAAGTTTGAAAATATTTTTTTATCATTCATTTACTATTTGTCAGAACTTAAAAAGTGATTTTAGAGATTTTTGAACAAAAAAAAATTTTTGAAAAAAAAGTTGTGAGCATTTCATTTCTCAAATATTCAAATTTCCCGCCATTTTTCAAAAAAAGTTGAAATTTCTTAATCATCAAACATTTCTTAATGCATTTCAAAAAAGATTATTTTTTTAACACCAATGCAAAGATTGAACAAAAGACACACTATTTCAATAATAAAATGTCATATTTAATGGGCCACTTCAATGTTTTAGCTTATCAAAAATATTTTGAAACATTAGTGATGTCACTAAGGTAACAAAAACTTTTTGAAAAAAATTGAATTTTTTTTTTCAATGTCAATCTTTTCTAAATATGCTAGACTTTCATAAAAAACCAATGTTGATTGTCTAACCAGGTTAAAAGGAAGAATAAATCATGTTTTAGATATCATTGTACCATTGGTTTCTATGAGAACTAAAATTTTGAAATACATTTTTCTCAGAACCATTTTCATGCACTGATAAGTTCATTTCTCGCTTGTTTATCAACCGATTTTCTTAATTTTTTTCGGCAAAAAACATGGGAGGATGAATGCTATGAATTGGTATGAATTGTGGCTAATTAGAAGATATGAGTGACCTCGTAAAGTTGGTTTTAAATAAATTCACAAATTTTGGAACAAAAAGTCTATCAAAAACCACTTTTTGAAATTAAAAAAAAAAGTTTCACATATCACACTTTGATAACATTGGGTAAGACTACAATATAAGCCAAAGTGGTTTAAACTTTACATGGGGCCTTTAAAATAAAGTGTTTCAAATATTCAATTGATATTCTAATTTCTAGTTTATATTGTCTGCCAATGTCCTGGAAATTGGATCAGAACATCACAAGGTGATTGTAATCATGGGATAAACCCAATATCACATAATTTCTCGTGATATAATTTTATCACCTCATAGATATCCAATATCAACACTCATTCACTTCGCTCACTCGTGTTTATATTTGCTATCAACTCGGCGATAAAAATGATATCACTCAAAATGATGTGATATTCTGTATTTAGCAATTGCACATCTATCAAACTGCAAAAAAACAATTTCGAAAATTGAAAACACAAACACAAAAAATCAAAAAAAATCCAAACTATACTTCTTTCAATTTGCATTCCAAAAGTTGGTAAAATAGTCAAAATGGTAAAATGTTCGAAAAAATGTGATTGATGTTTTAAATTAATCACATGCTAGAATCACAGAATCACATGTGAAAATAGTGCAATCTTGGTCAACTCAAAATATACATAGGTCGAAGTTGACTAGGGTCAGAATTGACCGAGTTGATTATCATAAGCAATAATTTCTGTTATAGGGGATAAACTATGAGCACTGGTTTTCAGGAAAAGTAATTTGAATCAGCCTTATTCATCAAATATATTCCTTATGAAATGACAAACAAATAAAGAAATATAAGTGAATTTGTGATTTATTATTATGCATGTATGCCAATAGAAAATATAGAATGATTTCTTACCTTGTCTTTTTTCAAGCTCTCCGAGAGTGCAACTGAGTTTTGTATGAAATGTTGAGATATTTAAAGGATACCTTTGAACACATCACCAGATGCTGATTGGTTCAGTGTGGAAGTGTCCTTGAGTTTGCCACGCACACGGCATGCGTGTTGAGGAACACTCATCATATAATCTCAATTAATTGATGGAAATTGTTATATATATGTATTTTATGACACTACACTGAAGTTTATAATCATACATGTCATTTCAGGATTTTCTCTTTGCTATAACAATGTAATAACCCTTGATAACAAGTTGCTACTACAGCCTCAGCTGTAGTGGCTGGCCCTTATGTCTTATGGTAGAGCATCGGACTCTTGAACAAATTTGGGCCCACTTTTGGGTTTTTATTTCTGCACAAGCGCGGTAGTTTTTTTTCTCTGACCTGAAATTTGACCCCCCCCTTGTTGGTTCCCAGATCCACCCCTGATCCAAAAGATCACAATTAAATTGACGATGTGTAAAATTTTCAGAATGTTTTGATGACTGGTTTAAGAGAAACGTGTGTTCAAAAAGTTTACCATATGGATACCACTCCTTCATAACTCGAACCTTAAATTTTGTGAACTTCTTATTTTGACCTCTTTTCGCGATCTGGAGTCACGAGACAGTATAATTGACGAAAAAATTATTTCCATGATTTCTGTAGGAAGTCTCACCGGCAAGCGGGAATCCCATGGCATGGAGGTGCATGCGCATCACTCAACTTCCTGAAAAGCCATCTTGAAAATGATCAACTCCGATCAGATTTTCATCAATATATTTCTTCTTCCACTCCGGATAGCCCAATATGGTTAGAAAAACGATACTTAAGAATGTTATGCATTGATTGAAGTAGGGTGTTTCCAAGTTTTCTACATTTTTACAAAATAAAGTTACTTGGAATATCAAGATTTCCAAAGCTATCTCTCAGGTGATAGCTTTGTGCAAACTATTCTCATCCTTTCTTCCTATTCTATCCTTTATCCTTCTGTCCTGTTCTATCCTATCGTTCCTTCCTATATCCTATACTTCTTATCCTATTCCATCTTGTCCTATCCTATCTAATGTGAGTTATAAAATAAGGGTAGAATTTTCTCAGGAATCAGAATCTGCAAACCAAACTGCGATACAACTTCCTGTCCGAAAGTTAATGCGTTTTGAAAATCCGAGAAAAATTGATCTGGTATCCTCATAGAAAGTCAAGAGTACTGAAAAAATATTAAAAATGTATCTATTTATCTATTTATCAATTTGATAATTGATGTTCCCTACCTATTTATCTAATCTAATGTAATCTAATCTATATCTATCTATCTTATCTATCACTTAAAACAAATCTGTCATATGGAGTCTAAAATTGAACTTGTTCAATTTCCCCAGTCTAGTTATATTACAATTTTAACTCGAGATTTTTAAAAATACGAATAGAGAAATTTGTGTCCATTGAAAATACATAGCAAAATGGGTAGCTCAGCTCTAATCTTTCGATGTTACAAAAAACTCGGAATTGAATTGTCCTCCATTTTTAATATCCTCAAAAATTGGCTTAGAAATAGAATGCATATAGAACAACATGTGTATCCTAGCCTGCTTACAGGACTCATTATCTGACAGACAGATTTGAGAATCACTTTTGAATACATATGGATTATCTACTCATAAATATCAAATCAACTTGTAATCATGTGCTCCTTTTTCCAATAGATTAATTGCCTCATTCAACATGTGACATTAGCAGATGCAAATGATCAGTCTCTTGAAAAAATAAGTTGCAAGCATTTTTAGAATGACTTGAAAGATGACGTCATAATAATGTCACTTTATCGAGTAATCATCAAATTGAAACTAGTTCTCTGACACCACACAAATAATAATTACATGTATTGTAAGAAAAACTTGTGATAATGAAGCCCTCCGTCTCACTTAGGCACAAACCGTAGAGACAAGTAAAACAATAGTATAATTTTGAGACTCCTAAATGGTGACACAAATACTTAAATTGTTAGAGATTCTGATATATCTCTAATGTCTGTCCTTTAATATCTGCCAATTTAATCAAGGGTGGAGTAAATGGTACATCGTGACCTAGAAATTCATGAATATTCGTTGAGATTTTCTACTCTGTGGAGTTAGAAACTAGGTTGACTTGAGTAAGATGATCTCAGCAATCCCATTTTATATATAGTGCACTGCTGATATAAGTGCACTGCTGAAATAAATGCTCTGCTGATATAAGTGCACTGCTGATAACACAGGTGATATTAAAGTACAATTATGTATCCTCACCCTACCCCCAACTATTGCCTGTAATTATATACTAAAGCTGTAATATCATATCATATGTGGCCTACCCCGAGTGGCCTATAAGTAAATGTATGGTAAAAACATAACATAACAATTGGACATATAATTTAAATGAGTTTATTTATATGATGACTTGATTAATCTTATATTGTAATATTGTAAATAACCTGATGTATACAAAGGTACAGTCTTATTGGGATCCCTTTAAGGACTTAAAAAATTTCATGAAAACGCAATTATAGATTTTTGAAAAACAAAGTTCAGAATATTCTTGACTGATATTTGTATTTTTATTTTCTTGAAAAATATAGTGAATATTTTTGTAAAAAAATATGATTTCTGGGCCATTTCTGTAACCACTCCCATCATGGCAGATTATTTGTGAAATTTAGTGTTCTTTAGAAAATGTAGTAAATAAAGCCTTAAAAACAATTTTCAAGTATTATTTAAGTGAGTTATGCATAATTTAATCCCTACTGAAGAGTATCCAGCAGATTTATGTGTGATGATGCATGATATGTGGCATAAAAAGGGATTATAATCCAGACCCCCATTATTTACCATTCTCAATTGAATAGAACCATGGTTCATTGAATGGACAAATTCACTGTGCGCTATGTTCTCCACCACTTTTATTTTTAGCTGTGTTCAGTTGCAAAAAAAGTGGTGGAGAACATAGCTCATATAGTTTTTTGAACTTCTTTGGTATTTTTTCTAAAACATTTCTGCCACCATTTTGGATACAATGCCACCTATTTGGGAGTTGCCAGACATGAAGGCTATCAATTTTCAAAAGATTTCCTAGGTGACTCTCTCCATGATGCCAAAGACTTGCCTTTATCCGAGGATAGCGATACTGACATGGAATAGTTTTAAAATAACTAAAATATCTGTTAGGGGTTGGGTCAAAATATCGATGTCAATCGAAAAACGTAAATAATTTCATAAGGGGAAGGGGGTCAAACACTGATTTAATTAGTTGACGGACATCGATTTTCGTTTTCCTAGGAATTTCAATTTTCAAGATTTTTGGTTTTGTTACAAGGGGGAGGGGGGGGGTTACACCTAAATAAATTAATTACGTTTTTTTGATGGACATCGATATTTTGACCCCACCCCTTAGAAACTGTACATTCAACTTTCAGCAACTGTACCTATTGGTACCCATAGAAATTCAATAAATACTAATATGTTGTATCAAAGCTTTAGAATATTAATATCAAATATATTACAATACAATATTTTGACAGTATACCAGTACGTGTATTTTGACAAAAAAATTTCCTTGTGTTAAGTATGGTGTATAATACTACTCAAAGGCTATTGAGGTACCTATTCCCCGTGGAAATAAATGTAAAGTCAGGTTTAACTCATGATTTGAATTTATTTAGGTATGTTTAAGGAAATTACTTGATCATTAGATCGATTTTACCAACTTGACCTTTTTGCACCCAGTGACCTCATTGGCTCATCATTTGACCTAATTTTGAAATATTATTGTGAAGTACATTTGTGAGGATACTCTAGATGCAAAATAAGTTTGATTCTGATGGGGGCAGAAAAGGAGGTCTGTTGGGACGGTACCTTTATAAAATGAGAAATATATACATGAATTAAAAAAAAGAAAAAAAGAAGTGATAAAATGACCAGTATCATTGAATTGTAATAAGATTACCCAAGTAAAAAAGAAATCTAATATACCACTAATACATCACCAATAGATCACCACCAATACACCACGAAAAGTGATTTAGTCAAGTGGTTTATAAGTTAGTGTCCGAGTGAAATGAAATACTAATATCACAATTTAAACTTGACATTAAAGTAATCTCGCAACATTGTTAAGGAGGCCACTTAGGTTATCGCAAATAAGTTCAGACCATTACAGATTAACACTATTTTCTGACCATGAAGACAGGCATATCTTCTAGGTGGCGCCACCTGGGTGCAAATGCCTTAAAAATAGAACCCCACTTGAGAAATCCTGGATACAGGCTTGCTCATACAATTCAAGACCTTGAAACATGTATTCAAAAATTATTAAGATTTCATAAAATAGTTTTTCTCAGCATATTGAAAATGGAGAGTTAAGATGATTCATTCAATTTTTTTGCAATATTGTAATCACAGAAAACATATGATTTGTAACATTTTTAGTATTAAAAAAAACACGACACAAATCATATCTTAATTGTTCTTTATGATTGAAATATGAATAAAAACTTTTAAGAATAACCCCCAACTTACCATGTTTAAGTATAATGTACTAATAATATTAAATATGATTGATTTAATGTTTATGTGTTGTGTTTACAGGCCACAGAGAAGTTGATTGTGTTCCTACTTGGGCTGATCTCCCATCAGGTGGCTGATGTGTCTTGGCACAGTCTTGGCATTAACCATGGCTTCCTCTCTGTCATGGGGGATGTGAGTAGTAATACTTCTTTGCCCCTGATGTTTTTTCTGTTCTCCCATTTTTGATTTTCCTGCTTTTTGGCTTACATGATGAGCCAATGGAGTTGCCCACTTGTCTATTTTTCTGTCCATTCAATCATCTAGTTAAAACTTGGTATTTTTTCATTGTGGTCATTTGTAATTTTTATGAAGAAGTTGTGACATATTGTTAGTCTCTAACTTTTTGTGGACGGTGATCGGCAGTCAGCTTTTGGCGTTCAGCAATTTTAACAAATGGCAGATGGTGACATTTTGAATTTTAATGCCTTGTATCATGTTTTATGTATCCAAAAAAATGCATATATAATTTGTCACGTGGTATTTCAGGGAAAGCAGCGGCTTTGTGTATCATTGGGCAGTTTTGGCATTCCCTTGAAAATTATAACATGGAAAAATAGTTTACATACATAATTCTACATCGAGTATTATTATCTAAAATTATCTATTATTATCTAAAATTTAAAATATACTATTGATCAAATAACCAAAAAATGAAAGAAGATAAAAACACCCCACCATGCATAAAAGAATACCTGGTTAAAATGTAGTTCCTCCATTTAACTACATGATGATCATCATAATTTTATTAATAGGTAAATTATCATGGCTCATTTGATAATGCTCACTCTGATGGAGATCCTGGTGGTGATGTCTTGAACCAGTATGAATTGAATACAAACTATATACATGAACTCTCGGATTGGTGAGTGTTGTGATTTTACATTTTTAAGGCTGGGCTCAGACAGGGCAAGTTAGATTAAGAATAGAATCACTTACATTTATTTTTAAAAGATAGTAAAGGACAAGGTGCAATTATTGGCAAATATCCCTATGGTCGAAATGAATCATTCGTAGGTGTAACATGAAGAATAAAATGTCATATAATACTTTGGAAAATATTAAAGTGCTCGGACACACATAAGCTGAGATAGGGATCATTTCGTTCAGTAAGGTTGTATTGACTTACATGGGGCTGTGCACCATTGACTTAACATGAGGATATCAGCAGATCCCAGTAGAGGCCATTGGTTTCAATTGATTATCACAGAAATACCCAAAATACACTATGACCTGAATCGATTGCAAACTTAATAATTTCACAATACGACACAAATGGTTTATCTCATCAAATGTGCAAATATGAAGTTTGCAATCGATTCAGGTCATACTTAAAATTAAAAGATTGTACATTTTTCATCATTTTTTCCCCTACAAAATGGCTATAGAAAAATGCTCAAAAAACAACTTTTACACTTATCAAATATCATACAAGTTTGTAAAACAAAAGATTATACTATTATATTTCATTATGTAGTAACATATTTGGATAAGATGCAGGGATGCGTAGGATGTAAATGGATTTTGACAGACACAAAAATACTTCCTGGTTTGGAATCTATGCCTCTACACTTCGTGATTGAATTATGACCCTAATAAGTGGCCTATACATCAATACAGTGCTGAATATAGGTCAACAAGATACTAGTGTGCATATAAATGTAATAATTGAAGCAGAATACTCATTTTGAAAAATCAGATGAATTATTTTTTTCCCATGGGGAGATCCCAATGGCGGGTGTATAAGGTCCTTTAATTCAATAAAAGAATCTGTGAATGCTCATTACAGTTTCAGACTTTTTTTGGACAACATTGAAATATTGACTGATATACTTTACTGTAAATATAATTATCCTATGATCTGTAAAATGAAGCCCTCTGATTGGTCAGTTCTTGTGCTGTACCAATCTGTATTGCTACTGAGATTGTCCCCGTTGATCATCTCCGTCGCAATACAGAAAATATTGGTACGGAGGGGACAATCCCAGTAGCAATACAGAGGATCACATGATAAAAATGTTATTGAATGAATTGAAGTGCAATACAGGATATATTCTGTCTCGATGTTCTGTATTGGCACTCGACTTCGTCTCTTTCCAATACAGAATTTCTTGAGCAGAATATATCCTGTATTGCACTTCAAATCATTCAATAAGTTATATTACATGTGTATGCCTGTTGTAGGTATGTACCAGTGGATGATCTTGTAAACATATACAGAGAGCTCTATGGGGCTGATAGGATGCCTGAATCTGTCATTGAAGAGTGTACAATGTTTCTGTTCCTTGGCAGGTATACTGGGATTTTATTATCATGCGAAGCTTACTAAACACATGTTATTCAATGCCAATACTTCATGTGTGGAATCATGGGGATCAGCCTCCATTGTTTGAGATGAGTTAGTTATTCTTGCATAGGTTTTGCTGACTCTTTGAGCAGATGGGTTGTAAAATGTACAAAGTACACAGGCAAATTACATTGGACCCCGTACAAGCCCTTATGGAGCTCGTTGAGTCAACGGGCCCTGTACAACATCGTATGGGCCTCGTTAAGAGTCTCGTAATTGCTTGTAATTTTTGAGCCTCCTGAGAGCTTGTAATTACACGGCCTGTAATAGTCCGTAATTTACTTGACTGTACGGTTCCCATAACGAGCCCTGTAATAAATCATAATTTTCGAACCCCGAACTTGCTCGTACAGTGCCTGTTATGAGGCCCATAATAGCTCATAATTTTCAAGCCTTGTACTTTAATGCCTGTGCGATGCCCATAACAAGGCCCGTAATGGCTTGTAATTTTCAAGCACTGTACTTGTCCGTATGGGGCCCATAACGAGGCTCGTAATTGCTTGTTTATTTTAATAAACTGAATTATGCCCACATCCAAACATTATCTTGGCTATTTTATGGAAAACATTTTTAGAAAATGTGAGAATTTCATCCCATATGATTACCTCTTTGGCTTTGCCTCGCCTTCCAGCTAAAATTTGCCTCACCTCTGATGATGTGATTGCATTGTCCTCTGTCATCAGATTCATTTTAAAAGTATATTGATTTATATGTTTATCTGTACATGTACATTTGTTCAACTATTTTCATTACAGGCTTGGTGAGCAGCTTGCAATTGCAAAGGTAAGATCAATCAAATAAATGAACTATTATAAATTATGTAACAAATTCTTCCAACTTCCAACAACTTAACAAATACTGTTTAGAGCCCATATACAAGACTTAAAAGTTCAAATCTGACTATAATTTTAAAATTCAATGACCTTTTCAAGGTCAAAAAAGATCAAAAAGGTATTTTTCATCTTGCTTCAAATTGACCAATTTTTTACCAAAATCATCTCCAAGTTCTCAGAAGTTCAAATCTGACTATAAATTTAAGATTTCACCTTCAATGACCTTCTTATGTTCAAAAAAGGTCTTTTTTCAACTTGCTTCAAAATTGACCAATTGATTTTTTGCTTTATCATCTACAAGTTCTCAGAAATTCAAATCTGAAAAGATTGAACTCATTATATTGTTTTGAACTAGGTGGTGACATTTTGTTAATGCCTTGTACTTGTTTGACATTTGGTATGGCAGTGGACCCAAATTTTAGGATCTGATGAGGATGCCCCAACATTATGACTTTTGAGGAATGGCAATGGTAGGATTTTTCCACTTTCTAGTATGGGAATGGTCGTGGAAAATATGTTACCTCACACTTGTGGTATGGCATTGGTCTAGTATTTACACATATCCTTCATTTGAGGCTGTTTTTAGTCTAGAGAGGGGTTGTTTTGGAGTATATACTATGTTTTATTGCATAATATGTTTGTCTGATGTGTTCTGATGAAGAATTGACAAATATGCAGTTATGTGACCTTGAGCAATTTTTTCTGCAAGGTCAGCAGGATTTACAATGTTCCATAAGTAGGGATTTTAAGAATCTAGTTTTAAGATGTCTTGCTTTTACATGGTTTTAGGGATTTCATGTCGCATTTACAAGATTAACTTTGAACTGAATCTTGATCCTTATAAAAATTAATACTGCCATATTTAATTGCTGAGTCAGGTTAATACTTATTTCAATTTCTCATTTCAATTGATTTCACATATCTAATCAATTTACAACCATATGAGGGGGAGGGTGTACAAAAGGCCCCCACAGTTAAGTTTTTTCTCTAAAACTTTTTAAAGGCATCAGGTAGGATCTTCAAATTCTTAGTAGCTGCAGCTAGAGATATAGAAAATGTTATTGAAAAATCAGCAGAATTGTATGTAGGGTAATTAACTTATTATGATGCAATCATCAGCTCCAAGAGACAAAACCTTATGATATAAACTGAGAATCACTAATTCTTCCATATGTGTTGTCTTTAGAATAAAATTACACAATCTTACATCATCATAGTTGTTAAAGTTATTACACCATATAGTAGATGATTGAATGAAGTATACAGTAAAACCTGTGTATAGTGAACATTTTTTTGCCGAAGAAAAATGTTCACTATTGGTAGGTGTTCACTACAGCAAGGATTTGATTTCGCGGCATTTTGCCATATTATATTTAAGAGACCAGTTATTAAACGAGCCTAAATAATAGAGGAGGGAATAACTGATTTAATTTGTATTTTATACCTATGATAACCCATGACACTTGCAACAAATTTTTGTTTTTTTTGTTGTGTTATACAAACTTACTTATTCTAGACTGCCTGAATGGTTCATCCTTTTATTGTCAAATTTTAATCTTTTCATAATTCTTTAAATAGTGGAATTCTTAACACATTTGAGTCAGTTGAAAGACTTGATTGAATTAATTAAACTACAAAATGGAGTCAGTTAAGAATGATCTTATAATTTTAACCTTATCTGGTTTTTAAAATGATGGAGATGAGAAAAAGATTTAGTTGGGACTTAGCAGATAGAGATAATAATAGTTAACCAGATTATCTCTAATTAAAGCAATCAATGCTTCTAGACACTGCTAAACACATATCCTGCCTTACAAAAACAAAGCTTACTAAGAATTATAATTAGTCACACCTGTTTCAATACAAGAGATCAAAATCTCAAATTGACCTTTTAATAATTATTTTTCACAGGTAATATAAACATTAACTGCTTAACTCTGATAAGGCAGTTGCAGAAAATCCGCAAGAAATCTTATGTAACAGATTCAATGTTCACTAGAGACAGGATAATTCAATCAAATTTGCCAAGATTTAATGTTCACTGTTCACAGTAGGTAGGTGTTCACTATAGGATTGTACTTTAACATGGGAGTCAATGGGGGAAAAAGGTTTTGCCGAAAAAAAAATGTTCACTGTTGAAAGGTGTTCACTAGAGAGATGTGTTCACTAACACAGGTTTTACTGTACTGTATAACATGAAATATTGCTGTGGATATAAAGTTGCCGATTGCCGAATGTAAAACAGAAACGGCAACATAAAATTCGGAAATATAATTAGTAATTGAAGATCGATCTTAGTGGGCGATAATATGGTAGTTGTCTAACGTGCGTCAACTTACTGTAATAGGGTAATTTTCGAACGAGTATCAACGATAAAATCGAAGCTTTATTCCCCAGCATAAAGTTACAATAAAAATTTAATAATAAAAATGTTGCAGTTAAAATGCATGCAGTTAAATCTATAAAATATTAAAAGGATTGTCATGTTAAAGAGTTAAAATGTCAGAAGATCTTATTGTATGCAAGTGCTTTGGAAATCCCAGTGTTAAAAGTTTTTAATCCCAATATTAAAAGTTTTTAACCCTGGTATTAATTTTCTGAGTCTATCGAATGCGGGTATTATGTGAATAAATCACTCAAATTGTCACTCATAATGTCAGGATGTCAGGTTTTCTGAGTCAGTCAAATGAAGGTGATTAAAATTCATTTGTAAATAAAAATTATATTAGGGGTGTTTACATTTAGGGGTGTCAGGTCGGCAAACTTTTATTCGGCAATAACAATTTTAATCCAATTCGGAAAATAAAGCATCCGGATTTGATACATGTTATACAGTATTTGGGAAAAGTTTGAACATCCTAACTTAGCTAATAAAGATTTTACAAATGGGGGAAGAGAGTTTGTGGGATATGGCATTTGCCAGGTCCATTGTTCTACTTGTATGTCGCAGGAATGAAGGCACTAGAAACTGAATGCATGAATCCTACCAGTATATGCTATATGGTGGCATTGTCATTCGAAGATCAGAGAATCATAAAGTCAATATTCTAGATGCGAGTAGAAATAATCTTGATTTACGTCTTTAAAAATTCACAATTCAGTCAAACTGGTGTCATATTTGAAATCTACATATAAAATTACATCTAAAAGTGTGGTTTTGAAAAGAGTTTATCAACTTTGAAAATTTATTTTTCTTTGAAAACCCATCATGAGAAATCATGGCCTTCGTATTTCTCATTGAAGGCAGAATGTGATGAGTATCAGAATGGATTTAATCATTTACTGTGGTCATGTAGACCTATGTAGTGTAGTAGTCCCATTCAAATCTAAAACAGGGAGGGGATGACTAGGAGTAAAAATCATTTCATCAGAATATTAGAACATAGTATTTGGCCATGTAATTCCATTCTTGATAATAGTTTTTTTCTGAAAAGTTACTGATTTACAATGAAGCAACAATGTATCTTTTAGAATTAATATTATTTCATAATGAAGTGTATTTTTAGAATTTAAATCTTAAATAAAAATGGATTAGTGTCATAATAAAATGGATTACATTATAATTTAATAAATGAGAAATGTAGAAACGGTATACTCATTAAAAGACAATCTCACAGCAGAATTAGCAAGACATTTAGGTCATTGCAAACAATTTCAGACTTAAGTGAAACAAAGTCACAAACAGATGTGATGATTGGATATTGTTCCAGATTATATAAGAATTGCATCATTGACATCCATGTCTTGTTTTTATGACATTTTTGATATGATTACTTTAAGTTGAACAATTTTAGTTGAATAAAGCAAAATATAAGATATTATAAACAAAGTTGATTTAATACTGTATGATTGTGTAATTTCAAGTCTATCTGCTATTACATGTTAAAGGTTATTATTTTGAAAATATTTTGAAGTTATGAAATACTTGTATATAAGTTTAGGTTCAGTTAAAACAGGTGACAATAGATTAATAATACCACCTTTTGAAGTAAGAGTAAAATATAAACTTGCCTTCACGAATGCAACTAACAGCTAGCGGCTACCAGATTAACCTACTATTTTATGACCAACTCATTTAAATATGAATGGAATAGTGGCAGGTACTCCCGGGCCCGGGGGTTCACTGTAAATAAACCTTGACGGGGATCCTTGGCGCACATGGGGTATTTTTTGACATTTGGTATGGCTATGGACTCACATTTTAGGATCCTGTATGAGAATGCCCCCAAAATTATGACTTTTGTGATGTAACAATTTTTGGATTTTCAGCTTTCTGGTATGACAATGGTCTTGAAAAATATATGACCTCACACTTGTGGTATGGCATTGGTTTAGTACTTACACATATCTTTAATTTGAGGTTACGTTGAATCATTTTCTCAAAAATCTACTTTCTTCAATTTTGCATAGACATTGCATGGACCTCATTAACAATATTTCTCGCAGCCAGCATAAACTTTGCATGTGGATTGCATGGTTTTCATATAAACCCCTGATTTTGCATGCATCTGCATGAACATCGCATGGAATATTTTTCACACCCTGCATGGACTTTGCATGTGGATTACGTGCTTTGCATGGATTTGAATGGATGATGCATAGACTTTGCATGGATTTGAATGAACTTTGCATGGTTTTTATAAATGAGTTAATTTTGCTGTGGGTGTTGAATTTGTCATGCATTTGCTGAGGAAATTAATTAAATTCGTCACGCCCATTTTTTGCGTTAGAATATGTCACGCAAATACACATTTTTTCTGAATATTGTCAAGAAAATATTTCCCGCTGTTGTTCTTGCATCAATACGTTGTTTTTTGACACACAGTTAACCCCTTTAAAGCAATAAGTGATTCCTTTTAGATAAAGTGGAAAACAATATTTCCCATGTTATTTTCCCATAGGGAAAACTCGTGCAATCCATTGCTTTCAGCTAATTTGGGTCACCCATAATGGATATCTTAAAAAAAACAAAGGAATCACTTATTCCTTTAAAGGGGTTAACTGTGTATCAAAACGCAACATATTGATGCAAGAAAAATTAAAAGAGTATGGAAGGGGTTGAAAATCAGGAAAACATTTCAGAAAAAACATGTGGATGGGTTCTTTGCATCTTACCCCCATCTCAAAGTCAAAATTATTTTATCATCTCTAGGAGTGCTTTTCCTGGAGGTAATGCATTGGTCTTACATATTGTCCCTTCACTATTATAAGGTTCTAACAACCAATATGGGTCAAATGCATGTGAAAGTGGATTCCCCCTAAATTCACCATGCTCTTTTCAAAAATTAAGGTTATAAAGCTGTATCTCAATTAGAAATAGGAGATTTCTAATGCAATAAGGTTCTATGTCCTTAATTTGAAAAACATGATTACTGCTATATGGTTCTATCTCTTGAGATATAACCTTTTAGCATTCAATGTCATGATTCAAATTGGAGATAAAACCTTTTTACATTTAATGACATAGTATATACAGTGTGACACAGACAAAATGACACCAACCCACATAATGTTGCATAACTTTTTATCTGGATGAAATCTGACTTGTCTTTTTTCACAGTAAAACCTTACTCCATGGAGCAGCCTGCTAGCTGAATATCCTAGATGCGAGTAGAAATAATCTTGATTTACGTCATTAAAAATTCACAATTCAGTCAAACTGGTGTCATATTTGAAATCTACATATAAAATTACATCTAAAAGTGTGGTTTTGAAAAGAGTTTATCAACTTTGAAAATTTATTTTTCTTTGAAAAGTGAGTTCTAGGTCGGGGAGGTTCCCCATAGACCCCATGTTGTAAAACTACAAAAAGTGAAATATCTTTTCTTTTGTTGGGCAGATAATATTTTCTTTTACTGGACATATTTTAATCTGTATAACTATCGCATACATAACGGTAACATATTTAAATTCATGAATACTACCAAATGTGCCATGCCCCTTTCAGAAATATTTCATAATTTTAGAAAGACAAGAGAAAAAAATGGTGAACCAACCAAATGCAAATGGAATCCTTATACAGTGACATTTATCCTCACTAATGTTAATGAATACAAAACAATAATGTGATATGCAATCAATGTGAATTGAAGGTAAAAACATGCACCGATTTTAGAATAAAATGTTTTCAGTTATAATCTAAGAATGATCCAATACACCTGGAATCCAGATCTTCTATAGCATTTTCCATATTTCAGCTTCTTCCAAAGTATGCATCAAAGAGTCCTTTCCTGGTGGACAAGTTAAATGACTTCTTCCTTGGTGGTGTGTTTGATATGTCCGTCTGGACTACTAATATTTGGGATAAAGCTTTGTTTATGTTGGACAAGGGAACAAGGTACTTGGTGTCGTTTCATAATATATTACTGTAATCTCTTCTTCTGGAGAAGCCACGGGGGAGAAGCTAAAGCTTTCATTTCACTATGCCATTATGGATTTGTATGTGGTGATGGGTGCTAGTAACTAATTACCTTTTTGTGTTAATATTCTAAGGCTTATGTTCAGATTAATTTCCTAGTTTGGCAGCTGGGGTTACAATAGAATATACATAATTCAAAATTTAAAAGTAACAATGTTAATTTAATTTGAACATATACTGTATACTTTAAGTTAATTTTTATGTCACCACCAAAAAGTGGTGACATATTGTTATGGTCTCCGTTTTTTTGCGACGGCGGTTGGTGGTTGGCGTCCGGCGTCTGGCGTCCGGCCGTCCGGCGTCTGGCGTCCGGCGTCCGGCGTCTGTAACAATTTCTTACAACTTCCTATAACTTAACAAATACTGTTTAGACTGACTTCAATTTTTTTCTAAATCATCTACATCTTCTCAGAAGTTCAAATCTGACTTTAGATTTGACATTTGACCTTCAATGACCTTCTCAAGGTCAAAAAGGTCTTTTTTCAACTTGCTTCACATTGACTAAATGTTTTTTCAAAATCATCTACATGTTCTCAGAAATTCAAATCTGACTTTAGATTTGACATTTGACCTTCAAATCTGACTTTAGATTTGACATTTGACCTTCAATGACCTTCTCAAGGTCAAAAAAGGTCAAAAAGGTCTGTTTTCAACTTGCTTCAAATTGACTAAATTTTTTTTTCAAAATCATCTACGTGTTCTCAGAAATTCAAATCTGACTTAAGATTTGACATTTGACCTTCAAATCTGACCTTCTCAAGGTCAAAAAAGGTCAAAAAGGTCTTTTTTCAACTTGCTTCAAATTGACTAAATTTTTTTTTCAAAATCATCTACATGTTCTCAGAAATTCAAATCTGACTTTAGATTTAACATTTGACCTTCAATGACCTTCTCAATGTCAAAAAAGGTCAAAAAGGTATTTTTTCATCTTGCTTCAAATTGACTAATTTTTTTTTTCAAAATCATCTACGTGTTCTCAGAAATTCAAATCTGACTTTAGATTTGACTTAAGATTTGACATTTGACCTTCAATGACCTTCTCAAAGTCAAAAAAGGTCAAAAAGGTCTTTTTTCAACTTGCTTCAAATTGACTAAAAAAAATTTTCAAAATCATCTACATGTTCTCAGAAATTCAAATCTGACTTTAGATTTGACCTTCAATGACCTTCTCAATGTCAAAAAAAGGTCAAAAAGGTATTTTTTCATCTTGCTTCAAATTGACTAAATTTTTTTTTCAAAATCATCTACATGTTCTCAGAAATTTAAATATGACTTTAGATTTGACTTTAGATTTGACATTTGACCTTCTCAAGGTCAAAAAAGGTCAAAAAGGTATTTTTTCAACTTGCTTCAAATTGACTAATTTTTTTTTTCAAAATCATCTACATGTTCTCAGAAATTCAAATCTGACTTTAGATTTGACATTTGACCTTTAATGACCTTCTCAAGGTCAAAAAAGGTCAAAAAGGTCTGTTTTCAACTTGCTTCAAATTGACCAAATTTTTTTTTCAAAATCATCTACATCTTTTCAGAAGTTCAAATTTGACTTTACAAGTTCTCAGAAGTTCAAATCTGACTTTAGATTTGACCTTTGACCTTCAATGACCTTCTCAAGGTCAAAAAGGTCTTTTTTCAACTTGCTTCAAATTGACTAATTTTTTTTTCAAAATCATCTACATGTTCTCAGAAGTTCTTCTTAAGGTCAAAAGGTATTTTCCAACTTGCTTTAAATTGACCAAATTGTTTTAGGTGGTGACATTTTGTCATGTTAATGCCTTGTTTGTTTTTTACTACAGTGCTTGTGATTTACCCCACAACCCACTGTACATCAGCTGTAATATGACAAATCTAGAAGCCCCACCTAGGAAGCAGCAGGGAAGCCGTAATGCTGAGAAAAACGGCTTCTTTGTGGCCTCACGGTTCCCTGGCCTCAGTAGAGGGGATGTATTGATCAGAAGAACCAAGAGGGGTGTATATCTGTCAGCCAGTAAAAGGGTTAAGGTGAGAACTGGCATCTGCATAGCCAATTTTGTTGAGACAGTTGCCTTGTCTGCCTCACCAAAAAATTTTCCAGAAATATATTCATTCAGACGTTTTAACTAGAAATGTGGAAATTATATCCAAGGTAGAAACATGCATTTTTCAGCTTAAATTTGCCTCACCTGTTTACATTTGCCTTGCCCAATTATCCCATCGAACAAAGTTCAGAGGGATATAGGGAATGCCTTCATCCGTCTGTCCATCCATCCGTCTGTACATACGTCTGTCCGGGTGATAACTCAAATACCATTGGCCCGATTTTATTCATATTTTGTACACATATGCCCTATGGGGGTAGAAGTTCTGCTGGAAAGCAGATTTTCAAAATGGCCTCTCATTTAAAAATGGCAGCCATTTTAGTGCCGATTTTAGAATAATTTAGTTGCAATATATAAAACTGTAATAGCAATATGTTTAAAATGTAAAAATTTATATAGAACATCAATAAAGCTAGAAATGTAAATATTTAAGAAGCACATGGCAGCCATCTTGAAAAATGGCAACATTTACACGCTATTTTTGACAATGTTTGCTGTAACTTTTAAAGTAGTGGAACAATTTTGTTCATATTTGATATGTTGCACTGTCTAATGACAATTTTGGTAGAAGGCGTGGCACACGATCTTACATGTATGACATTTTGGCTAGTAAGTGGTCATTTTGAAAAATGTATGTGTTACATGTATGTGTGTGCGATTTTGTTGAACTTTTATATGTGCCAACTTAGAAGCATATTACACTTTCTGATGACAATTTGGCTAGTGAGCAATGTTATTTTATGATTTCTGCTATCTACTTTGTATGTAGAAATGCCAGCCATGGCTGTTTCGATGTGATTTGCTACGTGTTGGCGTTGCTGTTGTCTGGTTTTTGATCCTGGCTACACCCCATACTCTTATACACGTTTATTGTTTTCAAACTTCATGCTTTGGTATTGGAATCCCATCAAAGTCACCGTTTTAATGAGATTTTTATGATATGTGCATAATTTAAGGACTGCACTTCTATTTGTTCACATATTTGTATAACATGTTAAATTTTTCCCAAAAAATTAGATCTTGTATTGCAAATTAGTGTTTTATTATATTTTGAGCTCTTAAGCTAAATGATATTAATGACATGACATAGCTATAATTTCCTCATTATTATTAATTACTCGATGTCTGTAACAAATGGCAGGTAGTGGCTTTTTCCATGTTACCACCCCTGATTACTGACTTCACATGGATGATATGTTATCATCTTTATCAGAATCATAATGCTCTTAAAACTACAAGGTGATCACAGTATCTGAGTTGAACTGATCATTGCAATCTACTTTCAGCATT
This sequence comes from Owenia fusiformis, assembly GCA_903813345.2. Taxonomy (NCBI): domain Eukaryota; kingdom Metazoa; phylum Annelida; class Polychaeta; order Sabellida; family Oweniidae; genus Owenia; species Owenia fusiformis. Next base: position 23,122,965 of record CAIIXF020000001.1, on the reverse strand, counting down.
TATTTAAGAAACAAGCGGAACTGTCTGAATACCACCAAAACAAGACATTAGACCAATACTCAAGACTGAATGATGCCAAGGTCAAAACTGCAATATCTTCATATACTCTGAGTCGGCCATATGCCAGAGTTGGAGGGTGAGTTGACATCTCTGTGATTTGTCATTGGACAAATGGGAATCTCAAAGGTGTGAAAGTGTATGTCCAAGTCAATTAATAGTCATTTAATTGTTATGAATTTAAAAGTAATTAAGGATAGGCATTATAGCTATTAGCCTATTACAGGGGCCCATTAACTTAAGTGAATACATAACAAAGTAATTCAGCATTGTCTCTGCTTAGCTCATGGTGAACAGCTGTTTTGAAAATCAATGCAAATGAGATTTAATAGTAACATTTTTGTGGTCGCCGGGTTGGCCTAGTGGTTAAGGCATTGGTCTGAAAAGCAGGAAGTCTGGCTTAAAACTGAAAAGTAGAGGTCTTGGGTTCAAACCCAGGTCACAGCACTTCTTGTGATTTGTCTTTGACCTATGACTGCTGACCTATACCGGCGACTACTAGAGTGCTGCTAACTCGATAAAAGGCTGGCGCTGGCTAGAATTGTCTATGGTTCTAGCCAGGATAAAGATACCAGTTCTTCAACTCGACAATGGGAAGAACTGCTCTACCTTAATGACTAATATGTCATGATATGACATCTAAAGAGTCAATAAATGATATAATAATATTCACCTTTACTTACTGATGTTTTGGTATCATCATATTGGTTATTCATTTCGTTAGATGTGTGCATATTCACTTTAGAGCCAGCAAAAAATTCTGAAATGCAAGCCCAATGTCCTGTTTAAGAACCCCTTTTCTTACTATATATTGAAAATGGATTTATGGATTTTAGCAATGCTGTCAACTTTAAAAAGGGATATAAAGTGTAAATACATGTATTACTATTTAAAGAATTATTAATTTCAAGATCAATATTTTATTGTGGTCTGTTTTGCCCTCACGTGGATCACCTACTTTTCATTTTTTCAGTGCTTTTCATTTTTTTAGTTAAATGATATGCCTTTAATACAGCCCCTAATCTAAAATTTATCATGTTTAATGATGACACTGGTACACTAAAATGCTAGTGACTACAACATAGTCAAAAAACAAATTCCAACTTGACTATAATAGATGATTTTTCAACTTAGGAATTTTATCATGCAGAATTTTAGTTCAAGACTTTCATTTTATATACAGATGTACATAATGTTCATAATGTTCAACAGAATCATATTATAATTTTAATAATGTTAATTTCTCGATGTGCGCTTGCGAACTGGAATCAGAAACACTCAATTTCTGGTCATCATCTCTAATCTAATAAAAATGAAAATTCATGTCATTCTTTGGAGCACCACCAACATGCTACTAGTCATTCAAGCCTCACTTGGCTGTATATGTTCAACTCTAACACCTATGTACGTCAATTCATATGTTTCTGTAAAAAAGTCTCATGATGTCAAGTTCACCGAGCCACAGATTTAAATACTAAATAATTTCCAAAAAACAATAAAAACAAACAGAATCATTATTTACTCTATATCCCAGGGAGTAAAAATGTTCTTGTTTGACCAAGAATAATCTATGTATTTTGACTAAAAGCTTGAAATTACATAAATTTGAATTGTTTCTTTAAAGAAACATGATTATTTTTATTATTTGAAAAGTGAAAATGTATACATTAATTCGAGGTGTCATTTTCTTCCAGGGCAATGCTGAGTGGTGACTTGAACAATGATGGCTGGGATGATCTTATAATAGGAGCCCCTGGGTACAGCACTTTGGGAAACATAGAGGCTGGACGTGTATATGTTATACTAGGTACTGTAGTCTAGAAGAAAGCCAAGAGGGGGTTGTTTTGGAGTATATACAATGTTTTATTGCATAATGTGTTGATCTGATGTGTTCTGATGAAGATTTGACAAATATGCAGTAATGTGACCTTGAGCAATTTTTTTCTGCAAGGTCAGCAAAATTTTCAATTGAACTGAACCTTGAAACTGATAAAAATTAATGCTGTAATTAAGTGCTGAGTCAGCAGTAATAGTTATTTTTCTCATTTCAATTGATTTTGCATATCTTTTCAATTTACAACCATATATTTGAACTTGAATGGTCAAAATTTAATGTTTTAAAGAACAAGGTTACTCTTCTAATTAAGATGTCAACTTTATTCGAAATATAATATGCTGATGTCAGCAAAATACTTCCTCAAAATAGCTAAGCAGTCTTTGCTTTTAAATATTGGTAATTGTAACAATAGCAGGAAGCGTAATATAAACAATTGAAGTCTTATATGCAAAATATGGATTTATTAGCTAATTAACTCATTAGCAATTGGCCATTAAATTGGTCATAGAAGCTCTAAGGGGGAGGGGAGTACAAAAGGCCTTTACAGTTAAGTTTTTCTCTAAACGTTTTAAAGGGTGACGCATATCGTTTAGCAAATCGAACGCTCGTTTCTGGTGTTGCTCACCGTTTAGTATAAAAGGCCCGATCCCGGAATAATACTCAAGGGTTCACAGGTTCGAGGTCGTTGTGTCAACACCTCTAACTGTTATATAGCATAAGTCTATTATAGATCGTCACACATTTATAAAAGGGTGATTTTTATTTTGACAAATCAATTCCACATTTATGGGTGAAGTTTCAGGATCTTCTATTTGTGTATAATAAGGAAAAATTGGCATCTAAATTTCCCCATAACATAATAGCACACAGCTTGGCATATGAAATATCCTACAAATGAAACAAAGCAAGACAAACCGGTTTCTAATACAAGGATTTATATTGGCTGTTGTACATGTATTCTTTGAACGCAATCACTCTTTGGATAACGTTTTCAAAATCATTATAAACGGATAACTTTATCTCAAAGACAATTTCAATAAACTGGATTTTACAGAACTCCCCTTATTTCTTATAAATGGACTGATCCAGTTGATTCGCCTGGAGCCGCCATATTGTTTTTATACGGGATGCTAATCGGAACCCTTTAAAGGCATCTGGTAGAATCCTCAAATTCTCAGTAGCTGGTGCTAGAGATATTACAAAAGTGTTATGAAAAAATCAGCAGAATTGTATGTAGGGTAATTAATTTATCATGATGTAATCATCAGCTCCAAGAAACAAAACCTTATTATATAAACTGAGAATCACTAATTCTACCGCATTCAAACCAGACAAATATACAATCTTAAATCGAGTATGTTCAGAACAAACATGGAATAATACTCTATAAGTAAGACAGGGTCAGACCTGTGAAACACTTTACCTCACAAAATTACTCATTCTTATACTCTTTTATGATCAATATTTAATCCTGCTGAGTCTTGGCTCATACGGAGAAACGAGTGACAAAACAAATGCCAACTTAATTGACATTAAAAGATAATCTTGCAGCAGAATTAGCAAGACATATGAGGTTATTGCAAACAATTTTAGACATACAAGTGAAGATGTGTTAATTGGATATTGTTCCAGATTATATAAGAATTGCATCATTGACATTAATGTCTCGTTTTTATAACATGTTTGATATAATTACTTATTTCCCTCCTTGATCATGTAAATTACTAAATTAAATAATTTCAGTTGAAAGTAAAATATAAGATTTTATAAGCAAAGTTATTTTAATACTGAATGTGTTATTTCAAGTCTATCTGCTATTACATGTTAAAGGTCATTGTTTAGGAAATACTTTGAAGTTATGAAATACTTGTATTAGCTTCAATTATATCAGGTGACAATAGATTAATAATACCACCTTTTGAAACTGAATGCATGAATCCTGGATTTAACCATTTACTATGTTCATGTAGACCTATGTAACATAGTAGTCCCATTCAAATCTAAAACAAGGGTGGGATGTCTAGGAGCTAAATCGTTTCATCAGAATATTAAAACATAGTATTTGCTCATTTAATTTGATTCTTGATAATGTTTTTTTTCTGAACAGTTACTAATTCACAATGAAGCAACAGTGTATCTTTTAGAATCAATATTTTATAATGAAGTGTATTTTTAGAATTTAAATCTTAAATAAAATATGATTAGTGTCAGAATGAAATATATTACATTACAATTTAATAAATGAGAAAAGTAGAAACGGTATACTCTTTTATGATCAATGAGTTTTGGCTCATATGGACAAACTAGTGACAAAAATTAATGCCAACTTTACATTAAAAGATAATCTTGCAACATTAACAAGACAAAATGCCACACAGGTTATCGCAAATAAATGAATAGATAGAATTCAACTATTTACGGTGTTCATTTGTAACGTATTAGTCCTGTTCGTATCTATAACAAGAGCAGGGTGTCTAGGAGCAAAATTATTTCTTCAGAATATTACAGTAATACTAATTGGCCTACTAGTTTTTTTTCTGAAAAAATACGAATTCACAATGATGAAATGGGGTATCTTTTGGAATCAATATTCTATAATGAAGTGTATTATAAACGGATTACTTTATCTCAAAGACAATTTCAATAAACTGGATTTTACAGAACTCCCCTTATTTCTTATAAATGGACTGATCCAGTTGATTCGCCTGGAGCCGCCATATTGTACTATTACGGGATGCTAATCGGAACCCTTTAAAGGCATCTGGTAGAATCCTCAAATTCTCAGTAGCTGGTGCTAGAGATATAACAAAAGTGTTATGAAAAAATCAGCAGAATTGTATGCAGGGTAATTAATTTATCATGATGTAATCATCAGCTCCAAGAAACAAAACCTTATTATATAAACTCAGAATCACTAATTCTACCACATTCAAACCAGACAAATATACAATCTTAAATCGAGTATGTTCAGAACAAACATGGAATAATACTCTATAAGTAAGACAGGGTCAGACCTGTGAAACACTTTACCTCACAAAATTACTCATTCTTATACTCTTTTATGATCAATATTTAATCCTGATGAGTCTTGGCTCATGTGGAGAAACGAGTGACAAAACAAATGCCAACTTAATTGACATTAAAAGATAATCTTGCAGCAGAATTAGCAAGACATATGAGGTTATTGCAAACAATTTTAGACATACAAGTGAAGATGTGTTAATTGGATATTGTTCCAGATTATATAAGAATTGCATCATTGACATTAATGTCTCGTTTTTATAACATGTTTGATATAATTACTTATTTCCCTCCTTGATCATGTAAATTACTAAATTAAATAATTTCAGTTGAATAAAGTAAAATATAAGATTTTATAAGCAAAGTTATTTTAATACTGAATGTGTTATTTCAAGTCTATCTGCTATTACATGTTAAAGGTCATTGTTTAGGAAATACTTTGAAGTTATGAAATACTTGTATTAGCTTCAATTATATCAGGTGACAATAGATTAATAATACCACCTTTTGAAACTGAATGCATGAATCCTGGATTTAACCATTTACTATGTTCATGTAGACCTATGTAGCATAGTAGTCCCATTCAAATCTAAAACAAGGGCGGGATGTCTAGGAGCTAAATCGTTTCATCAGAATATTAAAACATAGTATTTGCTCATTTAATTTGATTCTTGATAATGTTTTTTTTCTGAACAGTTACTAATTCACAATGAAGCAACAGTGTATCTTTTAGAATCAATATTTTATAATGAAGTGTATTTTTAGAATTTAAATCTTAAATAAAATATGATTAGTGTCAGAATGAAATATATTACATTACAATTTAATAAATGAGAAAAGTAGAAACGGTATACTCTTTTATGATCAATGAGTTTTGGCTCATATGGACAAACTAGTGACAAAAATTAACGCCAACTTTACATTAAAAGATAATCTTGCAACATTAACTAGACAAAATGCCACACAGGTTATCGCAAATAAATGAATAGATAGAATTCAACTATTTATGGTGTTCATTTGTAACATATTAGTCCTGTTCGTATCTATAACAAGAGCAGGGTGTCTAGGAGCAAAATTATTTCTTCAGAATATAACAGTAATACTAATTGGCCTACTAGTTTTTTTTCTGAAAAAATACGAATTCACAATGATGAAATGGGGTATCTTTTGGAATCAATATTCTATAATGAAGTGTATTTTTAAAATTTAAATCTTAAATAAAATAAGATTAGTGTCAGAATGAACTGGATTACATATTACAATTAAAAAAAAGAAATGAAGATTTTATAAGCAAAGTTGTTTTAATACTGAATATGTAATTTCAACTCTATCTGCTACTACACGTAGCCGACGGCGTTAGTTGCGTTCGCGAATACAAGCTAAGACTGCGATATCATAGTGTATTATATTGCACAAATAATCAAATTGACTTGATGTAAAAAAGGAATTAAAATTTATATGCTAATTAGTAAGCTAATCAATATGCATAAAAACGCAGTTGTTATACACTTCTTTTACCCCTATACTCATAATTGAAATACTAGATCGTATTTATTCTACTCTAATTTAGGGTTATGTTATTCAAGTGAAATTAACTCCACTTGTAACACATTTACATTCTTAGCTTTACAATGATACCAAATCTCTGTTCTAGCAAAGGTGAACCCGTTATAAAAATCAGACAATCGCTACTGCACTTACTTTACATTGTTCTGGTAGTGTTGATTTAATGACTTAATTTGCATAATTACTGTATTTTTTCAGAGAGAGAATGTTCACAGGTAGATATGTGTATTGCAAGTCATAAATTAAACAGAAATAACTGATAAGGGATATTTAACTCCATATAAATACATGAATACTACCAAATGTGCCACGCCCCCTTTCAGAAATATTACATAATTTTAAAAAGACAATAGAAAAAAACGCTCAACCTACTACAACTGCATATTTGTGGCTTTTTGATCAGGACATGTCTAACTATCAAAAAATGCAATTAAACATTGTATATACTCCAAAACAAGGTTCAATGATAAATGCTTTGTTTTCATCTAGACTACTGTAACTGTACATGTAAATGACATCTGACATTCAACACGTCATATAAAACTACATCGATCTGGTATTAGTTTTTTTACAATAATAGAGAAATACGACGTCATATCACCTCTACAGCAAATCGTGAAGAACAAAATGTCGTAGCATGATGGTATTTTGAACAAACTATTTTAAATGATCGGTTTATTAGAACGGTAGTGAATTAGACCATTCAAGGGGTTATATAGAAAGATTCTTTACATGTAGTTCACGCAATTTTAATTATTCTGAATAGCGGATAGTCATTAATCCTGATAGCCAATAGTCATTTATCACTTACGTGTTTATATTTAATTTCGTTATTTTATTTCAATTTGATACCCTAGTAACACGTATAATCTAGCGTTCTTGTTAATTTAATGACTAAAATGCATTTACGACCTGAAAGCCCGTGTCTAAATCTACTAAATAATGTTTACTTTATTTGGATTAAATAACAATTGATGACACCTCAAAGCATCAACAGGCGGCCTTTTTAGTATTATTTTCACTGTTTGCAACGTAAATATACATGAGATCGGGACATAGTATGTCTGTATAATCAGCTTACTTTCTCGCTCCCTGTACTATTGAACAATTTACATTCCTTGTACCCTGTATTGATCAACTTTTGCAGCTGTGTACCGTGTACTATGACATATCAAATATTTTAAAATTTAAAACAATATTATTTACATTATTTCTTCAACTATCATATAACTTGGAACATGGACTTCACTATTGCACCACTGAAGTTCAGCGAATAGCAATATTGACTCACTCCGAGCACCAAACGTATTAACCTTTTCACTAAGCAGTCGATATACTCAAAAGCGACCTGATTGAAAGCCAAAAAATTCGCGCATGCGCTATCGAGGTAGGGTAGTGTGTAAGGGGGAGGGGAGTACAAAAGGCCTTTACAGTTAAGTTTTTCTCTAAACGCTTTAAAGGGTGACGCATATCGTTTAGCAAATCGAACGCTCGTTTCTGGTGTTGCTCACCGTTTAGTATAAAAGGCCCGATCCCGGAATAATACTCAAGGGTTCACAGGTTCGAGGTCGTTGTGTCAATACCTCTAACTGTTATATAGCATAAGTCTATTATAGATCGTCACACATTTATAAAAGGGTGATTTTTATTTTGACAAATCAATTCCACATTTATGGGTGAAGTTTCAGGATCTTCTATTTGTGTATAATAAGGAAAAATTGGCATCTAAATTTCCCCATAACGTAATAGCACACAGCTTGGCATATGAAATATCCTACAAATGAAACAAAGCAAGACAAACCGGTTTCTAATACAAGGATTTATATTGGCTGTTGTACATGTATTCTTTGAACGCAATCACTCTTTGGATAACGTTTTCAAAATCATTATAAACGGATTACTTTATCTCAAAGACAATTTCAATAAACTGGATTTTACAGAACTCCCCTTATTTCTTATAAATGGACTGATCCAGTTGATTCGCCTGGAGCCGCCATATTGTTTTTATATGGGATGCTAATCGGAACCCTTTAAAGGCATCTGGTAGAATCCTCAAATTCTCAGTAGCTGGTGCTAGAGATATAACAAAAGTGTTATGAAAAAATCAGCAGAATTGTATGTAGGGTAATTAATTTATCATGATGTAATCATCAGCTCCAAGAAACAAAACCTTATTATATAAACTCAGAATCACTAATTCTACCACATTCAAACCAGACAAATATACAATCTTAAATCGAGTATGTTCAGAACAAACATGGAATAATACTCTATAAGTAAGACAGGGTCAGACCTGTGAAACACTTTACCTCACAAAATTACTCATTCTTATACTCTTTTATGATCAATATTTAATCCTGCTGAGTCTTGGCTCATACGGAGAAACGAGTGACAAAACAAATGCCAACTTAATTGACATTAAAAGATAATCTTGCAGCAGAATTAGCAAGACATATGAGGTTATTGCAAACAATTTTAGACATACAAGTGAAGATGTGTTAATTGGATATTGTTCCAGATTATATAAGAATTGCATCATTGACATTAATGTCTCGTTTTTATAACATGTTTGATATAATTACTTATTTCCCTCCTTGATCATGTAAATTACTAAATTAAATAATTTCAGTTGAATAAAGTAAAATATAAGATTTTATAAGCAAAGTTATTTTAATACTGAATGTGTTATTTCAAGTCTATCTGCTATTACATGTTAAAGGTCATTGTTTAGGAAATACTTTGAAGTTATGAAATACTTGTATTAGCTTCAATTATATCAGGTGACAATAGATTAATAATACCACCTTTTGAAACTGAATGCATGAATCCTGGATTTAACCATTTACTATGTTCATGTAGACCTATGTAGCATAGTAGTCCCATTCAAATCTAAAACAAGGGCGGGATGTCTAGGAGCTAAATCGTTTCATCAGAATATTAAAACATAGTATTTGCTCATTTAATTTGATTCTTGATAATGTTTTTTTTCTGAACAGTTACTAATTCACAATGAAGCAACAGTGTATCTTTTAGAATCAATATTTTATAATGAAGTGTATTATTAGAATTTAAATCTTAAATAAAATATGATTAGTGTCAGAATGAAATATATTACATTACAATTTAATAAATGAGAAAAGTAGAAACGGTATACTCTTTTATGATCAATGAGTTTTGGCTCATATGGACAAACTAGTGACAAAAATTAATGCCAACTTTACATTAAAAGATAATCTTGCAACATTAACAAGACAAAATGCCACACAGGTTATCGCAAATAAATGAATAGATAGAATTCAACTATTTACGGTGTTCATTTGTAACGTATTAGTCCTGTTCGTATCTATAACAAGAGCAGGGTGTCTAGGAGCAAAATTATATCTTCAGAATATTACAGTAATACTAATTGGCCTACTAGTTTTTTTTCTGAAAAAATACGAATTCACAATGATGAAATGGGGTATCTTTTGGAATCAATATTCTATAATGAAGTGTATTTTTAAAATTTAAATCTTAAATAAAATAAGATTAGTGTCAGAATGAACTGGATTACATATTACAATTAAAAAAAAAGAAATGAAGATTTTATAAGCAAAGTTGTTTTAATACTGAATATGTAATTTCAACTCTATCTGCTACTACACGTAGCCGACGGCGTTAGTTGCGTTCGCGAATACAAGCTAAGACTGCGATATCATAGTGTATTATATTGCACAAATAATCAAATTGACTTGATGTAAAAAAGGAATTAAAATTTATATGCTAATTAGTAAGCTAATCAATATGCATAAAAACGCAGTTGTTATACACTTCTTTTACCCCTATACTCATAATTGAAATACTAGATCGTATTTATTCTACTCTAATTTAGGGTTATGTTATTCAAGTGAAATTAACTCCACTTGTAACACATTTACATTCTTAGCTTTACAATGATACCAAATCTCTGTTCTACCAAAGGTGAACCCGTTATAAAAATCAGACAATCGCTACTGCACTTAGTTTACATTGTTCTGGTAGTGTTGATTTAATGACTTAATTTGCATAATTACTGTATTTTTTCAGAGAGAGAATGTTCACAGGTAGATATGTGTATTGCAAGTCATAAATTAAACAGAAATAACTGATAAGGGATATTTAACTCCATATAAATACATGAATACTACCAAATGTGCCACGCCCCCTTTCAGAAATATTACATAATTTTAAAAAGACAATAGAAAAAAACGCTCAACCTACTACAACTGCATATTTGTGGCTTTTTGATCAGGACATGTCTAACTATCAAAAAATGCAATTAAACATTGTATATACTCCAAAACAAGGTTCAATGATAAATGCTTTGTTTTCATCTAGACTACTGTAACTGTACATGTAAATGTTGCAAACTTCATCACAGAGGCCTTTCTCTGTATAATTAAGGGGCGGGGTCAAAATATCGATGTTCATATGGAGACGAAAGTACTTTCGCGAGGGGGAGGGGGTTTTTGGGCACTGACATACAAAAAATAATTGGACTTACCCACTTTTTCTGGCGCTATGTTCTGATAAAAAGGCTTGTTTTCAATAGTTCGTGAGCTTTTTTGTGTGATAGGTCCAAAATATCGGTAGATAAAGACGATAATTCGATCATTTTTCAAATAAATTCCGTACTTTTCCCTCCTCCTTTTGAAGAGTTCAATGCAGTTAAATTGCGAACGTGTGTTAATTCACCATAATAATAACCCGGCAAATAGGATACGATTATTAATCAATGTTTTTTTGAAGTGACCTAAGCTTTCGTCTAGAGGGGGGGGTGGGGGGGTTGTTGTCCAAACGAAATTACTTTCGTCTCCATATGAACATTGATATTTTGACCCCGCCCCTAAAGCACATGTTTCTAAAACCTCATCAGTGTATTTCAGCATACTGTAAACCATGGGCTTTCAACTAGACTAGTTGAAAGCCCATGTGTAAACCAAAGACTGTGTGTTAAACCAGTGTATTCCCTCAATCATTGTAATGCCTTGATGAATCAAGATGGTATTTCAGATTCTTCATGGACAATTGCTTATAGGGAGTGAAGCATATCATAGCTTACATGATTATAACATGTGAGAATATCAATATATTGACAACCTCTCATATTCATCTGATTGATAAAAATATTCAACATAATTCTTTTCAAGTCCCATACAATGTATAAAAGCCTGAAATGACATTATACAATTGTACATAAATTGAGGGTACCACTTTTAGGACTCCTTTGAATATCTTCTGAATTTCTCCATTTACATCACCTATTTCACTTATCATATAATTTTAGGTTCAAGGATAGGATTACCTAGTGGCTTCAACATTGACCTAGATGACGTGTCCAACTTCACCATCTCAGGCCCATATAAGGTAAAGAAAATCTTGCTTATCTCCAAAATACCTTTTAAATAAATTATATCCAACCGACTAAGTTGATACCTTTAATGTCATTGAGAATATCTTATTCATCTATATTGTGGAGCCAGAACAAGATTCATTCAGGTTTTGCGCGGCTCATGGGATTGGATAGGCATGCATTCATTGATCCGTCATTCAGTCCATCCGTCTATTTGTCCAACTGTTGGTCCAATGTAAGCACATAAGCTTTTTTATCACCTTCATTATCATTAGATTTAACAATACAGTACAAGGTCGGAGGCTGAGGCAATAGATGGTTGGCTAGGTTGAAGAAAAAATATTGTTTTTTTGTAAATATCTTATCAGTAAAATGTGTCTAATCATCTGTAAGAGTCCGACCATTCTGATAGTAAGGGGATATTCATTTTTTTGTTATTCTTTCAGGAGAATGGAAGATTTGGCAGCTCACTTGCGATAGTTGACATTAACAGGGATGGCTACCCTGACCTTGCAGTTGGTGCGCCATCTATTGGATCAAAAGTACTTCAATATACAGTAAGTATTAAGCATATAAAAGCTGGGTTTGTTGGATTAAAAGGTGAAAATGTAGTTTTCTTGACAGCTGCGTCATTGCAACAGGCATTGATGGCTAAAATTTAGGTGAAAGTAGTTTTATGATCAATATCAGTTTTTCAAACATAAAGGCAGGTTTGTTTGATCTAAAGATGAAAGTGTACGTGTTACGTAGCAAATTTTCTTGACAGCCTCTTCATTTCAACAGATATTGATGGCAGAAATTAATTTGAGTTCAAAAATACTTTTATGATCAATATCAATTTTTCAAACATTACATGTGAAGGGAGATTTGTTGAATATAAAAATATAACTCGATATCAATTTTTCAAGTGTTTTTTATTATAAAAATACTATAAAATGAGCTTAATGTCAAAATTAAACGGATTATCTGATCAAAAAATAACTGAGTGGCAATTACTTATCTCTCAGTACATTTAGTACAACCACACACATAATGTGTGTTTGTACTTTTATTGTATAGCTCTCAATACAATAGTTCACCCTTGAGAGCTAAAAACTATTAATATGTTGAATGTTATTATTTCATAATTCATATTTTTATTATACTGTCTTGCAAAATTAAAGATTTGAAAAAAGGGGTAATTGTTATTGCTGTCATTTATCTTTTTTATGATGATGTATGTTGGATGATTTGTCTTTGGATGTGTTGTCTTGGGATGACTTTTCTTGGAATGACTTGTCTTGGGATTAGTTGTCTTTGGAATGACTTGTCTTGGGATTAATTGTCTTGGGATTAATTGTCTTTGGGATGATTTGTCTTGGGATTAGTTGTCTTGGGATGAGATGTCTTGGGATGACTTTTCTTGGAATGACTTGTCTTGGGATTAGTTGTCTTTGGAATGACTTGTCTTGGGATTAATTGTCTTGGGATTAATTGTCTTTGGGATGATTTGTCTTGGGATTAGTTGTCTTGGGATGAGATGTCTTGGGATGACTTTTCTTGGAATGACTTGTCTTGGGATGAGATGTCTTGGGATGACTTTTCTTGGAATGACTTGTCTTGGGATTAGTTGTCTTTGGAATGACTTGTCTTGGAATGACTTGTCTTGGGATTAGTTGTCTTGGGATGAGATGTCTTGGGGTGACTTTTCTTGGAATGACCTGTCTTGGGATTAGTTGTCTTTGGAATGACTTGTCTTGGAATGACTTGTCTTGGGATGACTTGTCTTGGGATTAGTTGTCTTCGGATTAGTTGTCTTTGGAATGACTTGTCTTGGGATTAGTTGTCTTTGGAATGACTTTTCTTGGGATTAATTGTCTTTGGGATGACTTGTCTTGGGATTAATTGTCTTTGGGATGACTTGTCTTGGGATGACTTGTTTTTGGATGAGTTTTCTTGGGATGAGCTATTTAAAGATAACTTTTCTTGGGATTATCTGTCTTTGGCCTTTTGTCTTTGGGATGACTTGTCTTTGACTTGTTGTCTTTGGTATGACTTGTCTTTTGCCAGCTGTATTTGGTATGACTTGTCTTTTTGCCAGTTGTACTTGGTATGACTTTCTTTGGCCACTTGACTTTGGGATGACTTACCTTACAGATGAGTTGCCTTGGGATAACTTGTTTTGGGTAGTGTTGTCCTGGGATGAGCTTTTAAAGATAACCTTTCTTGGGATGACCTGTCTTTAGCCTTTTGTCTTTGGTATGACATGTGGTTGGGCTTTTGTCTTTGGGATGACTTGTGTTTGACCAGTTGTCTTTGGTATGACTTGTCTTTTGCCAGTTATACATGTACTCGGTATGACTTTCTTTGGCCAGTTGTCTTTTAGATGACTTACCTTATAGATGAGTTGCCTTGGGATGACTTGTCTTAAGGATGAGTTATCCTGTTAGCTTATCAAGATTTGTGTTCAGTATACCTTATCTATCAAGAATTCGTGGTTAATCCCTGTCTAGAATATATTTCACCCATTTTTTCAGGGCAGAGTGTATGTGTACTATGGTAGACCAGGAGGTTTTTTGTCTTCAGTACCAGACCTCACTGTGGAATGTCAGGTTTGTACATCTCTATCTATAATATAAAACATGTGTGTTTCATAGAAAACCTTATGACCAGAGGAGAAACTTCATAGCCATGAAATTTTGCTCAAATGTTTCAAGAAAGCTCTTAGAAGCCTGGAAAGTGCACCACCCCTCGTATGAACATTTTTGAACCATATCTTTGTAGAACTGAGGCTGTCTGAGCTGCTTGGGGATTACATACAAACTATTAAAAATGTGAAAAATTGACATCACTAAAAATGCTCTAAAAATTTGGGAATTTAACCAATGAGTCTGAATTTTGGTGTGTGATTCCCTTTAAGATGATATATAATAACCATATGTTATTTTTAAATCAAAAATGTTAAGGGGGAGAACAGACTGCATATTTGACACCCTGTATATTGCCAGGCAATACACACTGGCTAAAAATGTCAAGTAGAAAGTAGAATTATATCACATCTGTTGTGTATGTACATGTACATTCTAGAAAACCTTATACAGGGTGGTCAAAAAAATGGAAACCCTGCATTTTCCTAATATCTTTGCCATTTTAAGGAATTACTCCCTGATATTTCACACATTTGTACATCTACCACCCTACCAAATTTTATGACCATCAGACTGATAGTCACAATTTTACAGCACTTTGAATAACATGCTTCAAGTTTGGCCATCATCGCGCTGTAGGCAAACCTGCACAGTTGTCAATGGGCCGAATGCACTCCTCAGCAGGTATGGCCTGAATGATATGGATGGTCTCACTTTTGAGGTTTGTGATTGTCCTGAGGTCATTCTCATACACTTTTTCCTTGCCATATCCCTACAGGTAGGGACATTTTGGACGGCCAGTGCAGGTGGCCCGATAGCGCAATAGTGGCCACTAGGGCATGTTCTGTAAAGTGCTGTAACATTGTGACTATCAATCTGATGGTCATGATACAGGCCTGTCAACTTGGGCACACCTAACATGAGTGACTTGGCAATGTTGAACACCTCCCCTCAAAATGTGGACACTTTGGTCCAAATCTGAACACCTTGATCCAAATTTTGAACACCTTGGTTTAAATTTTATTACATCTTGCCAAATTTTGAACACCTCAAATTTTTCGCTCTCGCTACGCTCGCGTTAAAAACAACCATCAACGGGGGGGGGGTAGGTACGGAAATTCCGAACGGAATGCGTGACATAAACGTAATTCGCGTGAAAAGTCCGAACGAAATGCGTACATTTTTTACGGCGTTTGTATTTTTGCTGTGTAGACCATCTTTTTTAGAAATTTTTCTACATAAATATTTTTGCTTGACAATTACCAGGTAAAATGCGTATTTGCGTGACATTTTCTGTCACGCAAAAATAACTGGCGTGACTTCAAATTCTTCAGCAAATGCGTGACAAATACGCAAATTGCGGGACAGTTGACAGGCCTGATGATATAAAGTAGGCTGATAGGAAATTGGATGATGTACAAATGTGCAAAATATCAGGGAGTTATGTCTTAAAATGACAAATATATGAGGAAAATAGTATAAGGGTTTCCATTTTTTTTACCACCCTGTACTTAGATTTGATTCCTTGCATATCTCCAGGCAGTCTATTGTAACCTTGGTTACTCTCTCAGCAGTGGAGATCTGAATGGGGACACATACAATGACCTTGTCATTGGAGCTCCATTCGCGCCTGTAGTTAATGGAAGTGCACTCCGGGGATTTGTAGGCGCCATCTATGCTAAATCAGTCTACCAAAAAGGTTGGTAATTTTGGGGGAGTTTAGCTTTGTAATACTAAAGTACTGGAGAAGTACTGTAAATTAATGGCCCATAAAAACTGAACTTTATAGTCATCAATAATATACTATGCCTGTTAGTTACCAAACCTATCAGATATCAAATAAATTTTACTAAAAAATAAAGTGCTCCATTTCATATTAAACTATAAATATAATGATAAATGCACCAATATAATGACAGTCCAAGAAGACCTGTAACTGATATACCAGGTTGTATAGAATACAGTATGTATGTTTATATTTTTGAAGGCCACGTCTCTTTGACAACTTTAGACTTTGATTGGAGAGTAGATGGGGAACAGGATTATTCCTGGTTCGGCTATGATGTCAAGGTCAAGAAGACAAGTCTCAGTGGAATGTGGGTCATGGTTGGAGCCCCTACATACAGAAAATGCCAAATGTAAGCTATAGAGAATTGCAAATCCTAATTACTGTTTCATATTTCAGTCAAATGAGCATGGCATAAGTGTTTAGAAAACACTCCTTTTCTGCAAGTATTAGATTGTGTTGTTTGAAGACAAAAGTTTACAAATTTATCATCAATGTGGATGAATAATACCCGAGACAGCCATGTGAGAACTCACATTGTTTTCTATGAGAGCGTTTGCTCAATTGAACATGTTTCTAAATACTTAATGTGATGAATATTCACATTACATTGTTGGTGTAAAGGACTGAAGTTGCTAAACAAGCACTTTCCAATTTGCTAGTGTTTAAAACCCTGTTCAGTTGATGTAAATGGGAAAGAACTCTAGATATGAGTGATACGTGTTCATTCGGATTAAAATAAGAAATGTATATCCCTTTTGTGTTAAAAAACATTACAATACTTCTTAATGAAAATGTTTATTTATGTCATAAAAACAGTTGATACTAAAAAGTTACATACACAAGAAACAGTATGTGATTCATTTACTCCAAAAGATAAAAGTGCATTTTTCAATTTCAAAGAGTTATAGAAATTCCAAAATGAGCTAAAATAAGTTATAGATTGTTGAAGGAAAGTTGGAGATTTGACATAACTGTATTTTCAAGTAGGTGTCCAGGCCACTATAAACATGTTTTGTTATGTTTCAGTCCAAATTGTACATTTTCTGATGAGGATACCCAGAGTGTAGGGAAGTTTTATGTGTACCGACCACCCTCTCTCATCCATCTATTTGAAGGGAGGGAGGAATTCAGCAACCTTGGACACAGTTTCTCTGTTGGGATGCCTTACGAGAAATACACAGATATGTTGGCTATAAGCATGCCCAGCAACTGTAAGTTTATATTAGCAACTATGTAACTTCTACAGGCCCTTAGCTAGCTTTTGCCAAGCGGGGTTGACTTTCTGAAAAAATCAAGGAGGTTCACATTTGACTAAAATCAAGCGAAAACTGCTCTAAATGGTGAAATACTGCATGATTTTGAAATTATCTTTGAATGTTTATCTCAGATAGAACAGTAAGTGGCTTTATTGGTACCTCTACCGTCATAGGCTTTGGTGATAAGAATTAGAAGTTTGAAAATAGATGTCAGTGCAGTTCACCTGTTTATAGAGAATAATGACATATGAGATACCTAAATGTAATATCATCTTAATATTGATTGAATCTTATGTCCAATATTGCATTTTTTCATTGGGAGTGGTGGTCTTATATTATAATAGTAATAAGTATAAAACATTAGGTAAATTCAAGACATTTCAAAGAATTTTCCAAGTTGATTTTTCACATTTGTGTCTCTATTTTCTTAGCTGTTTCTGGTAGTGTGTTAGGTTTACCAGTAAGCGTCACACAAGCTGGTACTGTCCTCATGTACAATGTCTCTAGACTACTATCTGATGACAAGTATCTTGTTGCTACATTCTCTGGTGACAGGCGCTATGATAGGTTTGGGCACCATCTACAGGTATGACCCTTAAAAGAAAGCTGTCATATTCTCTGTAATTAGTGGAGGGGACAGTTAGAAAATTCAAAATATCTACTTCAGAGTTCAGACCATTCTATAAATAACCATCCATGTATACCTACAAACACTGAACATTTTTACTTGGCAAAAAATGATCAATATACACAGGTTTTACTGTACAACTCTGTTTAGTTGTATTGTAGATTAATACTATGCTGTACAAATTATACAATTGAAATTTAGTAAGCATCGGTGTTTGTGAAAGTGTGATATATATAATTATTAGTATTGCTTCATTATTATGTGTACAAAACTATAAAAGTTACACAAAACTACAAAAATTATAAAAACACAATTCATTAGAATGAATACATTATCAACTTTATCACATGTTATTTCAAATGAGCCACTCCCAGGATCCTCAAACTAACCATGCAATGTTATCAGCTGTTGTGTTATATTCCAGTTCAGTGATATAGATGGCGATGGTTTAGATGACCTGATCATCACTGCACCCCTGAGAACGGATGACATCACAGGGGAACTTTATGGAGGTATGGTATACAGTAAAACTCGATATGCGTTAGAAGAACATTTTAAAGTTTGATATTTTGAAATAATGTTCAAATTAGGAGGTGTTCTACCAACAAAGGTGTTCCACTTTGAAGGTTTTACTGTATTTGTTCTATGAACCTAGATTCATTAGTATCGCATCAAGTTTCCATTCACCCCTCTAATGATGAGCACGATGCCTTGAGGCTTGACTAATGGATTATTATGAATGAGACTGATGAGTCAGCATTCCCAGGTGGACAGCGGTTCCCCTTTCACGAATACTAATCTCTATTCAGATTTAAGAAACACACTTCCATATTGCAGACTGTCTGGTCGTTTCAAAATCCAAAAGGAAAGTGAAAAACTTTTGCTTAATAGCCAACATCTTCCAGATGTGGCTTTGGATGGAGTAACAGAAGCGTTCAAATGAACTAGTCTGTGGTACAGGCACACTACATGTAATTGTATGCTTACTAGTACAGCACTACATGTATAATGGGATAATGTGTTTTTTAGCTGAGGAAGGCAGAGTCTATATCTACATGTCCAATTATGATCGCTTCCCAGAATTTAATTCTACAACCACAGACTGCCCTCAGATGTCGCTAGTAGTACCTTGCCCCCAGCACTCAGTAAGTTGATCTTACCAAGGATTTTTCCAGCAGTTCATTTTCTGAAATGTCGTTGTCTTTCAATATCGTACCTCCACGACAGGAACAAAAAGAATGAAATTGATTTCAATCTAAAAAATATGAGAAGTAGGAATGGTACATGGATATTCATAAGCTGTTACTGCAATAAGATTTTTCTGCATTGTTTTCTGTAGCATTCAAAATGGGTTGTCTCATCATCAATGCAAAAGCTTTTGATTGGTCAAGAGCCTTGGCCTAACTGACATTTATAGAACTATTCACACTATGTACATGTATATATGTTGTCTGAATGTAAGATTGTGTGTCCTTTGCTATTCCAGGCCACCTATGAATTACGTTATGGGGAAGAGCAAGCTAGATTTGGTAGTAATGTTGCTGTTGTTAAATCACCAGGGAAACAAGTAACTATATGAATACATACATGAAACAAATAGTCTTGCATCTGACTTGTTCTCTGTCCCCTACTCACTGTCACTCGCTACTCACTGATTCAGTAACTTCACAACTGAAACCACAATTAAGTATTGAGAATTAGAAATTTAGATTCAGTATCTAATGCAGTGTTTTGATTGGTTCAGGTATAAGTTTTACTTCCACCAATCATAAAGACTGTACTGGTCCTGTTCCAGTTTCCATGATACATAATTTATTGTTAATGGAGAACAAGAATGGAGAACAAGCCTTGATGCAAACTAGAAAATAAAATTTTATAAAATCAAAATAGCACCGTATTCTGTAATGTTCTGAACTTCAGATATACATTATATCATCCACAAAGAATTATGTCAAACATGAAAATTGACTTTTTCAGAAAAATGTTTTTTTTTAATTAGAGCTTTTTAATTGTATTTTGATTTTTTGAGTAGTATTAGTAACACAATATACATATATGTACTAGTATATGTTTGCTTTCAGGCCAAAGTAGCAGTGTCAGCCCTACATAGCAGTCTTGGAGCTCGCATGTCTGGTGTGATAGCAATATACTCATTCCCATAGCAACTGTTGAAGTAGTGTCAATCTTACAAGTCTTGAAGCAGGCATGCCTGTTGTCATGCAAGTATACTCATTCCCATGGCAACTGTTGCAGCGTCAGTCTTACATAGCAGTCTTGGAGCAGGCACATCTGTTCTCACACAAGTATACTCAATTCCATAGTCGGAGTGTCAATCTTACAATGTAGTCTTGGAGCAGGCATGCTTGGTGTTATACAAGTTTACTTGTGTCAATCTTACATTACGAGATAGCAGTCTTCGGAGCAGGTACACTTGTCATGCAAATATACTCAATTCCATAGTAAATGTCGGAGTGTCAATCTTACATTGCAAACTTGGAGCAACAGGCTTGTTGTTGTTGTGCAAGTATACTCATTTCCATAGCAACCATATAGATGTCAATCTTACAGGAATCTTGTAGCAGCAGGCATGCTTGTTGTTGTGCAAGTATACTCATTTCCATAGCAACCATATAGATGTCAATCTTACAGGAATCTTGGAGCAGCAGGCATGCTTGTTGTTGTGCAAGTATACTCATTTCCATAGCAACCATTTGAGTGTCAATCTCACATAGCAGTCTTTGGGCAAGATACTCATTTCCATAGCAACTGATGGAACATCAATCTTACATTGCAACCTTGGACCAGTCATGTCTTTTGTTATTCAAGTATACTCATTCATGTTGCTTTGTTGCTTCTAGTAATGTAGCCTTGGAGCAGGCATGCTTGGTGTTATATAAGTATACTTGTGTCAATCTTACATTAGATAGCAATCTTGAAGCAGGCACACTTGTTCTCATACAAGTATACTCATTTCCATAGCAACCATATAGATGTCAATCTTACAGAAATCTTGGAGCAGGCATGCCTGTTGTTATGCAAATATACTCATTTCCATAGCAACCATTTGAGTGTCAATCTCTCATAGCAGTCTTTGGGCAAGATACTCATTTCCATTGCAACTGATGGAACATCAATCTTACATTGCAACCTTGGACCAGTCATGTCTTGTGTTATTCAAGTATACTCATTCATGTTGCTTTGCTTCTAGTATACCATTTTGGAATCATATGTAAATGTTATATTAATTGCATAAGTATTATATAGCAATATTCTCATTTCAAAAGAGCTGGTTCTCTGTTGAGCTGAGTGATATATAGATAATTACTAAATGTATACACTGTTCTCATATGTAGACAATCCATTACCCTTGGAGACACTTGTGCAATAATTGCGGTTCTTGTCTTAGATGAAATGAGTTCATTATATTGTATTGTACCGTGTAGTAGTCAGAATTTTATAATAAGGCTAATATGAGTATTATTTAAGATTATCAAGAATAATTCATTTATATGCATATTTTACAATGTTACCATGTTTGAATGTATTTTAGTACTAGGGATCTGATACCTCCTTAGGAATGCTCAAAAAGTAGTCTACAGTAAAACCTGTATATCTGAACACTTGACTAATCCGAACACCTCCCAAGTCCCAATTTGAACAACCTTCTGTTCCTGTTTCTTCTCCCATTGACTCCCATACTAATTTAGTAAAGTACCTTGGAATTTGAAGAACCATGAACATTAGGAAAAGAACTGTTTAACATGTCATTGAATACTCTTTATAAAATATCTTGGTATTATACAAAATCCCTTAATGCTTTTAGCCAGTCCCTTAATGATTGTTGCCAGTCCAAAGGGCATTCAGATTAGACAAGTTTTACTGTATGTAATTATATTTTTCTTACTGTGATAGTGCAATATGTGAGCGAATATAACATGTATGTTTAACTGAACTGGCGGAGTTTGGAAGTTTTGTTATAATGTGTAATTATCTGTATTTTTAATTTATTTTTAAAATGAAATAAACACATATTTGTATACAAACAATGCCTTTTTACATATGTTAACATCTACAGAATGATGTAGTTTCTGATAAACACTAGACTAGGCCTACCTAATGTAGTCTGAAATGTACACTAGGTCTACCTTAATGTGGGTTGAGATGTACACTAGGTCTACCTTAATGTAGTCTGAAATGTACGCTAGGTCTACCTTAATGTGGGTTGAGATGTACACTAGGTCTACCTTAATGTAGTCTGAAATGTACACTAGGTCTACCTTAATGTGGGTTGAGATGTACACTAGGTCTACCTTAATGTAGTCTGAAATGTACGCTAGGTCTACCTTAATGTGGGTTGAGATGTACACTAGGTCTACCTTAATGTAGTTTGAGATGTACACTAGGTCTACCTTAATGTAGTCTGAAATGTACGCTAGGTCTACCTTAATGTGGGTTGAGATGTACACTAGGTCTACCTTAATGTAGTTTGAGATGTACACTAGGTCTACCTTATCTGGGTTGAGATGTACACTAGGTCTACCTTAATGTAGTTCGAGATGTACACTAGGTCTACCTTAATGTAGTCTGAAATGAACACGAGGTCTACCTTAATGTAGGTGAGATGTATACTAGGTCTACCTTAATGTAGTCTGAGATGTATACTAGGTCTACCTTAATGTAGTCTGAAATATACGCTAGGTGTACCTTAACGTAGTCTGAGATGTACACTAGGCCTGCCTTAA
The DNA here is from genome assembly GCA_903813345.2 of Owenia fusiformis. NCBI lineage: Eukaryota > Metazoa > Annelida > Polychaeta > Sabellida > Oweniidae > Owenia > Owenia fusiformis. The sequence continues at coordinate 23,100,071 of CAIIXF020000001.1, read as the reverse complement.
TGTAGTCTGAAATGTACGCTAGGTGTACCTTAATGTCGGTTGAGATGTACACTAGGTCTACCTTAATGTAGTCTGAGATGTACACTAGGTCTACCTTAATGTAGTCTGAAATGTATACTAGGTCTACCTTAATGTGGGTTGAGATGTACACTAGGTCTACCTTAACGTAGTTTGAGATGTACACTAGGTCTACCTTATCTGGGTTGAGATGTACATTAGGTCTACCTTAATGTAGTTCGAGATGTACACTAGGTCTACCTTAATGTAGTCTGAGATGTACACTAGGTCTACCTTAATGTAGACTGAGATGTATACTAGGTCTACCTTAATGTAGTCTGAGATGTATACTAGGTCTACCTTAATGTAGTCTGAAATGTACACTAGGTCTACCTTAATGTAGTCTGAAATGTACACTAGGTCTACCTTAATGTAGTCTGAGATGTACACTAGGTCTACCTTAATGTGGGTTGAGATGTACACTAGGTCTACCTTAATGTGGGTTGAGATGTACACTAGGTCTACCTTAATGTAATCTGAAATGTACGCTAGGTCTACCTTAATGTGGGTTGAGATATACACTAGGTCTACCTTAATGTAGTCTGAAATGTACACTAGGTCTACCTTAATGTAGTCTGAAATGTACACTAGGTCTACCTTAATGTAGTCTGAGATGTATACTAGGTCTACCTTAATGTAGTCTGAGATGTATACTACATGTAGGTCTTCCTTAATGTAGTTGGAAGAAATACATTTAATTTACCTTAATGAAATCTCAGATCAGCACTTGGTTTATCTTGTGCAATCATCATGGTATACCATGGCCCTATCTTCTTGCATCATAGATCGCCATGGAATTTAGTATAGGGCACTTTCGATTTAGAATTGGTGAAGTCAACGGATGAATCAAATTTGTTGTAACAAACACGTGATTTAAACATCAATTATTAAAAGAAATTCTCAATAAACTGCATAGCAACGGTGTTGTTCGTACAAATGAATTCTTATAACATTAGAAATGATCATCATATAAAATATTGAGAATTTAAGGAAACACAAAGGCATTTTATTTTTAAAAGTATGTCAACTTTTTTTATGGGAAGCCCGCCTACTCGATCAGCAGGATTGGCACAGAAAATCAGAGCAACTAAAGACAGACAGGTTTTTTTAGATGCTATGTGTCAGAATGTTGTGCAATAATCTATTGTAATCTAGTCTCTTGAAAATCGTCCCATGATTTTTGAGATATTTTAGGTCCGGTCATATTTCTTATAGATCTCTATTGTATGAATTTTCTAAACATTTCAAAATTCTAAGACTTACACGGCTTCAAATATCTTGAAGACCTTTAATCAATAGATTTTTATATCGGAATATTTTCAGATGCTGAATTCAAGATCTTCCCGCTGGTTGTAATACTGTAAAAGTCTTGAGATTCCATTACAATTTATTCATTATTCAAAAGAAAATAATTCAATATAGTAATCTTCAATATTTTTATTAACTTTTTTATTTCAATAAAATAGTATACAAATATCTTCATGTAAAGTACATGCCTCAATACTCCATTGTAGAAGCAGGTCACTACATTGATACTTCATGATGCTTTAGAGACATATTGAACTTGAACCAAAATCATAGAAACATTGCATAGAAAATATATATTGAGCATATTTTCAGCACATTCTCTGCATAGAACAATATTACAGAGTCACAGTACATCTCTTACATGCATTAATTAAAAATTAGTTGGCAATAATTTTACAATAGACAAGTTTTACTTTAGCTAATGACATATTAAACTGAATTCAAAATGACACAAATTAAAGGAAAATACATGTATGCTGGGTGCGACATATGACCCTAACTTACTACTCCTAGTCTCTTAAATAAAAAACATATGTCTAGTCTTGTGACCACATCGTACAAAAATTCCATAAACAGAACTTGACCCACATTTGCAATATTACATTAAAGTGCATATTTTAAGTGAAATTATTCAGTTGCTTCTAAACATCAAATAATTTCACTATCATGAATGAACAAGACATGTAGGGCATAATTAAACAAGACATTAACATGCAAAATGTCACAACCTGCCATTTGTTACAGACATCGACAATCAGACTCTATCACAAAAGTTGGAGACAGTAATAATATACCACTTTTGGTAGTGACATAAAAATGATTGATTAGCACACAGTATTTGCAGCTATTGTATAAGCATAGTGGCACTGTTGAAGTCAAACAAGGTGCCCTATCATGTCCAACTATAAAAAAACGATGGAATTAACATAAATATTTGTTTTCTACTGGATGGTAACGAAAAGTGTTCTCCCAAACCCAGCTTGTAGTTGACAATATTTCAAACAACTACTTTACAACACAAATCTATTCAAAACTAGCACGTTGAAATCTTTCATAAATATTGAATTCTTCATGAAAACATCAAAATTTTCTAGACACTCACCCTCTATTAACAACATCTATGAATTAAAGTATACACTAAATAATGTAAAAAAACAGAATGGTATTGAAAAATAACTTCGCAAAATTTTTGAAAATGTCATTTGAAATCATACAAACTTAAGAACAAATCTTTAATTCTAATGTTTGTTACCTTAGGTAATTTAAAATTAGAAAAAATGACATCACAATAAATAGAATTGAACTGGAAATAAGATTCACTATATCAGGGCCACCAAATGGAATTTAAAAAGTATTTTTAGTTTTTATTATTTTCAGTATATCAAAAACCTCTCTCTCTGATAACTCTACAAAAGGACCAAAATCTCAAAAATTGGCAAATGGCTGAATAAAAAAATCAAAGCGCATATTTTTACCACTCAATCATTTTGCAATCAATTTCGTTTTTTCAATTAAACATAGTTTTTTCTCATTTAGAAAGCACTTCTCATCATTAGCAATGGCTGGATACTTAAATAATAAATAAATATACTATTAACTATTTGTTTAAGGACACAGAAGTTCAGCTATGTACAGTGTACATGCAACATTTACAAAATGAGTGCTAAAAATTTCTATTACATATTTTGAGAGTACTTGTAATTATAAATTTCCGTATGAAATAAAGTAGTAGTAATGGATCTATAAATAATAAGACTCTGGTCTAAATATATATATATATAGTTATATTATCTGTATGCTTATAACATAACGTTTTACATGTTTTGAGCATATTATCACCCCCATGTAACAGTTAAACAAAATACCCCTTTCATATTGATATCTGTACAAATGCTTATTTTGATTAGCAGGTACATGGGAGAACTTTTTGACATAACCCCATTGGTATTTTGCTATACTTGCACCATACACATGTAAGTATAGAATAATATGGTCCAAGTCTACAGCATTCCTTTGACCATTAGATCATACCATTTAATAATTTTCATTGATCACGCAAACTTTACATGTATAGATCATTGGAAAGAACATAACTTTAAACACCAAAACAGAAAATATTGGCCCCATACAAAGTTAGGCTCTAATTGTTGTAAATAAATTCTATAACTGAACATTGTTGTTAACTTTCAAACTCCAGCTATTATTTGAACCATCAGGTATACTGGTAACATGCTGGTGTCTGGTAACATGCTGGTGTACTGGTAGCATGCTGGTGTACTGGTAGCATGCTGGTGTACTGGTAGCATGCTGGTGTACTGGTAACATGCTGGTGTACCGTTAACATGCTGGTGTACTGGTAGCATGCTGGTGAACTGGTAACATCCTGCTGTACTAGTAACATGCTGGTGTACTGGTAGCATGCTGGTGTACTGGTAACATCCTGGTGTACTGGTAACATGCTGGTGTACTGGTAACATGAAGGTGTACTAGTAACATACTGAAGTAGAAGTAATATCCTGGCACACAGGTAACATGTCTCGATAAACCAGAAGCAGGCTACTGTAGTGACATACTGGTGTATGAATAGCATGCTGGTGTACTGGAAGTATATACCAGTGTACAGAGAGTACATTACAGCCCTCATGGCACAATGCGAGATCCAATGCAAAGACACTGTAGTTACTTTTAATTTATACTCATATAAATACCCTATTTCAACAACCCCACCCAAACCTGCTACTCAACCAGACTCTTCATATCTTTTATATCATATGTATCAAACAGGTCTGATATGCCCTCAGCGTGTGCATCTAGGGCAAAGTTAAAGTCTTCCTCAGATAAAGGTGGTTCTAAATGCACAAAATCTGAGTGTTGGTCCTCAGTCTGTGGCAGGAGATTGTCCATATGGTGAGATATATCTTGTTCCTCCAAGAGGGCATTCCGCACTTTGCTTTTATCATCTGCAAATACATATAAAATGGAAATTGTTATCATTGATCGTTAACTTTAATTTTATATACAAGTAAATCAAAGTGTATGATTGTTCATAATCATGCAGGTTTTTGCGGTTAACAGCTACAGCTGAGAAAACACAGGAAAAGGGGTCTTATCACAGATTTTTCAATGTTTTTTGTTGTTGTTAATCTTAAAAAGCACAAAAAGACCTTTCAAATGAGCCATGACTTATGACTTAACGATTTTTCCTTGCATATTTAGACCAAAAAGTCGGATTTTAATTTAGCACATTTTCCTCTTAATCTTGGGCACATATTTGGCTCTGTAGCACAATTTTAATTTTTGTGATAAGACCGGTTTTCCCATGGCCAGGCTCATGTCTGTTTGTAACGAGAGTTTTTTGCAGAAATGTTAAGTCTAGAACCTAATGCTAAAATGCAGTTTGAAAGCTCAAAGCTTACATAAAACAAATGATCAAATTAGTTCCTTTATGTTCTCATGTAGATACTCACCTTTGTAGCTATCTGTGGAATCTTCTGAGCTAAATGAACTGTTGGAGTTGTCTTCTGTCCCGCTATTTTGTGGAGTACCATCCTCTGGACATAAGTACACCTCTATTTGACCTTGAGTGCTTTTCAACCAGATCTGTATACTCTGTAACAACAGAAAAATGTGTTAGCTTTCCAATGATACAATATCAGTAACATCAAGATCAATGTGTTAGCTTTCCAATGATACAAAATCAGTAACATCAAGATCAATGCCTTAGCTTTCCGATGATACAATATCAGTAACATCAAGATCAATGTGTTAGCTTTCCAATGATACAATACCAGTAACATGAAGATCAATGTGTTAGCTTTCCAATGATACAACATCAGTAACATCAAGATCAATGCCTTAGCTTTCCAATGATACAATATCAGTAGCATCAGGAGCAATGTGTTAGCTTTCCAATGATACAATATCAGTAACATTGGGAAAATGTGTTGGCTTTCCAACTTTAATATTACATGGTATAGCAAACATCCTTTAGCCACCCTGAACTTAAATATTTTATCCTTGACAAACAAAGGCAATTGTGGCATTAGTATGTTCATCTATATAATACCCCTGAAATGTAGCCAGAAAGGGTAGGTGAAACTTGCCTACCCCTAAAAGAATCAGACCGCCAGTATCTGTCGGTCTGGTGTATAAGTCAAACACTGCATTAGATATAAATAATTTTTGAAATACGTACATCTGAGGGGTCTGGGACTTCTAGTTTGGTCTCTGGGGGAGCTTTAATGGCGACAACAGTCTGTTCTTCAAATGACTGTATTCCACGTATATCTGTATATGTGACGTACGCAGCTTTGGCATTTTCTTCATCTTCCGTAAGCATCTTTAACTGAAGGCTACAGTTACGGATCAACTCATCCACTTTATTCTCTTTTGCTTCAAGGTCAGCTATATCTATAAATAGTAGAAAATATTTTTGATCATAGAAAGCTTTGTCATAATATAGAAGCTATATTATGTATTGTATTAACAAAATCAAGACAATTGCTGTACTTCTACTTAATTTGGTGCTACTTATTTTGGGGTATAGCTGTTTTGAACATTTGGCGGCTACTTGTAATATTGACAAAATTGGTGGATTTGCAATGTTGAAAAATCTGGGCCGGTGAATTCGTACGATCCGCGATCCGATCCGGATAAATTTCGTCATGGTAATGATGCATTGTGGGATTAATCCAAGAATTTATCCAAAAATCGGTGAATTCGTACGATCCTCGGATTAATCTCAGGATAAATCTCAATCCACCTCTTGAGGTGGATTACTTTTTGGATAAATTTTATCCGAATTCCAATGCAAATTGGATAAATCTTGGGGATTCCCCCTAATAATCCTCGGATCGTACGAATTCACCAAATCATAATCCGGATTAGTAATCCAAGATTTATCCCAGAAGATAAAATTTATCTGGATTGGATTGGGGATCGTACGAATTCACGGCCCCTGGTGAAAAAAAATACAAGGTGACCCCAAAAATGCAACCCATTAATTTTGAAACAACTCTCGATTATGGTGGACTCTTCTTGAAATTTCATGAGTGGAACAAACAATAGTCAAACATATATAGCAATTCCAAAATTAGGTTTGGTTTGGATCTCACTCTGTAGATACCTTTAATTCAGAAATGTAACTTAGAACAAACTAAGGCCTTATCGCTAACCTGAGTGCAGATCTACATGTTGGGCACTGACTCCTACAGATTGGGTTCCTAATGGTGTGACACTGCTTCCACCTCTGAAACATTAATACATCAAATGTTAATAATGTGGCTCACTCTGTACAGGTTGGGGATATTTATTCAACCATTAACAATGTGGGATAGCATGTATAGGTGATGGGAATTTATGAAAACAATTACCAACAAAGAGGTTATGTGACACACGTTTTGGAGAACTTGTGTGTAACATCTCTCAGATATTACTGTGCCCTTTTCACTTGGTTAAGTACATAAAAAATTTTCCTTGGAGCTTCATACGCAGCCAGGCATATTATGGCCACCAAGGGTAAAAATGATACCTTGGTCACCATGATTTCACACTAGTCAAAGCTTCATGTTGAACTAAAAATACTGGCCTATACGAGGAGGGGAGTGTTTAATTAACCATTTAAGTAAGTGATCATAAAAGGTGATATGGGGCATTGTTATGTAAGTTTGTTTGATTTTAGGTTCGAAGATTGTTGATTGAAATACTTTACATTGATAAGACCCTTAGGTTAGGCCAAGAAAGGATACGGGTCAATCTTTTATCTCTAATAAAAATAATGTGAGTACTATAAGGAGGGATATGAAAACCAAATCTACTAAATATCCTAGCCTTAGGAGGCAGTATAAGTAGGTCATTTACGTTAACGTGAAGGATATTTCTTAAAAGTTATCTATTAAACATTAACTCAAGCAAAAGCAAACATTGTCCATATAATATTTAACTGGACTAATTAGAGACACCGTTTACATTTTATCCATATTACACTTTTCATATTGCAATAATATAAGCTTCTGAACTTTACCATCGATATACCTCCCTTCCCTTGATTTCACATTTAACATTTGATAAATAGATGAGTTGCTCCAAAAAACAAATCCCCAGCACACTATACGAAAATGGACATACGAGGTTACATGTGCAGAACAATAATATAACTTATGTTTGTATAACTAAAATGTTTCACTTACTTCCATTGTATATTATTTTTTGATTTTTTCACTATCAGGTTGATTCCCTCCAGTACATTAGTAATATCATATATTCTCCGCTTTTGGACATCTAAATATTCTGCTGCTTTGTTCAAATCTAGCACCTGAAGAAGAAAAATTTGAAACAATTATTTAAGGTCTTTCAGGCTCTCGTGGGTCGGTTTAAAGCCCTAGTATTTCAGTGGTGTTGATATACACCCCCCTCCATAAGTATGACAACAAGCAGCCCTCATTTTAGAATACTGATGAAATTGTGATAAATAGTGACAAACTCATCCAGAGAATAGCATGCAAAACTTTCTAGCATGGATATACCAATTGAACTATTTTCACATCAAATCAAATTCCTCTCTTTTTTATCAAAAATACATGTATGTTAACAAATCCGAGCCACAGTTAAATTTAAGGTTAGAGGGTATTTACTTCATATCAAAAATTCAATCACGAAAAATAAAATTGTGTTCTTCTGAAAAAATCGCCACAATGTGGGAGAATTGTTAAAAATACACCAGTTTCAAAATGTGTTTTAAAGGGTGACGCATATCGTTTAGCAAATCGAACGCTCGTTTCTGGTGTTGCTCACCGTTTAGTATAAAAGGCCCGATCCCGGAATAATACTCAAGGGTTCACAGGTTTGAGGTCGTTGTGTCAACACCTCTAACTGTTATATAGCATAAGTATATTATAGATCGTCACACATTTATAAAAGGGTGATTTTTATTTTGACAAATCAATTCCACATTTATGGGCGAAATTTCAGGATCATCTATTTGTGTATAATAAGGAAAAATTGGCATCTAAATTTCCCCATAACGTAATAGCACACAACTTGGCATATGAAATATCTTACAAATGAAACAAAGCAAGACAATCCGGTTTCTAATGCAAGGATTTTAGCTGTTGTACATGTATTCTTTGAACGCAATCACTCTTTGGATAACGTTTTCAAAATCATTATAAACGGATTACTTTATCTCAAAGACAATTTCAATAAACTGGATTTTACAGAACTCCCCTTATTTCTTAAAAATGGACTGATCCAGTTGATTCGCCTAGAGCCGCCATATTGTTTTTATACGGGATGCTAATCGGAACCCTCTAAGCAAAACAAATAGCAGACAAAATTAACAAGATTTTCAAAAATTTACAGTCTTTTATGATTTTATTCTTAGATTCCATTCAAAGGATCAAATAGAAACAGAACTCCTCATGAAAAGAATGAGATGTGATAGACTTTGAATGCAAACTAAATGTACATGTACATATTTACTTATTCTAAATATACATGTACATTGTGCATACACCAAGTGTAATGTGGAGCTATTTAAAGTTTAGAATCCATAGAAACTTGATAAACATATAAGATCAATGCATACAAACCCAGGTATTAATCCTATTTATGTAACAGTTAAGACGAATTCAAAATTTGCAAACAATGAAAAGTAATCATGAAAGCCACTTTGAAAATGAAATAACAGGATATTTCTAAAATGGCATAAAAGGTCTTATATCCATGGAGATTTTCTTTTATTTGATTCAAATTAATTCAATTGAAATGAATGAATGATTGTTGATTGATCTCAGCAATTGTGCACACATGTAATGTAAAAATATTGGATTGATCTACTTTTTAGATTAATAGGGCACCTTATAACAATGCTGAAACCTTGGGATTTAAAGGTCCAAATAGTTAAGCTTAAGTAATTGTAATCCTGCCAAAACTGTAATTCTGCTCAATTAAGAATAGCCCACATGGGTCATACAGAGTTTAAACCTAACAAGTTATGTTAAGTATTATGCAATCATGCATGAAATTGATTGTTATCCAGAAATGAATCCATATAAAAATGTTCATAAATTTGACATCTATTCTTTTGCAAAGTTTCTGATTCTGATGCAAAACTTAAGTTGTTTCAACTTTATCCTGTTGATCAAAAATGAAAAGTTGATTCAAATACAAAATTAAAGATGTTATCATGAATACAAAAACTACATGTGAAGATCAAACCACTTGGGTTATACAAAATTTTATTTGTTCAACATATCATTTGATTAATTAGGAGTAATTGATAGGATGTTTATCCTAAATATCCTGTATTTCTGTAACAAAATCTTGTCATCCTACACTCAACAATTGAACTGATAAGCTCAAATGCTAAGAGTTAAAAGTTTAAATAAGGGCATTCTATTCAGGTATGATTTGGGAACATTTACTCATATTTATTTAGGAGTTATACTGAAATCAATCTGTTATAGAAGTGTTGTTAATACTGTTGGGAAATGAAGAGAAAACCTTTTCCTAATGTTTAGAACTAAGAGTTAAGCCTTGCCTATTATTGAGAATGAGATGAAAACTCTTGCCTATTATTGAGAATGAAGTGAAAAACCTTGCCCAATGTTGAGAATGAAGTGAAAAACCTTGCCTAATGTTGAGAATGAAGTGAAAAACCTTGCCTTATGTTGAAAATGAAGTGAAAAATCTAGCCTAATGTTGAGAATGAAGTGAAAAACCTTGTCTTATGTTGAGAATGAAGTGAAAAACCCTGCCTAATGTTGAGAATGAAGTGAAAAACCTTGTCTTATGTTGAGAATGAAGTGAAAAATCTAGCCTAATGTTGAGAATGAAGTGAAAAACCTTGCCTTATGTTGAAAATGAAGTGAAAAATCTAGCCTAATGTTGAGAATGAAGTGAAAAACCTTGTCTTATGTTGAGAATGAAGTGAAAAACCCTGCCTAATGTTGAGAATGAAGTGAAAAACCTTGTCTTATGTTGAGAATGAAGTGAAAAACCCTGCCTAATGTTGAGAATGAAGTGAAAAACCCTGCCTAATGTTGAGAATGAAGTGAAAAATCTAGCCTAATGTTGAGAATGAAGTGAAAAACCTTGCCTTATGTTGAAAATGAAGTGAAAAATCTAGCCTAATGTTGAGAATGAAGTGAAAAACCTTGTCTTATGTTGAGAATGAAGTGAAAAACCCTGCCTAATGTTGAGAATGAAGTGAAAAACCTTGTCTTATGTTGAGAATGAAGTGAAAAACCCTGCCTAATGTTGAGAATGAAGTGAAAAACCTTGCCTAATGTTGAGAATGAAGTAAAAAACATTTAATTGAAAATGCCTTACCCCATCTGGAGATGACCTCAACAGTCCAACAAACTTTTTAGTAAGCAAGCCAAGTGATGTGTCATATCTGGTCTTCTCAAGTGGTGACTTCACTGCAATGTACATAAGATTATACATTATTTATTGCATTCATAATACATGTACACACATTCAATCAAAAAATTATTATATTTTTGCATACCTTTCATGTCTATAAATTCAGAAAATACTTCGATTTTGATTTTCCTTGAAATATTCATGATAATCTTAAGATTTTCTGTCTGACAGTTTTGCAAAATCCCATCTCCACAATGAAATCTTGAGAGATCATTCACATATCAGTAACATCTGACAAAAAACCTTTTCGCAACATGAAGTCAATAGTACGCAAGGGGCTATCTTTATTGTAGATCTGTGACATATGTCATACCATGTTGTTTCTTAACTGGACCACCATGGCCTTGTTCTTTGGTTGCAATATTAACCATCTGTTGCATCTTACGCAAGCTCTTAACCTCATCCAGTACATCTGATTTGCGTTTCTTGCTCTTGAAGACATCCTTCAAGGTTGGTTGGAACGATTTTACATGAGCTTGCTTTTCCATCTGGTGGTTTCTTGGGCCTGTTGGCAGAGATTTCCCATTCAGATTCAGACTAGATGTTTTATTCAATTTGCTAGTTTCATTCTTATGTTTTGGTATAAGGTCCTCAATGGTCTGATTATAACCCATATTGAGCATGGTGTTGAGAACTGGTAAGTTTGAATTTGTTGTATTGTTGCTATGGTGTTGAGTATTCGGGGTGGTGTAACCTGGAAGAATCATTTGGTAACTGATGGCGGTTCCTAGATGTTGCGCCTGTGATGGGTCACATCCATTGAGTACCACTGGGTGTGATAGGGTATTGTTAATAAGATTGGTCTGCGCAATTCCAGGCATCATAAACACACCATTGTCAGTAGAAACACTTCCTCCTTTTGCAGTATTGGAGAGAATCCCAACTATGTTCTTGTATTTTACATCATCAGATGGCGATTGATTGTTCTGCGAATGTATAACATTCCCGAAGTTTCTAGTCGCACGCCTATTCCGTCCTTTCGCCATTGTAATTCGATTGTATCCTACACGATCAAAGTGTAGAAAATAATTGTTCCTGCTAAAACGCCAGTACACTTTTCCAAGAATGAACTAAAATTTCACTTTTTACTAAAACAGTCGATTCTAAAATGTTACTAAGTCACTTGCTCTTTGCAGTTTTATGTTGAGATCCCAAAAAATCTTCTTAAGGTTCGAGTCTTCACCAGCACTATTTGCTTCTGTATATTCTGCTAACCAAATGAATTCCACTTTCAGTATAGCACTCACAAACATATAAGACTCAAAGATAGGTCTGTCCCGAACTCTGAAATCCACCACTGAGTTGACGAGATGATAAGCAACAATTATCACATTCCCAAATCTATCAAAATCTAACACCTCTAGTATGTTACTACATTCACTCAGTGAACTCTCAAGATGTTTCCCCTAATCAGTGCTGTAGATAGGAGAATCTTTATTATTCATTGGCCTCTTAAATAATCTTTCCTTGTGTGTGCAGATGTGGACTGGTCCAGTTCTCCCTGGCAAGTGATTCCAATGTATTATATACATACATATGTACATATAAGCCTCTTAAGGTTTACTTATACTCTACATGTATTGATGCTTTATATAAGAATTCAAATATGCTAATTTTCATTTGTATGTATTAAGGCTAAACTTCTTACACTTAAAGCTAATATGCAATCAACTTGTTCCTCAAGCTGAGAAAAATGAACTAATTAGTATCTCTTAAAATGAGCCTCAAAGTACTAATTGCTAGGGAAGGTTTGCCAGTTCTCCCCATGAAAGTTGAAAAGCTCCCCCACCTGAGAAGTTACTCTAAATGTCAGACTGTGCTACCATGGTGTTAACAAAAATATTGTGCCAACTACGGTAAATTAACCAGCCACTAGTGACTGATTGCAAATATGACATTCTTAATTTTATCTTAATTCATATTTTAAAAAATTGCTTGGTGAATAATTGCATAATGTTTATTAAAGGCATTTCAACAAAATATACTGATATCCTGTAGATATTTCTTATCTGATTGGCTCACATAATTTTAATCTCCTCCAATCAGATTACAATTCAAGAAACAATGAATTCGTGAAAATCAAATTATATAGAAAAACAGAAATGAACATAATTAAAATTGTGTCCATAACTTAAATTGAAACTGCATATTTTAAAATCTTGATATCATTTGTGTTTAAGGAGATGATAATAATGCTCTTCTCAGTAAAGATAAGAGAGTCTAGGTTGCATTTAATCTGAAGTGATATTTCACTTGGAGCAATCTGATAAAAATAATAACACATGCCCCTGTGTTAAGTATGTCTGGTTATGTTCTAAGATTATAATGGAAGGTGTCTGCTGGGATTGGGTTGGGGGATGGGGGTTCTGGGGGAAGGGGGGAGGAATTCAGGGAAGGGGCGATTTGGGGGAGGGGGTGAGGCAATTCCTGTAACTATTTAACAACAGGTGTGTAACTCTCCTTACTAATTACGTCAATATTGATGTCATATCTTAATCCCTTTATCCACTTTTCTGAACTTTTTCCTTGATTGCAATTTTAATGTTCAAATGCTCTCTTTTATTTGGTTAATAAGAACAACAACAATTCTAACTGTTGACATAATTTGAACATGTTTTCTTTTCTTTAGTGTATCTGTAATGACTGTTCACATATTTCTACTTTGAAGCTCTTTACTCAAGCTCTGTATGTATGTATGAATATTGACTCTGGTCTATTATGAAATACCATGGCAACTTTCTTAACATTTGAACATGTTTTCTTTTCTTTAGTGTATCTGTAATGACTGTTCACATATTTCTACTTTGAAGCTCTTTACTCAAGCTCTGTATGTATGTATGAATATTGACTCTGGTCTATTATGAAATACCATGGCAACTTTCTTAACATTTGAACATGTTTTCTTTTCTTTAGTGTATCTGTAATGACTGTTCACATATTTCTACTTTGAAGCACTTTACTCAAGCTCTGTATGTATGTATGAATGTTGACTCTGGTCTATTATGAAATACCATGGCAACTTTCTTAATATTGAAGGCCCTGATCTAAGGCATCAAATAAGTTAATTTTGATTGTGAATTTGTGATCTTTTCCAAATCCTAATATGAACCAACCAAAGACAAGGTGAACTTAAGTGATGTTTCTTCTACAATGCCCTCTCCAGGATTTCCTAGAGTAATGTATAGTGCAGAATTGCAATTTTCAGTAAAATAGGGGAGTTTTTTATACAGTCCATCGTTTTAGGATTTTTGATTTTTTTGTAACACTTTACTATTTTTGGAATTTTAGTGAAAGCCCATTGAATTCTCCTTTTAGAGACAAATATGGGAATTAATCATAAGTGTTGTGTTGTCCTGCAATACTGTCAAACTTGTGTTGCATGACATCTCTCATTAAATGTCCAACTTATCTAGCATGCAACACTAGCTTTGAAACTGTGGGAAAAGATGAGAAATACCCTCTTGATCTTTAGTCCACGGGTATTATATCAGAAGATGTTGCATATTTTTAAGAAAGATATCAATGGGTTTAGGTTGACTTCAGGAGAGGGACCTTTAAGATAGGAATACAAACTGTCTCGAAGACACCAACAATATGATCAAATTCTGATATTTCACACTTCCTATTTTTCCAAATTTTCTTTCAAAGTTTCCAGACAACACAGGAGCTACCATTGACCTTTTTCCAGGTTTATTAAAAGTAGACAGTGTAATGATACTTTCCTGAAAAAAGCAAGGAAATACACATATGCCTTCATACTTAATTTTGTACCAGAAAATAACATGTGCAGGTATAGCAATTTTTTACCAAAATGTTACTTTCCAGCTGAGCCTTAAAGGCTTTAATTAGTTGTCTCTGGGTCTGTCTTCCATAAAATATCATAAAGGTATCGCACATAATAAATTGCAGTGGAACACCCTTGTGCCCTTCCTTCCATGGATAGTTCTTTTCAAACAACAAACTTAAATATTTCTTCATGTCCACAACTGGTTTCAAATTTTGCTCTAATCTGCTTTGGTTTAATTAAAGGATATTGGTATCATCATCTTGCTTCTAGTAGCTACTATTAAAGGGGCAACAAGGACTGTAGAGAGAAATTTTTTCTGAGTTATCAGGTCAATATTTGGCTTAACATCTTCTTTGACATACCTATTTTCTTAAAATGTATGGATAAACTATGAATTTCAGCATTAAGAAGTGTAAATTCAGTTCAAAGCTTCTATAAAGGGAGTCCCACTTATAGATTTTTGAGGTTCACCACGTTTCAAGAGGAATATCAGCTGAATTAATGTTCATCCAGGGGGTTTCTTTGTAGATAATAAAAATACATGTTAGTCTTGATGAAATATCCAAACTGAAATATATTCTGGTCGATGATCATTGAATGGCCTCCCCTGCACTAATTGTTGCACCTTTAATAAATAAGGCATTAACATGCACCACTTGTGGTGGTGTCATAAAATGAAAATATACTCACCCTTTGGGCTGTTACAGCCTGAATTGGTTCTCAGTCTTTTTCTGCCCTTTGGGGTTTTGAAACCGTCATTCTGATATACAGGCTCCAACTCCAGTTTACGCTTTGCCTACAAAGAAATATATTTTTACCATTTATGCATCATAAGTATTTAAACACATGTCATAAATAAACTGTGTAGATAGTTAATAGTTATCATTGTGTTCTCCACAGGATATTTTCTCAAGTTATTGCAAAATTCTAATTTTCACAATACAGACAAAATTGGTCATTTAATTTTTCATGATTTTACTCATTTTCGATTTTCAGGAGGGTGCAAGCCTGTTTTCAACATCTCAAGTGGGTGCTGCACCCACTTGCTTTAATGCTGTAGAGATGACTGGTTATTAATTCACATTATTCTAGCTATAATAATAACCAGTTGTCATGCAGCATCCTGCGTAGTAGACACCAGAGATCACGGTAGACGTTCGCCATTCGCCAATTGCGAATTTTCGAAAGAGGTGGCGAAAAATATGTAAAGGTATTTCGCAGTTATGGCGAATTAGAGGTGTCACGGCTTCCCGATATTGGACCGAATTTAGGTCCAGATGCTTCGGTTCGGGACATGGGACAGAAAGGGTTAATATCGGTACATAGATTCCTTCACTAAAATGCATAAAAACGTGTATAAATAGCGAGGAACACCTCCGATTTCGTTCTGAAATATTTTCACTTACCTCGTACCTAGATTACACTTCTTTGCATTGAAAAGTGTTATTAACGGACCCGCGATTTCAGGTAGATGGTAATGCTTGTTCGTAAATTTCTTCATCGTCGTTCGCAAATCTAGTGCATTATCAGTATGCCGGATGTAGGAAAGAAATTGAAAAATCGAGCCGGCATCTAAGTCGAAAAAGTCGGCAGTTTGGAAGTATTTTGGGACTCCGATATCACAAGGTAAACGAATTGGTAATATAACACCGTGCAGACTATGTGAAATGCCGATCACATTCGCGGCAGATGCTTTACATTCAATTTTAATGGACGTTTTTTTATTCCTGAATATGATTTTGAAAAGTGAAACTGAAAGTGAAACTGTCATCATCAGACATTTCATCATTTTTAATATTCTGTCCTGTCCCGTCCCGAAAGTAACGTGTTGAGACCATTTGTACCGTTCCGTACAGTACCGAAATTTTCTTGGACCGTGACACCTCTATTGCGAATTCCCTTTTTTACGGTTTTTCAAAATGGCTAATTCATATTTTGGTTGGCTAAAAATATTTTGGAAGATTTAGCCACAATGGCTAACAAGTTTTTTCAACTATCGTGATCTCTGTAGACACAATAACATATTGACTCATGAAGGAGAAAATCTTTACTTGCTTAAATGGGTGATTGCTGAATTGTGTTGTTTCATATATAATGTTGCCATTTGTGTTTTTAGTTTATATAAATAACTAAATTCATAGTTTAATTATAAACAAACACCTTCAGGGCTTTCATTAGCAGCATGCAACCGGCGATTTTCACCGGTTGTTTTCACAAAATCGCCTGTTGTTTTTAGGGATTTTTCAACTTTTCCATGTTTAATTTATGATTTCCATTAATATAACCTGTTGTTTTCATTTATATAGCCTGTTGTCGGAATTTCTAGTGAAACCCCTGCACCTCTCTTAATTTTTGATAAAACATATACATGTATGTCAACCAACAACACTAACACCAGTCACAAAAATGATAGAACTAGAACAATATGTCACCACTCCTTGTACAATATGTCACCACTACTTGATGGAATAATGGTGACACTACAGTCTAAACTAAAATAAAATAAAAAACTAAAAAAGATAAAAATGAACAGTCAAGAAAAGAACACAAAAAACAACATATTACCTCATCCAAGATTGAAACTCTAAACCTTGTCTTGAGATGCTATATATATATAGTAATATTAAATGAGAGTTGAAGACAGAAATGTTTTTAACAAAAATCATTGGTAATTTGTAAGAAAGCAGAGTAGTAATGTTGTATGACAACTCTTTTTTTCTAATGTAACCACAAAACTAATCTGCATCAAATCTTAGGTGATGTATTTAGGGGCTGGAGCAGGCCCGTAGCCAGGATTTGCCAAGGGGGGGTTCAATTTTCAAAAATTTCCAGGGGGGGTTCACATTTGACAATTTTGGACCAAATTAGGCTAAAATCACTAGAGAAGTGCTCAAAATGGTCAAAAATTGCATGATTTTGAAAGAATTTTTGGCCAGGGGGGGGGGTTCGCCCGAACCCTGCGAACCCCCCCTGGCTACGGGCCTGGGCTGGAGTAACAAGGGTTTGAAGCAAGACTACAACAATAACTTAATAATAACCCAGATCCCATACTTACTAGTTTCATCACAAGGCGGCTAATTCGGGCATTAGAAATTTCCCATGAACTTGAATATTCATCAGTTTTAGTGATTCAATTTTCATATTACTCTTTATGTATCTGATAGTTATACAAATCAAAATATGTTCAGTAAAAGAAAATAGTATCTGTCCAATACAAGAAAAAAAAAGATATTTCACTTTTTGTGCTTTTATAACATGAGGATTATAGGGAATCTCCCCGACCTAGAAGTCACATTCTCAAAATAAATCAAATTTTCAAAGTCAATAAACCACATTTCCAGATGTAATTTTACCTGTAGATTTCAAATATAATATCAATTTGACTGAATTTTGGATTTTTAATGAAGTTAATCAAAATTATTTCTAATTAGGCCTTTTCGTGGTTCGCTCTTTAATCGAGAAGGTACGGATATATTTACTTAAAAAGTCCTCAAAAAGGACAAAGTGATTGGTCAATATTTTCCAACGGTACATTTCGCGTAGCTATTTGCGTGACCTGAAAGTTCTAAATCAAACTAACTGCGCCATTTTGTTTTTACACCCGCATGCTAAATAAAAAAACAATGACACCATCAGAAGTATTTTTCTTTGTCATTGCTTAATCAGTATACCGAGTATAATCAGGAAAAGTTTGTATAATGAACAATAAAATTCGGAAAGGAGTACAATAGATTTGCTTTCAGACACTGAACCGATTGGCCTAGATAATTGCGGTGCATCTTCTATGGTCAACTGCTAAGTTGTTTGACGTAAGGGGTTTTCAACGTAACTCTATTATGCAATTTGAAGATGAGTACTTTTGTTCTGTTGTTGCAATAATGTTGCAGTTTGTGGTAAGATTGGAATGAAAGTGTTGAAAGTCAAATGAAATTATTTTTTTCAATATGGCGACTAGTCAACTGATCATGTGACCTTCTCTTCCCCAATATTTTCTCACTTTTTAATCATCACTTACACCAAGCTATGAATCAAAACAATGAAAAAATATGTGTTATATTAAGATGAAAAGGAGATCAATCATTTCTGAAATTTTTTTCTGTACTCCCATCCCATACGGGAATACGAACGAATATATCGATTGAAAAATAGGTGTGAAAATCCCCATGTTAAACCTATGGGGGGAAAACAAGGAAGTATGAATTTGTTTCTCCGCGAATTGCATCATGGGAAATATTTTTGACCTTATAAGGAAAATCTTTTGTGTCTCATCTTTTGAAGAGGGAACAACGAATACGGCAATTGCATTTGGACTTTTTTAGTCTGGTCTATCTGAACCTACTAATCAAATGTTCAAATTAGACCAACCAATTGTGGTTATTCCTAAATAAATATGTGTCAGTGATAAATGAATTTTGAAGAAAGCGATGAGTAACATGCTTACCTGGGGTGGTCTTCCAAGTGCAGGTTTACAGTTGGATACATAGCTAGGGCCAGGAGTGTAGCCCGGGCTTGATGTAAGACTACTAGGATTCACAACGATCGTCTCTCCACTGTCATAAACACTAGGTAGGTACATGAGCTGCTGGTGGGTTGGCGACCCATAGGCTCCTTTCTCATTCTTGATGAATGACGAACAGTCAAGCTCAGATTTGATGTAGGATGTCGAGGCTGAATTGTTGAAGGACTGGTGAAGAGTTCCTCCTCCGTAGCTAGACATCCTACAAATAAGCAAAGATTTTAAACATACCAGCCTTACCCAAGAAGGAGTATTTCTGTGATAAATTGTGGATACTGTGAATATCAATATTTTAGTAGAGATGATAAATAAATACTTCTAAAGTAATTTATTCATTTCATAATGAATATAGAAATTGAGCAAGTGTACTAATTCAGACTAGAACTCGCAAGAAGTGCATCAAATTGAGGCTACAAACAGTGGCTACAAATGCTACAAGTGCATTAATTCTGAGTCTAGAAATGCAACAAGTGCTTTAATTTGAGGCTACAAATGCTACAAGCGCATTAATTCTGAGACTAGAAATGCAACAAGTGCATCAACTTGAGGCTACAAATGCTACAAGTGCATTAATTCTGAGACTAGAAATGCAAAAAGTGCAACAACTTGAGGCTACAAATGCTACAAGTGCATTGATTTTGGGACTAGAAATGTAACAAGTGCATTAATTCTGAGACTAGAAATGCAAAAGTGCAACAACTTGAGGCTACAAATGCTACAAGTGCATTGATTTTGGGACTAGAAATGTAACAAGTTCATTAATTCTGAGACTAGAAATGCAAAAAGTGCATTGAGGCTACAAATGCTACAAGTACATTAATTCTGAGACTAGGCAACAAAAGCAT
The DNA here is from genome assembly GCA_903813345.2 of Owenia fusiformis. NCBI lineage: Eukaryota > Metazoa > Annelida > Polychaeta > Sabellida > Oweniidae > Owenia > Owenia fusiformis. The sequence goes on along the minus strand of CAIIXF020000001.1, from coordinate 23,080,132 downwards.
TAATTTAGAGACTAGAAATGCAACACATGCATTAATTCTGAGACTAGAAATGCAAGTGCATTAATTTTGAGACTAGAAATGGAACGAGTGCATTAATTTTGAGACAAGAAATGCAACAAGTACATTAATTCTGAGACTAGAAATGCAAAAAGTGCATTAATTTGAGGCTACAAATGCTACAAGTACATTAATTCTGAGACTAGGCAACAAGTGCATTAATTTAGAGACTAGAAATGCAACACATGCATTAATTCTGAGACTAGAAATGCAAGTGCATTAATTTTGAGACTAGAAATGGAGACTAGAAATGCAACAAGTACATAATTGAGACTAGAAATACAACAAGTGCATTAATTTTTAGATTAAAAATGCAACAAGTGCATTAATTTTTAGACTAGAAATGCAACAAGTGCATTTATTTTTAACCTACAAGCAACATAAAAAACATATCCAGGTAGGTACCCTCTCGCAAAAGTAGTTTTTATGACTTGAAACATTTGAAATAAAGTGAATTGAATTGAATTGAACTTGCATACTGCACTCAACAAATGAATTTAAAGTGAAGCTAAAAATAAAAAATAAATGCATAATTGAGAATTATATACCAAAACCATAAATGGCAGCTGATCATTGCACATAGATAGTTCATGTACATTTATGCAAACCTATTTTACATGTAGTGTACAACAGAAAGACATATTGGTATCCCCAAACATCATATGGAGTTAAGTCAAGTAAATCATCACTTATTTTATCTTATCTTAAATACATATACTGTATACGGATGATATAAGCCTAAGGTGATGATTGGTACTAAACTAACTTAACACATGAACTCAATACAAAAACATCAGAATCTAAAAAAAACTTAAATGTAGATATAAATAAGGCCATCTTTACTTAAATCTAGTAAATTAAAGCTGAACAAAGCAGGAGTGTTCCAAACACCTGCTTACCACCGATACTAGACAATCAGCTGTTAGGCTTTTCAACTGTCTAGCTATACAATTTAAATGTTTAAAGGGCTTTAAGTACATGTGCAATATTTTCCAACTCAGGGGCCAGATCAAAACAATGCTGTCCATTTTTTCTTGTTAATTACATTTAATTAAAGGCTATTCAAAAGACCTATTTTTCTGATACCATCTGCCTTTTATTCCTGAGCTTTTGTTTGATTGATTTTTTTATTCAATATTAAAATTGTCACTTTGAGCTTGAGGGTTGTAACTTGTAATCCAAATCTCAAGTTGTTATCTGATCCCTGAGGTGGACATTTAACGTTCAACAAGAGTTACAGTATATGGTATAGTTATATTCCATATACTTCAACACTTACAGTACAACTCAATGTAGTTTTCATAAATGTATTTGTAACTCGTTAGCTTATCAAGGTGGACTACTTTTTAACAAGGAGTGGGCTTTGATAGCTTTCGTGAGTGTGGGTGGAAGGCTTGGCATGTTTTATAATCCATCTTCTCTTACACATAAGTCATGTTGATTTGGTAATGTTTACGATGGCACAAGTCAAGGACATTGGTAAATCACTTGTGACATAGGATAATTAGTTATCAACCAATTGTCAACATGACAGACCTGTCAATGTGGTCACATCCTCACCAATTCATGATCTGCTCGCTAAAGTCTTGATAAAGAACAAGCATGGTTTTATTGTGTGCCTATTTATAATCAGTGACTGTTGGCATTATCTGTAAAAATTGAATGAAATAAACCCTAGCACTTATATTGAAGAAATGATAAATGACCGACGACGTGTTGCATATGTAGATGTAATACATTATATACACAAAGAAACATCAATCATCACCATGACACTGACCACAATTTATTGACAGCTGTTTCATTGTGGTGTTTCTGGTTGTAAGACATTTAAACACGATCTTTCCCAATTTTAAGGTACAACAAGTACATAACAATATGCTCCAAAGATGTATCCAAATATATGGTAGCTGGTATTCTATATAAAAACATAACAACTACACTGCAATTTCAATGCCAATGGCAGCCATTGCTCAAATTTAGGCAAAACTTTCATTCAAGATTTTTTCATTGGAATAACATTGTCCAGATCTAAGTGAAATTGCAGCGATCGACACACCAATTTAGCATATAAATGTGACCTATATCCTAAAGTCTATATTCTTAATAAATATAATTAAATGTCTCACCTGAATCACTAGAAAATGCGATTATTTTTCTTTCTTTCGTATCGAAATTTTCCTCTCAGGGTGTCAACATAGCATTGGACAAAGCCCTAGAAAAATGGCGCGAAATCATAATTCCCGCGAAATAAGGTCACGATGGCTATGGCGGAACATGTATAAGTGAGAATTCCTAACTTTATTTGATAAAGTTTACAAAAGTAAAAAAGATCAACATTTTTAATTGCACATATTTGAATCTATAAAATACTAATTAATGAATATACGTTATGATTGTTGTCAAATTGTAGGGATGTATGACATTTATCTCTTTCTTTTCTTGTAATGCACTCCTCTTATTTATAATCCAATCACATCGCGTCAGTTTGTTTACGTCAGGTGACCTTAAATACTTCTTGTCCTCCAAGCAGGTGCCTGGGTACTATTTTAGCTCTCTCCGCACGAGTCCAGGGATTAGCCATTTCGTTTGAAATTACTTTTTGAGTTGGAGAGTAACCTTCTCAGGGACCCAGTCACTCTCCAAAAGAAGTAATTAGTTCGTTGCGTACCTCACTTGGAGTGATTAATGTTACCCAGGGGCGGATCTGGGAACCAACAAGGGGGGGGGGGGGGGGGCAAGTTTCAGGATAGAAAATTTTGGGCCCCTAACCCTAAAGTGGGCCAAAATTTTGAGGGCCATTTTCTTCAAAATTTGGCCTGAAATTAACACATAAGGCTTATTTTGAGTTTTTTGATATTTAGGACATTCGTTTCTCATGAGTAACAAATGTCCTAAATATCAAAAATCCTCAAAATAACCCCACATTTATGGGGGTAAAAAGGCCCAGCTAATGTTGACCTTAAGCGTGGCCCAAAATATTTTTTGGGCCCAATTTTATTTTCTGCCCCCCCCCCCCCCCCAGATCCGCCAGTGGTACCTCTATGATATAAGTCGATTGAGCTTGAGTTGCGATTGATCTATTGAATGAAATGCAAGTCACTGTTGTCACTCCTTATTTTTGCCGACGTGACTGTAAACTATTCCCTGCAAAATTCCCTGCTCCTCACCCTAATTGTCGAACCATGGACCTCGTCCATGTTGTAAGCTAAACTTAGTCAAGGGCAATATTAATGTTTAGAGTGATATCTAGTGGAGGTTGAGGTTGCGATAAGGGATTAAGGATATCCTCTGCTCCAGTGATAATATCTAAGTCCTTGCAGGCTGGTCAAAACAATAAAATAAAACTTTATAAAAATTGGCCAATTTGCGTAATCGCGGGCTTTCAATAGAGAGCCCATGGAATAATCTGAATGTTGTCTCAGGCATAATTTTACCCTAAAACAACCCGCTAAACGGTCATAAAAACCATTAACGGAAAGTGAAGATGTTTAGCCTATTAAAATACTTTTTCTTTTTAGAGTCAATGAGTAATAGTTTATAATGGACAAGTATTTAATAATTCTCCAATATACAGTTTGTATTTGTAGTTTTCTGACTCCGGCTGAGATCCCAACAATTGAAATATAAAAATTTTAGCAGTCCCTTAATTTCAAAAATGTTAACAAAGTTTAAACCACTTTGGCTTATTTTGTAGTTTTATCTAATGTTACCAAAATGTGATGGCCCTATGACTTTTTTTAATTTTCAAAATTGGTTTTTGAAGGACATTTTGTTCGAAAAATCGCAATTTTTATTTAAAACTAACTTTTTAGAGGTCACACGTATGTTTTAATAAGCGATAATTTCCACTAATGCATAGCACACATCGTCACGTGTTTTTGCCGAAAAAATAAGTAAAGTGGTTCATAAATAAGCGAGAAATGCATTTCAAAAGTTTAGTTCACATGCTGCAGATACCAATGGTATAATATTTAAAACTTAATTGGTCATACAATTAACATTGGTTTAGCATATTTAGAAAAGATTGACATTGAACATTTTTTTCAATTTTTTCAAAACGTTTGCGATCTGAGTGATGTTACGATGAGGTCGATCACTTAGGTTGCAAAATATTTTTGAAATGCTAAAACATTGAAATGGCACATTAGATATGCAATAGTCCTTTGAATCTTTGAATTGGTGTTAAAAATTTAACTAATAAATGTATGTTGTTTGAACTGTATAATGTTTATTAGTGTTACGAAAAACAATAAAACAATTTTGATTCATAAATTTTCGTTTTATTGATAAAACTTCTTCAGGTAAACCACATCAAAAAATGTTGCTTTTACGCCAGATATTTGACCTCAAATTTCCACTGTTTTCGGATTATCTTAATCCCAAGAGGACTCACCTTTCCTTTTCAGAGGTAAATTATTGACTTCTAGAACCATTTTAATTTAACCGTAAAAATTGGAATAAAATGCTGCAGTTTTGGTGAAATATTGGCTCATAATTGCCGGAAATTGGAGATGATGGCTGGGTGGATTAATGACAGCTAAAGACATAATCATTTCATTCTATTGCCCCTTATTGAAGATAACATATTGGCCAAACAAACGCATTTGTTTTTGTGGTCAAATAATTATTAGAACTTAAGTAAGAGCTGTCTAAAAAGAAGCTTACAATAACGTACCTGCCCCTTTGAGCCAAATCCGTTCAATGGTAATTGAGTCATCAAAGATAACGTTTTTTTTTATGAAAAACGGCAGGCATTTTGAAATTCAGCCGCCATCTTGAAAATTCTTTCTCTAACAGAGCTTAGTTGTGTTAAACATCAGCATATAAAATTTGAACCAAATCCGTGAACTGGTATTTAAGTCATTAAAGATTATGTTTTTTCCCCAAAAATGGTTGCCATTTTAAAATTCCGAAATTCTTGAAAATTCTTTCTCTAACAGAGCTACTGTGTCCCTAGGCAGCATCATATAAAATCTGAACCAAATCCGTTGACTGGTATTTGAGTTATCATAGATTACGTTCTTTTACGAAAAATGGCCGCAATTTTGAAAATTAGCAGGCCAGCCATCTTGAAAATCTCTTCTTGAGCGAAGCTCTTTTGTCCTTAGGCATCAGCATATAATGCTGAATCAAATCCGACAACTTGTATTTGAGTAATCAAAGATTACATTTTTTACGAAAATGGCCGCCACTTTGAAATTCAGAAGCCATCTTGAAAATCTCTTCTTTAGCGGAATTCCTTTGTCCTTAGGCATCAGCATATACTATTTGAATTAAATCCGTCAACTTGTATTTGAGTAATCAAAGATTACATCTTTACGAAAAATGGCGACCATTTTGAATTGAGCAGCCATATTGAAAATTCCTTCTCGAGCAGAGGTGCTACACACAAAACGCATACGCCTATAAAATTTGAGTCAAATCCGTCAATCGGTTTGAGTTATCGCCCGGATACACGGACGGCTTTCCAATGTCCCCCTCGAACTTCGTTCGGCGGGATAATAACGACATCAATATGTATTGCATATTTTGTCTTCAAATCTGATAGATAAATGAATGATTGATCACTGCTGAAAAAATCTAAGAGATTGGTCGATAAAAAACACCCGTGTAAAAAGCGTCCATTACTTACTGGTCACCCCTCGTATAAGGATCGTAAAATACGCCATTGCATAAATTACAATGTAGAGAGCATTTGAAAACTAGCACGATGTGTAGCTTCATGGGAGAGATGTCATGGATTCACCTCATAATGTACAGTCTGATTCATCATTCCACTCAGAACTTTGAATTAAATCTAAAAAATAAGCAATCAAATGACCACATCGCAAAAGTGTATGGAAAAATAGAACTTTTGTATATTATATTAAAGTTTATTTTGTAGTTTGGCTATTACATATGAAGCCTCTTATCTTTTGATGTTTCTCTGCCATTATTTTCCAACGGCTGAAACTTACTAAATTACAAAAGGCCACAGCTTAGCTGCACATTATACATAACTATCTGAAATATACCAAAGGTAGGTCTTGCACATAATATGTTTCTATTTTTTCACTGTTGCAACATGTCATTTGATTGTTTATTTTTTAGATTCAAAGTTCTCAATGGAATTTTAAAATCGGACTATAAATGTCCCTAGGATGTAAAAGTATACAACAGACAGTTACAGTTTATTATTTAATTATTTTTATTGCATTAATCTTAGTTTTACATGTTTGGAAATGTACTGTTCATATCTAACAATTATAAAACAAACACGAGATTGCACTAAATTATCTTCCTGACTTATGTGCAAACACATTCAAGTAACGCTTATTTCTTGGAACAGATCTATTTCTAGTATGTAATAATGTAACATACTGTGCCCAATCGATTCAAATGATTTACAAATACCAATCCTAAAAAGTCTTGCATCAAGCTTATTAACCCCCATTTCTCATAACATACACACCATACTGAACGAATCATAAGAGACTAATGCAAGACCTGACTGTGAGATATGTCTTTCCCACATTCACAGAATTGGTAATACATTTTATTTCAAAACAGCATGCAAGTAAGGCATGCATAATGCATTACAAACATGCATAACAGTATAGTATTGAATAGTACAGTACAGTACAGTACTCGACAACAATAATATCATTTAAAGGAATGATCATTAAAAGCAGCTTCAAATACTTTTGCTATCACTATTACTAGGAATAACTCAGTTAAGTTATAATTCATATAAAAATCTAACAGAATTTTCAGAATTTTAAAAGACATTGTCTCAATTGTGAACACAAAGCTTACAATACACTTCAAAAATATATAATATGACAATGAAAGCTCCAAGTTGTAATTTGACCAATCTATTATCAGCTAAGTTCCTGAATTCAATCTATAATTCATGGAATATGTTCTTTTGGGCACTTCTTTTATACTGTGCCTAAACTATTGATTCTCTAACTACTAGATGATCTTGGAATCCATAGTGATCATGGAACAATAACTGAGAGAGAACTACAGTAGAGATTTACCCGTTAACAATTTGTCTGATTCATGAATGACAGTACTATATTACAGAGAAAATGTATTGTGTTTGTAGATGGCAAATCTCAGAGTTATTTAACACAGATGACAAGTGTCCTTGCAAATCTTGAATATAAGGATACCCCCTTTACCTTCCCAGTAACTGTATATTTAATTCGAAGAGGTTACATTCTCATATAGGAATAACCAGCATCAACAACATAAAGAATCTCATCATTCTTTGATGTGAATTTCATATTATTTTCCTGTTAAAACATTTTAGAGCATAAGTCCCTTACTTTATACATGTTATGATTAAAAGTGCTTATATGCCATGTTTCAATGTTTTAAAGTGCTTATATGCCATGTTTCAGTACATGAGTTAGTTTCACTACTTAAGTCCCTCATTTTCCCGCAAAGGCAATATATAGCCATAGTGTTGTAGATATCTATAGTCCATGGTGATGCAGTGTCTGTGATGCTTAGTGATTCCTACACATAATCACCAGAGAGTTCCAGAACATTTGATGATAAAAATAAATGATGAAAATATAAGTTATTTTTGATGAACAAATGAATGACAGATGATGACAAATGATGGTGTTAATGACTGAATGATTGAATGGTTAATTTATTGAGCTAGATGTGTGATGAGATGATGTCCTATATCGGCAGGTCCACATCATAACTCATCTTTGGCTTCTTCATCAAGTGGTTCCAACTCTACGTCAGAGAGATCATACTCTTCCTCTTCTGGTAGCTGAAAATACAACACAAACCATGTCATACAATAGAAAAACTCAAGTTATACAATAAAAACACATGTTAATAAATATGTGATGCCATTATCAAAACAATTGAAAAGCTATACACTACGTTCTTCATAATTTTACTGGATGATGCATAAGGTAACAAAATGGCCTGGTCAAATGATATATTATCTCTCAGGATAAACCTAATACCCCTCCTCTGTATATAATAATCCCTCAAATAACTTGTTTCCTCACCTGACCATCCTTGCCATCCCAGGGATCTGTAGCTACAATACTGGGCAGCTTGGCTCCTGCAACAGGAGCTGTGGAACCTTTACCAAAGGCAAGTTCTCTGAAAATAGAAATATAACAGTAATATCATGTAACAAAGAAGTCATTCGGTCAAATGCCATATCTTAAGTCAAATTTGAACTTCTGAAGCTTGTAGATGATTTTGAAAAAATTGATCAATTTGAAGAAAGTTGAAAAATACCTTTTTGACTTTTTTTACATTAAGAAGGTATTTGAAGGAAAGCCAAAGTCAGATTTGAACTTCTGAGAACTTGTAGATGATTTTGAACAAAACTGAAGTCAGTCTAACCGTATTTAGTAAGTTATTGCAAGTTGTAAGAATTTGTACAGACGCCAACAGCCAAATCCCAACCAACGTCACAAAAAAGTTAAGAGACCATAAGAATATGTCACCACTTTTGGTGATGACATAAAAACACCAATTTAGTCATGTACACGATAAAACACAATGCCAAACATTATAAAGTACCAATATACAATACTCCTCTTACTTACCTAAGGAATTCATTGATGCCAGTCTCACTGAATGAGCCTCTCAGCAGAGAATATTTTAATTTTCTAGAGTTAACAGCAGCCATGGCCTGAAGTTATAAAACAAAAAGTTTATGAACCAGATACTGAACAGCATCTATTTCGGTATTTTGCCATTTAAAAGCTTATTCATAGAATTTTGACCTCAGCTCAGAGAACATATATTATTTCATTACATTACATTTCAAAAATGACAAACATAGCATATTTTATAGAGCACCACATTCCAAATAAATAAAGGATTTTAGCCAAGGATCAATGAATTGTGAATGCTTTTAAACATGAGTGTCTTGTTTGAGACTCAGAATGAGTATAGAAGCCCAAATTCAAAGGATAGCATACAAAACTAACAGATGACTTAATTGAGTCAGATGCTTAATTTCTATTCAAATATAGCAAAGGATTTTGCACACTATCGCTAAAAAGAATGAAACTTGACCAGAAACATTTTTGCAAGGTCAACATTTGAAGCACCTACAAGTACCTAGTTGGCTACACATGATATGATTCATATTCTCACTCGACAGCCAACTTGAAATTATGAAATTGACGAGGGTGATTAACTTCACTGAATCCAAAGATGAGTGTTCAACTGATGTAAAATACACAATGCTTATAACATATACTGTGTTCTGATTGGCTGAAATGTGATATACCATACCAAGCTATGTGTGAAAAAATGATTTAAATAAGACTTACAGGATATCCGAATCCTCCAATACCAAGGGCTTGTTCAAGATCCATCTGAGCTCCCCCTTCAGCCCAGACATAGCTGCAAATATGGAAAACAATCATATCAATTTGTATGTAGCGAATCATGTACAAGTGGAATGCTTTAAGTTATTTGGTTCTGCAAGAAAAGAAAATATAAGGGAGGAATTAAAATTTCAGATTTATTAAAACAAAAACAGGAACTTGTTTCCCTGTATGGCATTTCTGCAGTAGATAGTCTTGTAAGAGGCCTCTACTTTATACCTTCCCGAAAGAAGTCTTTTTTGATAATGAAGATGGAAAAACGCCGTAATGTATAAGAGTAATGTATTAGAGCAAAAGTCAAGAACTGAGTGGACTGCATTATTTATTCTTAAGAGAAAGCAATATTTATCTATCACAAGATCGTACTAACATAATGCTATTTAAAAGCTGATTACGTACCCCCACATTTTCTTTTTGTATTTATCTCCCATAGATTTCAATATGTTGATATAATCGTTCCTGCATTTTGACTGACAGTCTAAGATGTTGGGGAGAATTGAGATGATGCACAGCTGGTGGTCTTCACAGGCATCTGTAAGGTCACTTTCTTTTGTAATCTACAAGAGAACATGTTCGAGATAATAAGTCATCAGAGATCAGAGCAATGTGATTTATGTTTAAGGCACGAAATAACATAGAAGTGAATTACCACTTTTCACAAAATCGCATATGATGGCTCAAAAATGAATGGATAATTTATGCAAACAAGAATGCCATCTTTCAATGGCATTGCTAAAATCTTGACATACATAAATGATAGATCGAAAATATTTTTTCATGATCTAGTGTCAACTCTGATGTGGTCTGTTTGAGCTGTTTTTAGTGTCAAATGAAAGATCAGGTACTTATTAATCCATTGGGAATACTTTGAAGATCAAAAGTGAGACTTCATTTAGGCATTTTGTTCCTTTAATGTACTACTTTTTATATGAAATGATCAAAACAAATATCATGTTGTTTCTGTTGTGCCATAGCAGTAATATACAGTACCTGTACAATCTCTGGTGGGGGCACATTCTCTGCAGCCTTGTTCAGTCCCCAGGATACAATGTCACTAGCGGTCCTTCCACCATCATACTCTGAGGCCTCACCCCCTTGGAACATCTTGATAGTGGGGTACCCTTGTACCTACATAATTAAAGAATTTCAATTTTTGATTGGATGCCCTTTGACATATAGTAAGAAACATTGTTTGGAATAATTGTTATTAATGTCACATTGAGGGTAACTAGTTCATAATTTCTAAGCATTCAGAATACAGGTTCACAGATTTGATTGAAATTTCATACGCGTTGGTAACTAGTTCAGAATTTTCAAGCATTCAGAATACAGGTTCACAGATTTGATTGAAATTTCATACGCGTTGGTAACTAGTTCAGAATTTTCAAGCATTCGGAATACAGGTTCACAGATTTGATTGAAATTTCATACGCGTTGGTAACTAGTTCAGAATTTTTAAGCATTCAGAATACAGCTTCACAGATTTGATTGAAATTTTATACACTAATACCTTATGTGCATAGGACCTCTGTTCGAAAAAGGAATTTACAATAAAAATTGTGCCATATAAAAACTTCTTACCCCATAACGGCCAGCAGTTTGCTGATGTACAGTTGCATCAAGAGCTCCCAGCTTCACCTTTCCTTTCAGTTCTGTTGCAGCCTTCTGCCATTCAGGTGCCAGGTTCTTGCAGTGACCACACCATGGAGCAAAGAACTCTACCAACCATATATCCTTGCTGTTCAAGACAAGCTTCTCAAAGTTGGAATCGGTCAGTTCAATGACGTCTTTGGGGTCTCCACTCTGTTTAAATCCAAAACAAAAGAGGTCTTAGTAATATATATCAAATTAATCAGAATCCTTTATTTTACTGTTATTTGAACAGCTATCAGATGACTTTTTGCTCAGATTAAAATATCTTCCTTACCCCGGTTGATCTGCTACCCCCTCCACTTCCCCCACTGCTACCACCACTAGACTTGCCAGACAGTCTGTCGTTAACCAGTGATCTTAGTCCAGACATTGCCTGATCAACAATGCTGGAGGCTTGACGCTGGCCTGAAATACAATTGTAAAACATTCAAATATGGTATTCACTCCCAGACATTGCCTGATCAACAATGCTGGAGGCTTGACGCTGGCCCGAAATACAATTGTAAAACATTCAAATATGGTATTCACTCCCAGACATTGACTTAATGGAAAACATGACAAAAATATTGTGAAAGTTATTCCATCCACTCACAATGCTGTCATCTAGCAAATAAAAAAGAAACACAATTATAAATGCTGATAAAACCCTAAAATTTCAGAGGCTGATAAAGTGACTTTTGTCATACTTTTAATAAATGTGTCAATCCTGCTGGAAATTCTGTAGTAATTGATCAATTTTAAGATTTTTCAAATTTATGGGCCAGGTGAATTCTGTCTGTACTTTGGTAAAATTATATTGGACATCAACAGAATATGATGGAAAGAATAACAAGACATTCAGTATCATCATAAATCATGCCATCTCCCTTTCAGTCATGATATGTGTCATGTAAAAGAAATAATGCGATTGTAAAATAAATTCCTCGTGAAATGTGACAATATTCAATACAATAGTACTGTATAACATTTCAATCTGAAGAGTTCAGAAATTATCAATTGAGATGTCTTTCGTTCATTATTAAGTAAAACCTGTCTAAGTGGAACTCCTTTGGTACCCCAAAAAAACTTCTACATGTGTTCAAATTCATGAGTTTCATTGTATAATCTTTCACTAGCTGATGGATTATTTGTAAATATTTTCATGTTTATTTATAATACATGTACTAACCATTATAATCCTGAGGTGATTTTTTATTAGATCCAAAGATCTTAATGGTTGGGAATCCTTTCACATTGTATGGTCCGCCAACGCTCTGGTGCTGTGTCATATCAACAGCTCCAACGTTGACAATTCCTTTAAGTGCTTTGGCAGCTTTCTTCCATTCTGGGGCAAGAGTCTTACAATGGCCACACCTGAGAAAACAAATGCAGTGAATTTGATGATAGATTGAATTCTAATTTACAGGAGTATTTTTAATATCAATTAGAATATTCATTTCTGCAGAATTTTTAATCTGAGATAATCATCAAAAGCCAGGAACATAGTTTTTATTCAACAATTGTTTCCTGATATTTATTATGTGATTATTTTGCAAAGTTTCCAGGTGTTACTTACCAAGGTGCATAGAATTCCACAAACCAAAGCTGGTCACTGTTTAATACTTTGCTGTCAAAGTTAGATGCTGTTAGCTCTATGACATCATCAGATGGGGAGTAAAGTGCTGTTGAAAATGCTAATGTTGTGCACAACAGCACACCTGAAACAACAAGGCAAATGGTAACATCATGTCAAAGTTAGATGCTGTTAGCTCTATGACATCATCAGATGGGGAGTAAAGTGCTGTTGCAAATGCTAATGTTGTGCACAACAGCACACCTGAATCAACAAGGCAAATGGTAACATCATGTCAAAGTTAGATGCTGTTAGCTCTATGACATCATCAGATGGAGAGTAAAGTGCTGTTGCAAATGCTAATGTTGTGCACAACAGCACACCTGAAACAACAAGGCAAATGGTAACATCATGACAACGTTAAAGGCTGTTAGCTTTATGACATCATCAGATGGGGAGTAAAGTGCTGTTGCAAATGATAATGTTGTGCACAACAGCACACCTGAAACAACAAGGCAAATGGTAACATCATGACAACGTTAGATGCTGTTAGCTCTATGACATCATCAGATGGGGAGTAAAGTGCTGTTGAAAATGCTAATGTTGTGCACAACAGCACACCTGAAACAACAAGGCAAATGGTAACATCATGTCAAAGTTAGATGCTGTTAGCTCTATGACATCATCAGATGGGGAGTAAAATGCTGTTGTAAATGCTAATGTTGTGCACAACAGCACACCTGTAACAACAAGGCAAATGGTAACATCATGTCAAAGTTAGATGCTGTTAGCTCTATGGCATCAGATGGGGAGTAAAGTGCTGTTGTAAATGCTAATGTTGTGCACAACAGCACACCTGTAACAACACGGCAAATGGTAACATCATGACAAATATCAACAAGGCATTAACATGCAAGATATCACCACCTGCCATTTGTTACAGATGAAGAATACCAACCACGGAACACCTACCACCAAATACCAACCACTTAACAATATCATCCACAAAAAAGTTGGAGAGTGGATACCCATAACAATGTTCTTGTGGCTGACATAAAAATTGAATTTTTATCTAGGATTTCTCAAAAGCAATCAGTTTCATACCAAGAAACTTGAAAATTTCGAAGCAAATTGGTCATACAGTTTGTTCGCAAATGCACAGAGAATGAAAGTGAGAGGACACAACCCACCTAGCATGTGGTATGATAAAAGGCAATCAATATTGGTTGAAATCAATTAATTTACATTGATGATATGATGAGTTAATGTCATTAATTCGTATGATGATAAATATCACATTTTAAATCACTCCAACTAAATAATAATGATGTGTCACAAGCGTATTGGCTGATGCATCCAATTAAATAACAGCTCTAGAATACCGTATCATATTTCACCACGTACCCATTCATACTACAGCACTTCACTGAACCTACATAGATTCTATGATTGATGGGCTGTAGTCTAGTGTCTTGTTTACTTTTGTTTTCATAGTGAACATTCTGTATTGAGAAAACAATGTCATCAAATCAATAGAACATTTTTCTCTCAATACGACAGTCTGATCACTTTCTATATATGAGTATGACCCTAATATTAAAACCCAATTTGACTTTAATTTTCAAAAATAGGCAATTAGCCTCATAGAATCTCTCAACTGCTTGTTCAATAATTAAAAATGCTGATACTTCTATGTTCATAGAATAAATGAATCTACATGTATATGGAAGCTTGTCTATGTGAAATCTGAAGTGAATTGATAGTTTGTTTGATCATCAAGTGACAGATGTTTGTATGATGATTGGAATCAACAGCAAGCTATGATAAGGCCACTTTAAATGAAAGTTTCTAGGTTTAAATGGCTTCCTGTTATTGAGTTATATCTTCAAAGGTATCCAAAATTTCCCACCATCACATTTAACCCTAGTGAATGATGAGATATACATTCCACTTCTTTAAGTTTGAATTTTCACTCACGTTATTCATTATACATGTATATTCAACCTTACTCCATAGGACGTTTGATTTCTGCACTTTTTCAGGTCAAAAAATATCTGGCCAATTAGATCCCTGGTAGTACAAATCAAGCACAAATACGTTGATGTTTAGACCCCTCCCCACCAGTTTCCAAAAAGTATCCTCCTCCTCTAATAATAGTCTAAAAATGTCCATGTTCTACAAAAGCCAATCCAGCTCAGTACTGGAGGTCAAGTCAATGATCCAAACACAATACTTATAATGAAGAGCTCCACCCATGTCTATGGTATGGGGCCTTCGTAAAAAATAAAAATATACTGCAGTTTTGAATTAGCTGAACTTTTGAGATTTGAGTTCACAAGATAAAAACAATGGGGGTGGGGAGAGGGGTGCGACAATGATCTTATACTCAAGAGAGTATGGAGGAAATGTTATCCATGTAGGTGAACAAATGGCTGAACCCAGTGGATTACAAATTCTTCTATGGATGACATTGATTTCCTGTCTTCATGTTTTCAAAGGGATTTATGGTTTACAATAATTGTCCAACTATTCCCCTGACTTTTATTTTGGCAAACTATTTCATATCATCTAGGGCATAAAGGTCATACAATAAATCAAAATGTCTTGCTTGTCTCTAATTCTATATACACTGTCACCCTTATCAATTCACTGTACATCAGAACCAAAGAGCAGGGTACTGCAAACAAAAATGGTACCTCGTTTGAAAGCCCATGATCGCACAGATTGCCCCTACAGTCTGTTACACTGCTTCAAAGGCAAGCAGTTAAACCTGAAATATAAGAAATCTAAATAATATTGTGCAATAATATATAGAAAAATATATTCATATTGCACACGAAGGACATTTGTATATGTTGGATTGCTTGTAAATTGGCTCATGAAGTCTGTCACCTCTTATATTTTGATGCTTCTCTACCATGTTAATTCTCAAAAAATAACATGGTGGACAGACCTCAAATTACAAGAGGGCACAGACTTATTGCACTAAACACTAAATAATCTGAAATATACAAATGTCATTTGTGTGCAATATCACTATATTTTTCTATATATTATGGCACAATAGTCTATAGATATCTTATTTTTCAGGTTCAACTGCTTGCCTTTGAAGCAGTGTAACAGACTGTAGTGGCAAACATCATGGGCATAATCAGGGGAGGGGTGTGATTACCCCCCCCCCCCACATAAAAAGAAAAAAGCCATGTTGTAAAATTTGTTGAAAAAACAAATTATAGTTTGAAATGCTTAGAATGCACAATAACGATTTAAATATATTCTAGGGGTGAACCCCTGAACCCCCCCCCCACATTGATGCAATTCCAACAAGAAAATGCAGCAAACTCCTCGAGTCGAGGTCTCCAAGTCAAAAAAATGCCTGACCCTCTCATATATCTGTTGATTATCCTGTTTATAACTGATTCAAGAGCGTTGCACCATGACCATGGGCTTTCATCTAATTGAAAGCCCATGGTTGCTCTGAACGAACCTATATGCCTATTTGTTATTTGTTTAGTTGTTGGTTGGATAACATGTTTATGACGTCACAAATGATGCGAAAAATCTTTAAACCAATCAGTGAAGTCTATATTAATTGATTGTTTAGTTGTTGATGCGGCAATACGTGTCTGACGTCACAGGTGATTGCATCATATTCCAGTCACGCCATTTTACGACATTGCATAATTTTAGCTGATTTATGCTTCATTTCACTTTATTTGAAAGACTTTTAAAAATATAATAATGAGTCTGTATTTTCTCTTATAAATATTAATATTTGAATTTGAGGTCAAAGTCCTAAAATTTGATCAACTGATTGAAATCACATTTTAAAGAGGTGAAGAAGTGAATAATTACAGGAGCAAACATGATCAATGGTTCGAGGTCTCCTGCAAAGTAGTCGCTACGCTCCTACTTTGCGCTGCCTTTGGCAGAGGAGACCTCGAAAAAAATCACGCCCCTTGACATTTGCAGACTACGCCCTGAATGGTTCGAGATATCAAGCAAAGTAGTTCGCAGTCGCAAACCACTTATGGCTTTCACGCAGCAGAGGAGATCCCAAAAAAAGAAATAGATCAGATCTAAATTCACGGACATCTAATACGTTCTTCGAATTGCCCTGGAACTATATCAATAAATTGTAAAAAATGATGTTCTCACAAATTATTTTTATTTGTTTTTTGTGTTCAGTTTTGTTTCTTGCTGAATTTTGCATACAAGAACTAGACTCTGTCTCTATGCATTCAAAACAATGCAAATTTGAATTGGATAAACAATAACATGGCTACTTACAAATGCTGAAACCGAACTGCATATTGTCTTGTCTCTATGGAAGCTTCTTCAGTAACTGTTCTTTGATTGATAAAAGCAATCAAATAAAATCACAACACGTTGATTTTCGTGGCCTAATATGATTGGACAAAATAATGTAGTCTAAATGTCAAAACTATAAACGAAAATAATGGATTAAATTATTGTATCAAGATTATTATTTACTGAAATGATGTGACAAAATCAGCAAAATACCTTCATTAGTATATGTATAATTACTTTTTTAATTTTTTGTGTTTTAAAAATAAAAATAATCATTTAAATTAATCGAGTTTTCGTTTCTTAGAATTTGAGTTCTGAGACAACTTCCGTCGAAATTTAAAAAATCTTTATTTTCGGAAACATATTTCCAAATTTAGATTATTTACATGAAGACCTGTGTGTTTGACTTTATAACCAGATAAAACGGTACACTTAACAATACATTCATCATTTACACGTAATGATTTGAATCGTAAATGCATAAACTGGATGATTTGGATTTATAAATTTATTTTCGTGGGTGATAATAGATCAGAGAAAAACTGGTTATACAAATAGTGAAATAGTGACTGCCATTGCAAACTATTTTACACAGAGAACATGATATCCACTGAAATGTTTTATAGGTTGCAGGGCTGAGGGAATATGTCCGTAGGCATGGGATCATGTATAAAAAATCGAGTCTGCGTCACCTTTGAGGACTCAATTTATTTCACACAATTTATTTCATTCATGTTCTCGGGCCATGAACATATCAGTGGACAGGATGTTCTCAGACATTTGATGCAAATTCAGCAGTCCCTATTTTTGATTACATACCCCATGTGTATTCCAAACAAAATCTTGCAAATTCTGAACTTGAGTGTGCAACCATTTTTCTAGGATTTCAATGATGTCACCAGTCATATTACTTTCTATCTTCTCTGTAATCTGCTAAAGCACTTAGCAGAGATTTTGGACTTTCCAGGGAATTAGTCGATCATATCATCTGACCATGAAATAAGTGTTTAAATTAATAAATTACATATGGGATATGTATAGTATATTGTATTGTATTATATTTTGTTTACCACCAATGAAGGTGAGCAATATTGTGTAAGAGGTACCTTTGTTACCGCTGAGCTATACGGGTGGAAAAGCAGTATTACATGTTAATTAGAAATACATCTGGATATACACTGTCACTGCACTGGACTAAATAGCTACCTACATGTATGGTACAGTGGTAATTTATACCCTGTCCATTTTCCCAGACAGGTCATCTACTCCACCACTGAGCTATTTGGAAGAACAATTTTATATATGTAGGGCTACTTAATATTCTCATAGGCTTCCTCATTTGAAATCCAATGATATTCATCATATGCAGGGGGTATACAATATACAATGGGTGGGGGGTATGAAGGGCAGGGGGTACAGGGTACAGAGGGTATGTATTCTTATTAAACATCAAGAAAATAACACATTACAATATTAATGTTGCACATTTTTTCTTTTCTAAAAAAGGGTTGACAGACTATGGCAACTGGTGATCTAAGGTCAGAAGAAGAAGTTCAAGAATATCTGGAGAATCTGGGAATAGAATACAGATTTCAGTGCTTTGGAGAAAAAAAATCAGACGGTAAATTTTGAAAAAGGAATCATGCTAAAAATGTGGAAATAAGGAACAAAATTTCAATACGTCACTTGTTTACTCATCAATTTCAATTTTCAATTTTCAATTTCTGCAGAGCACATAATGACAGATTTTCATAAATAATCAGCCTTACTTCTATAGCATCATGGTTCCAGCAGCACTATATCTGTTTGGAATTTGGGAAAGATTTCAGTATCCCATACATCAATGACACTAAAGTACAACTCTCACTGGTCTATCTACAGTAAAATCTGTACAGTATATCTGAACACCTCTCTAATCTTAACATCTCTTTTTCTCAGTTTTGTTATCTCCCATTGTTTCAAATTTAGGAAACCTTGAACTGTGAACACCTGCTAATCTGAACATTTCAGGCATGCCGTCCCATTGGTGTTTGGATTAGACTGTAGACAGGTTTTACTGACATTCATTGTGTATAAACATCAAGTGCTTCGCTACAACTATAGGACTGTTTATGGTTTTACTGACATATACTAACTTATCACTCCACATTCCTTCAGGGTGCCACAGACTTGGAGATTTCCTAGAGGCAGTAAAGAAGGATGCAGCCAAGGCCTGTAGAGTGTACAAGGTGAATTGTGAGGACCATCAATATGGCCATAGTTGTTACAAATATGGTAACTACCTTGCCACAGGGAAAGGTGAGCTTATAAGAAAGTTCTTGCCAATTTGATTGATACCCTTTTCAACAACTTGAATATATCTTTTAATGAGAGATAATTATTTTATTTCGGTTATATTCATTTTGAATATTTAGTCAGAAAATTTAAAGCATCAGATTATATGGATATTACATTTAAAGTTAACAATCTGCTTTGAATAGTACATTTGAGATCATAAAGATGCAACTATGTATAATTCTCTAAGTGTGGTTCTTCAGCTGGTGTGGTTAAGTAATGGGAATTAAGCAGTTATGCAACAGGGCCATATGTTATAGTTCCACTCATTTTTTAATAATAGGTACAGTAGAAATGAAGAATTATTAACTACATGAGATTGAATGTTTCAAAAAGATGGCAGAGCAATCAACCTATTTATGTATCTTCACTTCTTATTGATCTACAATACTGCCATCTTTATATTGGTTTAGAACTTTAAAATGGTAAGGATCCTTCTGTTTCAGGTGGAGTTACAAAGGATGACAAAGCTGCCTATGAAAGTTACAAAACAGGATGTGACAGCAAATATTGGCCAGCCTGTCATAATGCTGCCCAAATCCTAGCCTCAGGGAAAGCAACAGACAAGCGAGAATATGAAAAAGCTGCTGAATTGTATAAAGTTGCATGCGATAATGATCTATCTGAGAGTTGCTATTACTTAGGTTCGTACTACATTGTTGGTAAAGAGGGACTGCCTCAGAATTTCAAGGAGGGTTTTAAGTATTCAAAACAAGCATGTGATTTAGGTCATATACCAGCCTGTATTAATATTAGCATGATGTATAAGAATGGACATGGTGTAGAAAAAGATCAGGAAAAATCAAAGTTATATTCTCAAAAAGCTAAAGATCTCCGTGAACAGATTGCTAATCCAGAACCAGCCATAACATTTGGTGAGACTTCTTGAAACCCTTATATAGTAGTAATTATAGTATTTATATAGTATGATATGCATTGGTGCCAATTATTACTGTTAGTAGCTGATGTTATACAAATCATGTAATTTTCACAAGAATATAAAAATGATTAATAAAATAAGATGTCTTGTAAGTTTGTTGTTTTTCAATATAAGTTCATTGCTGGCTTCAAAAGGAGTGTGTTCAAGGAAAATATAACAGACTCATGTTTAGATATATAAAGGTATAATTTGTGGCTCAATTCATCCTTAAAGCCCAAGGACTCAATCGTAGGATGATTTACGGGGTAGCTACAAAAGTCTTTCTGGACTGAATGAGTGCATCCTCGGAGCACAGGGCTCCAAATTCAGAATATCTTTTTCCTCTCCTTTGGACGGATTCTGGACACATGCTGAGGAGGATGGAATGAGTCTAGGATACAAGAGATAGGTGGATTAAATCATCCACAATTTATTGAATCATGGGATTCTGTACAGTATCACTAATTTAATGCTTTCGCTAGTAATTTTCTTTGCAAGGATTTCAAAGGTTAAATGATCAAAACTAGGTCAACACTAACCATTTGACATTCGACCTATTTGTGAATATAAAACCACTCCAAACCAATCCGTGCTGATAAAAAGTCTCAATTTCTCTTATAATTTTGACAAGAATCAATGTACCTGTATGGGGGCTTGTGTAGAAAAAGGATTAAAAATACTTTTTTTCCACAAACAACTAACCTGAGATGGATATATATTAAACATCGTTGAAACTCTGAAAAACCTGTGTATATTGAACATTTTTGTCAAGAAAAAACGTTCAGTATTGGTAGGTGTTCACTGCAGCCAGGAATTGATTTTGTAACAGTTTGCCTTACATGGCGACGGAATGTTCAGTTTAATTCATAATTTTTGGTCATATAAACCCCTTTAGCTTCTGTATTCAGTTATCACAAGAAATAAAATAATGTTCTGGAAAACTCTTAGCGTTATTATGAATTCATTGATTGCTCAATTATACTTATTACTGTCATTTTTATTCTAATTCAATATTTTTTAAATTGATTGGGATGAGAAAAAGATTCAATTGGGACATACATCGTAGACCTTTTCTTTGAAGAATTTATGCTTAATGTAAAGCAGAAACTAGTGCTCAAGGAACATACTGTAAAGTCATTCCTACATGTTCTAGCTGCTATACCAAACGGAGTCTCATATATTGGCAATCCTGTTTGCACTTAAGCTCCATCCCCGTAAGTAATTAGGATTGGTGAGTGATGAAGCCAATAAAAAACGTCCAAATGATATATATCATGCCTGATTAAACAAATTAATAATACTTTGACTAAACCTGTGTATTTGTTGCTCATCCTGGCTTCACTGTCAATAGTGGCTCTGCAAATTGAATTACGAAATTAGATCCAACCCGAGTAGGCAATGAGGATCTCAGGTGGAATCTCATTTGGGAAGATTGAAAGAAACGGGGCCATAAAACAACCATGAAGTAGTTAGAACATAAGAACAAGAAATTATAAAACAGGGCTATAGAACAATTATGAAATATTTAGAATAGGACTGATTAGAACAGGGCTATTGAACAGTCGTGGCTAAAACAAGGCTATTGAACAATTATGTCGTTGTAAGAAAAGGGGTGGTAAGACCAGGGCTATAGAACAATTATGGAATTGATAGAACAGGGCTAGTTAGACCAAGTATGACTTGGCTAATTATAACAGGGCTATATATCAATAATGATCATAACTAGAACAGGGATATAGAACAATTATGAAGTATTTAGAACAGGGTTCATTGACATCTCCTCCATAAGATTGGCAAGCCTAACTCCCTCATTGAACTACGTGTTAAAGCCTCTTTATGTTTGAATTTTTATTTACATAACCTGTGAAGAAAGTACTTATAATATTGATGGAAATGTAACTTGACTTCATTTCCAATGCCTTCAAAGGATTGGTATCGATATGGTGAATACATGAAGTTCAACAATGTTTTTCTCTCCAACCAATTATTGTATTGTATTGTATTGTATTGTATTGTATATCTTTATTGCCCATAATAAAATGGAGATACAATTTATATTGAAAACATTCTGTTAAAAAACACGGCGCTTTATGTTATGTTCACTGATTGACAACAATTTAATGCGAAAATAATTTACATATATTTTATATAACTGTTTTTGTTAACATTTTTTGGTTTTTAGTGCAATTGTTTTTTGTTCCTTTTTACCAATTCTTTAGAATTAAATAAAATATCTTTCCGAAGCTTGTTGGAACAATACTGCATATAAAACATTTTCTCAGTTCTCTCAATATTATATAGTTATACAAAGGAAATTTTGGTTTATTTAAGAAAAAGTATTCAAAAATTTAAAACAAAAACCCCCAAATAGATAAAAATTAAGATAAACCTTTTATTTCATTAACAAGATACTTTTTTGAATTAACCAATCTTTCATTTATACAATTACAATATTGAGAGACCTATACACGTTGTGTTTATGTCATTTTGTTCCAATGAGGTTCGGATAGATGTTTCATTTCATTCCGAACGTATGATACCAAGAACAAAATAAGTGTCTGATGTGTTTTCTAAACAATATAGAGAAATGTATATATATTTATTTCAAATAATACTATTTCTTACAAAAGACGACCATTAAGTTGACAATGTGTAAAATTTTCAGAATTGTTTGAAGACTGGTTTGAGAGAAACGTGTGTTCAAAAAGTTCACCATACATATCGATACCCATCCTTTTCCCAATTTTTTTCCTCAATTACAATAGGTCGAAAATTGATGATAAATTTGATGAATTTTTGAAAATCGTCATTCCCATTCATCACTTTTGGGGAAATAGATTAGATAATTTTCTACGATAACCTATTTAAAAGCTAACAGTTCAGCTATTTTCACACCACCTCCATCCATTCAGCCATTTTGCGACAGCCATACTATTAACCCCTGATTACGTATCAAAACATGCAGTTTCGATTCGAACTGAATCTCATCCAGGATGTGGTTCACATCACAGAACTCTTTTATGTAAATGAAATATTTGATTACAAGCCGCACCCATTCAATCTTCAACATGCTATTGCTATTGGGTTATGCATTTCAACTCCACGATGAAGAAGCTACCATTTCTTTGGAGTAATTAGTAATACTTGGAAATGTGTGATAGTTAGTAGCTGTCAGTTGGGATGGTTCATTTCCTACGAAATCAAATGTAGACGATTACGAACTACATTCAGGAATATCACGTATTTAAAGACGACACACCGACACCTGTATTTGTTAGTGGCAAAGGAAAAAACAAGACGCCAAGCAAACATCTCCAGCCGGCATCTTAAAAGTGTGTATGTAACGGGTTGTTACCAGACCAAATATGTAGCCGTGATCATATTTGGAAATATGAGATTGGAATGGGAAATTATTGAATTTAAAAACTTTTTAATGCCAATTTATACAACATCTGTTTTCGTCAAATGGATACATTTTTAAAGCTATGGCACCGCCGAGCTCGTGGACATGCAGTCGTGTAATAATCAATTTAGAAAAAGACTAGATTTCAAGGAAAGTTGAAGTCAATTGAAACAACTTATATTTGTTTTTAGGTTAATCACCATGACCATATTATAGATGCGGACATCAACCCATAATGGACCCGAATCCCAACTGAAACTGTCAACAATGATGGAACTTTATTGATAGCAGATTGGACAAGTAAATCCCCGAGTGAATGTAACTGCTTCGGTAAAACTTTCACCTCATTTACACTTAGTTTGTGAAGGAGTATATCTAAAATGGGTGTTAGGTTGTCAAGGATCGGGGCGATTGTGCCCCAAGGTTCTACTGCAGAGGTGATATCAATGTCAAGTGAGGTTAGCATGGTGAGCTCCGCACTCGAGAGACCTAGTAAGTAACTGTCCGTTTTAGATATGTATCTCGAGAAATGGTTTATCCTTACATTTATATTTCATACTTATTGTTTTATTGATGTTTCACATTTCCAAGGTTGACTAGGCTACCCTGGGACATCCTTTGTCCAAGGATATGTCACTTCCTCCATTAAGGAATAAATGAAGACATTTGAATTTTCAGAATGACCCTGGGACCATTGTCTGACTTTTCGGCTACTCTTTGATTACTATGATACTTCATTATTTACAAATCAATATGCTTCAACTGTATCTGTATGGTCACTCACTGCTGGTCATGAGACATTTTAGCCCACTCATTATTGAATATAAAACAACTCATTATCGATCAATCATTCACTAATTATCATTAGTTCACTCACTACTGATTATAAAACGACTAATTACTGAACATGCGACCACGCATTACTGATAATTAGACCAATGATTACTAATTCTCAAGCCACTCATTGCTGATCATTAACTGCTCATTAGACCACTCTACTGTTTATTACGTCATTCATTTTACTGATACAAACCAGTTAAAAGTAATCATAAGACCGTTCATTACCCTTGTCAATTTCCAGGTTCTCCCTTTTTCCCTGCTAATGGGACCACTGGTGATTAGTAGATCGCAGTCGACTAATTATTCGACAACTTATTACTGTTCACCAATTAATGATCATTAATGAATCGCCCATTAACACTGATTATTAGAAAGAACCATTAATACGATTACTCATTAATGATAAGCATACTTAAAGCCCAGTATACACCAAGGGGCAAAATCCCACTTGCCCCATCGAGTCCCATCTTGCCCCATCGAATCCCAACTTGCCCCATCGAATCCCACGAAGTCCCATGGGACCTCGATGACTTTGCCCCATCGTGCCCCATGGAGTCCCATCGAGCCCCATGGAGTCCCATCAAATCCCACCGTGCCCCATTGGTGTATGTTGGGCTTCACACAACATGTCATATGATCGAAAATTCCACGATGCCCGATGGAAAGAATGAACATGTTCATTCTCGATGGGGCAAGATGGGACTCCGTGAGATTTTGCCCCATCTTGCCCCATTGGATCCCACCGAGTCCCACGTGGGACCTCATGGGACCTCATGTCACTCGATGGGGGCAAGATGGGGCAGAATCCGACGGAGTCCCACGGACTCCATGGGGCAAAATCCCAAGAAGTCCCACGAGGTCCCACGGCGTTAAGTCTATGGAGGTCTCAACTTGCCCCATTGGCGTATACCGGGCTTTACCAATTTCTGACTAATAAGTAGTAAGATCTAAATTGGTTAATGAAACACAGAATGAAATCATTTTTATCAAACAGACATCAAAGCTGTAATTGTTTCTCTGGCAGGTATCGCAAGAAGACTGTGCAATGCAAATCCAATCACAAAACGAGGACGACAGCTTCAAATGGCGAAGATGTTATTGATCCCAATGATACCGATCCTTGGCCTCATCATTCAGACCTCACTGACGCTGAGTGACGTGGTGACGCATAACAACAAGCTCGTTGTTGTTGGCAACAACGTGGATAGGGCACAAGAGTTGGGTAATCACAATATTGCATTGCTCTTATTAACTGCGACCTCGAGAATATTTAGGCTTGAGGATGGTGTTTCGGGTGTGACACATTTTTAAACTTAATTTATAATCCAAATAGACACAAAAGAAAAAAGACCTTTACAGTCATGCATGATTCTACATAAAAACAGTTCTGACCTGTAAACATATAGTATAAGTAGCAATTAGTGGTCACGGCGGGTATGAGCTATCTTTTGATCAAAACCAAAATCCGAACAAATTGTCCGAATTATTTTTGATAATTAGTAGGTTAATTAGTACTATGCTGAATATTCATCAACTGGTCGATAAACTTCATTTTGCCGCACACAACTTTCAGGTAGCTTGATCCATAGTCTCCAAAGAGAACGCACAGAAGCAACTCTCTTCGTAAACACCCCTGAGGACAATCTAGCGCATCATAACGTTCGAGTTCTTGACACAGCATTTCTGGCTACTGACAATGTCCTAGCCAAGCTCAAAGAATGGAACATCTACGGTACATCGGACCCAAACTTTGCCTCACGAAGGAACTTCGAAGAACTTTTAAAACTCAGTAGAAGGCAAATAGAAAAAGGGCGATGGTCAGGTCGTGAGACATTTGCATTCTATGTAAATACAAACGCCATATTGATGCGTTCTATGACTAAGGTTGTTTACAAAACTGAACATACTCGTCTCTGGAAGTTATTGTTAGCGTATACAATGGCGATACAGGCCAGTGAAAACATCGCCTGTGAGACTGCACTTGGTGAGGAGTTCTTCACGAATGGAACATTGGGAAAGAATGAATCCTACCAATACTTAAAATATGTAGCCCTGGGAAAAGATGTGTTGAAGACAATGCAACAATACTCGACGATTGCTAAACAACTATATGCAAATCTCTATCTGGTGCACAAAACAAATGTAGAGATAACTGAAAGACAACGAGGCATCATTCTGAACAAAGTCACATCTAAAATCCACGAAAGAGAAGTGAATGCAACGGTTACGAGAGAACCAATTGAAGCACAAAACAATGCTACAAGCGAGACAAATGGAACAAATGACAATGAAGTCCCGGTCAGTGGAGAAATTGGTGGTCAGAATCTCGACTTTTCTTTTAACATAACTGAATTGGACCTGTGGATAGATACGATGAACAACTATACAGATATCATCAGCATGATTCAGAACAAGCTCCATGACGCCATTGACGCGTTCATATTTCGTGATATAGATGGCGCCAAGAATGAAGTTGTCGCTTCAGTCGTTATCCTTGTTATAATCCTCATAATTACGCCATTGATCTTCTTCTCAATCCAGCGGTTGACGTGCACGATTCAGGACTACGCCATCGGTCTATCTAGCAAGACAAACGAGTTAAAAAGAGAAAAGAAACGTAGTGATAATCTGTTATACCAGATGTTACCAAAGTCAGTAGCCTTGCAATTGAAAACGTCGTCAACGGTACCTGCCGAGTCGTACCATTCGGTCACCATATACTTCAGTGACGTCGTGGGATTTACGTTCTTGTCTGCCCAAAGTACTCCAATGCAGGTGAGTCTATCACGCTGCCTTTGGCTCCTAAATTCGTTATCAAATACGTTAGCCTGGCGCACATTTCATCTTTATTTGATAGGACCTCCTCCCCTTTTACACCGGCCTTCTTTAAAAGAGGGCTTCATATACATGCACGCAGCTCTAAATTGTAAAATTAAAAATTGATTTTAGAAATATATCATACTTTCCAGGTTGTTAATTTCTTGAACGCTCTCTACCATTTCTTTGACTTTAAGATAGACCAGTATGACGTCTACAAAGTTGAGACTATAGGGGATGCTTACATGGTAGCATCGGGTCTACCACAACGTAATGGTAATATCCACATACATATATTCTTCATTCCTTTATTCCCTCATGCTATTACATGTAGTTCTGACTTGGAATTCCCAAAAATAGTGGCGCTTCTTGGTGAGATGCACCGATATGAGTTATGAACGTTTCTTAATATCTCGAATTTAGGTAAGCGCCATGTTGGAGAAATAGCATCACTCTCAATAGATCTTCTTGAGGGAATCATCAACTTCAAAATACCACATATGCCCAACGAGCGTCTCAAACTTAGAATAGGACTACATACGGGTAATTAAGTCACGAGAAAAACAATATATCTCCATTAATTTTTCTAAAAATGGTCAAAACAGTGTTGTTACCGAACCTTTTAAATCAACACTGTTTTTGTAAATATGTTCCTTTGTAGTTATAATTTTTGTATATTAAGATGATGTAATTTTCTATGTTTGCTCTCCCTTGTGGAGGAATAAAAGATTTACAATTACAATATAATACAATACAATACAATTGCATCTTATAAAATGTTTAAAACGTTTTGAATTTCCGATCTCGTGTTTAGCTGCATTGGTTTAGCTGTTTTGTTTGCAAAGAAATTAAATGCATCGTTTCACTTGTTGATTGCCGATTTACCAACATAATGAATGTGCAACATTATTTCCAACATTCAAGGCCCTGTGGTTGCTGGAGTGGTCGGAAGCAAAATGCCGCGATACTGTCTGTTTGGAGACACCGTCAATATAGCCTCACGCATGGAGTCCAATGGTTTGCGTAAGTAAATTTCAATTTTCCTCCAGTTCAGTAATCAGTAATTATGTAAAACATATCTGCATTTAATTTAGACGTTGTTTCATGGCCGGGATTCATAGTTTGGAATATTCTTTTTCGTTTTACCTTCAGTATTTTCAGTTATTTCTTTTTCTTGTTGTGTTTTGTTATATACTGTTTGGTCTTTCTCCTTTCAATACTTGTGCTTGTACATACTTACCATATGTGCGTCAATTATAAAGCACGACGGCAGAGTATCGGTTTTTTCAATATCAGTTTTCAATATAATCTTGCATTAATTCCTTCAATAAACTAAAACGACAACAGTTCCATCTTTCTGTCATCCCATCAAATGAACTATAATATCACATTGGTTATCATTTTAGCACTAAAAATCCACGTCAGCTCCCAGGCCAAGCGTGCTCTTGATAAACTTGGTGGATACAGGACAGAACCACGAGGCAAGGTGGATATAAAGGTGGGTAGAGTCGATCCGTCTAGTTAAGACTCTGTAACTCTCAGTGCTTTCAGTCAAGGGGGAGGGGTGCGATAGCGATTTGTTTTGAATTTTAGAAAAATTGATGTAACAATTGATGTTCATAATCGAGCATATCGCTAACTTAACTTGCTTCAACACACTAACATTATATATAGATAAGTAATATCTCCGGTAGACAATTGCAATTTTGGTACCTGGATGAACATTATTGTATTGAATTTCGTATTATGAGTGAATACCAATTATTTCTAGGGCAAGGGGCAGATGGAGACCCATTGGTTGACAGAGAAGTTGGAAGACGCAATCAAGAGCCGTTCTGAACGACCAGGTGCGCTACAACGTGGCATACCCAGGGGTTCGAGGGGCGGCTCACTTTTCCCTGGCGCAAGCACGTTAACCAGTAGGATTTGAACAGTTATATGAAATATACTCGGCAAGTGACTTATGGAGCAATTAGGGAGGTTAACTTTCCATCGCCTTTCACGTAAAAGTAAACGTATAATGGGGAGGTTAAGCTACACGGTTTTGAAAAAACGTGTACGTGAGTATGTAGAATTATTGTCCTCTGTGGATCACTTCTCCAATTTGTAGTGTTTACTTGACCGATTGAGTTTAAAGGTATACGGAAAATAATTGTAATTAGGTCCCTTGAAAAGTGAATTGAGAGCTGAACATGAATCCCCAGGTGCCGAAATATTACACGTTCACGAAGTGGTTTTCTTAATCCATGTAGCTTAACCTTCCTTATATCACCAGGAACAGCTGCTTCTTCGATGCACGATAATGGAGATAAAGGGAAGGGTATAACTAAGTCCCAGGGACAATATCCCAAGGACTTACAATATTACACGTTCCCATCCAGGTTCTCCAAAATATAATGTAACTTGACCTTTCTGATATAAACGGGACCTGTCTAATGTGAACTTAGTGGTTTCGATTGTGATTAGAACCACGTAGAAATTATTAAAAGTACACGAATCTGAACACTTCAGACTATGATTGATGTATTGTAACTTACACGTATATATATATAAATAATACACAAATAAACAGAAAATTCAAGTGTCTCAATATCGAAAATTTCCTAAGCATTAGTTAAACTCACATACGAGGAATAAGGACACCTGTGCCTAATGACATGGTGTCTAGATTTGTCCAAATAGTCGAAGTAATTTAGATTCAGATGGCTTGCAAGCCGACGTCCGAGACGACGCAATTTTTCTTTGTTAGATCTTGTAGCGGAAGTCAGCATTTGTTCGTCAACTTGAAAACCATTTAGGGTAACATTGTAATACATTTCCCCACTTCCACTTTTCTCCCCCTTTAATCGGATGTAAATGTTGTGATTGTGTCCCTGGTAAACCAGACGATCGCCACGGTAGAATTCGTACGTTGAATTATTGATATCCAAAAGCAGCGTCCGTTCCTCTTTGTAATACAGAGTTATGCTGGTCAAGGCCAAGAAGCCGATCACAAAATATAACAAAGTTTCTCCAAGTTCTATTCCATTTGTGGCATACAATATTATAGCCGTCAATCCTAGGGCAAATGTACTTACTAATCCAAAGATAAATTTCACGGATCGTACCTTCAACCGAAACAAATTTGTGGCAGTTTCTTCGAATGGAAAGTATGGGTTCTGATTTAGCTTCTTTTTAAAAGCCTCGTCCGGTTTCTCCAAGATACTGAAGTTGTAAGAACCAAATATTCCTACGACCATTTTGCATAAATGTTAAAAGACGTAGCTGTCGCCATGAAACGAAGATGTTATCAAATTCTCCTGGTTTTCAACCCTGTTTTTCTCTCAGTTTTTTTTTATTGATTCACGTTACCCTGTCAACCATGTATAAAGTGACGTCATGAGGATACAAAACCTCATATACGTAATTTATTCCATAACTTGAACAGTAGTTCTATTTGCGATCATCCAAAACTATCTGCCAAATTAATGTTATTATTTTCGGCATATTTCCATTTTGAAGTTCTATGATAATTGTGATGCGGGGGTTCCAGAAGAGAAGTTGTCCGTGGTCTGAATTCACCAAGATCGAAGCTACTGTTACTGTTTAAAGCTGAGGGTGAGCGTGGGGGACTTTTGGCCTCGAGCCACGCGTTTCTAGTCCATGAACCACTTTTAGATAACTTGGCGCCACCTGGTGGCGTGGGTGCATTTGAGGCAGACATTTGGCGCATATCTGCCCTAATACCCAGGAATTGTCTAAGAAGATCTCTGTCTTGTCGTTTGATAGCCATCTGAAATTACAAAAAATAAATCTATTAAAATTCATAGCATACATTTTGTAAATTTGAAATGCAAATATGAAGAAATCAAAAGTCTCTTGTTTGATGAAAACACAATATGAAATTCTGTGCCAAAGGCTGATGTGAAAAAGTCAGTCAACTCCAATGGGTATCGAACCCACAGCCCCTTGGATACTCGTTGTTGAACCACAAAATCACGTTATACAGTTATAAAGATTTTGTAGGACTAATTCAGAATTACTTAATAGTCTCTAATATAATCATTGGAAGTTATTTATAATTTGTTATAATGTTTTTGTTTGTACGTAGTTTATCCTAGTAACCTCATTTATATATCAAAGAGCAGGGCACGACTTCATTGAATTGATAACGGTATCAACGAAACTGAATTGTACTGACATGATAAATATACCAGGCGTATATCTTGGTATAAACTGTTTTATTTCAGAAACAACACCAACAAATAACAAGTACCTGTTACTTGTTTACCATTTTTTAACTTTGAAAAAATGTGAATCGATACTTCAACCAATCTTATACAATGCAACTCGTGTATGATATCATCGATTAATCATGATGTTGTTAACTATTAGATGTAGTCATTGTTTGTTGGGAGGGTATACTTATCATCCCTGGTTTTGTTGATCGTGAAATATCGAGAGGTTTTACGAGGGTTATAATCGTAAATAAAACAACGTGGCAATGAAATTGAAAAATAGATATATACTTCGTATAGCACTTCAGTTAAGATAAAGATGTCAGAATCAGTTCATAAAACGCTTTTTTGTGCTAATCTAGTCTGCAGACTTCCAACATTAACGTCAGCAGTAATCAATTACCACAAGAGCAGTTATAAATCCAGCACTAGGATCATCTTCGATCAACGAGAATTCAGATGATATGCAGAATTAAAACAACATAATTATTGGTTACCCCTCGTATGATTGAAATAACAATGGAATAACAACGTATTCTTTCAAACATTCCCTCACAAATGAAAAATGGTTCTGGTAATCGCTTTTGTTTTGTTTTTATTATAGATCTAGATACGGTAAAAAATGTTGGTCTTAAAAGTCATTTACTTTGTCGACCTACATTGTCAATCTTAAAAAATCTTGAAAGTGAAACATTATCTAACAGAGATTTTTGTTGTAATACAGGAGAAAATTTCGAGTTCGATTATTATTTTGATCCAATTTTACAGAAAAGAGATCTACACTTATAAAACATGAGGATTAAATTCCAACGTATGACCCGAATTTTTCAGGTCATCAATTGTTATCTTCAGATTGGAATGGTTATCAAGGCACATTTTTGGGAATGAACTAAAATCAGAATTAAATTCATTTTAAACTAATGTTGGTGAAATAGAGACATGATGTTTTTAACCTACGTGTCACGATATGTAACATTAATTGTAGCTATTGATGCAAGTTTTTGTAACAGCGTCCCTGTAGTGTTGATCTCAATAAATATTATTTTCCTTCTTGACGATAAAACCCCACCTCACAAATATATGTCAGCAAATTATTTGAAAAATTGTCAATGCTTTCAAAAATAAGTCCAAAAGTCCATTGGTCATGATCATTCGCGCATTCATATCAACTTATCCAATGACGTCATTATTGTGCTTAACATCTCTTCCAGGATTTAGCACAGCAGCGCATGTTTTCAACTGATCGATCAGATTGACAACAAAGAAGATAACCACCGTTACCAAACCTCAAGTCCACCACCGAACCAAACTATTTCCTTTTTGGAATCTAAATATCACCTTTATTGTGAAATTTAATCATTTTTCAAGTTGACTCATTTAATACTTGTTTAAGATGTTAATAAAGTGGAACAATGTTGATTAAAAATGTTTGAGATATTTTTAAACTTGGCTGCAATGTTATCAGATAATCTTGGAAATAAATTGAAATAGATGCCAAGGTCTATAAATACGCATGCAGTATGCTTTGAAGATAATGGTACTTAAAGTTGTACACTGACTTGGGCGATAGTTTATTTGAAGGTCAATTGATATCCTCGTTTATCTTCCATTTATCTTCCGCGATTTGTTTTTATTCAGTATTTCAAATCTCTCCCAATAAAAGTAGTATGCACATCAAATAAATTGTGCATCATTCAATAATACATCCAAATGTTGAAACACTTTAACAGTTTGACCACCCCGTGCATAGTTCAGGTCAACCTCATATTGTATTTATATTTCAAATATTTTACATATGATTACAACGAGGTAGATAATGCCATATGTTTTAATCAGTCAAGAAAAAGCAAATTCACTTTGTGAATATATGATTTTATTGTTACTTTATAGGTCTATTTATATAATGGAATTTATGAGACATTAATGAAGATAATGTATTTGTTGTTAGATCGGGCCACGTGTAAACAAAATAGTTGTTCTATTATGATTTATATCATTGTCTCCCGCAGGACAAACGTCTAAAACAGTCTCCCTTCTCTTTTGGGGAAGTCAAATTCGCATGTACTTGCTTCGTATGACGCGAACGACCGGATATTGTTTATCTATACATCAATTCACTTACCATGTTAACACGACTTTTGAATTAGAAATTTTCATGAATCTAGAGTCATGCTGCACACTTCAAGTTGAAAACATTAAATTGAATCTCAATAGCCAATTTGAACGATATATACCCACGCTGTCACCAAAGAAGTACCTTTGAAAAGACACTTTAAATGTGGTGACTTTTCTTTTGAAAATGTTCTTTCAATTATAATCCATTTACATTACTTTTTTTTAATGAACTCGATTAACCAACAAAAATCTTTATCACGAGAAGCAAGTACTATATGAAGTAGGTACTACTACTACAATTGCAAAAACATTATATGAATGTTTCAGAACAACACAAAAGCATGTATAAACATGTAATGAGAAAATGTTCAAGTTCAAGACCACACAATAGTATCTTAAGAAACTTACAATTTCTTGCTTAATCCATTGTACGGCAGTAGCCATGTCCTCCAGCCGTTTTGTTACACTATCGTCGTCAGTCATATCATTACTAGCGTGGATGACACCATTCATTCCGTTCAACCTTTGATTCTTTGGTTTGTACCTTTCTGGCAACGTTACTTTTACAGTAGTGTCTTCAAGCGGAATGTATTTATTTCTGTCCATTGTGGTTGATTAAAATTGAAGACACATCCACTAAATTTCTAGTCGTTTTAAAAAATCTTCGAATTCATGTTTGTATTTAACGTGTGTTGTAGGAGGTCCGATTAAGAAATACAACTTGGTAATCCGTGTTTAGTCAGTCCAATAGACTCTTCTAAAGTTGACGTTTCACCTTTGTTCCTTTTGGTATTTTCTTGATCAAACATCTGCCTTTATTTCAAGTATTTATTCTTCATTCAGTACTCTTTTTGATTTGTTTACAATGTATGTATGCAGTACATGCGAATTGAAGCTGCATCAATTCAGAAGTTGGTAACCTTATGCGAAACCAGATGATTGAAAAGCTTACCGGAGCAAGTTCTAAACAGCGAAAAGTTCCTATGTTGTTTCAAATTTTCAGCTTGTGATTCTAAATCATTCACAATTAAACCGTATTTTTATTTGATTTTAATTTCCTACTTAAATGTAAAAAGGTACTAATTACGTTTTTTTGAAAATAAGTGCATTTATGTTGACTTCCTTAATCCAACGATGAGGTAACGGATGAACAAATGATTCAAGTGCGTATACACTATGAGGAAGTCGTTCCAGGCTGCGCCCTTGAATAACACATACTATATCTCCTTTCTAAATTTATTTGTTTGATCATTTCCTTGTCTGGTTTTGATGATGGATTTATTCAACTGGGTTCATATCCGTTAATAGATCATCATTTCTCAGGGCTCCGTGCCCTCTGTTGTTTTTAAGTACAGGTACTTGATGCCTACTGGGTTTAGGTAAAGACTATGAAGTAGCTTTGCTATGCTAAAATGTCATGTTTTGTCACATTTGTGTGTTTACAAATAGATGTTTTAGTTGAAACTTTCTTCAACGAGTTGGTGTACATTTGTGCGTAAACAAACTACTGAGAGGTTTATAACTATTCAGAGCTTTGCTTTTATATCTCAAATCTGCCTCTGTGTGTCACGACATACACAGTGGTCACGTGATTTATATCTTTGCACTTATAATTTTAGAAAAGTTTATACATTGATGTACATATCTGAGAAAAGAGAGAATTTTAAAACTTGAAAAATGAGTCAAAATCACTAAATTAATAACTCGTAAAAACGTTTTCAAATTCTTGTCAAATATGACTTTCACATTAAAGGCATACATCAGTATACAATTAAACAAAGTCGCTTTTGCTGGTAAACTCACGCATACTATTGGGCTCGGACCCGTAGCCATCTTTTGCCAAGGGGAGGGTGACTTTTCAAAATTAATCATGGGGATTCACATTTAACATCTTTGGCCCAAAATCATTAGGAAAGTGCTCAAAATAGTGAGAAACTGCATGATTTTGAAAGAAGGTGATGGGGGTGTTATAGCAAAGACTACACTCCCCTCCATATAAGTTTGGCAACCTTTTTTCCCCATTGGACTATGTATTAAAGCCTCTTTACGTTTGAATTTTTGTTTACTTAACCGGCGATGAAATAACGTATAATATTGATGAAAACGTAACTTGACTTTATTTCCAATACCTCCAAATTTTCTCAATTTTTTTCCTCAATTACAATAGGTCGAAAATTGATGATAAATTTGATGAATTTTTGAAAATCGTCATTCCCATGTAATCCAATGGGAAATGGAGGGTTCGGGGCAAATTAGAAATCAGGATATCTTTTCAGTAAAAGATTCAGCAAAAAATATTTTTATATAGAAAATTGAATTGTCTAACTTTTTTGAACACTAAGTGTTTAGTTTATTTGATGAATATTAAAGTTACAGCGCTTCAAATTCATTTTTGAAAATACTTTTTCGCTTCCTGTGTTATTTCAATGGGAGAGGTTTTTTGAAAAACAATTTTGACTTTAAAGCCCTATAACTTTGTTGAACCTGAAGAAACATATCAATTTTTTGTTAAATAAAGTTAGCAAATTCAATTGCCTGCCTAACTCGTATTTTTTGCAAGGACTCGGATGGATGGATATTCTGTCATATGACTTGCGACAAACCTACCATTTCCCATTGGTTAACATGGGAATGTCGATTTTCAAAAAGTCATCAAATTTATCATCAATTTTCGACCTATTGTAACTGAGGAAAAAAATTGAGAAAATTTGGAGGTATTGGAATTAAAGTCAAATTACGTTTCCATCAATAGTATAGTACCCCACACACAATTTTGTCGCCTACTTTGATGTGTTGTAGAAAAATATCCAATTTCTTGAGATTTTATGAGATGCTAGCTACTGGAAAGGATTTTTTAATCGAGTGAGACAGTAGGAAATGCTGTAGTGGTAGGATGGGATAGAAATCCAAGCAGGGATGTGTTTCAGTGCCCTGATAAACCATTTTAGACTTAAAGCCAACAAATCATATGATACATGCATCTTGAAAGTATTAAAAGGGGTCTTCACTCTTAAACAATAATAAAACCACACTTACATTATATTCCTGTTTAGGAGTTAAACATCTCCAACACATAGTAACAATATCTTAAGAGAGCAGACAAACCATAGGTAATGCAATAAGTTTGTAATCAAAATGTAATCAAAATGTTTTAAACTCTCTTTAAAACTGCAAAACTGGAAATTTTCGTCGAATTTTGTTGAAACATGAATATTTTAAAATTGCTTGTTTTTCGTCAATATTACTTAAATTTCCAAATAAAAAAATTTGAGTGTCACAAAATGTTTCAAGTTTACGTATGCCAAATTTTATAAGCAAACTTTTTTTAGAGTGTATTCTGGTATGTTACCCCCCTATCACACCAAACTCGTTCTTACCCGTTCTTGCCAGTCCTACGAAAACGTCGTAAAACGGGCTCAATCTGGCTGTGGTCGGGAAATGTGTCTGAAATAATTAGCTTCTTCGTTCTTAAACAGTCTTCAATACGTCCTTCTCGTTCGCAGTTCGTTCAGGTCGCACCACGTCGGTGTGCAACGTAGTAGAACGCGTCCCTTAGTCTAGAAGGTCAACATGACCTGTTTACAGAACGTTATGGTCGCCATCGAATTTTGAATCGATTCAAAATTCTAAAATCACATTCCCGTCTGAGAACGATCATAAAGTTCGTAAATAGACCTTAGAAAGTTGCAGCTACGTTCATTCCGTTCGCACACAGTTTTGAAGAACGCAGTGGCAACTTGTTTGGTGTGATAGCTATAATTTTGCTAACTCGTTCATAAGCAGTGTTAAATACGTTCTCAATCAGTTTAAACCCGTTTGCAATTAGTTCCACCTCGTTCTCACCACGTCCTCAGACAATTCAACTCGTTGTTAAAACGTCCCTCGTAGGATTGAAGTACGACGGTTCCGTTCGTAGTACGTCCAGCTCGTCGTTAGTACGTTGTCACTCGTTCTAATTGTAGAACGTGACGACCACGAGAACATTTTGAGCATTGTCTAAGTTCTAGAGGACCTACCCGTTCGAGTACGTTCGATGAAGTTTGTTAATAGATCCCAAACGGTTCTTAGTAGGTCCAGTCCGTTCGTACACAGTTGAAGCCCGTTTTTGAGAACGTAGTGTATGTATGTATGTATGTATATATTTATTGCCCTTTATATAAAGGAGATACATGTATACAAATTATGTTAAATTGCAATTGAAAATAATCACTATTTACAAACAAACAATGTCGTTGCTTTTTAACTGACGACGACGCCTAGCTACCGCGTAGACGCACGCCGCCGACCAAGATTGGCCTAACACCTAATTGTAACGTAATTATAAAAAAGTAACTATATTTTACAAACGCTCATTGCTTTGTTGTTTGTTTTGGTTTTTTTTTGAACCAACGACGACGCCTAGCTACCGCGTAGACGAACGCCGTAGGCCTAAATCGACCTGTTACCTAACACTCTTGAGATTAATCAAAAAATGACATTATGAAGCTGCATTTTCTATAAAATTAAAAAGAAGACATAGCATATATCATCGTACCTTCCCCAAGGTCGGTACTGCAGTACTGTATGAAAGTATAGATGCTTTCAATATGTTGTAGGCTAGTAAAATAAATATACAATTTATGTTAATTAGAGGTTGGTGGTGTTGCTATATGGTGCAATTCTAAATTAGTATGTAAAGTAAATGTACATAAATATAAATACAAATATGCGAGTAAAACCAAAAATGTACAGGCTGCTTAAGAGACACAATCGTTTGTTGCAAAAACGTCAGGCTGCCGCGTTGACGTTGCAACTACCAATCAACAAAAAGAACAAGAAAGCATTGCTTATTATTGTACCTTCCCCAAGTTTAGGACTGTTCATCCATAATAGTTAGATATTAACTTAATTTCAGGGAGAGAGGATAGTCCCCTGGTCGGCTCATGTACCTCCCTTGAGGGCCACCCTCCTCCACTGAGTGAAGTTACATTAAGTGTATACGTTTGTTAGATATCGCTGACGGCACGTATATTGTTGCATGACTATACGTGCAATATCTTTTAGACACTCAAGTGTTTGTTCGTTTGTAAAATGCCATTCTTCCGTACCAATGCCAAGGAGGTTTTTAACATTCATTTGGATATCCCATTCATAACAATGAGTATTAAGTTGTTCTCTGAATATGACATATTCATTTGAAGGGCATTTAAGTAAAAAATGCTCCACATCTTCTTTTTCGTAGGTGTCGCACAATAAACATGACAGTGTTTTATTCTCGCTACCCCTATATTTGGAGTTAAGCGAATGTTCATCCATAAGTAGTTTCACCATTATTTTGCACCCAT
This sequence comes from Owenia fusiformis, assembly GCA_903813345.2. Taxonomy (NCBI): domain Eukaryota; kingdom Metazoa; phylum Annelida; class Polychaeta; order Sabellida; family Oweniidae; genus Owenia; species Owenia fusiformis. The sequence continues at coordinate 23,041,222 of CAIIXF020000001.1, read as the reverse complement.
TAAAAGCAACAGGAAAACGTCTTGCAACATTCCACCATATAACTGGCCTCAGTACCTCGAAATTACCCATTCTAAAATAGCCTAGTCCCTTGTACATGATCGATTTAAAGAATGTCGCTTGCATTTGAACCTTTGTTATTTGAGTGAACACAATGTTCTTCCACCTACTTTTGGGAATAATAGTGTTACAGTATAGCATATTTAAAATATGGTTATTCAAGTTGTATTTTCGTGATGTTTGTAGCATGCGCTCGATTGGCGAAAAAGTACAACCTCCCCTATTAATATGCAACATTTTTACAAATCTTGTGATGAACAGACATTTATATATGTTTGCGCTAGGGAGTTGCAATAAACTCCAAAGAAACATCATCCTTAGGAAGGCAATATAATATTCAACATCCATGAGGCCGATGGGTAAAGTCGAAACGGGGATACTAGCTGAGTGAGGTAGAGACTGGATTCTACGCCCTATTTCTCTCTGTGTTTTCTCTAAAACATCTATGTCTTTCTGTTGGTAGTTAATAATTTGAGCACCGTATGTCATTGTAGGAATGGAGTACGTTTTGTATATTTGACATGCGGATGTTGGGACTAGGCCTCCACAACCACTTCCAATACCGAGAAGCGCATTGTATTGTAATTTGCCCTTCTTGCATTTATCTTGTACATAATCAGAGATATTGTTATTTGTTGAAATTGGAATTCCAACATGTTTTACATAGTCAGATTTTACGATTGTGAGAACTAGTTTGGTGTGATAGTAGGGTTAACAAAATGGCCATGTTGACACTCAAACTTAATCGACCAATGTTGGACGTAACAAAATTTCCTCCATTTTTAACGTTTTTGACGGTTTGTTTCAAAACAAAAGTTATAAAAATCTCAATGGTCGAGATAGTGCTCTGTTTTCCACGAGGCTGGTGTGACTCAGTCAGCTACACATGATAAAATGTCATCACTCATCACATTTTTAAAAACATTCATGCCAAACACTGGTCACGAAAATAGTATGTCAGTGTCTATCAGTTCGGCGTAAAGGAATAACCGATCTTTTTTAGGACTGTCAATAGATGGCTTACTACTGGCGTAACACTCAGAGGAATAGATTGGACTACGTTGTTTGTTATGGAAGTTTAAGAGAATCTTTTTTGATGAAGAGAATACTAGTTGAAAATATAGTACACACAAACCAATGGAACTCATCTTTTCTCCCAAGTAGGTTTTTCGACACTTTCATGATTGATACGGGCGAGGATACGGGTAAACATGATAACCATGACATCTCGTTTCTTTCCAGATGTTTCAGGTGAAACAGAAAGATACTATGAGTATCACAATGCTATGTACTAAACAAAATGTATTGATAGGACCTGAGAGTATAAATGATAAAACAATCATCCTAAATAATATGCTATGTATTTTTAAAAGATATGTTTATTTGTGCAAATATTCTATGCTAAAGCCAACACTTAAAGATTTTATAAGTAATGTGAAGGAATATTTCATTATGGATAAACGAGTTGGCAGGGGTGATAAGTGGAGAATCATGGAAGTAAAATTAAACAAATGATACTGTGGAAAAGGTATATAATTCTTAAACAAAATTGAAACCAAAACTGTAATGCAAATGTAAGTATTCCATGTAACTGTATTGTAATTTGTGACTGCTTAACATGTTTCTTTTCTGAAATAAAAAGTAAATAATAAAAAAGTATATTTTGGTTGAGAAATTCAAAAAATATTTTTTCTTAAAGATTCTCGTATTAGACATTATCTTTTTCATTTTCTCTATCTAGTCCCTTGGAAGAGTTGGCAACCAGATAACCGAACAAGCGAGTCATGGGATAGCTGCTCCAGTCAGCAATGGATGAGGGAAACCTGCGAGTGGTCTTCCCTACCCCAACCAGTGCCAACACCCTTGTCAGTAACTCCAGGATAAGCCCCAGTTTAACAAATAAGTATGTGCGAAACATTGTCAATAATGCAAATATGACAATGCAAATTGCTTTTACATGTGCATTATACATATTTTACTGCTACAAATTTTATCTTGAATTCCTTGTAACTTTCTGTATCTCTCTCGAGTATTTCAGAAAATAATGCCAGAATTTCGAGGACCTCTAGATCCTTAATCCTGACGTGATGCTAATTTTAGGCACAAAAAGATCTAACTTCTGCATAAAAGTGGTTCATTTTGTAAACAAGGGATTAACATGACAAAATGCCACCACCTAGTTGCTCACGATATTGTGAGTTTAAATCTAAAGTCAGATTTGAACTTCCGAGATCTTGTAAATGAAAAATATATTTTTGACCTCAGGAAGGTCGAATCTCAAATCGAAATTTGAACTTCTTAGAACTTTTTGAAAGGATTGGTATCAATATGGAGAACTGAATTCAACAATGTTTTCCTCTTAAACCAATCATTGAAAACATTCTGTAAAAAACATGGTATTTACTGTAATGTTGACTGATTGACAACAATTTAATGCGAAAATTATTTAGAAATATTTTATATAACTGTTTTTGTTAAATTTTTAAATTTTTTTAGTGCAATTGTTTCCGCTCCTTTCTACCAATTCTTGAGAATGAAATAAAGTGTTTTTCCGAACCTTGTTGGAACAAAATAGCATATACAACATGTTTTTAGACCTCTCAATATTAAAGTTATACAAAGGAATTTTTGGTTGATTTTAAAAAAGTATTCAAAAAATTAAAACAAAATCCCCCCAAAATAGATAAAAATCAAGAAAAAACTTTTATTTCATTAACAAGATACTTTTTTAAAATCAACCAAAATTTCGTTTGTACAATTACAATATTGAGAGACCTAAACATGTGTTTATGTCGTTTTGTTCCAATGAGGTTCGGAAAGATGTTTCATTTCACTCTGGAAACATGATACCAAGAACAAAACAAGTGTTTGATGTGTTTTTTAAAACAATATAGATGAAAGTATGTATATATATTTCAAATTATATTGTTACCATTCAAAAGATGGCCAATAAATTGACAATTTGTAAGATTTTCAGAAATCTTTGATGACTGGTTTAAGAGAAACGTGTGTTCAAAAAGTTCGCCATTTCGATACCCATTCTTTGAAGGCAGTCTAAACAATACAAAAGAGTTAGAGACTATAAGAATACATCAACACGTTTGGTGGTGACATACATGTAACAAATCAGGAATTTGTGATTAATTATAATCAAGTGATAACATAAGAGTCTAGTGTGATTTGCTCAAGATTTATTTATAAGAAAGGAAAAAACATCAGTCACGATAGACTATATATTCATAGCTACAAAGACATTGACAAGTAATTGCACTCTCCCATATTTCCTGTTTCTAGCTTAATCCATTCCGTAGGATAAAAATAAATAAAAATTCGTTCACCTGGTCAACCACTGTACGATGAAGGTAAGAGTTGACCAAAACACGCTAGGCAACATTTTGCTAAATGTCCAATGATTTTCTGATTTCCATCATTGATGGGTTTTCTGTCCTCAGACGTCATCGTTTCACTGATAAATCCCAGAACCCCAAAATGACATGAAGGACTTATTTTCCAAATAACCCTGATTCCGTTTCTGCTTACAATCAAATTACCAACTGTTGGGTACTATGGTATAGAATAACAAGGGTTTCTTTAAAGGTTTTATAGGTAAATACTAGGTAGGTCTTCCAAAAAGGAATCACAAATTGTTCTTATAATTTGGGATTTTCATTCATGTATGTGTAGTGTCCAGCTGACATCTTTAATGTCTTTTTCATACCTTCATCAATTACACATTTTTTCTCTTAATGGTAAAATGTCTACATATGAAAAGTGACTGTGTAGGCTTATATGGTTATCGGTCGGTCGTCATCAATTTTTCAGTTTTGTTCAGTTGCCCTAAAAAATAAAAATTATTTTGGAATTAATTTGGATACTGGCTTTGGAAGATGAAAATCTACAGACAAGCCATTATTGATGAATAGAGTTACACCGTTTACTAAAGACATCATCTTTTTGTATAGCTTCACTCCCCCTAATAATTCTGGCAAAACTAAGTTCCCAGTTTTACGAGATGGTAAACTCTGTTTATGTTTTAATTCCTATATTTTTCGATTGTATAAGGTCAGGAATAACATGGTGAATGTGTTAAAGTCGCAAAATATAACCAGGGTTTAAGACATCGACTTCCATCGCAAAGTTCATGTATGTGTGAGGTGGGAGGGTGTACCTCTACTTACCTCAAATTACAGACATCTGTAGTAGTTGATTCCCGGTGTACAGGTCTGGCCTACAGTACACGTAGTTGTGGCAGGACACGTGGTCTCAGCTATAACACAATTTGGGATTTCACTTAATCACTTAAAACAATAACCATGATGACTTGTTGTCAAGGCAGCAGCCATGTTTAATGGATACATATTAAATACCAATAATGGGACAAGAGATAAATGGCTGTAGACATTTTAAACTTGATCTCTATTCTCTTAACTGTCTATGGAATAGGCCAGAGGACTCAGAAATCAGAGGAAATATACTTTGGCAAAATAATGATCTCATTTAGAAAATAGGTTTTACAGTATCTTGGAAAATTGTTAAACCTCAAGGAACATTAAGAATCAAAAATGTGAGATTAACACTACAATCTTTTTGAACTTACCCTCAATCAGAACATGTGAAGCTGCCGAGTACACGTCCGGTATTTCGCTCCAGGAGGTTTTCTCAAACAGTTGTTTTGCTGGGTTGGTTGTGATTAGGTTCAAGAAATTTTGACCTTAAATTGAAATGGAATAATCCAAATGACTTTACAATATAATTAGTTACGATTAAGACCGAGATTATATCATTTATGGATTAGTATATGAGCCGTGGATACTGGTTATTGTCAAATTCAGCAGATCAACATATAGTGTGAAGTCTTAATTACGATTCTAATATGATTAAACAAACTACAGCAAAATCTATATATCTGAACACCTTTGTAATCTGAACACCTCTCAATGTGAACGCATTTTTGATCCCATTTTTAATCGACCATAGACTACCATATCAATACATCGAAATATGAATGGCTACCAATCGAAACATTTTTTGGCTGATCCCAGTGGCATTAGGTTTTACTGCAGTAGTTGCATTTTGTGGTCTATTTCATTTGTCAAACATTATGACATAACATATCATACTGTTTATTGTTCATTCATAAATTCGTACATAATATCATATAATATAAGAGAGCGTATCCTCCAACAGAACAAATTTATAACATGTCTTTACGTACCAGAAGGAGATTGTGGCCCAACTGCTATTGTCATAATAGATACCCCAGAGTCCATCACAGCCGTAGCAGCTGTGGTTATAGCTGTGAAATCAGCTGTGCTCACAGATGTATCAGATGTTAATAATATGAGCAAGTTTTGCTTTCCATTAGAAGGGAATATGTTGTTAGCTGGTATGTAATTAAGAGCCTCTGCCAATTTTCCACCCTGTGCTGCCTTTTGTACGACAGTGCCAACGACAGCTTGGTTCTCCAGTTTGGTTGTGTATTGCCCAACCGTCGCTATCACCTAGTAATAGATACATCATAACTTGCGCACTCTGTCAATAATTTCAACACGAAAATAACTGGAAGGGAATGGATCAGCTGCCTGATCGCTATATGTCTTTTAGTGTGAAATGCATCTTTTTGAAACATGGGCGCCAATATCTCATCTGTTGATAGATAAAGATTATTGATCAAGTATTCAGATATAGACTATCTTTATTATGTATGTCTGTTCAAAGACGTCACTTACGTTAACTGCGTTATCATACATCATCATACCAAGGGAGACGTCGGAGAGAGTGTCCATTCTCTCAATTAGTTCACTGACATACTGCGTCTGTAGTACAAAATCTGCACCACTTACACTGCTAGATCCATCAAGCATAACCACGACATTGGCGGATACAGAGCCCGCTGCAAATATAGTGATATACATGTACTTGGGCTACTTGTGTGAAATTAAAGAAAAATTATCACTGCGAATCATCAACCCGAAGGAATGATAATGTCATATAGTTGACGGACCAGAGTCGGCCGGGTAGACAAATACGGACAGACGAACGGACAAACAGAGGAACAAATGGGCGATTCCATAGAGTCACCATAATTTGCTATAACAGTGGTGATAACGTGTATCGTCTTGTATGTAATATTTAACACTATTGATCTTATAAATCAACCACTGTAAATGTTATGAATAAACATGTTTTTAAGAGTTTAAAATATGTTAATACGAAGACGTTGTCCCATTTTTTGTGCAATATGAATCGTTTGGTACTGAATTTGGAATACATACCTATTTCACAATGCTGTCCAACAAAGCCAGTTTGGCAACTGCAGAAGGCAGCGCCAGACTTTGCAGTACAGACTCCTGAATTAAGGCAGGGTGAGGGGTCGCAGGGATCAGGATCTGGAAATAAATGTACTCTTCAAGTAGGAAACACATGAAGCAGATGTAAAGATATGAGAAGAAAATGTATGCATAAGAAACTTTGGAATGCTCAAAAGCCATCTTGAAACACAAAGTGATAACGTATTAGAGATATTGATGTAAGATGGGAAAGATTGAAAGTTTCCTGGTTCGATTCCTACTATGAGCATCAAATTTCATATCATAACATTGGATTTGTTTTCGGATGGTAAGGATTGGATGGAACGGATTGGATTGGAACGTGTAGAATGCTCCCCATGAGCAATATAATGGTAATAAATTTTACATACCTCCACAAAATCGTTTAAGAATCTCTAGAGCAATAGCAGGCAGTCCATCCCAATATGCCACGTCATAGAAATCGGTGGAAGGATCTGACGCTTGCATCTTGATTTCAGTTCTCTATAATTGAACATGCCAAATAACATTGAGTATTCCATACCTGATGATGTTTTAGGGTAATATTTACCGGGAATATATTCCATATCAAGGTGAATATATTTCAAATGTCCCGCTCCAACGAGGATTCAGGATATAAATCATTCTCCGGGACATACGATGGCTATATATCCCGCCATATTTCCCGGGAGTTCCCGTCATAACTTCAACACTGAACCAAACAAAAGATTGGCAGACGAACGGAGTGAAAAAGTATTAAAACAAATAATGTGGGTGAATTCTTACTAAACATAGAAAACATTCACACCAAAAGAAAACTCGTTTGTAGTTCAACTACTGAAGGAGTACGTGGATACTAAGGGAGAACTCTGGCTGAAATAGTTATGTCGGGAATTCCCGGGGCGGTTGCATGCTTATACAACAGTTATGCACAGTCGGTCTTGACACAAAAAATATCCCTCTGGATATTCCCTGTATCTAAAACCTCCCAGTGCATAACCCCTATATTGAATGTATCGTATACTGAATATACCAATATTGAATATGCCATACACTATTACTATATACAATATACTATTAATAGCTAGAGGTAATTGATTCATTAAGCTAATAATAAGGTGGTTGCATTGATAAATAAAGATAAATTGGTATTTGGCAAAGTTTCACAGAATATAAACTTCAACTTTGGTAAAAGGTACATCTATTTTCTTTGTCCAGACATGAGTTGTCTAGTTGTAAAGGATCTCAGAGACTACAGTACTAGTTATATTTGACTCCACGATGGGCACGTGGAGTGGAGTGTACCTCAGCATCAGTTTGTAGGAAAACGCCAATAGTAATGATGAGACATCCTGCTATTCTGATCTTTTGAGCCTCGTCAACGTGCCCTGGTACTTTAGACGCACCGTCAGTTACCATAATTAGAACGCAGTCAACGCCAGTTGATTTCCGGTAGCCAGCTGCATCAACCATGACGTCACTTTGGACCTAAATAAAATATACGTAATTAGAGAGGTAGGAACAAAAAAGACTTAAATGCAATATTGATCTTGTATTTTGATTTTAAAAATCGTTTTGGTTACGATCGTTTTGGTTACTTGATAGTGTGTCAACTATGGATGTCGAGTTGTTCTCTGGTTCTACGCATCAATATACGGCATATCACGCACCTTAACATAACCATCAAACGTGTTGGTTCCTCCCCCACTAAGTTTTAATGAACTGACATAATCCTCAACTGCTTGGTTGGTGGTAAATGCGTTCAATTTACTTAATGCCCTTCCAACAGTTCTGAAACATAAAGACTTTCATATATTTTTTACGACTTCAAATCCTCTGTTGATAGTTACTGCAAGTATTTCCTATTCTTATATCTTGCTTTACTGACCATTTTTCAATTAAAGGAATGAGAAAATATATAAAAAGACCTTCCGGTCAAGCTTACGAGAATCTGGTAAGTGCAACTTGTGTGTTTCCACTTGTTATAGGTAGTTCGGCATTTAGAGTGTTAATGAACTGTTTGATAAATTCAAAGTTTTCGGTAACTGGTGCTGGGTTTACAGCGTTGTTTGGCCCCCATGGAACACTCGATGACTCGTCAACCAGGTAGATCAAATCAATCACAATTTGACATCCTAAGAAAGGATTATTTCATGATAATATTAGTTCATAAAAATTCAGATTGAACTTGTTTTTAGCTTCATAAATCTTAAATTGTCTCTGATTGTGATTAAAGCAACATTGTATCAAAATGGGTCAAAACATTAGCAAAATAATGATACGTTTTTCAGCATAAACTTGAGCATATACGGTCACTTACCATCTGGTGGGCTGGCGTCACAATGCGGTTGGTTAGTATTAGGTGGGCAGTCACACGAATAGTGCATCCATAGATCCCGGCACGTTCCACCGTTCTGACAAGCGTTCCCATCACAATCGTTTTTGTCTATCATAAATAATTACTCATCACAGTGACAGGGCTTATAATTCAAATTTTATTGCACTTTCCAACTTGATTGGGATTACCATAAGCAAATTGTTCAATCAAATACACTTAACTCATTTAAATATGAATAGTACCTGCCATTATTATATACCCCATATGTATTCTAGATGCTCATTCGCTTATTCATGGCCACATGATATGAAATAGATGAACTTATTCCCTAGAAAGTCCTAAATCCTGCTATCAGGGAAGATGAAATGTACTAATCACCAGTTAGGTCATGTGACCAGGCATTAGTATGTTTTATCTTCCCAGGACAGGATATTCCCTCGGGAAAAATATTTTGCACTATTTCCCTCAATGGCAGTCACTATTTGTATACTATTCAATTCACATTTAAACGAGTTGGTCATAAAACTGTAGTTTAATCCAGTAGTCGACAGCAGAAAGTTGCATTCGCGAATACAAGCTTTGATCAGATAGAGAGGTTATTTTGGGTGAAAGGTAAAAGGCACAGATATCACATATAACAATGCACATACCTCCACATATGTGATGCGATGTCCAATTAACAAGTCCCATGTTTCCTTCCAACTCAAAGGACGTTGCCTCACCACTGGGTAGAGGGGTGGCTATGGCAAGAGCCTGGTCACTGACAGCAGCGTCCACCTTTAAAATATATTACATATAGTAAAACAGCAACCCTCCAAGTGCAAATGCTACTTAACAAAACATGTTTCATCAAATTAATCTTCATTTTGAACATTACGTCATAAAAGGAGCAACTTAGAAGTGGTAGAGAAGTATTGTCTCATTTTGGCAAAATGTTCACACATGTTCACACGTGGTGGTGATATAAAAACAGTGAAGTTAGAAACTTACTGTAGTTTGTGTATTGACAACGTAGACGAAGTGGTAGTTATCGTAGAACATAGTGGTTGATAATGTCTGCATCGCATCCGTGTCTATATTAGTCAAAGCAAAAACAAGAACATTGAGATATGTTTTTGTTAACAATAGATACTCTTTCCGTTGGATTCGACAGAATCCACGAGATACATGTAAGAAGTTTTACAAAATTCAAAGTTTAATTTTTATACATTTTCCGTTTGACTATACAGAATCCATGAGACAAGAAGATTCAAAATTTTTAATGTGAATTTTTTACTTTTTCCATTGGACTCGGCAGAATCCATGAGAAGATTCAAAATTTTTAATGTGAATTTTTTACTTTTTCCATTGGACTCGGCAGAATCCACGAGAAGATTCAAAATTTTTTAAAGTGAATTTCATACCTCTTCCTTTGAACTCAACAGAATCCATGAGAAGAAGTTTTGCAAGATTCAAGATTTTTAAAGTGAATTTATACCTTTTCCGTTGGACTCTACAGAATTACCATGCAACGATTCAGAATTTTTAATGTGAATTTATACCTTTCACATTGGACTCGACAGAATCCATGAGATAAGAAGATTTAAAATTTTTAAAGTGAATTTATACCTTTTCCGTTGGACTCTACAGAATTACCATGCAACGATTCAGAATTTTTAATGTGAATTTATACCTTTCCCATTGGACTCGACAGAATCCATGAGATAAGAAGATTTAAAATTTTTAAAGTGAATTTTATACTTTTTCCGTTGGACTTGACAGAATCCATGAGATAAGAAGATTCAAAATTTTTAAAGTGAATTTTGTACCCTTTCCGTTGGACTCGACAGAATCCATGAGATAAGATCGAAGATTCAAAATTTTTAAACTGAATTTTATACCTTTTCCGTTGGACTCGACAGAATCCATGAGCAAGAACACAACCTTGGATACAGCACGAGGGGAGCCATTAATCTAAACAGGAAAACATATAAAGAGAAGTTATAAAATCAACCAGACCTCTGTTTAGCCTTCAAATACATAAATCATTAAATTAAATAAAATTACAAAATATGACACTATGCTTATGTATACATAATTATCACTAATTACTGTAAAACAAACCGCGAATCTGTACTGAATGAAATAACGATCACGAGAATGAAAACTACTTGATTATCAAATAAATGCGTTATCTTGACTCACAGTCGTTTGGGCCAAAGTAAAGGCCTTTTCGATATCCGACTGTGTTCCCGGCGTCAGAAGAAGCAAGTCCTCTGCCTTCGATTTGATATCTATGTTATTCTCAGAATAGTCCAAGAGAAGTACTGGGTCAGATGCTTTAACACCATAAGCGATGAGGGCGATCTGATGCCCTGTCTTGCCACTTGCTGTATCACTGAGGGCAACCTCATCTGGATAATATGCAAACGATCATTGAGAGGTACATGTTTAAAATTTTGACCAAACTACTCAAATGAAAGTAAGGAAGCGAGGTCACTAAAATCTTCAAAAATTAACATCAATATTCAGTTTTAGCCATTAATGTAACCTACATATCGTTTCTTTATTAGTACATACTCCACCAGGGCTAGAATGGTCCATACATGAAGATGACCATAATCTCCGGGATAATATTTTGTATTGATATTTATACTTCCTTACCTACAACGCATTTGATATAGTCCACAATCTCTATTCGATCTCTGACTGAATTGGCATCCAGGATGAACAAAATATCAGCTTCACCACTGCATTCTATAAAATACAACTAGCATTTTACATTCAAAGGGAAAAACACATGATCTTAAGAAACCCTGAATTATGACAGAAATTCAGGATTGCACTCACGAAAACACGATGTAGAACCTACCCCTAAGACAGTTAGGTCCTGAGAAACCGGCAGGACAGTCACATGTCATTGTGTTGAACTTATCAGTACAGGTGCCACCGTTACCGCATGATGGAGAACCGTCGCTTCGAACACAGTCATCTGGGTCTAAATAATATAATATAAATAATATATTCAAGTATTTGTTCATAGATTGAGTATTTTAAACAACAATTGAAATGAAACATATGATCCGACAATATAGTTCAAATTGTCCATATATCGTGAATGTATCTAATTACAACTTTAAGAAAACAAATACACCATGTTGGCAGATAGATGTTGTAATAGGAATGTGGGCACACGCCGCACACCGTGTCTTACCTTGGCAGACTCTATCAGAAAAGCTGGCAATATTGTTGGTGACATTATTGTAGTCACCTGAGGAAAATTCGTTGTCTTTCGGGTCACTGGCCAGAATGGACAGCTTCATTGTATTGACAGCACTCCCAACGCCAAAGGCTAGATATAAAACAGAGATAATTATGGAACCAAGTCCATACATGAGGGACAATTCAAGTTACGATCCAGTTAACAATGTGCATAATATATGATCGAGATGAACAAACTGAAATCAGGGTGGTAAAAAAAGCACACGTTGAAGAACGACGAATTACCTCAATTTTCTCTACTGTAGTTGAATGTACATGTACTTTCATTTCGAATCCATTCGATTTTTCCATATTTACTTAACATGCAAAAGAATTAAAGGAACTGAATTGCTTACACATGATTGTGATGTCATTCTGCTTTGCACTGCTAATGCTCTGAGAATTCCAATAAGTCGCACTGGTTTCACCATCTGTTATAATACAGAGTAATTTTGCAACACCGGCGCGGCTGTTGGCAGCAAAGAACGTGGTAGCTGCTTCCACAGCTGCGATTGAGTTTGTTGGACCCGAAGTAGATCCATATGAGTTGACTTTCTTTGAATTGATTTCTTTGAGAAGGCCTTGCTTGTCGCTTACAAATGCTGTGGCGTCAACTACTGTAGTCACAACATTCGCCCTAAAGACATATACGCACAATGGAAAATACATTGAGGAAACGTATTGTTCCTAGTTGTTCACAGGAAGGATGGTGAAACATATAAAGGAGGGGTTCCTGAGCAGATGAGGACGAAATGGTAAAGGGCATTTTACTAGGACCCCCGTTTGAGAAGGCTGTAGCAACGCTACTGGACTCTAATGGTCATCATGATAATCAACAACTCACCCCCTCAGTACAATACTCTCTTTCAACAGCAGGGCGTTGTGGCAAAAAAGGGAGGGGATATATCAACATTGATGGCACGTACTTTCCCATTTCAAGATAAATGTGAACGGTTTATTAAAAACTACAACTATACCCGACAGACTGAACATGGTGCCAAAACAAGGGTGCAGAATTTGAGTCTTTTTAATCATACTTTTTTTTATAATAATCAAAATAATGATGAAATGATCATGCTTATAAAACCAACTCACCCTCTGTAGTTTACTATCCCCACCCTCACAAGATCGTTGTTAATGTCCACATTTTCGGTGACACCATAAACGAAGTCGAAATACTTTTCATAGTCGCTTTTAGATATTCCTGCTGCATAATCGAAGGCAAACATAATGTCCACTTCGCCATTGCAAACTGAAAAAAACATCGGTTAAACATTTAGATCTTAACACAGACCTGTGACCTAAATAAATCTTCGCTTCGACTAAAAGGATATTATGGCAAATGCCTCTAATGCTTTCCTTTTCTCCTTTACTTAACCCCAACTAGTTTCATTTTAGGGGTAATAATTAAGCTGAGTTTCCTAGTGGTCAACGCAGAAAATGCGTTTTCTGCTTTCTCCAATCATAATGTTCTATACATAATTCAATGGGGATGTTTTGTCCTCCCTCTGTTTATGACCCCTAATGGAATGCAAGTTACTTATAAATTGGATTCTTATAGAGAAATGCATCCAGACTGGGGCAATAAACTCATTAGTGAACACATGATGCCCGTTTATCACTGTGAACATCTTTGGAAAATCTTTGCTGATTTTGACCCATGATTGTTACAATGGTTTTGATTGACAAGTAATTTAAGGGCTATTTCAAAGTTTGTTTGCACAGTCCCAACAATTGTATAACTGGCTGCACCAAGGGTATGGGAAGAAGTGAAATACCCTTTGACCAAGGATGCCTCTAATGCGATATTTCTTACTTTGTGCCCCGGTCTCTTATCGTTCGGTAATAAATATTTGATATATGGAAGGATGGCCCATCTCCCCATACATGTCAAGAAAAATACAGTGCCTCAGCATTATGGTTAATTCTATATATTGTATATTCTATGAAAATCTCACTCATTCCGTCATCGCAGTTTGGTCCAACGAATCCTGGTGGGCACGAGCAGATAACACCGTTAATACCATCTGTGCACACACCGTTGGTTCCACACGGGTTTGTCGTGGCTGTTTTCAGCGTGATGCATTGATCTTGATCTGTAATATGAATTAAATGTAAATGTAAACCCAATATTAAACTATTAAAGAAATATTCTATTTTCATGACAACAAAATAGTATGCGACGTCTGGTGTAAACATAAAATTAGGGAGGTTAAATTACACGTTTTCAAGAAAACTCGTTGTCTAGAATTATAGTCCTCTAGGGATCAGTTGTCACATTCGTAGTATTTCCTTGGCCGAATGAGTATTATAGAGGTATAAGGAAGTTATATGTACAGATTAGATCCATTGAAAAAAAAGTGAGAGGGGGTTAGCAATTCCTAAGATGCATAATATTACACGATAACGTACTTGATTTAAATAAAACATAATTTCAACTCTTCAATAAGTTTTGCCAGGAAGAGCCATATAGAAAGAGGACCATGTATTATGATTTGCAAAATTGCGTACTTGATTTAAATAAAACATAATTTCAACTCTTCAATAAGTTTTGCCAGGAAGAGCCATATAGAAAGAGGACCATGTATTATGATTTGCAAAACTGCATACACCACTCACTTACCTTCACAGGGACCCTCGAGCAAGATTGGGGTGAGTGTCTCCAATGTGTTGTAGTCTTCATGTTTTACAACAAAGTCTCTGTATGGAATAGAAGCGACGTTTTCAGCATCTTGTTGTGTGATTCCTGAGTGCATTCGGACCACCATTATGTGCCACCCTAATCAGACAAACAAGAAAAAATGACTTTTGATCATCGACGTAAGTATAGGTGTACAATATAAACGTATAAGTGCTAGAAAAAATTCATCCTGGAGTATGTGTCTGGATATTCCATTGTAAAAATGGGCGATCTAGACAAGAATGATCACATTTCTTTGTATTGGGATTATAAGCGCAGACATCAAATATGAATATTGATTTTTAAAAACGATATGGTCATTACCGTCCGCCGTTGCCTTTTTAGCTTCAACGGCTGCAAGGCTGTTGACATTAGCAGAATCGTCATAACCATCAGACAGTATGATGGCAAATTTACGAGCGTTAGCCCTAGCTCCATTTATGGACACCAGACTGTTGAGGCCAGCAGCCAGATTTGTATTGACACTATTTGAAAACGTCATTCTGTTCACTTGGCTCTCAAGGGCACTTGCGGTCGTATATGTGTTCAAATGAGCACTGTATTTTGCGCCATCAGCCACTCGGATTACACCAACCTTAATATACATAATAGCAGAAATTCACACATTGCCAGGCGAGGCATGATTTATAAAATTACATCAGTTATTCTCATCATTCTCATGAGCTAGAGTTGACAGTTTAGTGAAAAACTGAGAATGTAATCAGGATGACAAGCAAGGTATGTGCTTTATGCAGGTCAAAATGTCAAAGGGCCAAATCTTACAAATAAAAACCCTTGCAAAAGGTTCCATCGAGAATTTCATTTTCTCGAGAAACTTTAAATAATCCTGTGCACTGTGTGAAAAGTAAATGACTCAATGAACTGTGTATGATTTAATGCATTCATGTCTTGTAACCCAGCGGACTATTGCCCTCATTCAAAGTCTTGATTTAGACAAATCTTTAATTACTATCATCTCATAATTCAAAATCCATGATACCAAGTACGGTCATAAAATGGGCATTGCTTGTAAGATAAGGTACCTTGGATTGTCTTGTGTTTAACATTTACCTGATGTCTATTGCCAATATCAAATTGTCCAACTAGGTCAGCAACATAGCTTCTAACCATATTGAAATTTGCCTCAGTGACTGAGGCTGAGGAGTCAACGATAAACACTATATCAGATAGGGTGTCACACGCTGAAAATGAATCACACTGATATAACATAATACCAATGATAATTTGAAATGAACATTCGTGGCCTGCATATCTATGACATGTCTATGGCGTTTGAATTTTAAGCTAATCTTACTATTTCTTTATATTACATTATAAATTTTTCTTACCAGGTATTATTTCTTTGCCTTTTGTACACATGATGTCATTTACTTCTTATATTCGACTTTTTGCATTTTTTTGAGTAAAGGTTCAAAGGGTTTTGTAATATGATTCTCTTAGTTATGTTGCTTTTTTTGTTTTACAACTTTCTATTTGTATGAACGTGTTAATAATCCTTTGAGTCTTAGAGCTCTGACCAAACGCATTACATTACATCTCCTTTACTTACATATATCACATTGTGTTCCCATGGCTGGTGGGATGCAGCTACACGTGAAACCAAAGACGCCATCTTTACACACGCTCTGTCCTCCACACGGTGAGCTGTCACACTGGTCATCAGCTGAAACAGGACAACATTAAGGCAAATTAAGAGCAGAAATTTAAATCTGCCTTTACACATTAGTTTGCTTCCAATTACCGTCAATTGCAAGCCCTAAGGGTGTAAGCAGTTTACCTTGACCTAGTTTTCTTTTGTATATTGGTTTGCACTTGATGACAAAGTGTACCGTGTGACTCAAAGATCTCCATCACAATTAAATTATTTAACATTTATTGTTTAATTTTATGCCAGCTTCTGTATACATTTTAAAATAAGTAACAAGCACTCACGATCACAGATATTTTGAATGACTTGGTCTGCAAATAGTGCACTTTCCAATTCTGCAGTATTTGCTGCCAATAAGGCAAATCTTGACGATGGCTCACTAGCTATCTGCTGAAGCTCGGCTTGTGGAGCACTTGCAAATCCTACGATAAAGCACGGCAAAATAGTCTTGTTCAAAATACAAGTAGAAGTAACAGAAAGCTTAAAATATCTCGATGTCCTATGCAAGTCCAATTATTTTTGGTCAATTCTTAAAAAATATGACGGAGTAGGTAGAAGGTACACAGATTTGAATCTGTATAGCATACAAGTTCTTATTTCTTACCTATGGCTGCGATATCTATACCCGAAGTCTGTATGTACTGTGCAGCGCTAATCGTGGCTGGAACGAGAGAAGCCGAATTTCCGGTGACAAGTAGAATAAGATCAGGAACACCATCTCTGTTACCACTGGCGGGAGTGAAGGCAGTCGATAAAGCTAGATCCAAGGCAAGATTTGTGTTTGCCGCGGCTTAAAATGAAAAAGACGTCTATGTAAAAATGAACACGTGCATGTTGATTGATGACAAAATCGCTGAAATCAGAACTAGTTGAGCAAAAGGGCAATTTTGAACATTAAATGATATAAATATTAACCAGACGGTAAAATGAGAGTGTTACTGTATCCCTTTGGCCTAGTCTCTAACCGTAATGTGATCTGACGCCTTCTTATATAGAAGTCCCATGACCATAAGGTATTAGCCTACACAATTTAGACCCATTTGCCTCAAGAAAATCTTTTTTCTCTTGACTGAAAATGGCGGTGATTTTGAATTCAGTAGCCATCTTGGAAATTCCCTCTACAGCTGACACATGCCCGTAAAGCACCTGCTCAAAATCTCAAAATATGACTTAGAAGAAAAATTTATGCTTTACCAAAAAGTGGCATTTTGAATTCAGCCTATGAAACGACGTAGGATCAATTTCGATAACTGATGTTGATGTTTTCAAAAAGTACATTGTTGCCATGAAAAATGACAGCCATTTTGAATTCAGCTACCATCATCGAAAATGTCTTCTTGAACAGAGGTTCTATGTACCAAAAGCACCAGCATATCAAATATGAAGTCACTCAGCTATTCCAGACCATACAACCTGACACTCTCACCTTTCAAATGGTATATTGGAACCTTAGGACTTGCATTATTTATTTTTCATAAGGAACGGACTTAGAAGATCTTAAGATTATTACTCTGTCCGCCGTATACTAAGGCGCTTATAGCTGTCTTAAGATCAGCGTTCGTTGAGTATGCTGAGAGTTTCCATTGTTCTGCAACGGTATTACCAAACACTGCCAGTCCCATCTGTAATTACACATTATATATTAAAAGTATTACAACAAAACTATAAATTGATAAAACTGAAACCATGACCTCAGTACACCATAATAGGGAATGTACATTAATTTAGGAATATGTTGTGAACACTCATGCTATACAAAATGTTTTCAACCACCTCTAGGAAGTGTTCACTAATGTGGCATAAAATTGTTATTACTTACCTTAACAGCGCCACCTGTTACATCGAGCCTATCCACCAATTCAAGAAGCAAATTTTTCTCTGCTTCAAATCCACTAGTTACATCATCGAGTAAAACATAAATATCCAACTCTGCCTTGCAGCCTAAAAAGACAATGTTTAAGTCTAGAAAACAAGAATAAGATACTATAACGCATGATAGACCATGCAAAACGTTGAAAATAATTATAATTCTAGATCTGATTGTCTTAATATAAAATGAGTCACACCAACTGCATGATTATCCACGAAACACAGTTGGATGATCTAACTTGAGAGTAAATATAGATCAAATGGGCCAATAATTCGTATGTCTATACCATTACTTTTGAACCATCCCTTGTATATGTGAATAAAGTGCATTTAATGCGCAACGTATACCTAAACAATTAGGGCCAGATGTTCCAGATGGACATTGGCAGAGAAAGCCAAAGATTCCATCGATGCAGGTCCCTCCATTAGGGCATTGGACAGAGTTACCATTGTCCTGGGTACACTGGGAGTCTTCTATAACAGAATCATAGCTAGTCGTATCATTATGCACTTAAGAATGGATAGAAAAATAACATGAGATCACTTTTTGTGGCTATGTGAAACGATAAATAACCATCAACTTATACGGTTTAAGGTTCAGCTGGAAAATAGCATTTTGGGGAAAAATTGCTATACCCACACATGTTATTTTCTGGTACACTATAAAGTATGAAGGTATGTGTTGATTTCCTTGCTTTTTTCAGAAAAGTATCATTACATTGTCTTCTTTTAGTAAATCTGGTAAGAGTTCAATGGGAACTCCTGGAAATTCTGATATTTTATGCTTTCTATTTTTCCAAATTTTCTTTTGAAGTTTCCAGACAACACAGGAGCTACCATTGACCTGTTTCCAGGTTTACTAAAAGTAGACAATGTAATGATACTCCTGAAAAAAGGAAGGAAATACACACATACCTTCATACTTAATTTTGTACCAGAAAATAACATGTGCAGGTATAGCAATTTTTTACCAGAATGCTATTTTCCAGCTGTACCTTTAAATGGTTTTCTGAATTACAAAGGGATAAGGCCAACAGAAAGATAGCAGTAGTAGTCTGTCATATTTATATTTTCTCTTTAGTAGATATCGATTTGAGAAAGAACACTACTTCCTATGGATCTAATACCCATACATGGATAATATCTTACTGTCACAGCTGCTCTCTGCAATATATGTTGCGAGGCCATCGTCAAGGTTGCTCACTGTGTCAACTGCCCACAAGTTATCTGCGATTGTTGGCTGAGTGCTAACAATCTTCTGTAGCTGGTTATTTAAAGCAAGATATTTCGATCCAAAGCCTACAGCCTTGATGTGTACCCCTTTATGAAAATAAAGATGTAATGAGATAAATGATCATAATGCATTTATGAGAAAGCAGTTTGGAAATGATAATTACATGATATTTTGTTTGATGTTTTAATAGACAGGAACCGATATAGCTCTTTACCTCCATATTTGGCTGATTCTGCATTGAGGACAGCTTGATTAAAATCAACCGTTGGTGTATCAGAGATAAGGATCAACAGGTTTGTGGCATCAGTCCTATCTCCATTGCCAGATGTGAACATGGTATTATGGGCAAAGTTGATTGCTACAAAATAAAACTCGATTAGCGATGGTATCCCCATCATTCATGATCATTTAGATGCAATCCTTTTTATATTAAGATTAATTTAATTAATTTGATTTTGAGATTGAAAAACCTCCAACGTTGTTGCAAAGTTTATAGGTATTCTGTTTTTTTATAATTGGATCCCTATTAAATACCCATTTCAGCAGAAATTCCACGATGTAAAGTATTATATTAAATCTAACTGATTACCTCACTTTATGTCTCATTTTTTACGCTTGTCATGTGTAAGAATACCTATCATATACGGTTCATATATATCTTTGTTCATTTGAGTCAATTATTTTCATGCATACGTACCATCCCCCGAATCGGAGTCTGTTGTTGTACCAGGTAAAGTCATACTTCCAAGTTCTGCCGATACTGCACTCAGTGATGTGCCATCGCTAAGTTTCAACATTATCTGAATACACACAAAGGATATGATAAAGAAGAAATATCACGATTTTACATTGCCATTTCTAAAATGTCCAACAAGTCGTATTTATGATCATGCCTTGAATCGTAAGATTATTTTGCAATAAGAATAGACATTTCATTTTAATTCTTATCAGTCTGAACATTTCTACTTCTCAAATCGTCAATATAAACCTCGGATATTGGATAAAATAAAATGTCTAAAATATATTTTCAGATGCTGAAAAGATTGAGCGTATATTCTTGGATATTGTTTCTCTTCATTCTTTGGTTTCAAGTTAAACGCCACTCACTGTTTGACTTCCACTTGCTTGGTAGTTGAAAAGCCCAACATTAACTTTGGAAGCAGTAACGTAAAATTTGGAGAAAAAGTTATCAACGAATGTTGCAACATCCGACATTGTGGCACTGTCCATATTGGAAACGTCAATTCCAAACACAATATCTAATTTCGCATCACAAACTACAAATAAGTAATAACAACATACTTTCAGACTGACCTCTAGATAATGTAAAGTGAAACACACATAAAAAATAAGTTAATATTTATGTAAATATTAATTAAATAGATATAAATTAAACATAATTTAAAAAAAAGTTATGTACATATTATATAAAATATAATACGAACATTGAGTATCTGGCTTGCATACATAGTTTCCAATCATATCTATACACGTTCCACTTGGGCATGGTGAACTGGAGCACATATCAATTGCTGGAAAAATAAAATTTAAGTAGCAAACAGACTACAGATTATAGGTTACGTATAGCAGACTTTTTAAACGCTAATTCATATCATGTTCAAACCCATAGAAAGAAATGATTTAAGAAATGTCAATTTTGTTATTTTTGAATGTTCAAGACATGCTTATAAGCACTTAGGGGAGTCATCAAAAGATCAATGTCTGATAGAAAACTAAATAAATCTAGTTTGGAGGAGGGGGTCAAATCTATTTCAGTTTGCTATCTGACAAATTTCAACATTTAATTTTTTTTGCAATTTCGACTCGAAATGCCTTGGAACGGTTTAAAAATAGATACTTTACCAGATGCCTTCTTCACCAAGATGCATGTAACATGGAATATTATGCCTGTTGTTGTTGGCACATGTTTTAAGAAATTATAAATAAGTTATAGTACTGCCCCCATGAAAGTCCAAATTGAGTCGCTAAAACATGTGAAAAGTCCGCGATCAACTTTCATTGTATTTAGTTTTGAGGGGGAGGGGGGGGGGGGGGTCCAACTAAAAACTAGATTTATTTAGCTTCCTATCAGAAATTGAACTTTTGATGCCTCTCCTTGGTAAAATTAATGATGATTAATTGATGATTAAACTTGGAATTAACCCTATGTAATAATGCCTGATAATAACCACTTTTAACCATATGCAAAATCTCACAATTAACCATCCTCCGAACGCCGAATTCAAGACAGTATCCACTCTCTCTGTTCTAAGGAAGGAACAGAGTGGATGGTGCTCTGACAACTGGTTTTGAAAGATAGTAATGATTGTAACATGTAAGATAAATCAATGTCTAAAATATATAGCATTTCATTGATTTTCTATCTCGATTGATTCCCTACGGTATAACGACCAGGTGATCATTTAGTTGATTTATCTTAGTTTAAACTTACGGTCACATGTTGCTTGGGATATGTCTGTAAAGAGGTCTGGAGTTGCAAGTCCAGCAAAATCAGCAACTTTAAATACATTTACTGCACTCGGTGGAGATGCAATTGCAATACTTTCAGCATCGAGAGATGCGCCGCCACCAATCTGAACAACCTTGGTTGTGATGCCTTCATACTGGTTAGTTTGGGCCTCAATGAGTGTTCGTTTTTCATTCATGTTACTTTCTCCATCTGTTATCAATAGCAGAACACTGGGTACTCCCGCTCTGGAACAATAATTCTCACAGGATATATATTTTCGTATAATTATAAAAAATACTCTTTAATCACAAATAAGTTATTTATATAATTTTCAAAAATTACATTTGTTTTGAGTATGAATTTTTTGTTATCTTTACATAATGTACTTATAATGTTGGATCAGATTTTCTATATTATAAACAGAAAAATAAAATCACACAAGAATCAGGACAGACTTAGAGGCTGCATTTTATTTATGGCTTTACCTTTTGCCGTCTTGAATAACCTCACGCCCAACCATCAATGCATCTGCAGTATTTGTCATTCCAGTTAAATATGGATATTGTGCAGCATCTCCTACTATACCAGCGACTGTTGCAGGATCGGCATTTAAATCGAGGTTTCCATGAACCGCCGCCTAAAACATATAGGCCACATGGGACTATTTTTTCTACATGTTGCACTCTATGTAAGTACTCATACTGTATATGTAGGATAAAAAGCTAGGCTATGCTAGCATTCACGAATTCAACTGCCGACTGGCGGCTGACGACTTAACCACGATTTGATTGATATTATGTTGCCAATTCATTTAATTATGCATAGAACTTGCTATTATTCGTATCTATAGAAAATAAATATTTATACGAGTTGGCCACGGAATGACGGTCAAGTCGCCAGCCGACAACCAACAACAGTTGAATTCGCAAATGCTAGCTGACTCTGATATATTAGAATGATACACTCACAGTGTCACTAAAGTCTACAACAGCAAGCTGAACATGTCCTGGTCCACTAGCAGCAAATCTCGTCGCCAAATCACTGAGGAATGTCCTAGAATTTAGACAGTATTCCTATTTGTATTTTATAAGTTTGGTATAAATATCACACTTGGATATCGCGACGTCCTATTCTAGGCTAATGACAATGAGAGGAGTTACATGGAACCTCATGTAACTTATGGCTATTTAGGGCACATTTGGGGTTGCTAGCTACTTCCGATAAAGAACACAGAGATTTTTGCCCCGGACTTTATATAGGGCAGTCACATTGAATTTTCACCATACTCTCGTATCTTTGCCCCTTGATATTAATAGTTTCTAGGCTTTTATGTTTAGGTTTATTAAATTATCACTGATATGTGGATATGTTTATATGAATTTAATAAATAAAAATCAAAAATCAAATATTTAGCGTATTATAGGTATGCACAATCGTATGTTTCAAAAGTTATGCGAACCTCATGAGTGCAAAATTTGCATCTCCAATGCTTGAAGAATGATCAACAACCATTACAACATCAGCTTTAGCATCACATCCTGTAAAAATCAACTGGGCAGTCATCATTATGAACCAACTGCATAGTCACCATATAAACAAGCGACAGTTTAGAACACAATTATAGATAATAAGATTATAGATAATCTTTATGATAGTAAAAACAGGGGGCGATGTTTTTAAGATCCGGCTAGAATAGGAAGTAGTGTACATACCATTACAATCGGGTCCCCAAAATCCAGCGGGGCAGTCACATTTGTACCCCGTCGGTGAGTTTAGACATACTCCACTGTTTTTGCAGCCCTTATAGCAGAAGTTATTTGCTAGAATGAGATGAATAATTAGACAACGGAGAAGAAACGGAGATGGGCAATTAAAAATGTTGACGTGCATTGTGTAACCTGGCATTTGGCCTCAAAATAATCCAAAAAAGGAATAAGACAAAAGAAAATCGGAGTTACATTGTCCATGTTGATGTTTAGTTTATGATTATATTTCAAAAATGTCTAGAAATAATGATTTGGATAAAAGATCTGAAAATACTGTTCACACCAAGAACGTGGACTCTACCAGGTATTATGCGTAAAAATAAGGTTGGACATAAATCAAATGGAAATCGGTTACACTCTCCACTGAACAGCGTGATATGTGGACATTTTCAAGAGTAAAAATAATGTTGGACAATTTAAACACACCTTGACATGCGATATCCCGAAATAGTTCTATGTTTACTTGATCTAGAAGTCTTTGGTAGTCATTGACGTAAAACAAGTTGTCTAGATATGACTCGGTCACCAGGAACTTCATCTCGTCATCTTTTGGCGGTGTTAGCCCAATGTTTATCTGTAATCATATCAAAGTAAAGTGTATAATGCCCAGTCGATGTCATTTTTGGGCATAATTCACGTCAAATCCAATAAGCGACTACTAGTAGGTCAATAAATAGCCGAGCAAAAGATAAATGTAGAGCATCTGCTATATTACTATATATTACGTTTTGCCTCAAAGATAACCTACCCCGAAAATATGCACACCACTGTCCTTTAGGTCTTTTGCAAGCGATTGCGTTAAGGCTGGTTTTTCGTGGTTCACAGTTTTGGAGAAATAGAGAACAACATCGGGAGCAGCTTTTTAAAATACAAAAATAACAGGACATTACAAAGTACCACTTACTTGGAAGGTTGAAATTGCATCTTTGAAAAAGCCTATAGACAGTATGATAATTCGAAAGGATAGGTATCGATATGGTGAACTGAATTCAACAATGTTTTTCTCTTAAACCAATTATTGAAAACATTCTGTAAAAAACACGGTCTTTTATGTAATGTTGACATATTGCCAACAATTTAATGCGAAAAATATTTTATGAAGGAAATAAAACAATACAATATAATATATATATATATATATTTGATGACTGGATTAAGAGAAACGTATGTACAAAAAAAGTTCACCATATCGATACCACTCCTTTCAAGTCTTTCTGCTTCTTGCTGAACGTTGAACTTCAAGTTTCATTTTAAACCTTATCTCAAACAAACAATAATTGTTACAAACGATATATAGGGTACACTCACAAGGGTCTGTAAATGCTGCAGGCAATTCCTGAAATGCCTTGTATGCGTTGGGCGCTCCAGAGGCATACGCAGAAGCATCGATTGCCGCTAACATACTTGTACTATCCAGTCCATCAGAAGGTTTGAAGGCGTGGTACACCTGTAACACATCGTCAATGGAATAATACATATCAACTGACTCACAACATTTTTCATTCATTTATTTTATTTCTTTATTTAAATTATGTTAACCTATTTACATAGCAGTGATAAAGACACCCAAGAAGACGAATGTATTATCACAAGCTAAAATATTTTGAAAAATAATGGTTATTACAAATCATTTGGTGAAATTGTTTTAATTGAAAAGAAATATAATGGTCTTAGAATATCACAGAATAATTTTTTTTCGGACATTGGGGTTTTAATTTGTAATATGTTTTCAAAATTTTCTAGCATTTACCATTCTGAGACGTATATTATATAAATTACTCACACTATCTGAGTAAAACATCACTCCAACTTTAACTGGATTGGTATCGACATCGAATTCTTGTATGACTGCTTTTACTGTATCCTTTATCGTGGTGAACTCCGTTGGGCTGACATAGTAGGAGTTATCAATGACGAACTGGATTTCCTTCGGTGCGCTACATCCTGAATAAAAACGAAAGGATATATCATAAATCATTACGATCATATGCATTGATGTGTACGTGTACGCTCTACCTTAGAATGTTCAAGGTTCCTGTGAATGTTAAGTTAGTAATCTTGCTCATTCCATTTATCTTGTCGTCTCTGTTTTGATTTAAGGCGACTAGGCGTTTGAATTCCGGGGAGAAACTATTTGCAAAGTTCTGTAACCAAACCCCTCTAATGTATGTATCAATGACGTTTGTATGCTTTGGTGCAAAATAAAAGAAAATTTTTGAAAATTCAAAAAGATAAACTTTATTTGAAGATGTTTCAGAGCTGTTGGTGAATTGAGAAATCAAGGTGATTTATGCAAGGTAACCCCAAACTGCTCACGCTAAGAAACGCTGTTAAAATCGTTATTGTTGCTGCTTCTCCGCCGGCTTCTCCGATTTGGACAATACAGGGTGTTCCAAAAGTAACAGGACTGGTTCTGGCATTTTGTCAATTCTGCACCGAGTGTGTATTATGGGCAAAGAAACTACTTTGTAACTGCTGCTCCAAATCAGTGTTGCATTTGAGTCAAAATATTTTGACTTTTCATGTATATTATATTTGGACGTGTTGTCAGAAAATGTCCGATAAAGAAAGTTGTTCAAAACAAAGAAATTATCAAAGAAGATTAGATGTCTTCACCACAACTAACCCATGTCCAGTGAGCAATTAAACAACGCCCCCCCCCCATTAACATGACATGAAAATAATACATAAAAAGATCTGGATTATACAGGACTATCCTTCTTTCCAGAATTATAGATATAGATATATCAATAGGTGCATTTGCAAATAAACGAGTCAGACAAGGCAAGTTAGGGTGTATGAGAAAAAAAACCAAATCTATAGTCCAGACGGTAACTGGTCAACTCGTACCCAAGACAAGTCGTACCCAAGACAACTCGTACCCAAGTATATATTTTGTTTTGAATCAAACATTGGACTGGGAATGTGAATAGATATACATATTATAATTGTAATATACTGTTCAGAATAGTTTAAAGTTTGAAGACGAATTTTCGGAAGAAATTGATTTAATTTTGTGACATTTTGAGCTGAGTGTCAATTTATATTGACTATTATTTTATATTGGTCACAGATTCAGGATGTTCGAGTGAAGAGACATATGTTTATAATCATTTTTCAAAATATTGTATGTTTATGAGTGTTTGGAACAAGTGTCAGATCTAATGTTGTAATTATATTTATTTATATATATGTTTGACAAAAAATAGCGCTTCAAGCACTTCTTTTATTTAATAAAAAAATGCTTTTCTGATCCATTGAGAAAAAAATCTAAATTCAAAAAAATATTGAGGCTTATTTGATTCACATTATAACATGAAAGCATTACAAACTCAATTTCCCTAATATGCACCCATAATACTGAAAATAAGCTTGGGTACGAGTTGTCTTGGGTACAAGCTGTCTTGGGTACGAGTTGTCTTGGGTACGAGTTGTCTTGGGTACGAGTTGACTAGGAAGCGTCCAGACTACCTAAAATAGACTAGATGCGAGAAGTAATCTTAATTTACGTCACTAAAAATTCAATATTCAGTCAAACTGGTGTCATATTTGGAATATACATGTAAAATTACGTTTAGAATATGGTTTTGAAAAGAGTTCATCAACTTTGAAAATTTTATCTTTTTGAAAATGTGACTTCTAGGTTTGGGAGATTCCTCATAGACCCCATGTTGTAAAATCACAAAAAGTGAAATATCTTTTTTTGTGTTGGGCAGATAATATTTTCCTTCACTGGTCATGTTTCAATTTGTATAACTATCAGATACGTACCGGGTAATATGAAAAACGAATCACTAAAACTGATGATTATTCAAGTTTAAGGGAACGTTGTAATACCCTGTCATGTTATTTCCTAAAATCTCTAAAATCTCTATTAAACTTATAACAAAAATCCGTTAAAAAACAAAAACAGTATATTTACCTGAACACGTTGTTCCCCAAGCACCACCACCACACGTACATTGGAAATCCATCAGCGAGGCGGGGTCCTTTGGTGTACAGCTATGGAGGGTTAAGTCACCACAAGGGGGGTCAAGTAAGTTGCAAGCACTAGCCACTACAAAATGAAAATACACCATCATAAAGATGTATTAATCATCATCCAGATCTCAGATGGTGGGACGATTGTTCAAAATTATTGCAATACTTTGTACTATGTGCATTAGTAATTTTATACATGTAAGACTTGAATTCGATAACGATAAGCGCAATAACCACAATAGCAATACTATACTAAAATACCATTCAGGAAAAACATGTTTAACATTGAATACAAGTACTTACACAAGCAAGTCTTTGTAACCAATTCATCAACTTTATTTGTCAAATCTACAAAATCGGTGGTTTCAACAAGAGTTCCCAATGCATAAGGATCAGCACCCGTGGCCATATTTATCATCATATCCATACAAGTTTGATTAGTAGTAAGATCCTCGCCAACAGCAGCAACAATGACTGTTATGTTTTCTGGACTAGCATGTGTTTCATCTGAGGCTATCACTGTTTGATCTGCATTTAATGTTGAGCATCCATCAGTTAGCATGAACTCAACGTTGACAACATTAAGTCGATCTCCTTTTGAGGTTTGTCCCCAAAGATTCTGGAGTTAAGATATGGTTGATATATACATTCATTTTATAGATCGGGTGTCCCAGTAAAGATAACCGTTTTACAAGTATTTTCTAAGCAATAGATGAACCGAATTGATCAAAATAATAAAATAAGGGTATCATCAACTTCCAGATATATAGCGTAAACTTACAGATATAGCGTGTCTTTGAGCACCCGCATGGTTCGTTGTTGATTTTTCTCTTTCTAATCCCTGACAACTGTTCGCAATTTTATCCAACATGGCTGCTGAATCCCCATCATGGTCGTCAAAATCCCAAGAAGTTTTCACAGTTCTGCTGAAAACTTCAACCGCAACGCGGATCCTGCCGCTGTCAACATCAAGGGCCCCGATAAAGTCGTAAATCATATTGCACTGGTCAGCCCACTCTTGGTCGTTAATCGAGCCGCTAGTGTCCACTATCAGGAGAATGTCCGCCTCGTTTTGACACTCTGGAAAACGAAACATGAATTATATAAGCTATATCCTGGTAAGTAGAGAGAAGTTAGAATTCCTTCACACTTAGGCTGTGTCAATACTTTTGGGCAGACGGCGGGGCACGGCATAGAAACACGGTGGGCAAAACAAATCGTTTTACAGCTATACTTCCATAGTCACACCAAATACAAGTTTTGTTAGTAAAAAAAAATTATGCAAAATTTAGCCACACGGTGGCGAAACTTGAGCTTACACGGCTAATATGACAGCTTCTTTACGTTCATGCAATGGTATACTATATAAGTTCGGACAAAACAAAGTATGACTGTAATTTACATCATGCTTATAATTTATATTGTCGTGAGACCTACTTGTGTTACAGACCCCGAGGTCACAGGCTTGTGTCTCCATTATGACACCAGTACAAGGATTGCCCCCGTATTTTGGCTGTGGGTTGTTGCACACTCTGTAGCGCACCTGCGTTCCACTTCCACATGTATCTTTAGTTGGGGAGCGACATGTTGACCAGGCCATCCAATTTCCAAATGCCCCGTCGACTGAAAACAGATACACCAAACACATTAAGACCCGCATGAAGTCATGGAAACATATATTGCAAACAACAATACCCGTATAAATTACATATTCTGTCAAATAAACCAAAGAGATTGCAAAAAGAAACCACAAGCCATATAGAATTAACATGACAAAATGTCATCCCTCGCAATTCGGAAATCAAGATCACAATTCAAAACCACAAGACTGGACTTTTCAATCATACTGATTCGAAGTTAGTAAAATGCAAGTACAAGAACAAACAAAAAAAGGTTTCCAATACTCGACATCGATCATTCTCATACAATGGAATATTTAGTCTCAAATGAACAATATTGTGGGAATTTTAAATTCCCCCTGAGTAGTAACTAGGGCATATAAACGTTTATTTTACAAGATTTTATGTTATGTCATGTTTATTCAATGTTCCGTCCCTGTAACTTGGATGTTTACTTGATCAGGAGACTGTAGTGGAATAAATTAGAATAATTAGGCACTCAGCAACAGAGCTCAACCAATCAGATTGCTTCATTTGAATTTACCGCCAACTTAAGTTGTGTTTTCCCATAATGCAACCTGAGATGTCTGGACTTTAGCGTGAGATCGTGACCTGTAAATCAGAGCTTACCAAGATTTTGTACAAGCAGGACCTCGTCAGTTTGGGGCATTTTATGTGCGAGCGTGGCTGATTACAACTGTGGATTATATTTGGATATTATTTGACTATTTGCTGCTATTGCTTGATGTAAATTGCGTGCGTTGCGACAATTGGGGAAAAGACAAGACAATAGATAGTTCTTTGGTGAGTGACAATTTGATTATTGAGTTTGACGCCATATTGCCGTCCGCCATTTTGATTTCTTCTTCCCAGAGTTCCCTGCGGTCGGCCATCTTTATTTTTTACGGAAGTGACGCCATTTTAAGGAGTGATTCCTTCTCTGAGTAGTTACAACTCTTGTCTAATCTCAGTTTGATTGATATTCGAGAGTCGCGTCTGCTCCAAGAGGTCACTGCTCCGAGTTATTACCCCTCCAACCATTTTTAGAACAATTTTTCCTCCGAGTTACATTGGCTTTGAGTAGGTACGACTCTTGTCTAATCTCAGTTTGATTGATATTCGAGAGTCGTGTCTGCTCTGAGGACTGTCAGCTCTGAGTCATTACTCCTCCATTGGCTCCGAGAATTGCCAGCTCCGAGTGATTACTCCTCCAATTATTTAAGTGTTATATCTCCTCTGAGTTATATTTGGTCCGAGTAGTTACAGCTCTGTCTAATCTCCGTTGTGATTGATATTCGAGAGTTGTATCTGCTCCGAGGATTGCCAGCTCCGAGCGATTACTCCTCCATCTAGTTGAGAGCCATACCTACTCCGAGGATTGCCAGCTCCGAGTGATTACTCCTCCATCTAGTTGAGAGCCATACCTACTCTGAGGACTCACTGCTCCGAGTGCTTACTCCTCCATCTATTCTAGAGTGGAATCTGCTCCGAGGGTTGAGAATACAACTCCGTCTAATCTCAGTTTAATGATCGATATTCGTGAGTTGCTTCTTCTCCTCCTCCGAGTTATTGATGATCCGAAATTGATACAAGTTGCTGAACTTGATGTACCCTCCGAGGTGATTTGACTCCTCCAGAAGTTAGATACTGAGGTTACACTACTGGAACCAAGGTATTTCTGTGTTGCAAGGTTTATTCCATTGGAGCCAAGGTTACTCCACCGGAACTAAGGTACTCTGAGATCGAGAAGTAGCAGCTCTGGTCTAATCTCACCATCTGATTGACATTCCAGAGGTGTTATTTCTCTGTAGAGGGTGACGAGGTTTCTCCTGTGAAGTGGCGACTCCCCGAGCAGAAGATACTCCCGGAGCCTGGACCCCTTCCACGAGACAGTTTTATAGAGACGAGAGGACTCCAATTGAAGATACTCCGAGCGTGTGGATCTCGTTCAAGAGCAGAGGTTTTTCCCGAGAAGTGGCGACTCCCGAGCAGAGGTTGCTCCAGAGCCTGGACCCCTTCCAGAGACAGAGTTTGTGTCTGAGCCAAAGTTACACTACCGGAACTGAGGTGCTCCAAGAGACACAGAGTTTGCATTGTTCTCTTAAGACGAGACGACTCCGAGCTAAGATACTCCGAGCGTGTGAATCTTGTTCAAGAGCAGAGGGTTTTTCCCGAGAAGTGGCGACTCCCGAGCAGAGGTTGCTCCAGAGCCTGGACCCCTTCCAGAGACAGAGTTTGTGTCTGAGCCAAAGTTACACTACCGGAACTGAGGTGCTCCAAGAGACACAGAGTTTGCGTTGATTTCTCTTGAGACGAGACGACTCCGAGCTGAGATACTCCGAGCGTGTGAATCGTCCAAGAGCAGAGGTTTTTATCGAGAAGTGGCGACTCCCAAGCAGAGAGTGCTCTAGAGGCTGGTACTCTTCCAAGAGAGAGAGTTTGCGTGGTTTCCCCAGAGACGAAGTGACTCCCGGAGCTGAGGTTGCTCCTTAAGCTGAACAAACTCCATACAGAAGATTAAGAGACGTAGTGACTCCTAGAGCTGAACAAACTACAGGAGGAGAATATAGAGAGACGCAGTGACTCTTAGTGTTAAACAAGCTCCAGAGCAGAGACGACTCTTGAAGAGAAACTTGTATATTATATGGACATTTTGTTATTATATTGTAAAAACTTATGTTAGAATAGATTATAAAAACCCTGTTCATAATTGTTTTGTGGAGCCATCTTCTATTGGTAACTGTCGTACCACCAAACCAGGTCGACACCCTTGAAACACCTCCAAAGATCCCTTTTCGTCGTCCCAGGCCTTTCCCCAGTATACAGGGTGCTCGGCGAATCGGCCCAGGCGCGACAATATTAAGGACAAATTCTAGAAGAATGTTATAGGGTTAATGGACTAATGGACTAATCCGTAATTGACTGGGGTAATGCCATCACCCAAGCCCATTCATATGAAAATTTAGTTAAAATCTACTGTGTTATAGATTTTTACATACCAGGACATTGTCCCATGTAGGGGCAATTCTGAACTTCTTCACTGGACCCAAGACAGTATCTTCCTGTCCCGATCGGTACTGGGTTATCACATGCCCTTTGTCGCGTCAGAGTATTGGGTGTTCCACAGGTAACGCATGTTCCAGTCCACAGACCCCAATCGTTCCAACCTCCATGTTCTACAAATGATAAAACGAGCTATAGTTGAGACCAAATACACCCCTCTTAAGGGTTTTAGACACTCAGTTGAAGTCTTAAATGACATAAGGTCGGAATTTAATGAACTACCTGGTGCTCCATAAGTAATGGTAATAAGCATATTGACACGCTAGATACAAGTTTAATTTAACAGATAAACAATACCACTAGATTTGAAGAAAACGAATAAACTTTTTAGGGCAACCTTTGGCAGTCTTAAAT
The DNA here is from genome assembly GCA_903813345.2 of Owenia fusiformis. Lineage (NCBI taxonomy): Eukaryota > Metazoa > Annelida > Polychaeta > Sabellida > Oweniidae > Owenia > Owenia fusiformis. The sequence continues at coordinate 23,008,573 of CAIIXF020000001.1, read as the reverse complement.
AGCTTTTACTGTTGTTGGACTTCAAACAGAAATATACAAATGTGCAGCAAACTGGCCAAAAAGATTTGAACGAAACTCACGCCAACACGCCTGGACAGTACAGGCCTCATTACGGGTTTCTACACAGTTGATAAGATCTTTGGGATCAGTGCGTGTTGCTGTTCTTGTTCCAGGTCCACAGGTTGCCGAACAGGTCGACCAACTGGACCAGCCATTGTAAGAACAGCCAGCGGGAGCGGGAGGACAAGCATCTGTGTTACAGTTCTGACTCTCAGTATCGTAGCCTACAAGAACAAGCCCATTATGATATAAACACAATTTATTAAACACCTGGATTTTCAATATAGGAAATATAGAGAGGTGACCCGGCCTGAATGGCTATGAAGTGTACCAAGCGGTTACGACTCAATATTTTGATGTAGGCATAAAAGTTCACAATTCTATCCGGATTTAACATGGCTGCTTTTGTATGAGCATTTGACCCAAACCTCCACCCCAATATTGACTCCGGCCATATTGTCTTACCAACACAGGCTGACTGGCTCGATGTTCGTGCGCACGTACGATATCTCCAGTAGGTACCACTACCACATGTAGTTGAGCATGCACCAAAATTTCCCCACGCGTTCCATTGTCCAGCGCTTGCTAGAAGATTAAATATGAAGATATATTTTGAGCTCTTCGTTACAAAACAATAGTTAAACGTATTGTATCATATTGTTTTGTTCCGATATTTTCACAATATGTATATATTTCTACAATGGTATGAAGACTAGCTTCTAGTCTTTTTCTTAATTTACTTTTTTTCATGTTTTTAATTCTGAATGTTTGTTTGTAAAAGGCAAAATCAAAATGAGAAGTATTGATATACACTTTTTCTTGGGAGGAAGTGTTGAGTTGTAAAGAAGGAACAACCAAGCGCCAAAGAAACTTACTGCATTTTCCCCAACATGTCGTTCCTCTGTATTCCTCAAAGATGTCGTTCAAGACATATTGTGTCGTTGCCTTTGTGCATGTTGATGTCTCACACACCTGATTGTATGTGCTACAACACAAGCAATAATAAGCTAAAAAGTGTGCGTGTGTGTGTGTGTGTGTGTGTGTGTGTGTGTGTGTGTGTGTGTGGGGGGGGGGGGTTGGGGTTATGGAATTGCAAGGAATATCTACCTTTAATTAAAATCTCTAAGAGCCATCTAGCTCACACACAGTTGTTTAATAAGGAAAAGCCTGGGGTGACTGGGACTGGGGCAGATGTACAACTTATAGATTTGAACAGCAGCAAGTAGCAATTATTAGAGTTCGCAAAACAATAATTTGCGAGCATATGTATCAAAGGTCAATTAATTTTAATTAACGAAGGTACCAAATCGATTCACTAAGTCATTCATACCCAAAACCTTGGACTCCACAATCGAGAACATTTCCACTGGCATCCTTACATATCTCTGACCATGCACTCCATCCGGTTGGCGCTGGTATGGTGGTCGTTACGGGCGCAGTTGTTGTTGTTGTAGGGCCTAGCGTAGTTGTCACCACAGAATCTAATGGAATTATAATGATGCACTAAAGCAGCATAGTTTAATGCTGATTGTTTTTAAACTCATCAATGGCAATCAAAATAAACTCAATATTGGACCGGTGAATTGGTGAAACACAAAAATCTAGATGTAAAAGAAGACATGCAAATTACTACTGACCTTCACAGTACAGTCGGACGTTGTTTATGCACACATCTCCTTCGAAACCTTGTCCGGTAAAACCCTCGAATACGACATTGCTACCACTGCCTGGAGTATAGCTGACTGAGCCCTGCTGCCAGTTTAGGTCTAGGTCTGTGTAGTCTAAAAAGAAATTCATATGAAGGGTAACTTTTGAAATTCGAAAATCTGATGAAGAATTATGGCAAAGATGGTGGTCTTAAAATGATTTCGATGATGATATGAACTCATTTAGGAGTACAGGAGTAACATGTGACACGGGGGGGGGGAAGACTTGATTTTTCTCAAGCTGTCATAAAGATGACAGCATCTGTTGATCACATCCTCCAAGAATGCGTTATCGGACGCCATCTTTAAACGTTATCCTTAGATTTGGAAAACTCAATATGATTTTGATATCAATTAATTGCATTCAATGTCAGTACTCATTCATGATACCTAACCAAACACTTGCGAAACTGTACGTGTAATAAGTGCATATATATCTTTTTTTATAAATAACTTAACTAACCATTGCAAAATATGACAGGTGATCCTGCTCCGACTGTCACCTCAAGTCTACCAAAATCCTTATCACGGTTATAGTGAACGTCCTTAGCTGAATAGCAATGGTATCTGAAATATATATGATATTTAATCAATTAGTACCTACATTCTGAGTAGTCATGCCTCAAGACTATGTACCCTGTCTACTTCACCTTCCCAACACAACAAGCAAGGTGAAGTACACAGGGGGGGGGGGGTACACATTCATGAGGTAAGACTTCATTTAGACAATATTTCATTTCATAGGTTCTTTACAGTAATGCATCCCTCCCAAAAGAGGAGGAAATATCCCAGGGTTCGTAGGTGAAACTCCATATAAAGATAAACCTCTAAATGTAGATAAGTTTATCTACAGGGTGTTCAATAAGTAGTAATAAAAATGCTGTAACTTTTTTTTAGTTTTTTACATTTCTAATTAACTTTGTTGAGCATTGTACTGATGTTCAGTGATAGTTACAAGAATGTACTCTAACAGAAAGGTGGTACTGGGTGGAGCCTAAGGTGGTTCGTCGTGGTTCAGGTCTGCACGAAATTCTTTCAAAATAACCGACCTAAAATGTGAACATTTTCAAACATAATTTTACGACAGTTGATAAATACACACTAATACTAAGGCAGCACATATTGATGACTTCAAAGAGCAAACTGCAAGGTGGAAATGACATCACAGAGCAATTTATAAGAATACAATTACATTTCACGGTGAACCAATATCACAGGGCATTTTAAGATCAGATGACTTCATGGAGAAATTACACCACATGGACTTCTGAAGAGAGTATCAATAATATTCAGCATCAAATTAGAAGCAGAACCAAGTTCTATATACTCCTAGATAAATCAAAACAGGATACAAAAAAGGACATTCATGAAGCTAATGGAAGGACAATGTATCTACCCCTGGCATATATCGTAGGTACAACTATTTCAAAGAGGGAGAAAATCAGTTGGAGATGAACCCAGACAGGGGTGACTAAAAGCTGTAACTTCCCATAGTCAGATTGATACAATAAAAATATATTGGATAAATTCCTATCAGAAAAATGACTGATTCAAGTGTTGGTTGCACACACCATATAATTCATTATGATTTAGAGATGACAATGAAGTGTGATAAGGGGATGCACAAGCAATCGACTGAGGAGCAATATTCACATTTTAAGTTGGTCATTTTGAGACTTTTTTCGTGCAAACCCGATCCACCAATAACCAACTTTGGCTAAACCCAGCACCACCTTCTTGTTGGAGCACATTCCTGTAACTTTCACAGTACATTAGTATAATACTCAACAATGCACACTGAAAAAATTAGAAAGATATATGAAAAACAAAAAAGTTACAGCATTTTCATCAGTACTAATTAAGTATGGACCCTGGGGCATTTCCTTCGCTTCCTCCGAAGTAGCATCAGTAATATGCGTACGTGAAACCAATATGGCATCCTTGGTCGTATGCGGACATAGGTTGTGGTGTTGTAGCTGTTGGTGCTGACATGGTAAGAGTAGCACTCTGCTCTTGCCCTCCCGATGCCTCGAGGAATACCATGCCGTCAGCTGTAACGATTAAATGAGATTTTCAGGTTATACCATTTCCATTCCACGTTTTATACAATAAAAAGCAAACTGAAACATTGATGTCTTGTGAATATGATGGATATTAAAAATATCCAAGTTATCAATTATATTAAGTCAGCATTATTTTCAGTAGATCTGCAGTTATACATTGAAATGTATGAATTTTGGTGAAGGTGTGGTAGGAGGAAGATTGATTTTAACATACCATATGTCGCTGCTGATTGCGGACCAGTGCCCGAAGATGGTGTTCCTCTTTTACCCAGTGTCCACTCCACACTAGAAGACGTACTCATTGCAAAGCTGTCATTGAAGCAAGTCGTCACCAAAGGATTGATATCACAGCTCCAGATATCGTATTGTGTCCCTAGGCAAAAGTAAATGCGATTGTGGTGCGTATGTATAACTTGAATATGATATCAAAAACCGTCAATCGCGTTTAAATTGCAGCTCACAACAATATTTCATATTTTTGTTAAATGAATTAATTTCATCACAGAATTAAGAGAATCATTTGGTTGTACTGATTACATATTAATTTTAGATATATATGCAAGAAAATGTGACCTTCTGGATTTACAAGTTTTATTTCTGTTTAATTTTTAGTAAAGAGTTTTTACCGTGTACTTGCGCTGCCATGACAAGATAGAGCCAGCACAGGGCCACGGGCCATTTACACCGTGTAGACAGCTCCATTCCCCTCCTTAATAACGTATAGAAATATTGGTAAATGAAGGCAGGAACTCATTTTTCGTGTAATAAAAAGTGAATACACTGTTTCGAAAATATGTTTTTTGATATAATTTCTATATTTAGACAAGGGACCTATTTTTTAATAATATGACTTCTTCTAGTTAAATGAAAACTAGCTAACAATGCATGCACTTGAAAGGTTTCTCAGCTTTTGTGCCATTTTAAAATGTCGTTACACTAGCCGATACAGTTATCTACAGCTCTTCGTTGTGAGGGTTGAAATTTTGAAAACGCTGAATAACACCAATATATTCGGGTAAATGTGTTGTTCAGTGTAGTCGAACACTTGACATTCCTCAATTTTAGGAGAAAAACTATTCACATTATTATGTCATTAGTTAATTGTTATACTACACTTACCTTCACCAAAGTTATGTGATCGTCTGTTCGTCCTTCTGTTCTAGTTTGAATCGGACTCTAAAAACTAATTCTGTAAGTGTGTGTGTCACTGTCCAAGTAATGATTGAAACTGTCCAGAACAAGACCTTCCTTGCCTAATTATAAATTTTAAGACACTAAAATCTTGTCCATACGTATGATACGGCGCTGATTGGCTGTTTTGTTGATGTTGGACGGAATGTAGGTTTTCTGTTCAGATAGATTTATAACTGATTTATATTTAATTCTCTTTTAATCCCTAATAAAATAGATGACGCGATCGTTGGTTTTGTAACACGTACATGTCATAACCAAAATATCCCAGGAGTCAATGATCCAGATTGACTTCAGAGGATGACCTAAGGAAAATGTAGTTATTTGAATTTAACTTTATATTTAACACTGAGGTTTAATTCTTAAATCCTCGTAAAATGTTTTTGTCAAGCAAACTATCTAACCAACATGTTCATGTTAATATATCTTATAAGATCTTTCCGATTCTTGCTTCCGAACAGCCCGTATTATATTTGCCAAATGGGATGGTAGATTTAAGGATTAATACATTTGCCTTTCCGTCACTTTTAACCTTCATCTTTTAATGTTTGTTTTAATGCTAATGAATTTGTTTATGAGTTAAGGAATGATCTAAATCAACAGCAAGCTTAAAAGTTGAGATTCACACGCCGATGGGGACGTCATGTTTACATCGAACAACGAAAACACCTGAATAGTTAGGTCCTGGGTTCGAACTGTAAATGTACAATGTTCAATGTAGGTATCTTCAAGGAGTGTATTTCGTTCATATAAATTATATATTTAATTACACATTCCACAGTCCTTTCATTTTTTATTACTGGTTACCAAAACGTCAATTCCTTTTTTTCTTTACCAAACGACCAAGAGTAACTTAAATGCGGAAATGTAATCGGACCATTTAGTGAGTTTGTACACTAATTATGGGTTATTCCAATTTCAAAAAGCTTGCATTGACTATTGATATAACATGTTTTTGGCATCTTGAAAATGGGATAAATATACGGGGAGCTGCCATATTGAATTTAAGGTTCCAAGATGGGAGCTTAAAGGGAGTATCAAATCTAGCAAGTAACCGTAACAAAATATTGTTTCAGTTTTAGAATATTTTTAGCTCATATCACATTGTCAAGTCTGTTTTAAAAATATACATACTTTACTTTAAGAAAACTACAGATCCTTACAATAATTGTATTCTTTTTTATAAACGTGGCTATCAAATTTATCTTTCGGGAGAATTTAAAAAATGTTCCCATTTTTGCACTTTGAATCTCAAATAACCTTACCATCAATTTATAACATATCGCGGATTTTGGGAGATATTATATTTGATATCGTTAGGAATATACTGCTAGTAGATCAATTGCACACGAAGCATGCAATTATGTTACCCCCTATAGAACTGATTCTGCCTTCAAGTAACTCTGTTAGATCACATTCTGAAAACTTTATATTGACATTTTCAAAAAGAAGTTATCACATTAATGTTGTCGAGGAGGAAATTCAAATCTAGGTTGCTCAAATTCTTTTTTTTTGGGGGGGGCGGTGGGGGTATTACACTCTAGGTTATGATGGAATCTTAGTTACATTTTTGTGGAGATGGAGAAAACAATTTATCCAAAGGTTGCTCAACTTCTTTTTTTGGGGGGGCGGGGGGAGAGGTATTACACTCTAGGTTATGATGGAATCTTAGTTACATTTTTTGTGGAGATGGAGAAAACAACCCATGACATCTCATTTCTTCTCAGCCCTGAGATGTTTCAAGTGAAACAGAAAGATGGTTTGAGTATCAGAATGTACTTCTATTGCATCTATGATTTTAAATTTAGAGTGATTGGGTGTTCCCTTCAAGTATGCTTAAAATTGGGATATCTATCTTCGCCATTATTTAAGTAATTTCTGGATGGCTTTTGGTACATTCAGCTGGTTACATTATCAATATATGTCACATCTACCCAGTTTTCTAAATTCATGTTGCGAAATATGATGTACTGATTTGGTTATTAGTTAAATAAGAAACACAAACATTTTTGAGTGATTTGGCGTCAGGGCATACCTCCTCAGAAAACATGATATATTCATATCTACAAATCATGAATGCTATGTAAATACACAAACGTTTCATGCATTGAACACTCTACCTACGCAAAATCATTCACGAAAAGTCCATCATAATTGAGAAAGGTATTCCAAAAGTAGAGGGTAACGACTTTTGAGTCACCCTATACAGCCCAGCTTTAAATATATTGTCCTTTGTTTTGAAGTATGAACTTGCCATTCACCTGGACACCAGTTTTTGAAGTGGCTAATTTGAGTTTTGAAATTAATTGATTTACAATCTTTATGCAATTGTAATGAATCCAGAACAAGTATATAATGTGTTTTGGAATTATGTACGTATATTGTTATTGATTTGTAAACAATTGGGCCTGAGAATATAGAAAAAAATTCTACATACTGATAAAACAGAAATAAATGTATGTTTCATCTAATTTCTTTATTCTATTTTATCTCATATTCCAACATGTATTCTAATTAACGTTAATTATTACTGCAATATATAATGAATCTGGCATTCCCTCTAAACATCTGCTTATTTGTTATGCCGCTTTCAAAAAAAGAAAAAACACGTTCGGACTTTAAATGAGAAAGGTTATAGTACAGTATTTCTATTGCACCTACACTATGGATAAGTATGTAGTTTAACCAGTTCAAATGATTCGAATGCATAATAGATATACAATACACTCCCCTGTGTAAGTTTGAATTAATAGAGGAATCGGGATTACCAAACTTATGGAGGAGAGTGTAGATCAGTGTTATAGATATTACATTGCATTACATACTTTATTCTTTGGCATGTTTGGCATGTCAAATTTCAAATATTACTTCCGTTGCAAAATAAACAAAAAATAATTTAGATATATATTTCTCACATTTACAAATAGTCTTTGGTCTAAATGGCATAGAGCTCATCCCAAAGGCAACCTTCACAAACATGAATTTCGTGCTCAACACATATTATATTCATATTCATTTATATATTTTGTTTAAATAACACTATATATATACAATATGTACTTAGTATTGTCTACTGCACTATACTGGTGTCTGCATATAGTTGAATATAGTTGTATCGTCACTTGACATGATCTGAACTTAGAAGTTTTCGAATCAAGATCAAGGTTTGATCTACATCTTAGATAATCCAAGGGAGAACGTAATACGACCAATCTATCGACCAATAGGAACAAGTCTAATGAGGGAGATACTAAGCCCCGGATGTCGTTTTGTCTCGTTTGGTACACAAAAATAAGTCCCGGGTATTAGACAACCCCTTGAATAGGAAACATCGATTCACCCAACCATAATTATAACTATTATATTTAACGTGATCTGATCTACTCTGAAAAAGAAGATTCGGAACAAACCCTATATATCTCTGCAAAAACTACGGTAATGACGATATACAATTTATACGTGATCCGATATATTCTGACACAGCAAATTCGGAACCTTTCGAACGTACTAAATGTCACATGATCAGATCTAATCTGATTCAGCAGTTCCTCATCCAATCATGTAATAGGAGATGTCACTTGCATTGTCCGATCTACTCAAACGCAATATATCCTCATCCAATCATGTAAGCTTAAAAACAATATGTCACGTGTCTGATCTACTCTGACACCGCTTATTCAGAATCATCGCCTTATATTTCTTCACCCAAACGTTCAACTTCCTCTAATAGAAAATCGATGTCCTCCTTAGTTGCTGCAGGATTGCTGATTACCATTCTGAAAAAGTTTGGTTTCTTTCCTAGTGGCTGGTATCCCACAAGCGTAGATCCACCTTCCATCATCATCGACTTTATACGAGGAGCCACCTGAAAGTATGTTCAATCAATGCAATGGTATTGTAAATGCATTGAAATTCAGGTAGACATGATAATAATCTTACGTTTACTAAAAGATCAATGCTTTGTTCACGTCTGTCGAGTCTGGCCTCGTCTAGCCCATTTGATTATCCAAAATTGCGTTTCTAAAATAATCTTTAGACAATTATTATCCTGAAAAATATTTTCAATCCGGCCCTACCTTGGACAATTCGTCATCCCTTTCTTTCCCTTGTTCCAAATGCCGGATCTTTGATGGCACATACCAGAAGCATACGTTTGTATATTCCGGCTGAAAACATTAAAACACACTTCATTTCGTGCTTATTACAGAAATAAATGCTACCAAAAGAGCTTTCCATTTGATAAATAACTATTAATCACACTTAATGGCTAGGAGCTCGTTTAAAGACCTCGTTTTTATAAGCATAAAGAAAACTAGAGCATTATGCAACCCACAATTCATTGATTACTGCGTTTAAGTCCGCCAGTATACAGGGGTGTAACAAGGATCAAGAAATGGGCAATGCGAGAAAAAAGTGGTGTAAAATTGTTAAACGTAATATACATTGTACGATACTATCATTTTTCATTGACAGGATTTCAATTGAAAAAAGGTTACATAAATGTTTTCTACCAAATTTTGGAGAGGCAAATGTCTCGCCTGCCTCATGGCTGGCTACAACCATGATATATCTTAAAATGTACCTCATCCATCACCATCATAAATCCAGGCCTTTCTCGTATCTTTTCTGTTAAATACCTAATAATTTTAAGAAATTGTATTAGAATATGGAATATACAACACTGTTATTTATCAAAATTGCATCTTATACTTACAAGTTATACTTTTCAATAATGTGATCATAATTCTAATCCTATATACTGTGAGTTAAGAGTGTCTAGAAAGTCATTATAGCGTTTAATCAAGGGACGATCTTTTCTGGAGACCCTGTTCAAGTCTACTTACTTTGCAAGCTCAAAAACTCTGTTTATCTGAGACTCAAGTCCTTTATCGCCCTAAAACAATAGAATCATCACATAATTAATCAAAATGACAGATAACCCGTTTAAATTATCCTTTAAATCCTTTAACATGGTTGGATTGAAAATTGTATACCTCTGTTAAAGGCCCCATGCAAAGTTTGAAAAAAAAGGTTTTCATCATACATTTACTATTATGTTTCATGACTGTGAAAGTTATTAACTATTACGATGTGGTTTAAACTTTATATGGGGCCTTTAAACATATCCATAATACATAGCCTTCATCTTCAGGGTGTTCAAAAATATGACTGCACATCTAGTAGTCTAGCTACAAGCCTCTGTGAACCCTCGACTACTTGCCTAAACACCTTCTCACACTTGTGTGCAAGTCTGATGTATCTAGACTATGTAATATCATCATGTAAAATCACAGGTGTCTATCAGCTTCTTTCTAGATGAACACAGAAAGATGTGATGAGTATCAGAATGATGTAATATCGAAAGAAGCATTGTTTAAGGTGGGCAAACCGTCTCAATACCTTTGCTCTCCACATTAGCCACAGCTTGAAGATGTCGTTGTGTCGTCCACATTGTATCGCTTTATCTCCAGTATCGTAAACAACATCATAGTGCTTGTCTTGTTGGTATAGGTAGTCTGCGCACATGGAATTACAATTCTTCAGAATGTCCTAAAAGCATTTTGAAAGTGTTAAAACGGAGTCGCTAAGTATAGTAGACGTTAATGTATTCAACAAGGGAAACAGACTCTACTTAATACATTAAGACATTATAAGTAACTTTTATTCATCACTTTTTCTATAGCTTTTATGAGAATTATAAAAATAAGTATTCTTGTAGCTTTTTAAGATAAGAATTATAAAAAAGTATTTTTGTAGCTTTTATAAGAATTATAAAAATTAGTTTTTTTGTAAAAAGCTTTTAAAAGAATTATAAAAACGAGTATTTTTGTATTGATACTTTTGATTTCCATCTCATTTCAGATATATGAATGTTTATATATAGAAGTATTATGGAATTTATAGAATGGGATGATTGAGGTAGTGGATCTTGCCTACACAAAGTTTTGTGGCTATACATGGGGCACTTAAACTAGGGTTAAAGCAGCATCAAAGAATAGAGTCTAAAATGTTGGATGGGATATTTTAAAAATACATGGCGATGTTTCTCTTACAGCCTTAATAGTTATCTGATCACAAGTAGAAGGCATAGAATTCACCTTTAGAGTGAAGGCCAAATATCTTTAAATAAACGATTACCATGAGAAAGGGTTAAAACTGAGAAAAAAGGCACGAAAGAGAATATTGTGAGCAAAATGCATTGTAAAAATGTGACAGTTTCTAGAAAGTTAGGAGGTCTCTAGTCTTTGCTGCCCCTTTGTTTGACTACATAATGCTAAAAACAACTAAAACATATAAACATATACATATAAACCGTGCAACGCATTAAAGAATAAAATAGCAGAGGAATATAACAAACGCAAAACAAGGAAAAATATCGTAAAAGTACTGTGTTTTCAATTCATAAATAAAATTATGCGATAAAAGATGCGATGGGAAATCAGTTGTGAATATAAATCATAATGCGAACGACATGATGGGGAATACATCACAGAATGACACAAGCGACTTGGTTTTATCAAAACTGATCACAAGACTTACGATATTTTACCTTGTGTTTTAACAAAATGGCGGAGCACTGGAGCATGGCACCCATCATCTTGTGAGGGTTCCATGTAACTGAGTCTGCCCTTAGAGTGTGCACGGTACAAAAAAAGAACTTGTGAATATTGTGGCACCATTCATGCATGAATCGACTGATACATGGAACCGAGCAATCAATCAATTTATTGAGAATAAATCAATCGATTAATCACTCATTCAATTTAATTCACATGCAGTCCATTTATCTAGTTGGAAATCTGTTTGTTGTAGCAAGTTCGAAATTAGCATACTGTTTTAAACATACAAAAAGTACAACATCTAAAACCAGAAATTGTCTATGACTTGATTAGAACACAAATGTGTATGTGAACTTGTTAATGGCCAAGTTTTATTTAAAATTTTACCATTTAATATTTGAAAAACTACTCAATGTATCAAAAATTTACAACCTGAAGAAGTTGAACATATAAGACTTTATGATTCTACAACTCGAATCCATTAAATCCTAATGATAACATACATTCACAGTTCGAGCGCATGTACATTATTTTGCTTAAGCTTGGAATATTTTTTCCTAAATGGACTTTGTATGTTCAGGCTTCACACTGCTCCTTACTGCTAGAGTAACTAGGGTTAATGTCTCATACCCCCGGGAATACCCCTCCCCCACCATTATCACAATCAATAAAGGGCCATAAAAAGAGACATTTCATTCTTACTGAAGTCATTACATGTTGAAGAATGAATTTAAATTGATAACCAATATTCATGACATCAAAAATAGTTGTACATACTATATCTACATGTAGTATTCAAATACAAGATAGAGCACCCTGTCTCAAATGATGTGGGACAAATAAAATCCTATCCCAAATCCACAGACGGGTCAACAAAGGGTCAACATCTATCCTCAAAGCCAACATCATAATCCATAAAGCACAATATTTCATGAAGAGAAAACTATGGCTGGTTTCGATCCCTATGTGTCGACCAAAACGACATTCGAAGTCTAATGTGACAATAAAGGTCGTTTGGCTGGTCAATAACTACTATGAATTTGAACTACTTTTTGAATTTGGAGACTCATTTTTGGGTCATGTAAGGTCATTCCACATTTTAGACTGAGGTCGCCTTTAAAGGGCATCATCGGAACTAAAAACAGTTCTGAATTACTCAGTTGAGATCCTGAAAGCCAAGGTTTGCATTCTAAAGCTCTTTGACTACCTCATGTCACCTTATTAGAGGTCATTATTAAAAATGTGGGAAGCGGAATTATTGAAGTTGCACTAAAGCTATAGGATAGAAGATTGTGTAAAACAGCCCGGGTGTGTGTGTGAATGTAGTGGTGACATGTGAATGTATTTGTGACATGTGAATATACTGGTGACATGAATGTGCTATGGTGAGCATCCACGTGTAACTGCGACTCGTACACATGATAGTGGCAAGTATCTGAAGTGGTGACATGAAAGACGTACGTGTAAATGTGACGTGTGTGTGTAATGGTGACATACATGTATAATAGTGACACGTGTGTGTAATGGTGACATGATGTGTGCATAAAAGTGCCATATACATGTAATTGCAATATATTTGCGTAATAGTGACATCTATGGGTAATGGTGACATGTAGAGTAATACTGACATGAATGCATGTGTAATGGTTGCCATGGTGAAACATGTGTAATATTGACATTAACGTACAATGGTGACATGCATTGATAATTGTGGCACGTATGCGCAATGGTGATATGTATGTGTAATTGTATAATTTATGTGCAATGGTGACAGCATAAATACATATGGTTTCAATCAAAGATACCTTCTCCTTTAGTAGAATAGCTGAACACTGCAGAGTAACTCCCATCATTTTATGAGGATTCCATGTTATGGAATCACATCTAAAGAAATGGTATTTAGGATATAGGAATATGCAAAGGTACAAAGAAAAACTATCATAATAGCATAGTTTATGAAATCATTCAAGGACAGGATGGCGGTTCAGTTATAAAAACAGATTATCATTATTCCATTTTGAACAATATTCGATGATAGAGCATATTGCTTTTTCAGGAATGTCTTAAAGATGGAGTTGTCCCATACGAATGCTTAAAATTATAGAATTATTAGATATTTTTACATATATGTGTACCTCTCTACTCCGTTGAAAAGATGGCGATAACGTTCGGACAACAGAGCACCTCCGCCCCAAGCTGCCTGTAATAAGAACATAATGGATTAGGTACTATTAAAGAAAGAATAATCAATTTAGATAAACCATGGGAAATGTCTATTTGGCGAAATAATTCTTCCAGTACGAATAGCTATAGTCTACACTGTACAGGGTGTCAAAAAACAACAGCACCCCCCTCTACAGCAAATTGTAGACTTAAAAACACACATTGTCTAGATCTACTATGAACGGTATATGGTATGGTATGGATGCAAACAACCCACCCACATGTTTTTTTCTGAAATGCTGTCCTGATTTCGAACTTCTTCCTACCCTGCTTTTTCAATTTCTATTTGCATCAATATGTTGCGTTTTGACACACAAATAAACCCTTTAAAGGAATAAGTAATTCCTTCAGGGGCTTTAGAGATATATATTGAACATGGATAACATGTAGGAGAATTTTTAAGTTAGCTTAGCTGTAACAAAAGAAGTTCATTCTATTATGTTGCTTCCTAAATGAGGTTTAATATTAATTAACAGAACAAGCAACTAAATAGAATGAACTGTAGTTTAATTAAAAAAGATTTGCATTATGTTTTAAATGTCACCGCACCATTGGTTTCTATAAGAACTATAATTTTAAAATACAATTTTCTGTGAGCAACTTTGATGCATAGATGAGTAATTTTTTGCTTATTTAAGAACCGAACCAAAAATAAGTGTGACCTCTAAAGTTTAATTTAATTTTAATTTAAATTAGTTAACGATTTTCCGAAACAAGTCCTTCAAAAAACTCTTTTAAAATTTTGAAAAAAGTTTAACATATCACATTTTGATAGCATTGGGTAGGACTACAATATAAGTAAAGTGGTTTAAACTTATATGTGGCCTTAAAGGACTGATACGTACGTCCACGTGCATCCACATTCCATATGTCTCACATATATCTGCTATTTCATTGATGGGATCGAACGCCCCAAGAACAGTTGAACCGGTGGTACATGTCACATAGAATGGTTTGGCACCCTCTGATTTTGCTTGGAGAATACACTTCTCAAGTTCCCCTGGAATCATCTTTCCTCTAGAAAGCAAAATATACACTGTAGCAATGGCACCTGAGTTATGATAAGAAAAAAGACAGTAAATAAGAGAAAAGTAATCACTATGTCTATATTTTCGGACCACCTTGTATACAAGGATTCTTTTCTGTATGTGATTCTTTTCCGTAATATGCTTAAGACTGGGTATGAGTTTGTGGACTAATACGAAGACTTTCTGACGGGACTTTATAAAGAATGGTTTGTCCATCTTCAACCAATTAATATGGTGACCTGAGTCTCTTATCTGTAATAAGCATTCAACATGACACAAATTAGAAGTAAACTGTTCGCAAAATGCTCCATTCCCAAAGGACCGACTGCGCTAAGGAAGACCGATTATGAGTTCTATATTCATTCCACGTTCACAAGTGACTGTAACGTACAGTTGCACGATGAATCTATAATCTAGGTCAAATTCATCCTTAGTTATCTGACCTTTACGCCTCATTGGACATGCTCTTTGTTACTAGACAAAATGTGACTCCTAACTCATGTAACTATAGTACATCACCGAAACACTAACCTCTCATCACATTTTACGGCAATACAGTTGTCGGTGCCTATCCCTGCAATAGCGGCAGCTCTCTTGGTTGAGAAGTGACTCTGTAATCGAAGAAAAAGTGCAGTAAATTTAACAATATCACTATTACGATTACCGCACTGTTAGTTGAATAAACAATTTAGAGTCGTATTAATTTCCTCGTTAATTATAGAGTTAGATTATTTTAAGTTTGATTAACCATATCGAATGTTCATAAAATTTAGTTTTTTTATTTAAACTGCGAAGATTGATTTTACAGTTTGTCAACAGAAGAGCCCACGTCAACTGACGATCAGACTTTAGTTAGGACGCATATTGATGTTACACCCACGCAGGGAACATTTCTGATTATGTAAATGAGCTCTCGAGAACCATCGACACAAGAGACGGCTATTGCAAGTTAAAGCTGAGTTGAGTTATAAGGTTAGAAATAATTCCCTCTTAGATGACAGATTATTAAATAAAAATCTGTCCCTGCGGAAGAATTCTGTTCGAATTTAGGGTTTAATTACCTCTTTTTCTCATCGTAGTAAATCGACCGCTCTGGATTTGAGGATCGGTTTTATAGTTCATATTTCAAGTATTTATTTTGTGTATGTAGTTTATTCCTCCCCTCGTGTCTCTTTCAGATTGGTAAACTTACGTGCTCTGATGTGAACATTACAAGTCTGGTGAGTCCACACATTCCTTGTGCTTTTTGCTCTGGACAGCAGCGATGCCTAGCGGCCAAAACAGCATACAAGTTAGCAATGGCGCCCCCTATATCACACATTAGAAGCTACATTACCTACGTGAATGTACGTTGGCAATTGATATATGTTTAGTAACATTCTCTTGCTTCATATAGAATTCATCGAAAGAAGTTAAGCATGGGATACATGTCATTTAAACCCTACGTCTGCTCAATATACTGAACGTTGTGTTTTGTTCCAGAGACAAAATTAGAATACGAAAACTAAGAAAAAGAAATTAAGAGAAAGCCTAGAAGGAGGCTATTATTTGTAATTGTTCATTTCATAATTCATATTTCGAAAATATAACTCTGTCTTATTTTGAGATAAAAAAGATTGAAACCTGGTGCGAAAATTCCGTCACCATCAGACCAGCCAACAATATCTCTCATCTTGGTCAGCACTATGTCTTCCATCAGAGTGAATACCGGGGCGACTTCGTATGTAAACCTAACAAAAAACAGGGGCAATCTCATACGCGAACATGCCAAAATTAAATACAATGAGCTATAAATATGCAGGACGTTTAATGATTTGCAACTGAGTGAAGTACATTTCGTATATTGTGCCCGAGATAGTCAGCTGCCAGTCAAGATACATTGGACAAGTCAAATGAAATACATTTCGATGATTATTTTCTTTTTATTCCATGTCACTGCACATGCGCCATAAACTCTTTTTCAAATGATGAAGCTTGGGCGTCAGTATGATTTGCATTGTATACGGATTAGCTTACTTTTTCATATGGTATAACATACGTCTGCAACATGTTGTAACATATACGTTTCCATTATGTTGTAACATATACGTTCGCGACATGTTGTGACATATACGTTCCCATTGTTTTGTAACATATATGTTCGCAACATGTTCTCACATATATGTTAGCATTATGTTGTAGCATATACGTTCGCATTATGTTGTAACATATACGTTCGCATTATGTTGTAACATATACGTTCGCAACATTTTGTAACATATACGTTCGCATTATGTTCTGACATATACGTTCGCAGTATCTTGTAACATATATACGTTCGCAATGTGTTGTAACATGTTCGCATTATGTTGTAATATATACGTTCGCAATGTGTTGTAACATGTTCGCATTATGTTGTAACATATACGTTCGCAACATGTTGTAACATATACGTTCGCAACATGTTGTAACATATACGTTCGCATAATGTTGTAACAGATACGTTCATGAGCACTCACATGTTGGTATTCGCAGTTGCAGTGAGCCATTCCCCAGCAAGTGCCACTATGTCCAAGCCCTGAGACAGCTGGTTGAAAAATCTTGGATGACCTAAACATTATTCAAAGTTAGACCATTGCCTTTAATTAAAAATCATTGAATTTTGGCTACTCACTATTTTGAACAAAACATACCAACGATTTTGATAAAAAAAAATTTTGTCTGGAGAGGATGTGATTCTAAGCACTGCTCATATCGTCATTCTAAATAATCATGAGCTTATACCTACTGATGTAATGATTCATCATTATCGAAGAAATGCAAATTTCAATGGAATCAGACTATTCTTTTACTTGCCCTTGGTTTGAATATATTTGAAAATGACAAAAGGAGTAAAAGTATTACGTTTACAATTTATGAATTATGCTTCTTCTCAAACTATATGGAAAGGATCGAATGCAGTTTCACTGAAATCTTTCGCACGCGCTTTCTTTTATAAATGTCGTCCATGGTTAAGATACTGATAGATAAAAAAGGGCGTACTGTTTGAAATCATGGTTTGAAATCATTGTTGATATGACTGATATCATAATTATAACTAAACAAAAAGCGCAAAAGGCTAAAGGTCAACGAATGTATATTACTACCTTTGGGATTCATTTCCAGTTTTAGTTGAAATTATGGTGAGGCACTAGCCTCGCCTGCCCGTGCCTCACAGTACCTCCATAGATGTTATTGAAAATCACAACGCAATACACCTGTACATGTAAATCAGTTGTACCAAATCAGTAGGCACATTGATATATTAATCAGATATTTTGTTATATGGATTAAAAAACGCTGGAAATTTTCCGCCCACAAGGAAATCTAAATTGATTTAAATATCCATCTCAGTTATTCTGGCACAGTGTTAACGAGACATTATTGTCTAATTTTCCACTGAGCTCCCTGTGATTTACACAATTGGTAACAGCTGGCAAGAGAAGCTCGAGAATATTACAGTTTCTTACATATTAATGTCATTTTTATTGACCTGTGCCCTTTTTACGCCATTGCTGATCGCCATGTTCTAAAATCTAAGTCATAACCAAAAGTAATGTAAGCTCTTCTACCGACTATTCCTGGAAAGTTGTCATCATTCAAGTACTGCCCGATAGTTTCGATTTTTACTGGGAAGCTGTCATGTGTTCTTGATGGAAGCTTGGTAAATAGTTTAAACTTCTGAGGCAAAGAAAAGAGTTGGAGGTCTAATCAATTATTTCTTGTCCATCGCCAAAACGGTCAACATATTACAGATTAAATTTGCAAACAATTAAGTTGAATTAATTCGAGTGTTACATTTCGCAACATTTAGTATAATGGGTAATTGATTATCGTGCGTCAATAACATCTGGGCTACCAAACCTTGAATTTGTCATTTTATGTTGCGGTGATTTGTGGTTAGAATTATAGAAACTTCCGCATTTTTATATATAATTCTTTTCCGTATTTCCAAGAAAGGTGGAGACTGAGTCTTTATCATAATGATTTATACATGTATACAAGAGGATGATACTGACTTCTCTTGTTACACAGAAATAGAGAGGAATTTGAGAAGGGTCTGATATTTCAAAATATATCGGATTTCTCTCTTCTGAACATCACCATCATAGCAATACTTTTGCAATCAGAAAATATTCTGATTGGAAATCGAGAAGGGTCTGATATTTCAAAACTATATCGAATTTCTCTCTTCTGAACATCACCATCATAGCAATACTTTTACAATCAGAAAATATTCTGATTGGAAATCGAGAAGGGTCTGATATTTCAAAACTATATCGGATTTCTCTCTTCTGAACATCACCATCATAGCAATTCTTTTACAATCAGAAAATATTCTGATTGGAAATCGAGAAGGGTCTGATATTTCAAAACTATATCGGATTTCTCTCTTCTGAACATCACCATCATAGCAATTCTTTTGGAAATCGAGAAGGGTCTGATATTTCAAAACTATATCGGATTTCTCTCTTCTGAACATCACAATCATAGCAATTCTTTTACAATCAGAAAATATTCTGATTGGAAATCGAGAAGGGTCTGATATTTCAAAACTATATCGGACTTCTCTCTTCCTAACATCACCATCATAGCAATACTTTTACAATCAGAAAACATTCTGTTTTTTAAAGAACCTTTCCCGAGTATAAACTTATTAAACGTGATCATATTAAGCCCGGTATACACCAATGGGGCAAGTTGGGGCCTCCAAAGACTTAACATTGCGTGGGACCTCGTGGGACCTTTTGGGATTTTGCCCCATGAAGTCCGTGGGACTCCATGGGACCTCGTGGGATTAAACCCCATCTTGCCCCATCGAGTCCCACGAGGTCCCATGAGGTCCCATGAAGTCCCACGTGGGACTCGGTGGGACTCGATGGGGCAAGATGGGGCAAAATCCCACGGAGTCCCATGGAGTCCCATCGAGAATGAACATGTTCATTCTTTCCATGGGGCATCGTGGGATTTTCGCTCATATGACGTGTTGTGTGAAGCCCGACATACATGTACACCAATGGGGCACGGTGGGATTTGATGGGACTCCATGGGGATTGATGGGGCAAAGTCATCAAGGTCCCATGGGACTTCGTGGGATTCGATGGGGCAAATTGCGATTCGATGGGGCAAGATGGGACTCGATGGGGCAAGTGGGATTTTGCCCCATTGGTGTATACCGGGCTTTAGTTATCATCAAACCTGGGGAATTAAATTGACTTTATTAAATTTTTGATTAATTTAATCTAATTTGTTTACAAATAACCATCTAAATACTATGAGGAAATTATGTTCCTTTGATTTTTTTTATAATTTTGTCTCACAGTTAAATGTTCTTGCTAACAACCAACCACTAATATCATAATATAACTAATATCATAAAACAAGGCAATAAAATCATACTATATGATACAAACACAGATTAGTATTATCGAAAATATTATTTTGAACAGCCACATTTGAAGATGTTCCATGTTCCATTCCATGTCCCATCTTCCTATCCCAAGACCTCTTGTTATGCAAGAACGAAATATTCGATGGAGTTACATGTATCTAGGTCTTGGCGTTACCGTTTGTCGAGCTGTATTTATTTTCAGATCAGGGGTGCTTCGTGACAATGTGGTTTTTTTAAGTATTAAGAAACTCAGATTTAGTCTGTTAGTATCAACGTTTAAAACGTTGATCTTTAAGTTTTTTCAAAATTTCAGAGGAGTAAAATTGTTTTATCAATTCTCAAGATTTTCGAAAAGAAATTGTTGTATTTACCTGTTTTGACACAATATTTTAATGTCTCTTTACAGTCACTCAGAATTTGTTCGAGATCTCGTGGATCCTCGTGGAGATCGAGACAATGATCCATCATCTCGCGTAGTTGGTGGGGGTGGTGGAAATCAAGAATCTTTTTTGAACGATCATTATTCTTGTGGACATAATCTATGAGTATGTTGGTCACCTCTAAAAGAAATTCCTGAGTTTTATGACCTCCACCTCCTGCTGGGAACAACTCTGGAAAGAACAGTCCATAGAATGTAAAGGTTATCGTTGTATGTGTGTGTGTGGAGGGGGGAGGGGGGGGGGGGTGCGCGAGAATAATGATACTTGATAATACGTACAATTGCTTCCGAACAATTTGCGGGAATCTGGGATTTAAAACTACCAAGTAGACTGAAGGTGGCTTTTTCAATATTTCATTTATGAGAGGAGCGTTCTAAGTCATGATTCAGCCGAGTTCACGGAACTTGTGCAGATAATATTCGAGCTTTATTAGGGATTAAGTAGATGTCTCTAAATAAAGCCCACATCCAAGAAAGATATATGGCCATATGCTGAACATCAACTCGGCATGTAAACGTCAAAGTAGATCGAAAATTAGTTGTGATTTAATAGTCATCTCATTTGAACTGTGAGATATCGAGCCTGCAAGAGAGAAAACATAGAACTTTGACAGTGAATGATGAGGCTAAATGCTCTAATTCAGATAAGAAAATATACGAGACGCATCAGGTTTGTATCAACTAGAACAGATGCGTTTAATATCTTTTGCTCAGGAAACACATTTGATGTTTACTTTTATCCTTTAGAAATATTTGAAAAACAAAACAAAATTGGCATACAATTAAGGTTTAATATGCAGTATTCTTGCCCTCAGCTATACCATTTGAATTGGGGTGATAACCTATTGAAAATGAGAGCGCAAACATATTTGGTCAAAAGTTTCGCGGCTAATTTAAAATTGCTAGATGCAACTCCATTCCCACTGAGACATTGAGTGTACTAAGGTCAAAAATCAAGCAATTTTGAACCTCAGGTGTCAATCAAAATCACGTTTAAGGGGCATCAATACTTTTGACGAAGAATTTCGATTTTTTATTAATCTCTTGGGTCGTTATAGGAAAATAAAACCAAATCTTTACACATGAATTGATGCTATGTCGGAACAATACAATTCAGTCATATTTGAATTTTAAATGAAACGATAAAACCAGAAACTGGGTTCCTTTAATGCTGGTCGTGGATTGTTAATGCTCAGATTTCATTTTCTCATATATGGGGACGAAACTTTAACTCTAGCAAAGGATTGGTATCGATATGGAGAACTGAATTCAACAATGTTTTTCTCTTAAACCAATTATTGAAAACATTCTGTAAAAAACACGGTATTTTATGTAATGTTGACTGATTGACAACAATTTAATGCGAAAATTATTTAGAAATATTTTATACAACTGTTTTTGTTAACATTTTTTGTTTTTTTAGTGCAATTGTTTTTGCTCCTTTCTACCAATTCTTGAGAATGAAATAAAATGTCTTTCCGAACCTTGATGGAACAAAATAGCATATACAACATGTTTTTAGACCTCTCAATATTATAGTTATTTAAAGGAATTTTTGGTTGATTTTAAAAAAGTATTCAAAAAATTAAAACAAAATCCCCCCAAAATAGATAAAAATCAATATAAACCTTTTATTTCATTAACAAGATACTTTTTTTAAATCAACCAATTCCTTTGTACAATTACAATATTGAGAAACCTAAACATGTACTGTTTATGTCGTTTTGTTCCAATGAGGTTCGGAAAGATGTTTCATTTCACTTTCAAGTGTTTGATGTGTTTTCTAAAACAATATAGATAAACTATATATATATTTTTCAAATTATATCAAAAGATGACCATTAAATTGACGATGTGTACAATTTTTAGATTTTTTATGACTGGTTTAAGAGAAACGTGTGTTCAAAAAGTTCTCCATATCGATACCACTCCTTTAGGTAAACTTCTCATTGTCGCCAGTAACTTAATTCATGACAATAAGATAAAGCATATCCTTGAGGGATCTCATCATAGTCATTGCGAACTCGTAAAATCCCTGGGATACCCGTCAATGCAATGTCGTCAAAAACAGCAAAATAATAAACTTTTATTTTGTCATATGTCAATGATGGCCAACCAAATGACTTTATAGAAACTGTAAAAACTACCAATGAAAACTAAATAACAAGTAATTCAAGAACACATTATTAGACAAAGAAAATACTATTCATTGTGAAAATACCGGTACCGCACTCCCCTCTAGCACACCCCCCTCCAAAAATTGAATATTTTCCCAATTTCTTTTTTAATAACCCATACTCTTTAAAATTACCCAGAAATCACATTAATAGCCTCTTAAAATGATAATTTTTTCAGAGGGGGTGGGCCACATCTCACACCCCTAAAAACAATTGAAATTATTATATCTATTGTTTTAGACACTTTAATTTTAGAGTACCCAGATATCATCAAATAGCACATTGCAATGATAAAATTATCTAATGAGCGGTTAACCTCATGTACTCAAAAAAAAGATTTTGGTTGTATTAATACAATAAATATATTTGTTCATTTAAACTGCCCAGAAATCACCAAATGCCTAATACAGTGGTTTCAGTAACTTTGTGTACAAGAGGCAGATGAAAAATACAAGAGGCGGCATTCAAAATAACCAATTTTACGCTCCCGACAATGCAAATTCTTGTTATTTTAGAGTCCATGGACTGAAAGAAAGATGTCCAAGGTTTGTCAAACTCATTTCCACGTGTGATGTGGCAAGACATGGGCTCCACAAAATAACACCTGGAACTGTGGAATGACTAGGGCAGCTTATATAGAATGTCATTTACCTTTATAAGATAACTTACCCTTACACAGGTTGCATTTCACAAATCCAAATGCACCTAGCCTGTTGAATTGAACACTTTTGATATAAATCAAAATCTAGAATTGTCATTATTAAAATGAGAGTGATGTATTAATAGATGATTCACTTGTGATTATGTGTATATCAGATTCATTTTAGTTTTTTAACACCTCCAGAGGGTCCAGGGTGTTCCAAAAGTAACAGGACTGGTGCTGGTATTTTGTTAAATATACACCAATTGTCTTAAAAATTTTACATAATGTACCTTCATGTTTTGTAACTAAAATTGCAGAATTACATAATTTTTGTCGAAACTAATTTAGAAATCGGCCGATGACTACTCATCGGCCCGCGCCCGGTGCATATGTGGCCTAGGCATTAGAGAGAGACCGAGGTGGGAGATATCCCCCTCCCCTCTACACCAAACTTGTTCTCACTACGCTTTCGAAAATTGCCTGAAAGGCCTCCTCACACATTAGGACTGGTCAAACAAATTCGCTTTTTATAGCTACAAGTATTTAATTTCAACAGATGATAAACTTCTCAATATAAGAAATTACCCTCATAAGACATTGTTGCAAGGTGTGTTGCAATGAATGTGACACGCCGCATTCCCAGGCCCGCATTATGTATTCTCGAAGAAAACCATTATGATAAACCATGACAAATGGTATTGAAATTATATTTTCTGGCAGCCAACAACATTTTGTTTACCTATTTGGAAGCATTGTCAAAAACCTTAGATGGTACACGTTGATGAGGTATTCCAATAATGATATCCAACAATATAACCCTATCTGAATTCAAAGAATAAATTAATAGGATGCGAAAGGGCAGACAGATTAGTCGATGGTTGACATGCAAATTACAATATTGTATACAAATACAATTGTATATATCCTCAAACTTTGGGAAAAGGGGCACAATTTTGATTTTAGCTCATGGCACAGGGAATAAGGAACGTAGTGTAACAAATTGGATAACATAGGCTGAATAGGTACATCCATTGAAAGTACTTTCTGTACTTTACTATGGAAATGATTGCTAAAATGTCAAAAGTAAAATATTTCTATTTTGGTTTGGCCTGTTTTGGGCCATTCCGTAGATGACAGAATATAGTATCACTTTGAGTGATATCATTTTTTTATCGAACATTTAATATCAAATATCCACGAGTCCATAAATTGATATCAAGAAGGATTATCTAATATTGACTTTACCCAATAATTACAATGGAATAGTGTACTAGTGTTATATGGGAAAATCCAAAATCGTTTATAGGTATTTTGCGGCAAAATATTTTCGGGAAAGTAGGTCAGTTGACTTATTTTCAAAAGTTATAAAAACAATTATAAACACTGGATAAGGCCAATACTTGTATTAGAAATATTCTCCTGCTATTTCAGTCGTATCGACCTGAGATATCAAATATAAGATAAGAATCGTATCACTAAAAAGGATCTGTTAATATTATTATCTATTTATATGCGATTTTTAAGGCCTTTTAGCGATCGATCTTTGTAACTTTGAAGATTCAGCTAAAACCGATTGTTTAATCAAGTACATTTCAATGTTAACATGGTGTTTCTAAACAGGTATTTATGTCCTAGAATATTGCCCATTATCCTACACTTAGTGCGCTAAATGTATAATAACATTAAAAAATAAATTTGATATCTATTGGCAAAATGAATAACAGGAGGGATATCGCAACGATATACTCCGGAAAACCAATATGCGGAGGATATCGTGACGATATTCTCCGGAAACCTCAATATGCGGAGGATATTGTGACGATGTACTTCGCTTGTTGATTTCCCGCCAAATTGACTCTGTTTGGCATGAAATTGGCATTTTGCAATGATAAATATACATTTAGTGCACTCCTTGTAAGTATAAGATAATAAGAACATCCCGTGTTTTTTTTTCAGAATATTATTTTAATCTACTCTGTGATATTGATGTATGCACTCGTTCGCTTTGCTTTCTCGTGCAGATATCAATATCACCTCGTCAAAGATAAAAATGATATTCCTCAAAATCATAGGATATCCTATGATTGTTCTAAAGTGATTGAACGGAACTTGCATATTCCATTACTTTTTAGCTGTTTTAGGTATCACGTCTTGACGAGTTGAGTTGTGAAACTACAAGAAACGTGGTACGCAACACTTGTTCTCTTGTACATCAGGTGATCAGATTGACGAAATTATCAAAGTATCTGGATCGTAATCTACACATTAGCCAAAGAGGCTAGAACAAATGTTTTTAAATGACATGTTTAGGTACCATTATTGAGTAAATATGTTTTGGGTACTATACCTCGTGCATATGCCGATTCAAAGCGTGTCCAGTCTGGAGACGACACTTTACTAGATCCCTGGGCAACCATATTATCGTCGTCTTTGTTGTCATGTTCGGAATCATTCTTTTGCGCTCTCACGTTTGGATCTGAAAATTCCTTTCGGTGTACATACTGATTCAGACTTTTGTCTTCCTCCTCCAAGGATGCGACTCGACCAAGTTTTCCAACATGCCCCGCTTGGAAAGCGCGTTTGCGTTCGCGAGTATGCAGCATCAATCCGAGATCAAACGACATGGTAGTTGTTCCTGATTTCCTCCTCGGAAGATCCCGAACTTCTCTTAGAACTCCTAGCGCTAATTGTGGTAAGAATTAATGGAAAGTCAGGAGTTGGTCAACTAGCGCAGGCTTACTATATTAACATCTAAATTTGACATCCAATCAAAACTCTGCTGATCTCAAATTTCTATATTGCCATGGAAACTAACAGGCAAATATGATGACGAGTGAATCAATAGCGCAAGAGCCTAAAAATCATCTAAGAAGTGAAACTGCTCCGTAATTAAATTATTATGGTATCCTGAGCATTATAAACATCCCTTTAGTGGTGGATTTGCACGTAGTGGCCTCTCGAAAATTAAATATAATCAAAGGTGTCACCTATTGTCTAATAGGGGATGTGTCATGACTTCGATAAGACAATGTATTACGATTATCTGATAATAGAATAAAGTAAAACACGATAGTGTTGATAAAATAAATGAAGAAACATAAGTTTCGTGTGATATTTAAAACTATATCCGTAAAAGGTGAGTTTTCGTTAACCAAACGGAGTGGGAGAGATTACATCTTTGACAGTATCCCCTAATATTTATTACAAATATACTATCTGATTGTATGATATCTATTTAATTTCTATGCATAGCTCGTGACAATGTATCAACGAATATTGCGTGTGTATACAGCTCTATTCCTGTATTTGTCAATATGATACCAAAGACTATGAATAAATCTCTTATCATCTTTTGTTTATTTATCTGACTGTTGTAAACATTTATCAACTTGCGCTAACATATGACTTATTGTTATATCTAGGACTACTGTTCTATTATATATATTAATCTCTTATCTAGAGAAAGAAAGGGTTCGTGTCACATTATATTTAGTATTCAGTACCATGCATAGAGCTGCATCGATTTTGGAACACCTTTCACTATTATAACACCAAGGACCAAAATTATCAAGTGCCATCCAGTAATTGTTATTGTTATTAACAAAGGCGCCGTACTTAACAAAACTAGAAAATGGCAGCTACACAGAGTAGCAAATCCCAACGACCAAATTATTCATGAATCTAAAAATTTTATTATATGATAGTACAGTGTTACATAGCCATAATTATTGAGAATTTTTGCGTTAAGTAGCCATTTTGAACTTTCTGAAGCACGATCGAGTAATGCCTTGGTCACATTTGCTCCGATTTTCACTACGGCGCCCGGCCGATTGAGTTTTTTCTTCAAAATTGAATACAATATTGAACAAAACACTCAATCGGCCGGGCGCCGGCCGATGGATCAGAGCAAATGTGACCCAGGCATAAGATGAATGATAAAATATTAAATTGTATACTCGTACTATTTACACAGGGGTTCACTAGCCACTGAGCCCGTGTATGTACTGACTGATTCGAATTTTAGAAACCAAATGTCATTATTAACAAGCGAGTAAAATGTTTGGATACTGATGTTGACCTACCTCTTGGTAGAAATGATGAAAATAATTTTCCTCTGAAGGAAGTTCATTCATTAAGTTATAAAGACGTTTTGGGACCAGTGTGCGTTCTTTATATATGTGTGCAGCAAATATATGATGATCCATTCACGTTGTTCAGATTATATTCAGAGTTTCAGCACACATAAGGGTTGTGTACTGGGGGTTATGGATACAGGGTTTATCCTAAGATATCCTGGGGGACAACAGGGACTAAGGGAGATACACATATTAACCGAGGGATAAACCCTGTATCCAAAACCGACCGCACATACTAGATGTATTCATTACCTAATGGATTCTAGGTACATTACTACTGTCATGATTACAAAATTTGAAATCAAACAGCCACCATTTTCCCTTCTCACCTCAGAATTTGAATCGCGAGTTTAGGTCTTATTTCGGAGCAAAAAGGATGTGTCCGGGTATATGCCCTTTTGGTCCCTCAGTCAAATGTATGTGAAATATGGTTTTTATTACTGTCCTAGTTATATTTGATAAGTATACTTACTTTTTCACAAGATTTGATGCATAATTAACCCCCTGCTGAGAGTCAGAATAAGTATCTTAACAAAAACAAAATAGTCATCATCATAGAAAAAAACACCAATGGCAACATGTATGACATACAAAGAAGAAATAACTTAAGACCCATTGAAGAATTAAAAATAAAATCATATTTTTGAAATATATTTAAGGATTACAATTTTTTTCAAACTTTTGAATTTCCCGCTAGTTTAATTTCAAGGGGGAAAAACAAGATGGCTGCCATTTGATGTAAGAAATATCAGAAAAAAAGTTGTTTCACTTTTAGTTTTCACAATGAGCACAGTTTTCCGGTTTAGGTTTTTTGACTGATTCTGACTCTTCATCACCAGGGTCATGTATAGAGATTATAAAATTGAAACCAAAATGTTGTGCTCAGCATGAATTTGACTGAAATATGTGTAACTTCACCAACACAATTGAAGTCTCAAAACTGGATGCTCAGTAACTTTGAGTGACTATAATCCCTTGATTACCCAGATAAACACCAATTCACTTATGCAGAAATACCATTCAATGTCTATACAAAGAAAGTAAGCAATGTTTTGGAGGATATATTTCAAACTTTTTGTATAAATAATTGATTTAATATTTGCCATTGATTTTCTTTCAATTCTGACAAAGTGATATGCACTGTCTTTGATGCCAATATTCTTCATCAATTGTGATACAAATTGGTATTTTTGTAATCTCAGAAGAAGGATAAGATATTGAAGTTTAATAATATGTGTGATTGAGTTGGTTTTTCAGACATTACAATTTTCAATATTTTCTAAGTCGATACCCAGACTCATTCCCAGACTCATCCTTTCAGAACACCCAAGAAGTGATGAAGATATTGTTTCAAATATTTCTAATCCCAGGAAATAATCACCACATCCTTCAGGATTGGATTCATTGTTGGAAAATATTGAGAGTCAATTCTGGGAGTCAATCCTCCTTGCTGCTGGCAACTCTTACTGTTCAACTATCTAATTGCTTTGAGTAAATCAAACAGATTATGAAAAATTCCCAACAATACTCAATAGATCATTTTTATAAATGACATTTGGAAAGGGAAGACGGTAGTTAATACGGTGTGTCATTTTCAGGAGACATAATAATAAACGTTTTTTTAAATCCTTTTTTATTTATATTCACTTAAGTTTCAGTATTTGAGTATACTATGAATACAGTTTAGATGAATCCAAATCTTTGAGTTTAAACAACCTCTCCATCTTGCTACCATGATTCATATACATTTATATTGTGTGAATGCTTCTGGATTGAATTATAACAGTATTCACATTGTCATGTGTACACACAGTTAACGAGAAGTTCTGTCAATGGGATATCTAAAATGGGACCCATATGAAGACATTCCCATTGAGGTTTGTTCACATACAGGTTTGACCGTCCATAGAACTAATCTGTTGAAGTTTTGAAAACATCCTCAGTTTTATCAGCATTGTAGGTAGTCTTACTAGTGCGCTGTTTTCGGGAATCCTTGGCTTGTCTGTGATCTAAGTATTTGTAAGCTGACTTTGATTTTAAGCTTCGTCGATACTGAAAATGAACAACAAATATGGTATACAGATCTATCTAATGGCCCATATGGTATACATATTTATCCAATGGCCCAGATGGTATACAGATTTATCCAATGGCCTATATGGTATACAGATTTATCCGATGGCCCATATGGTATACAGATTTATCCAATGGCCAATATGGTATACAGATTTATCCAATGGTCTATATGGTGTACAGATTTATCCAATGGCCCATATGGTGTACAGATTTATCCAATGGCCCATATGGTGTACAGATTTATCCAATAGCCCATATGGTGTACAGATTTATCCAATGGCCCATATGGTATACAGATTTATCCAATGGCCCATATGGTGTACATATTTATCCAATTGCCCATATGGTATACAGATTTATCCAATGGCCCATATGGTGTACAGATTTATCCAATGGCCCATATGGTATACAGATTTATCCCCATGATAATGCTATTGTTAACAAGCAGCAAAAATGTATTGATATCAATGCAATTCAATGCATTACAAATTCATACAAGACATTTGATTCTAATGGGGTAAGTACTTGTATCAGTGCATCTTACACAAGTGATATTCCAAACTCTCACAAAAGTTCCATTTGAGACCATTCAGATTGTGTAAGCATAAAAACCACACAAGGCATAAACATGCAAAATGTCGCAACGTGCTATTTGTTACAGATGCCAAATGGTGACACCTGGCCACAAAAAGTCGGAGCCAATAACAGTACTTTATGTCACCACTTGTGACATGGTGCTATAGGCTACAAAAGATACTCGTACAAATGTATAATATTTGTTTAACTTACTTCATTAGGGGAGACATAGTGAGGATTCTGATACAAGGTGGGCCCACCAAAGCTGCCCTCAAAGATCCTGATTGGATTCAGAACAAATCTTGGACCTGAAATCATTAAAAAATATAAACACCATACATTATTGAATGATAATCTCATAACATCTGTATCGAATCAGATATGTACACGACAGTCGACAGATATCAAATTGGATTACCCTCATTTTCAATGAGTAAAAGCTCATCGCTATTTTTGACTTTATAGGTTAAAATACTAAAAGACAGCACCAGAGACAACATCTTGAAGAGCCTCCATGCTCTTTCTTTAATGTGATATAGAGACTTAAAAGCATAAACCAGTTATGGGCCACCAGTCCTTAGACACTCCATACATCACATATAGCAATACGAACATTAGGAATCAAGCTCAGAAAATATCAAACAATAGACCAATCCATGGTTCCAGTAAATCATCTTATTTATTGGTTAAGATGTCAATCCTTACAATTTCATAGCAGAAATTTTCAATTTTCTTTACAAATGTTGCAGCCTGCAAAGGGTGACATCGTGAATGGTGACAACGTGAATGTAGCCATTATACCCTGTAGTTTCTTTGCTTTAAAATGGTTTGGATGTATTGGAAAGGTTGTTTCTTACCTATTTCTGCTAATGATCCATCTTCCTCTAAAATCTGATAGTTTCTGAACCAAATTCTATTGTCCATTATTGAGAATGTGAAAACATGATCTGTGAATGGCTGACTCTTGGGGTGATGATTAGGTGTGCTGAATGTCTGGAACACATGTACAATTACATTATTATATAAGATTCAGAACTAATGGAGAAATAAAGTAGGAGATTATGAACAAAAATTCCGACACCTCAAAACAAAATGTATTTTAAGTTACAAAAGACCAAAATTTTAAGAAATTGATATTTTGCTGTCACCCAGACAGAAACAGATTGACGAATGTACAGATGGACTGTATAGCAAGGTATTAACACTATGTGTCCAAAAGTGATAGCTTTTTTCTCACGACATGTATAACCCATAAAGAACCGCAGAAGCTATATTTCATTCACCATCAACTTTCCATCTGGATAAAAGAAAACCAGTTCATATATCATGAACATGTACCAACACCAAATGAAAGTTTTAAAACATCTAAAAATTAAATTGTTATGGATGTGAGATCATCCTGCTATCATTTAACAAACACAAATATCTCATGAAAGAAAGCAAATTGCATTAATGTGATGAAGAACTTACTTGTATTAATAGTTCCTTCATTAAGGCATACTGTGGTTCCGTTTCAAACTTCTGTAAAATTATGTATAAATAACAATTAAAAAACAACTTAAGTCACAATATCAGAGACAACATTTTCAAAGTCAATTTCATTACCATTTTGACACACATCATTACCTTATTATGAGCCTTATTATTAGCTTTCTATGGGGCATTTCCAAACCCGCCTTACCATTATTCAATATTGTTCAAAATGTGTTCTCATGCAAATGTTTTTCGGTATTAATTTTGACTATATTTTCTGAAGTGATGGACTATTTACCTCATCAAAAGACAGCAAAGGTCTTGAACTTTTTAAACAGTTTCCCGTCATTTTCAGCTCTTCCATTGTGTGAACATTCTCCACCAAAAACTTGCCAGATGGACCCCTAGGAACACCAGATATCCTAAAATGTAAAATAGTTTTTTAATACTGAAAGAACAACTCGGAACACCAGATATCGTAAAATGTAAATTGTTTTTGTAATACTGAAAGAACAACTTGGAACACCAGTTATCCTAAAATTTTTTAGTATTTCAATGTGAAAGGTATAGTAGGTATATAAGGATAACATTTTCAGATGATTTTCAAATAACATAAAATTATTATTATACAAAGCTACAAGATAGAAAAACATCATGAAATTAAAAAACTATCATGAAATTTAGAAGAGGGTATTCAAGATTATAATTCATATCTCATGCAATCATATTTTCATACCTTCTTAAAAAATTGTAACAACTGAACAAAAAAAATGTTCAACTTACCACATATATAAATCTTGTTTTTTCTTCATTTCAAAAAATAAGCATTTATTACAGTTTTTCATCTCACACATCTAAAACAAAAGAAAACAACATTTATAAATAGTAACATGGGTACTCACAAGGTGAAAATGTCACCATTTTGAAACAATACAAGTTTCTGAAACGCTACTTTTGGGAAGATTGAAGATCCAATTATACACAATATGGAAAAAATGGAACTTGAATTGTCTTTTTGAGTTTGATAATCATAACATTTAAAATGTGTGATATATGACAAAAATATAATATCTGTTCATTTCAATACAAGATATTTGAATATTTTTGGTTTAGCTGATAAACAGTTTTAATAACAAAATATGAGATGTAACTTTTATGTAAATGTGATATCACGAAATTAAAAAAATAATAACTTGCCTCATTTATTACAAACAACTTGTCTTTTCTATCCATCTTGGTATCTGAAAAAGATTTCTCACATAAGTTTCATTCTATTTTTCGAGAGCATTTTATAAATCATTTAAAGAAAATAAACTTCTCATTAAGAATGTGGAATAATGCTCTTTAATTTGGCAGTATGGCTACTCACCCCCTTTGGAATGTGGCATAATGGTTGTATACCTCCTTTGAAATGGGGCATTATGGTTACTCATCTGATATGGAGTATGAAATGGTGCATTTGAGTTACTTGCCTTCATGGAATGAGGTACTAGTATTTTGACCTGCTTTGGTATTAGTGACATCATGATTACTAGCCTCCTTTGGAATGGGGCATTAGGGTTACTTGCCTACTTTGGAATGGAGCATTATGATAGGATCATTTGCATGCTTTGATGTGACTTTATGGTTACTCACCTCATTTGGAATGGGGCATTAGGGTTACTTGCCTACTATAAGGGCATTATCTTTACCAACATCCTTTGAAATGACACATAATGTTTACTTGCCTCCTTTGGAATTTGGGATAATGGTTACTCACCTCATTTGGTTAAGTGATAGACATCCTTTGGAATGGGGCAATATGATCAATCCCCTCCCTTGGAATTGGGCATTTTGGTTACTCACCTCCTTTAGAATGTGGCATGAGGTTCTTCAGATCATTCATGAGGTGTCTTGCCTGGTATGACACTCCCCTTGAGCTGAAGATTAACACCCGCTCTTTGTTGATCCATCTTGACTGAAAGAAAACGCGTAACTTTCTGAAACAACTAATATTTTTTTTTTGTTGTTTTTTTAACTCCATAAATGGCAATCTGTGCCAAGTTCACTTATTTGGTTCACTTTATTTGAAATACACTTGTATACACTGCTTGAATGTGTACCATTCACTCTACCAAGGGATGAACTGTCTATCTTTCATTAGGAGCAAAGGATAGACAGTCGATAATGTTATACTTTCTCGTAGCCATGAACAGTCCAATTGAACACGGACCTAAAAATCCTTGAAAGTTTCCAGAGATTTATTGATGAAACCAAATGGTTCAAGACAAAGGAATCATAAATAAAGGATAGTGACTATTTAATGAAACTGTAAATATATGTACATTTAATATACATACATCTCTCTCTCTTTCCTAGAAAGGTACATGTGTTGTCAAAATTGTCAAAACTGTAGCAAGTAACCGATGGCAGCACAATAGTGCTCATCACAAGAACATTGTGTAAGAGGAAAAAGAAGAAGAAGAAGGAATAAAGCAGATTCATTTTTGAACATGCATAAAAACCAAATCAGAAAAATCTAAATTGGCAGTATTGCCTCTAGTTCTACAGTTTATGTCAGTCTCAAGTTTCAAACCAAGGGAGGGGTTATGGGGTACATCCTGGAGTACTTGGCCTTTCATGATGTATGCGCCAGGTCTTTGCCATTGAAGTCCATCTGCCACCGCTCAGCCCACTATCTTAGTTTGGTGACCCGATGGTCTGGTAGAGTAAACAGTGATGCCATCCCCAGTGTCATTGATATAGAGCAGAAACATCTAAGGACCAAGCACAGTGCCTGCAGCTAGATGCTACCTTGGCTGGTTTTAATGTTTCTCCATTTACAACTACTTTCTGCATTCTGTTAGTCAGCCATTCTGTGATTCAGGTCTTGGTCTGGTAATACTTCAATGGGAACTCAAGGAAATTCTGATATTTCACACTTTCTATTTTTCTAAATTTTCTTTCAAAGTTTCCAAACAACACAGGAGCTACCATTGACCTGGTTTTCCAGGTTTACTAAAAGTAGACAATGTAATGATACTTTCCTGAAAAAGCAAGGAAATACACACATGCCTTCATACTTAATTTTGTACCAGAAAATAACATGTGCAGGTATAGCAATTTTTTACCAAAATGTTACTTTCCAGCTGAACCTTAATTACATGTAATTTGGTGGAAGGGTATAGATGTTAGAGATACATGGACCAGTAACTGTTACCAGTCTGTAGTTGGCGGTACTTGTTGGATCACCTTTCTTGAAGATGGCTGTGACATTAGCCAGAGTCCAGTCTTTGGGAACAACTCCATCTGCTAAAAGTTATCTGGAGAAGGGGCGCAACTTCTACTTTCCAGACAAGCTCTGTAGGTGTGGTGTGAGCTGGCATGGGCTTTGGAAATATCATTTCCCAGTTGTTTGTAGAGGGCTCAGTCTTCTTTCTTGTTGGTGCTTTTGGATTTCCTGAACAGCCATTGCTTCTTGCATATTATCTTTTTGATGGAACAGTTCATGGTTTACTCCCGTCGAGAGCTACTTAGATGTTTCATTCAGCTCAACTATAGAACGTCTCACTGCCCTATGTATCGATCAGGACTTTATTTTATTGGTCGTGTCAAAAGTTTTGGCCAGGTATATTCAATATGGCGGCTTGACGTTTCCCAAGTTGCGCATGCGTCGATAATATTTCCGTTTAACCGCCATATTGGAAATGTGTATCGAACAAAAAACGATTAGAACTCCTGATCGCCATAGAAGCACATCCGCGATCCTATATGCACGGGGAAAGTAGACACATAATATGAGCCCATATGTAGGCTACAGTTTGAGACAAACAGTAAGCCGCTGACTGGCGCTGATCAAATTTAGATGTCACAATTCTTCAGGCTGGAGATCCTCACGATGGAGAGCTATACTTTCAAAATCTAACATGGTAGCTCTCGACGTGAGTAATTCATGGTAAGTTACTTAGCTTTTTGAATGGAATATGCTTGCATGAACATGGATGTGTAACACACTGGTGTTCTGAGATGTTGTTCAATATATATCTTGAATATGGAAATTCAGTATGGCACCCAAGATACCAAATGGACATTAACAAAGTGGAAGACGTCCAAAGGAGAGCAACTAAATTGGTTCCAACTTTGAAACATCTCCCCTATCATGAGAGGCTCCAGAGGCTCAAGTTATATTCCCTGAGTTATAGGAGGAAACGCCGGGGAGATATGATAGAAGTGTACAAGATAATGAATGGAATCTACAATTTGAAAATAGACCAGTTCTTCAAAAAGTCAACATTACCAACAAGAGGACATACCCACAAAATAAGAAATCCACAGACTAGACTGGAACTAAGAAAGAATGCCTTCAGTACCAGGATTGTAGACAACTGGAACTCTCTACCCCAGGATGTTATTGATGCCCCCTCAGTTTCCCGCTTCAAGACCCTCTAAGACAGGACGTGGCACTCAGATATATACAATAGTCACTAGAGTCCATTTCACTGCTTCAGTTCGTCAGTAGAACGGCAAAAATAAGAAATTGGGAGACTATTGTGCAATAATATATGGAAAAGTATATTCATAATGTACATGTATGACATTTGTATATTTCAGATTTCTTAGTTTTTTGTGCAATAAGCCTGTGCCGTCTTGTAATTTGAAGAATTTCAGCCATGTTAATCTTATTGAAAATAACATGGCAGAGAAACATCCAAATATAAGAGGCCACACACTTTATAAGCCAAACTAGAAGCAATCCAAGATATACAAATGTCATTCATGTACATTATGAATATAATTTTCCATATATTATTGCACAATGGTCTCCCAATTTCTTACTTTTGCCGTTCTACTGACGAACTGAAGCAGTGAAATGGACTCTAGTGAGCAATAGCACTTTCCCTATCCCTATTCAGTTAAATAAATTAGTACAGATGGGAGAACATTACAGGCTGAAGCCTCCAAATTCTCCTAAACCTGATGATGATGATGATGATGATGAATATATTATGATACATAAAGATTTTCAGAAGATTTTACATACAGAAAATTTTGATAATGACTCCATTATCGCCCACTTTCAAAGTTGAAAAATTTTAAAATTAAAAAAGAATGCAAACTTTTGTAAAACCAAAGTATCACTGCAAGTACATTGCTAGAGTACCTTCTTTTCTACAGGTTCGTCGGACGATCTTGAGGCAGGGAGTATAATATCTTCCTTGGTTTTCTTTTTAGAAGTGCTATTTTGAACATCAGCATGTTTCCGTTTTGCCATCTTGGAAGTGAATAAAACTTGAATGGAAGAATCGGTTGAAATGCTATTGATCTGATCAATAGAACTCACTCAATTACATCACATTAATTTTTCAACACAAAATTAAACCAAAAGTAATTATTTTGCACCTAAATATTTAATGAAATAGGACTAAATATCAGGGCTAAATTATTTAGCCTCGATTTCGATTTCTACAAAACAAAAATAACCAGAATTTGTTATATTTTGAAGCATATTTAGAAGTGTTTACACCAATTGTTGTAAATTAATGTAAACACTTAATGAATAATTGATAGTTAGTGCTATCAATCGCTACAATCTAACACACTAACATCCTACACAATGTCGGGAGATTCACCGGAAGTTGGGAAAGGTAGAGGGCGAGGGAAACCCGCGAAAACAAAACGACTTCGCAAGCCAACTGAAGAAACATTTTTAAGATTGATCCAGGAGCCAGGTACAATCTTTCAAAAGTGTAATTGACAATGTTTTGAATGGCCAAGCAACATGTATAAAAAAGGCAGTTTGTGTCCCACGAGAAAAAATCTACTGTGGAGTGTGGATTCTGATTGGGACTCCGAGCCACTGATCAGACTAACCTTGACTTTTAATTTGTAAAGATGTTCCTGGGTCTATTAGCCTTTGTCAGAGTTGTTAGTTTGCACGTCCATACGTCAGTATGAGGCCTGTAGCCAGGTGGGGGAGAAGCAGAAGAGGGAGCGGCAGCCGCTCCCCCTCCGCCACTCCCCCTCCGCCGCTCCCCCCTCCCTGTCCAGAAATTCTTTCTAAATCATCCAGTTTTTCACCATTCTGAGCACTTTTCGCATATAACCCCTTTGGCAATAGCTCCACCCTTGGTAAAACATCTCCGCCCGGTAAATCCTCAGGCTATGGGCCTGGTATGCAGTGTGGCAAGCTCAAATCATTAGTATACATTTCTTCTGAAAAAAAGTAGCCTAGAGATCATGATTTGGGCTTGCCCCATATCAACTGTAACCGACTGTGGGTCCATACAAACGAACTGTCAAAATCATGCAGTTTTTCACCATTTTGAGCATTTCTCAAGTGATTTTAGCCATATTTGGGCCAAAATTGTCTAATGTGAACCCCCCCTTGGCAAATCCTGGCTACGGGCCTGGTCTATGCATATCACACTCTTTTGTACTTCAAAGCATACTGGGGAATTAGATTGTACATTTTTTAGAACTATTACTCATAACTCTAGGTCATAGATAAGAGTTTGGTAAAAGAGCAGCCTTCGTAATTACGATTGTTCTTTTCAGGTGCTGATGTGTCAGGTGTAAACGTAACACGACCAACAGACACTGCTAGCCCCTCAGTTACAACGATCACAACACAGAATAATTTCCCCAAAACCACCCTGAATGCAGAAGCTGCAGAGTTTGTACCTAGAAGTTGGATACAGCCCCAATATCAGGTATAACACAGAGGCGGATCCAGGTTTTCAGTTAGGTACATGTATGACACATTGACTAGATTGGGACCCAACAAGTGGAAGTATAAAGCTGGAGCTAGATGTAAATGGTTCTAGAGTTTTGAAAAGTCACTGAGGCAATACATTTTGGGACTGCTAATCGAACTTTTTGTTTGGCATTTTACATTTTTGGAAAATGAGAACTTTTCTATGAATATGGTATCTTTTCTAGAATTGTGATGTATTTTCCATCAAATTCCTTTTGGATTTATTAGGTATAGTTTGATCATAGTTAATGGAGGAATTTAAAAAATACAAGTATCATCTTCTATTTTTGCACTGTACAGTATATCTGATTATTTCAGCCAAGCGGATGGGATCCTCATATTGTAGAGCCTGTGGAAACATACAATACATGGTCCACAGCCCCACCAATAGACCCCATTGAGAGAGTAACAACAACATTGAACGACCTTACTCGACACCCAGGCAGCTTTGATATAACAGTACAATCCCTTAATAGAGACATTTGTCAAATAATCGATAGCGAAGAAACTTTAGAAAAAATAGTTGATATCATTTTTAACAAGGTATGTGAAACTTAATTAAATGTACTACATTTATAAGTACCAATCTGTCAACTTTTATTAGGTATATTGCCATGTTACTTTATACCCTGAATTTACCAAGATGGGTGTAGCTTGTTTACGAGTCGAGTACATGTGTAAGAAATCTATCTTTCTCTCAGTTTTGCCTCGCCTAGTGCCTCACCTATGTGTGCTGTGTCCCTGAACATAATGATGCTCTGACTGTGAGCCTTCTTTGAATTCTTGAAAATTCTATGCAATGTATGGGGATACTTGCATCTTGAAATTACTCAAATGATCCACATGAAAAAGTTTGATAGGGCCAAGGGGGAAAGTATGTCAGACATCAAGAAAAGTGTATTTCTGTTAATTTTGAGGTGTCTCTGAAGTATAGCATTATTATATTCAAAGGAAATGTACTACAGAGTGTCTCAAAAAAAATGTTACACTCACAAAAAGTTCAATATCTTTCATAATTTTGACTTTTCCCTAAAATATACTTTGGATACCAAAAGAAAAATCTTTCTTGAATAATTTGACACCATCAAATTCAAAATCTGTCATTGATTGGCTCCACATGACAGCTTTTAGTGTCCCATGGTAAAATCTGACTTGCGCCAACTTCTAAGTGATTAGATTGACCAAATGACAAAAGAGGAACAGTTTCTTTAATATTTAACTTTCTTCTGAGTAGAAGCTTGACCTTAAACTGAGTCATTATGTAATTTTCCTATTTGTCTTACATATGATCATTGGGTATAAGACATAAACATGTGGTCCCCTCAACATGTTCTCCTAATTAAACTTGAGGTACCCTTGCCCATGCGTGCATGAATTGTAATATCACTCTGATTCTATCAATTGTTTTTGCAGAAGTTCATTTAGGTCAGTTTGTAATGATGTAAACTGCATTCAGAGGCCCTTAAAAAACTCAAGGGTGTAAAGTGGGATGACCCTGGGGGCCAATCCATTGGGTAATTCAATGCTATCTTCTAATTTCCAAAGAGTTCTACCAAACGATCTGCCACAGGCCTTTGCACCATCCTGTTGCGATCATAACAAAATTGAACACTCTGACAATGAAATCTTGTATTTCTATCCAGGAAAGAAACAACTGGATCATTGATCATATCAAGATATCACTGTCCACAGCATTCACACCAAAAAAGAATTGATCACCACATGTCCAGCCACTGAGAAGTTGGCGCAAATCAGATTTCACATGCGTCTATAAAATCTGTCCTGTGCAGCCAATCTTGGACGGATTTTGAATCTGATGGTGTGAATTTATTCGAGAAAGACTGGTCTTATGGTATCTAAGTATATTTTAGGGGAAAAGTCAAAATCATGAAAGATATTGAACTTTTTGTAAGTGTAACATTTTTTTTGAGACACACTGTATTCTAGTATTTAAAAGTCATTTGCAGATATTGTTTTATTTTTTATTTATCCCTCTCAAGATCAAAAATGGAATTTCCATTAATTTTGACATCTCTTCCAAGCATAGCTTTAATGTACTGTTTAATCAAATGTATTGAGTTTGGAAGATCACTATATAGAATCAATATTTAAATATTTCACATGAATATCTCATACCTTGTTGAGAACAATACCAACAGAATAAAAGCATGACCAGCAGATTAAAGCCTGTTCTAGAAATGCTATACTCGTATAATTAGTTGGGAATATCTACGAGATGATGTTGCCATTTTCTAGTGTTTATCCCATATATGATATGGTAAAATACTTCTTGGCCCTTAGGATTGTATTTATTCCTCAATATAAACCCCATATTCAATCCCTCTCAGTGAATAACCTCTATTTATTACATTTCCAGTCCATAACAGATCTACAGAGCACATATACAGGCGCCAAGATCTGTGCATATTTTAGTCAACACCTTCTCCCAGTTGTGCATATAAAATTAGCAACATTTAGACAGCTTCTTTTAAAAAGGTAAGCTTGTGTAGAGATGTATTCAAATAATGTGCAAAAATGCTGTCATTTCTGGATTTTTTTTCGCACCAAATCCTCACAAATAATTTAGCAATAAGTTATGCTTTCCTGAACACTTCAATAATTGCAATTTAATTCATCGTATGATCTGTAAAATGAAGCTCTCTGATTGGTCAGTTCTTGTGCTGTACCAATCTGTATTGCTACTGAGATTGTCCCTGTTGATCATCTCCGTTGCAATACAGAAAATATTGGTACAAAGGGGACAATCTCAGTCGCAATACAGAGGAGCACACAATAAAAACGTTATTGAATGATTTGAAGTGCAATACAGGATATATTCTGTCTTGATAAATTTCGCGAACAGAATATATTCTGTATTGCACTTCAAATCATTCAATAACTTATACTATGTGTTATTGAGTCTAGCAGTCTATTACAACTTCAAATGCCTAAAGCTCTATCATATATAATATTATGACGATTCAATGTTATTTATTGGTTGAATATTTATACATTTTCACATCATCTATTTAGTTTCAGATAATTGTTTTGTTTATTGTCAGTTGTGGACAATTTTTGATTTCTTTTTGATTTCACTTGATTATCAACATTTTCAGTAAAGAAATCAACAATTACTCCTTCCATTCTATCACAACCCTTCAAGAGGGGTTCAGTTTTCAAAAAATTCCAGGGGGTTCACAATTGACCACTTTGGCCCACAATCACTTGAAACGTGCTCAGAATGGTGAAGAACTGAATGATTTTTGGGGGGAAGGGTTTGCTTGCACCCCATAGAACCTCACCTCCGATCCCCTGGATACAGGGCTGTTATCCATAAAGGCAGTCTGAGTTATTGAAAACTTGACAAATACATAGTAAAATTCTGTTTTAGGTGTCAAAGAGAGCATACAAAAAGGAATGAGCTAGCATCTAGCCTCAGTGATTGTAATCGACTACATGGGTTCACGATTTTTATGGGAGAACTTTTTATGAATATGACAGTAAGTCAACTGTAAAATGAAAACAAATCAGTACAGTTAATTTTCTGATTTACAGAATCATTTTTCTGTCAAATTTCTTGGACGCTTGTTAGAATTAGAAATATGATAAGATTCCTCTTTTTCTTGCATTGGACAGATAATATTTTCTTTTTATTGGGATTTTTTTCATTTGTATAACTTTAAAATCAGGGTAATATGAAAAAATAACAGTCCTTTACATGACTGTTTGTTGGGATTTACTATGCCTTGGCATTGCTGTTATCAAGTTATGTATTATGTTATACACTATGCCTTGTTTTTGCAGGTAAATAATGAGAGAATTCACCTGTTAGGCACAGCTTGTAGAGATCTAACACTTACATTACTGGACCATCCATCAGATAACAACTATAAATTTGCCATTAGGTTACTCAAGGTGAGTAATTTAATTTAAAAAAAATTGATTTGATGTTGATTCTCTCGGAGATCAAAATTGAGAACTTCCTTCCTTTTGACTTTCTTTTTAGAAGTCGAACATTCACCAAATCTGGAATCTTGAATTGAATGTTATTCAGTTTCACAACTTTTCTATTTCAATTGTTCGCTGATGTATGATTTTTCTTTGAAGCTATAACGAAGAATTAGTTTTAATGTCATTAGATCCATTCAATAACTCGAAGCAGGTTAATTTGGCTATTTTAATGACTCAAGAATAATATCTATTGAATTATTGCTTCAGACGTTTTGTGTTATCTATTCTTTGTGTTATTGAATTGAAAGATTTTTGATTTTTCAGTTTGCTGGAGCTGCCCTGGAAGATTCAGAAAAAGAGAAAAGCAATGGTTCAGCCCCACATATGGACAATATCATACAAAGGATAAAGCAACAAACTTTAGATGTTCAGAATATAAGCAAGTCAGTTCGTTAACATTATTTATTTCATGCGTTCTACCCAACATAACACATGTATAATAAATTCAGAATATCAGATCACTTCTTGTAATATAAGATGAGGCAATAAAATGATGCCACGAGAAACAATCTGATATTGGATAATCCAGTCTTATATACAATATTATATAGCATATATATGATATCATACTCTGCTTCTTCACTGGTATACCTTGTGTTATAACCTTGTATAAAATGTATACATTTTACAGGACTGTAAAACAAATGTTGCTGGACTTGATAGAGTTAAGAGCTAGCAACTGGGGGAGGATAGAGTCAGCACCATCACCAAAACTTGAATCTCAGATGGGACAGTTCAGCTTCAATGAAAATCTAACCGTAAGAAACAGGTTCCACACATGTTTCACTCACATTTCCCACAGACATATTTCACTCATATTTAGCTCAGTCATATCGCACTCATATTTCCCAAAGCCATATTTCACTCATATTCTACGATTGTCATATTACATTCATATTCTTATACAGTATTCATATTTCACCATATTTCGAGTAACATTTTGTATACGATAGTCATATTATCCCACATAATTCACATATACTCAACATATATTTCATATTTAGCACATATATCACAACTAGTACACTCATATTTCATGCATATTCCACTAATATTTCACACATATTCTAAACATATTTTTTCACTCATATTTTTCACATAGAAATGCATTCCATATTCAAGACATATTTCACACATGTTCACTTGTCAATGAATGACTTGTAATTATAACAATTATTTTAATACTTTTAATCAAGTAAGTGAGGGGATGTACAATTTTTTATTTCTTCTCTGGAAATTTTATGGAATTTTTTATTTTTTTAAACATTGAAGAGAAGGAATCTGGATTGCACATATGAATCATGTTGAATGTAGTTCTCAGTTTTCGAAAGAACATGGTATTTTTGTGTATTCCTTCTTCCTTGTGGTTTTCCTCTCTACATCACTCTTTGATAAATTTGAATTTGACAGTGGATCAAGAAAGTAAACTGAAATAAATGACTATTATGATATTAATGATATCCCTGTTTAATAATTTCAGCTTGAGCCTATCTTCTATAACGCAACTGGTCAGGTGATCACAAGAGAAGAGGCAGGCTATCACGATGAAACCAATGACTACACCGTACCAGATGATAGCGCATCCATCACCTCTTCAGACTTTGCTGTAAATCCAGATGGATCTTTCCAGATAGGTACTTGGTCGAATCCAGATGATGAACAGTATGCTGCCACTGCTGGCCAATATATCCAGTCG
Organism: Owenia fusiformis; assembly: GCA_903813345.2. Lineage (NCBI taxonomy): Eukaryota > Metazoa > Annelida > Polychaeta > Sabellida > Oweniidae > Owenia > Owenia fusiformis. The sequence goes on along the minus strand of CAIIXF020000001.1, from coordinate 22,964,372 downwards.
TAAGTTGAACATGATTACCATTGAAACCCAGTTGTATACCCAGCACCCTGTTGACAATATGTTTACACCCTGTCAAAAAGGGGAATGTTGAGATATTTTGATTAACACTTAGAAACAATCTTTAAGATATAACTCTGAATATCACAAAGTTCTTTACGCTCAAAGTCATCAACTAATACATTCGATTCTAAAAGGTGAATTATGTTATATTTGTAGATATGTTTATAGTTTAAAAGTACAGTAGTAGTACTGTTTAGTAAGAAATGGCAATCACTGTTTTCCATAACTGATATATTATTTATGTTTGCAGAAGTGAATTTGATCAAGACTTTGATACTGAGATCCAAGATGCTTTTGAGGCATTTATAGTGGAATCCCAATCACAACCTCCCCCATACCAGTAACACCAGTCCCAGGTGTACCAGTCCCAGGCTCAACAGTCTCTAGCAATGAGGAATTAAAGTCCCATATACAAAGAATGTCAGTCTAACTGTCACTGCCAACTTGATCTTGAGAGCAGCAATGAAAAGAGTGTTTGAGTATTTTAAGAAATTTAATTATGAGACGATATAGATGTTTTAGTGGAAGGTGGAATGTATATATATATCGTGGATCCTAAGTAATCAAATGTGGAATTCTGATTATAGATCTTTCCTCAAAGAACAAGTAAATAAATTACTTCATTCCATGGAAATTAATGTCCAATAATGGTAAATAAAGTCTGTAAATGTATCAAAATAGAATTGATATTATGTAATCCAGGTTTGAATCTTTTGTCAGCCAAAAATTGCATTGAGTGCCAGAATCCCTAATTCTTACAGACAGATTGATTTTCATTGCTTTCATGGAATAAGTAACTTATTTAATTTGGGATGGAACGTGGGTTAATAATGATGTAGGCCTCAAAAATTGTCAAACTGACACTCTGACTTATACCTTCTAGGTTTGTCAGTATGATATTTTCCATGGGCAATATCGTATCGTCCCAGGATATAACATAAACTGTAAAATATATTTTAGAACCTACATCCAGTATTATGTTATGTAGGTTTTAGTGAGATATATCTGTATTTTTGGAAAGGTAAAATGATGTGAAAAGTGTGTGTATTGTATGTACATGTATTTTAGGCGGGGTTAGTTAAATTCTTTGTTCAGCATTAATTTTTTCAAATTACTGTAGTTATTAATATTATCTAATATGAGATAAGACTGAATGAATACAAATAGGATAGCAGATGATATTACTAAAATAGATTGAATTATGATTGGATCACAGATTATTTTAAATATCGTGTAAGTTGTATCTGATTTATATTTTGTAGTTTCGATTTGTATGCACCTGATTTGAAAAAGAAAAAGTGAATATGCTTAACAATTTATTTAATTACCTTAGCCTAAAATGAAAATAATTTTAATATACATGTACTCTACAGTGTATGTGAATAATTTGTAGACTTTATCACTGTTGGTTATACATTTAAATTGGACTTCGATACAGTGAAAATGAATAAATTGGGACCCAAGATGTTTCCTATATAATATTTTTGAGGTTGAATACCTGGCTAATCCAATTAAGGGTTCCCTAGAGGTAAAACAGTTCAACCTACACTAACAATATATTTCATACTGTTTGCAGGGGGGTCTATTTGGATAAGGTATAAGAGCCTCCAAAATATAAGGTATTGAATAAGAGTTTTTATTTTAAGGTATACAATAATTATTTATAAGAGGATCTAAAATAAGGTATAAAATGAAACTGAGAGAGACCCCCCTGTTATCTGCGTAGCATAATTTTATGAATTCATTAGATTTGGTTGGTACTTTACAGTTGTATGGTAGTAGGTTTTTACTTACAATTTTTAATGTGGAAAAAAGGGAACACATAATATATACAGTTATATATCTTGTAAATAATTGAAAGATGAACTTGTAATGCCATTCATCGAATGAATACTATGAAATATTTGCCATGTTTTGTTACACCAATAAAGCAGGGTTATATGGGCTACATTCATGTTGTCATTTGAATGACGCATAGTTTCTTAGTTAACAATAGGATTAATCTATTGCTAATTTTGAAAAAAGTCCTAATTAATTCTTTGTTAACATTGCTACAAACAGCCTATGACATGAATTTAGCCAATATATTCAAGCTTCTTTTGTGCATTGAAAGATGGCACTGTTTATTGGAAAGGTCTATTAGGGCAGGAAATACCAGACTTTCTCCTAAATAAAAAGGATCACCCTTGCATTATTATCAAGAGAACCGATTATGATATAAGGCTGGCAGGTGATTTTTATGGAGATATTATACAAATAGTGACTGATTGAGGGAAATACGGCAAAATATTTTTCCCAGGCCGGAGGAACATGTCAGTGGGCAGGATATTCCCAAAGTGAAAATTTTGCACTATTTTCTGAAAATGTGGCAGTCTTAATTTGTTTCATTATAAACCCCATATGTTCGAAGAAAACAAACTTGTTTTTGGCATATAATGGCTTTTTTGCCATTCAAGCTAGTTTTGTTTGATAATAGTGTCTTCAGGACCTCGTGATAAGCAAAAATATCATCAATTTGATCATCAATCTTCACCAATTTGCCAAATTGATATTTAATTGATAATTTCGATGTACCCTTCTTTTCAAATAAACACCCATGGGCTTAATAGTGAGAAACTCTGGTATATTTTGTCGCTTTGTCTTGATTCACTTTGATGTACATGTACCAACTTTTCAATAATCTTGTAACATTTTATTTTTTATAAAGCATTTACTAAAAGGAGAATTGTTGATTTACTCCTGTATAATAAAGCATAAACTTCTATTATTACTTTAATGTAGTCATTCACCTATCTTTTCAAAATATAACTGATAAAGTTTTTAGTGAAAAATGAACATGTATCTTTGTTGTACATATCTCAGTCTGTATACATACCTGTATATACTACCCTTTGCATTCGTTTGACTTCACTTCTTAAAAGAGAGCTTCGTCTGTAGTTTAACTAGACTCTGCAGGCAGGGTACATATATACCAGTGGTTTTCCTAGTTTTGAAGCAAATGCTTAGTACTCACTCTTGAAAATAAGAAAAATAATTGCCTTACTTTGGGAAGTGTGAAGAAGAATTTTGCACCCACTTGAGAAAACGTCCTGCGGAGTATATGGCTTTTAACTACATTTATCATAGCCTTAGAAGTACTATAGTACAGCAGGCCCGTAGACAGGATTTGCCAAGGGGGTTCACTTTTTGAAAAATTCCAGGGGGGTTCACTTACGACAATTTTGGTCCAAAATGGCCAAAATCACTTCCAAAGTGCTCAGAATGATGAAAAACTGCATGATTTTGAAAGAATTTTTGGCCGAGTGCGAGTTCGCTCAAACCCATAGAACTCCCCCCCCCCTGGCTACGGGTCTGGTACAGTGAAAGTACTAGAACCACCATAGCTGTAGAAGGTAACAGGACAACTCATCCCTAAGACAACTCATCCCAAGACATCTCATCCCCAAGACATCTCATCCCAAGACAACTCATCCCAAGACATATCATCCCAAGACATCTCATCCCAAGACATCTCATCCCAAGACAACTCATCCCAAGACATCTCATCCCAAGACAACTCATCCCAAGACATCTCATCCCCAAGACAAATCTCCCCAACTTGAAATATAACATAATTTTATACAATTAATTTCAACTTTTGAAAGAATATTTGAAAAATATTTAGAGATTTTTGTAGTTAGCGCACCGTGTTTGGCCATGGAATATCTTTTATATTTTGTAGTTAGTTTAGCCTAGTTTTAGTTAATTTTTGTTGATTGATTGGGATAAATGTAAACAAGTTCAAATCAATATATACTTTGATTATTAAATCAAAGATCATCAAGGGTGTCAGATTAGGATTAATGCAATAAGAATATATTATCCGGGTATTATTAGAATAATTCTCCCAGATTAATTAGTATTTGTTTTAAAATATTTTGTTTAATTCCATTACGTCATATTTGGCTTAATCCTAAATAAGACTTCCAATTTCAAAGTTTCAGATTTATATATTCAATTCTATTTTCTCAAATATATTAAGAATAACCTAAAATTAATAAAAAAAGACGGTACTAAAAGTAAAACGCAACTTTCAAGTGCCATTTCAAAATGCTAAAAATTATCAATATTGAGATTGAGTGTATAATCAAATATCACTTTGTAATCGTAAAAATGAAAAAAGGATATACATGTATATAATTGAGAGGACAAAATAATTTATCAATGATACAAGTGGGATGAGTTGTCTTGGGATGAGATGTCTTGGGATGAGATGTCTTGGAATGAGTTGTCTTGGGATGAGATGTCTTGGGATGAGTTGTCTTAGGGATGAGTTGTCTTGGGATGAGTTGTCTTAGGGATGACTTGTCTTGGGATGAGTTGTCTCGGGATGAGTTGTCTAGAAACCCTGTAGAACCAGTGTAAACATTGTTATAGCCTTAGATTCGCATCGGACGAAAATTCAAACGGGATATACAATCATATTTAATACAGTATAGAGGCGTTTCAATATACAGCTAAAATGTTCATGATTTAATACACAATTAAATATACATAAACATAGTCATCCAATAATATGCCATTCGAGTTTTAGACAGAATCAACCAACACGATGGAATTAAGTGACTATTGCAAGCTTTTAACATTGAAACCAATGGCAGTCTGGCCAAACCAAAACAAATAAAGCTGATGGTGACATCTATTTATTCAGCTAGATACTAGAGACTCCCTTTATTTTTTAAACGTCAATCAATCATTCTGAACCGAGCCGAACTAGTCTTTGTTTAAAGCCATTAATGGCAATATATTACGTAATGGATATAGATTATGCTGTTGCTGCCAAAGTCTAGAATTTATGAATTCCTTGGTTGCCAATAATAATATAAAAAATCATGACAGCTCACTACTGATCGACACATCGAGAATAAATTAGATAAGTCATGTTTTATCAAGGGTATTACTAAAAAGTTGCACACACTTCCTGCCAAATGTTTGGCATCCCTAAATCTCATTGTGTTAAATGCGCTATTGTTTGAATTTGTTTGCCAGCTGAGAAAAATACTCTAAATATATGCTGACATCAAATGCAATCTCTCCAATTATTTAAAAAATCTTCAATTCCAATAGTTCCGTCGATAACGAATTTCTAGATTTTTTAAATTCGCCGTTCCCATACATATGGAATGTGCCTGGCGCATGCGCGGATCACTGCGACACTATATTTACATTAAATCCTTGTTTATAATTAAAGCTAAAGTCTATTTAGAAAAAAATGAAATGACACTAAACGATATTCCTAATGATATCGAGGCTTTGTTACTTTCTCAACAAAGCGTTCTCTATATAAAAACTATTTTTTGTGAATATTTTTCCGAACATTTAGTTATATATTTATCTTGAACCCAAAGGTTTACACGGGGACAAGGAGGATTGGAAGCCAGGGTTCCAACTCGATATTCTTTAATCTCCACGCATGCGTCATTTGCTATTCGTGTCTGTATAATTTGTACGACTGCATGGAGAATGACCCGATACTCTCCAACAAAGCTATCGCTAGGTGATTGTTTTGCAGAATATCGGTGTTGCATTCTGGGAGCCAATCCTCCTTGACGGGGAATAATTTATAATATAATTTTCGACCTTTTGTTATGAAAGAAAACATGTTAAAAAATCAATTTCTATTTTCAAACCCCAAACTAATATTCTCATTATGTAGATAAAATTCAAATGACAGTCTTAACACAAATGTCGGAGCTAGGGTTGTGAAACCTTTGGAGTGTACAATGCACTGCAGAGTGCGTTCAACTTCACTTCATAAATCACAATGCTCATGTTCGACAAACACCAAGTCTACCCAGAACATCACGTATCTCTTGCAATTCAATACTCTATACCAATGAGCCCAAATAACTTTCAATATCTGATGTCAAGTTTATTAGGAAAGTCAAAAAAACATTGTATTAAACAATTTTTGCCAATATACACTATCTTCAGATCCAGTGGATTAAGTGCAGTAGTTATCCCATTGAACGAAGTTCGGAGGGATATAGGGAACGTCTCCGTCCGATCGTCCGTCGGGGTGATAACTCAAATACCGTTGGCCCAATTTTGTTCATATTTTGTACACATACGATATGCTCTATGGCGGTAGAGTTCTGCTCGAAGGCCGATTTTCAAAATGGCTACTCGTTTAAAAATGGCAGCCAATTTAAGGCCGATTTTACAGTAATTTAGGTACTGTACATAAAACTGTAATAGCAATATGTTTTAAAAGTAAAAAAATTATATTGGACATATATAAAGCTTGAAATGTAGATATTTAAGAAATACTGAAAGCCATCTTGAAAAATGGGGGCCTTTACAAGCTATTTGCTTCAACTTAAAAATTAGTAGATTTTGTTCATATTTGATATGTGTATACTCATAAGCTTTACAGGGCGTCCAAAAGTAACAGGACTGGTGCTGGCATTTTGTCAATTCTGCACCGAGTTTGTTCAAATTTTCACAAATGGTACCTTGAAGTAGTGCAACTAAAATTGTAAAGTTTCAGAAAAAATGATAAAATGCGGGTAAAGTTATGGTTACTATAGTAACGTGACATTACGATACCCGGGGCAACTTTTTCACGAAAATGTAATATCTAACATTTTTATATTACTGAAGAAAGTATCTGATTCACCTATTACAATACAACATTTCTTGTTTGTTTTATTAGTTGCTTTATAGTAATGGTGTTGCTATACAACTCAGATTCAAGTATGATTTCATAATAATAATATTTATTCAATTTCCTGAAATATCATCATGTATAACAGTCTGCACAATTTACGATTGAGTTTTTGAAAAGACGCAATTTTAAGCCAATTATCCACCTTGATAAGGCGTCTGCCCGCAAGTCAGAATTAAAGACCGCTGCAGCTATAGCGGAGCTAGGTCTTGAGGTCTAATACCATGCACTATACTCTTCTGATCATGCAATATCTAATTTTTACTTTTATTTGGAGAATGGAATGCTAATCAGCGCGGTAAGACCGTTAAAGATGAGAATGACCTTCTCCAAGTTGTCCTTTTGACCCTGCGTGACATGTCATCAAATGGGTTTACTCATGTGTTTGAGTCATGGATACTGAGTGCTACTCTTGGACTGACCAAAGAGGACCCTACTTTTCAAAGTAGAGGATACATAGGAATATCAAATGATGTATTTAGCCAATGCAATTCCCACCAGTTGTTGGATTCTAGCTTTGATAAGGGATGTACAAAATGCTTAAAGTCTCTGTAACTTTCTGCATGGAATGTTGCCCCGGGTAGTGTGATGTCATGTTATCATAGCAACCATAACTCTACCCAAGTTTCATAATTTTTGTCGAAACTGTGCAGTCTTAGTAACAATACATGGAAGTACATCATGTAAAATTTTGAAGATGATTGGTGCATATTCAACAAGATGCCAGCACCAGTCCTGTTACTTTTGGAACACCCTGTATGTGTGTTATTTTATGTTTTTTTACTGTAACTCAAAAAGTAATTAAAAAGTTATTTTGTTCATATTTGATATTTGAATGTCCATAAGCATGATACACTGTCTTATATGGCACTTTGGTTAGTAGGCGGCCATTTTTCAAAATGGCCTCCATTTACATGTGCACTTCGAAGCATATTACACTTTCTAATGACAATTTTGCTAGTGAGCGACAGTTTTGAAAGTGGTGGTCATTTTTATGTGTGTTATTTTACAATTTTTGCTCCAATTGAATAGGTAAGTTGAAGGATTTTGTAAATATGGCAGCCATGGCTGTTCAATGGGATTTGCTACGCTTTTGCGTCGATGTTACAGTATCTAGTTAGTTCTCATTTTCCATAGTGATTATTAGTGATTATGCATCGTCTCATAATTACAAATAGGAGTGATTGGCCTATTACCAGTGGTTATCATGCGCATGCGTTGCTGATCTAAGTTGGATCATTCGGGGTAATAGAGAAAGTGATCTTCGTTTCGGATAGCCACATTCGAATGATTTCATTTATTCAGTATGGTTTTATTACAGCTGGAATTTTTGTGTGCGTACTTTGTCATATGGTATTGTGATTCTGCTGATTGGAGGAGGTGTTTGGGGTTAGACACTTTTATTTGTACGTTCGGTCAAGAAGAGTTGTTAATTAGGTGATGATTAAGGTTCGCTATCCTTTTCTCTCTATGCTTTATTCTTCAACGGTGTCTTTGCATTACCTTCAGAACATGCGATAAAATATTGAGCTTTGTTTGTGCCCTGGCTCTTTTCCCGACTCTTCAAAGTCCCGTTACTCTATGAACCAGCCCATTGTTCACAAGGGAAAAGTGTGGAGTTATGACATATAATGAGTTAACTGCCACTCTAGCTAGGAGAAATTGTAAAGTATGTTATTATTCTTTAGAGTACAATTGCAGGGAACAGGAAAATCGATCTCAGTAAATTGTTGTCGAACATGTAAGATCAATTCATAAACTGCAATTATCTCAGTATTAAGGCGAAATAACACGTTCTGAATGTAACACCGGTTTATAAATTGCAGTTTTAGCTGTTTAATAACCGTGTTATATTTAGGAGGCCATTTGGGTAGGTAATGCCGTGGTCACATTTGCTCCGATTTTTACTACGGTGCTAAGAGAAGGGACTTAACATATACAGCGGGATGAGGGTGTCCAATAAATAAGGTGAAAGATACTGTAACTTTAATTTTGATGAAGTTTAGGGAGGTTGTAACCCAAACCTTTTTACCCTTTTATGACTGTCGTGAATATGGAGGCTTTTCAATATTTTAGATTCAGAAATGTCGTCAATTTATAATTAGAACCGAAAGGGTAACTTAAACTTTAGAAATCATTGCCAGAATATCATTAAATAGGTATCATGATAGTGAACTTAAGTATGACAGTAGAAATGCACGTATTGGCGACTACGCCGACATACCTGTACCTTTCGTTAATAGATAAATTTAGTACTTGTGATTTAAGATTTAAGGGCTAAATCAATTTGAATGAGATTTGGAGCCCGATTTCAAAGTCGATTGAGAAAATGTGCGTTAGCGGTTAAATTGAGTTAAAATTATTTTAACACATAACAAGAGATTATCTACCCTTTGCATTCGTTTGACTTCACTTCTTAAAAGGGAGCTTCGTCAAGTTTATAGCTAGTTAGTTAAAATAGTTTGTTAAAGTCACACACATATCATACAATTAAAATACATAAATAAAATACAAGTCAACAAATATGTAACAACCTGAGAATTGCACATTTTGCATAACCGTTCCTGTAATGGTGTTTTAGGATTAGTATATCGTCCTATTTCAATATTTAAAGGCACCTTAAAGATGCTAAAACTTTTCTATGGGGTCTTGGTAAGTTTGTTTCAACATAATTTTTTTTGTATATAAACGTTGTTTATGTAACCTATAGGTGCGTATTTGTTACCATCAGACTCTGCGCACAGGGTAGAGATTTTCAACAATATCTCTAAAAATGAAATTCAACCAGAAACTTTTTCACAAGGTTCTTACGATGACATTTTTCGCTGATTATGAATTTGAAAAAAAATAGGAATCAATATGATATCAAATACTCTGTCAAGTTGGCTTGAATGTGATATATCATGCCTAAGTCCTAGTATATGTGAATGGTTCTATATTTGATTAATAAAACCTTAACAAAAGTTGGGTCTGGACGGGGGTTTGGACAATTTCAGACCAACGGATTTAAATCCAAGCCGATATCTTTGTCATCTAAGGCCTTATATTCCTCCATGGTTTCAATGACTTGTAAAAAAAAATTAATGACAGTATTAAAGACTTAAAGTACAGACATTTTGGAAATAAGTTTCTGTATAACAGCGTGCTATAACCATTTTATGAAGTTTCCCGGTTCTGAACAGGCGCCATTATTGTTTGGCTAACTGTTAGTTAAATCCAATATGGTCGCTTTTGTTCAATTCATGAATTAAGCAAAAGTCAACAATCGCTGTATAACGGCATTTTTAGCCGTAATGTCATGTAAGCAGAATTATCTATTTTTTAATCCAATTTTTCTAATCTAAACACCAGGAGCTGGTAGCACAACAACATAATCCATTAATCGAACGCTATTAGTTTCTAGGGAACTGCTCTTAGAACAGGGAAGAAAAGAACTCTAAAAGAACTCTTTACCAGTTTATCAAATGTTCATTCAACGACTGTGTTCTTACCGCAGGTTTTTCCTGATTCTCTATGGAAATATAAACAGCCCCTGTAAGTGCTATTTAAGAAATACTCAAAGCATACATATAATACACATTAACCGTCTGTTGAGGAATATGCTCTAATAGATGATTATGAAGAACACTACGTTTGTTTTGACTTCTAGAAAGACAACACCACCTCAGCTAATTTACTCACAGGGGAATTGAGATTATATGAGACAAGATTTTAAGCACAAAAGGATTAATTTAGATTGGAAAACGGGGATGCAGTAGATCCGACATGGTATGGTTATGGGTATGGCTTTTCACAAGTTTTAATTTAGGTAAGTTGATGCTGGGTTTATGGAATTTCACCGCGCGAAATATATCATATAAAATTGATATATTCTACATTTATTTAGGAATTTAAATCTTAATTTAATAGATTTTTTAATTGAACAACACATCCACAACACTAAAAATGGGATACATCAAAACATCAACACTGTTAACCGTTTTTTATTTTTCATGTACATATTTTTGTTAACTAGACGTCAGACTTAGCGATGGAATTGAGTTAAGGAAAACTGTTTCATTATCTCATTGTATTGAATTGTTAAAAGTAATTTCCTTTTCAATAAGAAACTGTTCTAGTTACCCAGAGATGCGAGTAGGATTCTTCCCAGTTTCACCACCAGGTGGCTAATTCTGGGTAAATAACATGGCAGGGTATTAGAAAGTTCCCTTAAACTTGAATGTTCATCGGTTATCTTGGTTCAATTTCATATTATCCTTATGTACAAGTACCTGATAGGCCAATTAACGATAATTGATATTTCAAAAAATACACAATTCGAAAATTGAAACATCCATATGGCGATGGTTTTTCTTGAATTGCAGAGGAAACACAAATATATTTTATAAATTCGCAAGCGGCATCATTGGAACTATATTGGCATTAATTCGTAACCTGAGCAATCAAAGGAATAAAAAATTAAATTATTTTCATTAATCGTTCAATAAGTCCGGTTTGATTTCAAATAAGATATTATTTATCACATTTTTGTGTCAAACAAACAATAAGCATGTTTCCTTGGATATAAGTATTGAATTGTAAAAATAAAAATGTAAATAGAGTCAACGTTATCGTTTGAAATTATTAGCCGCAAATTATTTTGAACGACCCCTATGTCAAAAGTGATAACTTAAGAAATGGGCAAGATACCTTCATACAATTTTACATGTACAGTTCTTCCCCGATGCCCTCACTATAGGACAAAGTTTGTGGCTTCATTTAATATGTTTTTTTCCAGAAAAGGGTGTCTAACCAGGGGGGGGGGGCAAAATCCCAAGAAGTCCCACGAGGTCCAACGCAATGTTAAGTCTATGGAGGTCCCAACTTGCCCCATTAGTGTATACTGGGCTTTACACAACACGTCATATGATCGAAAATCACACGATGACCCATGGAAAAATGAACATGTTCATTCTCGATGGGGCAAAATGGGACTCCGTGGGATTTTGCCCCATCTTACCCCATCGAATTCCGCCGAGTCCCATGTGGGACCTCATGGGACTCGATGGGGCAAAATCTGACGGAGTCCCATGAAGTCCCACGGACTTCAAAGGGCAAATTCCCGAGAAGTCCCACGAGGTCCCACGCAATGTTATTCTATGGAAGTCCCAAATTGGCCCATTGGTGTATACTAGGCTTAAAGCTTTAATTTAGATATAATTAACATAAAAATACGAATACAACTAACTTTTGATCGTACGTTTATATTTCACATAATTTTAAAGTCATTTTGTATCCTCCAACACATGCATAATAACGTTTTACAAAGACAATTGAAATAATTCAAAAAATAAATAATGATGATCTAAACGCTTCTATTAAGTACTTTCATTTCTCAAAATGATAATCTAAAAATATTTTTCCCAAAGATGATATTTTAATGATTGGAGGATACAAAATATTGGACAGCCTAATCTAGACAACTTGAATTCACAACAGAAATACTTACTCAATCATATATCTCCATTGTTTGCAATTTAAGATATGTTATCAAAATGCATCTTCTGGCATAGCTTTCACCAAATAAATGCATCAATAGTGTATATCTATATGGCCGAAGTGTTGGAGGATACAAATATTTGACAAATCGTATACATATAGTAAAATATACTTAATTATCCTATACCAAGTAGAGTTTTAGGGAGATAAGTTGGTAAGATATATCCCGTATCATGATTTTGAGGTTTCCATATCCTGAACCTCCATATCTCCCGCCATATCTCCCGCTCCAGGGCATATCTTCCCGCTTCGAAAAAAATAAGAAAAAAAGAAAAATTGTGAAAAAATTGAAAATTTTTTTTTTAAAAATTAGAAAAAATTGAAAAAGAATTAGAAAAATGTGAAGAAATTGAAACAATAAAAAGAAATTGAAAGAAAGTTACTTGGTATAGGATAAAGCCGTTATGTACGGTCAGTTTCGGTCCCTACGGTCCCTCAGGTAGATATGCATATCTCCCTCTGGATAAACCCCATATCCAAAACCTCCCAGTACATAACCCTTATTTATGTGACTACAACATATCAAACATCTAGCTTTCAAGAGTAGGTAGCGCATACATTTTATTAACATGCTCAAAAATACCAATGCAATCGACACATTTTAGATTAAGAAATCCGAGTTTGTATTTGCCGGAAAAATAAAATATTTCTTAATTGTCTAAAAATCCATCATTAAAGTGATATTTTTTAAAATATATAAGCAATATTCCAACTAGGTACCTTGTGGACAATACTTGCTTAAACTCTGGTCAACAAAAAATAACACATTGCTATCCATGAAATCAACATGTCGCACTCTAGTACAACAACAGATTTTTAAAATATCATGATAAATTGTAAATTGGCCCAGTTATACAAATTGAAATATGTCCAGTAAAAGAAAATAGTATCAGTTCAATTAAAGAAAAGATATTCCACTTTTTGTGATTTTATAACATGGGGTCTATGGGGAATCTCTCCGACCTCCAAGTCACCTTTTCAAAGAAAATTAAATTGTTGATAAACAATTTTTAAAACCACCTTTTTAGATGTAGCTTTACATGTAGATTTCAAATATGATATCACTGACTGAATTTTAAAATTCTAATGACGTAAATCAAGAATATTTCTACTCGCATCTTGTAAATTTCATAAGAAATCGAGCTATTTTTTCGCATTCCCTTTATCAGAATTTTTCATGTAAAAATGATGCTGAGGAATATTCGGTGAAGCTTAGCGTCAATTCGGAATTTGCCAATTTACAACATACAATTTACAACCAAATTCTTGACCTGGTCAGAGGTTGACTTTTCAAATTTCGTCACGAAATTGTATTTACAAGAACCCATGCCGATGTCTATAATTGTTTTATTCGTCCAAAGACAGTATAAACGTTATGCATCAGTCACATTTGCTATGGCAATCGTACGCGGTCTTCGGTTTGATAACGAAAGCCTTTGGCCACGGTAGAATTTCCACAGTCACTTATAGCAGTCATATGCTTCGGAGACGTGGTTGGAGACGTGGTTGCGGTACTGCCCTTATCTTTTCTATTTTTCATATTTTCTTTTCATCAAGTTTTTGAACTATTTTTCAAAATGTTTTGTCAACTGTTTTCATATTTTCTTAGAATCCCAAAACTCTTTGTTATTACTTCATTGATTGCTGTACAAGAACATTGTTGTTATCTTGTTCCAACCCATCCTCTTCGTTTGGAACGAGATAACATTGTTGTTAATTGCTGGAGTAGAAAGACTCATCTTTTAATATGATTAATAGGGTGATCTACTGTGGATTTGTAGAGAATCATTTCCCGTAATTAGTTAAATATGATCTAGTAAACATCTTCATTAATTTATGAATTTTATGAGATGAGTTAAAAGTGTTCACATCATTCATGAATTTTAAAATGTCAGCTGATGTATTGTTTTAAATAAAAAATAAATGTAGAAAAATACATGAATGAGAAATACATGAATGTAGAAGTAGCATTACTATGAAATAGCATTCCTTTTCACCATGCTCATGTTTAATGTGATTGCAAATTATACACTTTGCAGTTTACGCTCTTTCTGGTGTTCATTTTATCGTTGGTAACTCGGTACTGGTATATAAATGGACGTTTTTTCTACATTTTAATGGTTACAACTAGATCGATTCAACTTGTCTTGGTTAATGGAATTATATACTTATCTCGCCATCCCATTGATTCGCATGTTTAATTACACCAAGTCCACAAAGAGTATTACTTACAATTTCCACATTTTTTATCAGGAACATAACACTGGACAAATAAAGTGGATGTTAATAGATCGACACACCGTAACGATCCGATTAGATAAAAGCCAACCTTATTTGGTGACAGATTGAACCTTTTGATATCACCATTCTTTTATAAATAAACACTTCTTCATCACGTAATCTATATGTCTCGAAAAGTGTCTGGACGTCTGAATTATTCATTATTCAATATTTTTCAGTATTAATTTCGATTTGTTATGTTCACTACTGTCGATAAGTTTGGAAAGTCCAACAATGCAATTTAAATAAAGTTTTTTATTTAAACCATTGTACCAGGACTAACGATGCAATCTAAATTATGATAGGAAATTAGAAATAATGTATGTAAGAAGACCTGAATGTACAAATGTATAAATAGCAATAGTAGCTTTATTGAACCTGACACTGAATTGCATTATACTGGACGAGGCATGTTATTAGAATCAACGTCAATACAATGGATCATCAGAGAAAATAGATGATAATCCTGCTCGTGATCGTTATTTTCTAATGTCAGAATTCTCGTTTTTGATTGTCAAGAGAAAATTAATCTAAAACAGTTAATCGATGAGAATGGACACCTCTTTAACCACGTGACCTGATTTGACCAATCGTGCGATTTGCTCCAGGGATGAACTTTCTACTCACATAAAAACATTCAAAGTATACTTAAATTACTTAATTTTTCTTCTAAGATTGTTTTGATTATCTCAAATACATTTCAATCGCGCTTGGGCATACAAAGGAAACGTTTGTTATTAGCCCTTAAGTCCCACCAATATAAATATTGTTCTATCG
Source organism: Owenia fusiformis (assembly GCA_903813345.2). Lineage (NCBI taxonomy): Eukaryota > Metazoa > Annelida > Polychaeta > Sabellida > Oweniidae > Owenia > Owenia fusiformis. The sequence continues at coordinate 22,949,011 of CAIIXF020000001.1, read as the reverse complement.
TAACTACCACTTTCCTGACAGTTTTTAACACATATGTAACGGTTACCTCTCAGAATCAAACCTCAGGCGAACTCAAAAGATATTCTTGCTGTATAACAATCGATTAAAACCATCCTTGAGATAAGATAAACAATTTTGATGCAATGAAAATCTTAGGTCTAACTTGCGATTATGGGAAACTGATAATTGCGAAATAAATCACTGAATAGATAGTAAAACAAAAAACTCCTCTTTGAATAAAATTTAATGAAACAAGATGAAAGGAACTTTTGCTCAGACGTTAAGATAAATCTGTCCCATGATTTATCATTGATTGCCTAGCTATAGATCAAGCCGTTTTATGCCTTACATCGGTGGCTCTAATAACTGCAATATATAACACTTATATTATTGAAATAAGTGATAACATCTAGGAATATACCTTTAGCTCGAGTATAGGTTCTTCCTTCTATTTTAGGCTGTTATAGGCCAGGATAACCAGACGGCACACCCGATAATTATGTTTACGTTTAATATTCTTTTGAAGATATAATAAGATTAACCGACGCTAGTCTCTAGAAAGAATTCTTTAAAGTATCCCATAGCTTATAAAGGTCACTAGTTGCCCAAGTTTATTCAATGTAAGGGATGGAATATGATTTTTATTCCGAGGGAAGATATGGTATTGGCCAAGAATAATATCATATTGACCGAGGCCAATATCATATCTTCTCGAGGAAAAATTTACCTATTTAATTCCACAATATTTCTTTCTAAACTTATTCATTTTGAGGTTTGATTTGTCATCACCATGGCGACATAGAATGATACAATTTGATGTATTATATTACATTTTCACCTTTTATTAACAAGGTTTAAAATAAAACGAAGAATGTAAAAATCAAGAGAAATGCCAGGGGATAGTTCTGATACAGGCTATTTTGAATATCAATTCAATTCCCTGTTTATTCCCTGTTTTTATTACTTCTTGATAAACCTATCTGGCAATAGTTTGGAAAAGCCGACAATACTGACATTGTATTTTGTTTTATTTACCACCAATAAATGATCGCTTTGTTCTTGTTCAAAGTTTGACAATCGCTTTGTGAACGTGATGATGCAATCATTTCTAAGAGAGCAAAAACTCCAAATTTGGAGTTTTTCGGACTGTCAACAGCCGTATTTTTAATATTGCAGCAAATGCAATTCTGGTTCAGTGACAAATCTCGATATATAAATAAAGGCCCAGAGGTGCATTAATGCGCCTAACCACAACCAGCCCTTTAGGGAATTTTTCAACTTAGATATTCATTAACTTTCAAATTGTTGGATATATAAGGGTTATGTACTGGGAGGTTTTGGATATGGGGTTTATCCAGAGGGAGATATGCATATCTACCTAAGGGACCGTAGGGACCGAATGTAGATGTGCATATCTCACGAGGGATGAACCCAATATCCAAACCGACCGTACATAACTGCTTTATCCTATACCAAGTAGAGTTTTCAGGGGCATATGGCCATTTCAATAGTACAAGGTGTAAAAATAAACATATCATTCATATGCAAAGTCATTTTATTGCATTTCCACTACTTACCCGAAGCGGGAAGATATGCACCGAAGCGGGAGATATGGCGGGAGATATGGAGGTTCTGGATATGGAAACCTCAAAATCAGGATACGGGATATATCTTACCAATTTATCTCCCTAAAACTCTACTTGGCATAGGATAAACGAGTATATCACTTTTTGATACAAAAAGACTAGGAAACGGTGACTTTGGAAAGATAGTTCCAAAAATGTTTTTAAAAAATAACCTTGGCGGCAATCTTAAGCATAACATACCGGTACACTTAATTTGCATTGTTGACAAGAAGAAAAACTATCTTCAAGTACATCGACTTTCATGGCATCAAATGAATTCTGAAATCGGCTTGATGAAAAAAGTATCAATATGTCCCTGTTGAATAAACACATTTAATGAAATAACTGCAGTGACATTCTCCACCAGCTTCAAAATATCAGACGTTACTATGTAATGGAATGCACTTAAAGCACAACTAAAATAGTAATTTAGACATATTCAGCAATCAGTCTTATTTCATAATGAATGTATTTTGACATGCCATCTAATCAGTAATATGGCAACTGCTTCATCTACTGAACGTGGTAGTGGTTTAATAAGCAATATTTAAACGTTTTGTGACATATTTTGCCCCCACGTGAATTTTCAGGTGTTGCGATTTTCAATTATCGGAGACAGACATTTTATCCCAAGGTCTGTCCAAGAACTTTTTATCCTATTACACATACGTATTTTGTTTAAGAATCTAATCTCAGATTAGACAATACAATGAAATAATATAACAAATAAAATGAATTCCACCGTTCGATCTGTTTATGAAAACCAAATAGTAATAGGATATTTTCATCACCAAAGGCCAGACACAATTATAAGGCATAATCATTTTACATGTTACATAGTTCTATATTTCATTCTGATTTCCTGATTGCAAGTAGCGGCACATTTGAGCGCTTCCTTTAATCTTTTATGCAAGAAACAATAACACTTCGATCGGGACAATCAATTAACTGGAAAGCCACTTTGCAAAGCAAATTATAAAGTTACACCGTCACATATACCAACCAAAACACATCTAGGCACACATAAAGGTATACTGTATGTATAAGGACATTGTAGCATATTAATCGATTCGATTTAATCATTTCACCCACACCTTATATACAGAATAAACCTCCGACATTGCTGCAGTTGTACTCGACTCCCATACCAAAAGTTACCACTTTTCAATGAATGATCGATAATAACAAAAAATAAATGCAGGGAATGCCATTTGCGTCGTCGTATAATTCATAGTTTTAGAAATCTGCATTTGAAATAAATAAAGACATTCAAATATTACTTTCTGGAATTAAAACATTGTGTTAAATAATGAACATTATTGGTCCTACAATAGAGCCCTGACGAGTGCCATTAATTATTGCATCTAGAGCAGCTTATGATAGCTTTGCTTGGCATTGTGAGTGATACCGTATTATTTTACTTTTGAACCGACCATTTACTGAACTGCAAGTCATTGTACATAATGATTGTTAAAGCTTTTGAAAAAGTGTACAGTTTAATGTGTCAAATACTTAAGTCCAGAACTCTCCATGTTTAATTTTCTCTTGAGCTTTCGAGAAAAAAAGTATTTATTTTTGTTGAAACGCGTCTAGGCCATGCTTGGACTAGGAAGACTCAAAACAATCAAATATATCGGAAAAGTAAAATTGCAGTTGTTTCAAGATTGCTTAATTATAGACGTAGCAAAATACACAAGTAGTCCCTAGCATGCTCCCAAAAATGAATTCAAAGTGTCGTTGTCCGTTCCGTTCCGGTATTCCACAAAAATGAGCATACCGTTTCAAAGTACTGACTTCCCTCATTAAGAAAATATATATTTAGTTTTGATTGTAACAGGGGCCCTTGCCTCTTAGAAGGGATCACACAGGGTTGCCATTTAAAACAACTTTTTGTATATATATTTTTTTACTTTTTACCACATAACTGCATTTCATAAGTATGATGTCAATAACCCAGATGCGAGTAGAAATAATCTTGATTTACGTCATTAAAAATTCAAAATTAAGTCAAAGTAATATCATATTTGAAATCTACATGTAAAATTACATCTAGAAATGTGGTTTTAAAAAGTGTTTATCAACTTTGAAAAATTAATTTTCTTTGAAAATGTGACTTCTAGCTCGGGGAGATTCCCCATAGACCCCATGCTATAAAATCACAAAAAATGAAATACCTTTTCTTTTAGTGGACAGATAATATTTTGCTTTACTGGACATATTTTCATTAGTATAAGTATCAGACACATAAGGGTTATATGAAAATTGAGCCACTTAAATTGATAATATTCAAGTTTAAGGGAACTTTCTTCTGCCATGTTAATTGACCCGAATCAGCCACCTGGTGGTGAAACTGGTAACTACCTACTCGCATTTGGGTAATTGATTTTGATAAAGATTAAGTATTTTTGATTGATAAGAGAATGTAGAATAAGAGAATGTAGAAAATGTCAAAAAGATGGTTCCCTTAGGATTCAGACGTCTTCAATTGTAGAAAATCCGCACGACGCAATACATTTTAAGTTATATGAAACAAGTTGTCTCATGCTTGAAAAGGGGTAATGTGACATGTATAAAAGGTACAGGGTGACAAAACGTTACCTAAATAAATATCTATGATGGCTTAGAAATATGATGATATCCCCAAGTTAAGTCAATAGTGCATATCCCCATTTACATCCTTGCTCCAATCCTCATTTTGTGTGAAAAATGTAACACACCCCAGTGTAGAGCATACAGGGTGTCCAAAAAACAGGACCGTAAGAAAGTTGAATAACTCGGTCAATTTTGCATATTTTGCCTTGAAATTTAAGAATTATTTAGTTCATTCAATGAGAATTTTGTTCTGAAAGTTTGATGATAATCTGTTTATTGTGTCAAAAACTACAGTCCTTTACAAAACATGCCCAAAGTGGTCACTTCTCCTCTCTATGCACAAACGAATTCTGCGAACAAAGTTGTTAATGACCCTGACCTATACACATTAATGTGGATGGTAAATATTGGGGTAGTTATTGAGCTCTGAAGATTGTTAGGGGCCTGTCAGTGTACACATTGGCTCTGAGAAATCCTCAAAGATAAAAATTTGGGGGATTAAGATCAGGCAAATGAGCTGCCCATATGGTTTGCATTCTGCAACTGATGAGCTGACCACCAACGCATTGCCTAAACCATTTCAGCATATCATTTGCAGTGTTGAGGTGGTATTGGTTTGTTGAAACCACTGCTTAATTATCTCCTTAGATGTCCCTTCTGGTGCTTAGTGACCTCCAAAACTTGGTGAGAACTTACTGGTCCTTGTTCATGCTGATAGCAAGTCCCAAGTCACCTTCGAACCAAAAGGGACTGATGATTCCATGTTTCCTCATTGCCACCCAGGCAATGCATTGTTCAGAATGCAATGGATGCTGTAACATTTCACCGGGAGGATGTAAACTCCAGTAGCAATTGTTCTTGGAACAAACTTGTCCATTCAGAAAGACATGTGTGTAGGAGGATCATCAACAGCTTTGTTCGCCGGATTGAATTGTGCATAGAGATGAGATTTACACATTTGGGGCATGTTTTGTAAGGAGCTGTAGTTCATTGAATGAACTAAATAATTCTGAAATTTCAAGGCAAAATATGCAAAATTGACCGAGTTATTCAACTTTCTTACGGTCCTGTTTTTTTGGACACCCTGTATGTAGGATCACTATGCAGTAGTTGATTTTTGTGGTGGGCACCCGGACAACAAACTCGTTTCCTAAAGATCAAGGACTAAAGTTCAGTCCAGCGTCTACTCATTCAAAACGTTCAAACTGTTCATGCCTTCTGATTCAATTAATACTATGGACTCTATATGAACATGGATGCACCAATGTTCTCATTTAGTATTTGTTTTAGACTTTGGTATCGCACAAGATTGTGGTTCAACAGTGTCTGAGTCAGATCCTAACTGCAATTGTCTTCCAGAGTATTGGAAAGGTACGTCTCTAAATATATATATAAGGGTTATGTACTGGGAGGTTTTGGATATGGGGTTTATCCAGAGGGAGATATGCATCTCTACCTGAGGGACCGTAGGGACCGAAGGTAGATGTGCATATCTCACGAAGGATGAACCCAATATCCAAACCGACCGTACATAACTGCTTTATCCTATACCAAGTAGAGTTTTCTAATTTTCTTTCAATTTTTTAAATATTTTTTATTTTTACCATTTTTCAAATTTTTTCTATTTTTTCTTTTTTTTCTTTTTTTCAATTTTTAATTTTTTCACATTTTTTCTTATTTTCAATTTTTTTTCGAAGCGGGCAGATATGCCCTGGAGCGGGAGATATGGCGGGGGATATGGAGGTTCAGGATATGGAAACCTCAAAATCAGGATACGGGATATATCTTGCCAACTTATCTCCCTAAAACTCTACTTGGCATAGGATAAACATGTTTATCCCATGGTTCAAAGGATATAGATCGGATATCAGGTGAAGATACATTTGATATGTGGATCAAGATATCATATTTTAGCAAAATATCCCGAAAGCATCGAATATCACTTCTCAAACCATCGAGTATCACTTCTCAAAAAGTGATATTTATAGGATATCCTATGATTTTGAGGAATATCATTTTTTATCTACGAGGTGATATTGATATCTGCACGAGAGAGCAAAGCGAATATATCAATATCACCGAGTAGATTAAAATGATATTCTGAAAAAAATCATAGGATGTTCTTATTATCCTTCACTTACAAGGAGTGTACAAATGTATAATATCAATGCAAAATGAATATCATGCCAAATAGAGTCAATTTGGCGGGAAATAAACAAGCGGAGTATATTGTCACAATATCCTCCGCATATTGGGTTTTCCGGAGTATATCGTCACGATATCCTCCGCCCGGAGTATATCATCACAATATCCTCCGGTTATTCATTTTCCCAATAAATATCACATTTATTTTTTGATGTTAATTACATTTAGTACAATAAGTGTAGGATAATCGATGGTTTCAAAAGTGATATTCGATGGTTTAGATCTTTTTCACTGCTGCGCTCACTCGTGAAGATATCAATATCCACTCATGGATACAAATGATATTTTTTCGAAATCATAAGATGTTCCTATAATATTATTATTATTATTATCTATATATTTATTTTATTTTTATATTATTACATGTTTAAAAGTGTTAAAAACAAAAATCTCAACATTTTGTTTTATATTATCATTAATTTCACGATTCCTATGTTAAACATTCCCTGACGATTTTGAATAAAGAAACATGTTGGAATAAATTCTCTAGTTTTATTTCGGATTATTTTATAACATTTATATATATTTTTACCCACAGAGAACGCTGACACTTGTTATAAGTGGGTGGTTTCTCCGGTTGTTATCCATAAACAATGTGATATACTCTAATTGGTCTATAAATGCACACACGGCTTTATCCTTCTATAATAAAAATAACTCTAGCTGCTTAGAATGCTCAATTAAAAACCTTTTTGTACACATTTGAGGCATTGACGTCATTGATGCTAACTTCACCGTTTTTATGAAAGATGTAGCTAGGCCTGCTGGAAGCCAATTACACCTGTTTCTAACGTAATTTAAAATGACTAAGCTGCAGGCTTTCTGTTTAACGTTTAACAGCAATTTGTATTCATTCTTTACATTTCAAAATGAAAGAAAATATTTAATCCAAATAGGAAAGGAAATTGCTTGCACCCAAAAAGGAAAAACTGTCCTGTCCGTTAACGGTTTATTTTATTCTTAGTACACCGTTACAAAACAGAGATGATTGTTCCACTTTCTTTATGACCACTCCAATGATTACATGTTTTAACTGCCTAATTGTTGTTAATATTTCAGTGATTGACGGGTATTCTATGCGTTGGGGTAAATGCCCTTCCGCTACAATTCTATCCGGCCCATTTAACAGCACATTATTTGTGTGTGCCGACCAGTGCAGCGCTGACACGTCCTGCACGACGATTACCTACAACATTGACCTCATGCTATGCACCCTGCATACAACTTCATGTGATGATGCGGCGCTGGTAACGTCAGGTTTCTATGACTACACGTATGATAAATATAGTAAGTGAAACATTTTGCCAACTGTACCGGTGATCTTTTTCGGAGGATCCCACAAAACGCAGTAAAAAGGAACATCTTATTAGGACAACCATCTAAACAAAAAACAAACCCGTTACATCCTAAACTATGTTCTTATGCATATAAACAAAAAAGTATGATTCGGAGATTCCTCACATTCATGAATCCAAATCATTCCAAATCAACAGCACCATGGACTATCTTCATCGTGTACATGTAGCAAATTATACATGATTTTGAATTAATTAGTTATTTTGAAAAGTTTGATACATACTTTGATGTTTCTCTTTTTAAATGTTGGAGAGATGAACATTATGTATGCCCTTGACCTTGTGTCTATCGTTTGTAGCTATGGCAAAAACTCCGTTCACTTACGACACAACGCAAGTCCGATGGTGCTACCACGTGCCACAGACGCCTGCCACGAGCTGGGCAGCAGCAAATGAAACCTGCGAAGAGAATGGTGGGATCCTGGCTCAACTCAACTTTGATTCTGCTCGACTAGTTGCTCAAATTCCTCAGACTATTTTCACTGAAAAGTAAGCAATAATTTGGGAAATGATAAATGCCTAAGACGAGGATATTGTATTTTTATGTCCCGGTGTAAAAGGGTAGGAGGTCCTATCAAATTATGGTCCTACTCTCCATTGATTTCAATGGTGATCTAAATACAACTCTTTCCCTCATTATTTTATACACAATCATGACCAGAAAGGGCCTTTAAAGGGGGGGGGGGGACCATAATCACTGGGGGACCATAATTTCTTTAACACCGGTTTAAGACACTGTATAGCCACCGTCTTTTGTGACACACGTTCGTTTTTTGTAACCATTTTTAATTTCTTACTAGATGGTGTCAGTTTGTGCCTTGGTTATTGCATACTCGTATTTCATTGTTTTAAAAACATCAACATATTGAATAGCATTTACGTAAACTGTTTATCGGACAGTTTAAAATGAAAATTGATTATCAAATATGAAAAATATATAATATGTTATTAACATTTTGCATATTGAAGGTTGTAACTATGTCAGTCTCATATGTGTATTTACGATGAATCGTGAGCACCTTCATACCAATGGGGCCAGGAAATGCTGTGTCTATAAACTTCGTCTCTGATTACGGAGCAGGCAATTTCATACTAATTACTAATATTTACAGCAACAATCCCATCCAGCCCTTTGGCATTTATTGGTAATTATCAGATCATTCTTATTTGTTTTCAGCTATGATAAAGTGTACTTTGGTGCAAGGCGTTTCGTCTCGGACCCCACATCCGATATCCGGTGGTCAGATGACACCATGTACACAATTGCATCCGGGCATTGGTTATCAGGGCAACCAGACAATGTGGCTGACGCGTGTGTCATTACATTCAAATCGTATAACTTTTATAAGTGGGAAGACATTGCTTGTTCTGAAAGTCATCTCTACATGTGTAAATATGTACATACAGGTAAAGCAGATTGTATTACTATCCGTTTGTGCGAGAATAAACTATTTTTCATCTAAGTTCATCTATCACAGACATATAATATGAACTCTTCAAGACGGATGCCCATTCACTCTCACAAATGAACCAATTATTTCATGTAATCCTGATTCACCTATGCATCACAATTTGGAACATCTTTTTCTAACTTTAAGTAAAAAAGTAGGCGATGTATTCACTTTATCGGTACTTTATGTGTTGATGCCTCCGGATGGCAATACCATTAAAAAGCAACTCAAAGTCAATATGAAAAATGTTATTCAAGCGAGAAAAATCTATACAGTATCTTATTATTTGTTTGCATATGTCATCCAATCCAAGTAAAATTGATTTAAATAGTAGGTAGGATTCATGCAATCACGGCTGTTCTGAGTAAGTCGAAATATTTGCTTTTTGGCACTTGGGAAAACATGTGCATTCATTTTGTCAGTAGAAAAATTAAAAAAATCAAAATGGCTGGCTTTTGTTTTTTTACTGAGAATGGCAAGAACATTGTGCAGATCTTTAAGATCTACATGTTGCCTTTTTCGGGTGTCCAATTGACATACTAATACATTCTCTGTTTTTTACCTTTGTCATTTAGATTTATGCTACACAGTCCGTTCAACGGATGCATACATCGGTGGAGCAAGTGTTACCATCGGAACGTTGAACTCAGAGCTGGAGTGTAGGGACTACTGCCTCAGAAACAGCAGTTGCAAATCTATATACTTTATATTAAGCAGTAGCCAGTGTATTATGCAGACGTCTTATAATGGAGACACTATTAGTGACAACTGTTGCAGTTTTTATAACAAAACATGCCCACGTAAGTGTGTATCTTCAAAACAAGTTTTGAAATTGCCTCTTTGATTAGAAAGTGTTATTTTTACAATACATATAAATGGTGTTACTTTTTAGACTTTTTACAAAGCCGAAATTCTTGAGGAATACTAGGATACTAGGTCCGATCAAGTTTATAGAAAACTGCTATCATCTTTATCTCCGATATTTCCATGAAGAGAAAAAAGGAAGAATATCTAGATGCATCGAGGAAAAATATTACTGCGTTATGAAAAGTCAAAGTTTTTTAAGAAAACTTGTCATGTGGAGCGTTTTTCTTTGCTCTGGGGACACTCCCAAACAGTATATAAATGAGGAAGAATATAACTACATTTATACCAATTAAAACTATACCAAATGAACAATTCTTGGACTATCTGGTGGTCTCGTTGAATTAAGTCGGCTGATTAAAATAATTGGGGGGCTGGGCTGTTTAGTCTGATTGCTAAACAAGAACTGTTGCGAACATGTTTTATTCTTTTCATTTTAGAAACAGATGTGACAAATCCAACAACTGAGTCAGTTTCAACTCTGGAGTCAACTTCTATTTTATCAACAACAGCAGCCACAACGACAGCACCTTCAACAACAGCAGCTTCAACGATATCACCTACAACACATGAACCTACAACTACAGCACCTACTATAACAGCACCTACAACACATGAATCTAAAACTACAGTACCTACTATAACAGCACATACACTGGAAGATACTACTGTTGCGACAACCACTAATCAGGTTACCACAAATACTACTGAATCTACAGAGGGAAACACTTCCATTGATCTTCCCAGCGAAGAGGCGAGTACATTATCAGTCAATTTAAGTGATACAGTTCCTACAATTGAGACAACCACATATGCTTATGATACAAGTACTGAACAGCACCCAACATCGGTACCATCGAGTACCAGAATTACAGTTGGCAATACAAGTACGACCAATCAAAATACCGATACAGATATATCAACATTGTACAATTCTATCACAACACAGGCTACTACAACCGCTGATGACATTACAAACGCAGCTCCTCCAAAGTCCACAATTAATGTAGTTACAGAAAAAATCTATTATAACTCAGATGACCGCCCTTCAGCGCAAGGTATGGGGTACATCGCCATATCTCTGATGATCATAAGTTTTATGACAATTGTTGTTTTGGATTACTCTTCTCTACTGAGAGATCTTAAGATGCTTCGACGTAATTTGTGTAGCGAGAGGGGATTGTTTAACTGCAAAGCCTGTCATACTTCCGTGCCTGTAACCAGGATTCAGTCCTGCTAATATATTGTTTTATATGTAGATCAGACCAATGCACCAATCTTATTCAATTTTGAGATTTTCATTTTTTTGAGCAAAGGTAATATGACTTCATTAATATTATAAATCAAATATCTCATGAGTATGGTCTTAAGTCACATGTTGTATTGTGATAATTAAAAATGGCTGAATCATGGACAGAGGGTATGTTTCTTTGCAAATTGTATTTTGGATATGTTTGGGATGCACACAGATTGGTTGTTCTTTATGTCCGGATGTACTTGTAATTGTTGCTGTCTTATTATGTCACCACCAAAAGTGGTGACATATTGTTATGGTCTCCGTTTTTTTGCGACGGCGTCCGGCGGTTGGTGGTTGGCGTCCGGCGGTTGGCGTCTGTAACAATTTCTTACAACTTCCTATAACTTAACAAATACTGTTTAGACTGACTTCAATTTTTTTTCTAAATCATCTACATGTTCTCAGAAGTTCAAATCTGACTTTAGATTTGACATTTGACCTTCAATGACCTTCTCAAGGTCAAAAAGGTCTTTTTTCAACTTGCTTCACATTGACTAAATTTTTTTTCAAAATCATCTACATGTTCTCAGAAATTCAAATCTGACTTAAGATTTGACATTTGACCTTCAAATCTGACTTTAGATTTGACATTTGACCTTCAATGACCTTCTCAAGGTCAAAAAAGGTCAAAAAGGTCTGTTTTCAACTTGCTTCAAATTGACTAAATTTTTTTTTCAAAATCATCTAAGTGTTCTCAGAAATTCAAATCTGAGTTAAGATTTGACTTAAGATTTGACATTTGACCTTCAATGACCTTCTCAAGGTCAAAAAAGGTCAAAAATGTCTGTTTTCAACTTGCTTCAAATTGACTAAATTTTTTTTTCAAAATCATCTACGTGTTCTCAGAAATTCAAATCTGACTTAAGATTTGACATTTGACCTTCAATGACCTTCTCAAGGTCAAAAAAGGTCAAAAAGGTCTGTTTTCAACTTGCTTCAAATTGACTAAAAAAAATTTTCAAAATCATCTACATGTTCTCAGAAATTCAAATCTGACTTTCGATTTGACTTAAGATTTGACATTTGACCTTCAATGACCTTCTCAAAGTCAAAAAAGGTCAAAAAGGTCTTTTTTCAACTTGCTTCAAATTGACTAAATTTTTTTTTCAAAATCATCTACATGTTCTCAGAAATTCAAATCTGACTTTAGATTTGACATTTGACCTTCAATGACCTTCTCAAGGTCAAAAAAGGTCAAAAAGGTCTGTTTTCAACTTGCTTCAAATTGACTAAATTTTTTTTTCAAAATCATCTACGTGTTCTCAGAAATTCAAATCTGACTTAAGATTTGACATTTGACCTTCAATGACCTTCTCAAGGTCAAAAAAGGTCAAAAAGGTCACCAAAAGTGGTGACATATTGTTATGGTCTCCGTTTTTTTGCGACGGCGTCCGGCGGTTGGTGGTTGGTGGTTGGCGTCCGGCGGTTGGCGTCTGTAACAATTTCTTACAACTTCCTATAACTTAACAAATACTGTTTAGACTGACTTCAATTTTTTTTCTAAATCATCTACATGTTCTCAGAAGTTCAAATCTGACTTTAGATTTGACATTTGACCTTCAATGACCTTCTCAAGGTCAAAAAGGTCTTTTTTCAACTTGCTTCACATTGACTAAATTTTTTTTCAAAATCATCTACATGTTCTCAGAAATTCAAATCTGACTTAAGATTTGACATTTGACCTTCAAATCTGACTTTAGATTTGACATTTGACCTTCAATGACCTTCTCAAGGTCAAAAAAGGTCAAAAAGGTCTGTTTTCAACTTGCTTCAAATTGACTAAATTTTTTTTTCAAAATCATCTAAGTGTTCTCAGAAATTCAAATCTGAGTTAAGATTTGACTTAAGATTTGACATTTGACCTTCAATGACCTTCTCAAGGTCAAAAAAGGTCAAAAATGTCTGTTTTCAACTTGCTTCAAATTGACTAAATTTTTTTTTCAAAATCATCTACGTGTTCTCAGAAATTCAAATCTGACTTAAGATTTGACATTTGACCTTCAATGACCTTCTCAAGGTCAAAAAAGGTCAAAAAGGTCTGTTTTCAACTTGCTTCAAATTGACTAAAAAAAATTTTCAAAATCATCTACATGTTCTCAGAAATTCAAATCTGACTTTCGATTTGACTTAAGATTTGACATTTGACCTTCAATGACCTTCTCAAAGTCAAAAAAGGTCAAAAAGGTCTTTTTTCAACTTGCTTCAAATTGACTAAATTTTTTTTTCAAAATCATCTACATGTTCTCAGAAATTCAAATCTGACTTTAGATTTGACATTTGACCTTCAATGACCTTCTCAAGGTCAAAAAAGGTCAAAAAGGTCTGTTTTCAACTTGCTTCAAATTGACTAAATTTTTTTTTCAAAATCATCTACGTGTTCTCAGAAATTCAAATCTGACTTAAGATTTGACATTTGACCTTCAATGACCTTCTCAAGGTCAAAAAAGGTCAAAAAGGTCTGTTTTCAACTTGCTTCAAATTGACTAAATTTTTTTTTCAAAATCATCTACATGTTCTCAGAAATTCAAATCTGACTTTAGATTTGACTTAAGATTTGACATTTGACCTTCAATGACCTTCTCAAAGTCAAAAAAGGTCAAAAAGGTCTTTTTTCAACTTGCTTCAAATTGACTAAATTTTTTTTCAAAATCATCTACATGTTCTCAGAAATTCAAATCTGACTTTAGATTTGACATTTGACCTTCAATGACCTTCTCAATGTCAAAAAAGGTCAAAAAGGTATTTTTTCATCTTGCTTCAAATTGACTAAATTTTTTTTCAAAATCATCTACATGTTCTCAGAAATTCAATAATGTCTTTAGATTTGACATTTGACCTTCAATGACCTTGTCAAGGTCAAAAAAGGTCAAAAAGGTCTTTTTTCAACTTGCTTCAAATTGACTAATTTTTTTTTTCAAAATCATCTACATGTTCTCAGAAATTCAAATCTGACTTTAGATTTGACATTTGACCTTCAATGACCTTCTCAATGTCAAAAAAGGTCAAAAAGGTATTTTTTCATCTTGCTTCAAATTGACTAAATTTTTTTTCAAAATCATCTACATGTTCTCAGAAATTCAAATATGACTTTAGATTTGACATTTGACCTTCAATGACCTTGTCAAGGTCAAAAAAGGTCAAAAAGGTCTTTTTTCAACTTGCTTCAAATTGACTAATTTTTTTTTTCAAAATCATCTACATGTTCTCAGAAATTCAAATCTGACTTTAGATTTGACATTTGACCTTTAATGACCTTCTCAAGGTCAAAAAAGGTCAAAAAGGTCTGTTTTCAACTTGCTTCAAATTGACCAAATTTTTTTTTCAAAATCATCTTCATCTTTTCAGAAGTTCAAATTTGACTTTACAAGTTCTCAGAAATTCAAATCTGACTTAAGTTTGAACTCATAATATTGTGAGCAACTAGGTGGTGACATTTTGTCATGTTAATGCCTTGTTACTACATTTTGAACTTTGTCACTTTCAAAGCGGGAACTTTGAAACAGGAAAACACTGTATATATTAGATTTCTGACAATAAACTGTTCTGTGCATTGTATACTATTAAAGATATAGAAAAACTAATAAAGATGATATTTTGTTCCGTAAATATACATACAGATACAGATGTCAAAATATTCTCTAGCGCCTTGTATCTGTTTTAACATTTTTGAATCCAAATATGGAAATGATTTAGTTATTTATCAATGATGGTCATAAAATGTCTTGAACCATTATCAACCTTGATTCTTATTATTTCAAAAAATTCTGGATAAAGGCAACTCATAATCCTATTGAAGCTTCGAGCTTTGTTGTTTAAATAGCTCTGTGGGTTCTTCATAAAATAATATGGATTGGTCTTGTAATGTAAAAAAGACAAGATTAACACAGAATTAATATACTCATAAAACTATACTTTATTCCAAGTAAAAGACTAAACATGTACAATTACACTCTTCAGTATAAAATAAAACTGTTCAAAGATAAAGAAAGAATGAAAATGAGATTAATAAGATGAAAAGAAATGATGTGTGATGTTCCCCCCCATCTAACTCTCTACTGAATGAAGCCCAAAATTTCTCTTAAATACCCCCAAGTTATAGGAAATGAAAGGCAATCCCTTACCCTACAAAACCTATAAGAACCCCATTGAAAGATGGCAGCACAATACGGTAAATCAACATGAAAAATGCTATACAACCCCCACCCAAATAAAATGACAATTCTCCTGACATTGTACGTACTAAAAAACTGAAAATATGCAAAATCTAAATAAATGTATATGATATTTTAACAATGTCCTATATGAATGTTTACTAACACAGTGGCGCATACATAGTTCGTGTATAATCCATATCCATATCCAATATCCATATGAAATATCCACGCAGAGTTCGTGCAAATATCCTTGCTTCATACGTAGTTCCTGTTGATAAACGTCGTTATAATAAACCATAATAAGTTCCGATTTTATAATCCGCGTATCTAGTCCTGGATCCAATGCGATGCTGTAATACGTGCATCTAGTCCACGATGTAATATTTTCGAATCCAAAATATGCACCGTCTTAGTAGTCGAAATAATATCCATAATCCGTATATCACATGCACGTCCGCATCGTGTCCATTATCGAATATGTCCGTATCCTCGCTGAAGAATCCATAATAAAATATCCATTTTCTTGTAGCAGTGTTCATAATAAACGTTTTCGTTGGAGAAAAGAATTGTTCATAATAACAGGAGATCGTACATCTTCAGCTCCTTCATCAGTTGTCGAAATCCTCTGTGGCTCCACTCCATCCGAAATCCGCGTCGTCTGCATCTCCATAAGACATAGGCATCGCCTTCACAGGTCATCTTCATCGCTTCTTCACGGTTAGGTAGTCGTCATCTACTTCAGGTCGTCATAGGAAATCGCTTACTGGGATCCCGGGCAATTAATTTTTTAATTCTCAAAAAGTTCTCCAAAAGTGTCTTTAAGAAACATTTTTTATTAACATGTCTTTAACTTGCTTTTCTATGTGACATAAACAAGTCTTCTTCGTGTTCTAAACTCTTCATGAATTTAATTTTCTTCAAGACATCAATTTCTCTTCATTGAGAAGTAACTAGTCTTTCTATCTCTTCAACATACAAACTTTTCACTTGACTTGTCTTTCATGACTGAGCGTTTTTCAACTCTTCAACTCTTCTAGCAACTCTTCAACTTCAACTCTTCATGAAATTATTTACATTTTCTCTCTATTCTTCAAAATGATCTCTGATTGTTACTTGTGAAACTTGTCTTTATCTTTAAAATGCACTGAGTGGTTAGTCTTTTAAAATAAAAGATGCAAATTGCTTACGAACAGTAAGAAAGAATATAAATATGGCTTAACATGTTTTCCATAATAGGCAGGACAAATTCCAAAAAGTAATAACACAATTATACATATCTAGCGATTTAACATTAACATCAATAATGCAACATGGGTTTCAGACTCTGCCAAGATTACTAAAACCTTTTCATCAGGTCGCCCCCTCTTGCTAGGACTTTGTTTCCGAAAGTAAATCGGTAACACCTCAGTGCACAATAGCATTTTACTTCGGATTTTCCAAAGAATTCTATATTTTCATACTTAACGCTATGTATTGCACAAATACAAACAAATTGCTATATTCAAATATAAATGACTAATCTCTCATGTATTCATTTCACTAAACCTGATGATTGATGGCTGTCATAACAAAATCTCGTTGTAGGATCCACAGTTTGTACTTTCTTACAAAACTGAGAAAACCACTTGCCTGGGCTTCAATTCAATTCTCTATTGAACCCTAAATTTGACAATTTATGATCGTCATCATAACATTATCCAGTTGCCGCTCGGGAAATAACCATTTATTTCGAGCATGTACATGGCAAAATCTCATATAACAATTAGTGCAGAATAAAACAATAAAAACAAAATCAGAAACTTAAAGACAAGATATCACAAAGATAACATTATCCCGTCCAGCAGGAATATGTTTCTTGATAGACTAAAATCATCATAATCTTATGATGCAATTTCCACAATACACAAACAGAAAAACATGCGATATACTTTTATGCTTTTCGCATCCTGAAAAGATACAACTTGCTCACTGTAAGTAATATTTAAAATTATTAGCCATTTGATTCCTCTTAAAGTCATAGCAAAATTATTCTCCAACCCTGGTTTATGAGGCCGAGTCTTAAAACAAAACTTCACTAATTCTACATAATACCGACTAATTACCCAAATGCGAGTAGGTAGTTACCAGTTTCACCACCAGGTGGCTGATTCGGGTCAATTAACATGGCAGGTATATAAGAAAGTTCCCTTAAACTTGAATATTATCAATTTAAGTGGCTCAATTTTCATATAACCCTTATGCGTCTGATACTTATACTAATGAAAATATGTCCAGTAAAGCAAAATGTTATCTGTCCACTAAAAGAAAAGATATTTCATTTTTTGTGATTTTATAGCATGGGGTCTATGGGGAATCTCCCCGAGCTAGAAGTCACATTTTCAAAGAAAATTAATTTTTCAAAGTTG
This sequence comes from Owenia fusiformis, assembly GCA_903813345.2. NCBI lineage: Eukaryota > Metazoa > Annelida > Polychaeta > Sabellida > Oweniidae > Owenia > Owenia fusiformis. The sequence goes on along the minus strand of CAIIXF020000001.1, from coordinate 22,931,063 downwards.
ATAAACACTTTTTAAAACCATATTTCTAGATGTAATTTTACATGTAGATTTCAAATATGATATTATTTTGACTGAATTTTGAATTTTTAATGACGTAAAGTAAGATTATTTCTACTCGCATCTGGGTTATTCCAACTAATGTTACTGTCAGTGCACGTGGGCTAACTGATACCTATTAGATGCGATATCCAAGGATAAATATCAGTCATTCTACCCCACTGCTTTACATGTGGATCATTTGTTACCTATGATTCAACTTAGATGCGATATCCAAGAATAAGTAACAACCACACAACCTCATTTAAAACAACATTGAACTCTTCTTCTAGCTAACTTATCAACTTAGATGCAATATCCAAGAACACATGACAAGAAGCCTAGTTCAAATCTCATAACTTAACAACAATGAATTCTCTTCGTCTAGCTAACTTATCAATTTAGATGCAATATCCAAGAACGCATGACAAGAAGCCGACTTTACATCTCATCATTTAAGTACCATATTAAAATGCCAGGCCTTACTACACGAATGGAATATGAAATTCCATCATAATTTTCTATAACAAACCACCAGTCTCAAACTACCCCCTCCATTTTCATGGAATTTCATATCTCTTAATAAAACCAGATAAAACGATCCCTATGTGTATTTTCGAGAAGCACACGTTTAATTACTGTAAAACATAAATTGCCTTCAGAAATCTCATTTTACAAGTTACTGTACTCTTCAGTCTTTTTGTTATTTGTTTACTTTTAATTTTTTATTCTAATTGTTTACTCTTTATTGTTACTTCTAATTGCTACTTCTAATTGCCCGGGCAACCACATATTACAAAAATGACAAACCTCATTCATCCATTCAGCGACACAAAACAAACATGCATTCTTGCCAAATACGGATGTTTTATCTCTTTCTATGCATAATTAATAAAGAAAAATGTTCTTCAATACTACAAAATGGTCCTGTTTTCATACTTGAAAGGCTGTACCTCCCCTTAACAATTTCTTTTGCAAGTCATGTTTTCATCCACTAGCCATTAAAATATACCTATATGCAATTCCATTGAGAGTTTGAAATAAAAGATCTTTTAAGGTATCCATTGATGACTTTTACTTAACTCTGTATTATGTACTTTTTCCCTTTTAAATAATCACGAGATAAACAATGCCCATGCAGCACACATTTAACTAACTTACTACTAACCGACTACCTAACTAACCGACTACCCAACTAACCAACTAGCTAACTAAATATGTTCCCTTTATATTTACTTATACCAGAGACATATAAAATGTTTTATAGGTCTCTGCTTATACACACTATATACATTCTTTGACTAAACAATCAATTAATCCCATCCATATCTTGTAGGCCCTCTTCTATTTCTTGCATTTCAATATTGAAGCAAGACTACGCCTTAATAAACCATCCGACGATTTCTTTTCTTCATTTTGATTTTCAGGTGAAACCGTGATTTTGCCATCTGTGTCTTTCTCGTCATGGAAACTTACATTTTTATCTGACCAAATCAAATCAAAGTTTTCATTATTTTCGTCTTTCTCATCTTCATTTTCCCCGACGGCACCTAACACGACAGAACACCCATTTTCACATTGATCCTTCCCCTCCATATTCACAAGGTATCAACTTCTATTTAATGAATGAGCTATAATCTATACGTAATATCAAAACACAAACAGAATCAAGTACGCTTTTATCATCAATACAGGGATTTTTTACAAAATACAAATACCAAAAACTAGATCTCGAACATTCAAATCAAATATTCTCAATTAATAATTTCGTCTAACACCAATTCGGGACAATCCTAACACTATAGCCACAGCCAAACAAATAGATACGCGCTCGATTTTGCCAATTTTAAAGCAATGCGTCTTAGCATGCAGAATTGTAGAAATAAAGGATAGAAAGAAAGTAAAAGAAGTAACTAAAACAGGAGCCTGTTACATGAGCTTCTTGTTGATAGCAAATACAGAAATAGTACAACGCTGAAATGCAAGCGTTTTCGTATTTCAATTTTAAAAGTAACTACAACGGGAGCCCGTCTTCATTACTAAATGATGATTCCCTTAACAATAGCACGTGTAAACATCAAAGATTCTCAACTCTTTGTCTTCTCTTTGTTCACAAGATCAAGGTAAAGTTACGCATAAATTAACTGAGCGTACACAAAGGCAAGATCATTATCAGTCTTTTAAGTGAAGACCGTCAACTTAAATGCATGCATAAACAAACATTGTGCATAAAGACAAAGTTAATACTTAATAGTACAGTGAAGACAAACACTCTTCATTCAAAGTAAACTGAATATGAAGACAAAATCTCAAAGAAAGAGTTGAAGAGAACTAATCTTCACTCTTCAGTATAGAATGAACCTAACTTAAAAGAAAGAAACGAAGAGAACTAATCTCCGCTCTTTTGTAAGAGTAAAGCTAAATTGAAGATGCGAAGAGAACTAATCTCCACTCTTCAGTAAAAGTTAATCAAATTTAAAGATGTGAAGAGAACTAATCTCCACTCTTTAATGAAAATAAAAACACTAAAACTGCGAAAAGAATCTCTTTACAAGACAAAGACCAACCCCACCGCTGCCACCAATGAAGCTTCGAGCTTTGTTGTTTAAATAGCTCTGTGGGTTCTTCATAAAATAATATGGATTGGTCTTGTAATGTAAAAAAGACAAGATTAACACAGAATTAATATACTCATAAAACTATACTTTATTCCAAGTAAAAGACTAAACATGTACAATTACACTCTTCAGTATAAAATAAAACTGTTCAAAGATAAAGAAAGAATGAAAATGAGATTAATAAGATGAAAAGAAATGATGTGTGATGTTCCCCCCCATCTAAGCCCAAAATTTCTCTTAAATACCCCCAAGTTATAGGAAATGAAAGGCAATCCCTTACCCTACAAAACCTATAAGAACCCCATTGAAAGATGGCAGCACAATACGGTAAATCAACATGAAAAATGCTATACTATGATTATCATAGTGAAACTAGGGATATGATCAGTCTCAAAGTCTGATACCCTCTCCGACTGATGACAGAACCAAAAGACATATCCGCAGCTGATGCCATCAACAAAACTATGATAAACTTTGTTCAATCAATATATTAAGTGGGATTTATACAGTTAAAGGTCCCAATAAAACTCTGCATACATATTTATGTTTTTTTGTAAATCGTTATCATGAAGGATACGTCAATACTTTTTTTTCGAAAAATCCAAAACATAAACTGTAAACCGTGGTTATAAATGTACGCACTGAAAGTATCAAACTATCTTTTAAAATATATATCTTACAATTATTTTACCCGTGGAAATTGAGAAAGTGTTCAAAAACATATAATAAGTTGTAAAAAATACGTCAGTTGCGAACTGTATTTTAGGCAAATCTCAAACTATCCCGATGTCAGGGTATTTTTGTCGACTATACAGAACAGAGAACACTGAACAAATATCGCCATCTTAATATTAAAATAATCACATAGGCGTAGTTTTATTTTGTTTGTCAACATATTTAGCACTTCCCCATCTGCAAATACTCTCATCGCGCTCCCGATACACTGGAGAAAGGTTACAATTTGATACCAAAAAGTTCTTCTACAAAGTTCTTGTTCAAAATCATCAAATTTTGGTTAACCCAAATTCTAAAAATGTGATGTAAGCATATTGCCAAGTAAGAAAACTACAAAATGTTCATACTACCAAATAAAACTACACCTACATGCTTTCAAAAAAATCTCGACGTGTTTCCATCTCAAAATAAAAGTAAAACGTTTGGGCAGATTTCTTTGAAATGAGATAACTACATTATATCAAAATAGATTATATAAGCGCAAATTCCAAAGGGAAGGGTGACTAAAAACTTTAAAGAAACCCAACAAGAAAAACAAACTGTAAGTGTAAATCTGTCATAGGAAAAGTAGACCCTATATATCCCAAAACCATGATCTAACGTGAAAGAAACAATGTCTAACATCCCCCTCCCCCCAATCGAGAACCAATATCACAATCCAGGACCAGAACACCAAGGGACATTTCATTCATACTGAAGTCATTACAATACATGTTGAAAAAAAATTGAAAAAATTGATAGCCAATACTCCTACCATCAAAAATAGTTGTAGATATTAGATATAGTACTCATAAAAGATAGAGTATTGTATTGTCTCAAATGATTTGGGATAGATAAAATCCAGTCTCGAAGTCCATAGGCAATTGCTATATATATATCGGGTGTTCCAAAAAATGAGACACTATTTACCAAGTATTTTCTTGTACAAATTCACTGAGAATTTGTACAAATTAGCCTGAGAGTATCATTAGCAAGTTGTACAAATATAAAATAGATCAAATAAATATTCTGCGAGTAATAAGAAATTCAAAATAGCATGTCAAACGTCCCCATACCGCAGCTCTGCGATGAGACCTCTATATATTTGTACCAGCTAACAGGTGATAACATTTGCAAATAAGTCACAATAGCTTGTCAGTGTGTCATGTCTGCTTAATTCATTTCATTCTTCCCAAATATCCCAAATCCATTCATTCTGAAAATTCATTGAAGGTGATATTTTTAGAACAAATACGGAAAGGTTTTTGGTTATTTTACACACTTTTTTAATTCAATAATACACACATAACATGGAGCCAATATCTTACATATTCATAGCACGAGCAGAAGATACCCTAAAGTGCCTCAAGTAAAGATTTTAAATAATTTGGCTCATCTATTGCTGAGAAATCACTTGTCAAATTCCTTCCCATTTTTTGGTACAAACGCGATGAAAATTCTCATTGTATTGCTCCGGTATGGGACATTTTGACATACAATCTTGAATTTCTAAGTACTCACATAACATTTACCTGATCTTTGTCATATTTCTGTACCTTGCTAACGATACTCCTGGGCTACTTTGTACAAATTTTCAAAGAATTTGATTCTTCAGTTGCCGAGAAAATACTTGGCAAAAACTGTCTCATTTTTTGGACACCCGATATATTCGTCAATAGAAAATAGACCCTTGCTTACAACATCAATAACTCTATATACTCAAATCGATTGACCTGATTATATTCAAATAAAGCAATATTTTCCCCTAGTGGTAAAATGCGTAGTTACTTAAACAGAGTGTATCTTAGTTCCCATATATTGTTTAAACCATTTTAGCTTTTATTGTAAAATGATATATGCGAAACAGATACAATTATACAGCTACACCGTACATAGCTAAGCATTCTTATTAATCTAGAAATTACCAAGAATGTACTCCAAGATTCGTATTCACGTGTTCTGATAAACTCAGTTTTAACAATGTAATATTCAGGGGTCAGCAGGTGGTAGTGAATCTCGGATCTCGTTGACATGTTCATAGCTTTAAAAGTATCAGTATGGTGTGATACCCTAGCCTGTCCATGGATTTAACCTATTTGTATGATATTGAATAGAATGGGTTTGGCTTGATCATTTTGCTTGCTTTCTGATTTCAACTGATCCATTGATCCATATTGATGCCAAATACATGCTCCTAACATTTGGGGTAATCTTCTGAACGAATCCCAGTGACAACACAATTGAGCTTCATTAAGCCAAACCCGCTTTTATATAGAGTACTAAAGTGTTCACCAAGTTCGATATTGATCTATGAGTATTTAAAAAACTAATCTATATTAATCTAACAAATTCAATTTAAAAATACTCAAAGGATTAAGTGCAAAGTGAATGTAAAACACACAAGACATATCATATTTAGAAAATTGTCGTGTTTGCTTGTCTTGACATTCAAATGTAAGTTTGCGTCATGTGGTAATTATAAGCTTAGTTGCAGAATCCTGTGTGTGGCTATAAGGATTATAAACGAGGCCCTCCATAGACGGCGCTCTTATCTTTACTTAGGGTTTTATAATTTTATGAAAAGTATGACAAACTGATTCGGTTTACAACAAATACTTGACGTTTTGTCAAGAGTTTGGAATCTGTTGACAATTCGAATAGATGGTGGATAAGGGGCCAAATCTTTTGATTTTAGTTTAGTTCAGTTTTTTTTCAAAGACATTGCTAGTTTAAAGACGTCTTGGTATAGTAGAATTTTCACTGTTCCCCAATTTAAATGAATTTCAGCATCTAATTCTCTAATTATTACCCCCCCCCCATTCCCGACGTTAACTCAAATGGTATTCGAAAAGCCTGGAGAAAAACAAATCACACTTATATTCCAAATTATGTTAACTAGATTTTATTTTGTTATCCAACGTTATTCTAACTAATATTCAATGTTAAAAAGCTTAGTGGTAACTACAACCAATCCAAGGTGAGAGATAACATTTTTGTGTATTTGTTTTATTTTCAACTAACGCTGTGATTGGTGATTTTAATCATATTGGATTGGTCAAGTATAAAACGAAGAAGATGTGAAAAATTTAATTAGTATCGCTTCGATAGTCGCAATTATATTGCGAAATGGTAAGTTATTTTAAGTCGTATAATTATTTTCAACTTCTCTAAGTACATGCCAGATAAAAAATTAAAGCGGGTCTTTAATTTTTGCTGTTGTCAGAAGTGATAAGTTTTTGATGCAAAATGGTAGAATTATCTGAAGTTGCGCAATTCCGGGACTTTGAACGAACAATGTTGTTGAATATGTGATAGCTACATATTAAGTGGACAAAATGATTAAGTACTTTGTGTTTATTTTGCGTGTTGTAGACGCAGTCCTCGTGGTCGAGAGATTCATGGTTAGCACCAATCATATTGCTACTCTCCTTCACTGCTGCAGGTATTCTATCTTTTATCGCAGAAATATGAAAGTTAGCAAAATAAGTCTACAAATGATAAGAAAGTTCGTGTACACGTCACTGGTCTGGTTCATTCGTTGCCTTTGTTATTTTTAAATGCCTATATTTTGTTACAACTGAGAGTTTCAGGTAATTTCAGGTACACGTTCAAACAATTAATTAAAAGTTTTTTAAGTTTTGTAGACCTATCCCAGATTGAAAAAATCACACTTTTCTCTTGAGTGCGACAAAAACCAAGCTAAAGTATAGCCCTGGTAATAACTTCCATTTCAACTAGAGAGCATATGGAACCAGAGATAAAGAACCACATGGTCTATTTGGGGATCCACTTCCAGCCACATACATACACGGAAAAACTTAAAGACGGACATTTTGAACAAACCTTTATATGCCATTTGAGTTTCAAAACAAGGCCACTATTGCAAATATGGTAAATTTTGGAATAAAAGAGAAGAGATGTAGACACTCGAGGTACTAAACTATTAAACATTTCTTTATTTTAGCTGCCGAAACGTACACTTGTAGCTTTGGACCTTACGGTTACTGCGACACTTATGGGGATGTAGTTGCCCAGCATCTCCCAGATGACGGAATATGGGTCAAAGCACCCAAAAATGGTGACAAATTGAACCATTGGAAGTACAGAAAGACCCGCCAAAGTACCCTATATGGCCCCCAAGAGTACGATTCGTGTAAGGATGTTTTTAATCTTCCCCTCATCAAAATTATTGCTCAATTTTTCTCAATTATTGTAATCCAAGTTTTGTTGATGTAAGAGAATGTGTACTTAACGTTCGTTTGCTTCCAGCTGGTGCCTACGTCTTTGATCAATCATGGAATCTTCCGTCAAATATAAATTCCAGCGTCTGTTGGGATGTCAGTGCTTACATAGACGATGTTAGGAGAAGTTCCGGCTATTTTACCTTTGACACCTACATGTTTGGTCCCTCTGTGACCAAGATCGATGCGGCCCTTCTTGATGACAACTACAGCGTCCTCAGTGTAGTGGAGTTCGCTAATAGTAAGACTTTACATTAATCGCCCTTTATTAAGGAATAGGCTAAAATTATATTCCTCATAATTGTGAACAGCGTATATGGTTGAAACATTGTTAATGAGAACGGAATATATAGGCTTCATAATGGATTTGATGTTTGTAAGTGTTTATTTCTGTTCCAGGCGCTGATGCTGAAAAGAAATGGCTAACTTCAGAGGAGACAGGAAAACGTCTTGACTTTACCACTTCAAATGGCATTCGGTATGTTTGCGCTGTTGGGTACACCATCACACAGGGTAGTACGATAAAGTGGGACGGAGATCTTGGTGTCGATAACTTCAAAATAGTTTTGGCTGAAAATAGCATGAAATGTGAGTCCCCATAATTCATTTCCATGGTCTTAAAAAAACAATTAAACCAAAATAACCGTTGTTTTATTTTGTACAAGAGAGTATCTGAGCCTATTGGTGCTTTCAGCTCTATTTGAATGCAGCTTTGCGAAGGACGACCCAAACATGTGCGGGATGACGCAACTACAGGCACCAGCCGATGACTTCGATTGGTCCCTTAATGGTCAAAGTAGTGTTCGAAACTACGGCCAGACTGGTGGCGCTTCTAACGAGAACTACATGTTCATTGAATCTAGCACCTCATTTGATCACATTAACTCAGGAGACATAGCATCGATCCAAACACCAAACATAGGAGCAACTTTAGGTATTTCATATAAACCTATACTATTTTATACCTATTTATAATTATAGCGAGATGCATATCAAATCATCGTATCAAATCAGAAGCATAACACTTTATAAAAGAAATAAATGAAAATATTTCTTTCTTTTAGGGAAAGATGTCGACCTCAATTTCAAGTACTTTATGTACGGTAGTCATACAGACACGCTTACAGTGCAAATACAAGATGTAGGGAAGCTGCAGGATCCAGAAACCGTCTTTGAAATATCAGGTGCGAATAAGAGGCTGGCTGGCTAGATGTTTTTATCGTAAATATATAGATAATATAAACGGGTCAATTACTTTCACATAACTTCAATTTCTCTTCACTTCATGATCATGTTCTGAAGATATGTTTTACCTTTTTTGCTCATGCTCCTGTCCTATTACAATATCTATTTGCCATGTTGGCCCTCGGAAGAGCAATATATAATGTCAACGTTAAAATGTTCTTTACACCTCAATTTCAGGAGAACAGCACAAACGGTACGACGAGTGGACACAGGTCAAGATAGGATTACCCAATCGCATAAATGGCAATGCCTACAACGTGATCTTCACTGGAAAGGTTCGAGGTGATATCGGCCAATATGTCTGGTTAGGCGACATTAGTGTTACGGACATCAAGATCTCAGAAGTAACTGGCGGGGCAGGTAAGAAACAGCTTAGACATGATAGTGGGCTGATCTTGGGCTGAATGTGTATGATTTAATTTACATGCAACCTGTTCATCTCACAACTATCATGTTGGGACAACATTGTTACATACAACTTTGATCACATTTTAACAGTTTTCCTTTCATAAGTATATTTTTCTAATTTTTAAGGTTACGCACTGCCATGTTTGACAACGAATTGGAGCGACTGGGTTTGCGAGGCCAGCTGTGGAGACGCTGTTAGGTGTACACGAACACGATCTCCAACCGACCCAGCCAGTACTTCATGTGATCAAGTGGCCATGTCTGAGGGAACTACAAAGAGCATAGATTGTGCTTTACCAATCGATACTTCAGTTGGTAAGTACATGTATGATGGTTATGCTTTGGTCACATATGCTCCGATCCATCTGCCGGCGTCCGGCCGATTGAGTGTTTTGTAATCAATTTTGAACAAAATACTCAATTGGCCGGGTGAAAATCGGAGCAAATGTGACCAAGGCATTACAGGTGTAAACGCGTAGTTTGCATTGAAATACCACCTGGTTCTTACTGTGTCCGGCTAGAGACGAATCGGGTCACTGTCGCAAGGCAATCTTCATATACATCAATCAATTCGACCATGTACCTCAATATTGGTTGGTGCGAGAATATACCTCAATTGGTTTATTCGAGCCTAAACCTCAATTGGTTTGTTCCAGACTATACCTCAATTGGTTGGTTGAAGCCTTTTCAATCAATTGATTGGTTCGACCCTGTACCCCAATTGGTTATTCTAGGCTATACTCTTTATTTGTTGGTTGGTTTGACCATGTTCATCCAATGATCGGTACGAGTCAATACCCAAATTGATGGGCAAGTACAATATATCTCTGTGTTCTGGTCTGCTCAATAATCAAACTGCTTTGATGTTATATTTTCAGCCCTGTTCGAGTGCGGGTTCTCCAGATCAGACCCATCAATGTGCGGGATGGAGCAATCATCTGATGATGATTTTAACTGGGAACTTAACGACGGCGATAAAAATCGACGTAACTTTGCTGACACCGGGGGAGCAGCAAACGAGGATTACATGTTTATCGAGTCAAGTACTTCGAGATATCCACAAAACTCCGGTGATAAGGCCACTATTTCAACATCAGTCATTCAAGCGGAACTTGGTAAGTTACCTTATAAATACATGATAATTTTTTGTTTTACCCATGTACCACGTGTTTTATAGTAGGGGTTGCTTATCATACTTTCAACTACCCTGACGTCACTAACTCTAAATAACCACACTATGAGTACAACAAATAATGTTACAGTTCTAAAGTATGCCCTGTATGACCATTTACCTATTACACCAATATAAATATATCGTCTAAATGCTATTTTAGGAAAGGATGTAGGTCTTTCGTTTAAATACTTCTTGTACGGAGCTGACACAGGAACACTTCTAGTTGAGATACAAGATGCTGACAAACTGGAACCACCAATTGAAGTATTTACCATCTCAGGTAATTGTATATAAAGTCTTTTGTGGTACTAAAGGCCCCGGGAAACCGCAGTTTAGGACATCCCCAAGTAAACGGATGTTCTATCAGGATGAAGTCTAAAGTCAAGAGAGCTCCGATAGACCACCATTCTCGCCCAAATAAAGCATTTAGATACTAGATAAAACATGTAAAAGTGATGCCCAATCTTGGTTTAATCCAAGAGCAAAGGTGACTGTCATCGCGATACCCGGAGCTTAACTATGAAATGGCTTGAGTGACAGTTGATCAGTATCACAAAAAGCCAAGTGCAAATTAGATAAGTTCAATTGCATATCATATGAGTTATATAGAAAGTTATTGTTAGGTATATTTTAATCATTTGGTTTCAAAACAAGAAATCAATCTATGAAGTTACAATTGAAAAAACGCAGTCGATCTATAACGATCTCGTTTAAATTCAAACAACTGTATGTATTTAGGCGAGCAGCAAAAGAGAGGAGATCCATGGACGACGATTACTTTGGGTCTACCAAGCCGTCTCCAGGACAAACCCTACAGAGTCATGTTCACGGCAGACATCTTGCCTGATAGAGAATATGTCTACAAGGGAGACATAAGTGTCACTGACATCAGAGTCGGCCAATTCACAGCCGGTGAAGGTAAGAAGAAACGTACATACTTGTATGTGATTTAAATCTTTGTACGCGTCGCACGAAACTGGGGACCATTAGCGTAACACTATGGCAATAAACTTTCCACTCGTCCCCTTCACCTTGAAACCCTCACAACTTTGAAAATGTTAAAAGTGTCCATCTAAGAGAATTGGACCTGTGACAGTTGCGAAATTGTGACTAAATCACATGTCCCTTTTGACAAAATGTTAAAGGATAGGTATCGATATGGTGAACTTTTTGAACACACGTTTCTCTTAAACCAGTCATCAAACAATTCTAAAGATTTTACACGTTGATAATGGTCATCTTTTGAATGGTAACTATGTAATTTGAAATAGATATATATACTTTTCTCTATATTGTTTTAGAAAACTTCTTTTGTTCTTGGTATCATACGTTCGGAATGAAATGAAACATCTATCCGAACCTCATTGGAACAAAATGACATAAACATAACGTGTATAGGTCATTCAATATTGTATTTGTACAAAGGAAAGTTTGGTTGATTTTAAAAAAGTATCTTGGTAATGAAATAAAATGTTTATATAAATTTTTATCTATTTTGGGGGTTTTTGTTTTAAATTTTTGAATACTTTTTCTTAAATCAACCAAAATTTCCTTTGTATAACTATAATATTGAGAAGTCTAAGAAAATGTTGAATATGCAATTTTGTTCCAACAAGCTTCGGATAGATATTTTATTTAAAACTTTCACCCCATCCAAATTCCCTAAAATAAACTTAGGTGACGGAAAAGACATAAAAATTTAGTGGAATAATAGCGAGACTACAGCCTCTTGAGAGCCAAATATGACATTATACTCAATAATCATTAAAATTAGGTTACCCAAAGCAGTGTATGACCGGAAGTTGGAGTGTTTGGGACTGTGGTGCTGAAAATGCTTGTGGAACTAATTTAACCTGTACACGAACAAGAGCAATAACGTCCTTAGGGGGCGCCTGTGCCAGTGATGTTGCTACAAGTGAAACCGCCATAAGAACTGTAATCTGTCAACAAAGAAGTAATTACATCAACTTGTATAATATGGCTTGCAAATTCACGAAATAAGGTTTTAACTATTAATCATGAATTTGTAGTTAGTTTTGTCCTAGTAAAGATCATTAAAATGCGTGTAATATATATTTAAATCGAGAAATATTAATAAAGGGTTTCATTTCTCTCACAGCCCTATTCAATTGCGGGTTTGAAAAAACAGACACAACTTTGTGTGGCATGAAACATCAAGTCTCTCCAACAGAGGATGATGATTTCGCCTGGACGTTAAACGATGGTGAAACCGCAAACAGGGATTATCTCGAGACTGGGGCCCCTCTCTCTAACAATTACATGTACATTGAGTCGTCTCCATCAACAGAGGGATTCGTTGGTCAATCTCCTGGAGACCGGGCTATCATATCTACGCCAGCGATCCAAGGCGAGCCAGGTAATGAAATATATATATACTGTTCATATAAAAAAGTCATAAATGATTATCGTTTTTTTTAAATAAAAGTTTTTGTTTTTAAAATAAAAGTTTTAATTGCATTTTGAATAATCTGTTTTAGGAGAGGCTATTGGCTTCAGCTTTGACCACTACATGTACGGAGAGGATACTGGTAAACTTATAGTTCAGTTGCAGCCTGTTGACCTAACTCAGCCTCCTGTGCAGATATTCTCTCGAGAAGGTAAACGAATTAAGGTTTTATACGCTTGAAACCGCGCAATATATTGTTTTGACCTATAATTGTTTTAGAAAATACGGTTGTTAATTTGTTAATTTATTATTTTGTTTATCTTTCTTGTAGGCGAACAACAAACATCCCGTGACCCGTGGGAATCTTCAAAGATCCTGTTACCAAGTGACCTAAATGGTGGCGCCTACTACGTCCAGTTTGTCGGTGAAATTAAGGGTGATGAGAGTACTCCAGATATCTCCCACTATCGTGGTGATACAAGCATTGGAAACATTGAAATAACCGCAAGTGGATCCGACTCTGGTTCAGAATTCAGTAAGTTTATCCATTGTGTAAAGCAAAACTCTATAAATATAGTATAAACAGCAAAGACAATTGTTTATGAATCTTAAACACGTGCTATGTCTTTGAAAACTGACCAACGAGCCAAGGATGTTTATGAATTTGAATTAATGTTCTCAAGAAGAACTAATACATGAACACGATGTACAATGGTATAACAAAAAATAAATGGAATCTACCCCCAACAAACAAAACTATAACATGCCAGGCTGCAGCGGGGCGGCATATTCCTTTTTTCGGAAAACATTTTGAACTTTTGGTAAAAATATAACAAATCTATGTTTTTGTTGTAAACTGTTTATTCTTTTGTTGTGCAAAACATCATGCTGTTGTAGTGTCCAGCTTCTCGGCACCTTGTATGCGGTCATTCTCAGACTGGGACTGTTCACAATGCGGGGGTAGTGTAACAACCTGCTCCAGGATTGGAACAGCCACGAATGATCAATGTGGGGAAATTTTGGAAATAACACAACAGATGACCTGCCCAGCGGACAAACGTAATTATGATTTTTGATTGTAATAACTATGAATTAATAGAAACCATTATTGATTAATGTCCCGTAAAATACGATGACTTCTGGTGCTTCAGTTGTGTTGTTGAAGGTCTACCCACTTTTTAGTTGTAATTTAAAACACCTATTTTCTATATCAGTTCCCATAAATGGTCAATGGAGCATGTGGTCTGACGAAACATGCAATGGAGCGTGTGGAACATATGCCTGCATCAGAACAAGACAATGTAATGACCCAGCTCCGAAAAACGGTGGAAATGAATGTGATAGCAGTTCCCAAGGTGACACGTTGGAGAGAATCGTAGACGGACCCACGTGTGGTAAGTTGTGTAATCTTCATATTAGTCGGACCTTAATGTGTGTGGCAAGTTGTGTAATCTTCATATTAGTCGGACCTTAATGTGTGTGGTAAGTTGTGTAATCTTCATATTAGTCGGACCTTAATGTGTGTTGTAAGTTGTGTAATGTTCATATTAGTCGGACCTTACTGTGGTAAGTTGTGTAATCTTCATATTAGTCAGACCTTACTGTGGTAAGTTGTGTAATCTTCATATTAGTCGGACCTTACTGTGGTAAGTTGTGTAGTCGTTATATTAGTCGGACCTTAATATGTGTAGTAAATTGTGTAGTCTTCATTAAAAAGGACTTGGAGATTTTTGGAAGGCTATGAAAAATGTTTTTTTAAGATGTCGAATTGAAACGTGTCCTTTATCGGCCCAATGCAAATATAATACATATATTTTACTTAGGGCCTTTATTTCAAATATTCATACTGATCATGATGACTCGTGTTATCGTACCCTGCGCGCAGAGTCTAGTTATAAACAGTGAAGACCTGGCGAAACTCTATTAGAAACGATGCCAAACGAATGCAAAGAGTAGTGTTATCGCTTTTCTTTGGAAAGGCACATCTAGAGTCAAGACGTCAGTTTCAGAGTCATATACTACATGTTTTTCATACACTCTAGGCAATGAATGGAGTGAATGGAGTTGCCCCACAGGCTGCCTCACAGAGATAGATGACTCTGCCGTCTGCTTCCGGAAGAAAAATGGCGAAGAAGTTGATTTGGTAGAGACGAAGGATATAAGTGTGCCAATGTGCCCAGGTGAGTAGTTCCGAAAATACTCAACAAACTTCATATGAGGAGAAAGCTAAACACAATGAAGAGTTGAAGATAAGAAAAAAACTAAAAATAACCTCAAGAATGCCACACCTAATGATCCAATCTTGATTTATCAAACAACATTCATTTATTTTTCACAATTTGCAAACAAAGTTACAAGTCACAACCAAGAACCAACCAGTGACCAACCCATGCTACAAATAGAGAAATATGCCCATTTGATATAGAAATTAACAATAAGAATGACAAAATATTCCTTGAATTTAGTTAATGGTATGTGGAGCCCCTGGTCCAGTGAGACATGTGATGCAGATTGCGGAACGTACGTGTGTAGAAAGACCCGCTCTTGCACCGCGCCTGCTCCCTCTAACGGAGGTGCCCTCTGCGGTGATGGCTCGGAGCGTGAGGAAGACCGATCAGCTACCAAAACCAGAACAGTGTTCGGAATGGATTGTGGTAAACATTTTATTATTTTGCGATTATTTATTCAAGTATACCTAAACATGCATTACTAGATTACACCATTTTTGATTTTGCTTTCATTACTAATTATAGTATCTTTATTAATTAATGTACAGTTACAGTTTGTTCTTTGATTAGCTTGTCAGTTTCAAATCGGCTGTAACAATCACGAGTACGCTGAAATTCAGGTTTGCACAAATACATGTATGTAACTATTTGGATACAGTTGTGGCTGAAACAAAGCACTTTGTCTTATCGCCCGTGGCGTAGAGATCATATAAGAAATCTGTGAATGCGTACAGCCACAATTGATTGAGTTTCTCGCTCAATCCCTTGAAGCCCCCCCCTTAAACAACAAGTACCTCTTGATCAAATCTCCAGCTTTTATTGGTCAGAGAACGGTCGATAATTTTCACGATTAATCTCACAATTTGGTCAGAGGTATAACATTTTTCCTTCTACTCTGCAGAAGCGGCATGGAGTGAATGGAGTTGTCCGGCGACATGTATAGATGACGATGGCGGAAGTGCTCTGTGCACAAGAAGACGGCGTCCAGATGGATGGGAGGTTGACGAAATAGAAACAAAGGCAGTAACATCAATTCCTCTCTGCCCAGGTTAGAAAGTTATCATTTACAAATTCGATAAATTACATTTTATCTAGATTTACAGCATTATTG
Source organism: Owenia fusiformis (assembly GCA_903813345.2). Taxonomy (NCBI): domain Eukaryota; kingdom Metazoa; phylum Annelida; class Polychaeta; order Sabellida; family Oweniidae; genus Owenia; species Owenia fusiformis. The sequence continues at coordinate 22,914,881 of CAIIXF020000001.1, read as the reverse complement.
CTTTATAATCTCCTTTATATTTGAATAGTGGATGGCATGTGGACGGACTGGACAACTGAGTCTTGCCTTGGAACGTGTGGTACAATCAAATGTGTTAAATACAGATATTGTACTAACCCTGCTCCTGCAAATGGAGGTCTCGACTGCGGTGAAGAATCCGTCGAGTCTGTGGAGAGAATCGTGGATGGGCCAAATTGCGGTAAATGCTCGTCTGTCGTTTTAGATACTCTTTAGGAAATAAGCAATGGAATGTAATCTATACTATTTTTCTCATCTAATTCTCGTAAAATGATGAAAAGTGATATAGGGTCCTACATGCGCTACATCTTACACATATACTTGTATACACGGTGTATATGTTGGATGATATTAATGTATAGTCTGGTTCCGGGAGCCTAGGTGTGTTTCTGGAAATGTATGTGGTGATAAACTAAAATTGTCATTCCAAAGGTTACTATGATCACTTTTCGGTCGACCTGCTCATATATTCCTGGACGCAATGTCACATATTGAATTAACATTCCATAATAAGACCTAGGCAAAGACTTCGATCAAATGCTCATATGCGTTGACATCATTATTTTAGATACAGAATGGAGCGCATACACGTGCTCGGGCACTTGTGTTCAAAACGTGGGTGATACAGTGACATGTACCCGAAGACGCCGCCTTGATGGCGAGGAAACTGACACTGTTGAGAGTGTTGAGCAGGAAAAACCTCTGTGCGCAAGTAAGTACCTTGAAATTTGAAAAAATCATGTAGCAAATGAATTGGAAAATTCAAAGCGAAAACTACATTGACAGGGGGTTATCTTAGTAAATCTAAAGGAATGCACATGTTTCCTGTATTAGTCACTATTTTCATTACATAATCCAAAGAAGCGACACCAATAAAATGAATTTCTCAATAAATGACTGTAATGGTGACTTCAATTTCACTTTGAGAATTGTTTTATAGGATGGCTTGAATGGACCGATTGGGGGGCATGTTCTGTTACGTGTGGAGGAGTTGGCACAACCCAGACACGTACACGGGAATGCTCTGCACCGCCTGACGAGGAAGGCATTGGTCAATGCAGTGGGTCATCCATAGAGACGAGGAATTGTGGCCAAGTTGCCTGCCCTGGTAAGTTGATATGCATTTACTCTTGTTGGATTGCCATCTAGTCTGAACGCCCATTGTGCCCATTGAGCGACTCTATTCGCTTTTAATCTTGGACATGACTTATCATTTACCTTTAACCTTGTAATTATTTCAAGATCTTTAATTTTAAGAATGGACTACCTGGGCAACATGGAGCACATGTGAGGCAGAGTGCGGGGCTATTGAGACGGCAGTATACATTAGGAGGACTCGGGCATGTATCGGGATGGACGCTCTAATGGGAATAACCTGTGAGGGTGACATTACGGAATCGAAACGATGCGCAGATTCTCCTTGTGGTAAGAGTCGTTTCCAGGGAGCAGTTTAGTGCTCATAGTTTGTTCGTTAATTAGACGCAGATAGCAAAATATTATATCCGTCTGATTCCTTCAAATGTCATTATTACATTTTAAATATTCAATTCTGTGGTAGTAGACAAATATTACGCATGACAGTTGGTAAAACAGAATAGAATTGATGTCAAAAATATTTATGATTGCTCAAAGAATTATTTTCGGATTAAACACGTTCAGACGTTGGCCTTGATAACTACTTCCTTAAAAAGAAGGCTAAACCGTCATCCGGCAGTTGAATTCGCGAATACTACATAATTCAACTGACGCCCGACGGTTTAACCAACTATTTTACGGCCATCTCATTTAAATATGAATAATGCCTGTTACTATTCCGTCCATTCATATTTAGATTTCGTCATAAAATAGTAGGTTAAACAGTAAGTCGACAGCCGGCGGTTGAATTCGTGAATGCTAGATAAATATATGTATTATGTATTATGAGGATGTAATAGCAACTGACAGATTATCAAATTAGTTTGAGATGCATTTGAGACATGCTCTTAACATACTTAGTTTGGGAACCATGGACGACATGGAGTGTATGCAGCGTCCCTTGCGGCGGAATTAGCACCACCCAGACACGAAGTCGTATTTGTCCAGTTACGAACGCCGATGGTTCGATCGCATGTTTTGACGGAGAAGACGATAACACGATGCTAGCGCAAGAATCTCGGGAGTGCGGCAGAGCACCATGCCCAGGTATGTCACATTTTATAAAACAATATGAATAGCGGTAAGGATTATTAGTGTTTTGAATAGATGAAAAGATTGGTATCGATATGGAGAACTGAATTCAACAATGTTTTTCTCTTAGCCAATCATTGAAAACATTCTGTAAAAAGACACGGTATTTTATTGACTGATTGACAATAATTTAATTCGAAAATTATTTAGAAATAACTTATATAACTGTTTTTGTTAACCTTTTTTAGTGCAATTGTTTTGGCTCCTTTCTACCAATTCTTGAGAATGAAATAAAATGTCTTTCCGAACCTTGTTTTTAGACCTCTCAATATTATAGTTATACAAAGGAATTTTTGGTTGATTTAAAAAAGTATTCAAAAAATTAAAACAAAATCCCTCCAAAATAGATAAAAATCAAGATAAACCTTTTATTTCATTAACAATATACTTTTTTAAAATCAACCAAAATTTCATTTGTACAATTACAATATTGAGAGACCTAAACATGTTGTTTATGTCGTTTTGTTTCAATGAGGTTTGGAAAGATGTTTCATTGACTCTGGAAACATGATACCAAGAACAAAACAAGTGTTTGATGTATTTTCTAAAACAATATAGATGAAAGTATATATATATATATATTTTACAAATTATATTGTTAAAATTCAAAAGATGACGATGTGATAAACTTTTAGATTTTTTTATGACTGGTTAAAGAGAAACGTGTGCTTAAAAAGTTCTCCATATCGATACCACTCCTTTAGAATACATACTGAATAAGATATAATCGATTCAAACGATTTATCACCAATCTTTATGATTGACTTGCAATTGCACCTTATGATTCATTATAATTTCCTTAATTGAACATTGCCTTTTTTATACCTTTCTCTTCATTCATAGCATGGAGCGAATGGAGCCCATACACCAACTGCCCAGTAACATGTGGGGCAGTGAACAATAATATACAGTATATGACTAGAACAAGAACCTGCACAGACCTCAACATAGAACTGGGGCTTGAATGCGAAGGAGGTGATACAGAAACCGTCCGCTGTGGCAATGTTTATTGCAGTGAGTAGAACAATATGTAAATATTTTCATATTGTATGTGATCTAAGAATTAGATTTCAATTCTGAGTAATCAGGTTTGCTATTTCACAGTTATTTCCTTGGAAAACCTAAGCCAAATCCCTTCAATATGCTAAAGAATTGAGAACGAGACAATACAAAAGAAGTAAGAACTTTAATTTTTAAATGTCATGCACTTCATATATTCCTGATCTCGATTTATCATTTGAGACTACTTTTTTCCAATGTTCAAGTTTGCTTTACGTACATTTTTCATCAATGTCTTTTATCATTAGGCTGGAACAACTGGGGAGAATGGCCTGTCGACTGTCCATGTGGGGAAACTGTCACCCGATCACGAACCTGCTCTGGAGATGATTTTAACATGTGCGACGGCGGTGAACTTGGTCTTATAGAGAGCAAAACATGCGACCCTTGCCCAGGTATTTAAACGTTTATTGAATGTGAAAACGTGATCAAATATATAAAAACATGTACTACAATTAAGTTTCTCCTTTGAACAAATTATTTTTTCTTCTATGCATTTCCTGAAGAAATATGTATTCAGTCGTACTATATTTATTTTGACCTTAATTGATTCAGTTCCAGTTGATGGAGTCCCTGGGGAATGGTCACCATGGGGAGATTGTTCCACAACATGCGGAGAAGGAGTGCAATATAGAGAGAGAGCATGTGACAGCCCAGCCCCTGCTAATGGTGGAGCTGATTGCTTACAAAGTGATTTGGTTGATAGCGTGTCCTGTAATGTTGTCGCATGTCCAGGTATGAATCATAAAATACATAAAAACAATTGTCAAGCAAATATTAACAGACCGAACAATGTTATTTAGGATTGCCATGTATATATATTTCTACAGTTAAAGGAATCGTTGGTTTGATTTGGAGTGTTTCTCAACAGAAAGATTACAGTTCTATCCACAGGTTCTTACCATACAGTGTGTACATCAGTATTATATCCTTTGGGACATTTAGTCCAAATAGTCAGATAATTTGAAAAATTGTGAGTTGAAATATTTTCATTTCTAGTCGATGGAGTCCCTGGACAATGGTCACCATGGGGAGATTGTTCCACAACATGCGGAGAAGGAGTGCAATATAGAGAGAGAGCATGTGACAGCCCAGCCCCTGCTAATGGTGGAGCTGATTGCTTACAAAGTGATTTGGTTGATAGCGTGTCCTGTAATGTTGTCGCATGTCCAGGTATGAATCATAAAATACATAAAAACAATTGTCAAGCAAATATTAACAGACCGAACAATGTTATTTAGGATTGCCATGTATATATATTTCTACAGTTAAAGGAATCGTTGGTTTGATTTGGAGTGTTTCTCAACAGAAAGATTACAGTTCTATCCACAGGTTCTTACCATACAGTGTGTACATCAGTATTATATCCTTTGGGACATTTAGTCCAAATAGTCAGATAATTTGAAAAATTGTGAGTTGAAATATTTTCATTTCTAGTCGATGGAGTCCCTGGACAATGGTCACCATGGGGAGATTGTTCCACAACATGCGGAGAGGGAGTGCAGTATCGAGAGAGAGCATGTGACAGCCCCGCCCCGGCTAATGGTGGTGCTAATTGCATACAAAGTGATCTGATTGATAGCGTGACTTGTAATGTTGTCGCATGCCCAGGTATATTGTTTATTGTTTACTGTTTCTTTTATTCCCGAAAATTAATCAGAGCAACAAACATAATAATTACAATACAGTTATTTTATACAATATAGAATAATCATGAAATGTAAGAATAATATTTACATGAAATAGTGCTGCACAAATTGCAGCTTATTTGCAATAGTTAGTAAAAAATTACAAAATGTGTCATCATCCAATTGTTGGAGAACATCTGCCTGACTTCCTAGTATGGCATCAATAAAAACATGTGTGTCAGCAGAAAACAGCTTGACACCAGTATCTATGTCTAAAATTGAGACTAGTAAATTAAAAAGTTCGTCTCTCTCACAGATAATTCTGGTATTTTGGCAATGCAATAGGTAATGCACGATTATGAACTCATTGGTAATAATAATGGTGTCACACATTTTACACTTCTTTTCATATACATTAGGTAAGGATAAATGAATGAGATTGCCTAAATTCCAAGTGCATTTTGGGAATTGTCTACCCAATTCCCACATTATGCTTGGGCTGAGGTTTGTATGGACGTTACGAAAATATTGTAAAGAGACATTCTGCTGGCAGCTTTCTTGCCATTTTTTCTCATCAAAAATATGAATTTGGGATTTAGTAAGCAGTCTCCACTTCTCCTTAATCAGATATTTGCCATTACAGATGAATTGTTGAATTTGGTCTGGTATATATTCATATTTTTCAGCCAGATTGTATAGATCATTGATAAATCCTTTCTGTTTAAAAGTTTCCCTGTTGGACAAATAACTTGCCAATCTTAAAATGAAGACTTTTTTTTAGTAATAAAATGTTTGCATCTACATAATCTGTTGAAAAACCCCAATTTAGCCTTATCGATCCTAGCAGATATTGTCCATAATCCAAGGGACGATAAAACTACATCGGACGGAAATCTCATGCCAAAACGTTGAATTGCTTTTGTTACTTGACGTTGTGTAAGTTCTAGCAAATAAATGTCTTTTTTGGTTAGGTTTGACCAAAGCTCACATCCAAATAACATGGCAGGTAATATTATGTTGATCCAGATTCTTAATGAAGTAAGAGGATTTGCATCCTTTACAATGCGGACATAAGCAATTGAGTAATACGAATTTTTGAATAAATAAATAATACCCCCCCCCCCATCTGTTGGTGAAATTATCTATAGGCAAACTGTTTAAGAGTTAACGAAGGGATAAGTCATCAGTGGTAGGTCAGTGGTCCAATTCGGGAGTGTTCTTCAAACGTATCATTTGTAGTTTATCTACTATTTTTTGTCCATTCATCAGTATTATATCTTATTGGACATTTAATCCCAATATAGAGTCATTTTGATAGACTTGATAGTCTGAGTTGAAATATTTTGTTTTAGTTGATGGAGTCCCAGGACAATGGTCACCATGAGGAGAACGTAAACATATTTTTACAACTGAAATAAAAATCCATCCTCGAAGTTCAAGCAATAGATTAATCTATCAACCTATCAAGACCATTGATATATTTTGTTTTAGTTGATGGAGTCCCTGGAGAATGGTCACCATGGGGAGATTGTTCCACAACATGCGGAGAAGGAGTTCAATATCGAGAGAGAGCATGTGACAGCCCAGCCCCGTCTAATGGTGGAGCTGACTGCATACAAAGTGATCTGATTGATAGCGTGGCCTGTAATATTGTCGCATGCCCAGGTATATGAATCTTCGACGAAAAAACATTTTAACTTAACTGGAATAAAAATTAATCCTCGAAGTTCAAGCAATAGAATAATCTATTAACCTATCAAGACCATTGATATATTTTGTTTTAGTTGATGGAGTCCCTGGAGAATGGTCACCATGGGGAGATTGTTCAACAACATGTGGAGAAGGAGTGCAATATCGAGAGAGAGCATGTGACAGCCCAGCCCCGTCTAATGGTGGAGCTGACTGCACACAAAGTGATCTAATTTATAGCGTGGCCTGTAATATTGTCGCATGCCCAGGTATATGAATCTTCGAGAATACATAGAAACATTATCAAACAAACATAAACTGTCCAAATAATACCCCCCCCAACTGTTGGTGTAATTCTCTATAGACCAACCGTTTAAGGGTTAACGGAGGGATAAGTCAGTTGTAGGTCAGTGGTCCAATTCGGGAGTGTTCCTCAAAAGAATCATTTGTAATCTACTATTTTTTATCCATTCATCAGTATTATATCTTATTGGACATCTAATCCAAATATAGAGTCATTTTGATAGATTTGATAGTTTGAGTTGAAATATTTTTGTTTTAGTTGATGGAGTCCCTGGAGAATGGTCACCTTGGGGAGATTGTTCCGCAACATGCGGAGAAGGAGTGCAATATCGAGAGAGAGCATGTGACAGCCCCGCCCCGGCTAATGGCGGAGCTAATTGCATGCAAAGTGATTTGATTGATAGCGTGGCCTGTAATGTTGTCGCATGCCCAGGTATATGAATCTTCGAGAATACATAGAAACAATTATCAAACAAACATAAACTGTCCAAATAAAACCCACCCAGTAATTCTCTACAGACCAACTGATTAAGGGTTAACGGAGGGGTAAGTCAGTGGTAGGTCAGTGGTCCAATTCGAGAGTGTTCCTCAAAAGTATCATTTGTAGTTTAGTGGTGGTGCTAATTGCATGCAAAGTGATTTGATTGATAGCGTGACTTATAATGTTGTCGATTACCCAGGTATTAATCTTCAAGAATACAAAAAACAAACAAGCAGGGATAAACTGTTAAGTGTATAGTTGTAGTTCTATTACACGTTCTAGTCCATACATCAGTTTTATATATCATTGGTCATTAAGTCCAAATATAATTTGATAGTTTGAGTTGAAATATTTTCTGTTTTAGTTGATGGAGTCCCTGGAGAATGGTCACCTTGGGGAGATTGTTCCACAACATGCGGAGAAGGAGTACAATATCGAGAGAGAGCATGTGACAGCCCAGCCCCGTCTAATGGTGGAGCTGATTGCTTACAAAGTGATCTGGTTGATAGCGTGGTCTGTAATGCTGGAGATTGTGTTGACCCCCCTGGTATGAAATTATGTTATCATAAACATTATTGAACAAGTGGGAGTGGACGGAAAAACATTTTAACAACTGGAATAAAAATTAATCCTCGAAGTTCAAGCAATAGAATAATCTATTAACCTATCAAGACCATTGATATACAAGGGGCGATCCATATATTCTGATAAAAATGCTCTCATTTTGTGATTTTTTCACATATTCCTCTCATTTTTTCAGAAAATGTAGATTATGTAATTACACATACAATGCTAAAATATTATAGCTATATCTTAAATTATCAATGAGATAAGGCTGCCATGGTAACCTGTATTAAGGGTAGGCATGTCAATTTAATTATAACATATAAATATCAAAATAACTTGTTATTTTAATTATTTTAAAGCATGCGGAAATCATGCACTTTTTCTAAAAAAGTTTGGTATTGTTACTTGTTGCTAAACAAATGTTTATATGTGCTCACTATAACATCACAACAAATCACAATAGCATTATAGGACAGGATGGGCCAATTGACATTACATGTTATGAGACACACCAAAAATCAAATTGTCAGATTAGGTTAAAGTGGCTGATGCAGAGTGTCACATTAACGGATACATTAGGGAATACCATTAAATTTGATTTCCTTTCAAGAATAAGTAAGAGGACACTGTCAGAGACATACATGGACTCATAAAGTACATGGGCAAGGTCTTATATCTGCATAAAGAATATATAGGTAGTATTGTAAAGAGGAAAGCATGGTCACTGTTGAAGATCATCCGCAATCTGGTTGCAAGAAGAGCTTGCGGACAGAGAGTAACAATACGATAAATTGAGATGTTACTTATGAAAAGATAGCTATCCCACTGTATAAATTATCAAACAAGGGCAACAGGGGTATGGAACAGATCAATGAATAGTTGACAATGACTGGAAGATGCGTTTGATCTGCTTAAAATAGGTACCGAGGAATGATTAAATTAACATATTTATCTATTTTAGACGTTATAATTTAACTGACCTGCCTACCCTAAATACAGGTTACCATGGCAACCTTATTTCAAAATTAATTTAAGATACAGCTAAAATATTTTAGCATCGTATGTGTAATTACATAATCTACATGTTCTGAAAAAATGAAAAGGATATGTGAAAAAATCACAAAATGAGAGCATTTTTATCAGAATATATGGATCGCCCCTTGTATTTTGTTTTAGTTGATGGAGTCCCAGGACAATGGTCACCATGAGGAGAACGAAAACATATTTTTGCAACTGAAATAAAAATCAATCCTCGAAGTTCAAGCAATAGATTAATCTATCAACTTATCAAGACCATTGATGTATTTTGTTTTAGTTGATGGAGTCCCTGGAGAATGGTCACCATGGGGAGATTGTTCCACAACATGCGGAGAAGGAGTTCAATATCGAGAGAGAGCATGTGACAGCCCAGTCCCGTCTAATGGTGGAGCTGACTGCTTACAAAGTGATCTGGTTGATAGCGTGGCGTGTAATGCTGGAGATTGTGTTGACCCCCCTGGTATGAAATTATGTTATCATAAACATTATTAAACAAGTGCTAGTGGATGAAAACTGAAATAAAAATTAATCCTCGAAGTTCAAGCAATAGAATAATCTATTAACCTATCAAGACCATTGATATATTTTGTTTTAGTTGATGGAGTCCCAGGACAATGGTCACCATGAGGAGAACGAAAACATATTTTTGCAACTGAAATAAAAATCAATCATCGAAGTTCAAGCAATAAATTAATCTATCAACCTATCAAGACCATTATTTTGTTTTAGTTGATGGAGTCCCTGGAGAATGGTCACCATGGGGAGATTGTTCCACAACATGCGGAGAAGGAGTTCAATATCGAGAGAGAGCATGTGACAGCCCAGCCCCGTCTAATGGTGGAGCTGACTGCTTACAAAGTGATCTGATTGATAGCGTGGCTTGTAATGCTGGAGATTGTATTGACCCCCCTGGTATGAAATTATGTTATCATAAACATTATTAAACAAGTGCTAGTGGTAAAAACTGAAATAAAAATTAATCCTCGAAGTTCAAGCAATAGAATAATCTATTAACCTATCAAGACCATTGATATATTTTGTTTTAGTTGATGGAGTCCCAGGACAATGGTCACCATGAGGAGAACGAAAACATATTTTTGCAACTGAAATAAAAATCAATCCTCGAAGTTCAAGCAATAAATTAATCTATCAACCTATCAAGACCATTGATGTATTTTGTTTTAGTTGATGGAGTCCCTGGAGAATGGTCACCATGGGGAGATTGTTCCACAACATGCGGAGAAGGAGTTCAATATCGAGAGAGAGCATGTGACAGCCCAGCCCCGTCTAATGGTGGAGCTGACTGCTTACAAAGTGATCTGATTGATAGCGTGGCTTGTAATGCTGGAGATTGTATTGACCCCCCTGGTATGAAATTATGTTATCATAAACATTATTAAACAAGTGCTAGTGGATGAAAACTGAAATAAAAATTAATCCTCGAAGTTCAAGCAATAGAATAATCTATTAACCTATCAAGACCATCGATATATTTTGTTTTAGTTGATGGAGTCCCAGGACAATGGTCACCATGAGGAGAACGAAAACATATTTTTGCAACTGAAATAAAAATCAATCCTCGAAGTTCAAGCAATAGATTAATCTATCAACCTATCAAGGTTATTAAAATATTTTGTTTTAGTTGATGGAGTCCCTGGAGAATGGTCACCTTGGGAAGATTGTTCCACAACATGCGGAGAAGGAGTGCAATATCGAGAGAGAGCATGTGACAGCCCAGTCCCGTCTAATGGTGGAGCTGACTGCTTACAAAGTGATCTGATTGATAGTTTGGCTTGTAATGCTGGAGATTGTGTTGACCCCCCTGGTATGAAAATATGTTATCATAAAACATTTTTTGGACAAGTGGCAGAGAACGAAGACATATTTTAACAACTGTAATACAAATCAATCCTCGAAGTTCAAGCAATAGATTAACCAATCAAGACCATTGATATATTTTGTTTTAGTTGATGGAGTACCTGGAGAATGGTCACCTTGGGGAGATTGTTCCACAACATGCGGAGAAGGAGTTCAATATCGAGAGAGAGCATGTGACAGCCCAGCCCCGTCTAATGGTGGAACAGACTGCTTACAAAGTGATCTGATTGATAGTTTGGCTTGTAATGCTGGAGATTGTGTTGACCCCCCTGGTATAAAACTATGTTATCATAAAAAGATTATTGCTGAACAAGTGAGAGTGGACGAAAAAAACATTTTAACAATAGACTAGATGCGAGTAGAAATGATCTTGATTTACGTCATTAAATATTCAAAATTCAGTCAAAGTGATGCCATATTTGAAATCTACATGTAAAAATACATCTAAAAATATGGTTTCGAAACGTTTATCAACTTTGAAATTTTAATATTTTTTTAAAATGTGACTTCTAGTTCGGGTTGATTCCCCATAGACCTCATATTACAAAATCACAAAAAGTGAAATATCTTTTCTTGTTTTGGACATCTAACATTTTCTGTTACTGGACATACTTTAATTTGCATAACTATTCGATACATAAGGGCTATATGAAAATTGAACCACTAAAACCTCTGTAATTTAAGTTAAAGCGAACTTTCTACTATACCCGCCATGCTATCTGACCCGAGCGAGCCACCTGGTGGTGAAACTGGTAACTACAAACTCGCATTTGCGTTATTGGAATAAAAATTAATGCTCGAAGTTCAAGCAATAGATTAATATATCACCCTTGCAAGCTCATTGAAATATTTTGTTTTAGTCGATGGAGTCCCTGGAGAATGGTCACCTTGGGGAGATTGTTCCACAACATGCGGAGAAGGAGTTCAATATCGAGAGAGAGCATGTGACAGCCCAGTCCCGTCTAATGGTGGAGCTGACTGCTTACAAAGCGATCTGATTGATAGTGTGGCTTGTAATGCTGGAGATTGTGTTGACCCCCCTGGTATGAAAATATGTTATCATAAAAAAAATTTGGACAAGTGGCAGAGAACGAAAACATATTTTAACAACTGAAATAAAAATCAATCCTCGAAGTTCAAGCAATAGATAAACCTATCAAGACCATTGATATATTTTGTTTTAGTTGATGGAGTCCCTGGAGAATGGTCACCTTGGGGAGATTGTTCCACAACATGCGGAGAAGGAGTACAATATCGAGAGAGAGCATGTGACAGCCCCGCCCCGTCTAATGGTGGAGCAGACTGCTTACAAAGTGATCTGATTGATAGTGTGGCTTGTAATGCTGGAGATTGTGTTGACCCCCCTGGTATGTAACTATGTTATCATAAACATTATTGCTGAACAAGTGCTAGTGGATGAAAACTGAAATAAAAATCGATCCTCGAAGTTCAAGCAATAGATTTATCTATCAACCTGTCAAGCTCATTCACATATTTTGTTTTAGTTAATGGAGTCCCTGGAGAATGGTCACCTTGGGGAGATTGCTCCACAACATGCGGAGAAGGACTTCAATATCGAGAGAGAGCATGTGACAGCCCAGCCCCGTCTAATGGTGGAGCAGACTGCTTACAAAGTGATCTGATTGATAGCGTGGCTTGTAATGTTGGAGATTGTGTTGACCCCCCTGGTATGAAACTATGTTATCATAAAAACATTATTGAACAAGTGGGAGTGGACGAAAAAAAACATTTTAAGAACTGGAATAAAAATTAATCCTCGAAGTTCAAGCAATATATTTATCTATCAACCTGTCAAGCTCATTAACATATTTTGTTTCAGTTGATGGAGTACCTGGAGAATGGTCACCTTGGGGAGATTGTTCCACAACATGCGGAGAAGGAGTTCAATATCGAGAGAGAGCATGTGACAGCCCAGTCCCGTCTAATGGTGGAGCTGACTGCTTACAAAGTGATCTGATTGATAGTGTGGCTTGTAATGCTGGAGATTGTGTTGACCCCCCAGGTATGAAACTATGTTATAATAAACATTATTGCTGACTAAAAATTGATCCTCGAAGTTCAAGCAATAGATTAATCTATCAACCTATCAAGGTTATGAACATATTTTGTTTCAGTTGATGGAGTCCCTGGAGAATGGTCACCTTGGGGAGATTGTTCCACAACATGCGGAGAAGGAGTTCAATATCGAGAGAGAGCATGTGACAGCCCAGTCCCGTCTAATGGTGGAGCTGACTGTATTCAAAGTGATCTGGTTGATAGCGTGGCCTGTAATGCTGGAGATTGTGTTGACCCTAGTATGAAACTTTCAATACCAGCCTCACATATATATTGTCACAATGGATGCTGATCAATATTCACAGAAATAGAAATTAAAATAAATATTGATAAAAATTAAAATGAATATTAAATCAAGGCAAATAAGTTACTGTTCCTTTGAAATGCTAGCGAATACAGATATTAATAACGTTAGACAACGAACATATTTTATCCCGAATATCTTGTGTATATATTTGACAATTATTATGTTATAGATCCTCCTGTTGATGGTAACTGGGGAGAGTGGGAGATGTCAGGGGTCTGTAGTGTAACATGTGGTGGTGGCGTTCAAGAGAGAATCAGAGTGTGTGATAAGCCAGCACCAGCGAATGGTGGCAGTGAGTGTACACTTTCAGATGGCTCTGCGACTGCATTGACAGAATATGGTGTAATGGACGGCCAATGCAACACTAAATCGTGTGGTAAGATATCTTTGACGTCTATACTTGAAGTCAATAGCATGTGCATTATTTTCTTCCCGTAGACTATTGTTACAGGGATTTCTATATTATAATAGGATTCATGAAATTAAATCCTCTATGATGTTTCTGATTCACCACACAGTGTATCTGTATTACGTTTCATTTTCAGAATGTTCCAAACCGATGAATATCTTGCTTCTAGTGGATAGTTCTGCTAGTATAACAGCTCAAGGAAAAACTGAGGCATTCCAAAATGTCAGAGACTTTCTAACTTTATTCATCGAGAAAAGTCCCATCGAGAGTGGTGTTTACCAAGTAGGTCTCACCCAGTTTTCTAGTACAGTTAAAACTGAATTCAATGGAACGACATATGGTACAGACAAATCAGCTATGTTAGACTATGTAGCTACTATCGACCATTTAGCTGGACTTACGGCAACATATGATGGCCTTGAGGCAGCTAGGAATGATTTGAGTGACCCAGATAGGTATCGCCAGACTGCCACTGACGTCATCATAGTTATCACGGATGGAGCCTCGGGAGATCCTGTTAGAACTGCTGAGCAGGCCAACCTTAACAAACAAGCTGGAATCAAACAGGTTGCTGTCGGTGTAGGGAATTCAGTTCTGCAGACTGAACTTGAAACGATTGCCTCAGAACCTGCATCTGACTATGTGAAAACAATTGCAAGTTACTCCGAGTTGGCCGCAACAGTCGACGAGATTCACAAGCTCGCTTGCATAGGTAAGTGTCAAAAATCATATTTACCTGATTCAAACGAGACTTAATACGAACGTCGAATTATGATCGAATTACCACAATACCTGAAGTACACGATTGCGATTTTGTGGAATTCCTTGTAGATCCGATTGACGGAGCGTGGGGACCATGGAAGGATGGTACCTGTGACCTTACTTGCGGAAACCAAACTAAAACGAGAACCCGAGAGTGTGACAATCCAAAACCTCTTCACGATGGAGCAGAATGCGTGGGAGAATCCACAGAGGTTGTATTATGTGCATACATACCATGCCCAGGTACAGTCCCCCTACAATATTATATATCAGGTGTCCCAAAAAATGAGCCAATTTTTATTAAGTATTAAGTATTATCTCGGCAACTGAATAACCAAATTCACTGAAACGTTTTACAAAGTAGCCTAAGGGTATTCTTAAAGCAAGTTGTAAAAATATGAAAAAGATCAAGTAAATATTCTAATATGTGAGTTCTAAGAAATTCAAAACAGCATGTCAAAAATTCCCATACCGGAGCTCTGATATGAGACTTTAAAAATGTTTGTACCAGCTATCAATGAATTTGGCTCATCTATTGCTGAGAAATTACTTCAAAGTGCTTCTCATTTTTGGTAGAAATGCTATAAAGTTCTCATTGCGTTGCTCCGGTATGGGCTATCATGACATGCTATCTTGAATTTCTTAGTACTAACATAACATTTAATTGATCTTTTTCATATTTTTATACCTTGCTACCGATACTCCTGGGCTACTTTGTACAAATTTTCAGTGAATGTGGCTCATCAGTTGCCGAGATAATACTTGTCAAAAGTGGCTCATTTTTGGGACACGTGATATATGTACGCATGTACTCACAATAGCAGACCTGAAGTTCAGATCTAATGAAATAGTATAGACTGCTTAAAGATTTTAAAGTTATATCTGATCAAAAAGTTTAACGTTGGATCTTCAATTGTCATGTTTATATATCTATAGTTAATGGAGGCGTTGGTCAGTGGTCAGATTGGGGAGAGTGTTCCACGACATGTGGAGATGGAGAGAAAACTCGTACAAGAGCATGTGACAGCCCTGCACCAGCCAATGGTGGAGCTAATTGCAGTCCAGATGATCTGATTGAAATCCTTATCTGTAATGTTGTCGAATGTCCAGGTACAAATACACTGTTAACCAACAACTTAACCCCCTAAAGAACGACAGAATAATAAATTGATGTTTAAATTGTGTTCATATAACCTGTGAAACTATCCTAAGCCCTGTCTAAGTATTGCAACTTGAAGTTATCAAATCTAGCCATCGCCCATATATGTATAAGTATCTTTATGAATTTTCATCGACAGTAAATGGTGGCTATGCTGAATGGAGTGTATGGAGCAGTTGTTCAACTACATGTGGTGGCGGAGAGATAGCTCGTGAAAGAACCTGCACGGATCCAGCCCCAGCATACGGGGGCGACGATTGCGTAGGAGACAATCTCGAAACTGATGTCTGCAACACTTTCCCGTGCCCAGGTAATAATGAAAAGAATACCATCTAAATTATATTCCACCAAGAAACAAAAATAGCCGTTCATAAAATAGAACATGAATTCACTTATTCAATTTGAAAATCTGCTAAATGTAGAAACGTACCTTAAGAATACATTTTTACAAATGGCAGACATTTTTAATTATTCAACATAAGTCTTATACCAGTTGACCATTTAGTACTTCAGCGTTAAATGATACCCTGATTCGGGAATTATCAAAAATTCTCAAAAGTGATCAATCTCTCCAATTATATTGATACGTATAGCTCCTTGTACTTTTTGTTCATAGGATGTGAAGAATTCATGGATATTGCACTGGTTGTTGACACAGCGGGTAACGATGCCAACTCAGACATTAACAAATATTTAATTGGTCTCACTGAGGAGCTCAATCACGCCAAGTCAAGGGTCGCGCTGTATTCCTTCTCTGATACTGTAACTCAAGAGTTTTCTCTTGAGGATTTTGCGGGAAACGAGACTTCTGTCAGTGATGCTATATCGACTGTTAGTTTCAATGGCGGAACTACGAGAGATACTAATACTGCACTCATGGTATGGTTGGCTTACATACGAATTGATCCCCACAACCGAACTTCAAAACAAACGAAAATCAATTTTTTCGTTATTAATACGTCTATTTAACAGAATAGTTGCAGTATCACAATTTCAATGACATAAGACAAGTAAGTTCCTTTCAACTAATTGGTAAAATAGTCAAAAACATGTCATTTTATATATGATTTTTGTAGACGGCTGGAGATGAATTGTTTTCCGCCAGAGAAGATGCAATGCGTGCAGTAATTCTCGTAACAACCGGTGCGTCTATAGATCCTACAGAGGCATCTATAGCCGCTGAGAGTCTGAGGTCAGAGGGCATCGAGGTTTTCCATATTGCTATTGGAGCAGAGGCCTCTGCTGAGACGGCTTCAATTGCATCAGTGGATGTGTCTGCTCACAGTGTATCATATGACAGTCTAAATGATATAGGAGCAAATACAATTGATTTCATCTCCGAAATAAGCCTATTTTGTAAAGGTACTTGTTGGTCATTTCGTAATTTTAATGATAATGAAAGACGAAAGTAATTTCTAAGCGGACTTTTATGATTTCTGCAATGTGTAATGTTTTCTTCATTTTATGTGTACATTCTAGCTTTCTTTAATGAGATGTTATTTAAGATGAACGCATAAATGCATTGGAATTTCAAAAGTACAATTGATATTTTTCAGCTCTTGAGAGATAATCTGAATAGAAGAATATAAATCTTCGAAGGTTATCCTGATAAAAGTTTGAAGCAATAACAATAGGAACTGTTAAATTACAAGTATAAACGAATATAATAACTTTGTGTGTTTCACAGCTAAAGCGGATGGCTATTGGTCGGTGTGGTCAGCCTATGGCGAATGCTCAGTAACATGTGGCGGAGGGTTCGAAGAAAGGTACATGTAAACCTACGAATAATTATGATCGTTTCATTTTGTTTATTTGCTTGGTACTAAAAGCTTAATGTAGCACAAATCAAATATCCATAAAAAAAACGTTTAAAATTTAAAGGTAGGTCTAACAGATTGTACTGACAGACTGAAATGTTAGAAATAAAAGTGTGTCCTAAAGTCGTCACATGGTTATACGGTATTGGATAGTTGGGTTTTGTATTCCATATGACTGGTGTAGTCGTTGATGTTTTATTTTTCTTGCTTATCTATATTCTGTAACAATTGTTGGTCCTTCCCTTTGACACGTTTATGTGCCTTATTTGTATAAAGCCAAACTTTAAACGAAGTAATTGGTTCTAAAACAGGATATCTCTGTGTCAATAGTACCTCTTTGATCTATGATACACTCATCATTAGCAAAAGCGTTGAGATGTTACCTGTGCACCTTTATGTACTGATCCTGAACGCCTTTACTCTAAATGTAGGACTCGTACCTGCGACGGACGCAGATATGGTGGACTAGGGTGTACTGGAGCAACGTCCCAAACTCGAGTGTGCAATGACATCGCTTGCCCAGGTAACTTTGGGGTTTATATCTATCACCTGAAGGTATAGTGTTTATCTGATTCATGCATGCATGTATAGTACATGTACATACAATGTATAAGAACTGTATTAATAACTAGAATAACTTGTTTATTTCCTGGAGGATAACGTGAAACCAACCCCTACGATATCACATTCTCATAGTAAAGATTTGGGTGATGTCATTTTAGCAAATATTTGCAATATTTTGATTTTGAATTGTGTTTACTACCTGGATTTGTATCTTGACAAATATTACCCATTTGACAATGGTAATTATTACAATCATTAACATTTTCATCATGTGTATCCATCTTAAGTGAATGGTGTTTGGTCTGACTGGTATGAATGGAGCGCATGTACCACAACATGCGGAGGAGGAACCCGTGAAAGCAACAGGGAATGTAATAACCCTGCACCCTCTAATGGTGGAGATGATTGCGCTGGGGATAGCATTCGTATAGAAGAATGTAGCACAGAGGCCTGTCCAGGTGCGTTTTATTGTGATTATTGTTCAAAGTTAAACAATCTTAACATACTATTTGAAATCCTATATTCTTAGTATTTTTTACTCTTATAATGCATATTGTCAATGACAAATATGATTTAGTTTCAAAGTGTCGTTAAGACAT
Organism: Owenia fusiformis; assembly: GCA_903813345.2. Taxonomy (NCBI): domain Eukaryota; kingdom Metazoa; phylum Annelida; class Polychaeta; order Sabellida; family Oweniidae; genus Owenia; species Owenia fusiformis. Next base: position 22,896,301 of record CAIIXF020000001.1, on the reverse strand, counting down.
GTGGTGGGTTAATAGTATAGGTGCTTAGGGATGTTATCGTATTATTATATCGTGCATTGACTGACTTATTTTGGCTGTATATGTAGACCCTATCGATGGTGTATGGGGTGAATGGTCAGCATACGAATGCAGTACGACCTGTGGAGGGGGTGTATTGGGTAGATCGAGAAACTGTGACAGCCCTGCCCCACAACACGGAGGACTCGCATGCCCTGGAGAGGATTTCGAAACAACTGACGAATGCAATACTGAGAATTGCCCAAGTGAGTCTTAACTGTAAATGTAGTTTGTTAAAAAGTTTTCAACAACTTTTATTGCAATTAATTCATTAATTGTTTGTATAGATAACGCAATCTTAGAGTAATTTAAATCCATGATCAGTGCCACCAAAGACAGAAAAGTAAACAAACTGCTTTGGAAATAAAATAATAATATTCAGAACTGTTCGTAGTTGACGGTAATTGGGGTGGGTACGGACCATGGAGCGACTGTACTGTAACATGTGGAGGGGGAAAGAAGTGGCGTACAAGAACATGTGATGACCCGGCTCCAGCTTATGGCGGAGCGGACTGCACCGGATCCTCTAACAACACCAGGAACTGCAATACACAGGGCTGTCCGAGTAAGTGATAAAATGTCAATTTTATTGACAGCAAACCTTGGCAGGTAAAACTTTTATCGATTTATTGGCACGTAATACTGACTCGAACATCTCCCGACACTATGCTAAAAGGGGCAAATATTGTATGGCAATATTTTTTTATTGTTCAGCTCATGCAATGTATATTTTAATTTTTTTATATATAGTTGACGGGGCTTGGTCAGTTTGGCCTGATTGGAATGATGCATCAGTCGTATGCAGTGTCACGTGTGGAGGAGGCACCAAGACAAGATACCGTACATGTACTGACCCAGCTCCCCAGAATGGTGGTGCGGAATGTCCAGCTAGTGATCCCGACTCTGAGACTCATCCAGACCCTTGCAATATAGATCCTTGTCCAATTGATGGTTATTGGGAAGCTTGGAATGAATGGTCAGTATGTTCGGTATCTTGTGGAGAAGGCTCCCAGAGTACGAACCGAACATGCGTTGAACCAGAATTTGGAGGCGAACCTTGTTCGGGTGCCTCGTACAAAACTAGGACATGTACTGCAGATTATGGACCATGCCCTATTGATGGGGTTTGGACGGACTGGGGATGGGCTGCTGGTGCTTCAGGAGAATGCAGTGTGATTTGTGGAGGAGGTAAAAACAAACGTAGCATGCAATCTATGTAGTATTTGTCTCATCATGATAAACCATGACATCCCAAATCTTCTCAGCCCTGAGATGTTTCAGGTGAAACAGAAAGATGCTATGAGTATCAGAATGTATTTGTCTTGATATTTTCTTTCACCAATGGTAATAGTATTTGTTTCCATGGATGAGTTATTGTATGCTCGCGCTGTGAACAAAATATGCATGCAGTCTTTAGTATAAGTCCCGATTCTCGAGTTCTTGATACGTTTTTTCATATGATGATACCTTACGTTTTTAATCAGGTATTCGCACCCGGATTCGTGAGTGTGAAGGCCAGGCTTACGGGGGACTTCCGTGTGATGGTCCCGATTCAGAAGACGTAGAATGCAACACTCGGCCTTGTGGTAAATTGCATATTCTATACTATTATATAAAACTAACAATCACAGGAGGTTGCATTGCCAGCTATTGTCATATGAGTGACAATTTGCCTTAATTTTCGATATAGTCTTTGATCCATATCGATTTTTACCCTTTAAAACACCCTCAATGTGTATGAAAACAGCATTTTTGTGTCACCACCAAAAGTGGTGACATTATTGTTATAGTTTCTAACATTTTTGAGGACCGTGTTCGGTGGTACTTGGTGTTCAGGGCTAGCGTTTGGCGTCTGTAACAAATTAAGGGCATGTTTTTGTTTTTTTAACTTAAAAAATCTCATATTCTACCATGCCAATGGAGTTTTACATACTTGAGAAATCAAGAAATTAAGTGGGTTTAAATGGTATGTGTTGACATTTTGTCTGCTAATGCCGTGTTCATTTATACTGAAAGTAGGTCTACATCAACTAATTCAGAGAGTTATTTACCGCAACATAACACATATGTTCTAGATAACATCAATGGCCAGTGGTCAAGCTGGGCTTCGGGTGGATGCAGCATAACGTGTGGTGATGGTGGCATCGAGACCTTTACAAGGTCATGTTCCGACCCTGCTCCTAAAGATTATGGTGAATATTGTGCTGGAGAGGACGTCATGGAGAGTCCGTGTGATTTCATTAACTGTCCAGGTACGCAGTTGAATTTGTCGCCTTGACAACCACATAAGACATGACCTTGGTTGCGGTGATTGGTTAGATAATGCACTGGCACTGCAGTTATATGAAATACTATGTTCGAATTGGCTGGAGTTAAACACACCTTGCCTAGCTATGTATGGATTCCTATAAAATAGTAGAACATGCACTCATGCTTTTAAATCCAATATAGAATGATACAGGCCTCACACAAATTACGATTCAAGTCCCCGCTATCCATTGATCAGCTTTTGCATCATCACATGAAAGGTATGCCCATTGTACTGTACTACGTACTGTATGTTTGTAGTAAATGGTGGATGGTCAAATCACTATTCATCATGCAGCGTTGGTTGCGGCGTCCCACAGGGTGGAGTGATAACCAATAACAGAGTTTGTGACAATCCTGCACCACAATTCGAGGGTGAATATTGCAGTGGAAGTGAAACAGTGACATCAGCATGCAATGTCGATTTGTGTAAGTGATCTGGCCATTTTACTGTCACAGAAACACTGAAAACCAATACTGTCTAAAAGAAAATAATTCCTGACATTGATCTAAGCATTGCACCAATCATTATCAAATTACCCAATCATTGCTAAAATTTTAAGTTTTTTCTTGTTCGGTATTACTCATTGATACCATTACTATAACAAATTTAAATTATAAAATTATACTTTTTCTTCAACTAGGTTGCAATCAACGCCTTGATATTACATTTGCTGTTGATATGTCGAGCTATACATTTGACAACCCAACTCGTGCCGCATTCATTGCATTTTTTGATGCCTTTATTGATGCCCTGGACTCCGGTGCTGATAGAGTTGGTTTTAATAGTGACTTCCACATTGCTCTTGTTACATATGACGAATCAGGGAATGTTGAGTTCCCGTTGAACCAGTATGAGTAAGTTGGTTGAATTTCATCATGTATAACCCTTGATTCAAATTTTCGTTCAGAAAGTACTGCAAAGTTAATGCCTACAATGTTTCAAACTCATTCCATTGTTCTCCACAGGACTTTTTTCTCAAGTGGGTGCAAAATTCTCATTTTCACAATTCAGACCAAAATTGGTCAAAATATGCCTATTTTTCATGATTTTTCTCATTTTCAAGTGGGTGCAAATGGATATTCAGATGGGTGCAAGCCTGTTTTTGAAATCTAAGGTCGGTGCTACGTCCACTTGCTTTATGATTCATTTTCAACGTTCTGCTTATTTAACAGGACAAAGGAAGCTATCAAAGAAGCATTCAGGAACCGCCTCACTAGCACTGCCCTATCACCAGCAACTACAAATATTGAGGATGCTATAAACACAATCAATACGGATATTTGGGACGAGACGCTAGGAGACAGGCCTGATGTTGATAACCGAATCATTATCATGGGGCAAAATACAAACATGCCAAATAGTCCTGTGAACTGGGCCGATATCACAAGAACTGTAAGTCCCATCTTCGTTAAAACACTTTGGTTATTTTGAAAATGGTCATTATATTCATTTGTGTTTACCCTTTTTTCGAAGCAATTTGTCGCTCATATAGTTTCATCTCGTCATCTATGAGTGTAATTGTATGATGATGTGTTTTAGAGCGATACTGCCATCCAGAAGGAAGAGTATTTTGGAATTGGCGCACAGTGGACTCCAGACCCAGATGCTTTAAGGGCTGAATTCGAAGGTAACAAAAAGTGCTGCAAAATCATATATTGCCCTCATTGATATCGATCATAAGAAGCTTGGTATTGGTGTCATTTATGGCATATTGGAATTGGTCTTATTCTAAGGAGTTCGTTCAGTGCTATTGGGCTTTCTTTTTTGTCTCTTGCAGATGTGAAGGTTTTTTAGCTAGTGCATGCACGTTCACTAGAGTTATATACTATGAAAATGGAATAACGTTTTCAGAAATGTGTTAAAAAAGTTAAAAACAGCAAGAATTTTTGCACATGGTTGTAACTTGTAATTCATTTTTTATATTCAGAAATCACGCAGAACCCTGAGCACGTAGGAATATGGCCTAATACCGACCAGGCTTCACTGTCACAACACGCAGTAGAATACGCCGCAGACCTCTACACCAATCACTTTACATGCTAAACCTCAATGACGTAGACAAGTTATGAAAAATGAACATGAATTTGTTGACATATTTGTGACTATGGATTATAATTTTACTTGTACCTTGGCTTGGAGTACAATAGCTTATTTGAAAATAGTACATTAATAGATTATGGAATGAAGCAAAACGTTAAATGTGTGTCGATCACCTTAAAGTAAACCATGAGAGTTTAGTCCATTTTGTTAATCCGACCCTTCTTCAATAATTGAATCATCTTGTACTATTTCATTTCGAATTTCGTGAGAAAGAGAAACTCTTATTCCTTACGAAGGACTTTTCAGAGTTACTCTTAAATACTATATTTATATTCAAAAATTAAAAGTAGTCCATTCTAAATCAAGGTTCAAAATTAGATTACTATTTAGAATTTCATGAATGAAACACCATTCCACTACGTTTCTATATCATCACTGTGGCTAGTCGATCTATGTGGATGCAGTCATTTATATGTAATGTTACGTGGGTACTCGCGTACATTATAGGGAATGGGATCATTGCAAAAATATGACAGCAAATCAAGGTAAGTGATCTCAGAGATTCTACTTAACATTGTGACTTGAAATCTTGCATACATATTCAATATACATAGTATGACAATGTGTGAAAGTTTCAGCTACCATATTCCTGTTATAGGGAAGATATTTGAAAAACATTTCGTAAACGTCAACATATATGTATAAAATGGATGTACCTATGTATCATTTGGATTCAGAACGGTAACAAATGGATGCTTTAATAAATTATACTTTTATCATGATGATTTATTTACTGATGGACAACTGGCCAGATTTTCTTTGTATCCATTGTTTGGATAAACATTCCTCATTCAGGAAAGTAATTAGCCACCCCACTACAAGTAGTCTAAAGACACACTCATGAAAAATACTATATATAAACCCATCAACTGGAAAATGCCATTACAGATGAAATAAAGGACCCACGGTCCTGTGCTCTCACAGTTTAGAACCTTCAGAGGAATGTATATCCTGATTTTCAAACAAAAGTATTGGTAAATATGAGATCAATAAAAGATGAGTCCTTTGTTGTTGGTTCAGATATGATTTGTAGTAGTCAAAGGAAAAACTATGAATTTGACCTAGATTTTGACATAGGCCTTTTAGTGTCCAAATTTTAAAGGAAAGTAGATTTTGAGGACGGCTTCTATTGTAGATTCTTATTAAGTTGGCTGCATCCAAGCTGTATCTAGTGTTGTGTTGTTACAATTGATAATTTTCTCAAGCCCCATTGACTTAACATGGGATACCAAAATAGCGATTTTTGAGATTTCAAAATGCCATAGCTTCCGACCGGAAGTCGGATCAAAATCTTGTTTGCAGATTCGGATTCCTTGGACAATTCTTCACATATTTCATAGCTCATACATTGAATTCCAAGAACTTTTTTTATTGTGACCTACTTTTCGGATGCCATATCTCAAAAACGGTAAGAGTGATCAAAAACAACTTGCCTGTAGGGATTAGCTTTTTTCAAAGGAACATGATTAAAAAAACGGAGCAAAAATATTAAAGGACGACTGAGAAAATTGAAAAAATGACAAAATACTGGTTTTGACCTAGTTCTTGACCTTTGACCTAGATTAAACCTGATTAGACCTAGATCTTGACTTGGTCCTGAACTGGACCTTGACTTTGACCTAGACCTGGACTTGGACCTGGAAATGGACTGGACTGGTATTTTTTCAATCTTTTCTTCACTTCTCTTGACTTTCTATAAGGCTATCATCAGATCGATTTTTCTAGAAATTTAAAAATCAGCAATTTCTCGGAAACCGGCCGAACTTGGGAAATGGCGATTATATGTCAAATATTCATTATGGATATGCATAAAATGAATGTGAAAATGACTCAATCCGAATAGCAGTTCTAATTTGTGCAGCCAATGTTGACAGACGGACGGAGCAACGGATGGACGGACCAATGGACGGACACCTGGTCGATCCCATAGGCTCAAAAACCATGGTTTTATCGCTATTACTGTTAATTTGAAAAACGGGTCCATAAAATGTAATGATGACAATGAAAATGTTGAAATTAGGTACGCCAATGAAGTGAATTCAGAGCAAAAGACCCATCGACCCACTGGAATACCCACAAATCAAGTTTCATAGCCTTGCCCAAGTCAGTCTCTTTTACTTATCTTGATTTCTATTATAACCGCCTTGACCCAAGAGAAAGCCACGTGCTTTACCGACCCAATGTTTTTGTCGGTAAAATTTGACAAATCAACGACGGCCCTACATTGTCGGACTAGGTCTTCGTGCATTTCCATCACGAATTCAGTTTTGATTTCAACATTGAATTGCATGATTTCATTTGGACGAGTATTAATGACTGCTTACATTCCAATGTACATTTAATAACATAATATATTGTAACTCTCAAGAAACACTCGATCAAATCATTGAATTTCAAGTCCTAGACGGGTAGTTTGCTTTTTATGCAGGTCAACCTGTTAACGTTTTGATTGGTCAATCAGCCTGAAGTCACACGTTGTGTCCATGTCCATATTGTCAATCAATATGGTTTTGCGATACCCTTAGGTAGCCTATAAGGTATTATGGGAATCTCGGAACCGCTGAATAACTTAGCATAATATCAGCGATGATGCATTGGATTGTACTAGGTGGTATAGATCAGATGAGTAAATAAATACCGACTTGGGCAAGGCTACAAGTTTCAGAGCCATTAACATTCCTTGAAAGTGACAATGAGCAGCCAACAGTTGGACCATCCATTGATTTTGTCAGCTCAGCTGAACGAGCCTCCAGATTCCTTGAAACAAATGACCATAATTCAAGAATAATATTATTTATTTACAATTTTTTGAAATCGTGGTAAGTGGAAATATTTCCAATTACCAATATAGCGTTATTATTGTTTTTGGACACCGTGGATTAAAATATTAAAAATACACACATTCAAAATGATTCAATTGAAACCTAGCCAGTCTGTTCAATGAATCCAATCAGAACGTCTACTAATCCACATGATACATCATAATTAAATTGCTTTTTTAAAGCGGATATTTCATAACATAACCCCAAAAATATTATAGGACGCATTGTATTTGTATTTTACTTCACACAGACATATTTGTGTTTGTGAAATAATTATATTACTTGAATTTTTTATTCCCCATTACAAGGTAAACCTATGGCAAATTATACATACCTTCTCACAGCTATGAGCGAGATGATAAAACTGGTTGAGTGAACTCGTTTGAGTTATCTATTCTTCGTAAAAATATCAGAGAATGTGTGTTTATAGTGTAGCTTTGGTTTTCTATTTCAATGAAGTATGATATACACGGATGAGTAAATATAGATTATTTAAACAGAAGTGCAAAATTCTTCCATTGAAAAGTACAGAGGCGGGTACTCACGAAACATTACATGTGCCTGACTGCATCCACATAGATCGACTAGTCACAGTGTATCATTGTAAAATAAATAAAGTGGACATGCAGCTACATGTGCTTGATCATATACTCATACTTGCAGATCTAGAAAATGAATTGCTTGCATATAGAAATAAATAAAATACCTTTCGGCTAACAATAGTTTTGTCTTGTTTGAATGGTACTCACTAGTCTGTTAGTGATGAAGCGATTTACCTATGACGACGTGACCCCATGTTCAACCCTCTCTACCCCCTTCTTGGTTAAGACTATTGCGTTAATGGATTAAGGGTACTGTGACTGTGGTTCACGACTCATTCAAAAGGCTGGCGTGTTGGTGTGAAAGAAATTATGGTCCCCCGGGGATTATGGTCCCCCTTCTTAACGTCCCTTACTGGCCCTGATGGTGTATAAGATAATAAGGGAAAGAGGTCACAATATAAATCAATGTAGAGTAGGACCATAAATTGATAGGACCTACCCTTTTACACCGGGCAAGACCTACTTTGTTGCATGTTTATTTTTTTATTTTCAACATCCATGAACAAAAGCAAGTTACACATTTGGTTTTGGCAATAGTATTTATTATCATACGTATATCAATACAAAGTAGACATGTTTAATGAAATGAAACATATTTCATCGTAATTATGTATTTAAACGTAAGTTTTTTCAATATTATACAAAATAAAACTTTTTTATACTTTTCTCGTAACATACAAAACCTGTGTGTCAATTATAACTTATAACGTGTCATTACTTGATATTATCATTTACTATTTTTGATGAACTTTATAACAATGTTGTCCCATTATCAATGCCATGGACGTTTTATTGAATTTCTATAAAATGAAATAAATATAATAATGCATTCATAAGACGTATTTATAATAATATAGTTACTTGATACAAAATACCAAACGATCGTACACATATAATGTATACATACAGGGTTCTCTTCGGCCCTTTTACATAGTTTCAGTTATATAAATATTTCTTTTCAAACGATATTTACATCGATATTTACAAATGTGCAATATTTATATACAATTACAATTACTGGCATTAGCTTTGAAGTATTTGTTTTCGTTCAGTGCATATGCCAGTCACATACATTATCCGCATAGCATCCTCCAATTGAACAAGGCAACATAATTTAGAGCTAACAATGTATGATTTCAAAAGTGTTACTGACATCACCGAAGCTTAATTTATAAATGCTAGAACTAAATTCATTTTTTAAACACTGACTATCTAAAATAAAAAATAAAAAGTTTAACTGTTTCAAGGTGATTTCATTATCTTGAAATGGTGAGGGAAGTGGATCCATTTCCGCGAAGGAATAAATATGCAACATTGTTATTGGAGGATGCCATTGAATGAGCTAAAGTATAACACAGCTTCCCAACTGGTCACCAATGAGCAAATAATAATTAATTCATGCACTGTTCAGTTCTGGATATCCATTTGCTGAATAATAGATCCTCACCTCCCATATGACATAAATACTTATAATGCGTATATTCGTATATCTGTTTCTTTTAATACTGTATTTGGGGTTCATTTTAGTGTTCGGTTATATCATGTCATGCTAGGATTCATTCGATGCCCGGGGATTAACATGTGATTTAGAGAGAGACGATGGGCTAAGACCACGAACGGTAAATACACTGAAATTACGAACGCATTACGTTCAAGGTACTGCTGCCGCTCTTTTGGCTCATGTATAGGATACCGACTAAACATCAATTCGTTAGCTGTGTATGGGAGTACTGGTTTTGAAGTGAGACATTCTCGTAATAATATGGCAATACGAAGGCATTCTATCTAGTTCTCGCTACCTTCGACAGATTAGCAAACGTGAAAGGATTAATACTGAAATAACTACTAAACTGTCTAATAGATGTCTCTGAGATCCAGCTGAGCTATTTGAATCAGAATGGCTGTCTGGTTTAGTATACACTATTCTATCAATGTTTTCTTCTTTAATGGGACCAGGAGGTGGCTCCGTATTTTTAGTTATATAATTCACGCAGGATCCAGCCTGCGGGGTGAGTGTATATTTTAGAGGGATACCAAATATATGTGAGGCATCGGAATTACAGATTCTATCGGTTGTGAATTCTAAACTGTTGCTATGATTTCTGAATACCTGAAATGAAAAACAGAGCATGTTATGATTTTATGAATATACACGTGTTTTCGACATACTATCGTCGAATTGTCTTCTTGGAGTACATACTGCAGATATGACCGTATAACTTCGATTTTCTGGACATATGCATGGGAAATATGGATAAAGAATGATATGGGTATTTACAATGGTATTTACTTGCAATCATCAAAGGAGACGACCCTGTTGATCATGTCGGTCAATTGAAATAAGTATATACTTATCTAGAAGTACCTTTTTTATTAAGTATAAATAGATGAAAATTTACCAAGCCATACTTACAAAACAATTAGCCGCATCAGATGAAGAATCTTTAGATTTAGCAATTATATATGATGACCCTCGATGTGACCAACTTGTGAGACACGTTAAATCTTTGCCTAAAGCTGGAAGTAATTTAACACATAAAATGAGTATTAACCCCTGGAATTGTCACTATTATAGTCAACAGATCATTCCTTTTGGGTGTCGCAGGCATCAACGAATAAGCATTACTTAATACCTATGCATAGCATACTTCCAAATCAAAGTGTTGAAAATTTAAGAATATTAGTTGAAAATATGAGAGAAATTAACTCACAAGAGCAGGATAATGGCTCAGAGAAAAATACATTCTATCAAAGACTTATCAATTTAACTCCTTGATATACATTCGTAATATACTGAACGTTGAAATGTTACTTCACATACCTGCATTGTGCGGGCCACACTTAGTTTGTATTTGTATTTGGTTACGCCCAGTACATGTGCTCTTCACGAGGGCGGAACACTGGCTGCTCGCCCCTCTGAACTGTCCACTGAATGGACACACTGATCCGTTGGGAGGAGCAACTGAAACATTTATTAAAACATGATTTATAACAACAGCAACTGAAAGAGTGGTTTATAAAATTGTTAATTTGATATATTTGACAAAATGAGTATAAATTGATGATCCAATAAGTTAGAATAAGGAAATTGGCATTTTAAAATGCGATATACGATTTTACTGTTATCTTGTTTCTAGTAAATTTATTGGACATAATATAATGGACATTTGGAAGCTGCTAGGAATTACACATGCATTGGAAATGCTAAACGGTTGAACAACATTTTTTCAGCTCAGGAAGACAGTACCATATAATATTTCGGTATCAATAGCTTGGAAATCTTGGCATTCCCCCACAGCATGGTCTTTGCTCTCGTATAGTCGGCCCTTTTGCACCTCTAGGACGTGTTTGCTCCGTTTGTGTAGTCGAATACATTGGAATTGCGTTGTGCTAAAATGCAAATATATGATTGTTGCAATCTCAAAGTATTGTTCAAGAATGGCGAATGACAATTGTTTGGAAATTCGATAAAATGGGAACAGACAAACAACTTATAATATCAACTTTGTTCAAAGCACAAATTACACCAGTTACCATATCATTTCTCATACAAACAGATGAGAGAATATGAGTAAGATGAATATGCTACGACTCATAATATTTTTTTTCAATCATGACACAATGAAATCTAGTTATTCCACACTAATGTGGTTATTCGCACTAAAGAGGCAATGTCACACAAAGCATATACATACCATCCAGAGACCGCATAACCGACAAAGGTGAACATCTTATCATTGTTTCTAGCTTGGTATTTCTCCACGCATCTGAGCAAGCCCTGAACATCCCCACGTCTGCCCGAAGCGGTCCTCAGATGAACCCTGAAGTTCTGGCGCTCCTCGTCGGCCTTCAATATATGTTTGCCTGACAGTGACTTCCATGCTCGCTTCGTTGCCCATGTTGGAAATGAGCATTCAGATGTTGGCCATTTGAAGGGATCTGAGAAAGAGACAAGTTGATAAATATGACAAATCACAAATAAGAAAATCGAGAAATGAGGAGTAGAAAATGATGAACTGTAGAAATTGATGATCTGTTTGATATAAATCTGACTTGTACTTTCATCACTAAGTGTCTATCATGAGTCCAGAGCATAAATAGCATTGAAATTGCCTTGAGTCTTTTACTGGATAAAATTCGCAAAATTAGAGTATGGGCTAATTAAAGAGATTTAATAGCGACATGTCAACTTTATACTTTATTAAAACCTACAAAACAACCCCTATATGAATCAACCCAGGGGCCTAGGTAGCCAGGTTCTAAAAACAGGCGAGACAAATTCCACTAGGCAAGGCATTATAGGCAAACAAGGTTAAATAATATGAGACCCTTGAAAAATAGCTGGATAAAGATGTACAACTGTAAGTTTCAGTGAGGCAAAGATTTTAGTGAGGCAATTGCCTCGCCTGCTTCATAGCCGGCGAGGCCCATATGCTTTTATGCTTACCTCTGGTCAACGTGAACTCTCTCTCCTCCATGTATAAGTCTGAAGGGTCGTTCATCGAATAACAGGTAGCATCCGCAGACATAGCCAGCTTGACATTACTAGACCCCATCTGCTTATTGTATCTCTGTAAAACAGACAGCGATAGTTTTATATGCATGCGTATAATTTTGAAACATGTGACTGACTCTTTTCAATTTTTCTAGATGGATTTTTGCTGGATATGAAATTAGGTGTTCGTGCTTATATGAGAATTATGACTTATTTCCACACACATTGAGAATGTAAAGGTTTACACTGTAACATTAACACTTCTTAAATTTATCCACCAAATCATTTACGTTTTGTTTCCAAGCTTCACGTTTTTTCTCAGGCTTTTTCCTGAATGTTCTTAAGTCCCCAAAACGCATATAGTACATAGAACATACACTTAACAAAAAATACATTCAAATATAATCATTTGTAGCATATACTATCTAGTACATAGTACATATGTGTAACTTTCAAATTATTCTCTATGTACACTGACCATAACTCCCAATATGTTTATAATCTTTATACTCGAATAGACATGCTCTACAACATTCTATCACTAAGCCAGCTATATGTTCTAGATGCTGCACATCATTGTGATGCTTTACACAGTTGTGATGCTGCACATTTTTGTGATTCTGCACACAGTTGTGATGTTGCACACCATTGTGATGCTGCAGACTATTGCACAAGATTTCATAATTTACTTCTCGGTCGCCACGATTCTTCATAGAAGCACATGCATCAATGGTCCTGCCCTAATACATCGGCGTTAGCAATGTTTCCCATCCAATGCACTACAAACTCATATTCTTTGTGTATGTACTACCTACTGCGTGTCATTTCAAGTTTTTTTTATAGTATATGTTTGAGTAAACAAAATATATCTACATAAGAAGAACTTGTGAAATACCATATTTATTATTAAAACTGGTCATGTAGAGTTTGCAGTTATTCGGTTCCAAGTTAAGATTCACAAATATTACAGATATTATACTTTGAAAACAGATTAACAGAGGAAACAGTTCATTGTTGTTTTAGTTTTCAGTTACTTAAGATTCACAAATAGAGATGTAATATTTGATATACAGCTACATTTAAAATGAGGATAGTTTGAAGCAAAAACAATGAAAGCGATAGTCAAATGGGGTCGATAGGAGGATAAAATAGGGATTCCAAAAGGCCTTACACAGTAGAGAAAAGAATTTCATATTCAAAACAGAAATTGTATTAAAGCATGATTATACAGTTCACGTTATTAGAAGAAATCCTGGGTGTTTTCTACAACTGAAAACTCATTTTTAAATATATATAAAAATTATAGTACATGTCTTCTATTAACGTGAGAGTTGTAATCAAACTATGAGCATTCACGTACCCAAGATAACCTGTGTATAGAGACAGATAAATTAGCATGGTGTGACTGTAAGCATTATATATACAGGTACATACACTCTACTCCATAAGTATGTACCATTTGTAAGAAAACCCCAAAATGGTGAATACTTTTTGGCAGTAGTGTAGTGTAGAGATTGCATTCCCTGACTTACCGGGTCCTCTCGTGTTATGTACTTCTATAAGGAAGCGAAGTAGTTTGCACATTAAAATATATCAATTTTATTTTCCACGTACCATTTCGATAATTGTAAAAAAATAAAGATGGATATTCTAAATATTTCAAATAAATAAAGATAAATTAGTACATGATAGAACTAAATAATGGAATAATGGCATAATATTAAATATAAAACTAAGCACTCTACTAACAATGAACTAAATTCAGTACTGCCTACGCTGACTAGGAAAGCTAATATTGCATATACAGTAAAAGGGAAATATAAATTGGAGTATAATATACAGATAATGATCACTTACGAAACATCTGTGCTGTAAGTTAGGGTCTGTGAATCCGTCCCCTACAATCTTTGCGTACATGTAATCATCGCCATCTTTCCACGTTGCCAAACAATGCAGATGTGTCTCTGAAAAAAGTTGAAATTATGTTGTTGTTGTTGTTGTTTTTTTGTTTTTTTTAATAAGAAGAGTCGGTGCGCAGAGACCAAATATTGGATCAGCTTCAAAAACGTTTTAAGGAGTTAAGTTACTTTAGTATTATCCTCGATTTTGCATTCATGTGCTTTATTGAATTATTATTAAATATCCATGATATATTATAGAAATAAAAGTAAATAAATGTTAAAATACAGTACCTCTTTCGTATGAATCTGGGATTCCATTGCACCTTTTGAAGTTCATTTCAAACATAGATGTCTTCGCACATGCCGTCATAGAAGACATTGGATCGCCACATTCCCCGGAAAGGTTCATGTAGCTAAACTTGAAAGCACCATGGAATGGACACGGAACTGTTTCACCGTTTTCTAATAAAGAAAAATAAAGAGCACATATCAAATTTAATCACACAGTATATATACTTGATACATCCTGATCTATAAGACCCTCACTTTTTTATTAGCTTTATAGAGAGAAAGTAGGAATGACACGACATACCTGGTACATATGGAGTGTAACATTTTTGGCAAAAAGGTTATATATCGCATGTGTCTTCATATTGTTACTATTCGTCCCCTCCCCAATGTATATGGAAAAGTACGTTATATTAAGGAAATAGTGTCCCATGTCTGTATTAGTGAGTCTAAATCACCATACCTTTACTACTTAGTGTAGCCTCTGCTAATTTAAATAGCTGTAGTCGAACAGTGACAGTAGAGACTAAGCTTGCATTCGCAAATGACTGACGGCTACTGGATTAACCTACTATAATACGAGTAACTCATTTAAATATAAATAGTACCTGCCATTATGCCATTCATATCTAAATGAATTGGTCATATATAAAATAGTAGGTTAATCCGGTAGCCGATAGGCGTTAGTTGCATTCGCGAATACAAGGTAAGACACCCTGCATATATCGTAAACACATTTATTAGGGTCGAAGCGATCTGCAAAATACCAAAACCGTATAGAAAACGAAGACTTACCTCTAACCATTGTCGTTAGAACACTATACGTGTCGACCTTTTGATAGCATAAGTGGTTGAAGGTACTAGGGTTTGGTTCACAAAAACCTGAAATTGTTAAGTACAAAAAATGAAGTCTAAATTAAAGTCAAACCACAGACGGTGATTTAAATAGCTAAACGACGACGTCTATGTTACTATATGATGAGTATAAATCTCCTATTAAGGCTATTAGCCAATAGATACACAAGGCAGACTCAAACACAAAAAGACATAACAGGAAAATAAATAAATTTATCCAGTTCCAAAAAATCAGTTATCTTATAACACAACGGCTCTAATTTAACACGTCTTTAATCTTGATGTCGAGGTATTCAACGCAATATTAAAAACATATAAATATTGAAATGAAGCATCAGTACGAACATGCACGTATTCTCATATAA
This sequence comes from Owenia fusiformis, assembly GCA_903813345.2. Taxonomy (NCBI): domain Eukaryota; kingdom Metazoa; phylum Annelida; class Polychaeta; order Sabellida; family Oweniidae; genus Owenia; species Owenia fusiformis. The sequence continues at coordinate 22,880,505 of CAIIXF020000001.1, read as the reverse complement.
TTATGCTAAAGTGTCATAATTTATTTATTTGTACTCACTAGCTTTATACTGCAAAATGTTGGTATGTCTGGGTGTTATGTGAAGGCATTTCCAGCAAGGTGGCGTTCCTCTGAAATCAGAAAGATGAGTTTAAATTTAGATTTTTCATAAACATACAGTATACATTATACGTACAGTATGTAAGTGGACTTTCATGGTAACATTGTATCTTGTGATACAAATAAAAATAAACTCAATAAAATATATAAGATACAGGTGCGACTGTTCAGGTATATCACGGTATATTACGTCAAATTGAGAGTGCATATAGATGTAGGATGTAAAAACTTATAATGGAATCGTGTATGTTGTCTGAAAATGAACAATGAACTTCCTGATTAAGGTCTATGGACAGGTATATCCTCTACTATCTATTCTCTATAATCTATTTAATGATGTAACATTATATTTCCTATATATTTGATGCAAAAATTATAACTGACATTGATATTTTAGAGATGTAAAGTTTTATAAATATGTTTCAATAGATAACTTTGAAAACAAGACGCCTTGCTTGGTCAAATTCTATGAAATGACAAAGTCGATTTAATTCGTAGAACAAAGAAACAATAATCCGTTTCTCCTCATAAACCGTCGTAAATGCCCATATTGACCAGCGCCCTATCAACAACTTAGGTTATAAAGTTAATCAAAAAGTGACATAGCTTTACAGACCCTTTATTAGGATTCCCACATGATTCTCGTAAAGAAGAATTAGAGTTCTTCTTTATTGGAAAACACTCGCCTCTGCACAAATAAATATGATTTTGTTTCCTCCAATATTTTACCCCGTTAATTTGCTCACAGAGAGTTGTAAATAATCTAAAAGAGGCTGTAATTACCATGCTAGGCTATCTACGTGGACTGTTATATTAACATATGGAAGATTTTCTATTGTGTAGGTTCCACATACACCGCTGCTCATATATCTGGAATACTCCAGGCAATTGACAAAAATCATCACACTTTCTTTATTATGGCGAATAAAAAAGTTTTAAAGCTAAAATTCCAAATCAAGAATGTTATTCCAAGAATTTCCATTAAAGATTAAGCTCTTTTAATGGAATATATTCAAGGATTTCAGTGGATACTGACAAATTCATTCCTCGGAGATGAAAAATGTTCTTAAAGGTGTACGTTTGGTTTATTTTTTTCTGAGTATTGCAATACAAGCTTGCCTGACCTCAAAAACCATTATTATCTAATAACGTGATAAATAATACTATTTAGTGTTCACATGATATGTGTGGTCTTACAACCTGTGTGTGCATGTAGCATTTAAATAGTAATGGGCTGAGTCGCAACTCGCAATCCATACTTAAATAACTATCCAAAATAAATGTCCTATTCTTTTTCGAGATTGTAAATGTTGCCCTTTGGTCTGTCACCTCTTCAAAGTATACGAGAACTTTTTTCTTTTTATTTTCTTCATAAAATGAACCGTTATTTTACATGAAAGGATATGTTTGATATTATGAGTTCCCACAGATGCTATCTGATAGTCCTCAACATATAACCCAAGCTACTCACGAACCAGTAACAAAACAAGAAGCTCTTATCAGATACAATTAAAGGCAGTGATCTAATATTGCAATTATTGTACCATTGTACCATCGTAAAAGCTCCTCGTTCCCTAATTGATGCTTGATGTACCATTCTTTATCAATTTCTGTGTCTGTCAGTTAACGTATCTAGAAGATACAGGCGATCTAGTGAGGTCGTTTATCGATCATGCGGCGATCGCCATGCTGCGAGCATGGCGATGGTCCCGGACGGTGCATGTACATGTAGTTATTAGTTACACGGCCAGGTGGCGACATCGACTGAGATTTGAAAATGTGAATATAAATAAAGGTTGATTGCCCTTTTAAACAAGTAAGAGCGAAAAATCAGACTGTTCGTTATTGATGTGCATCGAAACTTTACAACAAATGTTTTCACTCAGTAAATATGTTTTTATAATCACGATTCTGATAGACAATGATGATGAATCCGGATAGGTAATTACACGCCGCAATATTAATCAACATCGGGAAACAATAAATCATATTTAAAAGTATTTAACCTGAATGATGTAATTGATTCTCCTACAAAAGCCTTTCATATTTATATACAAGTACCATAATTTAAGGAATTATCTTGGCTTTGACATACCAATGTATTCCTAGGGGTTAAAATGTGGCATATGACTAAGAACTAAATGAATGAGATAATTAACATTTTTACACTTTTCGTTTTCTCATATAGAGTGTGTTAGTTTATAAAGAGTGAGACATAAATCGACAATATGATTTTCCATTAGGTATATGGGCTTTTAGACATGCCTTAAACCCTTTGATATTAATAAAGATACTAAATAAAATCCATTATGAATCATTCATTTCAGCCTAATCACCGTAATTGTCTACATTTTTTCTTAATAGAATACGATGTCAACTTGCTTTTTCCAAAATTCATATTTTCTCGTGTCATGAAACCATGGAAGCGACAAACTAATTTAATAATTTTCTTTTAAAATTTTACGCTTTACGATTCATACCAGCTTGCAACCGCACAATATCAACGTAAGACATTGCAAATTAGAGTTGGCCGTTGTGCCCAATTTTCAGATGAAGTAATGTTTCTATGCAAAAGTGAAATCAATATAAATTCTGAAACGAGCAAGAGATAATCCCGGAACCAATTAACAATTTACGATTCAATTTTCTGCTTGTTTTCGCACACGTCTGCACACGTCGTCGCCATTGTTCATATCCATCTACAGGTTGTGACGTCCATCCTCCGAGCACAACAGATTGTACGAAATGTATTATAATGTGCTTTCTCAGCAAGTCATGACATGCGGAAAACGATGAAAAAATAATCCGTTAATTGTATCTCTGATGATATCTGCATGAAATTGACGGTCTGGAAAAGTATAATACATTTTGTCTTAAACCTGATATACGAAAATAAGACGGAAATTAATTGTTGCTATGCAATAGGTGTTGCCTAGTAACGTAAATGGACGTCTCCCATTATTCTGTATGATTCTTAACATACGGTAATGGAATATCTCTAATTTGATTATAAATATCTTTGCTGATACAGAGATGAGTTATTGTTAATGGATGTATGACCTTCAACGGGGTGGTCAGTATCTTCGTATCCAAGGGTAACCATGGCAACGGTACAGTACCGCCGGAGTAGAGCATATGTGAGGGTTGGTTTGTAGGTTTATACAGAGAATTCCCAGTCCATATGCGCACATTAAGCTGTCATATATTTTTATTTTATGCTTTTCTGCTTTTAAATTAATTGTTCCAGTCCATATATTTCTTCAAGAATATGAAATTGTTCAATTCTCAATATATGAACACTGTTGTTAAGTATAGACGATGACTGAAATTTGTATTAATAATGCAAACGATATCCATAAAATCATAACCTTCTGGCATCTAATACGTATGATTGTTTTGCAAAGATAATGAAGTCGCAACTAGGAGTTACATTTCAAGAAAATGTTTCCATTATCTGACGCATCTGCTCCAATGCCAGCTAATCTTCGTGTTTTCCATTACGGTAAGGTTAGCTCAAAGATTGCGTTACACCAAAGGAAAATTACAGGTAAAATACACACCTGTCTTAATTACTACCTGGGAAGCATAGGTGAAAAATGATGCATCAAAGAGGAGAATTTGTATTTTCAGAATATAATTAATTAGCGTTCCTTAGTGTTCCTTAACATCTCCGTATGATGCCGCCTCCGGGCCGTCTACACTCACAAAACAATATTCACCAAAGCTAATTAATAAGTATGACTGTAGTTGCAACATCAATGATCATTGTATGACGGGTTAAAAAAACATTTAAAATATAGGATGGGCGTCAGAAGGAAATAATTCACGTATTCTCTTGTTTTGTTCTGAACCAAAGACATTAGTGAGTGATTTCTAGAAGTCATATTCGCCAAAATATGAAATATAAGGAAAAACAGAAATTCAACAATGACACAGTCAGGAAGTCTCACAGAGTAGCTACTAGAGTCTACCCAATTAATAAAATGTTATAGTCATGTAAAGAATGTTGTTCATTGCCAAAAAGCATCTTTTGTTTTGAATGTTTTGCAAGATAATTATGTTTTTATTTTATTCAAATAAACAGTTTACTCGTTATTTGGAATGTGTGTCTCCTTAGTTCATTTTGCGTTTGTGTTTTGTTGTCCTTTCACCGAACGAATTAATATATGTATAACCTCATCATGATATGACACCGGGATGGCATTTTATTTTATTGCCTATGTTATTACCCATTATGAAGGAAAAATAACGGTTATATCCATGGCTTCCAATTAGACTCGAGTGAATGTGTTGTTTCGAGAGTTACTAGAGGATGACACCATAACAACAGTGTTTGTGATCGAAGCATACCGCGTGGAAAAACAGACAAATGTCACTCATTGTTTTTCAAAACAAAAAGCATGTGTTCGGTATTTAGCTGTAGCATTTTAAAATGTCCCGTTGGAAAGCAAATAGTTTACGCCATCGAATGCCAAGACAACGGTTATCGAGAAAGATGACAAGCGTTTTTTAACACTTATTTAACAACATTTAAGAAACATACCAATTCACACCCTCTATAAATCATATGAACGCGTTAAACCAATACGGAACGTCAAAAACAAACAAACGTTATCCTAATAATCTTCTCGATGTGTTATCATACAAGGAGGAAATATACTCCATATTTGTAAACATCGAACCAAATTGCTCACATATGTTGTCCGTATCTGATGGAGTAATAGAATATTTTCAAATGTGATATACCTGATACTGCTCAATCTGTGGCAATGTTTTTGTATACAGTTTTATTAATGTACATACTAAGTAATTTCACATAAGTGAACAAAGTATTTCCTCGGAGATTTTCCAACCTTTCAGAATAAACTAAGAAACCATTATTCTTCTCTTTAGGATGGCTTAATGCAAAATATGGTTAATTGTTGCTTAGGGCTAATCCTGTCTGATATTTCGCAGACTGCTGGATAATATACAGATATTAGATCGAAAATAATTATGGAAGAAAAAAAGCACATTTGTGACTTGTAGTACTTGACATGTTTGCGTTTATGTAAACAATATATCCGCTACTTCAAAGCAAGAAAACCTAAATTTAGTTAAAAATTAAATTTTGTTTGATAACAGGTGCATGGTCATGGGCGTGAAGGGAACGATACAGTGGTAGTACTGTTTCGATCAGGGATGGAAGTTTGCATATAAAGTCCCCCACTTGAGCAATCATATTTTATCATTAGAGAAATTGTAGACAACTTTGAAGCTTGGACGATAACAAAGTTGTCTGCATGTATTTGAGACGTTAATGCCTTTTATTGCCAAGTCTGGACAAGTGCCCCCTTAGCCACTCGGCTATCTCGAGAGGCTGTTGATGGACACGTTCAATTTACACACAACTGGCTGATACGATACTTAAGGTTATAGCAAGTGTACCCAGAGGTGTTTTTAGAGTCGGTAACATATTGCATTGCTTCTTGTAGTTGTCAAACAGTTTTTTTTAGAAGAGCCGGAACCGCCACCAGCTAAAAGATACATTAGGATTAAAAGACAGGTATTGTTTCACGTTCTCTAATCACACGAATGAGTCCTTAAAAATCTTGTGTTTGTAAAACATTTTGTGTTCCTGGAATCCCTCCTGATTGTCACACTGGACAGAATGAGACCTTCTAAATGTGTTTTTTTCACGGATGTTTTATCGACTTTAGATTCAAGAAGTGAGACCACACCTTTCAGAACCGATACTTAATGGTCCGAAGAGAAATATTGAAAAGAAGGTGGATATTTTTCTAATTGGTAGGTGGTCCAAGAGTCACTAAATAGGAATCATCATCCATTGTGTGTTTGAACCATAAACCTTATTTTTGGCCTTTGTGTGTTTATTTTAAAGAAATGCTCCATAAATGTGTCATTTGCATTGGAATTATAACAGTAAAGATAATTGTAGGAAATCAGTTCTTTATTAACAATCTCCATGGAAGTAATTTATGGATTGAATAGACAAAACAAATGGGAATGTTGGTGTTCCCATGGAAGTGACACTCCGTCAAAAATTTAATTAAACTTGCAATGAATGTAAATGATAATTGTCGGGACATGATCTGAATTTATGTTTTTGTAATAAGCTAGGAAGTTGAGGATTCATTATTGCTTATACAGTAATCACCATGGTGACCTGTACATACGTAGATCGACATCTCTAACAGATACAGATGCGAGTATTATCTTCAAAATGAAAAGAGCGTTTTGTAAAATGAAACACTGCTTAACTACAGAAAACCTATTACTGGAAGTGACATAAGTGCGCTCAAAAACAAATGTTCATATTTAAGTCTTTCCAGTTTTGATAAAGGAACCCCTGGGTATCCCTGGAGGGAATATGTCAAACATGTGAAATAATCCAAGTTCCCAATTTTCATTGGTCAATTGATACGACCCCTTGTAGCAAAGGGGAGACAGATTGGAATTGATCTGATACCTTTAAGGTAACGATTTTTGTATTTGTTTTACCAGTTGAGAGTTTTTGACCAACATTGTGAAGGCCAAATTTGAACAAACTACTAGAAAACAAAAAATCAAATCCAATTGGCCTCAATTCTTTGATTTCCTGCTTGAAGAATTTTTTTTTTTCAAATTGAAAAGTGTAATTATGTTCCCATTCTCCAGCTGTTTCGAATCCATCATACTTACCCGTCTCATATAATATTCAGAGACAATACAATCATATCAGATATGACGTGATGTCATGTGATCCACATACATATAAGATGCCTTAACTTCAAGTAGTGATCAGATCTTGTGTCTAACAACTTATTTGTAAACCTGTTCAGGAGAATGATTACTAAGCTGACAGTCTCATTCATCAATATCAAAAGAAATATTGATTACCTTACAAGAATGTGTTTCCGTAATTTTCCTTAATAAACCAAATGTGTTTGCTAAGTAATTGTTTTCAGAAAGTCTTATGTTCTTTCTTAATTCGACACGCCTCCCTTAATTAGAGACATACCAATTGTTGCTTTGGGTTGGATATTATTTTTAATTATTCATCTTTCATTTTCTTTATTGCAGTGTATATATTGCCAGATGGAAAAAATGAAACACTTTAAGGTAAAAAATAAACATATCTTTCGCAGTAACAAAACCGTCTGGGACTAATTCAGGGTATATACTTTTCTTTTATTGGAATCACCGTATTGCCTTTATTGCCTATTACAAATAAATATTACACCCATGGGTCTAAGGACAGATCTGTACTTGATATCATGGCACCGCAATCGCTGTATGTAAAGTATAGAGAGGACCGACTAAATAATTGATCAGGCCTGCTTGGTGAGCGCATAGACGTCCCCAGAGATAAGCAAGATATATGTTCGTTGTCAAAGGAGCTGAAAAATCCAATAAAGACCCGGCTGAAGCCCATAGTGTTAATGGACATTAACTTAATTATCAAATGAAATCTCGAAATTGTGATCGTAACAATCCCATTAATGCAATTTCAGCAATTCACGGAGGTACCGTAACATCGCTTAGTGAACAGGCCTAATCTTACTCGTAACCACACAGCCCCTGCCCAGAGATCTGCATAGCGTTGCCAAACCACGGCCGAGGCCCGACTAGTTCGCTCAAGAGCGAAGACCCAACGGGGCCGGCCCAGATTTAGATGTGGTTTGCACTCATGAGTTAAATCAAAGAATAAAATATAAGCAGTAGCCAAAAACATTTTGCTTTTGTAACCTGGTGTGACGAATAAGAATCTAAATAGGTATTGTTGCTAAGATTTTTTTACACTGCGCCTTCACCAACTTGCAAGTTGCTTGAAGAATAATGACTTGGGAGACTTTAAATGCTTTTTTGCAAAATACCTAAAATTCCTAAATGTGATGCACGTTTTGAAAAAGTCAAATATTACCAGCGTGTGATTAAGTTGATTCAAACTGGTACATAGTTGGACAAAATTAGTTCGATGTCGATAAATCTATACGATTTATAAGCTAAACGAAATGAATTCTCCAGGGTGACCCCAAAAAACAGAACACTCTAAAAGTGTAAAAATTTCTTAAATACCTTTCCTATCAACCCAGTTTTTATGTGCATAAACTAGAATCTATGGACGATAATTTGACATCAAGTTTGTTACACGAATTCGATTATTTGTGATATGATGGATGATCTTAGAATGTGTCCAATTTTAGGAAAGAGTCAACACTGAGACAAAATCATTTCTTGAGATTTTTTGAGAAATTCAGAAGGAAATTCCAAGGAATACATGAAATGAAAGTCTCGTTCAATATCTTAATTGAAAAATGAAAAATAAGCAATGGTAAAACACCTAGTAAAAGATCAGATGGCTGAAATTCCTGGCCTCTGAGCAAGAACACCCCAAACGCTCATCCATCGGTTAAATTCTTAAGAAATCATCAAGACAGCAGAATGATGTGTGATTGCATTGAACGTAGTTCCAAAATATCGCTGCAACCACACCTAAAGATGACTTAAAGGTTGTTAGAGACTTCCTCATTAATGACCTCACCCTCTATACTCCCAACATGCAGCTTAACAGGAAGCTAAAAGAATGTGATGTGTTTGAACAAACGATGTGTAACCTTTTGGTTGACATGAAAATCTTTCATTTTCTTTTCTTTCAAAAGTGGGCACATTTGGTCTCACATTGTCATTATAGTTTCTGTTCATGAAAAATGAACATGATTGCATATGTGTTTAAGAAATTATTTCATTTTTGGAGCGGTTTTTGGGTCACCCTGTAGATGTCAAATATTTTGTCACGCTTACTTAAAAAGTTTTGATTGTGATCTACTATAGAGAATTGATCAAACATCTCTGATATTCATGTATTCTAAAGAAAACTGCTTCACTTGATCGTATGTGAAGTTGTTATTACCAGAACCCCAATTGCGTCTAATGGCACAAGAGACACGAAGCTAAAGGATATTTCCATCTAGACAGTGAATTAATATGCACAATGCGTTTCTTATTTCCTACACTACCTTTTAGGAAATGCCTCGAGAATCGGATTGTAATCAAGAAAGAGAGTTTTGTTCAATGATAAGGAAAATCAATTCTTAAAAAATAATGTCATTCGAGGAGATAGGTATTTGGTTATTCATTAGTTTTGTTATTTCTGTAATTAACCCTTAGGTAATGGCTTTCTAATGTAGCTGTGTGATTAAAGGCGATCCGTGTTGATCAAGTACTCTAACATAAATCTTCCTCAAACAAGACGCTGGCCAGAATAAAGGACAGCGTAGATATTTTCGAAAAATCCTCAAGCGTGACTAAATAGCCAAAGAAGGCTCTTTGTCATCGCAATTGCATCGCTAAATTTCATAACCCTAGACTAGGAATATTTGCACAAGTGGCTCAATATAAATTGACCATGCATGCAAACTGTTTTTTGTTTGCTAAATGGAGTTCCTTTTTACGCGTAAGACTGATAATCAAGTATTCAACGTGTAAATCCGCCGGTTAACTCTAATAGGCCGTTAATCAGTTGCCCATTTACATTTTTATGTTTGGTAAGTTATCTAGATCTGTAAAACGCCCGTAAAGGATAAGATTGGGTCAAGTTACTTCAATAACTATTGCCAATGACGTTAGACTATACTTAACTTTAACATTCCAGGGTTCCAAGGGATTAGGATTATCGATAATCCTGCATAGATAATTTTTGGCTATTTGTGTATACTTCAACATGAAAGTGGAACAAATCAAAATATTTTGGCAAGATCGTGATGGCGAATTTCATATCTGATGTAATAGCAATATTGCATCAATAATGCATTCCAGAACCCAGATACCTGAGACCCGCGAATTCAATAATATGTATCTAGAAACATGATTTCGTTGCATTAAAGTATCATACCTGATATTAAAGTATATCAAATGGCACATTAAGTAACTTTTTTCATTTACAATTGGATCCTTATACATACAGATAATAATAACTGTTTACTTTACATTAGTATATCAACTTTTTCGACCAGAACCTCGATTCTTTATACGATTGCACAAGTTTGGTCAAAGAGGTTGTTTTACGATCGTTTTGAGCTGCCAGATGAAATGTTAATGATCGTTTAAGACAACAACAAACTGGATATCAGTAAAGGGGGTATTTACTGCAACAAAAACACGACTAAAACAACCACTGTGCGATAAAATTACCATCTAGAGCTCTTCAATAGGATACAAATAGCCTCCGTATCTAGATATTAGCTGCACTTCATAGCATCGTAGATTGAGGAGAGTCAAATAATCTACCTTTATGAGGCAATGCGATACTATTCTAATAATTCAGAGAACTATGTTTAAAAGTTGCATTTTTTGGTTAGATATGGTTTATTGGGCTTTTCCCTTTTTTGTTGCTTTCCAAGACAGTCACATCACAGTGTGTTCAAATAGCCTTTTCCCTGAAGTGGCCTACAACTCCTTGTCCAAAATTGCATTTCTTTCATAAAAGACAGTAAACAGGGAAATTGAAAACGTTTTTAAGTGTTTCCCCTTGTGCTCTTTGGCCTCATTATTATACTCACTCTCGTTCCTCCTTCAGTAGATAATATGAGTTTTTCTGCTCCAAGCATGTTGCTTCCAGCTCAGACGCCACCGTCCACGATTCCTCTGTGATATCCACTACTTGTGTATGCATTCGCCATCGGCCTCGCCAACTCTCGGGGAAGGTACACGTAGCATCTAGAAGTACATATGATCAACGTTTTTAGAACCTTTCATACGAAAATAGCATTGTGGGATCTTCAGTCTCTACTATCCCTTGAAAAGAGAGATGGTCTCTCACAAGCTACTAGTATTTTAGAGAGACTCTGATGAATCGGAATGCGAAAATGATGTTGTAATAAACAAACATGGAGGATGGACAACAGTATATGAACTGGATTGACTATGCTGGCTTGGTAATGGGTATATTGTACAAATAAGTGTATATTTATCCCAAACTGATCTTTTGCTCTCATCACCTTTGACAGGACTGGCTCTATTATTAGAACTTACCGAATCAACAGGGCTCATTAGGGGAAAGCAGTAGAATGCTATTTCAACTAAACTTGTCTCCTTCTGTCTTAATTGACATTCCCTGTCAGTAACTGGAGAAGGAGAATAATGAGACAATTCTATTTCCTCTTTGAATAACTAGGTTTCATCCTATGTTAGAATCAAAAATCCTTGTATTAGTCTAGCATCATTCATATGTACCTCAATTCCTCCGAACACAGGTCTCCAAGAAGTAGAGAAGGAACATCGTGGATGATGTGGAGCCATGCGTTCGGAGGCTGGTGTACCTCTCCTGTCATTCATTTTTATTTCACTCCATACATACTTGAACCAGAGCAACCATGCTAAAGTTTGAGCAACACGTGGTCTATGAGCTCTTATGCCTATTAGAAAAGGGCGTTGGATAAGTGAGGATGAATCAGTACCTGAATTCAGAGGGTATCTCAACCTTGTACCCTGGGATAAATGCTATTACAATTAAAGGCAGCTTTCACCTTTTTATTCAACTATTATTTTGATTAGATACTCCACGTATTTCCAGGCAAGATTTTATGAAAACTTTATTAACTTTTTCCTCTTGGGAAGAGTTTTTTCAAAGAAATTAAACTCATACCGAACTGTTGGTATCCTGGCCACATGTTTGGTTTTGATTTATGTTGGGTAATAACTATACGTTTATCATTCTGAAGTTGTAGTATAACCGATTCAACCATTTCTGAATATATTTCACTCTGATAAAGGTCGGAATTGCTATTGCCGGCTTGGGAAAACATTTAGACATTATGAAAGTTCTATGAGTCAGTAAATGATTTAGTGCCCATCTCTTAGGAGAATAGTGTTAAAGGGGCATATAAAACATACATTTGTTGATCTGGGTTCACTGAAGCATGTACAATAGAGAATATACAAGATGATTGAACAACGATAACACGATGATTAGATACAGTAAGTCAATAACTCGCAGTTAAGTCTGCTATACTGCTCGTCAAGTTATTCCGCGAATTAGATTTCCACATATTATGATAGAGTTATGATTTCTAATATGCCTCATCTTTGGTTACAAATTTCTGCTATGTGTCAAATGCATATAACTTTTATATCCAATAGAACAGGATTATTTGTTGTATTATTTCAGATATGCTGATATTGACACGTTGATTGTTTCGTCTGTCAAGGGTCTCCTCATAATGCGATGTTCGGTATGTACCATTGCAAACGGAAGAAGCTGTAACTTCAAGGGTGTTATTTAACTTAATATTATGTCTATTATTCCAAAACTCTGAATAACTTCTCACTTTCCGATATTTGAACTTTCCTGAATAGGAGGTCTTGTTTATCAAAACGACATCGTACAAAGGGCAACATTCGAAGAACGCTAAAAACAAACCGTAGAACAAAACTAAGTGAAAATATTCAGTCCTATGGCATGGTAAATATGGCAATCCAGGAGAAAGACAAATCTTAGTACACGGCGATTTAAACCACATGATCCACAGGTCAGATCAATCTCAAATGGATTTTAGTAAAATCAACGAAACTACTAATATATGATAAACTTGTATATAACATAAATGGACCATATACGATATTACCACGCCCTTTAAAAATGATTCCAAATCAAGTGTGTGCAGTTCATAAGGATAACGTTGGGACGCTGAGGATAACGTTCAATGTGGAAGTGTCCAATAAGATGCTATTATAACAGTAAATCTCAACTAACTACATTCTTTCTGTAGTAAACCTCTCGTAATTGGTTTTAATTATAACGACTGAACAATGTAGGCTTTTTTCGGATAAAACAAAGCAATACATTGTGTGATACAGGCACTTTGGTGACTTTGTAGCAGGACTTCATACTGTAAAATAAGACTGTTATTGGCTCATAGATCACACATAATGGCAGACAATAGATGGGTAACACATATATAGCATTTTGTGCTTAGTCGTTAGTGCAACATTTATGTACTTTTTGTGGCCTCATTTCAAGCAATATTCGTCTCATTACGTTAATTAGTAGATACTTTTATATCAACAGCACAATTGATGCGATGGTTCTAGTTATCAATTCGATGTTATCGAACACTGAAAAAATCAACAAAATTCATTATCCAGCATTGTCATCGTGCTGTATTGTTTTGCCGTTATTCTGGATTTTATGGGGTTTTGTAGAGAACACGGTGATCAAAATCCAATAATATGAAGTAGAATGGCCGGTTTATCAAGATTATGAACCCATCGTTATTTTAATTGACTCTTGTGTGGATTTACGACATGATGGTGCTGGATAAGTGACTTACGATGTTTTGTAGATCATCCATATAGCACAGCAAATGACAGGTTAATACAACTAATGGAAAAATGTGATAAGTTACATTGGCTTCAGGTATAAGCTATTGATGGTGAAATATTGCTGTAATGTATACTCTTTAATAGACAAAGTATTAGAAGCTTTTAGAGATAACATGTGCTATGTTTTCTAATAATGATTAATCTGCTTTGATGAATAATTATTTTAAAAACAATTTCCATAGTGGTGTGAATTAATATTATGTCAGGATCTCCATTTATATTGATAGTCCTTAAAGGGCTACGTGATCTTATGTAATTTACGAACACGCATTCATCACTACCCTCAGTATACACTAGAATAACATAAACAGTAAAGAAAACATATACAGTAGACACGAGGTCATATAAAGTATGTAAATGCGTGTTTATAGAATGAGGGTTCTGTTTTGTAAAACATCAATATTTTTGTAAACTCTGATCTGATACAGACAAACCAGCTGATCATGAGAGATGGCATGTCTAGACTATTAATTGCTATTTATTCGACGATGTTTTATTACAATTGTACATTCAATTCAGAATCTTCGTACAATCGATTGTGCCATTTCCGTGATCTTAAGTTTGATCTCGCATATAGCTACAACGGACAAGGGGTACCCCTAGAGGAAAACATTTTAACTATCATATCAATCCACCATCCTTGGTCCAAGGGTATTTCAATTCTTTCCAGAGGCTGCTACAGCAGTGAAGCCCGACCTTGAAGGTCGATATCAATCGTCAAGAGCAGGCACTATTTGCTGGTTGGCTATTCGATTATCTGTGAGACAAGGTCATCCATTCTTGCAAAATAACATTTCTTGTTTGCAAGACTCTATTATGTAAGTTGCAAATATATTCTGAGATCCAACGTTTAACGCAGTTAAATCAAACCATTAAAACTGGTGTTGTTCAACTGAAACAACTACCGACATTCCTTGCATCACAGTTCTGGTCATCAGAGTAAGCCAACACAGTTCAAAAGAAGGTTAAAACACCCACTAATATAACATCTGAAACTATACACCACATAACATTTTGCAGCAGTTACCTATGATCTATGGATCAAAAAATTACCAAAGCATTCTATATCGTAACGGTATTTCAATATGATGCCGCGAAATACCTTTGTTATTAAACAAGTGACAAGTTACTGGTGCAGTATGTGAAAAATACTTCACCAACGGATCTTCTGTGTATTCTCGGATTGCCCCTGTCGATAAAGACGTTTAGAAACGTACAACTTTTTGTTGTGTTGTTACATATCATACTTGTCATAAGTTACGATTAGTTCTACCAGCTAAATACGTTGATAAAAACAACATATACAATCGCATTGCATTGTCGTTTGATGGCGCCTTATGCAAAACATGATAAAGCAATGAGAGAATGAATTGTTGTACATGCATATGATCAAGCCTGTTTTCTGGGAAGATTTTCATTCATTCATTTTCCATCAAATAGAATGTAGTAGAATATACGTGCAAAATCAGGGGTATATTAAATGTACGACAGTTTTCAATAATTCATTATTAGAAGACGACAGGTCCCTAGAAAGGTCTCCCGATAGATCAATTTGGGTAGAAAGAAACACAGTAGCTGACGAGAGTCAAGAGTGAAATGATAACGTTCTTTGAAATATCGTGCACTGAGTTTGTACAAAAAAACATATTAATTGACCCAAAATTGTAAAGAAATATAGTTAAGTTCACTTGAGTTGAAATCAAAATTACTAGCTCTGTTTTCGTAAATTGCTCCTATAATTATGGTGATAACACGCTAAGTTTGTCGTAAAAATTCATCATTGAAATATTTTCATTGAGTTATTTAAAGAGAGTACTTTCACTAAAAGACCAATGCCTTTGGTTAAAACCCACGATGCGTTACAAACAACAAATAGCTGGATAAAAACATGTTAATTTCGTCCGTAAAAGGCGTTCGGGAAAGTTATGAAGCTATTAATTTAGTATGACATGCAGCATATAGAGCCACGTAGAAAGAAAATTGTATGATAAAAGTGATCGTGATTAATTCAGTAAATACAGACATACAGTAGCGCAATCTTGACACAAGGGAATAGAATAGTGTTTTGATGCATATTTATGATATGAGCTTTTGGTCGTAAAGTAATCAAAATCATGTAGGGTCCAAGCACTATTAGTACACGGTTGATGAATTTGATATTAAAACGCAATATCGGTGTCATATATAAGCTAAGCTAGACAGAGCCAATCCCATCAATCTAGTATTACCGCTTATATACTCACTCAAAAGGTACCCTGACGAAATTGATATACAGAGTGACCCAAAAACGTTACTCTCTAGTTTTTGAATAACTCTCAATTCTGAAGACATCTTCATGATTTTTTTGTGTCCAATGTCTGAAACAGTTGTATAGATTCAGAGATATCATACAGGTTTCCATGGAGACATGTTCTGACTCTTAACCACTCAAACATGTAAGTTAGGAAATCTGTCTTTCTTAAAATTTACCTCATAAACAAGTCAATTCCGACTCCAATAATGCCTAAAGTCTTAAAATGATAGGTGCAATATAAGTTCACTATTATCTTCAACAAAGATCCCATCATATTTGAGAAAGTTATTCCAAAATTAGACAGTAACATTTTCTGGCCATCCTGTAGATTAGGCTTTCTCTCAAAGATGCGAATTCAAGCTCTTTATTTAGTGTTTTAAATTTCACAAAGGTAAACTGGATTCTTGCCTTATTCACTTATTTTCAATTCTGATATTGATTTTGAATTTGACGTTTAATGTTTAATCAAAAAGCCTTGAATATATTTAGACAACTTATTAAAGCAAACCATAACAGTTCAAGGTATGTGTGGTCTAAGGTATGTAGCCATCACACTAGCATGTATTGCGTGTCTTAATTACTTTTTCCGCATGTAAAACGAGGGAGAGTTGTCAGATTCATGTTCTATAGTAATGAAGTCAACATACTGATATAGGTAAGTAATGATGTATGGAACCAAATAGAAGATTCGCCTGTGGGCCTCCTATAAATTCATAGGTTTTGTGTTTTGCTGTAATGAGCTAGTCGAGATTGAAAGAATTATCGGGACTGTTTTACGAATCCCATTGTTAAGCTTCAATGGGTTACTGTGGTTATTCATCTTTTGATTATTTCAAACCCAATCCCAAAAGAGTTAGCTTTTGCTATGAGGTAATTCTTAGAATCCAAGCCATCCATCAAAGTGACAGTTGCATTGTTTTCTTGCATGCTGCCCATATAGGCCACTCTTAATAAGGCAGTCGCCTATTACTGCAATTTCGAACGTGACATAAGTATGGCCTGAGAAAATAGTCTTAAAATAATCAAAGCTGCATCATGCAAAATCACAATATCAGATTTCAAATAAATAAATGCCGCAACAATCATTGAAATGGTGATTGGTGTTGAAAAATTAAGCAGGGCTTAATGTGTTGATAAACGGCGTATGACTGATGCTGCGAAATTGGCTTATGGCTGCTGATGAAATTTGGGCGTATGACTGATATCGAAAAATTAGCGTATGACTGACGACGGGCGTATTACTGATGTTGAAAAAATTGGCTTACGACTGGTGTTGAGAAATTGGCTTGTATCTAATGTTGAAAAATGGGCGCATAACTGATATCAAGAAATTGGTGTATGAATGATGTTGCAAAATTGTCCTTGCAACATTGGGTACTTGTAACTGACCTGTTGATAAACGAGCGAATGAATGATATAAAAAAATTAGCGTATGACTGATGTTCAAACATTGGCGTATGGATTTTCCAAATGGGCGTGTAATGAAATGAAATAATGGCTGTGTCATTTCACCCGATTAGGTCTACGATGCAAGAAGATCATGAATTCAATTGAACCGAGCGAAATTAAAAATGAAACTAAAACCACGTCGCGAAACTAGATATTTGGAGTGTTATTTTCCCAAGCTTAACAAAGACAAAACTCGATGGTAATAGTTTTCAATAGATATACATCATGATATGATGAAAACGTACTTTCGTAAACGACCGAGTCTTGCAACAACGAAACAAGAGAACTGAAGCAATCATGTAAATATTGTAAAGCTAATATTGCAACCATATTGTCTAATAGACACATGCTGCAACTTAAAATGACAACATTTTTAGGATAATGTGGGGACTTATTATTCCAACTCGTTCTACCATTGCCATACGTTTGAAAGATTGAAGCAATTTCACTAAGTATAAGTCATATTTTCAATTCTTAATCCCATAACACGTATTATTGTAATTAGACATGCTCACAATAATATTTCAATTTCTACTTGTGATTCAACATTGTAATATTATAGATTCAAAAATAATATAACATTGTAGCTGGGTGTTGAACGTCGGAATTGTATAATTAATTTATAGCAACAGAGCTGATAATAGGAAATGAAAAAAGTACTTTGAAGTATGATAGAATCTCTTCATGCCACCGTGTAATAAAAATACCTTTGTAATTCCTGAACAAAACCTTGTCATAGAACAGACAATGTATCTCGTACATCGCAATATACAAGAGAACTACAAGGATGTATCAAGGGATTATTGCTATGTAACATGCCACAGGTGTATGAAAGGTTATTACTGCGGGAAGATATGCATCATAGAGGCATCATATTGCAAAAATGCATCTGATGATGCAGATAACATTCACCTGAACAAGTCATGCCATTACACTATTTTTAAGATTTCGCGTCTATGTACGAGAGAGATTCATCCGCCAAGTCATGCCATTACACTATTTTTAAGATTTCGCGTCTATGTACGAGAGAGATGCATCCGCCAAGTCATGCCATTGCACTATTTTTAAGATTCCGCGTCTATGTACGAGAGAGATGCATCCGCCAAGTCATGCCATTGCACTATTTTTAAGATTTCGCGTCTATGTACGAGAGAGATTCATCCGCCAAGTCATGCCATTACACTATTTTTAAGATTTCGCGTCTATGCCCGAGAGAGATTCATCCGCCAAGTCATGCCATTACACTATTTTTAAGATCTCGCGTCTATGTACGAGAGTGATTCATCCGCCAAGTCATGCTCTTGCACTATTTTTAAGATTTCGCGTCTATGTACGAGAGAGATTCATCAGCCAAGTCATGCCATTGCACTATTTTAAAGATTTCGCGTCTATGTACGAGAAAGATTCATCCGCCAAGTCATGCCATTGCACTATTTTTAAGATCTCGCGTCTATGTACGAGAGCGATTCATCCGCCGAGTCATGCCATTGCACTATTTTTAAGATTTCGCGTCTATGTACGAGAGAGATTCATCCGCCAAGTCATGCCATTACACTATTTTTAAGATCTCGCGTCTATGCCCGAGAGAGATTCATCCGCCAAGTCATGCCATTGCACTATTTTTAAGATTTCGCGTCTATGTACGAGAGAGATTCATCCGCCAAGTCATGCCATTGCACTATTTTAAGATTTCGCGTCTTTGTACGAGAGAGATTCATCAGCCAAGTCATGCCATTGCAGTTTTTTAAGATTTCGCGTCTATGTACGAGAGAGATTCATCCGCCAAGTCATGCCGTTGCACTATTTTTAAGATTTCACGTCTATGTACGAGAGAGATTCATCCGCCAAGGCATGCCATTGCACTATTTTTAAGATTTCGCGTCTTTGTACGAGAGAGATTCATCCGCCAAGTCATACAATTGCACTATTTTTAAGATTTCACGTCTATGTACGAGAGAGATTCATCCGCCAAGTCATGCCATTGCACTATTTTTAAGATTTCGCGTCTTTGTACGAGAGAGATTCATCCGCCAAGTCATGCCATTGCACTATTTTAAGATTTCGCGTCTTTGTACGAGAGAGATTCATCCGCCAAGTCATGCCATTGCACTATTTTAAGATTTCGCGTCTTTGTACGAGAGAGATTCAACCGCCATTGTTGTTCTGCTAGGTATGGGCCCCGGAGAAGGCATCAAGGCTTGTTCATAAAACTTATGCCATCGCTTCATATAATACTCAAAAATAAGGTTTTAATATAAATGATTATGAGGATATATTCATAAACTTTCAGTTTTGAAAAGTGAATTGAGGGATGTTAGTAAGGTTGTTCCCGGAGGTGTTTCCCCCTCAGTACATGAGATTACTGAAACAGGAAACTCAAAGTGAAAAATGAAAACCCAGCGGCATCCTAATTAGATTTCTTTGTCTGTCGATGGAATTATAATATGTCGCTGTTCCCGAGATTCATACTTGATATTGCTCAATTAACTGTTTCTTCATTACTTGTTCACTAGCACTACAACGGATAATTGTTCTTGGGGTAATCAAATATGCATCCCATCAAACCATCAAAGCCCTATAAACAATTTGTAAGTTTACCTGGATTTGTTTGCGGGTTTTCGCTAAATTGTATGATGTACGACTCATTACATGATATCCTGAAAGGTGGACAAATTGATGAATCATTAGGCGGGGATAATATCTGCATCAAGAGCTCTGATTCTGTAGACAGAGCAGGTACTCAATATTTCTTGCACCTTGATATTCGATGCAACATGTCAGATCTTTTCCTAATTATTCTACGTTGACCCCAGATTTTGCCCCTGGCTTTGTTGGGGTTAATGCTAAGTGGAAATGTGCCATTACTCAGAAATGGAGCTAAACAGATTTTGCCAAATAACCCTATCTTTGGGAATAATTTCATTAGTTTTCCAGTGATTTTTATCAGATTATTTGACCGCTATGGGCTATACTCACGAATGCCATTTACATTTGCCTGTTCGGGATCCATATAAAGACTAGATTGGTGTATGTTTCCGTTGTTTTCATTAGGCAGACAGCAGCTGAACAACATTGCGATAAATGGAGAATTTATTGTTTATTTCTTCGGTCAAACTTTTAATATTGAATTTCCAGAAACTAGAATCTAAGGTGTCGTATGTTTTGATATAATATGACTGCTGGGAGTAATTTGGCCGGAAAATATCCAGCTCGACATGAGGTCATCGTGAACTTTGTTCTCACCCTTGTGTTTTGACGGTGTTCGAGGCTCGGGATACTTGTTTATTTTACGAAAAAGAATCCCTATCAATTAGTATCGAAAGAGATATTTAAACCTCTCCTACCAGCGTCTCTATATTTGTTTTACTCGATAGAAGGAGTAGGATCACAAAGTATGTTTTAAATGAAGTGGAAGGGTCTATATGTACTGTTGAAGTTGCTAGAATAACTCTAAGCTTTTGAAGTATTTGGCAAAACAGAGATTGTAGATTTGCTGAATGATAAAAAGAATCGGTTGCCAGTCCACCATGGTGTCTCAAACGCCATGTTGATAAGTCGTTCAAGGAGGATTGGCTCCCAGAGTGCACCACCGATATTCTGTCCCATATATGGGTATGTCGTAATACAAAATTCGAATTCAAACAGCCGCCATTTTGTTCACTTCAACATTTAAATCGTGAATTTTGGTCTTATTTCCAAACGAAAAATTCCAAAACTCACAAGAAATGATCGAGATATTGGTTCGAATCTTTTGAACTGTTTATTTTGAATTTATAGTCGGTTTTAATTTCAGAAAATAACGACATTTCGACGTTTTCATTGTTGGAAAATATCGAGTTTCGATCCTGGGAGCCAATCCTCCTTGTAAGTCGTTTGAAAAATAACACTTTTGTTGATTTTTATTGAGATATTTCTATTTATTTTGAAATATCTATTCACTCGACTCGGTCGTCTATTGTAAATGTTAAAGATATATCAAGATTTCAAAATGAGTTTCGAACAACTGAAACACTGTGAATCCAACCTCCGATCACAGGGCTTCAAAATCCAGAATATATTCTTTCTTTTTACCCCCTGCTATAAGCAGTTAGCATTTCCCCGATTAAGAACTCGCAATCTGATTGGCTGTCGCAACACTGCGACAGAAATCATGTATAAGTCATTGCGCATAATTAGGTCACGTGATTCAGTTTAATCGGGCGCTTCCAAATTGGTTATAGCAGGGGGAAGAAGGAGGTACGGATTCTGGATACCTGCTTAGGAGGATGTGTGAATCAAGATGATAAATAAATTGATCGAGCTACAGAAGAAGATTGTAAGAACATTTGAGAGAATAATGTGAATAGAGATATAGAAAGAGAAATAGTAATTGTTTCTGAATGATCGGAAAACGATACGGTTCATCAGTCGAATGGCCGGCTAGAGAATACTACGAGGCCCATTAGCTTGATACCATCATCGTGTAGCATCCTCTAATACAGCCCAAAGTGACCTTAAAACTTATCTTACGTGAAATTAAGAGGGGAATTCAAAATGGACTGGGATTTAGAAACGAGGATCTTGGGAATCCATGCATCATTCTGGTGGACTTTGTTGGATCAAGTACTCTCTTCTTATGGCTAAAAATGTCAGTGTTTAAACAACAGCACTAGCCGTCGGTGTACGCGTTTGGATTAACTGCATTTTAAGATTAATAAGGCTTTTATAATTTCCCTCGTGGGATATCATTGTCCAGATTCGAGAAAGTGGAATCTGAAGAAAGTCACACCGATGCACAAGGGGACATAGGAGATGCAATTTGCATCGTTGTTTTCTGTCATAAATCTCAATTATCCCAAATTAAAGCTTGGTTTTTATCTCATTAATGAGTTAATCCCATTTGAGCTTCTGAGGAAACTATGAAAAATCTATATGATCTTTGAGAGGTTCAGCCATCCCATTAATCCAAATTCCACCTGCATTTTGTTGAACTCAAAGCTTTCATTTATTAGTGTCATTTCAAACATAAACTATCGACTCACTAGAGGGATGGAAGGTTGCCATTGGGATAAAAAAGCAGAATCCCTCCATCAAATAGAGGATAAAATCTGAGTCTGTATTAATCATGATTACATGAGAGTCAGATATGCTTGAAATATGGCCGGATGATATGCGTGCTGTGTACATAATGCTGATACCAAGCAATATTGGTGGTGTCTCTTCTATGAAGACGAGAGATACGACTGAGACGATAAATGTCGATGAGTCAGTCATTCCATAAGCCGAGGCTATCAATCTCTGATTAGCACCAGCAAAATTTCACCCATACAAATTGACAGTGTCGCATATAACAGGCTAAGATTTCGAAGGAATTCGCGATTCACACCATATACAGCTCTTAACTGTTAATTTCAGGAAAATGCAATCACGTGCACACGTTTGGAAGCAATATTGTCTATTTTTCTTTAAGATGTGTCTCTAGTGAACGATTTCCATGCAAATGAAACGGTTATGTTTGATTGTTTGTCAAGCAACGAAAATAAACCTTCGCCAGTCATGGAACTCGATCATCTTATGAATAATTGAATCACAATATTTGAATAGCAATAATCAGAGAAATCTTGATTTTTACTTTTATAAGTTTGCTTCTATAAGGTTCTTCATTGTTGTTGGTTTACAGCCAAGCAACCTAATTGAGAAATCAAAGAGCTAAATCTAATTTACCTCATTAACCCATCAAATATTGGCTGTGTATTGGCCACAAACCCCCTTTCCTGAGGCAACCAGTGATGGTAGGGGGTGTCGATTAAGTCATGATATTGGATGTACAGTATGTACATAATGTGTTCTTTGAAAGTAAAAATAACTATGATTGGTATATACAGTAAACCTTTCTCTTTCGTGAACATCTGTCTCAGTAAACACCTCTCTTTCGTGAACACCCTTCCTCCGCACGACATACTCTATTGAATTCCGCATAAATTAATAAATAACCCTCTCTGTGAAAACACCTCCCAACAATGGACGTTTTTTCTCGGCAAAAAGTGTTCAATATACACAGGTTTTACTGTACTCACCTCTGACTTCGAGCTACCCTGAGGCCCGGGGAGAAATAGTAATCAGGTGAAACCCAAACGCTGGCATTGGGTAGATTATGGAACATTGGACAATAGTACTACAAGACCTCTTGCCCTTTTAGTTTGCTGTATACAGGTATAGAATGAATATAAAGATGTGTAGGTATTGAGATGATCTGCACCCATAGGCCATATGCATATTCAGGTAAACTAATCTTACAAATAACTTATTTGAATGTTACTTTAGAAATATCATGGTCAATATGGTTATCATTCCGCTGGACACGATTGTCACCAGCTGACAAAACAGTACCCAGTGATTCAAAAACAGGATGCTCTAATCACAACTTGTCAGTAGCTACACCATATATCGCTTCCATGTTAATTAACATTTTGTCAAAATCGTTAGCACTGTGGTATAAGATGTGTGCTGTTTCAATCTGTGATCGATAATTTGTATTTATTTATTGATTTTTCGGTTATTATGATTTATCTATTTAAAAACCTTGAAAGTATTAAGCAAGTGAATAACAAATGAAAGTATCTATCGGATATAACATGATTCAATATCATTCCTCGTCATTGTATAAACCTTGGGAATTTTTCTACTTGAACAATCTGTCTATTGAAAAAAGTACAAACATGGTTTAAAATATTTGATGTGGTAAGAATGTCTAAGAATTAACAATGTAGAGGCTTAAACAGCTAATAACGTCTACTTAAATTGCAGTTAACATCTTCGTCCATGTTGAAAATAAATTAAATATATAAATCTTCCGGAGTTCTCAATCCATTAATCCCCGGTTATTGTCATGCAAAGGAGTCATTGAAATGATGCAATGAGTTTTCAATGCACTGGACGATATCAATCAGTAGAAATAATAATCAATTAACTACTTTGTTTAGTTTTACAAGACTGGTATTCCAAGCATTTCCATAGATGAATGACATATGCCAAGTTTACAATGACAAGAACAACCAATAACTATTACTGGAAATTTGCATAAATGTAAATGATGCAGGCGAAACCAAAAAACGTGGCAACTTTATTCCTGTGAACGTGTACACCCAAGGCATGGAGCCCGGTATTAACTAAGTGCATTTTCCCGTACCCTTTGCATTCGTTCGACTTTGCTTCTCAAAAGAGAGCTTCGTTTATAACTAGACTCTGGGCGCAGGGTAATTTTCCTGTGTAGCAGTTAGACGATCCTCTCTTCAAGCATCAAAGTCATATGATTGGAAAGGGTATTTGTGTGTGTCGGTGAAGCGCTCTTTTAAACGAACAAAATCAAACTGTTGAATGAGGTAAATATGGTAAAACGTGTATAATTCAGAAATGTTCGATTGATGGTAACAGTTATTCATCGAATACGACATTAATTCATTATTAAGCCTCGCAATACAGTTCCATGCATGATTAGTTTATCTAAAAAATAACTAATAACCTAATCGACTAGTTTTTTATGAACATGTGCGATATGAATCAGGTTTGTATTTTCCATGTCATGCATAACCTGAATTAATCTTCTGACATAATATGATTATGTTTTCCAGGGTATTACCATTTATCAAGAGAATACTGGCGCATTTCAAACGTTTGACTTACATAATTTCAATTAGACACGTGTTTGTAGCTGAGTAAGACGTAAATATCTTGAATCTTCTACATAAAGATACTCCTTCCCTGTAAATTAATATTTATTGACATAGTGTAATCAGTGCTGAATATGCATGCAATTAACGAACGTAAACATTTGTCAACATTGCCTTGAAAAGATCGTTCGGTTAGTATTTGAAGAATCTAGCAGACCACCTAGATATTTTGACGTCCCATCAATAGAGACAAATATAGTTTAAAATATTCAAAGAGAACAATCAAAATGAAACCATCAGTGACCAGATTTTGGAATAAGTATCAATAGCTGATGTGAGATCTGCAAATAGATAAAAATGGTGAATGATTGATGGCGTCCAAGTTGATGGACTCCATTCAAAACACCTTCACTGCCCCATCAACCTGACAAAATGGAAAACAGATATTAATCCGTTACTATGGCAACCCACATGAATGTGATACGAGCAATAAAATTCTAAATTATTGCCTCGCAGAAATGAAGAATTTGAGAAAACGTATTGATATAGCATCAAGATTAATTCGTTGTAATGCCTAATGGGTTTTACGTATGATGGTAAAAAAATTAATAGTTTCTGAGTCACAGGGTGATTAGAGATGAGACGCTATTGTCACCGTGCTATAATACGTGATGACAGTGCCGAGAAAGGACAATTGTCTCGGAGCCAGTATTATTTTAGCATGCCTTAAATCACTTCGTCTTGTTTGTTATGTCTCTTCTTAATCTGAGAAACGACAATGATGTAGAGTAATTAACAAAAAAGATCAAATCTTATAAAGGACGTCAAAAAGGTATTCCATCAATTCGGTCTCATTAGCAATATTGGCAACGAGTGACATCATTAATCAGCGTTAGATCTTATATATCAGGGATTACAAATTCACCAGGTAGCTTTTATGTCTTATTAGGGTGGAGTGACACAAAGTATTACCGGTCTGAATTAATAAAAACGCTAAAGACAAAATCAACACAAAGTGCCTTTTCATTAGTGGCATCATGGGCTTTCTAAAAACCTCATGTCATCCGACACTGCACGCTGCACGAAGCATATAGTTGATGTATGGGTTTCTAATATCTATTCGATCATATTTCCGATATGCTCATAAGTAAAAAAAATACCGACTTGGGCAAGGCTAATAGATAACAGAAACGTCACAAAGTATCAAACCCACAAAAGAACTATCAAGAAGTTCTTATAACTATCGATTAGTAATGATTTCTAGTTATTTTCAGCCAGTATTTCATCAAAGAATCAAGGTGATGTATGTATCATTATAGACACTACCTCGAGTCTCAGAGGCCAGAAGTGAACTGTTAGAAAGGGTAGTTACACGCCCACCCATACTTGTTCGGAAATGTCCATGTGTGATATAGGTTGAGACAATATGTGGACGTGTAGTTCCTATATAATTTGCTAACAATAAGATCAAACATCAGAACGTGCCTTGTGGTACCTAACCATTCTTCTGACAAATCTCGCAAATTACATCAAACGCTGTGCAGTATTTATTAAAATCAAACTATTGATTCGTCGGTACACATTGCCCAACAAGATTATAAACATGTTGATAGAGCGTTCAAATATTTCCAGCGTTGGGTAATCATACAAAGTCACTCAGTCTTACCATGCAAGATTGGTCTTTGATCCAGTTAATTCGAGTTTAGAGGTATTTCAAAAGATATTAGTATTATTATATCATTTTGGTCAAATGAAACAATGTATGAGGAAATAAGAGAAACCCGACACCTTTATCTACTTAGAATTCCATTTCATCAGATTAGCTGTAATAGAAGGTGCCAAAGAATGAAAGATCGTGACTTCTTTAATCGAATCAGAGCATTCGAGAAGGGTTCTTAGGATGCTGTAGTTCGTATTCATCTTCTCGTTCATGTGCTTAGTCATAGGAATAATTAGGATTAATTTGGCGATGAATTTAATTAAAGTCAACATTCTGAATCTCTTCTTTCAATACAACAATCGTGGCTAATCCAAATGTGTGGTTATACCAGAAATTATGAGCACTGGGGATAGAGGAGATCAGCCGTTATTGATATGTTTGGCCTGTTAGCATCTGCACGTCTTAGACAACTCTGTAAATTTCTGATTCTATTGGAAATGCGATTCTGTTATTGCTCTTAGTGCAACCTTTTACATGTTGGAATATTAATTAACTGCCTTTGTCGTATTTTGTAGCATATGCGTGTAGCATTATCTGTCATAGCAAGTTCAGTTGAATCATTAAAACATCTTGCAAAATGTATATTATGTCCAGTTTATGAATGTCCAGGCGCTATCATAAGCCGTCGAGATGTCTAAGAGACATTATCTTTTCATTTTCTTTTATTCATTTGTTACATTCGCAAGTAACAGAAGGCAACGCATTTATCAATTTTCTCACGATTTAGAAATAAAAATATATTATGTGAAAATTATAATATTCTTGAAATCTGCGACAGGTATTGTGTTTGCATATTTGTAGTAATTTAAAGTTTCTTGACACAAAAATAGAAATGTCAATCTAAATGAGTGACATGAATAAACATTCTATCCGTTTAAGGCAAAATGAGGGATCAACATGAGATAGAATTCTGGCAGGTGTCGTGTTTTCGTATCCCATAATACATTTCACAAATGTAACCACTTTGTTCGAATATTATTCAAATTCAATGAGTTCAAATAATTAGACAAACTGTTCAAATATGGTTTTCATGAATTAAAGAAATTGCTTTATATTAGTTACTTTGATGCCAAGTGTCTGTCATATTAATTGACAGTTGTAACATATTTCAGTTTCACTTGTTTACTTCATACATTTACTCTATTCAGCGGGAACAATTCATGAATCCCAGGGATTTCAGTTTTGTCACCAAGGGCATGATAAGGATGTAGAAGTAAAGGTTCAATTGAAATTGATTTGAAAATTTTGTAAGATTTTGACGAGGCAAGTCGCCTGTCTCATGCTTGACTACGTCCGTGGTTACGTTAAGATCCATTCAGCTCAGCCCACATTGAATCTATAGAAGAGGAGTTATCCTTGGTCTATAGGTCCCCAGAGTCTTCGCATTATTTAGAAATACCTATCTAGATTGAATAATTACAGCGGAATGGGTTGAAATACTTTGGATGGACAGGTAGAATCATTGAGGGATGAATGAAATATCAATAACGTAATTGACATTTCCAATTTTTACTCTAGGGGCGGGGAGGAAAATTCTCAATAAATGGTGTATAGTTGGTTTGGCAGCATTTTCTGTTAGGGGAGAGTCTTGGATGAAACTTCCACCTAGGTGATAGCTTCACAGAGTGGTAGGAAGTTCTTTTTTTGAGGAGTTAGCCCCCCACCCCCCAAAAACACCCCACCCTGGGGAAAAAATTGTTCACACTAAATAACCTTAGATATTTTGATGTTTGTAAGTGACATACATAGATATTATATATATGAATCACTTGCAGTATAATTGATGCTGATAACTCCTAAAGAATTTGAAAATTAGTACAAAGTATGTACCCTAGGGGGCAAATTCGTGACTCATTTTCTTACTATTTTGATTCTAACTTTTCAATTAGACACTGTAAGAGGTTGGAAAAATTCATGTGAAGTGCCCAATAGCAGGGTTAGTAACCCTGAAAGATGCAAAGCCATGGAAGAGGTAGGAGCTGAGAAAAAAATTGTTGATTTTTCGAAAAATTTGACATTTTTGACAGCTGGATTTTGTGTATGACTATAGATGACCATTATAATTTCTAGATCCATCCCTCTATAATGATATTTATGGTTTTATAGTGTGAAACTAAGATGTAAAACATAATTTAGATGGGTTTTAAGGAAGTTAAAGGTTTTAAACAAGTCCAAAATTTGAAAAATTGAAAATATAAGGTTTCAAATTTACGAATTCCAGGTATAGCCATGGCTGACCCCTATAGTTTCTAGATCCATCCCTCTATGATGATATTTATGGTTTTATAGTGTGGAACTAAGATGTAAAACATAATTTAGATGGGTTTTAAGGAAGTTAAAGGTTTTAAACATGTCCAAAATTTGAAAAATTGTAAATATAAGGTTTCAAATTTACGACTTCCAGTTATAACCATGGCTGACCCCTATAGGTTCTAGATCCATCCCTCTATGATGATATTTATGGTTTTATAGTGTGGAACTAAGATGTAAAACATAATTTAGATGGGTTTTAAGGAAGTTAAAGGTTTTAAACAAGTCCAAAATTTGAAAAATTGTAAATATAAGGTTTCAAATTTACGAATTCCAGGTATAACCATGGCTGACTCCTATAGGTTCTAGATCCATCCCTCTATGATGATATTTATGGTTTTATAGTGTGGAACTAAGATGTAAAACATAGTTAAGATGGGTTTTAAGGAAGTTAAAGGTTTAAAACAAGTCCAAAATTTGAAAAATTGTAAATATAAGGTTTCAAATTTACGAATTCCAGGTATAGCCATGGCTGACCCCTATAGTTTCTAAATCCATCCCTCTTTGGTGATATTTATGGTTTTGTAGTATGGAACTAAAGATGTAGAACATAATTTAGATGGGTTTTAAGGAAGTTAAAAAGATTTTAAACAAGTCCAAAATCATCCATACCTCTATGATGAAACATATATTTTTAGAGTGTGAAACTAAGAAGTAAAACATACTGAAGATGAATTTTAAGGAAGTTTAAGAATGTTTGAAAAATTGAGAAATATAAGGTCTCAAAGGAGCACGGAAAGTATCGCAACATATTTCAGACAGTCATATGTTAGATTTTGTCTGTTTCCTGAGGATTTAAGCAGGTGCATATGATAGGCCATTGCATTACCTACTGGAAAAGAACTCTTAGAGATGATAAAATAGTTTGGACTTTGAGACAGCGAAGGTGCAAACAATCCACCCACGTGTTTTTTCGGAAATGTTGTCCTGATTTTCAAGCCCTTTTACCCCTGCTTTTTCAATTTTTGTTGCATCAATATGTTGCGTTTTGAGACATAGTTAACCCATAAAAAGGAATAATAAATTTCTTTTAGATAAAGTAGAAAACAATATTTTCCTGTTATTTTCCCATAGGGAAAAACTCATGTGCTCCATTACTTTCAGCTTAATTTTGGTCACCCATATTTGATATCTTTTAAACCCCTGATGGAATGCATTATTTCTATAAAGGGGTTAACTGTGTGTCAAAACACAACATATTGATGCATGTGGGTGGGTTGTTTATCATCTCTATGAGTGCTTTTCCTGGAGGAAATGCACTGGCCTAACATATGCACCTCTTCAAATCCTCAGAAAATAGCAAAAATCCAACATGTGACTGTCCTAAATCTGGTGCGATACTTTCAGTCCTCCTTTACGATTTCAGGTGTTGCCTTGGATGTGTCTCTTTTTGAATATATGACTTTTTAGCTTAGAAATTAGATGTTGAAAATATTGTGGTCAGGTTTGATCCATGTTACAAGTATTGTTAAAAGAAAAATCATTAGAGTTGAGGACCTTACCCTAGAGTTCCTAAGGGGGTGAGAGGTTGATAAATCCCCCCCCCCCCCCCTAAAGTGTAACTGCTCTTAGGGATATCGTATACAGTGTAGTAATTGATTGATTAAATGGATTATAACTAATTAATTATTATTTGATGATATTTATTATGTGATATAGCATTTTTACTTTTTCACATCAAAATGTTCGATGTAATGTTCTACATTGTCAAAATACATAAAGACATGGTTAATTAAAAGAAACATGATTTCTCTATATTTTGTTATGCCCATACTGTTATTAAGCAATGATCATCTCCTAATACAAAATATTATTATAAATTATCAAATTATAATCACTGTCATCAGGCAACAGTAATTATTTGGGAAAATAAGGATTATAAGGATCATACCCCGCTGGGCCTAGAAACTCCCGTTAGTGCAATGAGATTAGGAACTCCAGGATAAAAGGGTCTTGTCACACTAAAATCTTCATGTAGATCAAAAAGTATATGGTGATATATATGATCAATATGTTTCAAACAAACAGACATTGTATAAAATGTTTACATACTGACTTTGCAGATGACATTTTCTAGCAGTAGAAGAATTTTTAAATGATAGTCATAAAATTAGAAAATCAGTGTCATTTGATGCAAATTACTGCAGTCCCACATGTTCTCCTGCTGAATGTAAAACAGAGTGAATAAGTTTAAAATCAGCCTCTTCAAGAGTGGAATTTAACAGGGGATTTCAGTTATCATTTTCACAGATATTTGAGTTCTCTCCAATAGTTCCACTTAAAACAACCTTGACATTTGGCACACTTTTTAATAGAATGCTGCTTTATTGAATTTCTTTGTAATCTTTGAAAATTTGTTTTATATGACTTGGCCTAAGGGTATTCATATTTTTAGATAATGGTGTAATTTCTTCTTTGAATTAAAGTTCAGTAGGGGAAGCATCCATTCTTCGCATTCTTTCAGAATCCTTTACTGATGGAGTCTAATATGAAATCTATTCTTTGGGCTCCTTTACTAGATTTGATGGAGTAGTCAAATACAGTATAGCTTTCCAAAACTCTCCAAATTTCAACATATAAGTTAATCTTAATTTTCCTTTTGTCATAGCCATTGCATCGATCACGAAAGTTTTATCAATTTGTGGTATGGTTTCATCGATCTCCATTTCAAACCCCTTTTTAAGTTCTGATTTTACAGATAAGATAGATGATCATTGTCAAACGAACTGTTTGTATCCATATAAGATCATAGTTTATTCAATACTCCATATAACTGCATTCCAATTTACTACTCTCATAAACCCAAGGTCAATTTTAGATTCTAGAGAAAGTAATTAAACCAATAAGCTGATCAATAACATTGACTAAAAATCTATAAATAGGATCATAGGGAATAGCATGCCAAGTGCTTGTATTTGAATTTATGTGGATTACTCATTTGGTAGACACCTTTATCAAATCTTAGTGTTGTTGATTTTCAAGTTGTACAAGCAAAGTGCCATGGATGCTTTCTTTTCATGACATAGTATTAACATTCTGGTAAAAATTATCAAATGCACCTAGTACAGTAGTTCTAGTTCATCATCTTGTATAAATGATATATTATCAGTGAAACCTGTATATCCCAACATCTGACTATTGTGAATACCTACCAATCATCCCAACACCTGACTAATCTGAACACCAACCAATCTGAACACTTTTCCCAGTCCAATTTTCCCTCCCATTGACTCCTATGTTTAAAAATTGAAATCTGAATACCTCTTACTTCGAACAGTGAACACTCATATTTGAAAAATTAACCTGTCTAACTTGAACTCTTTTTTACCAAATATCACATATTTCTTACAAAATTGCACAAATATTGTCAGTTTAACACTGAATTGTTTTGATATCAAAACTTTTGAATTGGATTTTGGAATGCTATTAAGCTTTTTATGTGGTCAGTATTATTAATATTTTTCATTGAGAATGCATTCATATTTCTTCAAAATCCAGAACTTGTATTGTAGATGTAAAAACCTCAAAATTCAAACACTCCTAATTAGAATGCTTTTAGTTGGTCCAAATACCGGTTGCATTCAGATTAGAGAGATTTTACTGTAGTTCACGACTTTTCACTCCATCTATATGCAGCAGACTAACTGCTGCAACAGGTATATATTCTACACCTGGTCTCTAAGCTATGATATCATAGTTGATACTATTATGCTCATAACCTTCAATTATCAGGGCTCATTCAAGGCTGTACCTGAATAATGTGAATTTGAGACCAATTTTGAGATCAATTTTTCAAATTTTGCACTCGTTTAAAACCTTTCATCCCTGAGGTATAGATGTAAAAACCATAAGGGTCATCTTTGGCTATACCTGAAATTCATAAATTTTGAAACCTAACATTTACAATTTTTCAAATTTCTGACTTGTTTAAAACCTTAAACTTCCTTAAAATTCATTTTGGATATGTTTAATCTTAGTCCCACACTCTAAAACTGTATATTTAATCATAGAGGTATGGATGTAAAAACCATAAGGGTCAACCGTGGCTATACCTGAAATTCGTAAATTTAAAACCTTATATTCACAATTTTTCAAATTTTGGACTTGTTTAAAACCTTAAACTTTCTTAAAACCCATCTAAATTGTGTTTTACATATTAGTTCCACATGGCAAAACCATAAATATCATCATAGAGGGATGGATCTAGAAACTATAGGGGTCAGCCATGGCTATACCTGGAATATGTAAATTTGAAACCTTATATTTACAATTTTTCAAATTTTGGACTTGTTTAAAACCTTAAACTTCCTTAAAACCCATCTAAATTATGTTTTACATCGTAGTTTCACACTATAAAACCATAAATATCATTATAGAGGGATGGATCTAGAAACTATAGGGGTCAGTTATAGTCATACACAAAATCCAACTGTCAAAAATGTCAAAAACTTTTTCGAAAAATCAACAATTTTTTTCTCAGCTCCTACCTTTTCAATGGTTTTGCATCTTTCAGGTTTACTAACCCTGCTATTGGGCACTTCCCATGAATTTTTTCAACCTCTTACAGTGTCTAATTGAAAAGTTAGGATCAAAATAGTAAGAAAATGAGTCACGAATTTGCCCCCTGGGGTACACACTTTGTACTAATATTCAATTTCCTTAGGAGCAATCAGCATCAATTATACTGCAAATGATTCATATATATAATATCTATGTATGTCACTTACAAACATCAAAATATCTAAGGTTATTTACTGTGAACAATTTTTTTCCCCAGGGTGGGGTGTTTTTGGGGGGTGGGGGGCTAACTCCTCAAAAAAAAGAACTTCCTACCACTCTGTGAAGCTATCACCTAGGTGGAAGTTTCATCCAAGACTCTCCCCTAACCGAAAATACTGCCAAACCAACTATACACCATTTATTGAGAATTTTCCTCCTCGCCCCTTGAGTATTTTAGAATCCATTTGTGAATGACATAATACAGAAACGTAAGCTCCTCGGTAATAAGACTCATGAGATTTCAAGAAATGCACAAATAAAAATGAACAAGTTCAATCTTCAGATTTGGGCTAATGTCGAGTTAGTTGACTGCTGCATCCCCCGAGCATATAATTCCTCCGGACATCATAAACTCCGTTCCTTCCATCTTCCAGGAACAGTTAATGATGACTGGAGTCCTACGTTCGGACTTCGAAGTATGAACTATTGAATCTCAAATATACATTACATATTGTAGATATTTGCGAATTGGATGTTTAGACATCACATGAATTTGGAAATTTGGAGGCTTTAGACCAACCATACCATGGAATCATTTCCCGGATTTGAATATAGCTGCGACAACGAGCAAGACAATAGAGGAGGAACATGCAGCTCAAATCAAATGCAAATCAAGTGCCCACTCAAGTGGAATTAAAGATAAATATTATGGTAACATAATTATGTAGCCTATTGTCAAATACCATGCTAAGTTAGATGCTATTACGACTGAATGGCAAATTATACCAGAGCAACAGTCTATCGAATCATCGTAACCATTGATCATCATTGCATGAGTCTATTAACCCATTGTTGCTTCCAAGCAGAGCCGATTGCGATTGAGATTACATAATCCGATTATTGTGCCGCAATTAAAGGGAATAACTCCATAACACAATCAATTAATCCCTTGGCTATTTTCAGTATTGTAAATGTCATTATTGTAGTGACTTAACTGAGTAAGTACACATTACTTGCACATATGGTCAGGGATTGTTTCTCGAGAAAGGGTTATTTCCCGGGGGACTATAGCCATTGTTAAGATCGGACAATATATTACTCCTCGGGGATTGGGTCTTATTAATTGAGAAATAAACAGAGCTATATATTTACATTAATGGTGGTTTGTGATGGGACAATAAATGAGAAATATATCGTTTCAATTGACCATTGAAAATGTTTCTAAACATTCACGATCTGTCAATATGCTGACATACTTAGATCATTATACTTTGAAAAAGAAAACAGATTTATACTTTTAGAATACAACGAACAAAAAGCGTATTTGTTCATTTTTGTATAGTTACAATAACGTAAACCCTAGGACAAATACTACTCTAGGAGTAACGTGAATTTACCTTTAAGCTTCAACATGGGCTGATAGAAATATAACAAAAATTAATTATATTTGAAGAAAGCAAATATTGTAGTGCTACGTATACACGATTGTTCAGTTTACTCAAATTGTGTTTTGACAAAATAGATTTTCCATTCAAAATATCAACATAAGCTTGAATAGTCGACTATATTGAAGTAAAAAACTTTTTAAAGGCTTATCAAAACATAACTGATACTTAAAATATTTACTCTTATGCTGGTTCACCACAAGGTAATAAATCAAAATATGGCAATTTTCTCGTTTGATGCCACAATAATATATCAGGTAATAGAAAGACAAGGAGACAATTATCGAGCCACCACCGTCCTACAGTAGTCGCTGAAGTAGAACGCCCGTCAATATCACAATGGGGAATGAGATAAAAAGGGTGATGTTATGACCCCTGAAGCCTATTGTTCACCCATCTGTCCTGCAATATCTCGTGGCACAACATATAAACTTTGCCCGAAATAATTGGCAGGTTCTAATGGGGGAACATATCAAGGGAATTGTATCAAAGGAGAATATGATGGGGTTTATTTAGCAAAGTGTAAAATCACCGGGGGCATGTTTATCCATTGAAACTCCGAAATAGAACTCTAATAACTTTTAATTGACTTGAAGAATAACAGAATGCAGAGTGCTTCAGACTGCTTGTTACCCATTCGTAATGCTGGTAATACCAAAGCCCTTCACTGTTACAGTACAATGTGTGTACATACGAATTAGTTATTACATTTGATCAGCGGAATGCTTTGGGTAAACTCCAATGAAACCTCAAACCCCAAAGTATGTTTAGAGAAGGGATTATTCGATTGATAGCTATTTGGCTCTGCTGGTATAAATGAAGTAATAGGCGACTAATATTCCGAATTTCAAATTCAAGAATTGACATAATATGTTTCTTGATTCCGAAATCATATTTTTGTATATACTTTAGAATAGACTCTCCTAAGGCGTTTGATACAATGGAAGTCATAATCCAACTTCATTAATCATTATCGATCATTTAATTGCCAATGGGCTCAATATGATAGGCTTTGAAGTAAAATTCATAGTGGAATGGGAATTCAGGATGACTCTCCGAATAAGTCCCAAGACGGAACCGTTCAAGGATGGATGGGCTAACGAGCAATGTGAGACATGACTGCCCTGATATAATTTAACATGCTATTGTTTCACAGGAGATAACCCAAAGCACCAGTCCCAAAAGAATAATATTTTAGATACAATCGTGGAAGGAGTCCACGGGAGAATTATAACAATGAACTTTTATCGATTCCTTGATTTGACCAAGTAAAACTTAATGAGAAACTGATTGTCTTTATCACTATGACCTATTGGCCCTGTAACACCCTTGTCTCCACCCTACGTATCATATGCACATTTCGTGTTCAATCATCAATGCAGTCACGAAATGTTCGTTAAAGTCACCACCATTTGTCCAAGCAGACACTAGAATCTTATTAAGTTAATTAAATTTTGAAAAAGAGAACAGTACAACCGTTGTATCAGCAGCATGTGAGAACGTTTTGAAATTTAAAACAGAATCTTTAGATCAATTTAAAATTTGAAAAAGCACATAAGGGGGCAAAACATCCAGTTGGGTACCCCTCAAAGCAAGAATTTCACAGCTAATGAAGTGGCAGACTTCAAAACAGAGCATGGAAAGACCATATACCCATAAACAAAGAATCTAATAAGGCAAATTCTGTCAAAAGCGATCAAATTAAATAAAGCAGAAACTCTGCATATATCAAAGAGAGTAATGTGAAATATGAACCATAAGTAGGCAACCAAGCTAAAAATTTGGAACTCGTGTGTTCTGTTCATTATTCATTAAAATATTCGAGTGACATATAATGAAAGTCAAGGGACTCTTGTTGATGACTGCAGACACAAATGATAGAGAGGAAATAATGCCCGATGGTCACAAGAGGCCTTACAAATTAAGTCTTGATTTTTCGAAATTAACTAAAGAATCAAGAATTTCAGAAAAAATTGAGTTCTAACACGCATTTGTTTTAAATGATGGAGCTGTCGCAGGATCTTAGGATACCAGCCTCTAAATCAGGCCAGTTCCTTTCAAAACCCATGAATATATACCACTAACTTTGAGAAGAAACATTCTAACACTCATCACATCTTTCAGATTTCAAACTATCTTAAAAGAGAGCTTCATCTTCTAGCTAGCCCCTATGTTCAAGGTAGACAATCAGGGTGTACAAAATAAAAATAACCTACACGTACACTCAGAAATTATCAATTCTGCATGTGTTCAGTATTCAATAGATAATCCAAAACTCTCTCTACTTGTTGTGTTGGATTTAGATTATGTTCATATTGCATGGTTCATCATCTCAAAGAATTCCCGCTGGACTCACTTAGCATCAAACAGCTTAATTGAGAACCGTTTATCTGATCGTTTCTCACTCTATTGCATACCATGTGCTGTTTCACTATTGCGTTTGTAGAAACTCAACCAAGACATGGTATCCAGAAGCAGATCAAAGAATTACATTAAATGCCTTTCATCAGACGTGATGCATCAGGCCTCAGACCTTTGATACTTTGTCTTGTATCCTTGTATTTCATAAATTTAAATGTGGATCATTTTGCTTTGCACTAGTCTAGCTACAATTAGTGGATATTTTTTATGTTTTGGAATGTGCCCCCGCCCCCTTGTTAGCTTATGCATCCGTCAGTACTCCCCCCCCAACTACACATCTCCCCACAAGACTAGCTTTGGGGTCTTACAGGTGATGTAGATGAAATCCCGAAGTACAGACGCTAGCCATCCTTGAAGGATGACGATAGCATAACTATGTTCTTTAGAGATGCAAATGGTATATAGCGAAAATGGACAATGTTGTAACGCTGGATGTCGGCCCTTATTTTCTATCACATTATGTGCCATGGGGGATGGGGACCTACCACTGCCCAATATTGTACGTCTGTTAGTGAATAGCTTGACTAGCCGGATGCAGTCTAATAGTTATTCATGTAGATAGATATACAAGTCATCCAGATGCGCAACATTAGAAAAACGAGAAAAACTACAAAAATGCGATGACAGTTCATGCTGTGAGATAAGATCAGCCACTGTTCGGCCGATGTCAACTAAACAACTCTAAAGATGATAGTCACAAAACTGACACACGATTCAAAGAAGACATCACATTTGTCACGCCATATTGTTTTACCTGCCATATATATAATATGACATTATATTGAAAAACATATTTCAAGTATGGTTTAGTTTATCAAGTACATCATGCTCTTCAACCTGTTTATCTTTATTACCATTTTTGATGCGCCGACAGTGGAGAATGAATAGCTCTTTTTAAATGTCATTTCACCTGTTCTGTCATCAAACTGGAGAAACCTAAGTAATCCCAATGCACGCTAGTCTAAAGTATTAATTTAATCGTAAAATGAAGACACCTGATTGGTTCATTTAAACAAGTCAGGGGATTGTGGGAATCTCTTCCCATTTATCAATCTACATTCTAAACATTCGGGACACTTTGGAATCAACACCGAGGGAGTGATTTTTTGAATTTCGCCTTTAAAAAAGGCTGGATATAAAAAGTGTCTCTCTCGGCGAGAAGCCTATTAATTAAAGCTCATTACGAGTAAAATATTACTGTGTTTAGTGCCTGATTCCTGTCATTGATAAGAGATGACCAAATGGGTACGTGAGTGTGATTTATTGGAGATGAGCACAAACCCTACTTTGTATTAGCATAAAAAATTGTTGTTTAATAACGTATCTGTTTATATCTGATATCTGAAAGCTTGCAAAATCGATCGAGATCATATCATGCAAGTTATATCCAGAGGAAATTA
Source organism: Owenia fusiformis (assembly GCA_903813345.2). Classification (NCBI taxonomy): domain Eukaryota; kingdom Metazoa; phylum Annelida; class Polychaeta; order Sabellida; family Oweniidae; genus Owenia; species Owenia fusiformis. The sequence continues at coordinate 22,841,639 of CAIIXF020000001.1, read as the reverse complement.
CGAATGCATTCTATATTTCAGCATTTTTAATAACTATTCAATGGTCATTAATGTCATTCAGTTCAACTATGACATTATAATGTTGATTTTAATTTCATAATTTATAAAAATATAGGATATGACTATTTAACCAGAAATCTGAATCACTATTATCTCTCTGGTCAGTGCTGTCAGGGTGATTGATATTTTCAAATTATTGTTTATATTGGTTATTGAAGCGAACGTTGTATTTGGCAGAAGTTTCTCCTGAATTGTATTCAAATCAATCCGTCCAATCTTCAGTTACGACACATTGTGATTATATTAAGCAACAGCTCTGGCAGCATTCATGTCATTTTTACCTTTTATGACACAATACTCTATGCCAACAATCAGTCGACAAACTACTTAGTAATCTATTTACATTACATCTGTGTGTAGTTTTTGATTTCATTATAATAGCAATAAACACACAAGGGGAAAACTGCAGGATCAATACATGTACAAGTCGATGACTGGTTGTTCCTTTAAGTTGTTCCTTTTTAAGAAGGCGTTCTCCTTATTTTCTCTTTCTAACCCGAGAAGGAACGGGTTACGGCATTGATGCAAAAAACTTGACAGATTGTTTTGTAAATTGCTCATTTGTTTACTCAAAACATCAGTTGTCCGCAGGTACATTATGAGTAATATACCTTTTATTTAAAATGACATAACATTTGATTGCATACATGTTTGTATACATTAGCGATTCATCGGTGGTCCCTCGCTTCATTGAACCACTTATGAGTAAAATCAACTGTTATTTTAGGTCAATCAGTTTACCTAAAGCAGATGCAAAACCAGTGCTTATTGCATTATCAAGCAATATAGACTTGTTCTGGGATAATACATTATACCCCCGGAGAATTGACCCGGCTGCCTAAACTGATTGTTATTCCGCTATGTCACACTAGATGAATTTTTAATTGATATTCATTGAGCGGGGATGCTCAAGCGGCATCTGTTTAATGTCAGAGTGTCATCGCGTTGTGTCATACTCCCTGTGAATGTTGTTAGAGCTATCGCAGATTGAGATCTGCAGATTGGTCATCTTTTACCTTGAGCAATGGAGCCTCAGGGGCGGATCTGGGAACCAACAAGGGGGGGGGGCAAATTTCAGGTCAGAGAATAAAAAGTCTGCGCTTGCGCGGAAAAAAATTTTGGGCCCTTAAAACGCAAAAGTGGGCCAACATTTTGGAATTTTGAGGCCCATTTTCTTCAAAATTTGGCCTGAATTTAAAAAATAAGGCCTTAAAAGGCCCAGTAATGACCAAAAAGGCCGTTTTTTTGGGGCCTTAAGGCCTTTTTTGGCCCAAAATTTTTTTGGGGCCAATTTTTTTTTTCTGGGCCCACCCAAGGGGGGGGGGCCCGGGCCCCCAGGCCCCCCCCCCTAATCCGCCAGTGAGCCTAGTACAGTAAGTGTAGACGAAGCTCTCTTTTAAGTAGCAAAATTAAAACTTTTGGAAACGGTGGTTATATTCGTGTGTGCCGTGTTCCGTTTATCTAGACAATCATGAATGATCATTATGATCATGTCTAGCAAGTTATCGGTCACTTGGATCTATTAAATAAACCATTTTGAATTTATGGACCCTGACCACTGTTATTACATCTCGGGTGGAAAATTTCATTATAACTTCAACAATATGGTTTTGAATAGTACAGAAATGATTGAAGAAACACAATGAGTTTTTACTGAGCCCGTCACCTGCCACCGGTCAGGGAGTATAAGGCTATTGAAATATCATGAATGATTATATAAGAAATGCTATTTTGAAAATCTGATATTAACGTTTTCTGGGCAATTTGTAGACGAAATCCCTTCGAATGGTTAAATAATGTTGCTTAAAAGAGAGCTTTATCTAATTACTTTGCTCTGACACTCGATGCGTACACAATAACACTGGTGGGGTTCCCCTTAAATTCCCCAAACGCGGGGTTGAATCCAAGGTTAGGAACGAAGGAGCTATGAATGATGTCTGGGAGCAAACGAAGGTGATTCAGGAAAACAGAGATGCTCGTGTGATGAGGGTTGATTGAGAAAATGCCATTTTGATTCCATAATAATTGGACTTCAGGCTCCGTTGATTTATGTCTGTGGTAGATTGGATTTGACTTGTCATTAACGACCAGCCCAGTCAGAATAGTGATGAACGTTGCGCTTTTAGGGAATAAATAATCGGATATCGAGTATTGTCTCTGAATTCTAATTCCAATTTCTACTATTATTGTTTTATATGTCAATGTTTTTGATTTCCCTGAATGATTGTATCAAATACTCTACTATGCATCTACTCATACGTTATTCTGTATTTTAACATTGTGTTGTAAGTTGTACGAATTATCATCGATTTCTGCCATGAAACGTTACATAATCACTTTTTCTCATATTAAATAAACTGGAACGTATTTGCCGCAAATTCCCCTTCCAATTTGTTTCGCATCATATTTGACAAGCTTGTAGGGTCCATTTTTAATGCTTGGGATTTAATAAAGTTAAACAAACCAAAATGCAAAACACTGCTGAGAAAAGATGACATAGGCCTAATATATAATATTTACTGAGCTCTCACTCCCTTTGAAAAGTCACGTTGCACCTATTACATAAATTCCCGAACTAATTGTATATTCGCCAGAGGAAATAAGATGGGAGGGGGTCAGACAGTAAAGACAGAGCGTTAACGATTTAACTGAAGTAAACTGTTGATGAAGAACCTGACAAAACAGACCAAAGATTAAAGCTGGTGAAACTGACAAGATACTTGTCTCCACAAAAAGGCTACTTGTTTTTACTAATTACCGAAACATTTCAAGATAACTCTCCACTTCAAGGTATCACGCAAGGTGTAACTGATAATGAAACATTTAAAGATAATAATGGTGAAGAAAACAAAAACCTAATTATTCCATTATGCCGACATACAGAACTTAAGTTGCAAATTGTGTTTTTCTTTTAAGCGAATTGTAGTAATTAATTATTTATCAAGATATAGCGTGCTAGTGTAGTCTGTGGTCAACTTGTCTCTTGTGGACATTGCTGGTGGCCACTTGATGAACTGCTCTCTGGGATATGACGTGACCATGCAGTCCCCCGGCGGGGTACCTCACACAGAAATCAACATTTGGTTAATTTGACTACAACAAATTAAACAACTGACCATTTGATGAGTTTTGGACTACTAACACGAAAGCAAAAATTTGGCAGCATAAGCAAATCAACTGTTCCAGAATATCGTAGAAAATTTCTGTGTCACAAAAGGTCAAGATATTGTGAATAGCGGAAATTCTAAATGAATCTCCGAGAAGTTAAGAAGAAATTTTGTTTGATTGATAATTAGGAACACCATGGGGAAGTTGCATGTTTCCAGTTAGCTGATTATATGTTACTTCTGGGTTTTTCAGAACACCAATTAGACCATCTGTAAAAATAGTAGATTCCATGATGAAAGTGTGCTACTTTCATGTGGTCCGATCACACAAATTATCACCACGCAATTACAAAGAGCCAATCTCTGAAAGTATTTCAGATAGGTATTTATCGCCTAATTTCCAAAGGATGGGAGGAAACAGCACGCTTTCTTTATGATGTTGAAGGTTATCATGCTATCAAGATTAGGAATGCATTAAACTATGTGTTATCTTTAATTTTGATAGTTCTGGCAGTTATGGGGAGACGGTCCCGATGACCTTACCAGACCCAGGACATTAGTTCCCGGCAGATAAATTTAATGAATGTAATATTGAAAAGCAGTAAATTATCATATTAGAAATAAAAAGGCTCGGCTAATCCTTTTTAATATAACTTAGTATAAACTCTGTTATCATACCCGAAGTAGAAAATTTATTTGTGCTTTTGGCGGCTTCAGATACCCAAGGGTCAAGACTCTTGTAGAAATTATTGTTAAAGCTCTCTTACAAAGAATGAAAGAGGTATTCTACAGGATACTAGTATCCACTGTCCAGACACATCAAAGCTTCCACCTTCAGTTTACATCTGAGAACAATATACATCAACAGAGCCAACGAGAGCAACATTTGCTATGTTCACAATTTGTTTTGATTTACTTACTACTGAGAGACCTGTCACTGTCCCATCAACTATGTCAAAATATTGGATTGGAGATCTTTTCTGACAGACACATTCCTAACGACCTAGCCGTTTCTAGCAATATTAGGAGAGCTTATCTTTGCCTGAAACAATGCCAATGCGTAAGAAGTTTGGGCTTGTGTTGCCACAAGTCAGAATTGTAATCAAATCAAAACTAAAACAATGTCCCGAGATGTGTTTAGCGTAAACGAAAACCAATATTGATGATTGACCAACATTGCTTGAAACCTATTAAATACTCTGATCAACGTTCAGCTGCAGGCATGACAAACCAGTAAAAATATTTCAAAGAATTTACAAAATTTATCAATCTCATTGACACTTTTTGGGATCAGGTAAGAGCAAATATGAAAAGGGAGATGAGAGATTATGAAGTCGTGCTGAAAAGAAAAACTATGTTTGATACACAACGTTCACTTATAATTAACATGTTATACTCCCTTCCCGAGTGGCTATCTATTATTGATGAAACTAGGAAATGTTTCTATATCTTCACGTACTTATCAGACCCTATGCCGAAGATTTCTTCAGACGGTGGTTTTAATTAAAGCTCGCCTGTCAATATCTGCCACAAAGCTAGCATATCTTCTGCACAATAACACTATTTTCTGGCCACACTATTGCTAAGCCGGTGTAATCCGCATATCATTTTATCAATTTGAAATAGAATACCTCACCTAATGTAAAATGCCTCTGTTTTACATGGGATTAATTAATCATATATAAAATTACAGCTCAAGGAAACCATCTCTTGTGTCCCTCGATGGCAAAGCTCAATAGGATACACGATGAGAACTAGATTTTATAGTCGCATCATTAGTCGTGAGAAAAAGATCATATGCAGCCTTACATTGCTCGTCCTTTGCTAGACTTGCATCAAACTCTTCTGTAACCTTGGCGTCCTTCTCCCACGCCCTTCTCGACGCCCTTTCCTCGCCCCTTCTCTCACTCCCTTCTGCCAAACCCAACACAAAGATATACCATAGACAAAGATTTAAAGTCTATCGTAGAAAAAATGAGATCTCTGACATATACCTCTAAAAGGTTGGGGAACGATAAAAGGATGGAATGACTTAATCATAACCCCTTTTGTAGTCCGCATTCTCATTTTTTTCATTAAAAGATTAAAAACACTACAAATGTCAAAGTTTCTTCAGCAAAAATAAAATACTTCTCGATCATGCAAATATCATGCAAATATCCCGATATTGTTTCGACATATTTCTTATTCCGTGACAGTATACAACGGTAAACTGTCATTTCTAAAAAGGTTTGCATACTTAGTATTCATTAGTACATAGCCACAGGTGATTTTACTTAAATAATGGATACCTAACATTAACATTATAAGATGTTGATTAAACTCAAATGTCACCCTTACCTGCGTAATATGCCAATGTCACCAACATGAGCAGTTTTGCTGTATTAAACTCCATCGTGTTAACTTTGTAATATATCAAGTTGTTTTTGTTTATTTGTAAACGTCAGAAAGTTTGTACTCCAAAGTTGACGTTTTTCTAACTACTTTGTTTCTATCTGTCAACGTTCTCTTTAACTTGTACTATCCTTAACTGTTAATCCAGAATATAATCCAAAATTATCGTATTCACTGCCATTTCCTATCTTTTTCTCGGGCTGAATAACGTGCCATGTTCTCTGCTTAAACTCCCTATCAATAATGAAGCTGATATAGAGGTAACCAGTTCACTATATCCGTATTGGTTTTCACTTCGCTGCTTTCATTCAGGCGCAGATGGAGACCGGGAGAACCTCCAATAGAGAATAGCACATACAGTTATCCTCAGAGAGAGATATATGGAACCTGCACGTGTAGATCAATTGTACTTCAAGTTTATTAAGAGAACTTTATAGAACCACACTGAATTAAAATTTAGAAATATTCTTGCCTCGGGTTAAAAACTTCCCATACCTTCTCTAATAGCTTCTTAACGCGAAGACAAAGTCCCTGGCAGCTGACCGTTTCCCAAACAATCTGAAGTATCAATTTGTTTCTTATTGTCAAATCTGCGTTTGCTCATCTGGTGCTTTTATAAAGTATCTCTGACAGAGATGAGTATAGAGGCGCGGAGTTAATCACCCTGGCAAACTGAGGGAAAACAGTGGCCAATGTTGGGATAACGAGCCGATGATCAGTGGCTTTTCCAGGGGATACTCAGTCGGTGGAACTCCCTAATTTGTCTCCTCCAAATCCCTGATGAGTCTACGGCTATCGATCCTTTCGGCTGGGGGATCAGATTTCAGAACCGTGTTCTCGAATCCTAATGTATCCACGGTGTGTACCTTACAGCATACTTCTTCAAAAGCTTCGTGACTTTCGACCGAAAGGTCCGATTTCAGCTGTCAGAATCGGCAATAATCGAATACAAAATATTTTTAAGGCTGTACGCAAAAACCTTTTCAGTTACTGTTGGTACTATGAATTAGGACTTTTGGCTGCTAGCGGTAAACCATTGGATCAACACACATACGCTAAGCCGATTCAAAGTCACAATAAAGTTGAATGGATTTTTTAAAAATTCCAAAGGTTTCAGCATTATTTCGCTCGAAAAGTTATATCCTATTTTATGTTGAATTACAGTTTTACAATTAACTTACATTGGATTATTGGCGACAGTAGTTCTCGATAAAATTCTCCGACATTAACAAAGTCCTGTAAATAGGGGTAGTTAAATCATAAGTTTGATCACAAATAAGTGTTCAACATTCTGAAAAGCTGATTACTATCGTGAATGCACCAGTAAATGAACATAATGACGTTTGGCGCTAGGGAATCTCAAAAGAAAATAATTCCTAATTTAGTCGAATTACAGATAATTCTCTATTTAGGTTTTACATAATCACTATTAGGCGTATCATTTGTTCCAATTGGTTCATTATCATGATTACCACCGTGTAATTAGACATTTCCTTATTATTTTGGAGACAAATCAATTTCACATGTCACTTGAAAACTTAAGTTAAAACAACAAGTAAACAATTGGCAAACTTACAAACTAACAAAAAACATTAACAAGAGAAAACATAAACAAACAAGTGACAAGTATGTATAAAACAAACAGTTGGCAAGTTTTCTAAAAACAGCTGGCGTGTGAAATAAAAAAAATGCCTGTCCTAAGCCATGATCTTGACCTTAAAATTGTGATATCTGACCTTGAAAACATTTAATTATAGCAGGTATCAAATTTTGTTAAATATCAAATCTAGCATCCTTCTTTAATTATTAATAACCCATGTGACATTTACTTTGACATATTACGTCACATGGTCAGTGGTTTGTCTTGTTTCACAGAAAAGCGCGTGTACAATAAATACTAAAATAAAACAGCAATGTTACATAATTTCCTTGACTCTATCATCCAACAGTACTCTTACCATATTAACCTTCTATCTCTAACCATGGACTTTCAATAGATGCTCTAACCGGTCAGGGAATTAGACATGGCAAACAAGATGAGGTATTTGATGAAGGACTAATCCTTCAATTAAGTTTCGCATTTGTCAGATTCCATATGGAGTAGAAGTAGAGTGACCACTGTCCAATGATGCTTTGGGCCTATCCAATCCTTTTTATTTGTGGTAACGCACTCTGGTAACTTATCAGTTAGAAGCATGCTGCAAAATATGTGGTACCCAGGTACTGGTTAAAAAGGAATATTATAATGGTTAATCTCACTTAGGACCTGACTGCGGATGAGACGCAACTCGATATTCGACCTTGACCTTGATCGATATCAATATTGAAAGTGCTGTTTTTCTGTTTTTCTAGCATTATATCTGACTAAAAAAATCACAATCATCTGTCCAAAAGATTCGAACCAATACCTGCGATCACTTCTTGTGTGTTCTGGATTTTTTGTTTGTAAATAAGACCAAAACTCGCGATTCAAATTCTGAAGTGAACAAAATGGCGGCTGTTTAAATTTAAATTTTGTAATTATGACATCTCCATATATGGCAGAATATCGAGATGGAAGCCTGGGATCCAATCCTCTTTGTGAACTCGTACATGTAAATAAACAGACTTTCCGGATGTCGATTGCATAGTCTGACAAGATCAAATTCAACTAAGCAAAATATCATAAAACATTGATTTGATATATTCTAAATGAACAATAATGTTGAATTATTAATGAAAACTGCAATTTAGTAACACATTGATTAATACCTGTACAATAGCCACATTGTGTGTACCTGCTTTGCATTCTTGGAGTGATAGTACCAAATGTCAAAGATTATGAAATCGTTCGGTAATTTGACGCATTGAAACCTCATCATCATCGTCGTATAAGATAAATGCTGAAGATCTGAAGTTTAAATTTTAGGTCCAGCACCCGAATGGCCAATTAAGGCTTCTTCACCATGGTAGTCGACTGTCCGCTATAGGACGCAGATTAAATGAGTAATATCACAGATTGAAACATGGAGCCATGGTAGGTCAAGGTGAAATAAGGTTTAAAGGTCAAGACGTTTCTAAAGGTCAAATTCATATACTATCAGAGACTCTTTTCTCTAGTGTAGCTTTATTCAAGTCATGCCTAGGCCATGGGTGGTCAATATGAAATGTAATGTCCATGTTCCTGTTCCCGAAAGGTCAGGTGTGTATATTGAAGATTGTATTTTAGCTCATATACCCTTACCTACATTGCTAATGGGACTATTGTGGAATATATTGGAACTATTCTGGCCATGAACTATTCATTATAATTACATTTGAGCCAATAATTGTCTAGAAAGGACCCTGGTAATGCTAGGTAATGCAATAGTGAATATAATCTAAATAACGAACAGAATGTCAACGGAAGGACAATTGATCATGGCGGGGATTATGGAGAAGGGACCTACTTTTCAAAAAGTGACCTAATGTCAAGTGTAACCTGGTCCGGTAAAAGTAAATGATAATCAGCCCTGAGAATAGGTCCCCTGTTATATAATGTATTTATGTATATTTATTTGTCATAGTGCCTCGTATTGTTTGCACACGAATTGTCCAAGTATGTAATAAATCATGTAAAACGAGCTTCAAAGTTCTCCAACTAATCTATAATAAGTTCTTGTTTTTGTAGACAAAAATAAGTCATTTCGTAAGTTGCTATATGATTCATTGGTCAGTATCAATCGAAGGTAACGGCCGTCACCTTCGCATCGCATCGCACATGGCGGATGGGAAAAGTCGATTTCAGTATTTTTAGAATTCAACATTTTTATGACTTGATTGGGGACACCAGAATAGAACAAGTACACGTATGAACAACAATATATAGTTACACTGTTCCCCGAGAGTAGTTCCCTAGACTGCCTCCACAAACTCTGTCTCATTACCCCCTGACATAAATCAGCGTAGCAGAAACTGACGGATGAACTTGGCACATCATTTTTTGTCGATGTGAGTCACCTCCGCTAGTGTTAAAACAATTACAGCTAATGAGCTGAAAGGTGCAATATTTAATTACTAAAGGGCGCACATTTCTTATGATTTGCCACAAGTAATACTTCAATTAAGAAGAGGGATTAAAAAGCAATTTTGATGACATTGTAAAATACATGTAATTATTTAGCTTAACGATCTTTCGTGGCTTGATGAAGCTTGATCGATGCCTAGTGTGCAGTTTTGAAGAATCGGTAAATCGGTGTACAAAGTGCGTGAATTTAATGACAATATCTGACTGACATCTTTCGGCGAATAGGTTGCACAAAACATTCTGTGGAAAAGCAAAGGGACCTAAAAACTGATTTAGGGCCCAAAATTTGTCTCCCTCATAAATTGGGCAATTTAGGTTTAGGTCAGTCCCTATGCTATTAGTGATAATGGAATTATCTACTCATGAATTGGTTTTGAGAAGGTTATTAGCATGACCTATTGATTTTATCTGTTTAATTGAAAATAAGATCGTCTGTCTGATTATATTTTGCATTCAAAATGATTAGAAATAATTGTTCCATTTTGTTCACTTTCTTTTAACATCATCTTGTTTTTGTTGATCCGCCAATTGTTAAATGATATGTGTGACTGATAAAACGTATATTATCACATACATTTTCACCTGTTGAGGACTTTACCGTTTACTTATTATTAAGGGGTTTAACAGGGAGGGGTCAACAAAAATATTAGATTTTGATAGTTTTGAAGTTTACAACAGATTATCTAGTCATTAATCGGATTTTGGAAAGTTTACTAGTATAACATATTGATTTTATCTCGATGTATATTAGATGTTCAAGAGACCAATAAACTTATTTATTAATTATTGAGGGGTTTAACAGGGGTTCACAAAAATATAAAAAATATAAGATTTTGATATTTTTGAATTTTTTTTTTGGAAAGGTTATTAATATTAGTATGCCATATTAACATCATCTTGTTTTTCGTTGATCCACCAATTGTTAATGATATGGTTAAATGATAAAACATATATTCCTACATACGTTTTCATCCCGTGGCGGACCTGTCAACATTACCGTTTACTTCTCATTGAGGGGTTTAACAGAGGTCCATAATAATGAAAAACATTTTATCTGTTTAATTGAAAATAATATCTTCTGTCTGACTATATTTTGCATTCAACATGATTAAAAACAATAGTTCCATTTAGTTCACTTTCTTTGAACACGATCTTGTCTGACTATATTTTGCATTCAACATGATTAAAAATAATAGTTCCATTTAGTTCACTTTCTTTGAACACAATCTTGTTTTCGTTGATCTGCAAATTGTTTCTGCCTATATTCCTACATACGTTTTCACCTGTTGAGCACTGAAACTGGGCACTGTTTACATTTTAAAACCTTGGAAAAAGCATTTGATCGCATATAATATTGCATTTAAATCATAATCTAAGATGAGTTAGGAATTTATTCCCACTATTTATAAAATGGACTTAACATCAATAAAGCATTTGATATGATGTGGGGTGAAAGGATATATGATTTTTGCGAAGCCGGCTCTACAAGCATCTCTACAAGCAAATAACTTTAGTAATAGAAAAGCGTTTACCCTGATTATTTTATTTAGTAGAAAATAGACTGTCCCATGAGGCAATGCTAGAACTTTCTATTGATATTAATTAATACCATCTCGCGCAATATTTTTTCTCCAATGGTACTCTGCCATATCCAGCTCCTGATCATCCAGTATTTGTTTAATATTGCCCGCAGAAATGATGTTATTAGAATTATTGCTCAGGTCGATATAGTAACATAAATGCCACCTAAACTAGCACTAATACCCCTAAGACAAGGTGGTAATAATAGTAATTGATCCGCCGGAGAACTATCCACAAAAATATTCATCTTTTTGAATTAATCTTGAATTAAATCTTCAATAAATGAAAATCTGAACCACTTTAAGATATTCAAAATATTCAGTGTGCCATGTTAATAGTATTCACATACCAGAGATGATCAAAATCGCTCCACAACTTTTCGAGTTATAGTAAAATACGTAAAATGGCGGCTATGTTTAAAATTGCCGCCTTCTACCAAAAGTGTCATCAGACAGTGTGCCATGCTTATAGTATTTACATACCAAATATGAACGAAATCACTCAACTACTTTTCAAGTTGCAGCAAAAATCGTAAAATAACAAGTAAAGGCAACCATTTTTCAAGATGGCTGCCATGTGTTTCTTTAATATCTACATTTCTAGCTTTATTAATGTCCTATATAATTTTTTTTCATTTAAAAGTTATTGGTATTACAGTTTTACATATTGTACCTAAATTGCTATAAAATCGGCACTAAAATGGCCGCTATTTTTAAATGAGCGGCCATTTTGAAAATCGACCCATAGGGTACATGTGTACGAAATATGAACAAAATCTGACCAACGGTATTTGAGTTATTGCCCGAACGGACGTACGTACAAACGGACAGACGGACGGACGGATGGATGAATAGAGGCCCGTTACCTATATCCCTCCGAACTTTGTTCAATGGGATAACTACTTAAAATTAATTTAAATTTTTAGGACATGATACTAAGCTTATAAAGTAAAAATTTGATTAGTTACACCAATCATTGTGATTTAAGAGCCCATTGTTATCTCATTTTACAGTTTAAATTGTATACATTTTCTTGCTGTCAACGTATTTATAATAGTCTACACTTATTTAATGCCTGTTTATAATGATACCGACATTACTGTAATATTGAAATCATATAAGCAATAAAGATCCCCAAGTGGAGGTCAATGTCCCCCCCCCCATTTGTGACATGGCGTTATACGAATTACGTTGAAGACATCAGGATGAAACCTGTTTTCATAATTTATACACCTCAATGATGTAATTTTATCGTAACAATGTACTAGCTTTTCATCTAAGAACTATCCGGAAAAATATTTAATATTTGTAAAATAGACCCCTGCTGAAATCGTTCATAAATGAAGTTCTGTAACTTTGTATGGTGCTCAAAAATTCATAAATAGTCAATGCTATAATCCTAACTAAAAGAATGCAAATTAAAAATATTAGGCTGTATCAATAAGCTTTAAAAAAATTATCCAGTGTTTGATGAGTTATACCCCCCACTGTGAACATGGATTCCATTTTGATCTAATTTTTCAGTTGAAATTTTACATTATGCTTTTTATATATAATAAATCATGCTTTTTGTACTTATTTATTATCTATTTACAAGAAATCTTTTAAAATGATTATTTCTTGAAAAAATGGACCCCTGCTTAAATCTCAAATAAACGATAAACGGTAATGTTGTGTGATCCTCAACAAGCAATACCATATTCAGTGATATTAAATCTATCAATATAATCTATAAAAATGATTGGAACTTGAACAGAAGGTAATTTTCAAATATTTGTCAATTCATTTATCACTACAGGGTGGTCCAAAAAAAATTGGAACATTGGTTAATTGAACACAAAACCGTTATTTTTCCTCTAAAATGCACCAAAATTTCACTGAGCATAGTTCAGTCATTTATCTCTCTGATGTAAAGTTTATAGGTGCAAACCACAAAGTTAATGCATTAAACTAGTCAATGTTTGATATGACCCCATTTTCTTAAATATGCACTTGTCAATTTCGCAGCTACATTTTCAAGTATTCTTTATTTCAAAGCTTTAATGAACATGTTGATTGCTATACACATTTTATAAAATCATATTTAGTTGAAATGGGGTTTTAACATTTATGTTTTACTGGAAAACTATTGTGTTATTGTAAACTTAAGAATACCCAAAATCATTACTTTTATTTAAGAGTAGGAAAGAAAGAACATGTCAGAGGTGAGTGATTGCATAACCCATACAGCTACCAAACTGACAAAATCATTGTTTCCACTTTTCAGTAGAGGGGAAACTGACTAGTTATTTACAAGGCTTTATTAAAGACCACTTCTAAGCACACATAATATAATATATCATTTGTATTCTGGGAAATTCCTTTATGATATTGATATACATATATATTCAATGAATATTATTCATATTAGAACAAGAAAGACGAGGGGGTTCATTTACCAGACAAAACAGACTGCCCTGGCCTCTTTCTGGAGAATATCCAATCAGTAATATATCCAACAATAGACATCAAAATATGATTGATACCCATCAATTTGGGTAAAAAATTTGTTGAATATGTTCATGTATTTGATCTTCCAAGGCAAACATATAGTAGTTTGTTCAAGCTGAATTTTTTATCAAGATGGCTTGGATAAAATCAAACGAACAGTAAAGTGAATGAATCATTTCAAAACTGAGTCCCAGGCTTCAACTTGTAATTCAGGAGAAAAGGGGTCATATCAAACATTCTCTAGTTTAATGCATTAACTTTGTTGTTTGCACCTATAAACTTTACATCAGATAAATAAGTGATTGAACAATATTCAGTAAAATTTTGGTGCATTTTAGAGAAAAAATAACGATTTTGAGTTCAATTATCAAATGTTCCAATTTTTTTTGGACCACCCTGTATATCATATACGAAAGATTGTATCAAAATTGAGAAAGTTAGTATTCCTTTAAAGGGGAACATTTTTTGTCAGCGTGTACATGGAGATGGATGTCACGTGCATGTGAATAATTCATATGACGAATCATACGACAAAGGACATTCAATTCACTTTATTTTTGAGCACTACGTTGTAAGTTTTCCAATTGATAATACATGACTATGGCTGCCAATACTTGTATTGGTCGAACTGCAATGTAAAACTAGGCCAAACGTTCTATTGAGGTCGAACAAGGTCAGTGTTTCAAGGCCAATGTTGTTCAGTTAAAGTGAGACAATGTCAAGGTCAATGTCGTTCGATAAGAGTTATTCAATGCCAGGGCCATTCAGTTGAAATTATACAATGCCAATGTCGTTCGGTAGAAGATATACAATGCCATTGCCGTTCGGCTGAAGTTGTACAATGCCGATGTCGTTCGTTTGAAGATATACAATACCAATGTCGTTCGTAGAAGATATACAATGCCAATGTCGTTCGTTTGAAGATATACAATACCAATGTCGTTCGTAGAAGATATACAATGCCCATGTCGTTCGGTTGAAGTTGTACAATGCCGATGTCGTTCGTTTGAAGATATACAATGCCAATGTCTTTCGTAGAAGATATAAAATGCCAGATGTCGTTCGGTTGAAGTTGTTCAATGCCAATGTCATTTGGTAGAAGGCCAATGTCGTTCGTTTGAAAATATACAATGCCGATGTCGTTGATACACAAAGTCAATGTCGTTTGGTTGAAGAAATACAATTGCTTCCCAAATGCTTTTTTATTGATGATGTGAATAACAATTAATGCTTTCAATTAATATCATACATTGTTATCATATTTTTTACATCTGGTCCTCGACTGATTCTATTTCTTTATATATACATTGATGTAGTCTCTTATAATGTCCTTTAGATCGACATCCATGGGATAACCAAGCCGTTCGGCTTTTCCACAGTCTACATATGGACACACATTGATCTCCTTAATTGTGGTATCACCTCCATCTGTTTGGTTGGTAATCTTACCAAGTTGGACACTTTTCTCAGATGCAACTTCTTTGGTAGCTGCCCAAATATCATTTAGTGTCCAACCTTTTGCTGGAAGTTGAATCACACGATTGTGCCCAAGTTTGGTTCCATCTAGGTTGCTAGCGGTAAACAACAGGCAATTTATGTTGTTATTAAGACTAGAACATGGGAAGGGGACGTCCATTGGTAGAGGAACCACGTAATCCTTCCCCTCAAGTGGCTGTGTGAAAATACCTGTATATGGGTAAGAGATTGAGTTGGACCATCCTGGACGTCCGATCACGGCTGAGAGACGAGCTACTCGACCATCTAAGAATCCCTTCCGGGTGTAATCGCACATCAACAGTTCTATACATGACTTCTGGATACCATATGACACGGGTGAAAGACGGAATGATTCTTCGTTCACTGGGTGGTTCTTATTATAGTCGTTGAAACAGCAAACGTAATCTGTGCTTACGTAGACATAAATCTGAGGTTGACCCAGCTCCGTAACCAAACCTCTCATGCACTCCATAACGTTCAGCGTGCCATGCAAGTTCACCTTCATACCAAGGTCGAAGTTCTCTTCAGCGTAACCACTGAGGACAGCAGCGAGGTGAATTACAGTCACTCTCGTACAACCGTCCGGCTCTACCGCTTTAGCTATGATCGTCTTGTCGCACAAGTCACCAATCATTACTGAGACTCTAGCGTCACCCTTGATGCTATCGGGGATTGTTTTCAACTCCATCGCATCGAACATTACGATTTTCTTCAATGGTAGACTCTCTCTAGGGTTGATATGCATCTCCTGTAGCTGCACGATCTTTAGACACAAACGCGTCCCCACTAGGCCACCAGCTCCTAAGATAACAACCTTAAGACTCATGATGAAGAATTGTAGGCACAAATGCTATCCACGCACAAATTATTTACTTTGGAGTAAAAATAATGATGCAAAGGCCTGTTTAGTATAGTTGTAACTTCAATTGTACTCTCAAGTCATGTGTCTCTAAAGTTGTCCTACAATGATAACAATGAAGGTCATTAACAAAGTAAATAGGTATTAGGTACTCCTTATCTAAAAATGTACCAAATCGGAGTTGAAGATATCTCAGCGGCTGTGCCGTGATGCTTGTTATCACAATCCCACAAGTAATGGTAGGGAAACTCACAAAGACGCTAAAAATGTGAAATACAATCCCTGCGTGTTTGGGATATATGGAGAGGTCATATGCTTTTGTATGCTTTTCTTTATACTACGCTAGCCCTCGATCTTATGTGTATATAAAAGTTAATCACCCACTAATATTCATAAAATTCAGAGCTTTTTATCTATATAACCGTCCATTGTGGAATGCCCATTTTGGTTTTTAAGTAGTGGGCTAGTTACGTATACGACACTTTAGAAGCTTATGATCAATAAATGACAGTTGTAAAGTTCAGTCCATTTTTGTAAATTGATCATAATCGATTGAAATAGAAAAAGTTTGAGTTAAAAAAATAGATGTCAGTACATGTAGAATTTACATTCAAACACCGAGTTGCATTTACTTTCACAACGTCTTGTTTACATCTCCATTATTTTCTGCTACACGTGAAGTCAAGCAAGGCTATCCGCATATAGCCGCACAATGTAACGGTTTTTACCCGGGTACACATTTGATACGATGTGCATGGTTAGATTCACTCAAACTGACTAGTTTTAGCCCGTTCTTACCTTGTAGCGACAAGCCACCATATTAATGTCAAAACGAGGCAAATTTTAACGTGGCGGTGAAACTAACGGACCGCATGTATACACAACAAATATAATCACCTCATCGGATTATTGAGGCCATGAAACATACTCAGAGGGGGAGAAACACCAGGGTTCAAAGATGACATACGCTTATTAATGTAAATCTGTATTGAGATGACATCGTCGCTGATTGGTCAAAAGTCGACAAACAAATTACGTCATCAATGGCGGTTTCAAAATTTTCGAAATAGGCTTCGAATAATATTACGTTCATTTCTGGAGTGTTAATCAATATCATAGCTTCTCATTTCACATCAAGATAAAGAAAGGTGTACGGAATATGCCTATACCAATTAAAACATCCCATCGAAGTGAAGTATTTGATAACTAGCCGATGAAAATTCGAACGAACGAAGGTGGTAAGCAAGAGAGGTAATTATGCCTGTCATCTTTAAACTCTGGGGCTTTCCCTCCTCTTAAACATACTGACATCTATATTTTAACGAAGATATGAGATATTTACCATATAGAATAGGATTTATGATGCCCTAATCAAATCGAATAGGGCCAAACGTACATCCAACAATAAAAAATTACAATAAGAGAAAATAAGAAACTTACGTTCTTCAAATTACATTCGGTTACATTGTTACCATGATAACTATGATACTAGGTGACTATAGGTGTATAAATTAAAGAGAGAATCAGATATAGCAAGCATGCTAAACAAAAATTATTTCTATTTTAGAATATTTTTGGCTCGTGTTATTCCTTGTCATGTCAATTTTCTAAAAATCACAAAAGTGCATACATGTAGTTTATTCCAGGAAACCTAAAGATTTTTACAATATATTTCTATAAGAATGGTTACCATTCTTATTATTTGGGAGAATTTAAACATTTTCACCCATCTTTGCACTCTGAATCATTAAAAACTTTACCAATTTATAGCATATTGTGATTCTTTTGGGAGATGTTGTATTTGAGATTGTAAAGAATGGATTGGTAGGCCAATTATGCATGTTACTTGTAATTTTGCTGCCTCCATAGATTTGATTCTGCCTTGATGAAAGATTATGTAAACATGATTGTTTTAAACCCGTATCTTGCCTTAAATGGACTTTACTCTAGCAGCTTGTTGTTGATAGAGACATTCATTATTTTTTCATTTTTCATTTTGATTTTGATTGACACAGAGACCTGGACATGATATATTACATTACAGCTTATCATAACGTTAAAGAAATTCTATATTTTAAAACAAATGAATTGTTTGTTTTGGCCTTGACCTGGATTTAGTGAAACTGATTATGCTCATTGAGTTCGATGGCTGCTGGCATACTTATCCACATTTGGACAATAATAAAAAAAAATACTCCAATTGTTGCTATTTGTTATATTTTACATTTGCATGTTTCATGTACTTGCAATTTTCCCGTTCGAATTGGTCACCAAAGGTCACAACAGCCTCAACATGGCAGCAGCCCCCATAAAATGCTAATATCCGTATATTGATCCGTTGACCTTGACCGAATCTTGGATTTAGAATTTTTCCAAAAGTCTTACAACGTCAAATACCTAGATATGACCTTGAGATGAGCTTGCCTCACAAACATTGACTTTTACCTCAGGCCACCTAATTATGAATCGCCGAGGGTCACAGTATCCTTGAGTGCCTTAAAACGCAAAATATATTAAACTTTGACCTTGAGATGACCTTGACCCATAAGCATTGACATTGACCTCAGTTCCTAATCATGGGTCGCAAAAAGTCACAGCAGTACAAAGAATAAATCTTTGTAATTTATACCCGAAGCCAACCATGAGCGTGTCGAAAATGAGTGGAACAACTATTTATTTATTTTAAAGGGACCATCTGTTGCGCACTTCTTCGATAAATAGACAACATCTTCAATGTCATTGTAAAATCAAAACTTACTATTCATACACGTATTTTGTCAATACTTGCGAATTAATGACGTTTTGGCACTTTGGAATACTCATCTAGAAAACGGCTGGAAATTGGCCAGATGTACAGATTACAATTCTAATACTCAATTACACTGGTGATCCACTCGATTACGCTGGTTACCGAAACGGTTAACAAAATGTCGGAACATCGAAGGTACGATTTTTCTTTTTTCCTTATTTCACACGTTGTAGGCAGAATTCCCACGACATTTTTTATCACAAACGTATATCGGTATCATATGTTTAAGAAAATGTACATATTTGCGAACAAATAGTTCAGAAGACAACGGAATCGTCGATTTAATTCCTCACTTAAAAGTTACATAAACGGTATTTCGAAAAACAGCTAAGATCTGCACTTTTAACCCAAACCGTTTATGCAACTTAAGTGAGGAATTAAATCGACGATTGTGTTGTCATCTGAGCTTTTCTAAAACATATGATACTGATATACGTTTGTGAGAAAAAACGTCGTGGGGATTCTGCCTACAACGCGTGAAATAAGGAAAAAAGAAAAATCGTACCTTCGACGTTCCGACATTTTGTTACCAAAACGAACCGTTTCGGTAACCAGCGTAATCGAGCGGATCACCAGTGAATTACATCTTTCTGTCTTCAACTAGAAAGAAGCAAATAATAGGAGGCCATGATTAATTCTATTTCGTTTTATGGAACTGTTTTGCAATGTGTGATAGTCTATGACATGGGTGCTTTGTTTGTGCTTTACGTGAATCATTAATTGTATTCTAGCTATAAACATCTACATTTGGTCTTGGTTCAAAGCAAGCAATCATTAAGTTGGGAAATATATCACAAACAAACTATTAAGTCTGGTGCTTAAATCCTAGTGGACAGCTGATCATGGAAAAAAGATCACTATTATATTGGGTTCATCCTTTGTTAATGGGGTGATTTGGAATGGTGTGAATATTACAAATTAAATTATCAAAAGATTGGAAATGTAAGTTAAAAAAGAGGAATTACTTGAAACATTGGTTATTAAAAAAAACTATACGAAGGTGTAACTTGATATACCTATAACTATTGTATTTTATCAAAAAATAAAGTATGCATGCATGTAGTGCGTTAAATGTGTTTAAGTTTGATTTTCTACAAAAAATCCTCAATAGAATGATATCTTTCATTGACCTTCGTTATACAGCTCCGAATAGGATATCGCTCTATTGGTCACAAGCAATGGTGACAATCGTGCTACTTTCTACACAAAAAATAAAAAAATAGTACTATGGGTACTGGGCTAACATGGTGTTATTCAAAACTTTTCTGCTAAAATGGCAGAAAATAAAAAAAATGGATGTAATTTTTGCCTATTTTTTGTAACAAAAGTATTTCATATAACTAATCTTTACAGTGACATGGCTTTTTACAATGCAGGACACCTGACATTATTTGTAAAGCTAGGAAATTGGCCACAAGTGAGTTTCGTAAGACAAAAATGGTACATTTTGAAAATAGGCGAGCTTTTGAACCAGGAATCATAGAGGAGTTTTATACAATGATGTTGAACAAAAGTAACTTAAAACGGGAATCCTATCGACAGAGGTTTTAAGGCAAACGGTCAAAAAGTGGATTTCAAAAATGGATAAATTTTTTTGCCGATTTTTTGTAAAGCTAGGAAATGGGCCAAAAGTAAATTCTGCGAGACAAAAATGGCAACCATTTTGAAAATAGGCGAGCTTTTGGACCAGGAGCCATAAGGGAGTTTTCTGTATCGATGTTGAACAAAAATAACTTAAAACGAGAATCCTATCGAACAGGTTTTAAAGCAAATGGTCCAAAAGTAAATTTCGCGAGACATAAATGGCGGCCATTTTGAAATTAGGCGAGCTTTTGAACCAGGAGCCATAAAGGAGTTTTCTGTATCGATGTTGAACAAAAATAACTTAAAACGAGAATCCTATCGACACAGGTTTTAAAGCAAATGGTCCAAAAGTAAATTTCGCGAGACATAAATGGCGGCCATTTTGAAAATAGGCGAGCTTTTGAACTAGGGGTCATTGGGGGTTTTTCTATATTGATGTTGAACAAAAATCCTATTGATCGAGTATTGCCCCTTTGAGGCATAGCGTGATCTGCTCTAAATGGCCCTGGGTACAAGTACGTTGTGGTTGAATGTGCTCACTGGTGTGTGATTTCTGAATTGTTTACGTGGTATAAATGAAAGGTTGACACTGTTTATAGGCAGTTTGGGCTGGACTTAAAAACTGCAAATAACACATGGAAATCCGATAGAGATATTGTTTCTTATATTATCATTTTCAATTTCGGTGTTATTTGGCACTTTTTGAAGCACCACGGTAAATGGTCAGTGGTTCTCAATGAGTGGTTATCAACACTGGGAAACTACGATAGACTACAAAGCTTTCACGATATCTGTAGTATATACTACTACCTCGTGGAAGATAACAAGATATTAAGGTACAGTTGGAAAATAACATTTTGGAAAATTGCTATACCTGCACATGTTATTTTCTGGTACTAAAGAAGTATGAAGGCATGTGTGTATTTCCTTGCTTTTTTCAGGAAAGTATCATTACATTTTCTACTTTTAGTAAATCTGAAAGCAGGTCAATGGGAACTCCAGGAAATTCTGATATTTCACGCTTTCTATTTTCCCAAATTTTCTTTTAACGTTTCCACACAACATAGAAGCCACCATTGACCTGCTTCCAGGTTTACTAAATTAAAGTAGACAATGTAATGATACTTTCCTGAAAAAAGCAAGGAAATAAAATACAAATGCCTTCATACTTACTTTTGCACCAGAAAATAACATTTGTAGGTGTAGTAATTTTTTCCCAAAATGTTATTTTCCAGCTGAACCTTAAAGAGGGACTCTACAGTGCGAACCTGTGAAAGTGTTGGTCGGCCAAACCTGAATAAAAAAGCAATCAAAGGACAACATTGCAATAATATATGCAAAAAAAGATTCATATTATGGATACAAACTTTCAGATAAATTAGTTTTAAGTGCAGGAAACACGTGGTTTCTTCTGATTTAACAAGTCAAGACTTTATTTTTGAAAAGAATATGTCCAGAGAAGCATCAAAATACAAAAGGAAATGTATGATATGGTAACGGTCATGATATATTGATATTATATTGATACTGGTCTGTGATATTGTTGCCGATTCAGATGGTCATTTCTTTACTAGCCTTGGTCACATTTGCTCCGATTTTCACTACGGCGCCCGGCCGATTGAGTATTTTGTTCAAAATTGAATACAATATTGAACAAAACATCGGCGCCGGCCGATGGATCGGAGCAATTGGCTGAAAATTTATTGTATATTGTATAAGAGGGGGCAAAATTTATCGTATATGGTATAAGAGCTGTAAAAAATATGGTATAATAGAAAATATATGGTATATGGTATCTAGAATTTAAAAAGGCTAATTATGAAGAAAGTGCACCCTAAAATTCCCCATTGTGCCAACTCTCTTACTGTAACCGTGTTGGAAAAACATGGAAAAGTAGTCTCTCTAATTAGTTTCACATTCCAGGTCAATCAATACTGTAAGTTTAGAAGTTTCATTCAAATTTTCACAGGAGGTGTTAAATATAGTCTCAAATAAGAATCACGCCGGATGATCAGAAGAAATGAACGGAGGGGGGTAGATCTAGCTGATTTTTGGTAGAAAATTCAACAAATCTAGAAGATTTATTTTTTCAAGAGAAAGTTTACGATTGAATGGCTAAATGAATAGACGCAGTGGACGGTGGAATATGTTAGGTCTTCTTGGATTTTTTTGAACTGTGGAGTTCTAAAATAAAAGATCTATTAAAAAAGTGCAGCGTCGACAATGTGCAAATGCCAATTTTTTGCTATAAATCAACCAACAGGGGTCTACACGATCTGTAATAAATACTTGTAAGTGAAGTAATTATCACAAAACTATTGTCATCATTGGTTTTGTAAAACACGTTACCATACGTTATATAAAAAGTAATCTAACGTTATTAAAATTGAACGGAGGGGGGAGTAATATGTCTATAAGACATATGAAAACTTCCATTAACTCCATATGTCCCCATTTTTCACTTTTCAGAGTTGTAACATCAAATTACTGAGTAAGTGAGTTCATTTTTCAAGTTCACGAATTTGTGGAAATTTCTTCCACCTTAAAGACATATTATTCCACACCCCCCCCTCCGTTCACTCCCCCCCCCCCCTCCGTTCAATTATTCGATTATTTTTTATCTATCATTTGGAAAATTATTTTAAAAAACCGGTGTAACAGGAGTATAAGTCCCTTTGGAAAACAAGTCCTCCTAGGACTTGCATTCCTAGGACCTACTTGCATTCCTTCGGACCTACGTTCCTAGGACCGGAGGTCCTACGGACCTCCGTTCCTAGTATACGTTGTCCTAGTCGGACATATATTCCAAGCTATAATATATATGAAAAATTCCTACGGACGTATTTTCCTGACGGACTTGGATTCCTGCTACAATATTGATCATATAATTAGTCTGTACATAAATATACCAAGAAAAACGTGTTTCACCAGCCATCCATGATAGCTCACTGAGTAGAGCGTTTGGTAGTAACAGATATTTATAATCTAGTAAGAAGTAGAACGCTTGTTCGACTCCCCTTGGTTTCCCATTTCTTTTTTATATTTTTTCATTTAATTTTATTTTGGGAAGGTCGGACTTTTATTTTAAGCTTTAATATTCACGCAACAACATTGATAACGTAAAGTGACAAAATATACCGTCGTGCACTTTGAAAAAAAAGAACTTTGATGAAAGTACGGAGGCGTTCCCTATATCCATCCGAACTTCGATTGGATAATAAAATTATTGCATTGTTTAATATTACATCTCATGAATTTCAATAACACTGACACCGTACAGTGGGATAGACAACGTACATATCAGATTTTTTAATTATACCCGATACATAATATTTATCAAATCTTCGACCATCCTGAATTGTGTAGTTTTATGTTTATGTTTATGGTTCTTTATTTCCACCTTTAAGATGAGTACATAAATTAATTTAGATTTTAAAAATTGTATTTGAGACAAACATATTCTCATCAAAATAATCTACACTTTCAGGCGACACGGGAAAAAATTATCAAAGGAAATGTGAAAAACAAACATTTTTTAACCGATAGGTTTTTTGGGTAGATTTACTCGGAAAAAAAATTACTGCTCGAAAATCTTTCAACGTAATCAGCAAGCTAAAAGTCTATCGAAGCGAATACGCACGAAATTAAAAATAAAAACCTTTTGTTTTCCTCAGATTATTCTTAAAACGCACATCAAACCTACATCATAGGATTTGCTTCAAATCAGTTAATAGTGACACCGTACATCTAAAGTGCAATAACCCAAATACCGTTGGCCCGATTTTGTTGATATTTTGTACACATATACAATATGGGGGTAGAAATTCTGCTCGAAAGCTAATTTTTAAAATGGCCGCTCATTTAAAACGGCGGCCATTTTAGTGCCGATTTTACAGTAATTTAGGCACAACATGTAAAACTGTAATAGCAATATGTTTTAGAAATTAATTAAATATAAAGGATATTAATAAAAATAGAAATGTAGATATCGAGGAAGCATATTGCAGCCATCTCGAAAAATGGCGGCCTTTATACGCTATTTTATGATTCTTGCTGAAACTTGAAAAGTAGTGGAGTGATTTTTTCATATTTGGTATGTGAATACTCTAAGCGATGTAGATTGTCTAAAGACAATTTTTGTAGACATTTTAACGTTTTTCACTATCACTCGAAAATTAGTGGAACAATTTTTTTTCACATTTGATATGTGAATACAATAAGCATGGCTAACTGTCTATTTACATTTTGGGAGTAGGCGGCCACTTTGAAAAATGACCACCATTTTTTACGTGTGTTTTTTTACCTTTTTCACTATAACTCAAAAAGAAATAGGGCGATTTTGTTCATATTTGATACGTGAATACTCATAAGTATAGCACACTCTCTTCTGACATATTGGCAAGTAGACGGCCATTTTGAAAAATGGCTGCCATTGACGTGTGCGAAGGGTGATCATGACCTTTGGCTTTATTATCTATTTTTGCAATTTATATTCTTTCCTAGTGATTTTTTACCCAAAATAGGAACACACCATGCACCATTTACCTTAAGTAAGACTCAATGCGTCAGGGGAAGGTAATGTGAAAAAACCAACCTTTTCCAACCGATATATTTTGTGAGTAGATTTAAGTAACGAAAAAAGAGAATCTTTAAACATAATCAGAAAGATAAAGGTCGCAAATACACAAGAAATTAAAAATGAAATCCTTTATATATTCCTTATATTATATTTTTAAGACGTACAACAAACCTTTATCAAAGTTTTTGTTTCAAATCAGTTAATGGTGACACAGTTCATCTAAAGTGTACGACGGTATATTTTGTCACTGTACGTTATCGATGGCTAGGCTTGAACAATAAACCAACACATATTTGATTTGGTAAGTGTGTTTTGTTAGAATATTGAATGTGAATATATTCTTAAACCTCAGAAAAATGATAATTACAAGAAAAGTACACAATTTTGGCAAAGAAATGGTACACTCTTGGAATTACCTGAAAACATATTCTTGGGTTGATTTAATTTCAAAATAAGTATGGGAACAGTGAAATAACACTATTCCCTTTATTATTTCATAAGAGTTTAACACATGTTCATACATTGGATTCATACCTTATTTATAGTGACACTTATAGTGACAGACAGATTCTTTCAATCTCCCGCTATAGGTTATGGCTTAATATTGTCAAAATATAGGTAATTTTTGATAAATGGTGCATGCACACTGAGATTGTGTGTTTCTTAATAAACAGCATCGATCACTGGATACAGTAGTCATTTTAAGTTCGATGCAAAGCCTTATGCACTGACTCTAAGATGAGTGACCGAGCCATACTTGAATATGAAATAAGCCGAACAATGTGACGACAGAATTCAAAATATTTATTTCTCGTAAGTTAGTAAAAAATTATTTCATTATATTATTATTAGAAATCGTGTGATTTGATTGGCTCATTCGGTACCATGTGATCAAAAGTACCATAGTGTATTTCACAGGTCACAAGAGGAAGAATAGAAATAGTTTTGGGATTATATGGTGCAATTTAACATATAACCATGGAAACAAAAGAAGTTTGACAGTTCTGCATTTAATGACTTCGCCTATGTTATAATCAACTTGCTCTTTCACTGGTTCAAAATCTATACATTTTACCAATGAGAGAACATACTGTACTAACATAACTCATAAAAATGGGCCAGAAGAGATTCGAGAGCCCGTTACCATAGCATCCATATTTCAGATGTACATGTGACTATAGCATGGACCTATATCAGAAAAAAAACTTTAGAAAGCTCCACAAGAATGGTTCTAGCAAAAAGACCAAGGCGGCGACCCCATTTATTATTCTTTTTTCTGAATCTATGTGATATTCTCTAAAATTTGTTGAAAGGACCGCAAGTTGTTTGTGAAATGAATCTGGGGAGTTTTTTCATGCATTTCGCTTGTGTTTCTCATCCAAAAAACATCAATACACTTTAAAACATTTTATTGACCATAAGATTGCACCATATAATCCCCCCAAATATTACTAATTTTCAAGGATTATTTATGGATTAACGACCAGGTATTTTTATTTGTCAAACTTCAGAGGGCCGGGAATCATTGATTACGAATGGTAATTTTGCACCATAAAAATGTCCGAAATAAGGTGTTATATGGAGGTACTTTTGCTTTTTTTGTTTTTCTGGTCTTATTTGTTGGTAAAGATTAAAAGGTGGATTGGATCGAGTGGATTGGATTCATGTAAAAGGTGGATTGGATTGGTTATCTTCAAAATATGGATTTTCCTTTAAAAATTATATTGATCTCCCTTTAGGAAGATTGGTGCTCTCTTCACTTGCACAATGTCAAATAATAGATGTAATATTATTTTGCTTGGGTGGGCTAGAAGGATGACCTCTGGTACCCGCTTTCTGATACACGATCTTATTCATTCCAAGTGTAATTTGACACACTTCATAAATCATAAGGCAGAATGATTTGAAGATCCATATCATCTGTTTTCAATCCAAACTGAGCATACCAGAAATATTTTGTGAACATTCACACATTAATTTGAATGACAGGTTTTCTTTTTCTAAAGATCTATGTCTTACAAAAGTTGATTTACAAGGGAAAGCGGTTAAATATTTAAGAGTGTCCATGAACTAATTGGAGTATGTATTTGTCATTGCTTTGTTCTGATTTCTCAAAAGGGACCTGTAATACTGTAGAGGGAAATTGTTTAGAGGGAGATCAACAGAAATTTTTTTATAAGAAATTCCACATTTTGAAGATTCCCGATCCAATCCACTTTTTACATGAATCCAATCCACTCGATCCAATCCACCTTTTAATCTCTACCTATTTGTTAGGAAATTGAAAGATCTTTCATTTAAAATATTTTCTAAAAAAATCAAAAGTTTGCTTTAATTAGTCCACCATTCAGTCCACTTGGTAGTATTATGCAATACTAATAAAATACGTGTATCATATACACAGATTGTGACAACTATTTATATTATGAATGCCAATGTAACCAAAATGATCAATCTATATAAACATTCAATAACTGATACGAATCAAACCAAAATGATTACTTACCTCGTTCCTTAGCGATAGAGCAAAATGCAAGTTGACAGTTGATGCCAAGAACTCTAGTCTTTTGCCCTTGTTCAAACTAAGGAATTCATGTGGTTTATATACGATTAGAACGTCGAACAACTCATACATCCTTCCGCGGCGTATTAATTTCTACGATTTGACACGACGTAATATCACCGGCCACTATCAAGCGAAGGTAACGGCCGTCAGCTTCGCATCAAAGATGGCGGACGGGAAGTGTCGATTTCGATAGTTTTTGTTTTCATCGAATTAAACTACTTACAGTTGACGTAATGCTATGATATTTGAACTTAATCCGACTTGTATGGCATTGAAACTCTTGGATATGATCATTTGTTCATATATTATACGTGGGCACAACAGTTCATAACGATATCTACCACTGTTGTCAATTGTAGAAGAAGTTTATAAGTTCTATTATTAATTGTCATCATGGTAATTATTAATTCTGAATCCCAGACTTATATTTAATGATGATATATATTTATGAAATCTGTACTATGCGTCTGAGGTGTTGAACCTAAGACGCATAGCAGAGAACTAAAGTAGAATATATTTAGACACACTTTTAGCCACTAAAGCAATGACGTAAGCAGACAGCATGTACATACATGGAAATACAAGTGCTATAAAGTGCTACACTCACCCCCCTCAAAGACAAACAAAATCCCACATATAACAATACATAGAACATTTATCCATGAAAATTAAAAAAACAATGGCTTTCGCCGAAAAGATAGGTAATCGATATTTTAACACATATAGTGCCATCTATGGTAGATAATATGATCTTATTTATCTGGGCATACTGTTTTAATCATAATTTTGTATTTTTTCATAACACATGCGTCATAATAGGATTGTAACGTGGTATGTCACATCAATATCACACATAAACAGCCACTACTAGTAATATATTCAGAAATCCCTTCCTTCCACTAAACATAACTCTTACAACGACACAAGCCTCAAAACCTACAACAGTTCAAGGTTCCAAAATGAAATGCTAGTTCATCATAAATTACCAAAATACCAATTAACCTACTTCCTGCCTAGTTCAAAGAAGCATTTTCTTCACTTAACTTAATTTCAACAACTTCATTTCTATTATTTTCTGCTTACTTATAATCACTTATATTACATTACTTCTTTCAGTCTCAATTAAATTTTAATATCAGTTGTGTTTGTATCTCATTTGTTTTAATAAACTAAACAACAGCAACGCCAAAAGCGTAGCAAATCCTATCGAACTAACATGACTGCAATTTTACAAAATCAAAATTCAAAGTTCACCATTATACCATTCAAAAATGGTTACTCACTTTTCAAAATGGCCGCCTTCTAGCCAAAGTGTTATAAAACAATACTTGTAGCCAAGATAAAGAAAGGTTTAAAAGAAAATATTGTTCCTACTCTCAGATAAACATAACATTTTTACTTCAAAGGATGTCAAATGATCCCTTGACCAAGTGATCAGTTTAGTCAAGAAAGTCATTGAATTTTAAATAGTCAAGTCTAGAGCCCCACAAATGAGTGCACTACGCACCTTATATCATATACGCACTAATATCATATCTCATTCATTGCCATGGTCTTACATACTAGCCCAGGTAAAGGGTAGCACATGACGTCGTGGACTTACTTCCGGCCAGATCATCATGGCCCCAAGGGTCAGCCAGCCCCTACCATTCCGGACTTTACCTGGCTATATAATTAAAATTGTTTCGTTCTCCCTTATCTGTTTACTTTCTCCCCCACCATCATCAAGCATTCAAGTTCATTCCTCAACAAATATTTCACACACCCATAAATATTATAAAGCTCTAGACCCAAATATATCATTTTAGAAAAATTCTGTAATGTGGACCCGCTAATTCGTCAGCTAGGTGCTCCAATTAAAATGATTCCTCTAAAATGTTTTGCCAAAAAAAGTCATATATTATCGAATAAATAACTAGACAGGAATTCCAAAATATCTTCCAATTTCAGCTATGAGAGTTTCTGGTAAAGCCTTGACTACATGTAGGCTTTTAGACTTTAGTCCAGGTCAAAAATAAGAATAAGTTATAGTTGTTTAAAAATGAACCATATGTTCTTTATCCATGTAAAGATAATTTTCCAACATTTTTAACCTTTAACAAATAGCTAGCCAACATCATTTAGCACTGTTGAAAGACTGTAAAAATATGTAATAAATAACACTAGTTTGTTTTGAGTATTCAACCTTTAGCTGAAACGTATATCATATTGGAATCTGAATCACTCTGCAGATCACACTTGTTATACAATATATCATTTGACTCTGTAGCATTGTCCTTGACATGGAACTCGTTTGTCACATCAAGGTCAAGAGAGGTTGCCAGCCTAGCTCCATCCGCCTTTCTTACGAAATGGATACTACAAGTCTCGTCATCATTTGTATCATTACAAGTGACATATTCATCATCATCGGAATTGTCACTAATTCTCGAAATCGCTGTTCCCTCTTCAAAAGAGGAGACGCGAAAATCTTTCCTTATAAGGTCAAAATATTTCCCATGATGCAGTTCGCGGAGGAACAAATTTATACTTCCTTGTTTTCCCTCATAGGTTTAACATGGGGATTTTAACACCTATTTTTCAAACGATATATTCGTTCATATTCCCGTACGGGGGTACAGAAAAAATTATTAGAAACGATTGATCTCTTATTAATCTTAATATAACAGCTATTTTTTTCATTGTATTGATTCATAGCGTGGTGAAAACGATGATTGAAAAGTGAGAAAATATTCCGGAAGAGAAGGTCACATGATCAGTTGACTATTCGCCATATTGGAAAAAACAATTCCATTCGACTTTCAATACTTTCATGCCAATCTTACCGCACTACAAACTGCATCATCGATGCAACAACGGAAAAAAAGTATTCATCATCAAATTACATCATAGAGTTACGTTGAAAACCAACAAATAACTGAGCAGTAGACCAAAGAAGAAGCGTCGCTATTATCTAGGTCACTCTGTTCAGTGGTCCGAAAGCCAATCTATAGTACTCGTTTCCGAATTTTGTTGTTCATTGTACAATGTTTTATTGATTAAACTCTTAAAATTTAAAGTAATTTTAGTTTTTATTAGTAAACCATGCTTACCTAATATTGCCACTATGTGCTAACATCCACCATTGAATCTATCTATGGCCAACTTCCCGGGAATTTCTTGAGCATATTACACTGTGCACCCCCGCACAAATGCCCGGATATTCCTCAATTATTCCGCTATAACAATTATGAACATTCTGCTGTAAGCGGAGGAGGAGGGAGGGACATATTTGTAGTGGCAATATTAGGTAAGTATGGTTTACTAATAAAAACTAAAATTACTTTAAATTTTAAGATTTTACTACGCAAACCTTAACTACTTACACTAATATTGCCACTATGTGCTGAATCCCAGCCAAGTAGGCGGTGGGTTAAACAGCAGAAAGACCACGGGAATAGAATAAATTTGCAACAAACTACAAATTGATCAACCCTACAACTTTAGGTAACCCAACTTTACATCCTAAAGCCTTCGGGACTAAGGAACTTAGTAACCAAATACAAGTTCTGGGGTGAAATGTTTAAACTGTGTTAAACACTTAACAAAACTAATTATTCAGATTCACTATGCTAAAAACTACTGAGTATTAATTCATATATGACTCAATTGGCCACTATGATAAAAAACGGACGTCTATCTATGGCGGGGTAATTCAACCACCAAAGGTCAACAACGAACTTATACCACAGTACAAATTCTGACATTCTGATTGGCCATAAAGTTAAGAAAAATGTCAGAATATCTTCTTGCATAGTCCTAGACTTACATACATGACTTGGAAGTAAATAAAGCTGCCCATTGTGCCTGCTTTAAACATATCTTCCACTCGACTTCTAGAAACAAAGATTGAAGAAGTAGTTACTGGTCTTGACATAACGTTTTCGACCCTTCTTTAACAGCTACATGTGTATACTTCTGTATACCTTGTACATGTATAGATAACAGCTAATAATTGCTTGATCCAAAGATCTAAAGGAATTTTATTGAAGTTCCTTAAATGTATCTGGTTCTTCAAATCAATGCAAACTTTTCGTTCTCTCTTTTGAGTAAAGGTGAGACAAAGTACTACATCGGTTACCATATGTTGGACTCTTTATGATATTCGAACTTTGAACACCAGTTGTTTAAATATTCTTGGGATTGTGATAACTCCGAAATCCCAAATTACATTTTTAAATATTAAACATCTGGTATAAGTGCTTCTGCAAAGCATTGTAACCCTTAAAGGCTAAGCTGTGTCTGAATGATAAACTACGTAGAGATTCATCATTTACTCATTGCCATTAGGATCACATGTTCAATCATTGAAGAACCCATGTACACCCTCCTTATTAGTCGAGTATGCTTGGTTGTTTACAATTCAACAATAAAACTTGCATATTACCGAACACTTTCTGAAAAAATCGGTTAATTAGAAAGTCATGTATCCAAACATGTCTAAATGATACCTGCTGAATACAATCCTAGATCTTGGTACAAACCCAAGAAAGGGATTATAATGGTTAAGAGTGAATAAGTTCAACTGATTCACAACACTAACTCAAAACCTTAAAGAATCATTCGACTCTAGAAGAAGTTATCAGGACAAGATCATTTAGGAACTGGTTCTGAAAACCCTCCTCTGATATATGCTGACATCAGAAAATTTACTAGACTAGTAAAGCATAATCTTGTACGATATCATGATAGAAATATCATTAGAGAGTTCGATTTACAACAATTACAGGTAAATAAGACGACTACCAAGTAATTCAGTAGCATTCTAGTCTTATCGTATATATAGTGTGATAAAAACTCTGCGTCTCTTGGTAAGAAACACCTGCAATTTATCCACAAAGTTGCTGGGGAAGATATACGTTTCATGTATCTTCTAATATTGCTGTTTAGTCATAAACAAACATGTATACTATCACTAAAATATGAGTAAATAAACTCATTAGAATGCAAACTCACATTAATAAGACAATGATGTTCTAAACATCAATAATCTTTGAATCAGAAACAACAAACAATTCAAGTGAGACGTCTTGATGTCTAATAGTTAATAGTATTACACATCAATTGAACTGTAGTGTCAGATGTCACAATATTGCTTTCTTGCAATATAGGTGTTAAAAACCCCATCACGCTTCTCATCCTTAAAATCTACAGGTGTTTCACATTCTCTTGTTGAAAATGAACCCTGATTTTGAAGGAAGTCTAGCTGTCAAGCAACGTGGATATGACAACTACGTTATGATTTGCATCTTTGAACACAAAAATGTTCTTGGGCAACTTTCATCTACCTAGTAAGTGTTCAAGAACCGTTCCCATATAACATGTATAAATATAACGAGAATTATTCTCGCATTGAAATCCTCTGTTAAACACCTCAAGAGGTTGACCACCATCTGCCTCAAATGGGAATGGTACAGAGGAAAATAAAGCAACGTTAAAAGCCTTATTCAATTGCCAAATAGAATAGGCAAACAGCACTAAACTACAGTAGCTAATAGGGATCGAACCGATGACTATGTGGTTCCTGAGAATAACATTCCTGTGACAGGGCACCAAAATGCCTTGTTAATTACTTGGAATCTTGACATCATAAACCTTAGATGTATATTTGTCCTATTAAGGGGGTAGTGACATTACTAGTCTCAGGGCAGAACGATTCCTTAACTCAGTGTTCTACTCAGAACAACATCTTAAAAAATGTACTGTCTCAAAAATGAAACTATTTGATAAAGTATAGATGGAGTTGAAGATAATTCGTATAGAAATATCTCCAAAACCACACGGAAAACTGAGATTTCCGTTAAAGATCATATGTATAACAGTCAGCAGAGGATGTCTGTGATTCTTAAAATCATGAGACTGTTACAAAAATAACTTGTTCAAAATTTGATCACGACAAGACATATGTGTGAAAAAATTGCCACTGTTAATATTAATTGACCAATGCGTAAAAAGGTAAGTCTGAATCTCTTGTTTGGAAGAGCTCATGTCAAGACAAACGAAACCATGTCTATAACAAAGAGTACACTAGCTCTCGAGTATATAGTACTTCAGTACCACTAAATGATGTGTTGAGGTTCTACCACCAAGGAAACATGGTAACAATGATTCCATGGTGAAAAAACATAAACCTCTAAACAACATGTAAGATCTCTCAAATAGTGATTGAACTGAACACTGATGATACCATGACTTAAAGTGAAGGTGTGGCTATTTAAGACACAAAAGTTTACACAGAAGCACGGCACGACTGTGAACCTGTTGAAGATGATACTGTCACGACTGAGACTGGCTCAGTAAAACACTGAGTAAAACACCGTGTTTAAAAGTCACTTTGACTATACTCTGAGCAACCTGAACAAGGTCAAAATAAACAAATATTCATTCTGTGTGTGATGTGGTAGCAAACAGGCCCATGGTCTGGAATACAGATATAGGGACTTGTTATAAGTAAGTATAACTACTTCCCCTCATCACAAAATAAAACCTTTGGAATAACACCCAAGGTTGTAGGGGAAAGCACAGAATTTGATTTACAGTCTCTTGAACTGACTTACAAGAGATCTGAAAAGTAATCTTAGACTTCAAAAATCAACTTTTGACTTCAAAAGCTGCCAAGGCCAAGTAAAATAAAGGAAACAAAACCTTCACGGAGGTGATGTTTTAGACATAACCTTACTTTATCTGGTAAACTGAAAACCGCCAAATGTTTAAGTTTTCAAAAAACCTCGACTGTAATCTTAATTCCTCAAACAATTAACTCTGAGTTGAATGCTTTATGAGAAGCATCTGGAGAAAGTAACCTATGTCGAAGGTACTTCCGCCAACTCAATTCTGAATGTTAATATTCCAGGAATAGAGTATAAATAGGAGTATTCAGAAATGATTCCTGAGAAAAAAAGATTTCAGTCAGAAATGACAAGTTCATGACATTGTCATTTGTCAACGCTTACAACACTTCTTATATGAATAAGTACTTGTGTTGTTCAGTTGTTGGCTAATATGGCTAGAAGGATAGGCCTAGTCTAGAGACTCAAAAACAATCTAAGTCACCTTCTACTTCTTTGTT
Source organism: Owenia fusiformis (assembly GCA_903813345.2). Taxonomy (NCBI): domain Eukaryota; kingdom Metazoa; phylum Annelida; class Polychaeta; order Sabellida; family Oweniidae; genus Owenia; species Owenia fusiformis. Next base: position 22,806,961 of record CAIIXF020000001.1, on the reverse strand, counting down.
GAAGAGACTGAATCAACCAATAACAGGATGATTGTGAGCATCCATGAATCGTTTTCTTCAGCATATATTAATAGCAACATGTACAATTACTTGGAGAAAACAGAAACGCTCAATCAGAGACCATAACTTATAGGTCTCTGATTCGAAAAGATTTTACATCTACTTGGAAGATGAGTAGGCTAAAAATGCTATATTGGTCTTTTCTGTGAAGAAGATGACGACTTCACAGTAGACCTACTGTTAATCTTACAGTTACTCTTGTTAATCTTTAGCCTATCCTCTTTCTGAACAGTAGACAAACAACTCAGTCCAAAAATAACTGAACCAAATGGATAAGTGACAAACCTATCCTGCTGCGCAGAACTAGTATAAAACTGAATGGACTAAATAAACCAATTATACAGCTGTGGTCAGCATACGTGTTCTATGTATGCAACATTACATGAATACTACACCAGATTTTACAACATACGGTGTTATTTTCTAAATACATTTAAATGTATGTGAACCAAGTGTCTTCATCTGAACATCTTATTGTGATCACGCTACTGTAAGATGAAGAAACATCTTCTTCATCCTAGGATCATGCAGTCCATGCTCGACACATGTCAAATCCTGGAAGACAAATTTACTGGTGTAGTTATTTCTCCATGTTTATTAAGGTACGTTCACACCAACGGCGAATGCCACGCTTTAAATCGGCGAGCAAAGCGCCGTCATTTTTGTCATTTTTCTTCATACCAACGGCGCTTTGATGGCGCTTTAAAGCGGCTTGTAAAGCGGCACCAAAGCGTAACAAAGTTTGATTAAAGCGTCGGGGTCGTAATAGGTCGTAGAAAAGCTCAGAGTAAAACGGGATATTCGGCAAGAGCGCCAAAAAATTTTAAACTCTTAAAAAGTTTTGGGCGCTCTGTTACGAATCGATTAAGCGCCGAGAGCGTATCAAAGCTTAACAAACCGTAACAAAGCTCAGAAAAACTTGATCCAAAGCGTAGGAAAGCTTAACATAGCTCTAAAAGGTTCCTCACGCTTTGATCACGCTTTGATCAGGCTTTGTTACGCTTGAAATCACGCTTTGAAAAGCTTTGATAAGCATTATTACGCTTTGATGCGATTATGACGCTTTAAATCAGGCTCTGATACGATTGCAAAACTCTGTTGTGCATTGTTACGCTCTGTTAAGCTCTGTCACGCATTGGAAAATGTCGAGATCGCCGATTCCATGCCGCTTTTGATCCAATGACTATATAAAGATGCAGTAGATCCATAAAACCATTGCATCTTTGACTCGAGAACACGATGGCAGAACAACGAGATCCAGAAATTCCAGATGGACCAGAGCATGACCTATCTGAAGAAGACATGACGTTTGTCGCACGGCGTGATATAGCGTGTGAAAACTTTCAAGCGTAACAAAGCCTAGCAAAGCGTTGCAATCCTTGATTAAAGCGTCTCAATTCGTTGGAAAGCTTGAGAGTCCCTCGGGAAAGTGTAACAAAGAGTGTCAGATATTGATGAAAGCGTCTGACCTCGTGTCAGATCTTCATGCCAGATCGTAGCAAATCTTGAGACATCTTAACGAAGCGTGTCAAGTGGTAACAGACCGTGAATAGACTGGGGTCCCCGCTTTGAACCAAGCTGTGTTAAGCTTTCCTACGCTTTGAGTCAAGCTTTGTTGAGCTTTGTTACGGTTTGTTAAGCTTTGATACGCTCTCGGCGCTTCAATCAATTCGTAACAGAGCGCCCAAAATTTTTAAACAGTTTAACCTTTTTTGGCGCTCTTGCCGAATATCCCGCTTTACTCCGAACTTTTCTACGACCTATTACGATCCCGACGCTTTAATCAAGCTTTGTTACGCTTTGGTGCCGCTTTACAATCCGCTTTAAAGCGCCATCAAAGCGCCGTTGGTGCGAACGCTTAAACAGTTTAAATTTTTTAGCGCTCTTGCCGAATATCCCGCTTTACTCCCGAGCTTTTCTACGACCTATTACGACCCCGGCGCTTTAATTAAGCTTTGTTACGCTTTGGTGCCGCTTTACAAGCCGCTTTAAAGCGCCATCAAAGCGCCGTTGGTGTGAACGTACCATTACATAATTCATATCGGGACTGGAGTCCTTTTATAAACTGTGCATGAAGAAAAGAGGTGATAACTTCTTATGAACACGTATGTGTTTTCATTGTGGACTTACAACCAAAAAACACATGAGCAGTAAAGAAGCCATTTCGTCTGCGTTCTCCTGAACACGTATGTGTTTTCATTGTGGACTGACAACCAAAAACACCTCTGACTGTCTGAAGCCATCTTCAGATATAGATATTTTTCAAATTTCTCATATTCATCTGGAACTGAACACGTTTATGTGATGAATACAGAGACGAAAAATTGAGAGCTGTGTAAACTTGAACAGATAATGTTTTCTTATGGACTGACAACCAAAAGAAACACCTCAGTGTAAGGCAAGGTACTGCAAGGCATAAACACAGTGTCTACCTTCTTCGGGCTTCCTTACTTTCTTATCTGGATTGAAAACCTCTCACATGTAACATAACACATAGAAGAACCTGTACTATTTCGTTCTCTGTACATGATGTCTTCTGATGGTCTAATGACCCGAGAAATTGTCATTTAATATGACAAATTGTCTGGAAAAAAGGTCAATTGACACTAGAGACCTTTTCCATATGCTTACTATAATCTCATGTCGGGACTGAAGACCCTATATGGACCAAGCAAAGATAAAACGAACGAGGTAAGATCTTCGACATTTTTGGATCAGATGTTTTCTTTGTGGACTAACAACCCAAAGAAAAAACCTTGCAAACTTGTCTTATAGTTCCATATGATCTATTTTCCTCGTCCTCTTACTTTCATATGTAACTGATGAACCTGTAGAACAACTAACTTCCCAGTTCCGTGTCCATAGTCACAAGTTATTTGTAAATTTATTGCGATTCTAAAATTTCCGTCTTTACAGAAGGAAAATGGCGGAATAATTGAGGAATATCCGGGCATTTGTGCGGGGGTGCACAGTGTAATATGCTCAAGAAATTCCCGGGAAGTTGGCCATAGATAGATTCAATGGTGGATGTTAGCACATAGTGGCAATATTAGTGTAAGTAGTTAAGGTTTGCGTAGTAAAATCGGTATACAGACTATTAAAGCAATGACAAAGAAGAATACTTTCGATGTTGTCATTGTTTTATTTAGCGTGCGGGTGTAAAAACAAAATTGCGTAATTAGTTTGAATTAGAACTTTCGGGTCACGCAAATAGCTACGCGAAATGCATAGTGAGAAAATATAACCAATCAAATTTTGTCCTTTTTGAGTGCTTTTTCAGTGCATATTTGCGAACGTTCTGATTCAAAGAGCGAATCGCGAAAGGGAGAATTGAATTATCATTGCACATGACATATTCATCATCTGCATCATCACTAATTAAATCATCAAAGCAGTAATCTTCAAACATTTTATCATACTCATCATTATCAAGTTCACTGTCATAAGAGCATAAAGTACACTCATCAAAGAAAGATTCAATACCCACAGTTTCACTGTGCAGTGACATACAATTTATTGACTCTATCAATTGTCAACTCATTTGACTGTTCAATATCATTTTTCAATTTAATGTCATATTCTAAAGTCACGGACTCATAAATGTATATTGACGCATCAACATCAGTTACTTCATTGTCATTCACAGATTCTAATTCGCGCATTGACTCTGCATTTTCAAATTCAATATTCAAAGATTCAGTTTCGCATATACTAATACTTCTACAACAACTTAACAAAATATTTCCTTATGAAGAGAAAACTTTTCTTTGAAAGCCTTCAAATTGATTCATTTCTAAGTATAAATCTGTAAAGCAATTAAAACAAATTACTTAAAATGACTGAATTACAAATAAAATTATATGCACAATTTTCATTTCATATGAAAATAATATAGAGATCTACACTCTTATTCATGGAACACTAGTTATACATTGCCTGGCTTTATTTTGCAAATATTGATGCCATTTGATCAAGAACTTTTGAATCCATCCCCTGACATCCAAGAAAAGTAATAATCAAATGCATTGCAATTCAACAACATGTGTAATTCAAAGTAATTTAGATATTAAAAATGTATAAGACACTGATCAAAATTAATCAAAGAAATACATGTGTATCTCCAAAATAAAGATAAGTTATAGCTCCAAAGATATCTGAGAAATGCCAACATAGCTAACCTTTAACGAATAGCTAACCATCCAGGCTGCAACAGAACTAAATATAAGTCAGTCTTCAAGTATGCCAAAGTATAGGCAATAATCTCTTGCTGTAAGCTCAAATGATAGAAACGAGCACTATTAAAAGACTAAAAATAAGAAAACAAGTAATAAATAACTCTCTCAACTATCTGTTTTCCCATTATGCAGAGAAGAACATTAACAATCTCAAGTTTTCACACCCACTTCAAACTACTGCATTCCAAGCTGTTTGCTGCATTTTGAGCTTTAGTGTAGAAATACCAAAACTGTTATTCACACTTGTCTGGAAATATTTGTGTCTAGCAACAAGCCCTTGCTTGATTGGATTATTCAACTTATTATTAAATCTTGCAAATACTAGCTATAATACTTCGGTAACAACTAGCAAAATATCATTATAACGTTATCATTATAACGAGTAGACCTTTCCGAATAGCTTGCAATAGATCTCAATGTTTCAAATATCCAAAAGAAAATAGGAGCATTTATGGTCAAACACGCCCATGAACATGTAAAAAGCGGGCTATTTCTGGTCCAATAAAGTATAATATCTCTGACATGTTTCATTGGCAATTCACCAAACCAAAGCGATATGTAGAACTTTGAAAGAGTCATGATTGATTAATTTCTAAAACAACATTAATAGACATAAATCTGTAAAGCAATAAAAAACTACAATAACTTCAAATGACTGAATTTCATTGACCTTTACATATATATTACCATTGTATCAAAAAAGTGCTGACCTAACATATCCAAATATCTTATCAACAGAGTAACCAACAAAACAATTAATATGACATCTGCAATCTGAACGTGCTCTGGGCATTATTGAAAAACCAAAGAACTGATTGTCTTTGAAAATAACTGCAACTGCGCAAAAGTGTATCCACCCCTCACACAACAAATTTGGCAACCAGACCCATAGAAAAAATTAATGCATTATATCATTGTGACGCCATCTCTTTGTGCTTTAAATGTTTACATATATGCATAAAACCATAAATTGAATGATTGATTAAAAAAAAAACATTATGCAAATTTCAAAACCAAAATTGATGTATGCCCAGACAAAATCAAAAATCATATTACCCGCCATATCAGCAAATGTCTTAAGGGTTGATGTCTTAATGCAAATCTCTCAGGATGGTGCTTCACTTCACTCTTGTGGTAGTCAGAGATGATGGGGTCGAAGGCGTCTTGGGATAAATCATAGGCATCAGGGTCACACGCGTGAATACCAGTTCCGCCATATCAACAAATGTCTGAAGGGGTGATGTCTTAATGCAAATGTCTCTCAGTATGGTGCTTCACTTCACTCTTGTGGTAGCCAGCGATGATGGGGTCGAAGGCGTATCGGAATACATCGTAGGTCTCGAGGGTCACCGGCGTGAATACCAGTCCTAGAATCAAGGTTCTCCACTCCTGATCTTATACAATCAGCAAGTATTCCGTTCAATTTTGTCTCTGAGTTCTTGTATTTGTCCCACACCCGTGGGGAGATGTAGCTCTTTAAATGAGACATGTAGTCCTTAGCAGCGCTCAGCTTAAAAGAGACGTGCAGTCCTTGGTAGTGCTCAGCTTGTCCCATAATTGATCAGCATGATACAGCCAAAATTGTTGATAAAAGAATACAAATATCCTGTATATGAAAAGTGAAGCAGACGATTCCAGCTTGTAATAATTATCGTTAATACAGCAAACTGTATGATAAACAGTAAATCCAAGGTTCTTTCTTTGACGGGCCTCCAGTGTTGTCAAAAGTAGAAAAGTTAATTGTTGTTTTGCAATTGTAAATCATGGTTGTAATCATATGTTCCAAATTAAACAGAATAATGTAGTCTATTTTTGCTATTGCTTTAATGATATATATTTGTGAAATCTATACTATGCGTCTGAGGTGTTGAACCTCAGACGCACAGCAGAGAACTAAAGTAGAATATATTTAGACACACTTTTAGCCACTAAAGCAATGACGTAAGCAGACAGCATGTACATACATGGAAATACAAGTGCTATAAAGTGCTACAACCACCGCTTGAGGGAAGGTAACTGGGATTTCGGTTTTACAGATGATAATTTATATGCGGTGATGCGGTAACGTTATGAGAGTTTATAATGGAGAGCTAAGATGTCCAGTTACCGCGTATTGAAAACTAACATGACCGTTACCGTATCTTACATTTCCAGTTACCTTCCCTTAAGAGGTGGAAGATATCGTTGAAATGTGGTCTTCACGCATGATATATGAGCAAATCATGATACTCCATAGTTCACATGTTATATAAGCTTGAGTTGGTTCAAATATCAAAGCAAAGCGTCAGCTATAAAGTAGTTCGTAATTCGATGAAAACTAAAAAATATTGAAATCGACACTTTCCGTTCGCCATCTTTGATGCGAAGGTGACGGCCGTTACCTTCGCTTAATGCCGACCAGTGAATATAGAATGTTTCAAATGTACAGGCCTCTATATTTTTCTGTCTTATGAAAGATACAAAAGAAAAATAATATTGAAAAAATCAATTGTTTCTTCTTTAACGGCGGAAATTGTGAATATCCAATTGTCAAAATCGGCATCCTGAGACTAGTGTATCTTGAAATATTGTATTAGAAAATGTAGCATTCTACGACTACCTTTTGTTGTCCAATTTCTATATGGAACGTTCATCTTTGTCACAATATAAGCTTTTCATGCCTAAAATGAAGTGAGTAAAGTTGGCTGCATATTGGTATTGGAATTTAAACTCACCAGGAAAATGTGAGCTTGAATGCCAATACCAATACAAATATGATCTCATATTGGGATTCATAACATTCTGTTTGAATGATAATTTGAATCTTAATATGAATCCCAATATGGGTACTTATATCCTCGAAAATGAAAATAATTTTTTGATTTTATGGTGAAATCATATAGTCAATAAAACGTTTTAAAGTGTATTCCTGTTTTTAAGATGAAAAACATAAGCAAAATGCACGAAAATCTCCCCAAATTCATTCTACAAACAAATCGGGGCCATTTGACCCCCGGTCAAGATGGCGGTCAAAACGAAGGCGGTGTTGGAGATGATTCTAATGTCAATTAGTGGAATTACACCTATTTCATGGCTAAAGGCGTTTTCAAGGCGTTTTGGGTAACGTAGGCTAGAAAACCGCAATCCTGATTACACCAGAATTTTAAAAACGCCTTGAAGACAACTTTTCGTGATTACACTTGATTTTTCTAAAGCGCTTTTAGACTGATTTATGACAAAAAATTGCCATCAACCATCGCATTTGCATCAAAATCTGCTATTTAGATATACACTTTCAACCGTCAGACCGTAGCGCCATCTCTGGAGATTCAAAATGATCCGATACTGTATGTTCCTTTTTTTCTTAAATCGTATTCAATCTACCTCTGGCGTTAACAAATATGTGCTAAAGAAAGCATGGAAAACAATGCACAAGCGCGCAAAAAGAGAAGCTCGGTCGTTAGGAGAGATCCAAGAGAGATCCAGTAAAAGTGAAGATGGTACTTTTGTTGGGGCTGTTTGGCATCCTTGGTAATATGGGACAGGAACGAACGATGTGGACAAGACAAAGATCTCGTCATTTTTTTGACTTTATTGTAGAGAGGTTATTTCAACTATTCAATCATCCCCTCCCCTCGCCTTCCCCAATCTACAATAGTACCGGAATTTCTCGTATATAAGCCCTGGGCGTATAACTGAAAGAAGGGGTAATTTCGTCCGTTATTTTATCATTTTTTATACGCCCATGGGCGTATAAATATAAGACTTTAGATTTTTGGCCCAGTGAGCGTCAAAGTGATCGAGAAGAGCTATTATCATAATAATATAAATTCTACTTTGTTTCGACATTTTGGTGATTTGATTGAGTTTTGCACAATATTTGAATTTTGTTTTTTGAAGTTTCCTCCACACCGGAAATCAATAACATGCTTGATGCTCATGCGCAAATATAGTTTTCGTTCAGTGTAAAATCGAGTTAAAGCGCCTTGAAAACCAATCGGTATTACACCTACATGTTAAACCGCCTTTGGGTGTGAAAGCGGTTTTTAATGACTAGGGGTCTGGGAGGATTACAAAAGCGCTTTTCTAAATCCGCGATCGTGATTACACCTGACTCTAAAGGCGGGTCGAAACCCGATAGGATTTTAAAAAGCGCTTTTACATCGTAGGTGTAATTCCACCTATTGACAAGCTAATATACTGTATGTGGAGTAATGTAGAGACTATTTATAAGACATACATTCGTATATGCCGAGGGTGAAAACAAGAAGTCGTATTAACTATTATGGACAAATTCGACCATTATTTTATACCCAACAGAGGCGAAGCTGAGCCATTTTATCAGTGTATGTGCGCAGTTAGAATAGCAAATTATCTTTTTCTTTCAAAGTTGAACGTGCCGTATTGAACTGCTACTTTGTTCGTGGCATGGAAATGGATGCAGGTATACGTGAGTAGTTGTACATAATAGAGTTTCACACACATGTGAACGTTTCTGATGCTGGCTTTATACCGCTAAATCACGTTTTAAGACCCTATATTACTATCTTATGCGATTATATGCTTTCGTTAAGAATATTGAATGTGGGTGCACACCTTGCAACAATGCCATTATGAGCTTTATTTCTAATAATAGAGAGCTTTCGATAACAGCTGTTTCGAAAACGTCTATAAACTTGCACTTTAAAGGGTCTTGTCACACTAAAATCAATTTGAAATTGATTTTCCTGAATTGTACCCAGTTGATATGAATACCTTCTGAATTGTAAACCTCATTTATCAATCAGTGACTGTGAATGCTATATCTGTAGCATCGTTGTAATCTATACATTATCAACTCAATACCTAGCTCTAATGGCATTGTGTTAGATACACACAAGACCCTTTAACGTGATCCATCACACGGACGAGTGAATTATTTCACAGTTGTTATACGTTTAGAACGAATAAAAAGCCATATACAAGATGATGACATAAATTTATAAATTGGATCTACATGTAAACCAGAACATACTCATGTGTGTCGACCAATGAACCGTGATTCCTTTTTAAACCACACTAACCCTACTATCACACCAAACTAGTACTAGTTTGACGTACTAATAACCGTTTGGGGTCTGTTTACAAACTTTATCAAACTACCCGAACGAATAGGTCATCCAGAACTTAGAGCATGCTCAAAATTTTCTGGTGACGTCACGTTCTGCTGTCAGAACGAGTGACAACGTACTTAAGACGGCCTGGACGCACTGGGGACACATTACGAACTGATGAACTGTCGTATTCCAATCCTACTAGGGACGTATTACGACGTTGTGCAGTCAAGCGTAAATTGCAGTAGTGAGTACACAGTTTGAAGCTTATGAATGAATTAACAAAAATAGCATATCACTCCAAACAAGTTGTCACTGTGTTCTTTTAAACGGGCCGAACTGATTTTAAACTGTATGCGAACTGGATGAAAGTAGCTACAACGTTCTATGGTCTATTTAAGAACTTCATGGACTTGCCCGGACGCTGAAGGTGATTGTGAATTTTGAATTGGATGGCGACATGGGCGTTCTGTTATCAGATCGTCTGAAAACATACTTCAAACAGACTGGATTCCTGTTTTGGAGATTCTGTCAGGCCTTTAATAAAGGGGGTAAAGTGGTATCTTTAATAAAGAGGGTAAAGTGGTATCAGTATGGTATTGTAAGTTGGGGTCCTGTAAATTCATGTGAGAATGCATCGGGTGTCTATACTAAGGTCCCTAAATTAAATGTAGATTGGATTACGTAATTTCAACACCTGGGGGCTGGGGGGACTTCAGTGAATATTCGCCGTGTTCGGTATATTATTATGCGGGGGTGGGATCAAGTCCCGAGTGAGAGCATGTACAAACCCTATACAAATCGCCAATGGAACTTGTCCTGGCTACAACTTTAACATATGAAAAAATTTTCTGCACCGTCAGTGACACTTTGTCATTAAAGGGGAATGAAGGGCATTGAAATGCGAAAAGTTGAAAACAACATATCCTGTGTTACTTTCCAATATAAACTATACAATAAAGAAAACAATATCCTTCCTTTAAAGAACTGGTAGATCTCTTGTATAATGTATATATAGAGAAACTAGGGTAAAATAGAAAAAACAGGGGCGTTTTAAAAGTACCCTCGAGGCTGCGACATTTTGTTATCGAAATGGATATGTTATAAACAGTTTGAAGAGTTCTACCGAAATGAACTTGAAATTATGAAATACTTTGGATTAATTCATTTCACTGAATATAAAAATATCCATTCATCCGTCGTAACATGTAGCACGCATACTATATTCCAACTAGTAGGCCTAATTCGTGGCAGATGGAATTTCGAGAAGCTTAATGAATATCATTTGATAAATATTTGATTGAGTACATACATAGCATTTGTGCCATTGACAAGAATGGGGGGGGATCAGCAAATAATAAAATACCCTCCCAATTCAAATGTTCCTTAAATGGCCAGATATGCTAATTTGATATAGAAATTGCCTCCTTTACTTTTTAACAAACATGAAATAAGTCAATATGGTTAAACAAAATATCGGGATTTGAATTAGCTTAAATATAATAAATGAATAACATTACACGTAATTCACTGTTGCATATCTTGGAATGAGACTGCCGCATGAAAAGTCTTCGAATTCACTATTATATCACCATCTTGAATCATATAATCCGGGAATTGAACCCTTAATTCCTCAAAATTCCTCAATTCCTATCTCTACTTCTAAACTAGACTGGCCGAAAACTATTTGAGATTGTCATACGTCGTACATGAACACAGCAAATGCCATATTGAACGACCTGGTACTAGTGTTGTCGCGATTAATCGATACATCGCGATATACATCGCCAAAGCTGATTCTGGTGATGCATCGGTGTCTGAAACAAAACATCGATGTTTTTTAAAAAAAGAAATTTGCTAAAAATCACCCTTTCTTATCTTATTTTGACGCAAATCGCTTACCTTTCTCATGTCTTATTTCATTTTCCAATGTTTTCTGATATTCTTTCGCTTTAAAACTGTTTTAGCCAGTCGAAATGAACCATTAATCTAAAAAAAATACTTTACTTTCATTTCACCGTAAGTAGAAGTTCCCAGATGTACCGGATGTTCGGTATTTTAGTGCATTAGCGTTCGGTATTTCAGTGCACTTTTCTCGGACTTTTTCTCATCGATGTTTACTACTGAAAATTGCCGATGCATCGATGTACGATTATGGCACATCGCGACAACACTACCTGGTACACAGAGCCACTGTTCAACATGCATCTACAAATATGCGGAGCAGTAGATGCATTCACAGCGACAATAAATCGTTCGGTAATTTGACGCATTGAAACCTCATCATCATCATCGTATAAGATAAATGCTGAAGCTCTGAAGTTTAAATTTTAGGTCCAGCACCCGAATGGCCAAAATACGAATTTGTATTTTAAGGCTTCTTCACCATGGTAATCGAATTGAAAGCCCATGGTATCACAGATTGAGCCTTGGAGCCATGGTAGGTCAAGGTCAAGGTGAGATAAGATTTATAGGTCAAGACGTTTCTAAAGGTCAAATTCATCTACTATCACAAGACTCTTTTCTCCGTGTAGCTTTATTCAAGTCATGCCTAGGCCATGGGTGGTCAATATAAAATGTATATGTCCATATAGTTCCTGTTCCTGTTCCCGAAAGGTCAGTGGTGTATTGAAGATTGTATTTTAGCTCATCTCATAGTGATAACCTTACCTTGCTAATTGGACTATTGTGGAATATATTGGAACTATTCTGGCCATGAACTATTCATTATATTACAATATTACATTTGAACCAATGATTGTCTAGAAAGGACCCTGGTAATGCTAGGTAATGCAATAGTGAATATAATCTAAATAGATAAGTACATTTGTATCTGCCACGAACATAATTTCAACGGAAGGACAATTGATCATTGCGGGGATTTTCAAAAAGTGACCTAATGCATGTAAAGTGTACCCTTTGCATTCGTTTGACTTCACTTCTTAAAAGAGAGCTTCGTCTTCGTCTTGTAGTTTAACTAGACTCTGCACGCAGGGTATGTAAAGTGTAACTGGTCCGGTAAAAGTAAATGATAATCAGCCCTGAGAGTAGGTCCCCTGTTATATAATGTATGTATTTGTCATAGTGCCTCGTATTGTTTATACCATGGACACTCAATGCTGCGCACTGGCGAATTGTCCAAGTATGTAATAAATCATGTAAAACGAGCTTCAAAGTTCTCCAACTAATCTATAATAAGTTCTTGTTTTTGTAGACAAAAATAAGTCATTTCGTAAGTTGCTATATATGATTCATTGGTCAGTATCAATCGAAGGTAACGGCCGTCACCTTCGCATCAAAGGTGGCGGGTGGGAAAAGTCGATTTCGGTATTTTTAGTTTTCATCGAATTAGACTACTTTATTAGAATTAGAAAACGTAATCAACATTTTTATGACCTGACACGTATGAATAATAATATATAGTAACACTGTTCCCCGAGAGTAGATCCCTAGTCTGCCTCAACAAACTCTGTCTCATTACCCCCTGACATAAATCAGCGTAGCAGAAACTGACGGATGAACTTGGCACATCATTTTTTGTCGATGTGAGTCACCTCCGCTAGTGTTAAAACAATTACAGCTAATGAGCTGAAAGGTGCAATATTTAATTACTAAAGGGCGCACATTTCTTATGATTTGCCACAAGTAGGATTAAAAAGCAATTTTGATGACATTGTAAAATACATGTAATTATTTAGCTTAACGATCTTTCGTGGCTTGATGAAGCTTGATCGATGCCTAGTGTGCAGTTTTGAAGAATCGGTAAATCGGTGTACAAAGTGCATGGATTCAATGACAATATCTGACTGACATCTTTCGGCGAATAGGTTGCACAAAACATTCTGTGGAAAAGCAAAGGGACCTAAAAACTGATTTAGGGCCCAAAATCTGTTCCCCTCATAAATTGGGCAATTTAGGTTCAGGTCAGTCCCTATGCTATCATATACGAAAGATTGTATCAAAATTGAGAAAGTTAGTATTCCTTTAAAGGTGAACATTTTTTGTCACCTTGTACATGGAGATGGATGTGCATCTGAATAAATCATACGACGAATCATACGACAAAGGATATTCAATTCACTTTATTTTTGAGCACTACGTTGTAGGTTTTCCAATTGATAATAAATGGCTATGGCTGCCAATACTTGTATTGGTCGAACTGCAATGTAAAACTAGGCTAAACGTACGTTTTACTGAGGTCGAACAAGGTCAGTGTTTCAAGGCCAATGTCGTTCAGTTGAAGTGAGACAATGTCAAGGTCAATGTCGTTCGATAAGACTTATACAATGCCAGGGCCATTCAGCTGAAGTTATACAATGCCAAAGTCGTTCGGTAGAAGATATACAATTCCATTGTCGTTCGGTTGAAGTTGTACAATGCCGATGTCGTTCGTAGAAGATATACAATGCCAATGTCGTTCGGTTGAAGTTGTACAATGCCGATGTCGTTCGGTTGAAGATATACAATGCCAATGTCGTTCGGTTGAAGTTGTACAATGCCAATGTCGTTTGGTTGAAGGCCAATGTCGTTCTGTTGACGTTATGCAATGCCAATGTCGTTCGTTTGAAAATATACAATGCCGATCGGATGTCGTTATGTTGAAGATACACAAGGTCAATGTCGTTTGGTTGAAGAAATACAAGACCAATGCCGTTCAGTTGAAGATATACAATTGCTTTCCAAATGCTTTTTATTGATGATATGAATAACAATTTATTACTTTCAATTAATATCATACATTGTTATCATATTTTTTACATCTGGTCCTCGACTGATTCTATTTCTTTATATATACATTGATGTAGTCTCTTATAATGTCCTTTAGATCGACTTCCATGGGATAACCAAGCCGTTCGGCTTTTCCACAGTCTACATATGGACACACATTGATCTCCTTAATTGTGGTATCACCTCCATTTGATTGGTTGGTAATCTTACCAAGTTGGACACCTTCCTCAGATGCAACTTCTTTGGTAGCTGCCCATATATCATTTAGTGTCCAACTTTTTGCTGGAAGCTGAATAATACGGTTGTGCCCAAGTTTGGTTCCATCTAGGTTGCTAGCGGTAAACAACAGGCAATCGATGTTGTTATTAAGACTAGAACATGGGAAGGGGATGTCCATTGGTAGAGGAACCACGTAATCCTTCCCTTCGAGTGGCTGTGTGAAAATACCTGTATATGGGTAAGAGATTGAGTTCGACCATCCTGGACGTCCGATCACGGCTGAAAGACGAGCTACTCGACCATCTAAGAACCCCTTCCGGGTATAATCACACATCAACAGTTCTATACAAGACTTCTGGATACCATATGACACGGGTGAAAGACGGAATGATTCTTCGTTCACTGGGTTGTTCTTATTATAGTCGTTGAAACAGCAAACGTAATCTGTGCTTACGTAGACATAAATCTGAGGTTGACCCAGCTCCGTAACCAAACCTCTCATGCACTCCATAACGTTCAGCGTGCCATGCAAGTTCACCTTCATACCAAGGTCGAAGTTCTCTTCAGCGTAACCACTGAGGACAGCAGCGAGGTGTATTACAGTCACTCTCGTACAACCGTCCGGCTCTACCGCTTTAGCCATGATCGTCTTGTCGCACAAGTCACCAATCATTACTGAGACTCTAGCGTCACCCTTGATGCTATCGGGGATTGTTTTCAACTCCATCGCATCGAACATTACGATTTTCTTCAATGGTAGACTCTCCGTAGGGTTAATATGCATCTCCTGTAGCTGAACGATCTTTAGACATAAACGCGTCCCTACTAGGCCACCAGCTCCTAAGATAACAACCTTAAGACTCATGATGAAGAATTGTAGGCACAAATGCTATCCACGCACAAATGATTTACTTCAGAGTAAAAATGATGATGCAAAGGCCTGTTTAGTATATTTGTAACTTCAATTGTACTCTCAAGTCATGTGTCTCTATAGTTGCCCTACAATGATAACAATGAAGGTCATTAACAAGGTAAATAGGTATTAGGTACTCCTTATCTAAAAATGTACCAAATCAGAGTTGAAGATATCTCAGCGCCTGTGCCGTGATGCTTGTTATCACAATCCCACAAGTAATGGTCGGGAAACTTACAAAGATGCTAAAAATGTATGTGAAATACAATCCCTGCGTGTTTGGAATATAGATCAATGCAAGAGGCCATAGGTTTTTGTATACTTTTCTTTATACTATGCTAGCCCTCGTTCTTATGTGTATATAAAAGCTTTAATCATGGGGTAAATCAGCCACTAATATTCATAAAAGTCAGAGCTTTTTATCTATATTACCGTCCATTGTGGAATGCCCATTTTGGTTTTAAAGTAGTGGGCTAGCGTATATGACACTTTAGAAGCTTATGATCAATAAATGACAGTTGTAAATAAAGTTCAGTCCACTTTAGTAAATTGATCATAATCGATTGAAATAAAAAAAAGTTTGAGTCAAAAAATAGATGTCAGTACATGTAGAATTTACATTCAAACACCGAGTTGCATTTACTTTCACAACGTCTTGTTTACATCTTCATTATTTTCTGCTACACTTGAAGTCAAGCAAGGCTATGACCGCATATAGACGCACAATGTAACGGTTTTTACCCGGGTACACATTTGATACGATGTGCATGGTTAGATTCACTCAAACTGACTAGTTTTAGCCCGTTCTTACCTTTTACCTTACAAGCCACCATATTAATGTCAAAACGAGGCAAATTTTAACGTGGCGGTGAAACTAACGGACCGCATGTATACACAACAATAATATAATCACCTCATCGAATTATTGATGCCATGAAACATACTGACATCTATATTTTAACGAAGATATGAGATATTTACCATATAGAATAGGATTTATTTGTACTGATGCCCTAATCAAATCGAAAAGGGCCAAACGTACATCCAACAATAAAAAATTACAATAAGAGAAAATAAGACTACGTTCTTCAAATTACATTCGGTTACGTTGTTACCATGATAACTATGATACTAGGTGTATAAATTAAAGAGAGAATCAGATATAGCAAGCATGCTAAACAAAAATTATTTCTATTTTAGAATATTTTTGGCTCGTGTTATTCCTTGTCATGTCAAGGTGCATACATGTAGTTTATTCCAGGAAACCTAAAGATTTTTACAATATATTTCTATAAGAATGGTTACCATTCTTATTATTTGGGAGAATTTAAACATTTTCCACCCATTTTTGCACTCTGAATCATTAATAACTTTACCAATTTATAACATATTGTGATTCTTTTGGGAGATGTTGTATTTGAGATTGTAAGGAATGGATTGGTAGGTCAGTTATGCATGTTGCTTGTAATTTTGTTACATCTAATACTATAAATCTGATTCTGTCTTTAAGTGCTTTGATGAAAGATTATGTAAACATGATTGTTTTAAACCCGTATCTTGCCTTAAATGGACTTTACTCAGGCTATTAGCCTTTAGCAGCTTGTTAATAGAGACATCCATTATTTTTTCATTTTGATTGTAATTGACACAGAGACCTGGACATGATATATTACATTCCAGCTAATCACATATTTTAAAACAAATATAATTAAAAAATACTCCAATTTGTTGTTCCTTGTTATATTTTACATTTGCATGTTACATGTACTTGCAATTTTCCCGTTCGAATTGGTCACCAAAGGTCACAACAGCCTCAACATGGCAGCAGCCCCTATAAAATGCTAATACCTGTATATTGATCCGTTGACCTTGACCGCGTCTTGTATTTAGAATTTTTCCAAAAGCCTTACAACGTCAAATACCTAGATATGACCTTGAGATGACCTTGCCTCACAAACATTGACTTTTACCTCAGGCCACCTAATTATGAATCGCCGAGGGTCACAGTATCCTTGAGTGCCTTAAAACGCCAAATATATTAAACTTTGACCTTGAGATAACCTTGACCCATAAGCAATGACATTGACCTCAGTTCCTAATCATGGGTCGCAAAAAGTCACAGCAGTACAAAGAATAAATCTTTGTAATTTATACCCGAAGCCAACCATGAGCGTGTCGAAAATGAGTGGAACAACTATTTATTTATTTTAAAGAGACCATCTATTGCGCACTTCTTCGATAAAAAGACAACATCTTCAATGTCATTGTAAAATCAAAACTTACTATTCATACACGTATTTTGTCAATACTGGCGAATTAATGACGTTTTGGCACTTTGGAATACTCATCTAGAAAACGGCTGGAAATTGGCCAGATGTCAAGATTACAATTCTAATACTCAATTACCTTTCTGTCTTCAACTAGAAAGAAGCTAATAGGAGGCCATGATTAATTCTATTTCGTTTTATGGAACTGTTTTGCAATGTGTGATAGTCTATGACAATATGGGTGCTTTGTTTGTGCTTTACGTGAATCATTAATTGTATTCTAGCTATAAACATCTACATTTGGTCTTGGTTCAAAGCAAGCAATCATTAACTTGGGAAATATATCACAAACAAACCATTAAGTCTGGTGCTTAAATCCTAGTGGACAGCTGATCTTGGAAAAAAGATCACTATCATATTGGGTTCATCCTTTGTTGGGGTGATTTGGAATGGTGTGAATATTACAAATTAAATTATCAAAAGATTGGAAATGTAAGTTAAAAAAGAGGAATTACTTGAAACATTGGTTATTAAAAAACTATACGAAGGTGTAACTTGATATACCTATAATTATTGTATTTTATCAAAAAATAAAGTATGCATGCATGTAGTGCGTTAAATGTGTTTAAGTTTGATTTTCTACAAAAAATCCTCAATAGAATGATATCTTTCATTGACCTTCGTTATACAGCTCCGAATAGGATATCGCTCTATTGGTCACAAGCGATGGTGACAATCGTGCTACTTTCTACACAAAAAATAAAAAATAGTACCATGGGTACTGGGCTAACATGGTGTTATTCAAAAGTTTTCTGCTAAAATGGCAGAAAATAAAAAAAAATGGATGTAATTTTTGCCTATTTTTTGTAACAAAATTATTTCATATAACTACTCTTTACAGTGACATGGCTTTTTACAATGCAGGACACCTGAAATTATTTGTAAAGCTAGGAAATTGGCCACAAGTGAGTTTCGTAAGACAAAAATGGTGACCATTTTGAAAATAGGCGAGCTTTTGAACCAGGAGTCATAGAGGAGTTTTCTACAATGATGTTGAACAAAAGTAACTTAAAACGGGAATCCTATCGACAGAGGTTTTTAGGCAAACGGTCAAAAAGTGGATTTCAAAAATGGATAAATTTTTTTGCCGATTTTTTGTAAAGCTAGGAAATGGGCCAAAAGTAAATTCTGCGAGACAAAAATGGCAACCATTTTGAAAATAGGCGAGCTTTTGAACCAGGAGCCATAAGGGAGTTTTCTGTATCGATGTTGAACAAAAATAACTTAAAACGAGAATCCTATCGACACAGGTTTTAAAGCAAATGGTCCAAAAGTAAATTTCGCGAGACATAAATGGCGGCCATTTTGAAATTAGGCGAGCTTTTGAACCAGGAGCCATAAGGGAGTTTTCTGTATCGATGTTGAACAAAAATAACTTAAAACGAGAATCCTATCGACACAGGTTTTAAAGCAAATGGTCCAAAAGTAAATTTCGCGAGACATAAATGGCGGCCATTTTGAAAATAGGCGAGCTTTTGAACTAGGAGTCATTGGGGTTTTTTCTTTATTGATGTTGAACAAAAATCCTATTGACAGAGTATTGCCCCTTTGAGGCATAGCGTGATCTGCTCTAAATGGTCCTGGGTACAAGTACGTTGTGGTTGAATGTGCTCACTGGTGTGTGATTTCTGAATTGTTTACGTGGTATAAATGAAAGGTTGACACTGTTTATAGGCAGTTTGGGCTGGACTTAAAAACTGCAAATAACACATGGAAATCCGATAGAGATATTGTTTCTTATATTATCATTTTCAATTTCGGTGTTATTTGGCACTTTTTGAAGCACCACGGTAAATGGTCAGTGGTTCTCAAAGAGTGGTAATCAACACTGGGAAACTACGATAGACTACAAAGCTTTCACAATCTCTGTAGTATATACTACTACCTCGTGGAAGATAACAAGATATTAAGGTACAGTTGGAAAATAACATTTTGGAAAATTGCTATACCTGAACATGTTATTTTCTGGTACTAAAGAAGTATGAAGGCATGTGTGTATTTCCTTCCTTTTTTTCAGGAAAGTATCATTACATTTTCTACTTTTAGTAAATCTGGAAGCAGGTCAATGGGAACTCCAGGAAATTCTGATATTTCACGCTTTCTATTTTCCCAAATTTTCTTTTAACGTTTCCACACAACATAGAAGCTACTGTACCATTGACCTGCTTCCAGGTTTACTAAATTAAAGTAGACAATGTAATGATACTTTCCTGAAAAAAGCAAGGAAATAAAATACAAATGCCTTCATACTTACTTTTGCACCAGGTGTAGGTGTTGTAATTTTTTCCCAAAATGTTATTTTCCAGCTGAACCTTAAAGAGGGACTCTACAGTGCGAACCTGTGAAAGTGTTGGTCGGCCAAACCTGAATAAAAAAGCAATCAAAGGACAACATTGCAATAATATATGCAAAAAAAGATTCATATTATGGATACAAACTTTCAGATAAATTAGTTTTAAGTGCAGGAAACATGTGGTTTCTTCTGATTTAACAAGTCAAGACTTTATTTTTGAAAAGAATATATCCAAAGAAGCATCAAAATACAAAAGGAAATGTATGATATGGTAACGGTCATGATATATTGATATTATATTGATACTGGTCTGTGATATTGTTGCCGATTCAGATGGTCATTTCTTTACTAGCCTTGGTCACATTTGCTCCGATTTTCACTACGGCGCCCGGCCGATTGAGTATTTTGTTCAAAATTGAATACAATATTGAACAAAACATCGGCGCCAGCCGATGGATCCAGGCATAAATTGGAGCTTTTAACTTTTGGCGTTGGCAAAAAGGTTTGCTGAATCGATATGTCTAATTCAACTTGCGATACAGAAAAGTTATTTTTTTAAAACTTATACTAAAATAGATCAACCTTTCACAATTTAACTCATAGATTTCTGAAATTGAAATATCACAATAAACATTTACGCATGGTATCTGCATACATTGAATAAGGATTTACACTCCCCTCCATAAGTTTGGCAACCGTTTCCCCCCTTGAACTGCGTGTTAAAGCCTCTATACGTTTGAATTTTTATTTACTTAACCGGCGATGAAATAACTTATAATATTGATGGAAACGTAATTTGACTTTATTTCCATTACCTCCAAATTTTCTCAATTTTTTTCCTCAATTACAATAGGTCGAAAATTGATGATAAATTTGATGAATTTTTGAAAATCGTCATTCCCATGTAATCCAATGGGAAATGGAGGGTTCGGGGCAAATCAGAAACCAGGATATATTTTCAGTAAAAGATTCAGCAAAAAATATTTTTATATAGAAAATTGAATTGTCTAACTTTTTTGAACACTAAGTGTTAAGTTTATTGGTGATTATTAAAGTTACAGCGCTTGAAAGTCATTTTTGAAAATAATTTTTCGCCTCCTGTGTTATTTCAATGGGAGAGGTTTTTTGAAAAGCAATTTTGACTTTAAAGCCCTATAACTTTGTTGAACCTGAAGAAACATATCAATTTTTTGTTAAATAAAGTTAGCCAATTCAATTCCCTGCCTAACTCGTATTTTTGCAAGGACTCGGATAGATGGATATTCTGTCATATGACTTGCGGCAAACCTACCATTTCCCATTGGTTAACATGGGAATGTCGATTTTCAAAAATTTATCAAATTCATCATGAATTTTCGACCTATTGTAATTGAGGAAAAAAATTGAGAAAATTTGGAGGTGTTGGAATTTTAGTCAAATTACGTTTCCATCAATAGTATAAGTATTTTCATCGCAGGTTAAGTAAATAAAAATTCAAATGTAAAGAGGCTTTAACACGTAGTTCAATGGGGGAAAAAGGTTGCCAAACTTATGGAGGGGAGTGTATATCAATTTAGTCAATATAATATTTCTCGTGGGACCGAATGGATTAAGCGATCGAGAATAAATCTCATATTCAACTGCCAATCGGAAAAGCTTATACCGTGGTACTGTAAGTTGCGTCAACTGTAACATCACATGCCCGCCTCGTGAATGATTACGCCCACACAAGGTATCCTATCTCAGTATCTGAGTTGTATGTTATTTTGATAATATAATCAAATACTATCAAACAAAGAGGTACTTTCAACGGTATTCAACCCTAGTAGATGTAGGCTACAGTATCTAATGGACTGCTATTGATTCATATTATGTAAATACAAATGAATGATTCGTGGTATACAATATCCTTGGAGGATTTTGGACGGCGACTGTCGAATGCCGGGCAGAAAGATGGCCAGTGTAACAATGACGTCACCATATCTTGGTGTGGTCACAAAAAAAGTAATATAAATAAGATATTGTTACATTGATTTATTGTGTGATTTACTAAAGATCCATTACTACGAGGATCCATGTTACAGTTGAGTGTTGATGAGACACTTGCAGAAATCAATACACATCAATAATTAGTGATTGAAACAAATGAATAAATAACAGTCCATTAGATACAACATGAAGCAAATAACTTTGATTGAAGGTTCGGCAAATCAATATCAAGTTCCAAGAGCATTGCCCATATGATTAGTCTTGTCACGTAGTAGTCTTGGTACATTTGGGTCAGTTTCTAAACATGCGCGGATTCCACATATCTTACTACAGCCAGCTATTTACACATCGTATTTGCTTTAGCCTATTCATTTTCTGTTAAAATAAAAGATAATTGAATCAATATCATATATTTTGGTTGTCAATATTAGTTCTGCTATCCTAGCTATTGAAATTCCAACAATGAAAATAAAATTTCTTCCGTATGATAAGACAATGACGACTAATCATTGAAATACCCTTGAAAATAAACTCGATTAGGGATGAATATCATGAATGTCCATGATGAATATGGAATTCGAAATGGTGTTTAAATACATACCTGACAAGGTCTACAATAATTTAGTTTGTTGAGATGGGTTAGATTATTAAATGGAACACTCAGTAATCACGTAAGATTATCCAAAATTAACTTTGATTAAAACTTTTAATGACAGTACACCTTTTCCAAATTACACTTAACCTTTTCAAAAATTCAATATCGTTTCTTGGAAACCTCTGCTCTCGAATGATTTGTGTTAATTTGCATATCCGAATTAAGATAATCCAGTCATGACAGAAATCATTCCTGAACTAATTATGCATGCATTAATTAAGACCATTTAGTTTATCTTGGGTATAGCTTATTATAAGAACAGGAGATCCTAAACATTGCAAGCAAACGTTTATTGTTGGAACGAACGTAGGCTAAACGTATTCATAGCCTTTGATAATTGTGTTAATTGATTAAGATTTTGGTTTGATTTAGATCTAGTTCATCTTTATATTTCAATTATATATGTAACACATCATTTTTGTGTATGTGTGGCTCTCGATCACATCAAACGTTATTCATATAGCAAGAATAGCAGGCATTATTCGCATTTGACTAAAAGTTATATATTAGATCTTAAAGTAACAACTGCAGTTTTCTTGGGGTCAAATTCAAACGAAAATAAAGTTTTATTGATTTTACGATTACTCTGATCGACTGTTACTTTGTGGTGTTCAGAGTTATTTTTCGCCCTTCAAATCATTTTTGACAACGTTCAAAATGTTTGACGATGTTTGAAATATCACACGTATGGAGTTCAAAGTATGACGATACATTGGTCCAGAATGTTCATGTTTCATTACCACTGGTACTCACCTAGTTACACTGACGATACGTCATACGTTAGCGTAACAAGATGGAAGAACTTCCAGGCTTCGTTTTCGGTAAGATATTTTTATTTCTCGATTCTACAACACTTATAAGTCAAGTTGTGGACAATAATTTGGCTCAAAGTTAAGGAAGATAGTCTAGTTTGAGAATATGCTGGCGGTTCTATGTTTGGTATATTAACGGAGACACAATTCACATATTAAATACCTCGCTTTTGTTACGTTGACGGTCTTCATGCATATTGCCAATGTGTGATCTTCCTTAACTTTGAGCCAAAGTATTGTCCACAACTTGATCACTTATAAGTGGTGTAGAATCGAGAAATAAAAATATCTTACCGAAAACAAAGCCCAGTTCTTCCATCTTGTTACTTGTAACTAGGTGAGTAGCAGTGATTACTAGATATACTGTAGTATTTCCTCCGTTTCAAGGAGAGTATGATATTATATAATTTGTACTACATTTTATTTCTATTAATCGAGGAGTGATAGAACAGAATAACAAAACGTATTTCAAAAAATGAAAATATCTAATACTACATTCTTGTAATGTAGAGTGTCCTTAAAGAAGCTTCTTGTGTCATATAGACGTATGTTACATCTGTACATAGGATTATGAATTCCTCGTAAAAGGTGTATTTCATGTGTAACTCGTGTGCATGCATCACATAATTCCTTAAAACTTGAATATTCATCAGTTTTAGTGGTTCACTTTTCATATTACCTTTATGTATTTGATAGTTGCAAATTAAAATATGTCCAGGAAAAGAAAATATTATTTGCCCAACACAAGAAAAGATATTTCACTTTTTGTGGTTTTACAACATGGGGTCTATGGGGAATCTCCCCGACCTAGAAGTCACATTTTCAAAGAAAAAACAATTTTTATAGTTGATAAACTCTTTGCAAAACCACATTTCTAGATGTAATTTTACATGTAGATTCCAAATATGACATCAGTTTGACTGAATTGTGAATCTTTAATGACGTAAATCAAGATTATTTCTACTCGCATCTAGGATATTGACTAACATGTGAAAATATTCCAATGAAGTGTACAATAATCACAATATAGATGATTTCCATTAGCATTTCCACAAAACTATTACAATTGATATAAACGATACTTTTTGAAGTGGGTATGTTAATACTAATGGTTCCCAAGAGATCAGATGCCTCTCCCTACGCAGCAAATCAATTCACTGTGTGTATGAAACTAGATATGAAACCATAAAAAGTAAACAGGACAGGGTGTAGTGATTCTAGTCTAGCTACAAGACCCTGTGACCCCCCCCCCCCTTCTACTTGACTACTCACCTTCTCACAGTGATGCTGGGATGAGTAGTGGGAAAGGGGCAGAAGGGCTTGTATCTAGACTTCAGTGATTTATTTTCTATCTCGATTGCAAGTACCAAAATTATATCTTTGTACATACATTATTTCAATTTGAATTATATATGTCTACAACATCTCCAGATTTTCGGCTATAGTTACCACTTGACGCACTATTTGGCTGATCCTCCAAACGCTCATTGTCTCATTTCCAAGCTTCTATTTTATTGGAAAATGGAGGAACGAGTTCTGAAGCATTGCGTTCGGAGGATGCAGTGGGCTGAGAATTGGAGTTTAAGTTCGTCACCACATTACCGTGAGCTTTCAATCGAAGGAGTCGTTTAAAGGCATTCTTAAAATCTTTGTCTCTCGCTGCATAGATGAGCGGATTAAGTAAAGAATTCGCAACTAGAACGTGTGTGAAATTATAATAAATGTGCCCCATCCATTGTGTGTTTAACGTTTCGTCGTCCATCCCTAATTGTACAAACGTTAACATTACAAAGGGTGTCCATGAGAGATAGAGTAGCCCGTTCACGAGAGCCATTGTTTTTGCTAATTTGTTTTCCTTGGCCATACTGGACGAGACCCCCGCACTTTTCTCCATGGATATGATTTCATTCCTCTGTTTCCATGCAATCGTGAATATCTTAGTATACAGTACATTTATGATTACCATAGCAACGACTAAGATTGACATGGCAACGATAAGATATGTAACTGTCTGAATGTCTATTATATGACAACGCTTGGTCGAAGTGTAATTGTTCCAAAAGAACGTACTTATGACGTGCACGGACCTGGGGACAATTCGAGAAATACGGGCTAATCTCAGCTTTAAGCGTTAATATCTGGCTTATTTAAAAAGCTAACTATGTGCATTATATATCATTTTGAAGTATTTTTTATTCGCATTTGACTGAAATTATTTTTCCTCGAAAAGTGTGATGGGATCTACCATATTTTTGAAGTTAAATGTACTCCGACATCGTCAAATACGCTGTAAGGCGTAACATTTCACGCTTACATGGTTCGTTGAAATCGGGATAACTTTTGAAATACTGATCAGGATTTTACTAAAATTTCACATTTTATTCATTGAAACATGTGCTTTTATGACGTCACAATTGCCTAGCGGCTACAGTTCAAATCGTCTTATATGAACGCTTTTAAGATTTTCAAAATTGTGTAAGGTTTTGAAGGCGAAGGAGACAAGCAATAAGTTTACCTTTATTTAACCTTCTAATTTAGGTCTGATTTCAAAAAAAATGTTACTGCACAATATTGTCATGGCGAAATTTACAAAACAATAACAGATTTCTTTATTTTTCAAATAATAAGAGAATAAGAGTTGCTTTTAGAGACTTGAAAAAATGTAACACATCGATTTTTTACCACAAATCCAATACACATCAATTTTTACTAACGCCCCGAGTGGATTTCCTGACCGTTTTTCAAAAATCAAAAACATTTTAGAAATATTGTCCTCGAGATCTTGTTGCTCTGTGAATTTTACCAGGATTGAATAAGAATAAAGCATCTTATTTTTAGGTTGACTAAACTTGACAAAATGTAACGCTTGTCGTTTTTGACGTTATAATGCTGATTGCGCCCTATACTGCCCATTGTATTGTTTTGGCATTTTGACGCCATAATGTTACTCTAATTGTCCCCAGTTTCGTGCGACGTGTAACTGCAGTGTAGGAGCACATTGCTGATCCAAATCATGATGACGGCAATGATAACTCTAAACTTGGTAATAATCTGTGGGTAGGAGAGAGCGTGTACAATTTTGATGTATCGCTCTACGGCGATAGCCAAAAGTGTCTCCAAGGAAACGGTAAGCGTGAAGGCCATTAATCCAAGACAGCTCAGACACAGCGGCTCAACATCATCGAATCCCCGAGAATATATAAAGCTCACAAATGCGCATTGGGTAAACACAATCCCCGAAAACATATCACATATTGATAAACTGAAAACCAAAAGATTTGTTTTATTTCTTAGTTTTGGCGTGGTTGCTATGGCAACTAAAACTAATCCGTTTCCAAACCATATTAGTATGGCCATTAAAAACTCTATAGTTGCATATAAGCTCGATGTTGTTCTGTTAAAACCACTTCCTGAGATGAACTCTTCATTAGTTCCGTTTAGCCTTACCATCACCTACAGATCCTCATCCACGTTAATGTCATTTTATCTAATACTATAATAAACGCTTTCCATAATATCGATTTCATAATTAATTCATGACGCAGAATTCTGATAGTCCAAAACGTACGATTTACTTCTGAAAGCCTTTGATTTACCCTATGATCCGGTGAAATTGATTTGCTTACAAATCAGAACCTCCATGGTATGATTGAATGCCACACTGACTCGAACATGGCGAAATTATCAAGAGTTTGTCAATTATCAATTTAGTTTGTTGAGATGGGTTAGATTATTAAATGGAACCCTAAGTAATCAAACGTAAGATTCTCCAAAATAAACTTTGATTAAAACTTTTCCGAATGACAATTACACCTTTTCCAAATAAGACTTAACCCTTTCAAAAATTCAATATCTTTCTTGGAAACCTCTGCTCTCGATTAATTTGTGGTAATTTGCATATCCGAATTAAGACAAGACAATCTAGTCATGACAGAAATCATACCTCAACTAATTATACATGTATTAATTAAGACCATTTAGTTTATCTTGGGTATAGCTTATTATAAGAACGGGAGATCCTAAACATTGCAAGCAAACGTTTAGTGTTGGAACGAACGTAAGCGTATTCATAGCCTTTGATAATTGTGTTGATTAATTAAGATTTTGGTTTGATTTAGATCTAGTTCATGTTTATATTTCAATTATACATGTACACGCCCGGTGATCGTACAATTGGAATGGAGGGGGGGATTAGGCGATTTCTGCAAGAAAACACAACAAATTTGGAAGATTTATATTTTCAAGAGAAAATTTACAATTGAATTGCCAGATAAATAGGCGCAGTGCATGGCAAAATATGTTAGGTCATCTAGTTTTTTTTGAACTGATACCCTTCTAAGATATGAGATCTATTAAAAAAGGCGCATCATCACCAACGTGCAAAAGTCAATGTTTTTGCTATAAATCGGGCAACAATGGTCTACACGACCTGTCATAAATAGGTAAAAGGGACGTTATTATCACAAGACTAATGACATTGCTCACTTTCTAAAGTTAGCTTCCATGCGTTATACAAAAAATAATCGAAATAAATTAATATGGGATGGAGGGGGGGGGGGTTATATGTCTTTACGATGGAACAAATTCACAAGAACTATTGTATTTGAAAAAATTAGACTCAGTACCCCAGTAAGAAACTGGATATTATATCTCTGGAGAATGAAAAATGGGAAAATTTGGAGTCTTAAGAATAAATTCAAGAAGCATGTCTTATCATGTCTTATATACACGTTATCCCCCCCCCCCCTCCATCCCATATTGATTTATTTCGATTATTTTTTGTATAACGCATGGAAGCTAACTTTAAAAAGTGAGCAATGTCATTAGTATTGTGATAATAATGTCCCTTATACCTATTTATAACAGGTCGTGTAGACCATTGTTGCCCGATTTATAGCAAAAACATTGACTTTTGCACGTTGGTGATGATGCACCTTTTTTAATAAATCTCTCATATCTTAGAAGGGTATCAGTTCAAAAAATACTAGATGACCTAACATATTTTGCCATGCACTGCGTCTATTAATTTGGCAATTCAGTTGTAAATTTTCTCTTGAAAAAAGAAATCTTGCAAATTTGTTGTGTTTTCTTGCAGAAATCGCCTAATCCCCCCCCCTCCATCCCATTTGTACGATCACCGGGTGTGATGTAACATGCCATTTTTGTGTATGTGTGGCTCTAGATCACATCCAACGTTATTCATATAGCAAGAATACCAGGCATTATTTGCATTTGACTAAAAGTAATATATTATATCTTAAAGTAACAACTGCAGTTTTTCTTGGAGTCAAATTCTAACGAAAATAAAGTTTCATTGATTTTACGATTACTTTGATCGACTGTTACCTTGTAGTGTTCAGAGTTATTTTTCGCCCTTCAAATTATTCTTGACAACGTTCAAAATGTTTGACGATGTTTGAAATACCTCTTAACGCGTATCACACGTATGGAGTTCAAAAGTATGACGATACATTGGTCCAGAATGTTCATGTTTCATTACCACTGGTACTCACCTAGTTACGCCGACGATACGTCAGCGTAACAAGATGGAAGAACTTCCGGGCTTCGTTTTCGGTAAGATATTTTTATTTCTCGATTCTACACCACTTATAAGTCAAGTTGTGGACAATAATTTGGCTCAAAGTTTAAGGAAGATAGTCTTGTTTGAGAATATGCAGGCGGTTCTATGTTTGGTATATCAACGAAGATGCAATTCACATATTTAGTTCCACGCTTTTGTTACGTTGACGATCTTCATGCATATTGCCAATGTGTGATCTTCCTTAACTTTGAGCCAAAGTATTGTCCAAAACTTAACTTATAAGTGGTGTAGAATCGAGAAATAAAAATATCTTACCGAAAACGAAGCCCGGAAGTTCTTCCATCTTGTTACGCTGACGCACCGTCAGCGTAACTAGGTGAGTAGCAGTGATGATTACTAGATATAGTATTTCCTCCGTTTCAAGGAGAGTATGATATTATATAATTTGTACTACATTTTATTTTTATTAATCGAGGAGTGATAGAACAGTGTACAATAATCACAATGTAGATAATTTCAATTAGCATCTCCACATTAACCATTACAATTGATATAAACGATACCTTTTGAAGCTTGGGTATGGTAATACTAAAGGTTCCCAAGAGATCAGGTGCACTAGCTGCACTCACGATCGACCTCTCCCTACGCAGCAAATCAATTCACTATGTGTATGAAATTAGAAATGGAACCATAAAAAGTAAACAGGACAGGGTGTAGTGATTCTAGTCTAGCTACAAGACCATGTGACCCCCCCCCCCTTCTACTTGACTACTCACCTTCTCACACAGTGATGCTGGGATGAGTAGTTGGAAAAGGGCACAAGGGCTTGTATCTAGACTATAGTGATTTATTTTCGATCTCGATTGCGAGTACAAAAATTATATATTTGTACATACATTATTTCAATTTCAATTTAATATAAAATGTCTATAACATCTCCAGATTTTCGGCTCTAGTTACCACTTGACGCACTGTTTGGCTAATCCTCCGTGTCTCATTTCCAAGCTTCTTTTTTACTGGAAAATGGAGGAACGAGTTCTGGAGCATTGCGTTCAGAGGATGCAGTGGGCTGAGAATTGGAGTTTAAGTTCGTCACTCCATTCCCGTGAGCTTTCAATCGAAGGAGTCGTTTAAAGGCATTTTTGAAATCTTTGTCTCTCGCTGCATAGATGAGCGGATTAAGTAAAGAATTCGCAACTAGAACGTGTGTGAAATTATAATAAATGTGCCCCATCCATTGTGTGTTTAAAGTTTCGTCGTCCATCCCTAATTGCACAAATGTTAACATTACAAAGGGTGTCCATGAGAGGTAGAGTAGCCCGTTCACGAGAGCCATTGTTTTTGCTAATTTGTTTTCCTTGGCCATACTGGACGAGACCCCCGCACTTCTCTCCATGGATATGATTTCATTCCTCTGTTTCCATGCAATCATGAATATCTTACAGAATATTTATGATAACCATAGCAACGACTAAGATTGACATGCCAACGATAAGATATGTAACTGTCTGAATGTCTATTATATGACAACGCTTGGTCGAAGTGTAATTGTTCCAAAAGAACGTACTGCAGTGTAGGAGCACATTGCTGATCCAAACCATGATGACGGCAATGATAACTCTCAACTTGGTAATAATCTGTGGGTAGGAGAGAGCGTGTACAATTTTGATGTATCGCTCTACGGCGATAGCCAAAAGTGTCTCCAAGGAAACGGTAAGCGTGAAGGCCATTAATCCAAGACAGCTCAGACACAGCGGCTTAACATCATCGAATCCCCGAGAATATATAAAACTCACAAATGTGCATTGGGTAAACACAATCCCCGAAAACATATCACATATTGATAAACTGAAAACCAAAAGATTTGTTTTATTTCTAAGCTTTGGCGTGGTTGCTATGGCAACTAAAACTAATCCGTTTCCAAACCATATTAGTATAATTATTAAAAACTCTATAGTTGCATATATGTTCGATATTGTTCTACTATAGCCGCTTCCAGAGATAAACTCCTCGCAAGTTCCGTTTATAACCCTAACCATCACCTACAGGTCCTCATTTACATTAACGTCATTCTTATAAAATACTAGAATAAACGCACACTTTCCATAATATCATAATATTTCATAATTAATTCATGACCGTAGATTCCCTGTTGTCCAAAGCAAACGATTCACTTTTCATAGGCTCTGATGTTCTCTCCAATCCCGAGAATTTGATTTTTTCTCATCTTATCCATATAATTGAATGCCCCATTGACTCGGTCAAACGGCGAACTTATTCCTCGATATCATAGCGAAGTAACCAATTAGGGACTATTCATCAGTCATTGCAAGGAGTGCCGAACCTTGTCACTATTCCTAGAGGTAACATATAATCATATTTATCGCTTGATATATGGAGGTATTAACTAGACAACAGCAACGCCAAAGCGTAGCAAATCCCATCGAACAGCCATGGTTGGCACTTGTACAAACAAAGGGGAAGAGGTGTAAAAAATATGGTATATGGAATAAGAGAAAATATATGGTATATGGTATCTCAAGGCACCAGAAGGTTAATTATATGTTTTAAAAAGAATTTGGACGCTCGGAAGGCTAATTTTGAAGAAATTGTGCCTTGAAAATCTCTATTGTGCTGACTCTTTTACTGTAATCGTGTTGGAAAACATGGGAGAGTAGTCTCTCTAATTGGTTCCACATTCCAGGTCGATCAATAAGTTTTGAGAAAATTACTTTCAACTGGTTTTGCCATTTTCATTCAAATTTTCTCAGGAGGTGTTAATAAAGTGTCGGATAATAATGCCAAATGTCATTGACTCTTCTCAACTTTGATGAAAAATATGGTCACTATAGCTACTTGTGTTTCGGGTATGTGGGATAAATCATTAAAATATTTGAGTATAAAGTGTTCATACAGCGTATATTTTTATTCAAGCATCATTAGATATTCTTATTTATCCCATACTAAGTAGTGTTACAGTTAAATAACAGCAATCCCCGTGAATTTCTTTGGTGCTTTTTTGAATTCCCGGGATATACGTTGGCTCTATTTGATAAACATAAATGAATTTCATACATTTTTAAATGTTAAAACCTGTTGAGTTTAGAAAAAAAATTGCTGAGGACTTTAAATTGAGATAAATATTCATGTTTTTATTGTAATTATCATTTGTAATTACTACATTAGGGTTCCCTATCATTCAATGCATATTCAATTCTCATAATCTACTAAGTATAGGATAAATCAGTTATTGAATGCTCGATTTTTGATAAAGGGTATATCCCTCGGTAAATACAATTTATCAACCCTCGGCCCCTCGGGTAGATAAATTGTATTTCCCTAAGATATTCCCTGTATCAAAAACCTCACATTAAATAACCTCTTTATTGCAAAAGGTATTTATGTGGTCTTAAAGCTAATCAAAGAAAGGACCACGGAAGGTATCACAACTGATTTCAAACTGTCACGTTGGATTTCGGCTATTGATTGGGATTTGAACAGGTGCATATGTTAGGCCAATGCATTAACTCCAAATCAAGCACTCATAGAGGTGATAAAATTATTTGGACTTTGAGACAGGGAAGGGGCAAACACCCCATGAACGTTATTCTGAAATGTTGCCCGTTTCACACATGTTTTTTCAATGTTTGGTGCATCAATATGTCGCATTTGTAGACATAGCCAACCTATTTAAAGGAAATATGATTCATTTGGAGTGGAAAACAATATTCCTTATGTTATTTTCACATAGGGAAAACTCATGTGATATATTGTTTTCAGCTTAATTTTAGTCACCCAGAATTGATATCTTTAAAACACCGGCATGAATCATATCTTCTTTTAAAGATGTTGACCGTGTCTCAAAACACAACATGTTAATACAACAAATATTGAAAAAAAGATATTTAAGACTGGAAATCAGGACAACATTACAGAAAAAACATGTTGATTGGGTGTTTGCACCCTCCCTGTCTTAAAGTCTAAATCATTTTATCATCTCTTTGACTGCTTGTCCTGGAGTTAATCCTGGCCTAACACATGCATCTGTTCAAATCCTCAGAAAATAGCCAAAATCCAACATATGACTGAAATCTGTAGCAATACCGTCCGTGGTCCTTTAAAAGAAAGTTATTTTGAGTTACATAGAGTAGTTTTCCTTCTCATCAACACATCTTTGCCTTGAAATCATTGCTTAATTTTGACACACTTTTGTTTGACTTATACTGTTTTTAAGGCTGCCTTATCTAAAACACCGAAGTGTCTCCGAGTCAAATGATCAAACAATCAAGTCTCATCTTGCCTTTATTTCAAACTCTAGTCCAGACTCGAGTCCAATCAAAAATGAATTATCTACATGGAAGTTTGTGAAGTCCTTTAATAATTGTTTCCGAAACTGTTTTCAATACTTAATATTTTCCAGGTGACTGTCTTAATTATTGTGCATTGTGAATCTTCACTATATTCCTAATAGTGTTATATAATGTACATATTTACCTCAGCAAACTTTATTTTCAGAGAACATATGATGAATCTTTTATTCCACATTCTCAATTTTGCATCAATTATGTTTCAAGAAATTCCCTGACTCCCTATGAAGGATTCCATTGACATTAAAATAAGTCATGGGAAAGTAGGTCACAAGAAAGCGGTACACTGAGTTCCACCCATTCCAATGATGCGATTTTAGTGCTAATTTTGAATATCTTTATGGCACTTTTACAGATACTGGCTTTAGCAGAAATGTTAAGCTAATGTTTTGGTCAAAGTAGATTGTACAATCACTAAAGAGAAGTCAAGAATCTTATACTATAAATATGTTTTAAATCAACTTGTTTACCTGAAATAAAAAAGTGGTCACAGAATTTCTGAACAAGTCATGCAGATGTACCTGAATGGTGTGTCAGTCATAATGTAATAAATGAAATCATTGTGGTAAGTATGTGGAGTCTAATTGCCTTATAATAACACATTTTCTGTAGTACATGGATTCTCTCCTCATATTATTTCCTTATAAATATCAAATATTCGATCAACAGCAGTTTCAAAATTATCGTATATTGTATTCACCTAAACTTTTGTAAAATATTGTATATGGTATAACATATAAGAGCTGTGAAAAATATTGTATATGGTATAAAAGTGGTGAAAAATATTGTATATGGTATAAGAGAGCTGGAAAATATTGTATATGGATTTCCAAGACCCCCTATACACCCCCCCCCCCAACAAAGTATATAGCAAAAAATGGCAGCCATTTTTCAAAATGGCCACCTTCTACCAAAAGTGTCATTTAGACAGTGTGACATGCTTATACACCTTTCCATAAAGTCACGTCATGAATATTCATAAGGCCGCTGAATACAGCAGTGACGTCACTCGCGGAGTCTTGTCCTGCATAGTACAGCGGGAAAATCAAAATCTGATAGTACATAACAGACTTACCTTTTTCAGTGCCGGTTTCAGTGTCAATTATATTCTGCTGATCATGGTAAGTTATCATTATATTCTATGAATAATCAAACTCCCATGTACCAATGTCATTTAATAGGTATATTCCAACTAAATATTCAAACAGAGTTCTCATTTATATGTCCATTATACCGGCAATTCTCAAAAATGTTAAGCCATTTTGCCTTTGCTCATAAGACCCCTTATGACAGATCCGAATATCCTGCAGAGATTGTGCAATGTTTATTGTAATATTTTGAAATACAATTCCATTTTGTCTAGTTGTCGTACGTTTTTACAAGTATTATTAAAAGCTGTGATTAATAATAAGCTCAAATACTATCTACAATTTGACACTTATGCATGTTTATTGATCATCAAAGCCATCTTCATCCTAGCCAAAGCCTATGAGTTTATGGGGTCTTCGCTCTTACTCATAAACCTACTACTGTAAATCTTGCTATTTTTATTGAACCATATTTTATCAATGAATATGATGATCCGTTTATTATGGCTCCGGCATCTAGTTTTATTTTTCTTTGCCCAAACCGAAAACATCTACTGTAAATCGTGTTTATGTTTGTTGGATTTTTATCAATGAATATAAACGATGAAAAATGATTTATTTTTCCAGGCTGAGATTGGATTTGGCCCACAAGCTTACCACAGGTACCATGTCACTAGATTTCAAAATAAGAGTCGGGACTCTAAAAAAATTATCCACACACATTGCATAGTTCCAAAGTGCAACAGCCATGGTAACACTGTCGCTATGGGCAAATATGTAACATATGTCCAAATTCCAGAGGGGATGAAACAAAAGTGGCTAGTTACAGTCTGGGATGGTTTGTTTTTCCTTGGTCTGTTGCAGTTTAAAGTGCCTGATAAACTATAAAATGCGCATGCGTTTAGGTGTTGATAAACTATAAATAGCGAAAACCCAGGGTTTGTCATCACAAGGTAAGCCAGGACGTGTTGAGCGAACATCTAGTGTTGATATTGAATTTACATGTAGCCAGATAAGTTTCCTTATTGAAATTACATATAGTTCAATACTTTGTAGGTGATAATTATAAATAAAATATGAGTATATATGAGAGAAATTGGCCATTTCGAACCTGTTGAAAGTTTGTGGCTCTCGGCTACACCGGAGAATTTACTTCCATGAGTACAGACACAAATGTGGGGCTCCCCAATAGGTACGCGAGAAGGTGACCTGGCATCAAATGTACCACTAAATGCTTCTATCGAGTAGATAAAAGAACGAATACGACAATAAGTTATTGCAAACGACAATTCCGAGCATTCATCTCACTGAAGTATTTTGAAGTGAAGAAAATATGATTTTTGTTTTGAAACATGGATTCAGATGAACTAACTGTAACTTCATTCTGACAACTAATCAAAACTGAACAAAATTGATTATACGTAAACAGACGATTTATTGTTTTACAATGTTATGATCGGCTAAACGAATGAAACCAAGAAATTATGACATGTAAAATGGCAATTTTGAAATGTAAAATTTAAAAGTGACAAACACAACCTCCCTATCCACTCTTTGTGAGCCCTAATATGTACATGCAGCAGTGGTAAGTGTACAGCTTATTATCACACTACTGGGCTTTGTATTCTAAAGCTTGTTATTTTTAATAACACTGTTCATTCGACGTAAATGTTTTGTGTGTGCGCAGTCAACGATAATCATTGTTTTATCCCGGTTATATGACCTCGGCAATTATAACAAGACCGTACTAAACGAAAAAAACGCAAATAAGAGAAAGCTTTCACACACATATAAAAAATGAACTAGTCTAATCCGCCAGTATAAACTCTGTTATATACAGGCCAGGTCGGGCGCACACTTTAACACGAAGCGACGCTAACGTAATCATTCTGTCTTTTTCAGTTTATTGATGGGCCCATCAAATGTGGACCCATCCACATCTGAGATGGTCAGTTTTTCACAGTCATATACCGTTTGTTCTTTCATAGAATCCTAGAAAACAGATATAAAGCTTTATATTTCTTTGTTTTCAACATCCGTGGAACGATGTTTTGTATGACAGATTTATATCCTAATAGGCCTAATGTTGACTGCCACAATAAATGAATTCCAATTAGATCGATAAAAATTTTAAATTGCTAAAATAAACATTGAGAAAAGTAAAAGGGATTACAGTAAATCTTGTATGTCAGCATGACTTGTTAGCCAGCTTGCCGGTGAACTAAAGTTGAACTTTGAACCCCGCTTTGAACGACCTCTAACCTAAATACAACACACTGACACAAGATGTGCAATATTCTCATTCAAAGATATTGGCTAGTATTTGATGCTGTTTGCTTATGAAAGGTAGTGAAAATACAACAGGAATAGTTGTTTGTTGATGTACACTTCTATCATCAGTAGTCTAGCCTAAGCTTAGACTGGATGGCAGTTTTGAAAGACTGAAATCTCGGAGAGGAAAATTTCAATCAATCAGGACTTATTTGCGTCTGATAGGTGATCTGAATGGATTGTTTTGAAATAAAACAATACAGGTGAGACCCTTGATATTATAAAGAAAAGATAAGTATAAAATGTAACTCTCCATTTTGTATAGTTAACAAGATTTATCCCCGTGCGTACCTCAATGATCACTGTCAAGTGCCAAATTAGATGAGTAAATCATTCAAAAAAGTCCGCGAGTGACGTCACTGCTATAATGATTGACAGGTTGCCCCGCCCATTTATCGATTTTTCGCCGACTTTATGGAAAGGTGTATAGTATTCACATACCAAATATGAACAAAATCGCTCCACTACTTTTCGAGTTATAGTAAAAATCGTAAAATAACAAGTAAAGGCCGCCATTTTTCAAGATGGCTGCCATGTGCTTCTTTAATATCTACACTTCTAGCTTTATTAATGTCCAATTTAATTTTTTACATTTAAAATATATTGCTATTACAGTTTTACGTATTGCACCTAAATAATTGTAAAATCGGCACTAAAATGGCCGTCATTTTTAAATGAGCGACCATTTTGAAAATCTGCTTTCCAGCAGAACATCTACCTCCATAGGGTATATGTGTACAAAATATGAACAAAATCGGGCAAACGGTATTTGAGTTATTGCCCGGACGGAAGGACGGAGGCGTTCCCTTTATCCCTCGGAACTTCGTTCGATGGGATAATTATCAATACATCTACTTTGCAGAAAATAAATGTTTCCGTATGTCCGTATTTTACCCCATGTAAAAATGCTTCCTCGGAGCCTTCATCAATTAACTGTTAACAAGATCGTCAATTTAGCGTCAATTTTAAAATGGGTGTAATGACCTCATATATGTTGTACTAATTGACCACATGTACCCATATGTATCATCTTACCAGGAGACATCCTGGTTCATCAGTTATACAAATATACACACTATAGCTTGTGCTTGTCATTATTATATTCTATAGACTCACATCAATAACCAATCAATACCCACCGATCTATCAGATCATTACAATGGGTCATTTTATATTTTTATCAAGGAGTGTAGTTTGTGTATCTTCAGGTAAGAATTAACATGGCACCGCTCACAAAATGAAAAATGGATAAAATTAATTTATGGGATAGCCGTCACATTTCAACCATCAACAAACCAATAATATAAACTAATTTTTGTTATTATTGTATATTTCTCAAAATTCATTATCATGGATACATATATTATAAAAATTTACTTATTTTACATTGTAATATTACACTTTGTTCTCTTGGCAACATTAGATGGATAAATCTCTTGTAAAATATAAGTACACCAAAACCTCCATGAAGTAATCATCATATCCACTGGGTGTAAGTATTCGTGTATCTCGTATAAGCCCAATCCCCCAAAGTGAATATATCATATGCGACGAGTCTAGAATGGTGTTCACTTTAGAGAGGTTTCAGTGTATAATAAATATTTACAATTATCATGAAAATGTGTTTGATGAATACACATACCATAACAAGTAACATCTAGTCTAAACCTCTACTTGTGATGTATTACGTCCTTACTTGGACGTTCTACATTTACGATTTTTTACAGGTTTTACAAAAGTAGACAACATTGATTGGCTGACCAGTTATTGCTTGATTAAAGGCATGATCATGGTCAAACACTGTGGGCCTTTATAAAAGATAAGTAATATCTAATAAAATAACCTCTATGTATGACACTGTGTTACTGTAACGAAATATGACATCCGCTTTTATTTTGTAGTAGAAAACACAGACAAGGGAGTGAAGGACACGCATACACAAAAATGTTACTACCTGCCATTTGTTACAGACGCCAAACACCAACCACCGAACGGCGTTCACAAAAACGTTGGAGACTATAACAATATGTCATCACTTCTAAGTTTCAGCTTTGGCTTGATAACATTACTTTTCTTATTTTCTCAAAGGGAGATTCAGCAAACAAAAAGCTGTTGAGCCATTAAATTTATCTGTGCTTCTAACAAGATATTATAGAACTAGTCTTTCACATTCAGATAATGTACAAAATTGGCGTTCAATAATACACTTAGTGCAGTCAGAATGTGGGTTTCGGCGTGCGTTCAGAGGGATTTTATGGGACATAATTTTTCATGTTACTACTATGATTATACATATTTGTATGGATTATTAGATCTTAGTTTTTCAGCTTTTAGATTTTGTGGCCATTTTACCCCCCATGGGCTAAAATTTGGACCCCTACTATATAATTGGGCAAGAACTCAAAAAATACTCAGTGGAATGTTTCCAAATTACTAAGTTATATTGGTATAGGCTAATTTAATATATGATAAAAATTTCATGTCACATGGTTAACTGGTTGCCATGGAAATGGATAAAACATGCCCTTCGGGTGTCAATTTTCAGGCCAATTTTTCAGGACTGACAGAGTCATTTCATGCATATTTTGTCACCAATGTGCTAGGAAGGGTTAAAATGTCAATAGAAAACTTCTATAATATATAAGCAACAATTGTATGTAAAGATCAGTCCACAAAACCTCAGATTTTGGCCTTGTATTGGTCCATGACTTATACAGGGGTCTATTTCATAGACTCGAGCTCCCACATTGGATGGATGCTATAACTTTTGAAATAATGGAGATACAGGTCTCATTTTTTCAGATCTTCTTAAATGGTTAGTTTTAAGTATTCTATTTTACTTTGGGAGCTGACATGTGATTGGTTGCCATGGTAACCAGGGTTTTAGGGAAATTCCGACCCCCACATTGGATGGATGCTATAACTTTTGAAATAAGGGAGATACATGTCTCATTATTTCAGATCTTAGACAATGATTGATTATAAATATTAAATTAGACTTTGGGGGCTGAAATTTGATTGGTTACCATGGTAACTAGAGTTTTATTGAAATTTGGACCTCCTCAATTGATAAATGCTTTAATGTTTGAATTCAAGCAGATACAGATATCATCATTTCAGATCTTAAAAATTAATTAGATTTGTGTATTGAATTAGACTTTGTAGCTTAGCATTTACTTGATTGCCATGGTAACCATGTTTCGTCGTCATGGTATCCCTAATTTTTTATTTCAGTCTTACCTTCATTTGAGAATGGTCAATTCACAACATGTTATACCAAAATGCTCAAAATTATCATTTTGCTCTTTATTTCAGCAATTTATCCTGTATGTCTGACAGTATAGCCTCATTCCATTCTACTAGTTCTCACACATATTCAGACTCCCAACTTGTTTTTACTCATCATTATCGTTTTCATCTTCCACAATTGCCTCTTAATTAAAAATATCAACAATTTCTATTGGAAAGAAGGATTCTTTTGACCATTCTTGTGTTAAAGATTCGTCAGGGAATTCACAGTTCATTCATGCAGTGTTGGGCATAATGGTAGAGCTGGGTTTAGGCTGGTGGGAATGTGTCCATACATAGGTTGGATAATTTACCCTCTTCAAATGTGAAAGAAAATGTCAACACCTTCATAAGTGAGGGCAGCACTGTTCTGTTTTTTCTGTATCTCATGGGAAACAGCTCATCTCGTAATCTATTAGTGGCAGTTATTTTTCTATTTCTGCTGTTTTGTTGTATTTCTGCACTGGAGGAATCTGATCCAGTAAACGCATTGAAGGCTAATATAGCTTCACACAGGACTTGGTCCTAGGTTTGCAGCTACAGGGGTTGGGTTGAGCTTCTGACATCTAATGGGACAGAGTTCATATCAGTTGAGGTTCTTAAGGTTATTTTCTTCATAATAGGAATCAATATAGAAATTCCTGACACAATAAAATCCAAAGTTGATTTGTTCACCAGTAAAAGTACAGCAGATTAACAAAAATATATTTGTAACTTACATCAATAGATAACAATATGAGCTGTTTCACATAAGATATTCTCCAAAACAGAACAGTCCTGCCCTCACTTATGGAGGTGTTGACATTTCTACTCTTCCCATCTTTCAAGATTGGTCCTTGACTGCTTTCATAGCAGCTAATATAATGCAATGAATTAAATGATGAACTCTTCCATCTTGTAATGATTGCTCATTGTAACATTTGAAGAGGATGGATGATAAAACTTATATTTGGAAGTGGAAACATTACCCCCCGTTTCCCAGAAGTTCACTGTATATAAACCTTGAGGGGATCCTCAGCTCAGGTGGGTTACTTTTGACATTTGATATGGCAATGGACCCAAATTTTAGGATCTGGTATGAGAATGCTCTCCAAATTATGACTTGAGAGTATAGCAATGGTCGGATTTGGGAATGGTTGTGAAAAATATGTTGCCCCTCACTTGTTGCACATGTATGGCATTGATCTAGTATATCCTTAATGTGAGGTTGTTTTTGGTTGTTTTCCTCAATGACATGTCTTCTTCTCGAGGCATTAGAAATTTTGAATGGCCATGTTTTCATATCTGGATATTTGGTATGGCACTGGTCATATATTTGGGCATTTGGTATGGCTTTTGGGCATTATTTTGGTTGATATCAGAACACATTCAAATTTGACAGATTGGATGGGAACATATTGATATCTGAGGGTTCAGCCTTGGACCCCAGCCAATTTTATATACAGTGAAACCACAGGGACCAGTCTTACCCCATTCTGCCAAGTCCAATACTGCATGAATGGACTATATCCCCTGAGGATCCTTATCTCCAGAATGGTCAAAACAATCCTTCATTCCAACAGAAATTGATGTTAAGAGGAAATTGTGCTAAATGAAAACAGTAATGATGAGTTCAAATGAACAAATTAGGAGTCAGAACTTTTGTAAGAACTAGTCGTATGGAATAAGGCAATATTGTCAGACATACATGTATTGTTTACTTTTCTAGTATTTGATATTTTATGAGCCAAACAATGTTTGCATCTCTAGTATTATTGAGTCATGAGCATGTAAATCATATAAAATAGAAAAAAAAAATTTAAGAATAAAATGGTAACTTTGAGCAATTTGGTATTTTATGTCATGTATTGACCTATCTAGAATAAAGGTGAATCTGAAAACGAAAACAGCAGTTACCATGGCAATGAAACATGGTTACCATGGCAGACAAATAAATCCTAGCTTCCAAAGGCTAATACAATACACACATATTATTATTATCTTACATCTGAAAAGATTATCTTATCTGGCTGTATTTAAGAGTTATAGTGTTCATCAGTTGTGGAGGTCTGAATTTCAACAAAACCCTGATTTCCATGGTAACCAATCCAATTTCAGCTCCCAAAGTCTAAATCAATACTTTAAATCAATCATTGTCAAAAATCTGAAAAAATGAGACATGAATCTCCCTTATTTCAAAAGTTATAACATCCATCCAATGTCGGGGTCAGGATTTCCTTAAAACCCTGGTTACCATGGCAACCAATCATATACAAGCTCCAAATGTATATTAAAATACTTAAAACCAACCATTTATGAAGATCTGAAGAAATGAGACCTGTATCTCCCTTATTTCAAAAGTTATAGCATCCATCCAATGTGGGGGTCGGAATTTCCCTAAAACCCTGGTTACCATGGCAACCAATCACATGTCAGCTCCCAAAGTAAAATAAAATACTTAACACTAACCATTTATGAAGATCTGAAAAAATGAGACCTGTATCTCCATTATTTCAAAAGTTATAGCATCCATCCAATGTGGGAGCTCGAGTCTATGAAATAGACCCCTGTATAAGTCATGGACCAATACAAGGCCAAAATCTGAGGTTTTGTGGACTGATCTTTACATACAATTGTTGCTTATATATTATAGAAGTTTTCTATTGACATTTTAACCCTTCCTAACACATTGGTGACAAAATATGCATGAAATGACTCTGTCAGTCCTGAAAAATTGGCCTGAAAATTGACACCTGAAGGGCATGTTTTATCCATTTCCATGGCAACCAGTTAACCATGTGACATGAAATTTTTATCATATATTCAATTAGCCTATACCAATGCAACTTAGTAATTTGGAAACATTCCACTGAGTATTTTTTGAGTTCTTGCCCAATTATATAGTAGGGGTCCAAATTTTAGCCCATGGGGGGTAAAATGGCCACAAAATCTAAAAGCTGAAAAACTAAGATCTAATAATCCATACAAATATGTATAATCATAGTAGTAACATGAAAAATTATGTCCCATAAAATCCCTCTGAACGCACGCCGAAACCCACATTCTGACTGCACTAACTGTATTAAAAAATCAATCAAGTATTCCAATTTAATCTCAGTTTGTGGATTAAACATTCATGTCTATAGACTAGAGCAACGTCAGGTATAATGGCTCTTAATAGTGTAAGTAGGACAAGGATGAAGAGTAATTCGGTTCAGAAAGTAGTGCCAATGCTTTTTTGCCAATGTATATATCAATGCATGGCAGCACCATTTAAACAGAAATCATTGTAAATACCATTATGTGGCACCTAATACTCCTTCTTGGGGATCATAGCCACTACAATCTGTAAATATGTAACATTGATTTTAATAAAAAAATTAAAAAAAACTTGATAAATTACGTAGTCAGCTATTTTTATGTGCTTCTTTTATAAAGTAAACATTATGACTGCACTGCAGATTAAGACTAGTGTCATTTTTTTCTTTTGAACAAATAAGTTGGAATAAAAATTTTCAGATTTTCAAAAAAATGATGTTGATTACGAGTGCACTAACAATCTCCTGAAGAAGAAAGAGAAACACTAAAAAGCAACCATTCACTTAGAATCAGCAATGAATAATATTTTAAAACATTTTTAGAGATCTATGGTCAAGAAGGTGATAATGTGATTGGTGATAGATACCTAGCTTATAATGCCTTTACCTTTAGAAATAAATCTACTTTAACCCTCTGTACTATAAAATAGCCTTATATTACACAACACTGTTACAAAATGGAATTCTTAAGTACACTGTAAGAGTGTTATGGATTTTTATAAAGTTGTT
This sequence comes from Owenia fusiformis, assembly GCA_903813345.2. Taxonomy (NCBI): domain Eukaryota; kingdom Metazoa; phylum Annelida; class Polychaeta; order Sabellida; family Oweniidae; genus Owenia; species Owenia fusiformis. The sequence continues at coordinate 22,763,257 of CAIIXF020000001.1, read as the reverse complement.
ATGATTATCTCATATTTGCACATGAGTGCATCCATTTGCATATAATGCACATCGTAAGTGGAAGTGCATTGTTTATACATCATGTGCATTATTCACACATCATGTGCATTATTCACATATCATGTGCATTATGAGCACATATGTAATGACATCACCAAAATATCAATACTGTGTATTCATCTTTAGGGAGTGTGTCAAAATGATGACAGCTTCCACCAAATGAAATAAACTTTAATTTTCCACAAAAAGTGCCTTACAAAACCTTACAACAACAAAATAGCAAAATGAGCAATTGCATCATCCCCATCCTCCGATCACAGGGCTTCAAAATCCAGAATATCTTCTTTCTTTTTACCCCCTGCAATAAGCAGTTAGCATTTTCGCAATCTGATTGGCTGTCGCAACACTGTGACAGAAATCATGTACACGTTAGATCACATGATTCAATTTAATCGGGCGCTTCCAACTTGGGTATAGCAGGGGGGAAGAAGGAGGTACGGATTCTGGACACCTGCTTAGAAGGATGTAACATCCCTCTCCAAGTAAGTATGAGGGCATTTCACCTTTGAATAGGGCACTTTATGTTTGTAACCATTGGAGGGCATTGATATTGTGGTGATGTCATGAAGTTGGAGTATTCAACACTAAGGCTTGATCTTTATAGCTCATCATGAGGTAAATTGTCCCTAACAAATGTATCGAGGGCCTCCAAGTCTCTACTCCCGTGGTATTCATCTATCTTCACACCAGCCTTGAAGAGAAGCAGTGTAGGGTAGCCTCCCACCTGAAATTACAGTTTGAAATTCTGAAATACAATGTAATTCATATAAGGCATTAACATGCAAAATGTAATCAACTGACAATTGTTCCCAAGTTTGAAAGAGAGATTCATATACTAGGCTCTGGGCATTGGGAGTTCACACTGAAAGTAAATGCATTCAATAAAGTAATGGGATAAATACAAATGTGAGTGCTCACAATTGTCCTCAAATGAGCAATAATAAGTCAATAAAGGCAGTGGGGCCCCAGGACACATTTGACTCCAGAGTACAACATGTACAATTCAAATTGACATGGCTACATATAGTGGAGTCAGAATGTGGGTTTAAAAAGCTGAAAAACTAAGATCTAATAATACATACAAATATGCAAAATCATAGTACAGTAAAACCTGTATATCTGAACACCTGGCTAATCCAAACACCTTCCAATTTGAACACTTTTTTCGGTCCCATTTTTCCCTCCCATGTTAAATAAACCTTAAAATCTAAACACCTCCTAATCTGAACAGTGAACAACCGGATTTGAAAAAGTGACCTATCTAATCTGAACATTTTTATCAGAAATCAAATGTCTGGACATTTCAACAATAGCCACATATTGAGTCAGTGTTATAGTTGTTATTTATCTTTACATATACAATGTAATCAAAGCACCAATATTGTCCTAATTAACTTATTTAGTCTCAGTGACATCCCTAATTTGTGAAAACAACAGGATTTTTTGGAAAGGTAGAGGAGTTAATTAGTTTATCGTATTAAAAAAGAACTGAATGTTTTATGTTTTGATTAAGAGAAAGGTGTTAATCAAAAGAGATAATTGGTTTATCATTATTAGAAATTACCTGGATGTTTTTGATTTGGATTAAGAGAAAGGTGAGAATCTGGGAGATAATTGGTTTATCCTTATTGTAAATGAACTGGATGTTTTTGATTTGGATTATGAACAGGTCCTAACTGTTTCATATTCCATGGGTCTGTTATGATAGCTAAGATTCAATCAGTAAATGTTTTATAATCACAAAGACAACACAGACGCATTTCCAGACGAGAAAAAGAAAAAATTCAACCATAATATCTGATAAGTCATTTGATTAGCATAAGATTTCGGACGAGACTATCATATACTTCTACAGTGTATTACAAAGTTTTTGCCAAAATATTTTTACTAAAATAATGAAATTGTTCAAAATGTAAATAAAACATAGGATATAGGCTACTGTAGAATAAACACATCAACAACATGTATTGTTTTCTGACTTAGTATTAAGTGTTCAATATAGTGTACTGAACTATGAAAATCCCCCCCTCCCCGCCTGACCAACTAAAACCTTGAAATTTGAACACCTGCCAATTTGAACGCTTTTGGCTGGTCCCATGGGTGTTCGGATTAGACAGGTTTTACTATAGTACATTAAAAATTATGTCCCATATAATGCCCTATACGCAAGCCTAAAACCACATTCTGACTCCACTAATAGCAGTATTGATTCAGATCAAGTTTATTGAGTAAGATTAAGCCATAAGTTAGTAATTGTCACAATTAAATATTTAACATTTCACAACTAAATATCCACTCATAAACAGAAGTATTATAACAGTCCAGTCGTTAGCATTCTAAGCCTATTTAAACCACAATAATCTAGTTATCTCTACAATAACACCCAGTGATATTTCTGATATTATGGCGATCCATAGGAGCACCATATGTGGCTGATATCTTTTATCAGTTTTATACAGTACATGTATATATGGCTGATATCATTTATCAGCCACAAAGCTGTATGATAAATGAGTTTTTATTTTAAACATATTATTCTTTTAATTTATCATGTATAAAACCCAATATCAGATCCATTCTTGGGATATCATTTTATCCCTTTGTTGACCAAAGATCAACATTCATTGCTTCCTTCACTCGGGTTGACATTAGATATTAACTGGTAAATAAAAATGATATCCTTCAAAATGATTTGATATTCTATATACTATACCTAGTATACAACTTGAAACTGAATACAGGAGACATTATTATCTATTTAGTTTGTCTTAGCGAGAATGCTCAGAAAACAAAAACAGGAAATATAACCTGTATTATTGAACATATAAATAGCATGAACAAGAGCAAATGGCTGCTTATATCCTGTCAACTAAGTAAATAGTGTAATGACGTGCATATTAAAGATGCATTATGCCATAGGTTTCTCCTCCAGACAATCAATGTCTTATTGTTATTGCTCATATAATATCTCACATACCATGGATATACCTAGAGAATAACTTTTGGGTATATTATTGCCGAATTATCGGAAATAATCAACATAACAACCAAACTCCAGAATTAAACACAATCGATTCCTCGGCTAGAGAGGGGAATCCCCATTGAGTCACACAAGCACCCACAAGCGCTTTGAACCAGGCAGCCAATCAGGTTTATGATAAACAAATTCAACGACCAATCAGATGAAGGAGAACTTTCCCGGTATATTCAAACTTCAGATTGAATTAATTTCTTCGAAAATAATTAGATCATCAGCACAATCGCAAAATTAACACTGAAAGAGGGGGATTTGGGATTTCTTCTTTGGTAAGTAGATGGGTATATATGTAGTGAAACTCAATATGCAAAAAAGTCCAGAGGGGTGCCTCTTTAAGCAAATATAAGGGCATGTTACCACATCTGAACTCCCATCCTACCCAACCTATATGACACTCTCTAGGTCGAGAACACTCAATTCTTTTAAATAATTTGATCATGTAAGAATAACAAACTAGAAATTCTGTTCAGTTATTTGATTCAACATACATAATACTTGGTAAAATTGGTCCAGCATTTGTATTCAACCAATCGCCGCACTCCAAAATTATTGCTTTGTGGAAGGGCAAATGGACATTATGACCACCTTGCTGGGCCAGTTCTAGGGGTTTTAGTGCTAGTTTAGAAGGCATTAATTTTACTATATCGACCTGAGCAATATGTGACGTCACAGTGGCGGTCAATATCGGCCCAAGGTCCAATACTTCACTATATTGCCCGCAGAAATGACGTTATTGTACTATTATTCATTTACATTTACTTACATCATATTTTTTGCAGAGTTGTTTGTGTTCTGTGCAGTCAACTTTGGCAACATTCACATTGTTGTTATTGCTAAACTTCTTGGACAACTCATCCCATGTTGGAGCAAGTCTCTTACAGTGACCACACCTACCAACACAAATCACACAAGATCAATTGGGAGAAAATATAGGTACACTTTTGGTCATAAAATATGTATTTACCATGTTTTTAACTTGTCATTAGTTTATCTTTAAAAATGGGATCATTGTGGATAACAAACAAAACACAGGATTCTTACAGATTACTTATGATATTTTCTCAACATTTCCATGACCCATCTCACTTTTGCCTGTTATATCCCTGACCAATCTCATTTCCCTGACATTTCCCTGACCAATCTAATTTCCCTGACATTTCCCTGACCAATCTAATTTTTTCCTAACATTTTTCAGACAAATCTCACTTTCCCTGATATTTACATGACAAATCTCATTTCCCCTGACATTTCCTTTGTCAATCATGAATATTCTTTTTTCATGACACTTCCCTGACAAACGTCGCATAGCAGTTTTTTCAACCCTACACTAGATGCAACCTACAAGAAAACAAAAGTAACGATACTTACCAAGGTGCATAAAACTTGACGAATGACAAGCCAGATGAAACAGAGTCGTCAAAGTTGTCACTTGTCAGCACCTTCACTTGAGGCTGAAATCAAACCACATTTAAAGTTTCATGGTAAGCCACGCCCCTTCTCTTTCTCATTCTCAAGCCACAACAGATCGTGAAAAAGTGACCAGAGTGCATTTCAGACAGAAGGGAGCATTTTTCAATGTCATAGTATGAACAAGACCTGGCACACTTTGTTTGTTTAATAGACATACAAATCCTCCCAATTTTCATATAGCCATGTCTAATGTCATTTTTTGTTGTTTTACAAGTCATAATAGAATGAAAAAGCAATTGATACTAAGATGAAATAAAAAAAGCTCTATAATAATGTTTCTATAAAATGCACAAAGCCCTGAGATCATAGTCCAGCGGAATAATGGCATATTGAAACTTTTGGTTGCCTTCTAGGATGTATGCTATATCTTTGTATTTTCTTTATCTATAAGTTAATTACCTTTAAAATCAGAACTGTGCCGGACTGGCACTGGTGGGCAAATTTTTTTACAGCATTGTATAGGTGGCGCCCCTTGTAAAATGCCCATTTCACAAAAACATTTTTTTAAAGGGCTGTTGGTAGAGTTGAAAACTTTAACCAATTCAGATAAACTGTATTTAGTCTAAACAACAAGTCAACTTTGTTTCATTACATAGAATCACAAATTTAATGAGATATGCTTGATTTTTTACCCTAGCGCCACCTATTTTTAAGGGGTCACTATGTTTAATAAGCATATTTTGCAAACTAAACAAAGTTGTGATCTGAAATTATTCATGACTTTAAATTAACCCATGTCAGAGATAGTGTGAAAATATGAGACTTGTACTTTATTTATTTGAAGAGAAAAAAAATATATTAATATAGACTTCCTTGTATTCAGCAATATTAATATGTATGAAAAATATCACTGTTATTACTGTGAAACATTGAAAAATATAATATCAGCAGATTCTGTGAGTCTATCTATCAAACTAAGCTATTTATGTAAGATACATAGGTTCTTTAAATTAAAATATTTCAGAAAATTATAATGTATACCCTTTTATAGGGGGAAGAGGGGGGGGGGTAGATGACACGTTTAAAATGTGAAAGAAACTCATTGTTGACAGTGTAAGTAGGTCATCCCTGTTGTATAAGGGTTAAATCTTAGACCATTTATTGGAAGTGTTACATCTGTACCAGGGACACCATCATTCGGGGGCTACAATACTAGGTTAGCTAGGACTAGTGGCGCCATCATTAAACCTGCAATAAAACTTGCCTACAGCCCACTTCTTGATGTTAAGCCAGTGGACCCAAGCACAATGTTAACCATCATGCATCAGGCAAAGGAGTTGACCTAAACATATAAGCAAGATTACACAATTTTTAGAATGCACCAGCAGTTGTACAAAGTAGCCACTGATGTCATTTTCTGGACCCCAACAACCTTTTTTATACAGGGTGGTCAAAAATGGAAACCCTTACACCATTTTCCTCATATCTTTGTCATTTTAAAAAATAACTCCCTGATATTTTGTATTTGTACATCATTCAATTTGCTACAAGCCTACTGAATTTCATGACCATCAGATTGATAGTCACACTTTTACAGCTTATTAAAGAACATACCCCAGTGGCCACTTTTGGGCTGTCGGGAAACCTGTTCTCGTAGTCTAAAATGTCCCTACCTGTGGGGATATGGCAGAGATAGAGTATATGAGAATGACCTCAGGACAATTGCAAACCTCAAAACTGAGACCATCCGTGTCATTCAGGCCATACCTGCTGAGGAATGCATTCGGGTCATTGATAACTGTGCTGTTTTGTCTACAGCATGATGATGGCCAAACCTGAGGCATGTTATTCTAAGTGCTGTGAGATTGTGACTATCAGTCTGATGGTCATGAAATATGGTAGAGTGGTAGGAAATTGAATGATGTACAAATGTGTGAAATGTCAGGGAGTAATTTCCGAGAATGACAAAGATATAAGGAAAATATAGGGTTTCCATTTTTTGACCACCCTGTACATTCATCAACAGGCTCTGGGACATGTACATGCTCATGAGTTTTGTTGGTTGTGTCGGCATCCTAATGTCAGACAGTTGAAAAGTAGAGATAACCAATTTGCTGGGGTATCCAAGATTAACAGGCAAGAATTACCCTAACAATGTTCATGACAAGCATTGAGACTCCTTGTTGAAGAACTTTCGAGGCAAGTAATTCATCAGGAAAACAGCTACCAGGAACTCATAGATGTTCTTAACTCTAAATTGTCAGAAAGAAAAACTACAAATGCCAGTATTTATCACGGTGCAACTTGTTAGGGCGTAAAGGGAAGGCAACTGGCTGCTCCATTTGGCTGCTGTTGACCCATCTATGCTTCCATATTTCTTTGCTGCATGACAATATAACTAGTAAGGACTGTTATTTATCACATGCTCTGTAAAATTCCAGTAATCTGATTGGTTGATTACCGTGTGAGTTTTCCCGTCTCACACGGCCGTCTCACACGTTACTAGAGGCAACCAGTGATGATCAATAGCAACGATGTGACGTCACTGATTATATCACTTCTAGATAAGGAAAACAATATGACGTCATAATATTTCACAAACAAGTACGAATACAACGGTATGACGTCATATTGTTTCAAAGCGAAATCAAAAATTATAGTAGTTACCAGAAGTACTGAACACAATCATAACTGACCAAATCAAAATGCTTCAAAATTCCTAGACATGTGATAAAATCGTCATCACACGTTTCAGCTTATGTGATACAGGAAATATTCCACTCGGGTAACAATGTATCACCACTCAAGCTTCGCTTTCGTGGATGATACAGTATTACCTTTCGTGGAATATTTCCTGTATCACATGCTGAAACGTGTGATAACTGATAGTCTCCGAGACATGGAGAGACTTCCACAGAATGTTGTTGATGAATGTTGTTTCTCCAAGGACAGCATATCACCCGTCATCCTATTTGGAATGGAATCTGGTTAGATATGATGATAGAGACCACTTATTAGTACCAACAAAATGTTCTGCAAAGCAAGTCAAATGTCCTGTTTAAGAACCCCTATTCTTACCTTTGAAAATGGATTATAGCAATACTATCCCACATGAATCTACTTGTTTAGACTCAATCAACTGTTCTTCTGAGAAAATAAGGATTTTAGCAAGGGTGCATTGACTGAACATGGGGAAAACGCCATTGACCATTGACTTATAGTGGGGATAGCATCAGGTATGTCCCCATGTTAAGTCGATGCACCCTTGCTGAAATCCTCAATTTCTCAGAAGAACTCAATAATCTCAACAAGTCAATAAGTTTGCAGTCTTTGAATGATGACATGTTTAAGGACAGAGTGAAACAGTGAAACATTGCCTCAACTGCATTGACTTTGGTCGGATTAATTTGAAGGACTATGAGTTAAAATGTAGTCTTACATGTAAATTTGATATATTTGGAGGTATGACATCATGTAGAAAAACTCAATAAATTGCCTTCAAACGCGACTTAAAACAGGGTGCCCCACCTACCCAAAACAATTGTCACCATAGCAACAGCAATAACAACGGAACTGATGCTAACCCATTGTCCTTGGTCTTGTTTAATAGGTTAATATTTTCTACATTATCTGTGAAAATTTCAATGAAATTGAATAAAGTATGAAGAAAAAAGAGCAGTTGGTTACTTGCTTTCTGATCGGGCCTCGTACTCTAGAGTTTGAGCCTGGTAATAAACTGGCAACTTGATACAGGGGTGTCAGAAGGATTTCGCAAGGGAGGGGGTTGACTTTTGGACATGGATGGATCGTGCGTGAAGCGTGGATTGGGGGGGGCATGCCCTCAGAAAATGTTCAGATTTAGATCCTCTCTGATGCATTATGAACATCTCAGCACAATATTCCCAATAATAAACACAAGAGAAAATTGTGTTTAAAGAAAACTAGCTTGACTTTGACTAAAATTCTTTGAATTTTACTAAAATATACATTTTGCTCTTATTCTCCAAAGTATTTACATACTGTATAGGTTCTTAAGAAACAATGGTACAGAATAACATATGTAAATATAGTAATGATAAATGAGATCTTCTATGCTTGATATACACTAAATAATGGCATAGTATCATTTGACTTTAATTAGCTCTCAAGAGCTTTCAAATTCTAGCCTAAAATAAATCTGGGAAAGGGAGGAGGCGGTCATTCCCAGCGCCCTCCCCCTTCCAAAGCCAATGTTGATATGAAAACTATCAAGTCATTTGAGCTAGGCCAATGGCACCCATCCACACCTCTATGTTTGATGAATCTGGTAACCTGAAAACACCAACAAACAAATATGTTATGAACACAAAAACTGGAAGAAAAAATATCAATGAAGTATATGACGACACTAGTGTCTTAATCCTATTGCTTCACTACTATGAAAAACACCATAGAATTGCTTATGTTATGATGGAGTCTGTGTCAACTTCCAACAAAAATGTCACCTCACAACTTCTTGCTGCCCGCAGCCTGAAAGACTGTGACAAAACATCTAGTCTTTATCCCATAGGCAAGACTAAAGCAGTTAACACCAGACTTGAAATGCTCCTTTAAGTTGGATTGGAGAAGACCATATACCAATATCTGTAAAGACACAGGCTACTAAATTCACAGCAGCATGCTGGGTTCTCCCCAGAATCTAATTGCATGGCGCTCCCCCCTGCTCACTCGTTTTCCCCGCCCTGTTCCCCCCCTGCTTGCTTCGCCCGCCCTGCTGAGCGCCCCGCTACTTCAAAACTTACGTACATTATTTTATTCTCCTGGATATTCGACGAAATCACATAAAATTCAAAAAGTTTTTCCCGATTTGCCATTCCGAAGGCCGAATCTTAAATGTCTTCTGATTGGCTCAAAACTCATGATTAGTTACGAAATATCCAATCAAATTATCTATTACTAATCGTGTGTCATCGACATAATCTGCCCCAGGTTCGGTTCGATCACTTGATTTGACTACGTATGCGCATGCGCCCAAAACATTCTAACCTATCAAAATCGTTCATTTGATGCGTGCGTTCAGAAAATTAGAAAAAGTTAACAGTTGAACCTGGCGCAGATTACCCCTATACTGCAACGCGGAGTGATATGATCACCGATCATCAAAATCGCCAATTTGGAATAAAACAAACATAAAAACGACTGAAACTACAATTTGACAATGAAGTATTATTTTTTATTAATAGTTATATTATAATTGCGAACGAATTAATGTTCAAATCTTGCTTTTGATGGTTGTCATGATAAAGAAGTTCGACTTCCGGTTCTTTATGCGGGAAACTCAAAAAAAAGGTAAAATTAAAAAGACTTATCTAAAGAATATAATGAAAGTAGAAACAGTGGACAGGGTCCTCAACATTATCATAAATGGACCAAGGGAAGAGGTGTTCGATTTTGAGGCAGCATGGGGAAGGTGGTTTGACATGCACCCCAGAAGATGTAGGGACAGAAGACTTTAAGGAAACACAATGAACAATGAATAGATCTAGGCCTACTCATGACACTACAAGCATATTATCATGTATTGTTAAATAAAAGGTTTTCTAAATGAGAATTGGTGTTTATATAGCGAGCGAAGCGAGCGGCAAAAATTGGCACAAAAATCATGCGAGCGAAGCGAGCGGCGAAACTTGTTAAAAAATCCCCCCTGCTATGAAAAAATCCTGGGGAGATCACTGGCATGTTATGGTATTAATCCAGTCATCTGATGTTAGATTTGCTGTGTGGACCAAGAGAAATGCTGCCAGAACTACAATCATTGCCACCTTCAAACAAGGCCAAGGCCTTTGAGGAAACATGCTCATCTACAAGCAATGATATCATTTGTTGTATAGATTGTTGTCTGTGCTGTAAGACTACTTCGTCCTGCAGTACATTTTGCCTTTGCAAAGGTGAAGAGTGTTGCATAAACATAGACTAATAGTCACAGTCACCAATGAAACAAATGATGATGATCTTGATGAAGGAATTGTTCTGCAAGCTGTCCAAGAAGTATGGATAAAGAGACCAAAAATGATACCCTTGTTAACGGAATAAAAGCTGACACTCAATGAGCTACAATATCTTTGACAAAGGATGGTAAATTAATTTATTAATGATAGATACAAATTTTTATGAACAGTATTTCAAACCCTTTCATCATCCAGTAACTATCTAGCCTTGCCTGTATGAAGTTAATAAGTATTCCATGTTAACATCAACTCAATAGCAGAATGTCCGGTAACATAACCCCCCCCCCTTCAAACATGGTGGCATGACCATGGGTTATATACTAAACAATTAGTGCTCAATCCTTGATTTCTGTTTTCATGTGTTAAAATTAAAATAGTTACTTCATATAATAAAATGTTTTTAAATTCATGATGGTGTTAAGGATAATTTAGTCAAAATAGACTTTTGAATGTAACCTTTGTACGAATTGCATCGTTTAATATTAGGATTTACTGTAATAACAAATAATTTTTTACTCTTAAAATATTTAAGACAGAAGCTTTTTATTTTAACACCATCCCAAACATGTATCAAGTCATATCTATGAATAATGTGAGATCGGGATTACGCTTTGTTCAAATTTTATGCCTTCAAAACATAGTGACCCCTTGGAATATATGTGATATCAGGGGGGATAAATGACCAGTACTCTGTAAATATGAGATTTTAGGTAAGGAAAAAAAATAGACATGCTATTAAGGATATATAACATGTTATACTAGGTAGCTTGAGTTAAAGACTCTGCTCAAGATCATTGAAAAAAAAATCCTTAATTAGAAGGGTATTTCATAGGGGGCGCCACCTATACAAGGCTGTAAAAAATTTTGCCCACCAGTGCCAAACCGACACAGTTCTGATTTTGAAAGTCAATAACATATAGATGAAGAAAATACAAAGACATAGCATACATCCTAGAAGGCAACCAGTTCCATCGATTCCGCAGGACTATCATTGTATTTATATTTCAAATTTTTTAGAATTATGATGTTTGTTTTCAATACTAGTAAAGAGGTCTTCTAAAAACCTTATATCTTCCATACCTGAGGTTCATCATTCCTTTCTACTGGTTCAGGTATTTTTCCCTCTGTGGCCTGTTCCTGTTGTTCTCCAGCTTCCTTCATCTTGGAGACAAACCTCTTCAACTCTTCATGGTTTCTTGGACCTCCAAACTTCTCCTTCTGTAACCACAAGAGGTAGAATTCAGGTGAAGTGATGAGGTGTAAATCAGTTAAGATGAGGTGAGAATCAGATGAAATGAGATGAAGTAAAGACAATGTGAGAATTAGATGAGGTCAGGATCAGATGAGGTGAGAATCAGATGCTGAGAAACACAACCACAAGAGGTAAAATTCAGGTGAAGTGATGAGGTGTAAATCAGTTAAGATGAGGTGAGGATCAGATGAGGTGAGAATTAGATGAAATGAGATGAAGTAAAGATAATGTGAGAATCAGATGAGGTGAGAATCAGATGCTGAGAAACAGATAATGTGAGAAACAATTGAGGTGAAAAACAGATGAGATATGACAAACAGTTGAGGTGAGGAACAGATGAGGTAAGAAGCTGAAAACCTACATACATGTAGAAATATTTTGATAAATGCATTACAAGGAGTGACAACTATGCCATCTTTCAATGAAGCATGGCAATGTTTTACACATACTAGTATAGTTTTATCGTCAGTTTTAATTCTTAAAGGAGGTTTAATTGATTTGCCCTTTACATGCATGATATTTATTTAATGACAAGTGGAGTATACCATTCTTGTTTGCATTGTTAATATGGCTATTACTTATGCCTCTCATTTGAATAATATACATCTCATTAATATGACAGATATATAATGCAAAATAAGTTATGACATATGAAATCAGGTGACTGAACATTTGCATTAGCCTAGATAATAGAAACAGTATTAGCATGCAAAATGTCACTACCTGCCATTTGTTACAAACACTGAATGTGAACCCAGAACACCAATCGCCGCCACAAAAAAGGAGACCATAACAATATGTCACCACTTTTTGTGGTGACATAAAAAGTAGTTTAAGAGGAAATGACTTACCATTTGCCCATTTTGGAAGAAGATGAGAGTTGGGTAGCCTCTTACCCCTTGACCTTGACATACACTGCCATGCTGGGTACAGTCAACCTGAAAACAAGTGTATGGTGTGTGTATGTACAAACATTGATAAACAAATTGACTGAACATTTGTATTACAAGGGTACAGATGTCACAGTACAGATGTCACAGTGAGCATTTTAGGCTCTGTGTTGTGGTAATCATACCGCTGAGCTCAGTTATATACATTGCCTTCGTCTTAGTCATAATACTGCTAAACAAACCCAGTACCCCGAGATCTTGTTTGTACCCCTGCATCAGATTAATTGTTTTAAATACATGAAAGATATTTCTGGGTAAGGTTGATTTCTACAATATAATGCATTGAGGTTATGATGGAAAACATCAATAAAATAGAATACTGTAAAACACTTAATATCTACTACATGCATTATTCGCGAGAGTGCCACCCCCGGGTCAAATTGCTACATATTATATTCGCGATATGCAAAAATTCCCAGAAGATCCCCCGCCGAATTGAAGGATTTTTTTCCCAGAGAGAGCCCCCGATTTGATATTCATTATTTCCACTAAAGACTATTGGATATCGATTTAAAATTATGTTTTTAATCTAATGATAGATCATCATTTTCGCGTAAACATAGTGTAAGAGTCGTGAGAATAAGGAAAACTTTAAAAAATAAACAAGAAAGTTCACGACCTTGACCTCCCTTGACATGCGCAGAAAACCTGCGCAGAAACCCTCTTTGGTAAATGCCAAAACAATTCTTAACTAGAACATTATTTCATTCATTATGGACTATTTTTGATAAACGTAACTTAAGTATGGTTTGGAGACCACCAAATTATAATTACTTATCGGGAGATTGAACGAATGCCCATCGTCTGGACTCTGATATAATAAACCAAAGAGTCAGACTGACTGAAGTTTCGTGAGTAGACATACATGTATGTATACAGTTGTAATGCCGATTCCAGCCTATCTAATTACATCTACTACATGAAATGACTCGCTATACTCTGCTTTGCTTCACTTAAGAACTACTATGAGTATAATTTCATTACACCTTGATACAATTGACCTCCAACTTCATCTATACGATCACTTCCGGTAAACCGGCAATCTTAGGTTAACTTCTTTCAACTGTAATTCATTTAATTTTCACTTACATATTATTTTCGCGAGTGGAATGCCCCTCGCGAATATCGCGAAAATTAAATGCACGGGAATAATACGTGTTTTACAGTATTATGTGATAGTTAATTTTGTTTGAGATACAGTTTATCAATAGTATTCAATGATTTCAACTCTCAAAACATTGATATTGTATAAATATCTCTATCCACAAACCTTTGCTATTGTGACATCTTCTACATGTTCGAATGTCTCAGCAAGCTGGTCCCACACAGGAGCAAGGGTCTTGCAGTGTCCACACCAGGGGGCATAGAACTTGACAAAGTGATAGCCAGTTTCTATATGGGACTTGAATGTGTCAGTTGTGAGCTCATAGAGACCATGTTTAGCTTCAGGTACTGCTGGAGGTGCCTCATCTGTAGCAACGGGGACCTCAGCCTCCTGAAGGAGAAAGGATCAAAATAGTACTACATGTGCAACCATATAAAGTTATATTCAAAATAACACCAGAAAAATTGTGTAGTGCTTTGAAATTAAGTGTTTTATACAAAAATGGACACCGAGTTTGAGCTTTGAAATTTTAGATATAAAATGGCATTGCTCTACCTCAAAATATTTTTGTTCCAAGAATAGAAATTTGGATAATCCTAAATACTACAAGTGGTATAACGAGATAAATCATTCAAGTGGTTATACCTTTTTCTCAGCAGAGGCTTTTAATGACTCTTTCATAAACTTTTCAAACTCAGGAATCTGTCTTTGTCCCTTGTACTTCACTCCTTCAGTTGCTTTGTTGAAGAACTTCAGTCTGAAAAACAAACTTTTTATATGAGACCTTATTCTTTATAGTACATAATCGACATTTATATCATCCACATTTTGAAAACATTTTAATTTGTATAGGAGATATGTGTGAATTCTAAAGGAGCCTGGTCCTACAGCTTTTGCATATGTGGTACCCACAATGTAATTGGTACATCAAAGATGTAAATCACAATAATACAGGGTGGTAAAAAATGGAAACCCTTACGCCATTTTTCTCATGTTATTTGTCATTTTTAAAGATATAACTCCTTGATATTTTACACATTTGTAAATCATTCAATTTTCTACCAGCCTACTTTATTTCATGACCATCAGATTGAGAGTCACAATGTAACAACATTTTAAATAACATGCCCCAGTGGCCACTATTGTGCTTTCGGCAAACCTGCACATGTAGTCCAAAAGGTCCCTACCAGTGGGGATAGGCAAAGAGTAGTGTATGAGATCGAGAATGACCTAAGGACAATTGCAGACCTAAAAAATGAGATCATTTGTGTCATTTAGGCCATACCTGCCGAGGAATGCATTCGGGTCATTGACAACTTTGCAGGTTTGACTACAGCGGGATAATGCCCAAACTTGAAGCATGTTGTTCAAAGCACTGTAAAATTGTGACTATCAGTCTGATGGTCATGAAATATAATAGTGTGGTAGGAACGTGAATGATGTGCAAATGTGTGAAATATCCGAGAGTAATTCCCTAAAATGACAAAGATATGAGGAAAATGAAGAGTTCTCATTTTTTTGACCACCCTGTACATTACTTTGACCTTTTTGCAGTTTCATCATGTTTACATTGTTTATTTTTGAATTAGATTGATTTACACATGTATTAAAATCAAGGAGATCAAATCAAATATAGATATATTTCAATCCACCACAAAAACTAATGAGGTAAAAACAATATTGAATCCTGAATCAATATTTTAACTGACAGTCCTCTGCATCAAATGTGAAAATATCAATCTCAGGGATCTCATTAACAGCAGGCAACAGGCGATTTTCACCAGTTGAAACATACAAAAATAATAATTGCATTTTACAATGCTTCTATTATTATTCAAAAGGACAATAATTTCTTCAAAATAATATGTTAAAGTTTCCCTAGTGTAATCAGGAAGGGAGGAGACAGAAGGGGTAGGGGTACAACGCAAATTCAAATGAGAAGTTTTTATCTTACGTGGGATATCCCTGAACTCCCTGGTCTGAGCACAACGCTGTTTCAATAGTACAATCAACCTGAAGATACAGTTAAATATAACAATACAGTCAAATGTAACAATACAACAACTAGAATGTAGCAGAATGTCTCTCTATTCATGCTTATTCCACACCATTTCTCAACTAACACCATTTATAATTCCACACCATTTCTTAACTCACACCATTTCTTATTTTACACCATTTCTCATCTCAAACTATTTCTTATACCATTTCTTAACTCACACCATTTCTTATTCTACACCATTTCTAATCACACACCATTGATCATTTCTACACCATATTTTTATACCTTTCTCACCCACACCATTTCCACACCATTTTTCATCTCATACTAACTATCCACACTGTCCCTGCACCATTTTTTTTATTACATATCACCTCTTGTCTCATACCATTTCTTATCTCCACACTATTTCTCAGCTCATACTGTATCTCACACCAGTTTTCATCTTACACCATTTCTCATCTCACACCATTTTTCATCTTACACCATTTCTAATCTTACACTGATTTCTCATATTGTCATACACAAGGTAGATTATCTAAATTGGTCCTCAGTTTGCTACATAAAATTTTCTTAAGGCTTTAAATATATTAACATAAATTTTTATTCATAAATACAGAAAGACAAAAGTAACATCTTGCTCAATGTAACAATGTTTAGATTCATTAATTTAAAAAAAGTATTCACTTTAACAGTAGTTGTCTGATACACAAAATATCATCAGAAAAAATCAAATCACAAAGCAAATTCCTCGTCTCAAAAAAGGGGGTATAATAGTGTAAAACTGTGCACCCTAGGTTAAAGAGAGAATCGGATATAGCGAGCAGCCAAACAAACAAAAAAAAAATTCTTTCAATTTTAGATTATTTCTGGTTTCTGTCATTCCTTTTCATGTCTATTTTCTAAAAATCCCCAAAGTACACACTTTCATATTTCAGGAAAACTAAAGATTTTTACAACAATGTATTATTTTTCTATAAGAATGGTTACCATTCTTATTATTTGGGAGAATTTAAACATTTTTAACCCATTTTTGCACTTTTAATCCATCATAACTTCACCAATTTATAATGTATCAAAGATATTTTTGGAGATTTTGTATTTGAGATTGTAAGGAATAGATTGGTAGGTCAATTGTACATGTTGCTTGTAACTTTGTCATCCCCTATAGATCTGATTCTGCCTTTAAATAAATTATTTAAAAAAACAGAAACATTGTTCTAACTTTTATGCATTAATCATATGTTGAATTAAACACCTCATTATTGATTGACAATCTTTTGTGTAAATGCAAATTTGTAATGGTTTTCTAATTAATCGAAATAAAAAATATGGAAAAATCAATATTCTCTTGAATAATTGAAATATAATGCACATAAAACTAGAAAATGGCAACTCCACGGAGTAGCAAATCCCAACGAACACTATATACTTAAGTAAATCATCAATCTGTACAGCCACAATGTAATATTTACCATCTACTCTTACCTTCAATAAATATTTTAAATCATTGTACTATCATGTAACCATACTTTCAAGATAACTCTAAGTAATTGCAAATTTCTGCTCTAGTCAGCCATTTTGAATTTTCAGAGGCGCAAATCAGAAAAACAATGCCATAATTGTGATCTACTCTGAAATACCTTCAATTTGAGTATAATATAGCCATACTTTGAGGAGATAAGAAAATAATTGTGAAATCCCGCATTGGGCGGCCATTTTGAATTTTTTGAGGCCCGAATCAAAAAAACGTTACAATATTTACAATCTCCTCTAAATTGCATTTCATTTGAGTATAATAAAGCTATACTTCAAAAACATCTCAAAATTAATGCAAATTCCTGTTTTCCCGATCCCCCATTTACGGTCCCTGGGGGTCAGGGTGAAAAACCCGGGATATGTGTGAAATAGATAGATGTTGTTAATATACTACCAAAATTTCAATTAATTTTTTTTTTTTTTTTATATATAGATATTTATTTCTCCTTTCTAGATAACATATTAACATAACATATTCTACATAGGAATTATCAAATGTATAGAGATTTTCTTGATAGTAGTCTTAAAACTTTAAGCTTAGAAAGTGAAATAATGTTATTCCTCAAAAACTACTGGAATTCCAGATAGATAGAGTTCTCAAAATTTTCACAGTCTTAACTCAACCATTTTTGACAAGAATCATTTGCATCCCATCATCTGGATCATTTATTGCGAATATGTACCTATTTTGTCCAATTAACATTTAAATCAATCAATAGTACTTGGCACAATTTGTTATATATGTTCACGTTCCTATTTCCGTATTATTCTGTTCATATTCATCATTATGTAGTCATGGACATCACAACATTACATATAATCCTCTCCGATCTTATCAATGAAGCGCATATACTTCCCTTCACATGTTGCCATACTGAAGTTTGTTAGCGCTGCAACATCGCATGTCGTATCAGAATCTGTGTTTGTTTCTTTGGTATCTTTATCAATTTTGCACTCAGTTGATTTGTTGTCCATCTGTTTCTTAATATTTACATTGCAGCCTCTATGTTTTCTGTCCATATTGTCTGTTTTAGTTGCGACATGTTTCATCTTAAGTTCTGTTGCGCAAGACTGGTGTCTCTTCACTTTATTATCCGTTTGTGTACTTGTGTTTACTTTGTTGATTCTGTCCTGGGGAGTCTGTAATAATGAAGTAAATCCACTGTCTTCTGTATTTGGTGAATTCTCTGTATCAGTGTTATTGTTTACAATTTGACTGTTATCAGTATTGATAAACACATCATCACTATATGTATTTTGACCAGGTTTCACAGGTGTTGACTGTTCATGTAATCCTATTTGTTCATGGTTTGGAACACTACTCACTATTTTTTTACTGGCATTGAAAGCACTAATCCTGTTTGTGTCTCTCATTAGCCTACTTGGTGATTTGCTTCTAGTTCCTGAACTTGGGTCACCAAGATGGTGTACTACATATTGCAATGTGATAGATGTTCCATTGTTTGTTGCGTTTATCTTATATCCTCCGAGGATGCACCCTTCTTCTTGTAGTTCACTGATCAGATGCTCCACTATCTTAGGAATCATTGTATCTCAATATATTTCTTATAATGTTCTTTATTTCACTGATTTTTACTATCTTTTACGAGCAAATTTTTCCTGCTTTTCGGTTTACCACTCTTACTTTTTTTTAAATTTCAATTAATAATATTTATTATTTTAGTTTAAAATGAAAAACATAAGATTTTTGCGAAAAATTCCCGCCACTTTTAAACTGGCGGCCATCTTGCGTAAAACTATTGACCAGTATACATTGTTCCACCAAATATGAAGAAAATCTGTCCACTAGTATTCGAGTTATCTTCCGGACAGACGGATGGACTGACTGACAGACTGACAGACTGACAGACTGACAGACTGACAGACTGACGGACGGAGGGCTTCACTATATCCCTACAGAACTTCGTTCGTTGGGATAATGATATATGAAGCATATTAGATTGTACTACATACTCAATCTGTTCCTGATATGTAAAGCAGATAATAGCACAGTACATGTATTAATGCTAATGATCAATACATTGCATTTTTACTTATTTTATTTAGAGACCACAGTTGGGAGCTGACATCAAGATTTAAGATGGCATTTAATCTATACTATCATTATCAATGATAACAAATAGACTTTTCCCTCACCATGGCAATCCTATCTCTGTATACACAAAATTTCTACATAAACTGAGAAATTGTTCCAATATTTATATCTGTCAAATACTCAACCTATTCTAATTTAAGTATAAGTGGAGTAAAATCCTTCTGGTAAGGTAAAATATAAGCTTTATAATTGTAAATATTATTGTATGTACTGTACCTTGCCTATAATAATGCTGGCTTCCTCATTGAACTTCTTAGCAAGTTCATCCCATGTTGGTGCCAATCTCTTACAGTGACCACACCTACAAGTTAGAAATTGAATTGAATCACTTATGTAGACATAAACATATAACATTCTAAAGTTTACATTTGGTAGGAACTGAAGATATGATTTTTCATGATTCCATGACTTGGAATCTTTCAATTTCACAACTCGGTTTGATGGCTTTTCATAAAGATGGTTCTTATCTCTTATTCTGTGTGGTATTTTATTTAAAGAGGGTGATTTCAAATTTAGAGAGCTCCTAGCAAGGGACTCGGATGAATGGATTTCCACATATCTTGACTCTGACCATTTGAAGGATATTTGTTTTGATAAGTGTGAACACTGTATTGTAAAATAAGAACTGCTGTTTTCAGCTCCAGTTAGAGGGAAATACTGTAAATTTCATCAGAAAACCGTACCATTTCTTACAATGTTCTCATTCAAATGTTATTCCTTGCCAATTCCGATATTGCCTCATTTACCCTTAACTGTTTCATAAAACTTCAAAATATTGAGTACTGTATGAAGAAAATAATGTAAATTTAAGTTTTCTAGGACAAATAAATTTGTATTCTCAGATTTTCTAAGCATGCTTACAAATCCTGATATTTCCTGTATTTCTGTATGAATCCAAATTTGGTCTTAATTTTTCAGCTCTTGATTTGCCCCTCCGATTTTTTCTCAAACATCCCTCAATATTATAAAAGGAAAGAGTTTTAATAATCTAAAAGTATGTTTGTCAATGTCTTTTCCAAAGTGCAATTGTTTTATTTCAATTCATTTATTTTATGCACAGAAAAAATATTATAGATTTTGATCAAGACTTTTTTACTTATTTGCTCTCATTTTTATATTCAGTGACATATGGCCTTTACGGAAAATAATTGCCATGACAGTGCTGTGACTGCATATAGGCTTGAAATGATGGCTGGGTCAATTTCAGGAACAATGTTCTCACAGCCACAGGCTGTCATAGGATTGGGAGAGGATGCTGTGACACTGCTTTACAGCCTCATTTGCATACTAGTATAAAGACCCAAGGGCGCCCCAGGGGAATGACTAACTAACGAGCATAGTGTTACAAGCCAGATAAAGAAATTGAAAGAAAGTGTGCTAAATTTAATGCCCTGTGTGGGAATCGAACCTAGGACCCTTGAATCCAAAGACTGATGCTCTACCGACTGAGCTATAAAGGCTTAAGCCACTACAGCTGGACTGTAGTAGCAACTTGGTATAAAGGGTCGTTACACTATCTCCCCTTTGAAAGGACCACGCCCTCGTGGTCAGCCCTGCTTCCCTAGCAGTGACTACCATATACACACGGGCGCAAAGGATACAACCAATGCTCTGATCCCACTTCTGACACCAATATAAAGACCCGAGGGCGCCCCAGGGGAATGACTAACTAACGAGCATAGTGTAACAAGCCAGATAAAGAAATTGAAAGAATCGAACCTAGGAATCGAACCTAGGACCCTTGAATCCAAAGACTGATGCTCTACCGACTGAGCTATAAAGGCTTAAGCCACTACAGCTGGACTGTAGTAGCAACTTGGTATCAAGGGTCGTTACACTAGTATTATTTGCATGGTACATTTCAATGTGCTGTCAAAGCACATTGACAGCTGGCTGCCACAGCCAGCAAATTTGTATAAGGGGGAGGTTGTGAAAGCCCTGTGCGACATAGAGTATATTACAATGTGATTAAAGAACATTATAAATTAACATTAAAAATATAATAAGTCAAGGTCAAAATGACCTCATATGGAACAGTAATGTTTTAATGTAAATGGTCCCCAGTGTACAGCAACAGCCTGCACTACTGGTAAAGAGGGGCGATGTCAAGGCGGTAGCCTAAGAGTCGTCCCAGGGTATCCCAACATAAAGGGAATTCCCAGGGGGTACATTGCCAACCAGGAAGTTGCCTTACAATTTTTAATGAGTTGTAAACCATAGATCTACTTTTAAATGTTAATGTTTTCTATTCTATTCAAATTCTATCACTGTTAAATTATATATCTGCTTTAATCAAGGGCTTTATTTAATACCCGGGGCTTAGTTGTGTACTAACCCCATTGGTTTCCCTGCCGAACAATCAAAACTGACGTGGACAATATTCGTTTTAACTGTTGTTTCTGAACGGTTCGTGACCAAAATTCACTAAACAATAGAAAATATGTTACGTTATAAGGATGGATTGGTTAGTAAAGTCTTGATCGAAAAAGAAGTACTCCAGCGCTCCAATACTTACACGGATTGATGATACTTATGTAAGACACAGTTAGAGACCAAAAGTAAGCCACGGATCGACTTAATTCGATTTCAAAGGTCACTATTGATGAGCTGTTCACTTCTCCGTTTGAGAGCCATAAGTTTCAAAATCTAACATGGCTCTCGAAGTGAGTAAGTAACGGTAGACTAACACCGCCCCATTTCCTAGTGCACAATTGATTTTATTCTGTAAAGTTTTTGTGTACTCCTGGTTAACTGTTAAAAATAATAAGAACATAACTTCGACATATGAGTGTTACCTGATGAATGGGACCCTCACGTGCCTTCTAAATGGTAGTAAACGAACGCTAGTGTAACTACATCAGCTTATCTTTCCGTCCGATCAACAATAAGTACAGTTATACAAGAAATGTAAACGAAGTGAAAATATTTCCAAAACTTTTCCGAAAGGCATGTCATTCCGGAAGTTATGATACGTTATATTATCGAACAAGAGTGAAAATGGAACTTTTGTTCGTTCATTTTACGAGAGCTAAATAAAATGCGAACATCCAAGCATCGGGTATGACTCCACCATTGTTTGCCGTTTTACTACTTGCCACAATCAACCTCACTGCCAGCATATCAAACAAGGCCCATTTTCCATCAAACTTGGCCCAACAACTATCAGGCGGATGTCCTTGAAAAATCAAGTTGACATGGTAAAAGTAAAACTTCAAAAAAGCACTATTTTTTACTTTTGAATCACCTATTATCGCCCAAATGGCTATATTCTTTTCAAGGTCAAGGTCGCCATGCTAAAAGTTGAATTACGGAGATAAATCTGCTCTTCAGACAATGTTTGATAGCTTTTCTTCACCACGGAACAAAGATCTTTGCGCTGGTATGCCCATTTCCATGAGATAATA
The DNA here is from genome assembly GCA_903813345.2 of Owenia fusiformis. Lineage (NCBI taxonomy): Eukaryota > Metazoa > Annelida > Polychaeta > Sabellida > Oweniidae > Owenia > Owenia fusiformis. The sequence continues at coordinate 22,740,395 of CAIIXF020000001.1, read as the reverse complement.
TACGTGAAGGAGGAACTGTGTCTTTAAATTTCATCAAAACTTTATGCCAACCCGTGAAAAGGCCATTTTCGCACTACTTTTGGTGTAATAATGCCATCGAAAAAACATTCCATTTAAACCCATGTTCGGTAATATAAGGTGTTATTACGGTAAAAATCACTTCCGGGTAGGAAGTGTTTTTTATTAATACTTTAAAAACGAAGCAATGCCAACTTCAATGGTGTGTATAGTAGGTTTAAGTGTATGTACTGTGGCCATTTGAGGTATTTATGTAAAGCTGAGGCCAAGTACTTTCTAAATGTGCCATTTTTAGCAAAAAATCTCAAGAATATGGTCCCGCAAACAGGAACTACTTTATTCATCGGGGAAGCAGGGATTTTACCTAAAAATGAGTCCCTATGTTGGCGTAGCGATATTTAAAAATCGAGACACAAACCCTATGTTAAATATAGTGTCAAGATGAAGGTTATGTATAGGGGATTGCAAAAATATAGTCATTGTATGGGCTAATTCTTTTTGAGATATCAGCGTCCATTTATTGTAGAAGCCAACTATGGTGTTATTTAGAACAAAATTAAAATTTTTAAATGGACTATATCGGGTCATACCTTTTGGCGGATGGATATGGAACCTCACACCAGAACTTGAATTTTGTGATTTTTTTCAATATTTTTCAATGATTTACCGTAGTGACACCATAACGTATCATAACTTCCGGAATGACATGCCTTTCGGAAAAGTTTTGGAAATATTTTCACTTCGTTTACATTTCTTGTATAACTGTACTTATTGTTGATCGGACGGAAAGATAAGCTGATGTAGTTACACTAGCGTTCGTTTACTACCATTTAGAAGGCACGTGAGGGTCCCATTCATCAGGTAACACTCATATGTCGAAGTTATGTTCTTATTATTTTTAACAGTTAACAAGGAGTAGGAAAAGTGTTTTTGCTTCAAAATATTACTCTCATGAAAAAAACTCCACTTAAACAACGCGTGGATGTTATGATCAGTATATGATTGTATAGTGTAACCTGATGATGGAATATCGGCCCAATATCGAATGACTTTACAAATCTTCGATTTTTTAATGTTTACCCTTTTTGAAACCTTTTTATGCTTACCATGGTGCGTAGAACATGACAAAGTGAGGTGTACTTGTTACAGCATCACTAAAGGTTTCCCTTGTGAACACAACTGCATTACTACCATGGTCGTCATCGGCAATAACGCCAGCAAAAACAGCGACAATCAAAATCAAAAGTTTCATTTTGAACGTGGTGACGAAGAGGCCGACGTTCACTTCCGGGTTACAAAACAATAATTGGGTCATGACAAGAAATCCAAAATAAATAGAACATTTTCATGTGGAAACCATTGTAATTTTTCACATATCAAATTATTAATCAACATTTATCAGATTAAATCAGCTTGTACAGTGAAATTAAGGATTAATAGATGTAATTATTAATTTGTAGATTTAGATAGAGAGAGAGCACCTTGCTGTATTTTGATTGGCTTAAAATGTGACCTCTCACCAGAAGCGTCGTTTACCATCACGACCAAAACAAAATGTTCTGAAAAGTTGATCTTTACTCCACAAACTTGTGATCAAAATGCCGAAGAAAGGACTTCGTTGTACGGTTGAAGTTAACGTCCATGCTGTAAGTTCATTATTTAGGTCAAAAAGCAGTTAAATGTTTGTCAATCTCGGTGTACAAATGAGATGTTTCTGAAAAAAATAAATTTGCAAGTGCAATGCTTGCAGAGTTTGATTTTTTCTTCATGCACGCAACATTTGCAACACTATATTATAGATGGGGGGGGGGATAGGGGGTACCACTGTCCCTAAAGCCCTGTATACACTATAAAAAATAAGTTTTCAATCGTTTCAATTGTTTCAATCAGTTCAATCATTTCAATTCCTGCATCATTTCCTACGTTTCAATGCTTGCGTCATTTCGAGCATTTCAATCATTTCGCCTCTGAAATGAATTTAAAGTTTCGCTGTTTGCGCCTGTTTTGCAGTTTCAACCATTTCAATCATACAGCCAATTCATGAAGAAACGGGCGAAATGATTGAAAGAAAAACGAATATGCATATTTTTTGTTTCAAGCATTTCGCCGGGACTTTTCAACCGTTTCAGTCATTTCAATCAGTATGTCTTGAAAAATAAAATTACTGTGTCGCTGCTTTAGCCTGTTTCGCCTGTTTCTGATTTTTCAAGCATTTCAATCAATTCGTATAAGCTGTTTTCACATTATCTTTCATATCAACCATTTCAAGCAATTCAGCCTTTTTGCCCCCCCCCCCTTCAAGCATTTCGCCTGCCAGTGTATACACCCCTTAAGGGGTCTTACCTTTTGAACACATTGGGTTCTTTCAAACATGGACAGTGTTATTGCCTTAGTTGAATAATGGTCATGGTGTGAAATAAGGCTCCTTGAGTCGAAATACATGTACGGGTTTGTATAAAAAAATAGGTGACCAGGTAACCGGGTAGCTGAGTGACTGGGTACCTTACGTTCCTAGTAGAGTTAACAACATTCATAGTTGCACATTTTACCCTAATAAACAGGGTGGGCCAAAAAACATCCATATTTATTATTTCGATATAACCCAATATCATGGTCGTCAATCAAACAAAATAAAAGCATGGGGAGGAGGCGATTTCTGCTAGAAATTAAACAAATGTGGACGAATATGCACACACATACATTAATTGCAGTTTATCTGTCATTTAACGTAAGGTGACATTAGTTGCTTGGTTTATTGCCTACAAGTGAGTGATTGACAGGATGTTGATGATTGTTTCCTATGCATATAGGCGTAGCACCCGGTAAGCTGGGTACGCATCGACCAGTGTCAAAATATATTTAAGTTTGGATATTTCATCAAGACTAACATATATTTTCATTATCTACAAAGAAACCCCCTGAATGAACATTATTTCAGCTGATATTCCTGTTGAAATGTGGTGAATCTTAAAAATCTATAAGTGTGACTCCCTTTATAGAAGCTTTGAACTGAATTAACACTTCTTGATGCTGAAATTGATAGTTTATACATACATTTAAAGAAAATAGGTTTGTCAAAGAAGGTTTTAAGCCAAATATTGACTTGAAAGCTAGGAAAGAAAAATGTTTTTTCTCTCTACAGTCCTTGTTGCCCCTTTTGCTTGTCAAATGTCAACTGAGGCTCATGACCCAGAGGGAAAGTGGACAATGCACGATAAGGACAACCAGCATTATTGGTTATAATTTGTCCTGCCTTAACATGAGTGCATATAAGAAACACAGTGACTCTTAATTTATACCAACTCCCTCTCCCACAACTAGCAATAGATATATCCAGAGACAAATTGATTGACTCATCAATTGTTTATTTTTGCAGGTTACAGCCCCAGGGGTGTGGCTACAACGGAGAGATGACGTCTATATCAGTGTGTGTCTTCTTGGACAACATAGGAGATCTCAATTAGTTACCCCTGTATTTCCATTGCTCATACATGAGAAAATGAGATTTGAAAAGGTAGAGTATAAAATACAGGCCCGTAGCCAGGGGGGGTTTGCAGGGTTCGTGCGAACTCCCCCCCCCCTGGCCAAAAATTCCTTCAAATCATGCAGTTTTCATCATTTTGAGCACTTCTCAAGTGATTTTAGCCATATTTGTGCCAAAATTGTCAAATGTGACCCCCCCTGGAAATTTTTGAAAACTGAACCCCCCCTTGGCAAATCCTGGCTACGGGCCTGAAATATGTGCACATATGCCCATTGTCAATTCTAAAACAGTGAAAGTTCTTGTTTAGTTGGATCAATTTAGTGAAAGGACACACTCATATTTAAAGGTTGAAGTCACATTACAATAATAAAAGATTCAATCACATAATAATTACAGTACCTTTAAAAACTTGCAATTTACAATCCATGAAAATCATCTATCCTCAAACACATAGTCCGACCATGAAATTAGTTTACTTTCTATCAAAAAATCCCTTTTTGTAGGAGGATTTATTGAATTACTCAACAAAATTATTATTCATGAAGTTTATTTTCACTTTTCAGGTGTATTACACTGCATTAGATCCTGCCTTTGTATCTGAGCTTTTAGAAGGTAAGAATACTTGATGAGTAAAGCTGAGGTCTATAATTACAATGCATACAGTCAGGGATAACATATATCACAGTTTCTTTGCACTATCAATACATGCATTTTCTGGGCTCTAAATTAAAAAAATAAATGCCATTCTGCAAATGTATATTTTTGTTATATAACAGGAGTTTGACTTATATTGTGTTTATCTAATATTGCCTATTGTGATTTGTTTTGTAGATGAACATGTTATGATGGAGCTGATACAAGTGTCAGAGTATGGAGTGGGCCGTGTGCTAGCCACATATGAGGAGAATGCCAGGGAGTTCCTGTACCCATACCCCACCTATGGTCCTGTATATGGCACAACTGATAGAGAACTTCTCATGGAGAGGACTATAGACTTTCCTGTGAGTCTTACAGTTCACTGATTTAGATGAAGTGAAATAGTCCATAATAGAAGTGAAGCTTCACATGTTCTTATTATGTCATCACCACAAGACTAGTGGTGACATACATGTACATGTATTGTTATAGTCTTCAACTTTTTGTGGGCTGTGTTTGGCAGTTGGTGTTCCGCAGTTGATATTTGGCAATCAGCGATCAGTGTCTGAATAAATTTTGAGTAGACATTCTGATTACAAAATATTACCTATTGAAGAAAAAATAGCATTCCATACTTTCCGTTTTTGTTATGGCCTCTCAGTAACGGTTGTCACACTTTTGAGGTGGTGACATTTTGCCTCATTGATGCCTCGTTGTAATTTTCAAACAGTAATATCAACTAAGTAAGCAAAAACATTGCAAGGATATACATTTATTATACCATCAATCTTTTTTCTTTATAATATACAGAATGAAAATGTCTTAATTGTAATTACTCTATTCTTACAGGGCATCTCACCTAAAGTAGAGTTTGAAAATGTCTTAATTGTAATTATTACTCTATTCTTGCAGGGCATCTCACCAAAAGTAGAGTTTGAAAATGTCTTAATTGTAATTACTCTATTCTTACAGGCCATCTCACCTAAAGTAGAGTTTGAAAATGTCTTAATTGTAATTATTACTCTATTCTTGCAGGGCATCTCACCAAAAGTAGAGTTTGAAAATGTCTTAATTGTAATTACTCTATTCTTGCAGGGCATCTCACCAAAAGTAGAGTTTGAAAATGTCTTAATTGTAATTACTCTATTCTTGCAGGGCATCTCACCAAAAGTAGAGTTTGAAAATGTCTTAATTGTAATTACTCTATTCTTGCAGGGCATCTCACCAAAAGTAGAGTTTTCCACAAAGACAACCATCAAACAAACCAAGACATACTATGATGCTAATAATAGTGACCTGGCCATGACAAGCACTGTAAGTTAAAACAATTTTCTTACCCTTGGTGTCGAGGCCTAGTACAGTATACGAGGGTTGATCATAAAGTTCTCATAATATCTCTCTAATTTCTTCATTTTTCAATATTTTCCGATGGAATTTTCACAGAATGTGCAGCACCGAATGTTTTATTAATCCAGCAAAAAATATTTAGAATAACAGAAACATTAAATAAGAAATGGTTGCCATAGTAACTTGAAATCAAGGCACCCGGGGCAAATAAAAAACACAGCTAAAATAGCCCTCATTAATCATGTTTAAATACATAAAAAGTTGTCAAATAAGCTATCACACACTAAATTGTCAAATAATATGTGCTCTTGACTGTTGTGAACTATTATAGTGGTCATGTGAATTGTGTGATCCCATATTGGATGATTGTTATGCTTCATTAGTAGTGACTGTTAGACCACATGACTGTTTTGTCAAATATCCTGAGGAAAATTGATTTTGCCCCTTTAGTTCATTTTTGACATGTACAGACCACACACAGGGTGTAATTTTGTTGATATCTTAGCAATATATTTGTTTTAAATCATGTTTAGTCTGACCAAAGGATCTTACAAACTTAACATAACTTTTATCAGTATGAATTATATTTTTCTGAAGATCTCTGTATCTATTGCATTCTCTTCCTCAGTCATTTCTGATCATTAGCTTTGAGACTCAGACTCTGGTATCACATCTAATGAAGCATGGAAGCATCCCCTACGACATCACACAATTCACATGATCAATTTTTTTAATAGTAAAAGCACTTTACAACATATTCAAGTTAACATTTTAACGTGTTTGGTAATTTATGAGAGTTTATTATGTGTGTTAACATGGTTAATTTGAGCCATTCTCTCAATTACTTTTATTTGCCCCAGGTGCCTTGATTTGCCGTTACCATGGCAACCATTTCTTATTTAATATTTCTGTTAAACTAAATATTTTTTGCTGAATTGATAAGACATTCTATGCTGCACATTCTGTGAAAATTTCATTAGAATATATTGAAAAATAAAGAAATTAGAGAGATATTATGAGAACTTTGTGATCAACCCTCGTATGTTGGGCTTTGAATAGGAAGAATAAATTTGATTCTTATGAGACCTTAACCCCAAAAGTAACAGTTTCTGTTAAAGGGAGTCACAATATGTAGCTAGAGTTTGAAGATTGCGAGCAATCTTACAGAGGCCCCTCTAGCTAGCGACTTGTGTTTTCATTCATTCTTGTTTTCATTCACTTGGGTTTTGCAAAGGTTGGGTTTTGGAATTTTTATGGCTTTCGTATAGAGGGGCATACATGGCATAATGCGTGTTGCGCAAGAAATGGTCATTTCAACTTGGTTTAGTTCTTAACTACTTGTGAAGCCTGCTTGTTGGTGCAACTGGTTTAGGTTTGAGTCTTGTGTTGTACGATTTTGTGTAAAACATGTGGTAATCTATGAAAAGTGCGCACAAAAGACTGGTTGAAATTGGTTCAGGTATTCACACTTCAATGTTTCTTCAACATTCAATGATGAGAAAAAAGTATTTAGATTGGGAGGTGTTCCAATTAGCCAGGTGTTTGGATGTATAGGTTTTACGGCACTGGCTGTACATCCACTCACAAAATTATATACTAACCCTTGATTAGACTTTTTACTTACCTTTAGACAGTTTCAGAAAATATTTACAAGGATATGATATATGTCAACTAAGAATTGATATCTTAAAGTTTCTACCAGCTAGGGGCAGGGGGAATATTACACAGATATATAAATAGATGGCACTGGTGGTATTTGAATAGAACAACATAACTTATGATATTAGTGTGGAGAAACTATCATTGTGTGTTTAATTGAATGGACTATCTTTCCCTGAAGGTACAAGCAAAAATCATTAGTATTTACAAAGTCATATTACAAAAATATGTGTTTTTGTTGAGAATCATTCCAGGTGTGCCTGCAAAGGAATGGATGACATTTAGAGCACATCTTGTAACATTCATAAAAATGCATCTAGTTGAGCCAGTCATCTGGAACTTCTTGTGGAGTTGCTCCATGGAGCCCAGTTTTAGTGTGCTAAAGAAAAATTCAGATATCATGTAAACAAGTTATGCAACATTATGTTGGAGGCATTTTTGTGTCACCCCAAAAAAATACAACCCTCCATTTCTTCAATATTTTTCTTAAATGGAGGTTAATTGCTCTGAAATTTGGAACGCAAAGACTTCTTTCAATATGGGATCCTCTGGCAAAGTTTCGATAATCATAGTCTTATATTGATAGAGTTATGGTCGTTCCAAAATATGCTCCAAATGTCGTCCATTTCCAATGTTAGGTTTTCGGATGAATCACATTTCCTTCTTTCTGAACATGTAAACTCAAGAAATAATGTGTTCTGGGATCACAAATTCCAGATGAAGTGCTTCAAAGGCCCCTTCATTCTGTTAAATGCACAGCTTTGGCTGCCAATTTCCAAACTTGAAATCATCAGCCCCTTTTGGTTTGAGGTTGATAATGGCAACACTGTTACTGTTAACACACAGCGCAATATTGGTGTTCCCAGGAAGTTCTAGGCAATTCTAGAGTGACATAGAGGCTTCAATAGACAAGAACAGTAGTTCTAGAATGATGGAGCTACTCCTCACACTTCTAATGATAGCATAGCCTGGCTCACTAGTCATTTCTATGAGAAGATTATCTCTCCTAGGACAGAGAACCCATGGTCATCCCACAGTCTTGATCTCAATGCCCCTGACTTCTATATATGGGGTTGTTTAAAGGATAATGTGTATGAAAATAACCCTACCGCAATTGCAGAACTCCAAGAAGCAATGGCTGCAAAATTTGAGCCATTCCCATAGGGAAGAATGCATCCGTGTTATGAACAGTTTTCCTTGAACATTGCAAGTTTGTTTTCAGCGAAATTGACGACATCTGGAGCATATTTTGAAACAACCATAACTCTATCAATATGAGTCTATGATTATTAAAACTTTGCCAGAGGATCCCATATTGATTGAAGTCCTTGTGTGCCAAATCTCAGAGCAATTTACCATTTAAGAAAAATAAAGAAAAAATGGAGGGTTGCATTTTTTTGGGTCACCCTGTACAATACAGATTCTTGTCATTCATACTTTGATTCAGAATTCTTTGACAAAACTGTTGAATGAAACAGCTGCTAAAACGTCTTTTTGCTGAACACAGTTTGCATTTAAAAGTTCTCAAATCAACTGATATTTGATGACCAACAATGGTTTGAAAAGTGATTTTTGCTAGAAATAAGTTTTAATTGAGAAATGAAGGCTTGGAATTGATGATTTTTAGTCAGAATTCAGATTTTAAATTGTCTTATGAAGTTACCAGTTCAGCTTGACCTTGGAATTATACAGGCTTTCAATATCATGTTCCAAATATGGAGTCCTAAAAATAGAACTGTCAATCAAACTTTGCAAAATATTTTAACTTAGAAGCTGATTTTACTATTTTCAATAGAAGACAGAGAATTTGAGTTTGTGGAAATGAACCAAGGAGATTATTTGGATATAATTTAATCAATTAATTTAATTTAATCACTTAAATATAGATGAAGTGACTGACCTATTTAATAAATACACATTAATGATCGGATAATTAGGTTTATGTGACCTACTTATGGCCCAGATAATGATTAATTGTAGATTGAAATAAAGAATCTCTTTTTGGATAAACTTTTTTAATTGCAATAAAAAACAAGGATACAAAATATTAAAAATCAATGACTGCTTTATTTATTTTACATTAATAATTGAAAAAAGGACAAAATTAAAAAGTTGCAATCATGGAGCTTCACAGAAAGCTTTCCTAATGAATTGTAATCAGGTATTAATTATGCATTTCATGGTGAATTAAGAGGGGTGGTTATTTCCAAATTTTGATTTCCATGTTAGGCAGTAGGGGATTAAGAGACAGTATTATCTCCGAAACAGAACGACAGAATTTTACAGAAAGTTAAAGAGGCACGATAAGTAGTTCAGAAGAAAAAATGGAACAAAACCATAGAAACATGTTACTCACACACTCGCCATCTCAATCTGGAGTTATTGTATTTGCAGAGTGATAAATTATTTGGAGTGTGTACAATGAATAATTGAAGGTGTGTACAATGCACCTGTTTCATTGTATGAAGTAGGAATTGACCAGAAACAATTTCAGTCTTTTAATATTTTTTCTTTATCCTAGTATAGATTAGGGTCTGAATATCATGAGAAATAAATGTACAGTTTTGATAAATGTGATAAGATCTAAATGTCCAAAAATAACTGTCATGGCTTTTAATTAAAGTGTCATTAGTATATGAAATGAATCCCATCTTGTATCTATATAAACATGAAAATCGGTGAATGCTATTTGACAATGATTGGTGTCCGATGTATTTCAAGTATTCTGATTGGTTATTGTTAGAACAAAGAGTTATGTTTAACTCAAAAGTGTAGATAAAGCTATTTTGAAAGAATCAAAATCAGAATCAAACTTTTGTATGTTGAGGGTATTGTTATTTTGATTACAATGTTTATTCAGAGTCTATTTATCAAATTCTATAATTAGAGAAATATATAATTTTTGACTTTATATATCAAGACCTCAGTCATTTTGTAATTTTGATCATTTAAGATATAACATGGAATGGTCTAGCATAACATCAAAAAAAAAATAAAGTAAAAGTCTTTATTCTTCCAACACTTAGTATTAATTGAGAAACTCTGCTGAGCAATATTCCCATTCTTGCATTATTGCCTTTCTAATAACCCAGATGCGAGTAGAAATAATCTTGATTTACGTCATTAAAAATTCAAAATTCAGTCAAAGTAATATCATATTTGAAATCTACATGTAAAATTACATCTAGAAATGTGGTTTTAAAAAGTGTTTATCAACTTTGAAAAAACAATTTTCTTTGAAAATGTGACTTCTAGCTCGGGGAGATTCCCCATAGACCCCATGCTATAAAATCACAAAAAATGAAATATCTTTGCTTTTAGTGGACAGATAATATTTTGCTTTACTGGACATATTTTCATTAGTATAAGTATCAGACACATAAGGGTTATATGAAAATCGAGCCACTTAAATTGATAATATTCAAGTTTAAGGGAACTTTCTTATATACCTGCCATGTTAATTGACCCGAATCAGCCACCTGGTGGTGAAACTGGTAACTACCTACTCGCATTTGGGTAATTGTCATGAAGCCTGCTGGAGGAGGATTCTAATTGCTCAAATATCAATGAGTAATTACACATTGATTTTTGTATCTTTGAGCTGGCTTGCTTTAATAGAGCTATATTGAGGATATAATATGCTTCAATCAGTTAGTTAGATACCCAGTAGTATCAATTATAAAGATTTGTGAAGAATGTGGAATTACATACCATAAGCAAACATTAGCTGAACAATTAGGATCACGCAGTTCAGGGATCTAACTCGGCACATGGACGAAGAAATCGGTTGTTACATTAGAGAAAATTATGACATTCAATCAAAGATAAACAATATTTTGTTTGTTTAACTTTTCACAGGAACAATAGTATTGATACAAAAGCTGAAGTATTGGAAACGAGAGTGATAACTGTCAACCTAAGCTATTGAATTTTGAAATTAAAATTGAAAATACCAACTGGAACAAAAAATCTATACCAAGTCATAGTTCAATACGTGAATTATTCATTAACAGCTGTTAGTTAGGGATTTTTAATTGACAATCAAACATATAAAGAAAAACAATTGGGAGATTAGAAAAATGAAAGTTACCCCTCAACTAAGTAACTGGAATGCTGAGGAGTTCAGGGCCGCAGTTAATAAAGTTGTTGGATGGCTGACATATCACTATGTAAGTTTAAAATTTAGAACTTTTCCAGTATCAATTTTAAGTTAAATTTTAAAAGATAAGTTCAGTAAATTAGGATTGATAAAACAGTAAACATTATTCACTTTTAGAATAATCCAAAACCAAACTACTGAAATTCTACTGTTTTAAAATTCATGTGATTTATAAGGGGATTTGTTTTGTTCTGTTATTTCCAAATGTTGCCCTTTGGTCTCATTATTATCCCATCGAACGAAGTTCGGAGGGATATAGGGAACGCCTCCGTCCATCCATCCGTCCGTCCGTCCGGGCAATAACTCAAATACCGTTGGCCCGATTTTGTTCATATTTTGTAAACATATACCCTATGGGGGTAGAAGTTCTGCTTAAAAGCCGATTTTCAAAATGGCCACTCATTTAAAAATGGCGGCCATTTTAGTGCCGATTTTACAGTAATTTAGGTGCAATATGTAAAACTGTGATAGCATTATGTTTTAAATGTAAAAAAATTATATAGGACATTGATAAAGCTAGAAATGTAGAAATTAAAATAGCACATGGCAGCCATCTTGAAAAATGGCGGCCTTTACTCGTTATTTTACGATTTTTGCTGTAACTCAAGAAGTATTAGAGCGATTTTGTTCATATTTGGTATGTGAATACTATAAGCATGGCTCACTGTCTAATGACACTTTTGGTAGGAGGAGGCCATTTTGAAAATTTGCCGCCATTTTGAAAATTTGCCGCCATTTTGAAAAATGGTCGCCATTTTAACTTCAACTCAAAAAGTAGTGGAGCGATTTTGTTCATATTTGGTTTGTGAATACTATAAGCATGGCACACTGTCTAATGACATTTTTGGTAGAATGTGACCATTTTGAAAAATGGCCGCCATTCTAACGTATTTTACTATAACTCGAAAAGTAGTGGAGCGATTTTGTTCATATTTGGTATGTGAATAATATAAGCATGGCACACTGTCTAATGACACTTTTGGTAGAAGGCGGCCATTTTGAAAAATGGCCACCATTTTAAAGTATTTTACTGTAACTTGAAAAGTAATGGAGCGATTTTGTTCATATTTGCCATTGGAATTCTATAAAAAAGCATATTACTTCTTCTGATGACAAAAAATGGAATTTGAAAAATTTAAACGTATTTTACTCGGCCTTTACTCGTTATTTTACGATTGTTGCTGTAACTTGAAAAGTAGTGGAGCGATTTTGTTCATATTTGGTATTCGAATACTATTAGCATGGCACACTGTCTTATGACACTTTTGGTAGAAGGCGGCCATTTTGAAAAATGGCCACCATTTTAAAGTATTTTACTATAACCCGAAAAGTAGTGGAGCGATTTTGTTCATATTTGGCATGTGAATACTATAAAAAAGCATATTACTTCTTCTGATGACAACTTTCTTATGTGTGTCATTTTATGATATTTGCTATATATTTCGTTTGTAAAAATGCCAGCTATTTCTGTTCGATGGGATTCGCTACGCTTTGGCGTTGCCGTTGTTCTGGTTAAAACATTTGAAAACAAATACAAAACAATATATCCTTTTTGAAAAGCAATTACTAAAAAAGGAATTTTTGTCACAGCATGAGAAATATTCTTACATCAATTAAAAGGCAAAGTGAGTTCTCATTTCATGTTTAGAAACAATCACCCAATATTACACAATAAAATATGATACAAACACAGTATACAATATTCATTCTTGAGCCAATCAAATGTTCAACATATCTTTTACCTCATATTGAATTATTTGCCACAAGGCTTTCAAAGAACATTTATATTCTAATGCTATCATTCTTATTCTATTGATTTCATGGAAACAATATGAGAAAATGTGTATTATAGGTTTCTCAACATTACTTTTTTTGTGTTTGTTTTAATCAATAATGCATGAGGCCACTGCACACGTGTATTGTTTTGTAGTACACCAATCTACTGTTTATGTTACTGTTTAACCTTTAACACAGAAAAACCTGTGTGCCTGAACACCTGCCTAATCTAAACATCTCTTGATGTGAATGGTTTTTTAGTCTAGTCCCATTTCCTAATCTGCCACAAATGTCCGTGAAAAGAATCTTAAAATGTGAGAATCTGCCAATTCGATCAATTTTGACTGGCCTTTTTGGTATTAAGATCACACAGGTCTTGCTGTATGCATGTATTAACAATAGATAGCAAACAGCTATAACGATGCAATGTCACACAGGTAATATCCAGACCCTTTACCATTTGTTTGCATTGTAATATCATTGGCTTTACTTTATGATGGGATCTGGATGGTACCAGTAGATTTAGAATAAGCCTTAAACAGTCTGTAAGCTCTTTTTGCCTAAATGACCAATTGTCTCTTTAGATTATTTAGAAATATGTATAATCCAAGATTGAATATATGGAAATATTTTTGTAGATGATCAGTTCATTAAGAAAATCTCATGAATTCATTCATTTAAAGGTGCAACAATTAGTGCAGAGGGGCCATTAACCGATATGGACCAGTGTCAAAATATATTCAAGTTTTGATATTGCATCAAGACAAACATATATTTTTATTTTCTCCAAAGAAACCCCGTCGATGAACATTATTTCAGCTGATAGTCCTCTTGAAACATGATTGATGCTAAAAATCAATAAGTGGGACTCCCTTTATAGAAGCTTTGAACTGAATTTACACTTCTTAATGCTGAAATTGATAGTTCATCCATACATTTTAAGGAAATAGATATGTCAAAGAAGATGTTAAGTCAAATGTTGCCCTGATAGCTCGGAAAAAGTAAAAAATTTTGAATTTTCTCTCTACAGACCTTGTTGCCTCTTTAAATACACATTATTTCAAATCACATTGAAATAATTTACAAGAGGATAGTTAATCCAATGGGAAAATTCATCCAAATGATTATATTAAAATGTCTAAAGAAAAGTAAATATGTTTTTAATATTACACTTAATAAGTAGATTAAAAATGGTATTTAAATGCGTAGCAAAGAAATGAAAAATTGTCATAATTTTTTTTTCAATTGTTTTTTTCTCATGATCGAAACAAGGTTTCTATTCTTTTTGTCAACTTATATCTCATAAAACAAACAGAAAGTTGAAGCTAAAAAGGAAGTAGATCTTGTCATGATACATTTATTAGAATGTATTTAGTTTTCCTCTTTCTTTATGTGTGTTTCAAGGTGCTTTGCAAGAGGTTTTCTCTGCCAAAATGATTTTGTGCAAAATGAACATTTAAATGTTTTATCAGCCCCAGTATGAACAACTTCATGTTTAATTAAATGAGATGTACAGTAAAATGCTTTTGGGCATGATTTACATTTGTATGGCCTCTCCCCAGTATGAAGCCTTTTATGCATCAACAAATTAGAACATACTTTGAATGTTTTTGAGCAGAACTTACATTTGAATGGTTTTTCTCCAGTATGATTTCGTTTATGGCAAGTAAGGGCTGAACTTGTATGAAATGCTTTAGGACATAGTTTACATTTAAATGGTCTCTCTCCTGTATGGATTCTGTTATGCATTACAAGGTGTACTTTTGAAGAAAATTTCTTGAAGCAGACCTGACAGTTGAATTCTTTTTCCTCATTGTGGATAATTCTATGTGTACACAGACTGCTTTGGTTAGAAAAGGCTTTTTCACAAATGTTGCATTTAAATGGCTTTTCACCAGTGTGAATATGTGTGTGAGTTCTTAAAATGCCAGATGAAGAAAAGGCTTTCAAACAAATCTTACACTGAAATGGTTTCTCACCTGTGTGAGTTCTGTAATGACCTTTAAGAGATGATTTGTCTCCAAATCTTTTGAAACATGTCTCACATTCATATTTTCTTTCTCCTGTATGAACCTTTTGATGTCTCCGTTCATGACTACTGTGTGAAAAGGCTCTAGAACATATCTTACATTTATATGGCTTTTCTCCAGTATGAATCCTGTTATGAGTTCTCAAATTTACTTGATGTCTAAATGCCTTTTCGCAGACTTTACATTTGTATGGCTTTTCACCTGTATGAATGTTGTTATGCATTGAAAGGGATTTCTTACATGAAAATGCTTTCTTGCAGATTTTACAACTAAAGGGTTTCTCTCCTGTATGTGTTCTTAAATGTCTTGTGAAATGACTTTTATGGTTAAATGCTTTGGAACAGACATCACAATGAAATTGTTTTTCTTCCTCATGAACTTTCTGGTGGAATTTAAGACTTGCTTTTGTGAAGTATGCTTTAGCGCATAATTGGCACTTAAATTTTCTGTCTTCATTTTCTCTCGAATGAGTTTTCTTATGTGCATTAAATCTTGAAGTAGTTGCAAAGGTTTTAGAGCAAACATTACATGAAAATTTCTTTTCTCCAGTATGAACAAGATTATGTGCAGAAAGGTGAGATCTGGTAAGATATTCTTTAGAACACACTTTGCATTTGAATTTTCTGCCATTTAAATGGATTTTGATATGAAAATCGAGATAATAGGCATGGGTATATACATTTGAGCATAGGTTACATTTAAAAGCTTTAACACTACTCTTGGCTTGCTTTAGATGTCCAGCGATGTGCTTAGAAAGATTAGAGATTTCATAAAATGCTTCATAACATATGTTACATCTGAACAGTCTTTCTCCTTTGTGATCTTGGTTAAGAGTTGGTTGCGTTTTCGACATCAATGAACATATTCTCCTCTTTGAGGTGTATTTCCTGGACTTAAGAAGCTTTATATCTGCTTCTGATAATCTACAAAGTGATACTGTTGGGTTCTTTTGATTCATCGTTTCAGAATTTTCATCAATTGTTTCAGTATTTTCATCAGCCGTGTTATCAAAATGAGCAAATGATTGACAGTTTTGAAGTTCATGTTTAATGTCTTGTTTCACTTGATTGTCAACTCTGTTTGTATCATCCACATTATCATGTTCATCTTCAAGACCATTGACTTGATCAGGTTCTACCTTTATATTGACATTCTCTTCTCTATTGCCCTGTGACTTGATGAAATCTGCACTAACTGGGTGTGTATCTTGCTCAGTCAGGTCATCATTGGTTACATCTTTGCTAGTATTTTCCACAATAACATCAGGTGGGAATTTTGTAGCATTTGTATCTTTAATCATCTTGGTTGGATCATTGTTGTTGCCTAGATCATTTCTGAAAGATAGACCTGCAAAAGGATGTACTACTTTGAATACTCCCACAATTATTACTGTTCTTATATTGACATTTTGTATTAGAATTCATAGTACAAGGGAGTATCATTAATTAGTGAGAAAATTTTGAGGCAGCATCCTAGTATTCATTCAATTGCAATAAAATTTGGTATATACATCCCTTGAGGAATAGAGTATTGAATGAGCATACTCGTTAATTTTTTCAAATAAATACATTGCAACAGCGGTTACCATGGCAACGGTTGCTAGGGGTCCGTGGAACAGCTAAAAAGTACGAGAAACCAGGGCACTTTTTACCATGTTTTTTTAAGAATTGACTGTTACTTTTCAAATTTTGTGTGTACACATTGTCCTGAGGTAGTTGTTATGACAACACAACCAATTCTGATGTCATATCTTGCATATCATGCCACACATGACTGTGACATAAGAGACACTGCCATTTTGCAGTACTTTGGGGTGGAGCAGAATTGGCTGAAATAAGCATGAATTCTCAAAGATCTCAATGTAACTTAATAAAATACATAGCAATCTATATGATTTCTAATTATGGTAGATTCACTATAACTAATTTTTATATAATGTCAGGACTTAGGTATACTTCAGTACAGAAGATCCTGACCCAAGAGCTTTAGGATTAAACGGATCATATTCCTTAAAGCAATCTTGGTAAAGAGGACCTGGAAAATAAAACATGAAATCCTCAGTTTTTTTACATTAATAACTGCTCCAGGGTACTGGTCATGATGTCATAGAGAAATCTCTCAAACCACCATATGTTAGAGTTAACTAATCAAACTATATGGGATGTAGCATATCACTTGGAGTTTATTTGGTGAAAATATCAATGCAATTAATTAAAGCAAATTTCAAAAAGTTATTGTTCTTTTCTCACTAATTAATGGTACCCCCACATATATTCAATCTACAATTCTATCTTAGAGAAGACTTGACAGGAAACCTTTGAAAGAATTTGAAAAGAATTTGCCATTGAAACGAGAAGTGTCCCCTTTGGGAGAAAATAGAATATGTTTTGGCCTTGAACACAATAAAAAACTTACAATCACTCCAATGTCTGTCTCTTAAATGTTCAAATTTGCTATGACTATCTATCTGTTGGTGTTCCATTGAATTAATCTCATCTGAAGAAGTTATTTGTAGCTTTTCTTCCTCCAGGCATGTGATCTTATTTGTCTCATCTGAGGATGTCATCTTAATTTCTGGTTTATCTAAAATGCATTAAGGTCCCATGGTACTTAACAGGAAATGACAAAACAGAAAGTGACAAAACCATGCTGGATTTTGGATATTTTTTAAACCAAGATAACAGCGGTCTGTTTTGACCTCCAGTAAGTTTAACTAGTTCCACATATCATTGGGCCCCCATCATTTACATGACCAGGATCACAATGGCAATGGTCAGAATGACCCTAAACATGATGAAATAACCTTTTTAGCCCTCTGAAAATGTGACTGAAAAATAGCTAAAAGTAGGAGCTTATGAACGCTCACTTCTAAGATATGAGATCTATTAAAAGAGGCGTTTCATCACCAACATGCAAAAGTCGATGTTTTTGCTATAAATCGAGCAACAATGGTCTACATGACGTGTAATAAATAGGTATAAGGGACGTTATTATCACAATACTAATGACATTGCTCACTTTTTAAAGTTAGTTTCCATGCGTTATACAAAAAATAATCGAAATAAATTAATACTGGATGGAGGGGGAAATAAATAAGAATAAATTCAAGTAGCATGTCTTATCATGTCTTATATATACTGTATCCCCCCTCCATCCAATCCCCTTATCCCGTCCCGTGACTATAGTCCTGCGAACGTCTTATTCTTTTGCCTGTACGATATTACAACTTGGGAAAATTATCTACGCCCCTTACACTTAAGATACCTACTTCAATAGATTCCTGGGTATTTTAGCATTCTTTTCGTGTAGTTGAATCCACAATTGTTTGGGTATATCGGCAGAATTGGAACTTTTTTCTTTTTTCATCGAGAGATATTCCATCACTTTCCAAGATGGCGGTTGGATTTAAAAGGGGATTCCCCGTTTGACTGACCCGGAAGTGGGCCGGATAAGCAATAAATGGAAGAATTTGACGGTTGAAACAAGTTAAATATTACACGCAAATTTTGGGATCAAAAACGAAAATTTCTTTGTTCTGCCGATAAACCCACACAATTGTGGATTCAACTACACGAAAATAATGCTAAAATACCAAGGAATCTATTGAAATAGGTATCTTAAGTGTAAGAAGCGTAGAAAATTCTTCCATGTTGTAATCATACAGGCAAAAGAATAAGACGTTCGCAAGACTAGAACGTAGAGATAGTCTTGGAACGAGATAACCAATCCCCCCTTCCATCCAATATTAATTTATTTCGATATGGCCTCACATGCAGTTTGTAGATGTAAGTGGCGCAATTTATCTTTACCTAAAATATGAACTAAAACTGAATACTTACCAATGCTAGAATATTCAATGTAAATGTACTAGTACAGGCTTTTAGCAAGCTCCAATATCTCAAATGATTGCAGTTCATATGTCATACTTTACTGAGTGGCGGGCACAGTGTATTACAGTCACTAGCTAGTAGCTATACAAATATCTTTTCACAATGAATATGTTGCAGTAGATGTCTCAATAAAGGCTATACATAGAATAGCTGCTGTCAACATAACCTAGAACTATGCCACTGCTTAGGCTATATCAATACACTTGAGTTTAACAGTATACAAAGTTCAAAGTTCATATAGTATAGAGTATTAAAGGGAATTTAGCTCATTCGATAAGTTTATATAGGGCAATTGACTCTTCCTGAAATAATGGTTTAATTATGGGCACATTTATAAAATCCAATACATGTATCCTTAAAAGCCCTTTCAATAACACTATTTTGTCAAAAATGTACTGAAATTAAAGAGATGAATTCTTGTAAATGTTTTTTTGATTATTCCTCTTGACATTAATGATGGATTTGAAATGGTGGCATGTTTTTCATGATACTCTATTTTTGATAAACATATCCCGTAGAACCATGAAGAATTCCATTATTATTTTCATTCAGTGGCCATATTCTGAAAACTCCTCTGATGAAAGATGATTAAGCTCAATTAAATCAAATTCAGAAAAAGTACTCAGTGTTTTGTCCTTTATTACAAGTGTTTTATTTTACAATAGAGAAATATCAAATCTTACATTATTAACAAAACAGTCATAATTTCATTTTAATTTTCTTCTTGGAAACAGCAAATTATTTTAAATTTGGAAGTTGCATTTAACCACAATAGCGCCAATATTGTTTTGCAATGTACCAAACTGCTGTCGACTGTTACTGGCTAAGTTCAATTGTTTAAAATAGGAATAACATACTTATATAATGTAAATTGGTTTTATTTGGAACATTCAGCAGACTTTGAGGAAACATTTTCTATACTGGGTCCAGGTTTGAATATACCACTGCTCCACAAATTCATGGATAAATATCATCATCCTAACCCATTGGATCGAAACACTACCTTTGTTTGCTTCTGGATGTAGGTAGTCTCCTCCCTAAGCCAGCTTATTAAAAACCGACAATAAGGAATGTTACCCATTACCCATTTTGATGAAGAATTAATATGGCATATTGGCCCTAATAAGTGCCCCATTCATCAATGCAGTGCTGAATATAGGTCAACAAGATACTAGTGTATATATAAATGTAATGATAAAAGCAGTATATTTATTTTGAAAAATCGGATGAATTTACTGAATCTTCAAATATAAAGCAATTTACATTTTATTGAATGTGCTATCCAAGCAATAACAAATTGGTCTTTTATCACATACATAAAAACAAACAGATAAACAGTAAACAGAAGCAGTAAACCAGTTTTTAGTTTCTCTTTTTCTTTATATGTGTTTCAACGTGCTTTGCAAGAGGTTTTCTTTGCCAAAATGATTTTGTGCAGAATGCGCATTTAAATCTTTTATCTGCCCCAGTATGAATAAAGTTATGTTGATATAAATGTGTTGAACAATAAAAAGCCTTAAGACATACTTTGCATTTATATGGTTTCTCTCCAGTGTGAATTCTCTTGTGAACCAACAATACAGAGCAATCTTTGAATATTTTTGAGCAGAACTTACATTTGAATGGTTTTTCCCCAGTGTGATTTCGTTTATGGCAAGTAAGGGATGAACTTGTATGAAATGCTTTAGGACAGAGTTTACATTTAAATGGCCTCTCTCCTGTGTGGATTCTGTTGTGCATTATAAGGTGTTCTTTTGAAGAAAATTTCTTGAAGCAAACTTGACAATTGAACTCCTTTTCCTCATTGTGGATAATTTTATGTTTAAACAGACCACCAGCGCGAGAAAAAGCTCTTTCACAAATGTTGCATTTGAATGGCTTTTCACCAGTATGAATACGTGAGTGATTCTTTAGAAAGGCAGATGAAGTAAAAGCTTTTGAACAAATTTCACATTTAAATGGTTTTTCACCAGTATGATTTCTATAATGAACGGTAAGAAAGGATTTACTTGTGAACCTTTTAGGACAAATTTTGCATTCATATTTTCTTTCTCCTGTATGAACTGTTTGATGTCTCCTTAAATGAGTACTGTGTGAAAAGGCTTTAGAACAAATCTTACATTTATATGGCTTTTCTCCAGTATGAATTCTGTTATGAGTTCTTAGATTCACTGGATGTCTAAATGCCTTTTCGCAGACTTTGCATTTGTATGGCTTTTCTTCTGTATGAATATGGTTATGCATTGAAAGACTATTTTTACTTGCAAATCCTTTCTTGCAGATTTTGCAACTAAATAGTTTCTCCCCAGTATGTGTTCTTTTATGTGAAATAAGAGCACTGTTGCCATGAAATGCTTTGGAACAGATATCACACTTAAACCCTTTTTCTCCAGTATGAATTTTAATATGACAAGAAAGATTTGATTTAGTAAAATATGCTTTAGAGCATAGCTGGCATTTAAATTTTCTGTCTCCATCTCTCCTTGTATGAATTTCCTTATGTTTGTTGTATGCTGAAGTTGTAGCACAGGTTTTATGGCAAACATTACATTCAAATTGTTTTTCTCCAGTATGGGAGAGATAATGTGTTGAAAGATGAGATCTAGTAAGAAACCCTTTGGAACACACCTTGCATATGAATTTTCTGCCATGTAAATGGATTTTGATATGAAACTCAAGATAATAGGCACTGGCATATACATTTGAGCATAGGTTACATTTAAAAGCTTTAACTTCAGATTTATTTTTATAAGCATGTCCCTTGTTGTGTTTAGAAAGATCTGAGATTTTGAAAAATGATTCATAACAAATGTTACATCTGAATAGCTTTTCTACAGATTGATCTAAGGTTGGTGTTGAACTGTGGAAAATCGATCGTTTTGAAGTCTTCACCTTCAATTGTCTTTTCAGTTTCATTTGATATTGACATTTTTCCTGTTGTCTAATAACTGTCCCTGTACAGATGAATTCCCCCAACCTCGCACATTTTACATCTGCTTGTGATAGTCTGCACAATGATACTGTTGGGTTCTTCAGTTCTATTCCAGTCTCCTGATCAGTTGTGATCAGCTGTGTTGTTGGGTTCTTCAGTTCTGTTCCAGTCTCCTGACTAGCTGTGTCTTTCCATTGAGTAAATGATTCATCATTCTGGGCTGCATCTTTCATGTTAATCTCTTGTTTCATTGGTTGGTGGGTATCATTGTTTATGTCAGTCATATTATCATGTTCAGTTTCAAAACCTTCAACTTGATCAGATACAAAATCTGGTTCTACCTTTATATTAGTTTCATTCCCTTCTGTACCATACTGTATAGAATCCACATTCGGTTGGTGTGTTACATGCTCAGTCATGTCAGTGTAGTTGCTGTAAGTTACATCAGTGCTTGTTTCATCTGTTATAACATTAGAGTATGGAATATACTTAGAGCATGTTGGTACATCATTTGCTCCATTGTTTGCACCAAGGTTTGTATTGTTGTTACTTGGGCCAACATCATTTGCTCCATTGTTTGCACCATTTAGGGTTGTATTGTTGTTACTTAGGCCAACTGTAGCTAAAGATGGACCTGAAAGAATAATTATGATGATTTTCATATTTTTTTTATTTTCTTAATGTTTTATATATTCGAATTCCATTTGCACATGAGAATTAGATATTCAAAACGATACATTAATAAATACATTGATATTATAATTATGCCATTTATATATACAATATACATATATGTATATGCATAAAGAAACAGGATGTAACCTCAGTCGGGTAATGTTTGTAATGCTCTAGATGATAATTTCCAAAGCTGATGGCAGACATTCTGAAATACTGGCCGATTTAAAGATTGAAGTGTATAAGTCTGCAATTTGAGATAGACACTTCTTTTTTGGCTTTGAGAGAACATTTACACACCGGAATAGCCTGACAACGGTAAAGTCAGATACCATTGTCAAAAATGGCGGACATAACGATCATTTCAACTCTTTAATCACTTGGTCATTGTTTCATGGGAGTTTATTGTCGCTAATTCTATGCAGGTATTAAGCTCGTGTGATGATGTATTATGTGAAATCCCAATTTCTATCAAATGGGGTCGTGAATCGCCACAATGCGCGCGCGTCTTCGATATTGTCAATGACAACAGAATCTGAATTTGAAATAATTTACAAAGACAACTGCATATGGTAAGATGTGACAACGGACTATGGTGGATATACTGCATTGGAACATAGGAAAATGACATTGGTAAATAGACACTTTACCCTTGTCTTTATATATTCCGTTGTCAAATATTACCTCGATTTTACATGACATTTGACCCACACCGTTGTCATTTATACAGTATCCGTTGTCCTGTGTCATATTCCGATCGATGAAATTAATTAAGCCTCTATTTCGATGGTAGAACATATTTTACTATATGATCAGTAAAAAAACACTTTGAGCGATTGCTGTATCAAAGAAATTTAATGGTCACTCTATTAAACATACAGTTCATGAAAATCTAATCGAAGTGATGGTTATGTCCCCCATTTGTGACAATGGTTTCTGACTTTACCATTGTCAGGCTATTCCGGTGTGATTCAGGCTGGTGTTCAGAATCGATTGAGGCAAGAAATATATGGGGCGTGGAGAGCCACATTTTTCTCGACTCCATAGCAGTCTAAACTAAATCCCAGTATTGCTGTCCTGGTTTGAGCAAAATGGACAATTTGACCATAGTAACCATTAAATTTTTAATTTTAGGCTATAAAACAATATATATTTTTGATCTGGTCATCAAGTGTTGGGTGTGTATTATCAACACATTAACGCATATTTTTTGTTTCTAAATGAACTTTAGCATAACCCCAAGTACCTAAAGTGCGAGTAATCTCATCGGCAGACCCCAGGGAATGTCTGATTTTGCAAGATAACTCGTAGGCAGACTGCTAAGAGTTAGTTGAATGCTTTCAAGACCAGAATGGGATGGAACTAGATAAATAAAGCATACAGAATGTACTTACTGCCACTATTTGTTTTATCAAGGAATATACCGCCATCTGTCTGTTGCTGCTGTTGTATTACATTGACAATCTGATCTGATGATGATACCATCTCATCTTTTTCCTCTTTCGGCTGTGACATATTTGTCTCATTTGATGATGTCATATTCATTACTGGGAAATCTGAAATGACAGAAATGCAATTTTAAGGCAAGGTCAATCAAATTATGGGAGAAACCATAGGCTTATTTACCCCCATCATTCACAAGGGAAATCTAAATGTTGATATCTTAAATGAGGTCCTGCACCTACCTTCAGTAGAGCTCAGTAGTAGAATCAGATATGTAATCACATGTAAATATGTAGCACAACCACCAAGGTCAGCTTACTCTCACTCTCAAAAGCTGAAATCATGCAGGCATGTTTTGTATCTGTTTATTTATGTGTAAATAGATACAGTACAGCTGTAAAATGTCTATATATAGTTTTGCTCAGAATGCATCGAATGAGGTTACCACTTGTATCTAGCTTATTGTGTACTTTTGATGCCCTTCATGTTTAAAGTGCCCTAGTCACGCCTAACCATCGCGTAAGCAGGCGTCACCGTACAGCGTCAAAAAATACAGTAGTACAGTTTTCTGTACGGTGACGAAATTTAACTTAGTTGAAGCAAAAACTATAATGAGGGTTTTAAAAAGATTAATTAGACGTAAATAAATACGATTTCGGGTGTAATAAAAACAGCATTCTCTTAAGAATGGTTTTAGCTTTCTAATTATGACAAAAGTTTTTCGAGCACTGCTCGGATTTTTTCTGACTGGATCGGCCCACATAATCAACTCGAGAGAAAAATGTTGTTTTTTTCACTTTTCGTTTGGTTATTATTTTTTCTGTCGTCTGAGAGTATGGATTATTTTTATGAGAATATGTATTTGTTATCTACACATTTTAGAACAGATGAATATTCGGCAAAAAATCATTCAGTGTATTTATTCAAAAAAGATCAGAACTGTACGGTGACGCATCAGCTGTACGGTGACGCTTCCTTAGATTTTATGAAGAGCTCTAAGCTTACTGTTCGAACAAGAGGTAAAGAAGCGTCAGATCTACATGTACATTATCACTGGTAAGTATCAAGCGAAGGTTACAGCCGTCGCCTTCGCATTTAAGATGGCGGACAGGAAGTATCAATTTCGATATTTTTAGTTTTCATGGAATTAACTATTTGAAAGTTGACGTAATGCTTTGGTATCATTTGAACTAAACCAGACTTTTCTCATATGACTGACAAAGATAGCCTACACAGCCATCTTTACCCCATGCAATATATTGCATCTTTCATCCTAAAAAGTCACACATGCAAGATGAGATTTACTTGTGACATCCCTTGTTTTAAAACATCAATAACATAGCAACAAGAGAGTTTTTGGTTTCATGATCTTTACCGTATCATACATTTCCAGTAACCTTCCATTATGCATGTAACGGCGCTATATATGAACAAATGATCATACTCCAGAGTTTCCATTTCATACAATCTTAGTCTCATTTAGTTCATCAAAGCATGGCGTCACCGTACAGCTGGTGCGTCACCGTTCAAATTTGATCTTTTTTAAATATACATAATGCATGGTTGTTTGCTGAATCTTCGCCCGTTCTAAAATGTGTAGTCAACAAATACATTTTCTCAAAAAAATAATCCATACTCTCAGACGGCAGGGAAAATAATAACCAAACGAAATGTGAAAAAACAACCTTTTTTCACTTGGGTCGATTATGTGGGCCGATTCACTCAGAAAAAATCCGAACAGTGCTCGTAAAACATTTATCATAATCAGTTAGTTAAAACCATTTCTAAGAGAATGCTGTTTTTATTTCACATGAAATCGTATTAGTTTTCATCAAATTAATTTTTTTAAACCCTTGTCATAGTTTTTGCTTCAAAGCAGTTAATTTGCGTTACCGTACAGAAAACTGTACTCCGCTATTTTTTGACGCTGTACGGTGACGCCTGCTTACGCGATGGTAAGGCGTGCTAGTACAGTATATACTTTGTGGCTCTTTGTTTTGTTGTATATTAGTGGTATATTCACTCAAATGTTCTAGAAAGTCTAGACAGAGGTTAGTAAATCGGTAGCAGGGGTGGATCTGAATTAACTTACAAGGGGTCCACCATTTCAAATCTGAGAAAATATATTTTGGCTTGTATAGAAAAAGAATTTGAAAATTGAAAGCCTATTTTTTTAAATTATTTGGCCAAAAATTAAAAGATAAGGCCCGCAGTAATGCCCAAAAAGCGCATTAATTGGCCCCCTGGTCCCACCCCTCCCCCATTGTTTCAGTTTCGTTCAGTTGCCTGACCCCAAGGAGCCATGTTAGGGGGAGAGGATGTGTAATCTGGCCTAGACTAACCACTAATAGGTGTTACAATATTTTTTTGAATATCTAACACTGGCGCCCCCCCCCTGGATCCTCCAGTGTCTAATCACCTTTAGGAATTATTAAAACCATTTACGAAGTTAATAAGAAACCTCATTTTAGGTTATAAAGTGAGAATGAGTATAGAATATTTATTGAGTAGTGCATGTAATTTATTTAGTACATATTGAGTAAATAAATTTTTTCAACTAGGTGCATTATAGCAGTAATGCTTTTGTTCATTTTATTTGTTGTATTTTGCAGGATGAAGATTTCCAGACAGGCAGGCGATCTACATCTCCACGACGATCAAGATCCCGCCAAAGGTATGTGATCTGATTTAGATTTGTGGTTTACTGCCCCCCCCCTCCTTTTTAATTGAGGAAGTTCCTTGTACTGTCTAATTGGCTTTTTCACAATTTTAACAACTTTTCTATCAAAGTTATATATTACATGTGCTTTTTATTATTTATTTACTTTATAGTACGATAATAGATTTTTACATTTTTCTTACATTCGTAAGCTTCTTTGCATTTTCTTCCCTGCATCATATTTCACCAAATTTGATGTCTTGGATTATGAATTAATGTTTAATATCTATTAATTGGGGCTTATATCAATGATTGATGACTGGTGTAATTATACATTGATTCAATCTGACACTAAATACCTGTGCCTAATGAGATTAATTAATTAAAACTTATTGCACCTGAAGACAATTAATTACCTCTACATGTATAATCTATTTCAATATTGCACATCTATATATTCAACCATCTCAAAATTGTTTACTTTTACACATTATATTTAGATATTGCACATTTTAATATTGCACATTTCGGTATTGCATTTTGGTTATTTTTTAATATTGCACATTTAGATATTATTTCTCCATTTATATGATTTTCAGTGGAGTATCAGCATAACATTTCTTATATAGCATGATAAAAGATAATAAAAACATAATCTTGATAACATATTATTCCAGGGTCAATGATCCTGAATAAACTATAAATAGATTAAGCATTTAACCTACGCAATAGATTATTTTAGCGTTCAATAGTTTAAAGTGATATTTAGTTGCTTTTTAAGTTGTATAATTAACTGTCATTATTTTATAGAGTGAAACCTGTAAAGTGGAACACCTCTGTTAGTGGAACACTTTTCAGTGTCCCTATATTAAGTGACTTAATGTAAATGAACCTCAATAAGTTGAACACCTCCCAAGTGGAACACTTTAAAGAGGTACCAAAAGTGTTCCACTTAGACAGGTTTTACTTTAGTTCTTTTTCGCTTATGCCCGGGTCACATTTGCTCCAATCCATCGGCCAGCGCCCATCCGATTGAGTGTTTTGCTCAATATTGTATTCAATTTTGAACAAAATACTCAATCGGCTGGGCCCGTAGTGAAAATTGGAGCAAATGTGACTGAGGCATTATACTGTTATTGTTCTTTGTTTTTGCTTGCTTTA
Source organism: Owenia fusiformis (assembly GCA_903813345.2). Classification (NCBI taxonomy): domain Eukaryota; kingdom Metazoa; phylum Annelida; class Polychaeta; order Sabellida; family Oweniidae; genus Owenia; species Owenia fusiformis. The sequence goes on along the minus strand of CAIIXF020000001.1, from coordinate 22,712,526 downwards.
TGGTGAATGTTGCTCATTATTTCCTCCTGTAGGTCTCCCGTGTATATACAAGTTGAGAAAGAACATTACGAACAACCGACAATGTCGTCAATTTCTCGTTCCAGATCTCCATCACCCTCAATGCGGCGACAAATGGCTGAAATCTCATTGGAGGAAGATGACGACAATAAAGCGCCATTTGTGGTTAGGAAGGTACGGAGCTGTCTTGTAACATTTGATGATCTTTTAAAGAGACTCAGCCTCTTGTTGTTCTCCCAAAATGAATAAAATCGCAAAAACTTACATTTTCAATTAAGGGGCAACAAGGCCTGTAGAGAGAAAATTCAAAGAATTTTACTTTTTCTGAGCTATCAGGGCAACATTCGGCTTAACATCTTCTTTGACATACCTATTTTCTTAAAATGTATGGATAAACTATCAATTTAAGCATTAAGAAGTTTTAATTCAGTCCAAAGCTTCTATAAAGGGAGTCCCACGTATAGATTTTTAAGATCCATCACGTTTCAAGAGGAATATCAGCTGAAATAATGTTCATCCAGGGGGTTTCTTTCGAGATAATAAAAATATATGTTGGTCTTGATGAAATATTCAAACTTGAATATATTTTGACACTGGTCCATGATCGTTGAATGGCCCCTCTGCACTAATTCTTTCACCTTTAAGTGTCTATTAAGACACAAGTAGTCTAAAGCCTTGTTTTCTATTATTTATCACTAAGCCTCAAATAATACTATTGTTCACGGAATACAATCTTAAACTAATTTAACATTATCAGGGTACACACATACACTTGAAATAATTGCTTTAATCTAATCACAATTCATCGTAACTACAAATACTGATATTGTTGAATGTTTCAGTTGGACAAAAGTCTGATAGGCAGAACGCCAGGGTCGCCACCTCCAGGCGGCAAGAAAAAGAAGAAGAAAAAAGCTACGTCGGGAACCTCAAACTCAACAATGTCTAGGAGTCGATCTATTTCACCTACACGAGGGGTCAAGGTCACCACTAGAGGTCAGTTTTGGTTCAATAATCTTAAACAATTTAGTAACCTCATTAATTGTATTGAAATTCAGTATAATTAAAAATATACACATTTTATAATAGGCTCTTATTGATAGAAATCATAGGACATAAATAAATTCTTTCATAATTGGTAACATGTGCTATTTATAATATAATTCCAAAATGTGTATTTTATATATAGATTATATAATCATCAGTCAATGACAATTAATTATAAGTAATTTTGATTCTTACGTACAATAAGTTTTTAGTAATGTGCATTTTCTGATTTTTTATACGTCATACCACTGCTTCGAATAAACTCATTGTTACAAACTAGAAATCAATGTTACATGATGGGGTGTATCCATTTGGGGCCTACATTGTCTACATATAAAGTACATAAATAAATATACTGATACATAGTTTAGTAATGACACATACAAGCTGTTTATTGAATATGAATAATATCAGTTATTACACGTTTCAGCATGTGATACGGGAAATATTCTACGAAAGTAAAAATTGTATAACCACGAAAGCGCAGCTTGAGTGGTGATACTCTTTTAATGAGTGGAATATTTCCTGTATCACATACGCTGAAACGTGTGATGACGATTTTATCACATACTATGTAGAAATCTAGTGATTTTATTGGTAGCTTTCTTTGTCGTTTTAACTTCTAGTTCCTCAAATGACGAATTCATCATTTCTAAGAAATAGTAACATAGCGATGTGACGTCATTCTGAATTAGGAAAGAATAGAATGAAGTTGTATGACGTCATTTCGTTACCATAGACAACGTGTGGTACATGTGCTCGTATCATATGAAATTCATGTGATACGGGAAATACGTCATAGAAAGCAACCAATCAAATCACTAGATTTCTACATAGTATGTGATAAATACCAGTTTTATATATTTGTTTTTTGAATTGTGTTAAAATATGACCCTATATGTACATACAGAATATTGCCCCCACTGCCTAAACCCTCACACAGAGAAGAATTGCACAGTGTGCGCCCTCTATAGGAGATATACGGGTAAACGATACTGGGGCCACTCATACCATCACCATCCAGATGGGCATCATACACACTCAGTTGTAAAGGTAAACATATAGGTGGCACTGATGGTTGATGTTGAATGTTTGCTTGGTTATAGTGCTTGCAGTTTAACCTCTTGTTGCATCGTGGCTTGGATAGCATTCTAACTAATCACTGTATTGGATGCTGTATTTTTCCAATAATAAAATGGAAAAAATATCACGCTGACATTCTGACAGTTTGTACACATTATTTGTTGTATATCTTTGTGATAGAGACAGAAGAATATTAAATTTGTGAAAACTACCCTTTGATATCATTGTTATGATCCTATCCAACTGTTTCAAATTATATGAAGAATCAAAAGGGTTTTTCACATTTAAGCAGTGAACGCGTGTTTTTGTGTTCGATCATGGAATGGAATTGAGTTTGATAATTATCCTACAGGTTTTGCTGTAGTTTTTTAGATTGATTCTTCACATAATTTTATTTTATGTACTAAAACTGTTTAGTTTTCTGCATGGTTTATAGGTTAAAGGGATGTCTGTGTTTCACATTGTTTATTTACATGTAGGCATGGCAACCTCATCATTACATCATGCCTGATTCTTAAATACTCATTGTTGTGGGTTCAGAATTATAGGCTTACTATATCAGGGCTTTTGGATGTACCAAATCAGGATAGCCCTCCCCCTTCTCCCAAATATAGTGCATAAGTACTAGATAGCAAAGCATTACAAGATAGCACCCGTACCTTATTGTACATTAGTACTATGTATATTTATAGATGGCACTTACAGTACAACTGTTTATAATGATGATTACTTGTACGACTATCCTTACTTTCGCAATAGAGCCTTGGTGCGAAAGGTAATGACCATAATATGCAGCACTTTATAGAATTGTCTCTCTTGTCTTGCTTTAGGCTACTTTGCCACTCTCACACCTTGTACACAAGTAGATAATAGATAATGATAAGGGGAGGGGGGTCCAGGGTTTTGAATCGAGACTAATGGGGGGAGGGGGTAGACTTGGTGTTAGATAAGCACACTCCTGGTTTGTCTGAAATCTGATTGGTTCCTAGATGTTTTTAAAATATCCAAAAATATATCTTTTAATTAAGTTAAATGTGCATGTGTAGTTCTGTTGTATCACTTATCAAACTTTTTTGCATCATCTATTGTAAGTAATATGTTTTTGTCTTCATTATAAAAAGAAATATTCTCAATCGCATGTCATGATCAGATTATAGCAATTAGAGTACTACTTTGATAGAAATACTGTAATTCCATGAATATAGAAGTACAGTTGCATGCAAAAGTATATGGACTCCTTTCATTATCCCATCGAACGAAGTTCGGAGGGATATAGGGAACGCCTCCGTCCGTCCGTCCGTCCGTCCGGGCAATAACTCAAATACCGTTGGCCCGATTTTGTTCATATTTTGTACACATATACCCTATGGGGGTAGAAGTTCTGCTCGAAAGCTGATTTTCAAAATGGCCACTCATTTCAAAATGGCGGCCATTTTAGTGCCGATTTTACAGTAATTTAGGTGCAATATGTAAAACTGTTATAGCAATATGTTTTAAATGTAAAAAAATGATAAAGGACAATAATAATGCTACAAATGTAGATATTAAAGAAGCACATGACAGCCATCTTGAAAAATGGCGGCCTTTACGCGTCGTTTTACGATTTTTGCTGTAACTCAAAAAATAGTGGAGCGATTTTGTTCATATATGGTATGTGAATACTATAAGCATTGCACACTGTCTAAAGACACTTTTGGTAGAAGGCGGCCATTTTGAAAAATGGCCGCCATTTTAACGTATTTTACTATAACTCGAAAAGTAGTGGAGCGATTTTGTTCATATTTGGTATGTGAATACTATAAGCATAGCACACTGTCCTATGACACTTTTGGTAGAAGGCGGCCATTTTGAAAAAAAATTTGAAAAATGGCTGCCATTTTAACGTATGTTACTATAACTCGAAAAGTAGTGGAGCGATTTTGTTCATATTTGGTATGTGAATACTATAAGCATGGCACACTGTCCTATGACACTTTTGGTAGAAGGCGGCCATTTTGAAAAAAATTTGAAAAATGGCCACGATTTTAACATATTTTACTATAACTAGAAAAGTAGTGGAGCGATTTTGTTCATATTTGGTATGTGAATACTATAAGCATGACACACTGTCTATTTCTAATGACACTTTTGGTAGAAGGTGACCATTTTGAAAAATGGCCGCCATTTTAACATATTTTACTATAACTCGAAAAGTAGTGGAGCGATTTTGTTCATATTTGATATGTGAATACTTTAAGCATGGCACATTGTCTAATAAAACTTTGGGGAGTAGTCGGCCATTTTGAAAAATGGCCAACATTTTTATGTGTGTGTTTTACAAGTACGTGTGCGATTTTTCAAAAATTTTAGAGGTGGCTACTTAAAAGCATATTATTTCTTCTGATGACAACTTGGCTAGTGAGCAACCATTTTGAAAATGGTGGCCTTTCTGGTGTGTTGTTTTATGATATTTGCTATTCGTTTGTAAAAATGCCAGCCATTTCTGTTCGATGGGATTCGCTACGCTTTGGCGTTGCCGTTGTTCTGGTTTAATAATGAATACTCTTTATTTCTTAAAATCATAAATAAATTTAGATTGATTGTCATATGTATGTAAAAGCCATCCCTGAGATAGCTCTTTCAATACACCTAGTTAGGCCTGGGTTATTTTGTAAAATAGGCAACACTTTAATAAGATAAATAGTATTAATTTGTCTATTGACCATTTGCAGGCGATGCGTGAGAGCACAAGACAACCAAGACCAATCCTCTCTAGTACCCAACTAGATAGAGATTATAGTAGCGATGGTAGGTACTATTTATCATAGTTACTGAAAGCTTTCACTGATACAGTGTTGAACTCAAATCATTAACTGATTCACATATAGTATTTGAATATTGTATCATCCACTGATGTGGTGTTTCACTCTAAGCATCCACAGGTATATTGTGTTTAAACTATTATCAGACATTATAGTGTCCAACTCTAATTATCTGCTGATATGGTGCTCATCTCTAAGCGTTCACTGATATCATGTTCACTCAAAGCATCCATTTATCCACTGATCCATACTGATAGTTCAGCTCAAAGCATCCATTTATTGTGTTCTGCTCAAAGCATCCATTTAACCACTGATCCATACTGATATCTTGTTCAGCTCAAAGCATCCATTTATCCACTGATCCATACTTGATGTATTTAATGCAAATGTATTTGATGTGTGAACCATACATATACTTGCTTATTACAGATGATGTCCTAGAACTGAGGGCTCCAGACTATACTTTATCACCAAGATCTCCACGTCACACGCGTGGCTACTCTGCCCCGATTATCCGTCCCCCACCCCGCCCCATTAGTCCTCTCTTGTTCAAATCCTCACTCAGGAACAGACTTGGGGATGACCCATATATCTCCCCTAGACTCTCAGTGGATGCCAGGGTGGAGCGTGCTCTTGCTAGGAGTCGGTCTCAGGAACGCCTTAATAGATCTTTAACATCATTATATACAGTAAGTACCTGAATACAGTTATTCCTTAACATTCTGTAATACACAATAAATTGATTTATGATGTCATTCTCACAAATTCCTCATTTTTTATGTTTTGTTAATCTTTTTGGATGTTAAAGTCACAAACCAGACATATTGATTTAACTTAAACATGTAAGGGAAATAAAGCAATGCACAACAGTTCAAAGTATTGTGTTTACACAATTAGTAATGTTAAACAATGTTTTCAGTCACCTCGTAGCCCCAGACGGAATCTAGATTACTATACCTCTGATGATATTGACTCCATAGATGAACTGGCCATTGACTTGGACAGGAATAGGAGGTACTAGGGTAGCACTATGCATTGCAAGGTTACTAACTTTTATTATTATTGTTTCATTTCATAATGTTATACTCACATAGGTAGGCATGCACTTTTGATGAGTTAAAATGCATTAATCCTAAACACTCGACTTTGTCTCATGTTTCACTGCATACAATTTAACTCATGTATTAATCATAGGCTGGCATATGCTTAGGCTACCAAATTCACCATATTAAAACGCCAATTTTGCCCAATTTGTCTCATGTTGAACTGCAAACAATGTAATGATCTTACCTATATATCATAGGCTTTACATATGCTGTCAAATTCACCTATTTCACAGATATTTATCCTTAGGCAACTAAATTCGCCATATTAAAATTTCGCCAATTTTCCAATTTTGCCCAGTTTGTCTCATGTTTAACTGCATACATTGTAACTCATGTACAATCTTACTTAAAAATCATAGGCTGACATATGCTTCAATTCTATATTAACCTGTGGTGGGTTTTCCTTTAATACATTTGTGTAAAAATCAAATATGGAATCAAAATTTTCAAATAAAAAGAAGCATTGTGCATGTGCTTGTACCTTCCTCTAGTTCTAGTTTCCATTCATAATACATGTCAATGTTAAAGGTGCAATAATTAGTGCAGAGGGGCCATTCAACGATCATGGACCAGTGTCAAAATAAGTTTTGATATTTCATCAAGACTAACATCTATTTTTATTATCTACAAAGAAACCCCCTAGATAAACATTATTTTAGCTCATATTCCTTTTGAAACATGGTGGATCTTAAAAATATAAAAGTGGAAGTCCCCTTTTTGAAGCTTTGAACTGAATTTATACTTCTTAATGCTGAAATTGATCATTTATCCATACATTTTAAGAAAATAGATATGTCAAAGAAGATGTTAAACCAAATGTTGCCTTGATAGCTCAGAAAAAATGAAAAAACTTTCCTATTTTCTCTACAGTCCTTATTGCCCCTTTAACTAGCGACATGACATAAGTAATGAGATTGAAATTTGACATTGTCTTTATTCATATTTTTTATCACCGCATACTGCAAACTAATATACCACAAACTTCAGTTTTAATTTTTATTTACTAATAAATGTATTTTAAAATGTATATCAGAATGAAAATACATCAATTTTTATTAATATGTGTGCTGCATTATAATTACAATCAGTTCTCTTTATTTGAATGAAAATACTTTGTTAAACCTCACTCCAGTTTCTCTATATATCTCACAGTTTTTAATAAGATAAAATTTTTCAACAATGTAAATCTATTATTAAGTGCCTGAAGAAGATGTTCATTGAAACGTAGCGAGTAAGTTTCAATAATTTGGATATGTCAAGCATAATATATTTGGATATCATATTTTAATTCTGTATTTTCCAGTCTTGTGCACCTAGATGACAACTCCTACTGGAGTGCAAGGGCTGCAGACTACACGGGCAAGTCCCATAGACAACTCTTCAATGACAATATGGTGAAAGTTTACTCAGATATGTATAAAAGTGCCATGGACCAGTCCCCAAGGCGGGCAAGAACTCAATTTCTCAATTAAGTCACTGTAGCCATAACCACACATTTTGATGTGGTTATCTCAAGTTAGATGTGCTATCAGCTGCCAAAGATCTCTGTACATTGTTCCAGTATACAATCACTCTTCTTCATTTGAAAAACATATTCACGGCCACACCAACAATGTTTATCATAAGGTGAAATCAGGGTTTAGATCCAGTATGTATCTGAGAACACATTTGCAGTTTATTTTGTGAGGTCATAAGTCTTGTAAGTGTATTATGAAATCACAACATGGCCTGTATTGTGATCGCAAGAACATTATCTGTATTTTAAAGTCACAAGTACATAGTCTGTATTGTGAGGTCACAAGTACATAGTCTGTATTGTGAGATCACAAGTACATAATCTGTATTGCGAGGTCACAAGTACATAGTCTGTATTGCGAGGTCACAAGTACATAGTCTGTATTGTGAGATCACAAGTACATAATCTGTATTGTGAGGTCACAAGTACATAGTCTGTATTGCGAGGTCACAAGTACATAGTCTGTATTGTGAGATCACAAGTACATAATCTGTATTGTGAGGTCACAAATACATAGTCTGTATTGCGAGGTCACAAATACATAGTCTGTATTGCGAGGTCACAAGTACATAATCTGTATTGCGAGGTCACAAGTACATAGTCTGTATTGTGAGGTCACAAGTACATAGTCTGTATTGAGAGATCACAAGAACTGTATTGCGTCTGAAATGAGAAAAGTAGTGTACAGTTCACTCTGTATGGAATCACGGGTCTGAAAATGAAATATTTAAGATTTCACTTTTAATTATGTAAAATAAATTATATCAACCAGTTAATTTAGATTGATACATTTTCGAATGCCTCCAAATTAACAAACAGAACATTTCTGATATAAGTTACCATGGATACAACAATGCATCTGTTTATATTGTAATGTCATTTTGTCACATAATATATTGGTTTAGTACACAGTCATTTAGTCATAGTAAACTGTGGTATATCACTCATACATGTGATGCACTTGCAATTTGTTAAAATTTCTTGATTTATGAATTCCATTTGATACCATCTTCCACACTAGTTGCAATTAAACATTTTGAAATTAATAAGCACATTGTGGAAAGAACAAAATGATATTCAAGATATTGTAGACCTGCACTTGATGTGCTAACACCATGAGGAATTGAATCCATGAATTCTATATTTGTATAGGTGACACTAGTGGTGCTTTGTCTACACCTGGCAATCGAATATGCATTTAATACCATGGGCGTAGCTCTATATTTCTAAGTAGTACGCCACCGCGGGAACAAGATTTGAGCGAAGCCAAAAACGAGCATTTGGGGGGGTCTGGGGTCCAGGAAAATTTTGAAATTTGGTTGTATTTGGAGCAACTTTGCAACCATCTGGTACGCCTCTGCGTACCCAGCGTACCAGGCGCTACGCCTATGAATACTCATTTATGTCTTTGCTTTTGTGAAGAATGAAGTTGTTATTGTACATGTATAATGCTATTATTTTTTTACTATTCACTTTTTCTCAATATATGAAGGTTTCAAATTCAATTCTTATAAATTCTAATTTATGTATGTTTGTAAATATTTATCATATTATCAGGTATTTACATCATTAGAAGTCTCTTACCCCTCTTCTGACACGCACCTCAACTCTGGAATTGAAACAGATATGAGGGGGTCCTGTGCCTTCATGCAATGGAAACTTTTTATTTCTCAATGGAAACTTGTAGATGTTTGATTCTTATTGTGCTAATAAAATTATTAATATTTATAGATATAAAATTGTTCTTGTTGCTTTTTATGGGCAGTTTGATGTCCATTACCAACAATGTATTCCAATTCCTGTGGATTTTATACTAAAATCTCAAATATCATCTTTCATGTGTAAATTAAGTACATGTACTATCCTTTGTTGTACCCTCCCTTCCCTTAACATTAATGGTCTAATAGGGGAGTACTGCAATTTTACATTTTTAATGGCTCATTTTAAATTAGACGGGGCAATTGACACAACAAAATATCACCACCTAATTGTTCACAATATTATGAGCTCGATCTATAAGTCAGACTTGAACTTCAGAGAACTTGTAGATGATTTTGAAAAATGTTGATAAAATAACTTTTTGACCTTGAGAAGGTCATTGAAGGTCAAGTCCTAAGTCTAAAAATCAAATTTGAACTTCTGAGAACTGTAGATGATTTTGAAAAAAAAATTGAAGCAAGAATTTAATCTGAAGCAAGTTGAAAAAAGACCTTAATTTGATCATTTTGAAGAGAAACAGACAGATGGATGACTTCACTTATACAGTACACAGTGATCTCCCTAGCATTAAAGCAAGTGGGCACAGCACCCACCTGAGATTTTGGAAATAGGCTTTCACCCTCCTGAAAATCCATTTGCTCCCATTTGAAAATGAGAATCATGAAAAATTGGCAAATTTTGACCAAATTTTATCTGAATTGTGAAAATGGGAATTTTGCACCCACCTGAGAAAAAATCCTGGGGAGATCACTGCTAAATATATCAACATAACTTATAGTTTAGTGTATATTTGAAAATTACATTTTATTTCTTCACACAAAAAATGATTCTACATTTTTTAAATTCTTACACAATCACATTTGACTTCAGTTTATTTATGATACAACTATTCAAATTTAATAAATCAAAGTGGAAAACAGCCTACCCAAAAATCTTGATCATTGAATGAAATGAAAAATGGAATAACTAATTTCAAATTCTGAAAAGGTTATTTAATATAAAAGAGAGCAAATGCTTTTGAAACTTTGATGAGAGAGATGAGATTTTGGTATAGGAAATCTAAGATCTGAGTTTAAACTGGATTGGCAGTTTTTAGAATGTATGATATCAATGGTACAATAAAACAGTGGATTAAAACTAAGGTCTACATTTAATTTTGACAGAGTTTACTCAGAATGAGACCATTTACAATTTCCATTGTACAATAAAACTTTCTTCCGTAGTACAATAAGCCTACTTCCATAGTACAATAAGACTAGGATCATTCTCTATTTTATCATCAAGTTCCTGATACGACATACCCTCTTCACAACATATCTCATCGTAACAATGCCGCCCATCAAACCACTTATATAGGTGGCGCAACCTTTGAGACCCCGCACCATGGGGAAGTTTGATTGGATATTTATGCATTCTTCGAATGAATCCCTTTATGAGACCAAACTGGATCAATTTCCGCTCATCAACTCTAAGTGTATGTGGGTTATGTCTAGCACATAAGTCTCTCACAGTAATACCAGGATTCAAACCACAATACAACACAAACACATCTTTGAATTCTGGGAGTGCAGAACCTTGCTTGACGACAAACTTAAGAGCCTCATTCTGAATATCCATATTCTCCGTGAGGATATTTATAGATGGCGTATCAGTGTAGACATTACTGTATTGGAAGATAGATATGAGGGTTACGACTCTTTGCTGTAGCATGTTCTGGACACACAGTTTCACGATGTTGATATCAATATCAGCCTCCGCAGCAATCCTGCTAACATGTAAGAATCCATCGATGTATGGTAGCAACTGCTGGGTGGTCAAATCCCATTGAGAAATCGGCAGTGATGATTTATCAATGATGAAAATTGGCACATTGTGACCTTGCACTGGTTCGGGATCAGTACGGCATGGGATGACCTTCAGCCGAATGGTTGTTGATTGGTTAATGGGGATACTACAAGTGCCGTTCTCGTTGACATCTCTCAGCCCACTGGTAAGGAGCTCTGGGAGCAAAGACCTGCTCCCTTTTTGTGATAAGAATCCACTCTCAAGCTCCAACCTTGTCATATACTCAGCCAGTTTTTTTACAACTCCTTCGTAACAAGTTGTATCAGCCAAAGCATCAAACACAAAACACAAGTTGAAAATCAATGCATTCCTCTTATATTTCCTATTCTCAATGCAAACGGGGCAGCCGAGAATTTTATGTCCAAGTGCATTGATAGTTATCACCTTGCTTTGTAGATCTGGTTTAGTTATTATATACACGTGTAACATGTCAAATTCTTCCTTTGTAATATAATCCTGCGGCACCTGATATGTGATCTTAGGGCCCGTTATGGGGTGGAACTCGCTAAATAAGATGCACTTTATTTTTGGTGGAACTTTTAAGTCATTAGTCGCCATTTTGATAGTTTTCATATCAGTTATAGGTAATTGTTCACAAATTAGAGTTTAGGTTAAGTTATAAAAGAAGGTCTTCAGTATCAATGTTTTCTTTACTTCTTTGATTTTCCTAGATTAAGGTATTTATTGGCATCGAAGCTAGTGTCAATTTCTTGGTCTATGATGAGTTTTTTCTTAGGTTTACGTCTATTTACTCGTGCAACTCTCTCAGCCTCTGTCAGCTTGGATAGGTCCAATGGCAACTACAATATAAATGTGAATTACAGAATTATAATTAACCATATTATACAATATTAAATATCTGAGAAACCTATGCCCAAATATAAAATATATGTTTCATTTAGGCTTTCATTCTCTTGGCCAAAGCATAAAGTCTAAGATCACTATTTTTCCCAAAACATTTGACTTGGCACAAATTAAAAAGCAAGATAGAAGTCAGATGAAGTTCTATGTTTATGTGGGTCAATATTAGTTGAGTTAACATTTTTAAGTCAAGGTCATCAAAAATTGCATATTATGAATCTCTGACAACATAAAACACCCAGTTTATCATGGTTAGAATTTAATAATGAGTATTTTTCCTTGCATTTCTAATTTAATTCCATATTTGATCAAAGTTATTGCGCATTAAGTTACTGAAATGTCCAAATTCATAAGAATATTAGAGCTGAAAAAGCCTATTTTTCAATTTGTACCAGATAATGTTTCAAATCAAAGGATTAACATGAAAAAGTCAGAAGTAATAGACTTTTTAGAAAAAGGCATATAACATAGAATATTGAGTGTGATCATTATGTAGTTTCACAATACCTGGATAATTTTTCTTGGCTCCTTGTACCGGACAGTTATTGTTGAACCATCTGACTGGACAAGGACAGTTGGGTACATACGAGGATAAAGATAGCGATGGATGCGTGTTACGCTGGCACGATTTGAGTTGTAGCAACAAGATACAATATTCGTCTCAGGCCTCGTTGTTAGCAGACACTTTCTGCTCACAGATCTGCAACAAGATATAACATTCATTAACAGTGATCCATAGTTCATGTCTTTAATATTTTGTTACTCTTTTCTACCTTGAAATGTGTCCCTCCCCTTGTTAGCTTTCAGATCTGCCACTGAAGTGCAATTTAGGGAATTTCAATTTTTGGACTTTTTTCTATAAATCAAGCTCTTTTTTGCCCAACTGGTCTCCTGTCCTGATAGTCATATCCAAGCACAAAAAATTTCAGCCAAATCCGTTAACGTTTAGACTTCCCTGTACCACATTTTCTGACACCCATTCGCTACCTATTAGTACTCGTCTGAAAATTGCAGAGTGTCAAATTCATCATGTTTGAGACACATGTTCTACCAAAGGCACTGCAGCGATTCATATCAAATTTACCTAAACTGTTGTTCAATATATTCTTGATCTGTGGTAAAGACTTTGAGATGGAACTTTGCATCATTTTTGAGAAGATAATCATTTAATTTGATTAACAAGAATGTGCTTTGGTACTGCCCTGTCAACCCTCACGCATTAGGCGTGATTGTCACCCATTTGCTGGAAAAATAGAAATCACGCATCAATTAAGCGTGTATGATCAAATATCACGCAAAGCACGCATTTTGTTGAAATTTTTAAAAATCGTTTTTTGTGAAATGCAGACACAGTAAAATACCGAACGGCGAAAAAAAGCGAACGCATTCCGTTCGGTCTTTGCACGCGATTGCCGTTTATGTCACGCATTTGGTACAAAGCATGTGTATATATCACGCATTTGTTTCCAAAATATTTACACCTACCCCCCCCCCCCCCTCTTGACGGACTTGAATAGCGAGCGTCAGCGAGCTGGAAAAATTTTAGGTGTCCAAAATCTGCCAGTGTTCACTGAAGCTGTCCAAAGTTTGAAGGAAGGTGTTCAACATTTGGAAGTCACTCATGTTAGATGGTCCCAAGTTGACAGCCCTGTTTGGTAATATGTGTCACTTTTTTTTAGCAAGGTTTTAGAATCCATTCTAGAAGACCTATAAGGATTTCTGTTTTTTTCATATCCTAAATGTTCTAATCATGGAGTTCTGTAGTATTCTAAATCTGATTGAGATAAAAGAACACATATACAATAAATCGCTATTTAAAACAATTATTTTCTCAGAAATAAACCCTCAAGAGTTTTTATACTCATCAAAAACATATTGTTCTGCATTATACAGGTGCATTGTAGGTGACTTTGAAGAAAATCACTGAAGTGCCTTTGGTAGAACATGGGTCTCAAATATGATGAAATAGACACTGGAATATGCTTGGAAGACCAAGCCAAAGGCTGAAAAGATATCAGATATGAAATAAGGCTCAGACTAAGTTTAACTTGTTGAATCAGTGCACAAGCAGCTCCCATGCTACGTTAGTTTAGTTCATGCCTAAAGACTGAAAATCAAGAAATTCAATCATCACTGTCACTGCCAGATAGCGCGTCACTACTGTCATCTGATCCATCTTCTTGCAAATGAAGCGACACTAATCTTCAGGTCAATCAAAGATTTTAGTTTTTACATCGGAAATATGTCAGCAATTTTCAAAATGTCGGAAGGGGAATTCCCCAGGGATTTCCCTTATGACTGGTGCATGCCGGGAACCAGAGCTGTCAAGTGTCCCGCGAATGGCGGGATTATCCCGCGAATTTGATCAAAATTAGGCTAATTTGCGTGTCCCGCATTGTCCCGCGAAGTCCCGCAAAATGTGGCTTTGACCTCCGCGAATTTCCGAAATTGTTGCAATCCCCTATATTTTGATTATCTTATCTTATATAAGAAGCTAAGTTTTTGCACTTTTGAGGAGTAAAGTTTACCTAATTTTAAGTACCTAGCATGCTGTTGTTTGGTATCAAAATAAAGGGGAAGGGTTCAACTTTCATTTTAATTACGAAAATAGGGATGTAGGTCACAAATAGTTCCAACGTTGGCCTTTTTACTACCCGTGTGGCCTTCATCTCAGAACTGAGCAAATGTTAGCAAACGCGAGTTACAATAAATGTACGCTGATATCTAGAAAGGGTTTGTATAAAAAACCGGGTACCGGGTAGTAAATCCTCCATGCCGGGTTCAAACTTGGTACCCGGTACCCGGTCAAAAAAAACGGGTACCCAAAAAACGAAAAATACGAATATATAACATAATTAGATTATGAGAAAACGTGTAAGATTTGTTTTGAATTTGCAAAAATGTATGTAACATGATTCAAAATTGAGCTAGAAGCTTCAAATAAAAAGCATATTTTAAGGCACTTTTCTTCCTCTATCGTTATGGCCATATTTTCATTGGTTATGGGGGGGGGGGTGTGCGATCGCACCATCGCACCCTCTCCTGGCTACGCCTATGACATTGTAAGACATAACAATTTACAATTCAGTGGACATTTTGTCATAAATTGGGATAACTTAAATTATGATTAATAATCAAAATCTTACACGTTGCATCATGCAAATTAACACACGTCACCTCTCTGCTAAAGCAACGATAGCTATTTACAGATTTAAATCATAATCAAAACAATTCACGTACCAACATACGAACTATTGAAAATAGAGTAAGATTGATTTGTCTTGTTTTTCAAATCGTCTTACAATGTCATTGGCGTAGCCAGGAGGGGGTGCGATCGCACCCCCCCCCCCCCTTCATTACCAATGGAAATATGACCAAGATGATAGAGGAAGAAAAGAGCCTTAAAATGCTTTTTATTTGAAGCTTCTAGCTCAATTTTGAAGGAAGTTACATACATTTTTGTAAATTCAAAACATCTTACACGTTTTCTGATGATCTAATTATGTTGTGTATTCGTATATTTCGTTTTTTGGTTTTTTTTCGACCGGGTACCAAGTTTGAACCCAGCATGGAGGATTTACTACCCGGTACCAGGTTTTTTATACAAACCCTATCTAGAAAATTAACCTCATTCCCTATAATTTGATGTAGATTAATCGAACCCCTATATCATGGGCTTTCAATTGAAAGCCCATGCCTACAGTATATGAATAGGTACATTTTAATATATAACATTATGGGGGTAAGCGTTTCATAGTTGGTCACGACGCCAGAAGTGCAAAGTATTGTTCCGAATTTTTGAATTTCGTGTTAGATTACGGTAATCACACCTGAAGCATGGTTTTTGTTTTTGATAAATTACAATAAAGTTTAATAATATTCCTATGCGTATTTTGTGAAATTGTGTTGACGTTTATTTAAGTTACAATGTAACGGTGCATTATATTTGATTAATCAGTATCTGAAAATTTGATTTAAGTACTTCTACACGCTTTTACATTAGTCCCAATCACGCAAATCCCTTGAATGTCCCGGGACATCCTGCAAATTTAGGTGGATGTCCCGCAAAATCCCGCAAATTTAGGGCACTTTGTCTAAAAAATCTGTCCCTCTATGAAGTTTTTGGTGGTACACCTGTTAACTGTCCCGCAATTAGGGTGTTTGTCCCTCGAATGGTCCCGCGAAATCCCGCGAATTTGATAAAAAAAATCTCCTATTAGCGCAATCACGCAAATCCCTTAAATGTCCCGCAAAATCCCGCGAATTTAGTAGATGTCCCGCAAAATCCCGCGAATTTTGGGCACTGGGTCTAAAAAATCTGTCCCGCGAGAAAATCTTTAGGGGTTGACAGTACTGGGGAACTGAATGGAGGAATTTGACAGTTGAAATAAGTTAAATATTACACGCAAATATTGCTATCAAAAACGAAAACCTCTTCGTTCTGCCGATTAACCCATACAATTGACGATTCAACTACATAAAAAGAATTCTAAAATACTAAGGAATGTATCGAGGTAGGTCATTTAGGTGTGCAATGCGTAGTATTTTCTCCAACTTTGTAAAAACATTGACTGACCAATGATTCGCGCGTACGACCACAATCTAAAGTGGTCCTCGATAAGATGCACTAGATCTAGGCCTAGCATCAAAAAATATTGAAAAAAATATCAGGGACTTGAACTTCCTGTTTGAAGGAGTGCAAACATGCAAAATCAAGTGCTCCGTCACAGCCAATAATTTTAGCAATGAATCGATTTATCAAAAACAATACCATAATTAAAGTAAAATATCATGTCTACACAGATATCAGATAAAAAGAAGTCAAAATTTACCTGATGAAAAGTGCCATCCTTTTTGGATGCTGGGAGCATTATTTTCTTGACTTTCAAATTAGGCTTTATTTCAAATAACTGCTAGTCTATTCATTATGATTATTATACCACAATGCTATGGTGTTCTGTATAACTTGCATGAATAAGAATAAAAATATATAAAACGGTTAGTAATGGTTTGAAAAAATGAAAACAAGTAATGCTCCTGAAAATGATGCATTGTGGGAAGACTAAAATTCCAGCGCCATTTTTTTAAAAATACCCAAATTTTGGTGCAAAAATGGTGAAAGTAACACTTTTAGTAAATAAAGAGCTGGAGTTATTATGTCTACCTTCAATCGGAAGTACTCCTTCACAATCTGGGACATATAAATCTACAAAATTTGTTCTTACATGTGCGTGAAATGGCGGTGATCAATGTAAACAAACATATTATCGCCCATTCAATTTACTTTTTATACACAAAAATAAGTGATAACCCAAATCACCTGAATTAAAAATCATTAATGTCAGCTATGTAATAGATTGCTTACCCTGAAATGGCAACATTATCAGAGAAAATTCGACAACGGCGTAGGGACTTGAAAGAAAGTTTAGTTAACCATGATCAAAGTGATAATGAACGCACACCGAGAAGCAGCCGCTCAAAGAATGATACATGGGTAAGAACTCACGTTATTCACTTTTCACATGATTCTAAAACTTAGTTGTAACTACCTGATGAACAAATATATCTTTGGCTCATTGATTATATTAGCCCCTTTGGACTCTGAATTTGTCGATATTATTAGATATAAACAATTAGTTATTGTTGGTTTGAGAAATTGGATATGCCATAGTAAGAGGTATTTATCTTTTATCCGGTGCCATGACTATAGTCTTGAGAGCGTCTCAATCTTTTGCCTGTACGATTACAACATGGGAGAATTTTCTACGCTTCTTACACTTAGATACCTACTTCAATAGATTCCTTGGTATTTTATCATCTTTTTCGTGTAGTTGAATCCACAATTGTCTGGGTTTATCGACAGAATGAAGATATTTTTGCTTTTGATCTCAATATTTCCGTGTAATATTTAACTTATTTCAACCATCAAATTCCTCCATTTATTGGTACTTCCGGGCCACTTCCAAGCCAGTCAAACGGGGAATCCCCTTTAAAATCCAACCGCCATCTTGAAAGTGATGGAATCTCTCTCGATGAAAAAGAAAAATGTTCCCGTTTTGATTACATTTTTCTTTAATTTTTCGTACCGGAAGTGTACTGGACGAAATTAGCATCACTAATTGAATTCCCGGGAACAATGTCGGAAAGCTAACTTTTTAGGCCAATGACCCCCTCCTCCCTAACTGTGTAAATACAGTTATTTTTCCAATATCGATCTTTTGATATGCTCCCTAATATAAGAGGCCTATATAACATTTTTTCTATGTGACATATTACCATGCTTGTAGGCAGCTGCAATGGAAGAAGATGCGATGGAAATGACAACAATGACTGGCCA
Organism: Owenia fusiformis; assembly: GCA_903813345.2. Classification (NCBI taxonomy): domain Eukaryota; kingdom Metazoa; phylum Annelida; class Polychaeta; order Sabellida; family Oweniidae; genus Owenia; species Owenia fusiformis. The sequence goes on along the minus strand of CAIIXF020000001.1, from coordinate 22,694,193 downwards.
AGAGCAGAATGCTGAGGTATGTAATCTGCATCATTGGACTTAACACAAATCTAATATTCTCATAGAATTTTCAAAAATTTACATGTTATTTGCTGTTATTATGTCACAACCATAGGTTGTTATGTTCTCCAGCTTTTTTGTGGATGATATTGGTGGTTGGTGTTCAGTGGATGGTGTTTTTTGTGTGTAACAAATGGTAGTTGGTGACATTTTGCATGTTGATGCCTGCTGTAGGAATGTTTGGGGGATAATCTAATTGTTTATTACATGAAATCTTAATGTCTAGATGTGAAAAGAAAGCACTTAGAACTAATAAGACCATATAGATGTATAATTTGTATGAATGACAAACAGCAATTTTCATTCCTTATGATTTTTTAGATGCTTGATGAGGTCCGAGAAGCGGAGACCTTGATGCAGAACTTAACTATGCGGAGAAAGGACAAACAAAAACAGGTGAAAAGGATACAATGATAAAGAATTAAACAACAAATCACTAAAAACTGTTTGCTTCTATTGAAGCCCTTGTCCTATGATTACTTCTTTAATGCAAGTGAAAAACTTAGATATGTTTTGAAACATGACTATACTTAATCATTAAGTAATCCATTTTTAATTTTGATACTGCTATTCTGCCACAGTTGACAAAGGAGCTGGCCTCAGATGGTGGGAACTTCAAGGGACAAATGCGCGATGCGAAGAAAAGAAGTAGACAGAAAATTCTAGAAGCTCAGAAGTTGTCAGGTGGTGAAGACGAAGATGAGGATGATGTCGATCACGAAGATGAGGAAGACAATGATGATGATGGAGTCATTGAGGTTATAGAGGATGAAGGTAAATTGAAAAAGGCAAAATGCTGTTTAAGTGTATTCGATGAATCTAGCATGAATTAAAAACACCTCAGGAAACTGCAGTGAAGCAGTGAAAATTATATCTATTGAGGCTAAGCTCCAGTATATACTTTGAGAGACACATTACAACTTTGATTCTTGGTGCCCTGTTTGTATTTAATGAGGCTAAGCTCCCTTATATATTTTGAGAGACACATTACAACTTTGATTCTTGGTGCCCTGTTTGTATCTAATGAGGCTAAGCTCCCTTATATATTTTGAGAGACACATTACAACTTTGATTCTTGGTGCCCTGTTTGTATCTAATGAGGCTAAGCTCCCTTATATATTTTGAGAGACGCATTACAACTTTGATTCTTGGTGCCCTGTTTGTATTTAATGAGGCTAAGCTCCCTTATATATTTTGAGAGACACATTACAACTTTGATTCTTGGTGCCCTGTTTGTATTTAATGAGGCTAAGCTCCCTTATATATTTTGAGAGACACATTACAACTTGATTCTTGGTGCCCTGTTTGTATCTAATGAGGCTAAGCCGCCTTATATATTTTGAGAGACACATTACAACTTTGATTCTTGGTGCCCTGTTTGTATAGTTTAGTGTGTAATCAAATGATTCTTATTCTTTGAGTAATTAAATGAGTTTGGTGATTGCCTGTTTAATAATTTTGGAATTGAACTTTCATTAGAAACAGCTGTTGTAGCTGTCAATGGTGACATTGAAGATGGTGAAACTCCACGAAAAGCTGTTAAACCAAGCAAGTCCGATAAGCCTCCTACACCAAGAGAGAGGAAGCAAGAAAGTAGAGGTTAGTCAATATATTATGAACATCTTCTGCTTAACACAAAATACTTAGATAGAATTTACTATTACATCAACCAAAACCTGTTTAAGTGGAATATTTGGACCAATACTCAGAGGTTCTACTCGACAGTTTTCATTGTGTAGTGAATTTATCATTCAACCAGACTATTGCCTTCATTCAATAAACAAAATACAAATAATGAAAAACTATAGTATAATTGCACACTTCATGTACATTTAACCTGAACATGAGTATGTACATACATACATACATGTATTATCCAAGCCTAAAGTAGATGTATGCATTCCAGGGTCTACTGAGAGCCCTGTTCCAAAAGGAGGAAAAGATCTCAAGCTTACATTGCGTGAAAAGCTCAAACTAAAGATGGCATCTGCCAAGGTAGAGTAAATCTATTTTGTTCAAACTCCAAATAAATGAGAAATATGGTAAAATATTTTTTTTGTTGGATGAGGGGTGGAAAGCTCACATTTTTTTTGAAATATACATTCAAACCATGATTGGAACAGAAATGTCTTGATATTGCACCATGTATGATAAAATTTGTTATTATACCATGTAAGATGCAATAATACTGGTTATTGTACCATGTAAGATACAATAATGCTGGTTATTATACCATGTAAGATACAATAATGCTGGTCATTGTACCATGTAAGATACAATAATGCTGGTTATTGTACCATGTAAGACACAATAATGCCGGTCATTGTACCATGTAAGATACAATAATGCTGGTTATTGTACCATGTAAGACAAAATAATGCTGGTTATTGTACCATGTAATATACAATAATATTTGATTATTGTAACATGTAGGAAGAAGCTGAAGAGGCAGAGAAAGACAAAGTTCAGACTGGCAGAGGTCGGCTACGTGATAGACTTGATGCCCCCATACATACACGCTTTGATGATCCCACAGAGGTGAGCTCTACTCTGTTTTTATTATCATTTAGTTCATCTTCACCTATGCTCAATTTGTAAAATGGACTATATGTACTTTGGAAAGTACCATAATTATCATTTTACACTATAAATCATGAAATGTAGGAGACCATTTTTTGAGGTTTGTTAAGTTCTAATTAATTAGATTATTATGTTGATGATTTAAAAGGTTCTTACTATAAAACAGTTATTAACTTGTAAACTTATAAACAATTATTCGTGGAGCACATTGGTACTAAAGCATGTGCCTGTTGAACGCTATCTTACATTGTTTGCAGCGAAGGAGATTTCAGATGGTAAAATACTCGACAATTCTATGTATACATGTACTTTTTGTATAGTTTATACTAGAAATATGTTTTAAAAACAAACTAGCATTTGTTGTAAACACTATATGTCTGTTCGCAGTATATCCAAATGGAAGTTTATGAAGTCTCCAATGTCTGATATATTTTGTCCTGCTTTATTTGTAATGTTCGTTGTATTTCAATGTCTTCAGATCTCATTTTCACTATTTACTTAACTTTTGTTGATTGTACTTTGAATCCATTTCATCATATTATTTTTTATGAGTTAAATTAGTGATGATATCGTTTAAGCACACATAGTGCTAACGTTGCATGACTTTTCTGGCCGTAGCCAGCTTTTGCCAAGAATTTCCAGGGGGATTTACTTTTGACAACTTTGGCCTAAAATCACTTGAGACACAAGTGCTCAGAATGGTGAAAAACTGCATGATTTTGAAAGATGCCCCCCCCCCCATGGCTTTGGGCCTGCATTTTTTTAACTATTGGGATTTTAATGTCGTCATTTCTATAACTACAGAGTCCAAAAAATAGAATTGTCCCAATAATAAGCAAAAAATTATTCAATCTTCAACTCAATGGAAAATATATCTGATTGTATATTTGATTTTAATTCTTAGTTAACCAAGGATGAGGTTGAAGCAGAGAAGATGCTGGAAAAGTCTATGAATAACAGGGTTAAGTGGAAGAAGGCTGCTGACAAAGTCACCTCCAAGGTACAACAGTGACAGGTTATCTGTGTTGACATCATTTTCTATGTTAACATTTTCATTTGTGTTTACATCTTTGTTATTGATGACATCATTTTCATGTGTGTTTGCTTGTGTGCTTACATCATTGGTCTATTTATATCTCCCTCTGCATTGACATAGTCTTCTGTATTGACATCATGTTTTGACATAAATTCCTGTCGTAACTTCATTTTCTGTTCAAATTCTGCATTAACATCATTGTTTACTAAATACATATAATTTTTCTTTATCGTATGATCTGTAAAATGAAGCACTCTGATTGGTCAGTTCTTGTGCTGTGCCAATCTGTATTGCTACTGAGATTGTCCGCATTGATCATCTCCATCGCAATACAGAAAATATTGGTATGGAGGGGACATTCTCAGTAGCAATACAGAGGATCACACGATAAAAACTTTATAGAATGATTTGAAGTGCAATACAGGATACATTCTGTCTCAGTATTCTGTATTGGCACTCGGCTTCATCTCGTTCCAATACAGAATTTCTCGAGCAGAATATATCCTGTATTGCACTTCAAATTATTCAATAACTTATAGTATTGACACCATCTTCCCATTGGCATCATATTCTTAATTAAAACCCTCAATTTCTGAGTTTTAGTTTAGTATGTAGTTTTAAATCAGAGTCACTTTTAACTGTGTGATATACGATACACTGTACTAGAGCTAGTTATATATATATTTCAACAGAGCAGCACAAATTGATGTAGCAATTTGATTTAAATGCTTGTATAGCACTTTTTCATTCAATTTTATTAGAAAGATATATAATAGTGCTTTTAGTCTTAGGGGCTTGTTTAATTGCGTTGTTGTTGTATACATTGTAGGTGAAAGATTCCACATTGGTTGTCAAGGTAGGAATAAAGTTACAGTAGTCTTGTATCAAGTCTCTGCTCATACTCCACCCCCTTCTAGTCCCTCTCCCGTTCTGCTCCTACTCCACCCCCTTCTAGTCCCTCTCCCCTTCTGCTCCTACTCCACCCCCTTCCACCCCTCTGCTCCTACTCCACCCCCTTCTAGTCCCTCACTCATTCTGCTCCTACTCCACCCCCTTCTAGTCCCTCTCCCCTTCTGCTCCTACTCCACCCCCTTCCACCCCTCTGCTCCTACTCCACCCCCTTCTAGTCCCTCACCCGTTCTGCTCCTACTCCACCCCCTTCTAGTCCCTCTCCCCTTCTGCTCCTACTCCACCCCCTTCCACCCCTCTGCTCCTACTCCACCCCCTTTCATCTCCCACTTCAAACTCTTCCTCTGCTCCTACTCTACCCCCTTCCATCCCTCTGCTCCTACTATATTCCCTTCCACCCCTCTGCTCCTACTCCACCCCCTTCAACCACTCTACTCCTACTCCACCCCATTCCATCTCTCACTTCAACCCCTCCCTCTGCTCCTACTCTACCCCCTCTTAACCCCCTCCATCCCCCAGAGACGTATACAAATACACAATATTTCTTTGCTAAGCTAGAGAATATAGAGAGGGTGATGCATATTGGAATATTACAAAAGAACCTGGTTCAAGACTAGATTAATGTATGATGTTTATCTTTGCATATCTCAATGTATATTCATTCTTCAAGGAGTTACATATAAAGCTTTGTCGATATATCATCAGATAAATTCGACTAATTTTATTGTTGAATATTTTTAGTATAATTTTTGAATATTCATTCATGGCTGTTTTAATATTTTTTTATTCAGCTTATTTTGTTACAGTTATTAGGCATTTTGTTTGAATATGAGTAGTCTGTTTAATATTGCTTTTTAGTTTTTTAAAACATTGGTCCAGCCTGAAACTTTTCAAAGGAGAATGAATTAAAAGCATAGATTCTCTCTTCATCTTTGAATTCAATGTCATGTGAACCCCATCCTATATTCTAAAAACTATTTGCTGATTAATTTACAGAGCATATTCCCCACAAAAGATGAAAGCTACAACTTCTTTACCTCTAACTGGGATGCTGATGATGGGGAGGATGATGAGAAACCAGAACAGCCCAAGAAGGAAGTAAAGAAGGAGGAAGAGCCACAGCCAGGCACAAGTGGGGAGAATGCTGAGGAGGGTGAGCCACTAGTTGACAAAGATAAGGTGAGAGTAACAATGGTAGAGTATACAGGGTGAAACATTCTTTGTGGAACCCTGTAGCCTGAACAGTGTGTTCTTATATCACTCCCCCCAGTTTTCTGCAAGTTAAAATGCTCAATTCTGCAAGTGAAATTAGTGAATTCTGCAAGAAGAAAGGGCTAATTCTGCAGAAATTCCGCGGATATTAATGGTTTTCGAACCAGTAAACGGGAAAATATCGTGATAGTCAGGTAGTCAGTCACTACTCAGTCACTACATACATGCTGCCATCTAACGGCAGAAATCAAACGATGGCGTTTAGAATTTTCACTTCGCATAATTTGGGTTATTTCTGCAAGGGATTTGACTGAAAACGTGTCAAATTGTTACAGGTAAGACTGACTTTTTAAACTTTTGGAAAATATATGGATTCTGCGGAAAATTCCGCGGAAATTGACCAAAATAGTTGATTCTGCAATTCCGCGGGCAGAGGCAAATTCCGTCCGCGCTCTGCAAACACGGAATCCTGGGGGCAGTGTTTTATCTTTCCAATTAATACAACATCTGAGCATACCTTTCTCATAATCCAGTATTGACTCACAGTAGCTAGCTTGGCAAGTAACTTGGATGTTATCCTGGCCAAGTTGATTTTATAGCAGCCACATTTCCACCATTGATCAGTTTTTATAATCACCAAACTTGCCAAGTAACAAGCCACACCAGGCTTCACGAATTATTGTTTTTACCAAAGTACTTACAATTCTTACAATGTAAATGTTTGAGATGAACCGAACATTGTGTCTTATAGTTCATGCCTCATTTTCTTTTCAACAACATAATATTAAGCTAGCACAAAGATCATTAGTTTATTTATTTCTAAACATGTCTGCATTGTGTTTTAATTGAAGGATGTCGAGAAGGTGGAAGAGAGGACAGAAGATACTGAAGGTGAATTTTTCTTTATTGAATCAAAAATTTTAATATTTTTCACCAACTTCAATTTTATTCTAGAATCTCCCAGTAAACAATATTTTGTGGTCTTATTAGGTGGGGAAAATGTAATTGACCCCCCATTGGATTCACTGGTATTGAGTCCTTAGATATTATATGACTCTTGAAATGTATCATTCACACTATGAATATGTTCTGAAGGGGGCTCTGAAAGAAAAGTATTCAATCCCATTACCTTTATTTATATGAGGATGGAGTCTTATTTTCTCATACGTCTATTTTTAGAGTCTGCTCCATTGATCAGCGACTTTGATGATCCCAGTGGGGAGTGGAGGAAGATTGTGATTGGTCGAGCAGATTACACCGCCAATCATAAACGTCTAGAAGAGGAGGGGAAGAAATATTTTATTCCATCAATGATATCAAGTTAGTTTCTAAGATTATTTTCTGTTGGTCCATCAAACCTTCTGTCAACATTGGTGATGCATATTTATTTTGTGTCTATGCATAGTATCTATCCGATCTGTTGTGGCAATTTCCCAAGTTATCTCAGTTTACCGAGAAATTGGCAATTTTAACATTACCGAAAGTTAGCTGTGTGGCACAGATTGGGTAATACATGTATGTCACCACCTCAAGTATAACAAATATTGTTGAAGTCTCCAACTTTTTTGTGGATAGTGTTTGATGGTTCATGGGTCACAGTCGACATTCAGCATCTGTAACAAATGGCAGGTAGTGACAAATTTGCATGTTAATGACTTGTTCATTTTGTTATATTAAATAAAAATTTCCTATTTTTATCTTAAGTTCCCACAGAGAAGAAGATATTTGATGAGGAAGCCCCCAGGTTCCTAGAAGATGAGGGTTTCTATGTGGGGGTGAGGCCAAGTGTCGCTCAGCGTAATGTCAATCGAGTGGAAGACAGACTCCTGCACCAGGACAATAAGGTACAACTAATATATACCATCCCAGATATAGATATACACAATACTGCCATCGTATCTTTAGCACTGATCAAATAATGTTTTTTTGTAAATTGAAAGATAGTAGACCACTTTGATTAAGCTAAACAAAATAATTGACTGTGATTTAACTTAATTTGCAAGAAGTTGAAATCTTAGAGATTTATTTTTACAATAGAGAGGTTTCAAACATCTTTTGGTAGCCCAATTTATCTCAAATCTGTAACGCATCCACCAGATTTATGCGTATACTTATTACCTATGTAAAAGAATCGTTGCGACTTGCAAAACCTCGCTATTGTGTACAAGTTCATACTTATTCATTTCATAATTATTGAAAAAACTGAGGCTAAAGCTAATAATTATCAGTTAGATAAACTTACATGTTATCAAAAATGACTCAAAAAATAAATAAATAAATAAAATAAAAATGACTCAAACATGTGTTTTTGTTTCCTAGGGTGAAAACTGGTTTGGGGAGGATGGTCGAGTGATTGCACTGCCAAATCCTATCAAAGCTATTCAGTCAAGACCACTCATTCCCGAAGAAATTGAACCAGCCTTTGAAACAGAATATAGAAAAGTAAGTGAAACTCACCGTCATGTGTCAGCTGTGTAAGTATACAGGCCTTAGATCAATGTTTTAATGTTACTCATAGTTACTTTCGAGGGATGAAAAGCCTTAGAATACCTAACCTAGAAAAACATTGAAATCTACTTAAATATTAAGTGTTTATGTTACACTAATGTCATTTCAGTGTCAATTAATACTCATCTCAATTTTTGGGATTTCGAGAATTTTAATTACTTTGGTGCAATGTACAGTATAATAAATGTGCAAGATTTAAGTTGTGAAAATAGTAGTTTGTCAGGAAGAGTAAGAAATTAGTACAGGAAGACAAGATGAGAAAGTTAAAACTGGTAAGAATGATCAATCCCAAAGAGAGATCACATGATCACAACATCAGCAACAAGAGCTTAACCCAATGGTCTTTCAGGTTCCTTATTTCCCTCTATTGGAGCAGAACTAAACAAACTGTTAAATTCCAAATATAATCTGCAAATGAAGTAAAACTAAACAAATTACCATTAAAGGTAGAATATTATCTGCAAATGAAGTATGACCCCCTCCCTCTCTTTTTCCAGGCAATTACAAAGGAGTTTGACAGCAGATTCATAGATGGCAGATCACAAAGCCAGGGGAAATACCAGTTGGATGTTGACATAAATGCCCTGACATTCTCACACCATCATCTATTTAGCCGCGAACATATCCTTGCCACACGTCTTGCCGACCTCAACCAGAGATATCTGACCAGGAATCAGCAAAACTTGGCAGAGTTTTTCTCTGGGAAGGTATGTGTTAGAGATATTGATTGAGAAGTTGGTATGAATAATTTAATTGTCATCAAAGTTTAGAACACTAGTACAATCCATCTATGTACTTACACGAACTAACTCACTATAGTGTGCTTCAATTTTGTGTGTTTCTTATGTTTTCCTCTTTGTGTCTTCAGAGGTTATGATTCATTATGGTTCAGTTCTCAGTTCTTCTATTATTGGATCATTTTGCTAACATGGTGAACACCTAAATAAGACAGAATGCTAAAGATCACTAAGATGAAATTGCATCTTGTATGTACGTGCGTCATTTGTACTTGCTTTGAATTTGTGTAATGTTGATTGGTTGTTGTGTGTTGTCATTTTCAACATCCACCCTATAGACCTCTATCTCAACCCCATTTTGTGAACCTAATATTAGAACGATTCCTTCAAAATGTGTTTCACTTTCCCTATTGACATCCACAATATAGATGAAAGTCACCAATCTACTCTTTCTTTTCGCCTTCATCATTTTATCCATCCAACCTCTTTAACCACTTTTGGTTCATTATTCATGATTTTTTTAATAATTCTTTAAATATGGAGGCAGCTACAGTGAAAGAGGATGGATGAAAGTAAAACATGTTGAATCATATTGTAAGGTAAAACCAACCTAGTATTCTGTGGAATCCATGGACCATCCAGATCTTCTATAGCATTTCTTTACTCGTTTCAGCTCACAGCTTTAAAGATTTCTACACAACATCTTGAGGAGCACATAAAGACAATGAAGACCAAAGATAAACCAGTCACTGGCTTGCAAGAACAAGAGGCTAGACTCAGAGACTATAGGACTGAAATAAGGTAGGCCTGAAATCTTGTGGGGCTGAAATATGGTAGGGCTGAAATAAGATGGGACTGAAATAAGGTTGGGCTGATATAAGGTAGGCTGAAATAAGGTAGGCCTAAAATAAGGTAGGGCTGAAATATGGTAGGGCTGAAATAAGGTTGGGCTGAAATATGGTAGGGCTGAAATAAGGTTGGGCTGAAATAAGGTAGGACTGAAATAAGGTGGGATTGAAATAATATATGGTTGAAATAAAGTAGGGCTGAAATAAGGTAGGACTGAAATAAGGTTGGCTGATCATTTAATCTTTTTTCCATGGGTATGTTTGTTATGTATCTTTTCAGGAAATAGTATTTGGTTTATTGAAATATATTGTTGTTTATCTTATTTTTACAATAATTACAGGGAAATGAGGCAGAGGAGAGACAATGAACAACAAGCAGACAGAAATTTGATAAAAAATATCATCACAACATGGAAAGAGTTGAAAACTTTACGCCAGTCACAAGGGTGCACAAATACAAGTATCAAGTTACAAATACGCAAGTAAGTCCAACAAGATATTTTATTTAATGATGCAGTTTTCCACTAGTAACACGATTGATAATAGTTTTGTAATATCAATTTATACAATGTTTTGCCCAATACATTAAAAATTTGAAAGGATTTAAAATCTACTAAATTAATCCAAATTCATTTGGTGACATGTTTTTGCCCATATTTGTCGAAATATCTACTGAATTAACAGAAATTTAGTGGACCTTTTAGTCAGTGATTCATGCACCTTTAATATTTATCAGGAATTTTGTGAAAAGGGAAGTTGAAAGAAAATGACATGTATGTTATGGCAACAAAGCAAAAGAAGGTTCTACACATTGTTTTTTTCTTCTGAAAAGGTTAAAGTGTTGAAATGTGATGATATCTCACTGTTATTTACCCAGGATGGAAAACCTATTCTGTCCATTGTTTCAGCTTGTACAAGATTTGGTCACCAAATTGAAACTCCGAAATGAACGTTCAATATTTTACCTTTGAAGAAGTATTAAATGTTAAGTAAAGATCTTGAAAATAAATCCCAACATTTTGAAAAAAAGTAGCAAGATTTTTTGTTTTCAGAAGAGTCTGATTGGTATTTCTTTTATCCTCAGGACTTTCTACGGAGGAAACATGTTGTAATGAAAAATCTATTTATGGTGAAGAAATGCTTGAGTAAGAAATATGACAGTCTAAAGTTTCATTCCATTGCATACATATTACATACTTACTTGTAGGGAAGATGTTGGAAAGCAGGGAGATGAAGAAAAATGGAAGCAGGAGATCGAAGAGGAGGTTGAAGAAGTCAGGGAAGAGATGCAACTAGTCTATGATGAAGCTATGCAGAGATACCAAAAACTTCTTGATGCCTGGAAAACCCAGCGGAAAGAAAAGGTAGGTTGGTGTTGTTTTGTAATGTACAGTTTAATGCCTTATATTAAAAGCAAGTAAAACCATTGAGTCATAATCATTGAATAGAGATGAATTAACCTTTACTATATCTAAAAAGTCAAACAGATCTGACCTTATTTCAGTGCAACTTAAATTCCATATTTGATCAAATATTTCAGTTATTTTTATTGGCATGATTTTTGAAAGAATAATTTTCAACTTATTTCGCACTCTCTCATCTTTGTTGCCATTTTAAGATTCTTGTAAAAAATCAAAAAATATTTTATCAAATTCTGCTTACATTTTTCACAATTAAAGCCAACCCCTAATATTTTATTTTTACATGATTTCTCGCACTAGATCTCACTTAAAACCCTGAACTTGTGAAGATTGTGAAATTGATTTTTCAATATACTACCTTTTATTTTTGGTTTTTGTATATCTCGTATATATTTTTGAACTTTTGCTTTAGTTAGTATTTGTAGTTTAGATATTTAGTTTTTCATAGTTATGACTAATGTAATCATGTTATGATACAAGATGTCAATAGAAGTTATATAATATAAATTCTTATACAAAATAGTCCCACAAATCACTGTAAAAACCTCATTTGAAATGACAATAATAATGAATAAAAACGCCTCAAATAAAATTATATTTCACAGCCAATAATCATTTGAAAGGACAATTTTTCTTTAAATATGTTACAACTTAGAAATATAAAGGTAGAATTGATCAATTTCAGTCAAAAGTCTGTTTTAAAATGGTTATAATGAAAACACGCGCTACGCGCTAACGCGCCACGCGCCAATGCGCTAATAGAAAATGATCCTTCCCCCACGATGTATGCGCATGTTTTAAGCGCATGTTTATGATTGGTCTATACCCTTGGCCCAGGGACATGTATAATTAGGGTTATGACTCCCTGGGAACTTGTCAAAACATTGACACTTCAAAGACTGTATAAATCACCGCTAACCTGTCAATCAGACTTTGATGTGAACTTTGCGGCCGCAGGAAATAAACAAAGCCTCTCGAAAATTACACTTTTCAAGTTACGATTTCTCTAAAAATATAAGACCAATTAAGATGTTCTTCACACCGTTAAAAAACAGAATTCAACTTCAATTTAGGAAATAATTCCAAAACTAAATGAACGTGTACTTTTCTCTGTATTTGACCTGAAAGAACATGAGTAACTTAGAATTAATAAATATTTACGGCCAATTACCGGACAATGATAAAACACGCTGGTCCAAATGAAATACAATCCTGTTTTCAACAATATTCCTGGTAAAATAGGTAATACAATTCACTGGGACTGATGTAATTCAAAACTTTTTAAATCTAAAATCAAATTGAGAAAAACGAAAGCAAACATGAAAGGGGGGTTCATAGGGGTCTTGGAAATCCATATACACTATTTTTCACATATTTTACAAAAAGGTCGGGTAAATAATATATCTGTACGATAATTTTGAAATTACCGTTGAGAAAAGTTTGGATAATATTCAGAAGGAAATAACATAATGCAAGAATCCACGTAGTACCAATTGTATAATCATACGGCAAATAGGCGGTACACAGCCCCGAAGCCAGGGGGGTTCGGAAGGTGACTTTGGAATTTTTGAAAAAGTGACCCCCCCCCTGGGAAATCCTGGTTACTGTCCTGGCATATGGCATATAGAGACTACTATATAGAGATCTGGATTACCCCCATAAATGTGGGACTGATTTTTCAAATCACCCCCACAACCAGGCCCGTAGCCAGGGGGGGAGCTGGGGGAGCGGAGCTCCCCCTCTGGCCAGAGATTCTTTCAAAATCATGCAGTTTTTCACCATTCTGAGAATTTTTTTCATGATTATTAGCCAAAATTGTGAAAAAGCTTCCCCTGGAAAAAAGCTGGCTACGGGCAAGCCCCCACAACTACTTGTGTATTGAAATCCCAAATATAGTGGGGATCAGCTGGATCTGCAGTATTCGTTCAAACTGCCTTTAAATTTCATAATAGGCTTCTTTAATTCTTTTAAAACATATGTTTATTTAACTTATACGATGCCATATACGATAAATGTTGACCCTCTTATGCGGCCATACACAATAGATTTTCACCCTCCTCTTATACGATAACCCTATACACCCCCCCCCCCCCCCCCCCCCGTGAAAGCGAAAGAGAGTAACCGGACACGAAAAGAAAAATGGAAAAATATAAATGCGACGCCTGAATTATCCCACCGTTTGGTAAGTCATGTGAGATATAACTTCAAATACAAAGAGTAAAGATATATAAAACATCGATGACTTGATATTAAGAGGTAACATGCAGATTTCGAAACGGGATTTTTCTCGCCGATGGATGGACCCAAATAATGCAATGAAATAGGGAGCATATTCGCATATTTGCGACCATTCATCTTGTAAGGTGCTACTTTCTATCTTCCTTTTAAATCAGATAAAACACACTGACAATCGATAATCTTTGCACAGTTAACGATCAAACATTGGGCTTCTTCATACTTCTGCTTTCTGATGAGCCACCTAATCTCTTCACTCACTCGATTTTTATACATGTTCCCGGGCCTGTGGGAACGATCATTCTGAACAGTGCGTTAGTGCGCTAGCGCGTTAGCGCGTAGCGCGTGTTTTCATTATAACCTTTTAAAATGTCCTTAGAGAGTGACCAGATCAGCCTGACCTTGAATTCATAACACAGCTCATCAATTTCACCCAAATATGGAAAGTGCAAAAATAGACCTGTCAATCAAAACTCATAGATTTGCAAAGTTATTTTTAGCTTGATTTCATCAGCTGTATTGATTTTCTCCCAGAAACAAAATTAAGTTTGATGAAAACTAATTTAATTATTAAATACAGTATGTTAACTATTTAATTTTGTTTTCTATTTTTAGTATTCTTACTCAACCAAGTTTCAATAGTTTTCAGATCTGTATGGGTTTTTCATAGTTAATTTGCAAGTATGATTTAATTCATTTTTATGAGTATTAAAACTCAAAATTGATGATTCCTAGAGAGGCCTTTACAATACAATTCGAAGGAGTAGCTAGAGCAAGCCTTGGTAATCAAGCAAGCCTTGGTTTTGTAGTGTGGTAAAATATGATATTTTTGACTTTTCACTTAACCATAGCATATGGTGTTTGAGCCATGACATATGGCACCGTATGCTATGAATTATTGATTTTTGCTACTTCAGACTCAAAATGAGGCTAAGTGTCAACATCACCAGATCGTTTGGAAAATTCGAATTAAATCACTTAATTTCCGACGATTCTGATGATGACTTTAACTATGGAATAAAAAGAACATCCTATGATTTACTCATGATATGATTTTAATCCCATTCTACTAGAGCCAAGACTCATAAACAATTATTAACATTTTGTAGATGCATACATTTTTGACAAAAATATTATCTCAAGTTTCAATCCAATCTATTATCGTTTCCTTTCTAAAATGGAACAATATGACAGACATGACATTTTATTCATAGGGTCTCATACAGATAAGAGTAATTTGGATGATTATAGTAAAGAGCTCCTATTTCCTTGATGGATATTATTCTCTGTCTGAAAACAAAATATCACCATACTTTATCATAACTGACTATAAATGTTGTTAAAACATTTTAAATATTTATGGTGTAGGCCTCTAGGGCTCACTTAGTATCAAGCTAGAAAGGTGAAGTGGCATTTAATAATGGTCTGGAACCTTGGTGATTCAACATTCATTGCTTAATTTTTTCACTGCTCAGTTTTCAAAGAGCTGTAAAAACATCATCAACATTTATTTAAAATGTCAAGCATATTGTGTTCAGTTTAATGGGATTACTGCAATATTACTTGAATGATACAACCAGAATTGTTAGTACCTCAGCTGAAATACTCAATTCTGATTGGTTAATTAAAAGGGAACAATATGTACTGTTGACTGCTACTAAGTACTGTTAACTGCTACTAGGTACTGTTGACCACTACTTTTGAAAAAATTTGGAAAAAAATATGGTTTTCATTATCAGTATACAACTTTGCCAGTTGACCAAATAGAGAATGTTAATGTTATGATACTTTTCTAGCCTTTTAAAAAAGTTGCAAAATTTTTTGGCACACCCTGTATATCAGTCTTTTCGAACTAGACCAGACTGGCCCTATTGACAAAATGTTTGTATTTGTTACTTGGATTGACATAGATAGGCTTTAAAAAGTTCTTTTTTCAGTATAATTTAAATAATTGAAGAAATTTCCTATTGGAGGTGCACTGAACGCAAAAAGCATTCACTACTAAAATTCCTAGGAATGATATGGGAAAGCTGACTAATGACCCCCTCTCCCTTGCTGTTCAAAAACAGTTAATTTTCTGATATCAATCTTTCATTCTTTTGAAATACTCCTAAAATATAGGGATAAGCAGTACGCTGTAGATTTTCTATATTCATTCTGCTTTGGCCGTCATAGAGCAAATGTGACTGGGGCTTTATGTGTTATTTTCCTTTATTTTTCTCATTCTTTTTCAATTATTTCAGAAAGCAGCTCTTCGAAGAAGAAAGTTACTGAATAAGAGAGGTGACGAGGAAAATGAGGATGCAGAAGAAAATGCGGAAAACGAGGTGAGTTTGACATAATAGTTTCAATATATAACCCTTCAACATATTTAACTTGCATGGTGAGGCATGTTTAAAGGTCTATGTGATTGCACTGGTTGCACCTAAAACACTTTGACTATATGACAAAGTTCTCTATGTAAGTTTCCATCTTAATTCTGTGTGTAATATTTAACCACTAGCCCACCATTAAAAAGGATAGGCTCTTTGACTCTAGACAATAGTAATTAAGTTCATATTGCAAAAACTATTTCAAGGTACTTTATAGTCTATACTATATGTGGTATTTGTGATATGTTCCAGCAACAGAGACAAGCAGATGAAAAGCTGCTTGATGAGGAAGACTTGCCAAAGCCAGAGGCTCCAGCAAAGTTTGATGCTGAGTCCTGTAGAGCCAAGGTGAAGGAGAAGGCTCTTCAGATACGTAGGAGGCCAGGTAGATTACATCATATGTAGTTATTTCACTTATGTGAAGCTAGTTTTCACCAGTGTGTAGTTTGAATTTCACCTGTGTTGTTCTATTTTCACTAGTGGATAGTTTAATTTTCATCAATGGGTACTTTGATTTTCTCCAGTGTGTAGTTAGTTTTCGCCAGTGTTATTTGAATTAACCCATTTTTTAGCTTGTGTAGTTTAATTTTCACCAGTGTGTAGTTTGAATTTCACCTGTGTAGTTCAATTTTAATCAGTGTGTATAGTTTAAGTTTTGCCAGTATGAAGTTTAAGTTTCACCAGTGTGTTTTACCAGAATGTATTTTAAGTTTCACATCTGATAAATGAAAGTATCATCAGTGTGTAGTTTTAGTTAGACCAAAATATAGTTCAGTGTGTCATAAGTGTGTTTGTTACATCTCACCAGTTAGACATTGTACCAAATTTTTAGCCAATGGAATGTTTAGTTATTAATTCATCTGTATGCAGATCAAGTTTTACTATAGGAGATTCTTTAAAACTATAAAAATCTATATGGTCATATATACTTTTAGGTGAGCACAAGCTGCATCCTGAATTGTCATATGGTGCTACAATCACTCCCAAGACTCAATGTCCAAGGTAAGAACCACTTTCCCAGCTCCCTGCGAGATATTCAAAATATATTAAAGAATCTTGAAAATAGCCCAAAACTTTTTAATAAGAGAAACTATATTTCCTTCATTAGGATTTGTAACTATAACTTTGGAATTCTCAGGTTTTCTAGTTTTGACAGTGAATGATCAATAATCAGAATTATTGCCCTTTTCTTGACCAATCACAGTTGAATATTCATATTGATGTACTTACAATATGTATTATTACCTCTAGGGGAGAACAAGCTAGGAGAGATGAGGTTGATAGAAGTAAGGTGTTCGTCAAGGTGCTATTCAATAACAAAGAAGTCTCAAGGACAACTGTAAAGTAAGTGTCAACATAAATTCAAATATGTTGTTTAGGTAATATGGAAATGTAAATCACAAATATGCACAAACAATCATTATCACTGGTCAGTATCAAGCGAAGGTAATGGCCATAACCTTTGCATCTAAGATGGCAGATGGTAATTTTCAATTTTGATATTTTTAATTTTTGTTGAATTAAACTACTTTATAGTTAAGGTAATGCTTTGATATTTGAACCAGACTGAGGCTCATATGACATGGGAACTATGGAATTTGATAATTTGTTCACATATCGTGCGTGAAACTTCGCTTGAAACTGATCAGTGGTAATGACTCAATTGTCCTCTTGTTATGATAATGGGTTTACTGTTCTTTCATGTGTATGATATTCACATTTTCCAGTATTCCACATTCCACATACATTTTTATTTACTCTGTTGTAATTGAACAAGAATTTCGTTGCTATTTCAGAAAATAGAAGCCAAAAAATTGTTTGTTTCAGATCAACAAAATAAGCAGTCAGTTTTAAGTCAATCTTATGCAAATGGTTTTGCTCTTGCACTTCTAAATTCTCCTTGATCATTTCATCATATCATTGAGAGTTTTTTTTTACTTTACAGGCTAGCATTCTTTTCTTATTATATCATTTGATGTGTTTCATCATTGTAGACCTCTAGGCCAAGAATTTAAAGTGAACTTTGCTCAGATCTTCAACATTCTGATTGTGCAATGGCCAGAGTCTATCAAGATACAGGTAAGTACAATAATTGCAGTGATCTCCACAGGATTTTTTCTCAAGTGGGTGCAAAATTCTGATTTTCACAATTCAGACCAAAATTGGTCAAAATATGCCAATTTTTCATGATATTTCTCATTTTCAAGTGGGTACAAATGGATTTTCAGGTGGGTGCAAGGCTTATTTTAAAATCTCAGTTGGGTGCTGCACCAACTTGTTTTAATGCTAGTGGGTTGTTAGGCTGACCACAACTATAGATGACACTGGTTGAGTCTAAGTCTCAACTTGGGCAACATTCCTGTAGGCCTAGACAAATATTTATTATATGATCTTACCAAAACACTCATTATTAGACTTTCAGATTTATCAATTGAAATATTTTTAATTTTTAGTTTTTGTCAGCCAAGTCTGATTAAACATTAAAATTACTTTCTGTTAATGTTATTTTGGATCATTTTTCATTTTGCCCAAGCACCATTACCCACAAAATACATCTAACCCTATTGCCAGAAATACACATCCCTCTGTTCAGGCCCTTTGTTATTTTAAAATCCCGAGTGAACATATAATGCTAAAAAGTTCAGGGATGTGTCCCTCTTATTATGTGGTGACATATTGTCTCCAGAACTTTTGCTGATGTTGTTCGGTGGTCTGCATCTGTAACAGATTCTTACAACTTCCAATAACATAACAAATACTGTTTTGACTGACTTTAAATATTTACTGCCAATATGTATAAACATGTTGTGAAATCCAGCACATTTCTGCCAATATCTGTTTCAATGGCTAATTGACCATTTTTAAACAATCATCTATAAGTTCTCAGAAGTCCAGAATTGACCTGATTTTGACATTTGACCTTTGGTTGACCTTCAGTCACCTTCGAAGAGTCTAAAATTGATTTTTTGGGATCCAAAAAGTCAGCTTTATCACAACATACCTACTGAGATCTGAAAAGGTAAACTTTTCAAGGTCAGAGGTCAAGGTTATCAAACTAGATCACAGTGATGTTGGCAACATATTGAAGGTCACTAAAGGTCTTTTTTGAACTTGCTTTAATGACCAAATATTAATTCAAAATCATCTACAAGTTCTCAGAAGTTCAAATCTAACTTGTTACTTGAGGTTTGACCTTCAACACTCTACTATACCTAACCCCTAGAAATGCATAAGATACTCTGTCTAATTGTATTGTTAATTATATTTTTGAAAGTACCTTATTAACATCTAACGGTGATCCGATAAACCATTCATAAGGAACAGACACATAAAAACAAATAACACAATCATTACTAATAAGCCAAATGGGTTGTTCATGAACACCAAATGCAAGGTATGTAGTGTTCAATGACCTTCAAAATGTAATGCCTTCTTATTTAACTTTTGCAATTGCATTGAATTACAACATGATGAAATAAAACAAATTATGGCCCAAATCGAAACCATATACAATTAACATATAAACATGTAAAGCAGTATTTACAAAGTAATAGCTTGAAAGTGTTTGAGCTATATACAAGATAAGATAATACAAGATAAATATATTTCACTCTAACTTGGTTTTATAAATAATGTTGGAGCTTTGTTGAATTTTGAGCAGGTTAACCAGTTCTGATATTCACAATTACTCAATCATTGTATAAAATTTGATAAAATAGATTTTCATTTCCAACTCATAGGGCTAACCATACATATCCAAAACCTAGACTAATAACATATCTTTTAGTTGCCCAGGTTAATGTACCTCATATATTACAGGGGTTTTGTTAGCAACAATGTTTCAACGTTTCCATGTTTAATTTATAATTTCTATTAATTTTGCCTGTTTTTTTACTGTTGTTTCCATTGATTTAGCCTGTTGTGAGAAATTCTAGTGAAACCCCTGTATTATATGTTTTAGATATCTTGGAATGTTCCCATCATAATATGTTTCAACCGTTTATCCATCTTGCTTTATATTATGCTGCCATAGCATATCAAGTTCATTTGCATATAAAAAAGGTTTATCTGTATTGTGAAATACAGAAGCATTTGGCAAGTTAATGAAAACACAGAATGAAATCCTGTGCTAAGGGCTGTTGTGAAAAAGTCAGTCCACCCCAGTGGGAATTGAACCCACACTCCCTCGCTTTCCGGGCAAGTGCTCTACCACTGAGCTACAGAAATCCAGAAATCCCTTCTATTGTTTGAAGCATCTTAATGTACTCATTGAGAAATATGACATATGCCATGGGTGACCTTACAACCTCCTATTTGGAATTATCATTCAAGGAGCTGCATTTTCAATGTACATTTGGAAACAAAGTTCTGTGTGCACAGTAAATTATATGTTTGTATGTTTAACAGCGAATGTTATTATTCCTCTTAATTGCTTGAAAATTGACTTTTATTTTAAAAGTCTAGCAACATTTTAAGGTTTGCACGAGTTTGTTTCTAAATGTTTTCCCTATCAAAAAGTATACTAAAAAGTTTATGGCAGAATTGCTGGCAAGAAAAACATTTGCAGTGGCCAGTACAAAACGTTTAACTTCTTTCCATTTCGTTATATTAAATTCTGTGTATAGATAGATTGTGTGTATAATAATGCCCACATTGAACAAAATTGATACAAAAACAAAGTAGAATATGATCACTATAAGTTGAATTGTGAATTTTTTATCTTCTTTTTGTTGTTTATTTGAATTGGCAGTGTCTTGGTTTTTTCTAAAGGCTTTTATCATCTTAATGTTCAGCACCAATACTGTAACCCATGGTCCTGTATATCGGAAGACTGCATTGCCTATGCAATAGTAAATTATATTAAAGAGTTTAACATCCTGAAATCTAGATCTTAAATATGCATATAGTCCACAATATGTTTCCGCTACTTTAGGTGGGTATGAGCCGTCGATCCATACTGGAATATTGTATATGACAGCACAGACCACTGTAATTATAATAAACACTTTCGCCTTTTTCAAAGTCATCAATGATTTTGCCAATAGAGGTTTACATATGTGGATGTATCGGTCCACCGTTACGAGAACTATCATCCACTCTGAGAGCGTGACCGAAATTGGTCCCAATACGAAAATGTATGGTACGACATTGAGGAAATCATGGGGCCATTTTGCATGTACTGGAACACTGTCAGAAAACTGTGAAAAACCAGATAGTGTGACAACTACATTCATAGATATTAATACAATAGAGTCAACTGCAGCGAGTGTTTGTAGCAAAATAATCCTAGATGTTTTCTTAGCATATTTTGACATCACAACGATTGATAAGATATTCCCAGCCATTCCAAGCAGTGTCATAATGCATGAAATGATGTATAATATTGTTATAAAATTAGAATATCCGTCCAAATACTCTTTCAAAATATAACCATATCTGCAGTAAATGTCAATGTTGCCATCATGTTCTGTATCGTTCAACAAAGGATCTAAATCTGTTGTATTCGTTAAAACATCAGTTAAGACTGAACTAGTGTTTCCATTCGTTGTAGAATTCATTGTGAATTATATTAGTTCTGATGATAGTTCTGTCTCCTACACTTGCATATGTGGTCTCCTTTAACAGCTTGCTCTGTTTGAGCTCATGTATCTTCAATTCAATGAACTTGTATGCATTAAACTCTTACTATACAGAGTGCTTCATAATGATCATCCCCCATTCACAGCCAATCCTAGATCACGTGGCCCCATAATCTATATACCATAATACTGATTATTCAAATCTATGCCATATTTTAGCCTGACTGGTCAATGGGTCAAAGTCAATATACCCTCAGTTTGTATGATTTGTGGCTACATTCCCAATGGATTTAAAGAGAAGAATATATTGCTATATAATCCATCGAATCACTTAGAGCTCTCTGGATATTTCTGTGAAGTATTTAATGCTTTTGTCTTTCAAATATCATTGTGATATATCCTCAGCATCCATCAAATGTTATAAGTTGTACATTACTATAGATAATAGTATATTGAGGTGTAGTTATCATAGCTGTTTGCAGGGCCAATGGCTAATTTCGGAAAAATGTAGCTTTCAGTCTCTATGCTTAAAGTACCGGTAAAATGGGTACCTTTTGTAGAGGATTTGTTGTTGATTGATTGTTTCCATCTGAATTATTCATAGGAAACAATTTGAATGTCATTATTTGAAATTGAATTAGGATATAATGAAAAAATAATATTTTTCCACTTAGATGAAAGAGTTAAATTGATTAGATTGCATGTTGGAATGTGTCATTAATCTTGATCAATTTATTGTCATCTAAAATAGTCTTTAGAGTCCCTTATGTTGTTATACACTCGTGTGTAGTTTTCGCATTGAATCATTTTTTATTCTGAAATTAATTCAAATTAACAAAAAATGCAGCTTTCTCCTACCCATAGTCGAGGCCTCTGAAAATGTCAACTTGGCCTCAATTGTTATCCCAAGTAGATATATATCTTTTTATCACACCATTGTTTTCTGGCAGCCATTTTGAAGGTTTTTGATGGTGTGATCTCATTCACGTCATGTGCCTCGTTTTACTTTTATTACACTGAGCTTCCATTGTTTGATGCGCATAGTTGTTGGACACAAGACACAATAACAAGATCCAAAGGCTCAGTCACCGAGTGCTCGTTTAGTTGTTTAAAAGGCAAGATATGCCAAAATGAATATCACAGGTCATAATGTACCATATTCCAAGAATTGTTATATGATGTCATGATTGAAGTCTCTACTATGTATGGATATTATCATGGGAACCATATTGAAGTTAAAATCTGTTAATCCAGTGGATTGTTTTGAAAGAAGCTACAATGAGATAATGAAGTGAAATTTTACAAGAGGAAATGTTATTCAGATTTAGATCTCCCATAAGTGGCTTTAGAGCAGACAAGATATTTGCCTCAGGGATTCAATATACCATTGGAAAGGGGAAATAAGGATCTACTAAAAATATAATCTTGGCCCTATGTACTTCTGCTAATTGTCGTCACAATGAAAGCTCTGCAAGTATTTCATTCACATTTCTAATATATACATTAGCATACCCACTATGAATGCAACATTAAACAATACTTCTCCAATTTTTGTATTTTCAGATATTTGAGAGCCGAGGTATAACTTCACATATGATAGCTGAGTTGTTTGTGCCAATACCTGAAGGGACTGTTACAACAGAAACAGCTCAGCTTGAAGAGATAGAGTTCAGTACTGACCAAAGAGTTCAACATAGCCACGAGGGTGTTGGTAGTGGTGAGTTTATATGGCCACATTGGTTGATGGTATATATGTAATAATGCTGGCTGTTCTTTTAGGAGTCTGCCTGTTTGCTCAATGTTTTGTTTATTTGTTTGACATCAAATATTGTTATGTCTATGTCCCTACCAGAAGTGGTGACATATTGTTATAGTCTTTGACTCGTTTGGCATCTGTAACAAATGGCAGGTGGTGATATTTTGAATGTTGATGCTTTGTCGATTGGGTTGCATCATGATGATTTCAGAACAAAACTGAATGGAGTAAAAATTGCCATGCTATTCTTATACTTATTAGCTTCTTTGTGCCTTTTTACAATACTGAATAAATCAACTTCCCAAAATGCAAATTTGCTAACTTTTGTGCTGGCACTTGTGTTACATCCTTTTCTGGATATGATTTAATTCCTATTTTACCTAAAAACATATCAAGTTATGAGACACTAATTTGAATTTTATTTTAGGTGTGTACCTGAGCCTTGAGGCAGATGGCAGCAACATCCAGAGCTACAACACTACAGGGGAACTTGCCACTAGTGTAGCTTGGGCAGTAGATGATACAGGGAACCCCATGGTGCCACCCAGTAACATACAAGTCAACAATATATACAAGTAAGTAATATACAGAGTTACAACACTACAGGGGAACTTGCCACTAGTGTAGCTTGGGCAGTAGATGATACAGGGAACCCCATGGTGCCACCTAGTAACATACAAGTCAACAATATATACAAGTAAGTAACATCCAGAGCTACAACACTACAGGGGAACTTGCCACTAGTGTAGCTTGGGCAGTAGATGATACAGGGAATCCCATGGTGCCACCTAGTAACATACAAGTCAACAATATATACAAGTAAGTAATATTTAGAGCTACAACACTACAGGGGAACTTGCCACTAGTGTAGCTTGGGCAGTAGATGATACAGGGAATCCCATGGTGCCACCTAGTAACATACAAGTCAACAATATATACAAGTAAGTAACATCCAGAGCTACAACACTACAGGGGAACTTGCCACTAGTGTAGCTTGGGCAGTAGATGATACAGGAAACCCCATGGTGCCACCTAGTAACATACAAGTCAACAATATATACAAGTAAGTAATATCCAGAGCTACAACACTACAGGGGAACTTGCCACTAGTGTAGCTTGGGCAGTAGATGATACAGGGAATCCCATGGTGCCACCTAGTAACATACAAGTCAACAATATATACAAGTAAGTAATATCCAGAGCTACAACACTACAGGGGAACTTGCCACTAGTGTAGCTTGGGCAGTAGATGATACAGGGAATCCCATGGTGCCACCTAGTAACATACAAGTCAACAATATACACAAGTAAGTAACATTATATGATATAGGGAACCCCTTGGAGCCACATCGTAACATACAAGTCAACAAATTACATGTAACAACAAGTAACACACAAGTCAAGAATATATACAATTAAATAACGTACAAGTCAACAATATATACAAGTAAGCATATGACTTGACGATGTTACGTCCTATGAGATATCTCATAAATGTGTCTGATTGATGTCATTTAAGAAGGATGTAACTAGGAGATCGCTCTGGATGTATAAGGACCCTCAAAACATGTGATGTAGCCATAATGGTTCAATTAAGAACCATAATGTATAAGGTCCCTCAAAACATAGCCATAATGGGTCATTCAAGGACCCTCTCTCCATAAGACCACTTGTAAGTCTGAGCTTATTTCAACCTTGCAGTGCTATGAAACAAATGGATGCTGTAGCAGCAATTGGAGCTACTGGTATGACAGACTTAGACAAACTATCTGATTGGATTCAGAAGTCACGTCTTGACCCAAATGATCCATCTAATGCTGATCTCATGTACTTGCTGAAGGTAGGTCTTCCTAAAATATAATTTGCGAATTATGTCACAACCACTTGAAGTGACGTATTGTTACAGTCTCAAACTTTTTTCTGCACAGTGTTTGGCATCTGTAACAATTTGGGTTTGGTATCTGTAACATTTCTGGTGACATTTTGTCGTGTTAATGCCTTGTTCCCTATGCTATTATAGTTCACTATAACAATTGGTTTATAGGACTAGACTGAGGTTTGCTTTTGTTTGTTTTCAAATACACAGCTCCTACGAGGGGTGATCAATAAGTAATGGACGCTTTTTTACACGGATGCTTTTTATGGACCAATCTCATTGATTTTTTCACCAGTGATACATCATTCAATTATCTATCAACTCTGAAGATTTGGAGACAAAATATGTAATGCATGTTGATATATTTCCGTGAAGGGGGTACAGGTACCCCGGGACCGACATTTACGTCACATATTCTGAAGTAATGCCAATTTGGCATATCAGTCTGAACTTTTTGATATGCCACAAGCGTTGTGTTGTTTGAATATCATGCTGCCTGTAGTAATCAAGAAAGATAAGAATTGTAAGGTTAAAGTGTTGTATAGTCAGGGTTTGCAGGTTGATTTGAGAATGCAGTGTGGAAGAAGAGGTTAGTGAGAGGAGGTAACACCCTCCTCCATGTGGACAATGCCCCTGCCCAAATATCTCAAAATGTCCAGGATACAATATCCCTGGACCTGAACATGAAGCCCTTGGCGCATGCACCCTTTAGTCCAGATCTGGCCACACATGACTTTTATTTCTATACTACTTTTTCTATAGAAAAATGGATTAAATGACATCGATGAAATTAAACAAGCTGTGCAACTGCAGTTTGCTACCATGTCAGAGAATGGAATCGGCCATGTCTTTCAATCTTGAGTAAGGGGATAATGAGGAAGTGTGTAGCACTTAATGGAACCCATGTACAGGGCCTTGAAGAATGAATGTGGCATGAATGCCACAAAGTGAAGGCACAATATTCATAATCAATTATGGCGTATCGAAATGGTGTAATTCATAACCATCATGGTTCGTTTTGTTCAACCGGCATTAAACTGCATTGCACATTAAATGAGCTAAATAGCTTCAGAATGTGTGACGTTATGTCGGTCCCGGGGTACCCATACATCCTTCACAGAAATAAAGATATATCAAAATATATTTCATGTTTTGTCTCCAAATCTTCAGAAAATTGAATGATGTATCACTGGTGAAAAAATTAAAGAGATTGGTCTATAAAAAGTATCTATGTAAAAAAGCGTCCATTACTTATTGATCACCCCTCATATATACCATGTGTATAACAGAAAAAATATTCTACAACAACCATAACTTACTTCCTTCCATAAAGTACAATTGATACTCAGTAATTATTAACTCCTATGGATTCAGCATTAGATTTCTTTTTAATAATGCACATGTATAACTACAAAACGTCAACATATCAAAGTTGAATTAAAAGTACTCACAACTAATTGCTTGACTTTACCTACTCATACTCTTCACAGGGTTCAAATGAAGACGCCACTGCAAGGAGGGTGCCAAATCACTTCAGAATAGAACATCTCCAAGAAGAGTTCAACTTCTGCTCAGATGAAGACATCAATCAGTCATTACGCTACAAACTGCTTGAATACAGGGAGATGGAGATTGCAGAGTTCAGGAATTACAAGATGATACCTTGTGTAGAAGCAGAGGTTCCACCAGAGATATTCAATGTAAGGCATAGATGTAGTCAGACATTAGAATTGTGAGGCAAACATTTTACAGAAAAATATTATTCCAAATATCTTTTTTCAGTTCAATTAGAAATATGAAAATGGAGCGTAGTGATCATATTTTATTTTCTTCTGTAACATTGCTTCACATATCTAAGCTTGCCTCACCAGTTTTTAGATGCCTCACCAGTTTTTAGATCCTGGGTACCCCAATGTAAGGTTACATTTTTGGGTATTTCATTTTTTTGGGCTTATATGCCAGGTTTATATGGTCACACCACAAGGATGATAATACAAGTATGTTGTTACAATATATAGAACCTTGATATTATATAGCTTTGATACAAGACTATACCTAGCTACCTCATCAATGATTAACTATCAAAGATAGACTTACAGAAGTATAGGACTGTTTCACACCACTGCTTTCTAAGGAAATAATTATTTTTAACAAGCATTTTGAGATATTTATTTATTTTTGGGCTGTAATATTCTATTTATTCTATTGAAGGAGTACGAGAAGAAGAAAAAAGAAGAGGAGAAAATCAAGCAGGGAGATGCTCTGGAGGAGCACAGGGACTCCGTGATGAGGTTTATGCAGAGGGTACGGGAGAATGTCATCCAGAGGTTCAGGGCAGCCTCACATCAGAAAACTCTCGCTGATATGGTCATTGAGGAGGCAGTCCCAAATGTAGGGTGAGTGTATAGAGGAAGTCTCTAATGTAGGGTGATAGAGGGACTCCATAGTGTAGTCTCTAATGTAGTTTGAGTATATAGAGGTGGTCTCTAATGTAGGGTGAGTGTATAGATGAAGTCTTTAATGTAGGGTGATAGAGGGACTCCATAATGTATATAATGTTGGGTGAATGTATAGAGTGGTCTCTAATGTAGGGTGAGTATAAAGAGGTGGTCTCTAATGTAGGTTGAGTGTATAGAGGAAGTCTCTAATGTAGTACATAATCGAAGGTGAGTATATAGAGGTGGTTTCTAATGTTGGGTGAGTATATAGAGGTGGTCTTCAATATAGGTGATGTATTAAAGTCATTGTATATACTTGCACTGTCTATGCTTTTGCTCCTTGCAAAAGCCATGTTGATTTCACCATCATTTGGACAACCAAATTTTTTATTGGACCATAACATAATTCAATCAATATATTGTTTTTCTTTTACAATATTACTATGCTTAAAGGCCAATTTCACATACCGGTAGGTAAAAATGTACTCTGTTAAAAGTTACTTCCTGTATAAAATATACTTGTCACCTAGTTTGTGCCATCCTCCGATCACAGGGCTTCAAAATCCAGAATACTTCTTTCTTTTTACACCCTGCGATAAGCAGTTGGCATTTCACCCATTAAGAACTTGCAATTTGATTCGCTGTCACAACATTGCGACAGCAATCATGTATACGTCATCGGCGCATAATTAGATCACTTGATTCCGTTTTATCGGGCGCTTCCAAATTGGTTATAGAAGGGCAAAGAAGGAGGTACTGATTCTGGACACCTGCTTAGGAGGATGAGTTTATGCTAGTAGTCCGAATTTTATATTTTTACATATAATTTCAGAACTATTATTCCAAGTCTTGTGAAGATTACTGAACCAAGGAGACCCCTTAGACCCACCAGAAAAGAACGTAAGAAGGTCACTGCTCAGAATTTACAGTCTACAGATGTCAAAATTCTCATCAATATTGTGAGGGCATTTGATATACCAGTTCGATCTGAGGCAGTAAGGTATGGTTAAATTCTCAGTCATTACCATTCATTCATTCTGTAGCTGGGGCTAACTTTTTCTGGACAACCCTCTCGTTGGCATAATTCATACATTAACATCTTGAATCAAATAGAGTTCATGGATATATAGAATGTGTTCTTCATATACAAATTCTGCTCAAAAGCCAATTAAATGAATTTTTGGGAATCAAAAAAATTGTAATTTTTGATTGCTTATTTTTATTTTACTTTTCTCTGTGAAATAATAAAGGCTTAAGTAAAATAAAAATATGACATTTTAAACTCCACAAGATTTGTTTCATGAATATCTTTTACAAAAAACCATTGAGTCAAAATGACTTCAAATGCTATGTTATTCCTTTTCCTGAAATAGTCATCTGTTCGATAAGGATAACCTCAGTGATTCAATTTTGATTTTTTTGATACACCAGAAGTGGAGACATAATGATCTCGAATTTGTTTTTGTGAACAGAGTTCAGCAGTTAGTGTTTGGTGGGTTGGCAATTGTTGTCTGTAACAAATGGCAGGTGTTGACATTTTGCATGTTAATGATTGTTACCTTGTTTTATTTACAGCAGTGGCAACCAGTCCGCCAGGGGAACCCAATCTCAAGATAAGTCAAAGTTGAGGAACATAGCGGGTCAGACCCTGGTAAGGCCAGTCATTGAGGTGGTCTTCCAACGCAACAAGGAACAAACAACTGTAGGAGATGGACCCAACCCTAGCTGGAATGAGGAACTGGAAATGCCATTTAAGTAAGGAACACCATTGTATTGGACACAAAAGACACATAAAGCTCCAATGTATAATATTACCTATAATGGTTTAAACTTTACATGTGACACTTAAAAGCCCCATGTTATTTAGCCAAAGTGGTTTAAACTTTATATAACACTTAAAGAACACAATATTATTGATGATTCAGTAAATTTAATGTAGCTTCCTATTGTTGCATGCAAATAACATTTGTCATAATGTCAGTTTAATTATAATGAATCTATATCTGGAGCTGTGAATTAAATGACTGGAATTTTTCTGTCCCACTTCCAGCTTAATGTTTAACTTTATGTATTTGTATGTACAGCTATATTTGGAATCATAATACTGGAGATTCTCGCCATGAGACCCTGGATGTATGGGTAAAACTATTTCAAAGGTCCACGTGCAGTATGGCAAGTGATTTTAGGCGGTCATATCTTTCACCATGAGTACTTTCTGGGCATAAATACAGTGGTTTTTATTAAAACAATATGTTTTCTTTCAAGTGAAGTCCCAATGATGATAAACATATCAATCAAACAAATCGAAGAATTATAAATAAGGACCCCACGTCAACAATTTTTTCAAAATGTTGAACTTACAAGTATTTGCTCAAAAGAGGATCTTCTTTTTCTGATTTTATTGCATGAAAACATTCAACAAGGTGTCTAAAACATCTTCAAGAGTAGAATTGTATTGAAAGTCTAGTTTTGAAGATATCAATTTTCAATGACCAAGATTATGCTGAAAACAATGGATAGCATGAATTTTCCCTATTGGAAAATAACATGGGAAATGTGGTTTTTAACTTTATCGCATTTCAATACCCATGCATACCCATTTCAGAAGTTATTAATATAGTGTAGAAGAAACTTTTGAGACATTTAAATTGAGAAAAACAAGATCCTCTTTTAAGAAAATAAGCCTAACATTTTTTAAAAGGTGCCAAGGTGGGGTCCTAATCCATAATTATTCAGAGGGTGGGATTGATATTTTACTATCATGGGGACGTCACTTTAAAGAAAACACCACTATATTTATACCCAGAAAATACTCATGGTGAAAGATATGACTGTCTAAAATCACTTGCTATACTGCACATGGGCCTTTACCAATTGATGTATAGATGTAATCCTACTTAACTGTGATAAACACTATGAATAAACAGTTGTAATCATTTTTGATTTGCACCTATGGGGTTTGTTGTTCAAATCACAATTGCAACAATTGTATAGGAGAAATAGCAATGGAATTTAGTAATAAAGGAAAGATTTCCAGAAACTTGTAAAACATAAAAAAGTTAATTGCCCAATGTCCTGTTGTAAAATAATGTGCTATAAACTCACTACTATACCCCCATACTGTATCCTGTATTCCTTTAAAAGAAGTACAGGCTACAGCGAAGTTGCAAATGGAGGACGTTTGTTTATTTCCATAGTTCTGAATGTATACTAGATTTTACACATATTCTAAGTGTTCTATTATACATTGTATAGATTCATCGAGCAGTTTTCAACGTATTATTACCAGAAAAGCCCAATGGACAAAGATAGAGAATACCCGCTCCATTTGCAACTTAACCGTACCCTGTATCATTTTTAAATGTGGTCACGTGGTAGGGTAGTGTGATAAAGGAGGAAAAGGAAATATTGTTTGAATAAACAAATTATGGGATGGGCTGTCATTGGAAAATCTCCTATATATTTGAATTATTTCATTACACATAGTAAAGTACTACATGAGCTCACATGGTTCAGATGTTATCACCCATTTTTCATTATTGTAATGATGAAAGTCATAATTATCCAATGGTGTGGTTTTGGTTGTCAATTATAATTCTTTATGTATCTGTATGGAGGTCATTTGAGAGTGTGTTTTTAATAGTTTTTTATGGTTTTGGTCCTACGGCTCATCTTCTTCCATATGGCATCCTTCTTTTCAGTATTTTAAAGGTCAGCCATAATCTCTTAAATACTTTGTTTACATTTTCTTTATCTAAGACTTTTACAAAGTTAATGGGTTTAAGAAAGATTTATTTCACATATAAAATATTCCTCACTCTTGCAGGTTAAATCGTGCCATTTGTAGGTAAACTCAGAATGAAGTCCAAGGCACCTCTCATCATTTGCTTGTGGCTGTGGTAATTCATATGTGGTATCCCAGTTCAGATATCCAGTGATAGATTTAGGTGTCCAGCTTAGACCCCCAGCCCACTCCCACGTCCCACATAGCTCATTGCCTCCTGTCCAGTACCATGTCTCAGTAGGTAGATCACCATTTGTGAGTTTGTCAGCAAGATATAATTGTTCAACATGTGTTTCTATAGCAACTAGGTTTGCCTGGAGAGACTGGCAAAAGGCGAGGGCGTCAGTCCACATCAACTTTGTGTTAGTAATAAACTTGTGACAGGATTTTAGCACTTCATTCTTTGTGAATCCTTTTGGGCAGTCCTTTGGTTGATTTAAGGGAGGACCTGGTGGACCTGCAGGGCCTGGAGCTCCTGGTTGTCCCATACAGCTGCACTCACATTGTCCTGTGTTCCTTAATCGCTCCAGCTCAGTCTGTGCATCTTTCAATCTTTTTTCAAGGTTAGGACATTTCCCTGCTTCTGCGTTATGTCCAAGGTGCACTATTGCTATGATCATCAGAAGACATAACATCGGGATCCCCATCTTGAACTGATTTGCTTTGAATTGTATAGTTTGTTTTTGTCTGCTGCTTTTGAATCTGTTTTGTAATTTTGAACCCCTACTTTAATTTTTACAGAGAGTTCATAAGTAGGCATATTTGTGCATCAGGACATATTTACATTGGTTTCAGATTATATAAAAATACGACCCACGGTCCTGTGCTCACACAGTTTGGAACCTTCAGAGGAATGTATATCCTGACTTTAAAACAAAAATATTGATTTGGATTTGTAGTCTTGAACTTTGAGAAATAAACTTTGATAGCACAGTTGTGTGACCTAGTTTGATGACCTTTGACCTTGAAAATTTGACATATTCAGAGCTCAGTAAGGTCAAATCCTAAAACTAATGTAAGATTTGAGCTCCTGGCAACTTGTAGATGATTTTAAAAAAAAAGCAAGTTGAAAAATAACTTATTTTTACTGTTTTTTGACGTCATATATCTCTTGATGCTGACATATATTGAGCAATATGTAGGGAATGCTTAAATCTAGTAATGATGTAATTCATTGCAAGAAATGATCTAGTATAAGGCAAACTTTGAGAAACTTGTCAATCACAAAACCTGCCATTGACTTTATACATGAGAAAGTTTCCTGAAAATGACTAAGTCCTACTTTTTGCCAAATTTTATAGAGTAAACACCAAAAACTGTAATTCCAAGAGCTTTGAAATCTTCAGAGGACATAAGTTGCATATACACCAGCTACTAAAAGTTATTTGAAAGTTCTACTTCAACAAAGTGTCTAGTATTTACAGAAAATTTTGACTTTTTGACGTCAAAATCCGCAATTTCCCGGAAACCGGGCGAACTTGGGAAATGGCGATGATAGGTCAAATAGGCATTATGGATATGCATAAAATGAATGTGTGTACAACTCAATCCGAATAGCAGTTTTAATTTGTGCGGCCAATGTTGATTGACGGACCAACGGACGGACGGACGCCTGGTCGATCCCATAGGCCCACTGTGTGAGCCAAACAATTGAAAGTAGTTATGACCTTTTATAAAACAATTGGTAACATGAATAGATTAATGTAAATTGATGTGATTAACTAATTGTTTAATTCAAGAGTTGATTAAAACAAGATATCTTTGTCTCAAATTGCCTAACCTTTTGAAAATTCAATTACTGTAAGAGCTGGGGTCATATATTGCAACGAAATGTAGTTTCAACACATTTATCAAGCTGAAACATTGTAAAAAGGGCTAATGATCAGGAAATTTAAATGTCAGTTGTTGAATGCTAAGTCCAAAACAACTTATATAAACATATTGGCATCCTCCGATCTAAGAGCTTCAA
Organism: Owenia fusiformis; assembly: GCA_903813345.2. NCBI lineage: Eukaryota > Metazoa > Annelida > Polychaeta > Sabellida > Oweniidae > Owenia > Owenia fusiformis. The sequence continues at coordinate 22,660,873 of CAIIXF020000001.1, read as the reverse complement.
AATCCAGAATATATTCTTTCTTTTTACCCCCTGCGATAAGCAGTTAGCATTTCCCTGATTAAGAACTCACAATCTGATTGGCTGTCGCAACACTGTGACAGATATCATGTATAAGTCATTGCGCATAATTAGATCACGTGATTCAGTTTAATCGGGCGCTTCCAAATTGGTTATAGCAGGGGGAAGAAGGAGGTATGGATTCTGGATACCTGCTTAGGAGGATGACATATTGGCTGTTTGATTATCATACACTTAAGCCTGTATGAGGATGACATATTGGCTGTTTGAGTATCATACACTTAAGCCTGTATGAGGATGACATATTGGCTGTTTGATTATCATACACTTAAGCCTGTATGAGGATGACATATTGGCTGTTTGATTATCATACACTTAAGCCTGTATGAGGATGACATATTGGCTGTTTGATTATCATACACTTAAGCCTGTATGAGGATGACATATTGGCTGTTTGATTATCATACACTTAAGCCTGTATGAGGATGACATATTGGCTGTTTGATTATCATACACTTAAGCCTGTATGAGGATGACATATTGGCTGTTTGATTATCATACACTTAAGCCTGTATGAGGATGACATATTGGCTGTTTGATTATCATACACTTAAGCCTGTATGAGGATGACATATTGGCTGTTTGATTATCATACAATTAAGCCTGTATGAGGATGACATATTGGCTGTGTGATTATCATACAATTAAGCCTGTATGAGGATGACATATTGGCTGTTTGATTATCATACACTTAAGCCTGTATGAGGATGACATATTGGCTGTTTGATTATCATACACTTAAGCCTGTATGAGGATGACATATTGGCTGTTTGATTATCATACACTTAAGCCTGTATGAGGATGACATATTGGCTGTTTGATTATCATACACTTAAGCCTGTATGAGGATGACATATTTGCTGTGTGATTATCATACAATTAAGCCTGTATGAGGATGACATATTGGCTGTGTGATTATCATACAATTAAGCCTGTATGAGGATGACATATTGGCTGTGTGATTATCATACACTTAAGCCTGTATGAGGATGACATATTGGCTGTGTGATTATCATACAATTAAGCCTGTATGAGGATGACATATTGGCTGTTTGATTATCATACACTTAAGCCTGTATGAGGATGACATATTGGCTGTTTGATTATCATGCACTTAAGCCTGTATGTTCAAACTACACTGATCTGCACACCTCTCAATGTGAACTATTTTGGTTCCTTTTTATGTCACTTCCACAAGAGATGACACATTATGGTCTCCGACTTTTTTTGTGACTGCATCCGTCAGTGAACATTAGCCATTCAGAGTTTGGCATCTGTAACAAATGGTAGGTGGTGGCATTTTGTGAATGTGAACATCTGCCAATCTGAACACTTTTACACAGCTATGATTAATTGAATGTTTTGTTTTTAAGCATGTCTAATGTAGATACCTGTACATGTTATTTCAGGGCCCCAAACAATGACTACAGTTCTACCAATCTACAGACTGTAAATGATGTTGTCTTCTTAAATCTTTTTGATGAAGTCCTCATTGACGTCCTGGAGGTATTCCTGTTACAATTTTAAAATATGTCTTATGTGTAGAAGATGTTGAAAAATAAAGTAAAAAAGATCATTAAAAGATATATATAATTTTATGTCAGCACTTTTTTGTCACCCTGCAAGTAGTGATATATTGTTATAGTTTCCAACTTTTTTGTGAATGCCAGTTTGTGTTTGGCATTCACTGGTCGGCATCTGTAACAAATGGTAGGTGGTGACATTTTGCATGCTAATGCCTTGTTTATTTTGCCAATCATTGTAAAATATGCTGGATTGTCTAAAAAGTGTTTTTCAGATAAGTGCATGTATTCAGAAAGACATTAAATAATCTCTTTTTTCAGGATGAGCGGCAAAGAGGGACAAATATTCAAAAGAGAATCGAGAGAAAATGGTTGGGTGGATTGAAATTGCCTTTCTCAACAATCTACTTCAATACTAGAGTAAGGAGTTGATTTTATCACTTGTCCATTACAGTTATCAAATACAATTCCCTGCACTTATTGTCAGCTTTAAAAACATGTTAATTACAAGACATCATGTAACTTCCTGTTTCACTGGGCTTTTAGACTCCTATAGATAGCAGGACTCTATAGATTGTTGTAGCACTTCCCATTATATTGGATAATACATCAATACTGTAAATATTTCTCCAATTCAAAATAACTTACTAAAATATATTCACAATTGCCAGAATTGTTTTTCCATTAAGATAATTAAATGTCAATTCGCTCTTCATAATCATGGAAAGTATTTTCAAGTTAATAGATGAATGTTCCCATGTTATGAATACAGCTTGTAGTTCAGTATTGACATTTATTGGCAGTCATCTCAGTCATTCTTATTTTCATCCTTGCTTCACATAAATTCTATTTCATGCATAATGGAATGTATCATTATATGTACAGAGGAGGTCAATGCGACATATGTATGCACAAATGGTTTCTAACTGATGATTCAGTTTCATTTGATCCATGCAACCATGCAACATCAGTAGCTTCCCAAAATTGAGAGAAATATGCAGCATAACGCAAAATGATTATCGAAGTTGTGAAGCAACAGCCGTCGTAAATCAAATGTGACTGAGGCTTTACTATCATTGGTGCCCTATCTTTGTGTGGGTTTGTGTTTTGTGCTGATATTTAATATAATCACAGCATATTCACCAATAACCAGTAGTATGTTAATAAGTGTTAAAAACAAAATGTTGAGATTTTCGATGTAGTCATACATCTTCATCAGGTAAACCCATGATGAAGATGTATGAATACATTGAAAATTTGTAAATTTCAACAATTTGTTTCACCAATAGCCAAAGTAGCTATAAAAAAAGTAGTCAGAAAAAGGTGGCAGTCAACACCTGTTTTAACCTCCTAACATATGAACTACATTACTGCCATCTTTATATCTGCCTAGAATCAGTATTATACCAATAATCAAATTACAATGTTCTTAAGCTTAATACAGTGCTGTAATATAGTTGTGTGGTCGTGCTTTAATAGATGTTGTAATATTTTGTCTGCTTTTAGGATGGAGAAACAGTGGTTTGTTTCTAACTGATATCTAGTTTTTTAATGTTTCAAATAGTTCTGTGTTTGAAATTTGAACTGTTTGATTTTAGTTTTATAGTTGGTTGTTTATTAATGCAAAAATTGGTAGGTATGTAATGAAGCCCTATATATCTCAGTTGGTCAGTCTTTCCATCTGCGTAAACTGTATAAGATAATGATTCTTATGATATACTTAGAAAAGGGGAAAATTATTGTGAATGACCCCCCCCCCCCCATTAGAAGTTGTATCCATTAGCCTACTACATGGAAATTTGAGAATTCTTCACATAAAAGTGACAATAGCTATGACTTAAGGTTGATTTAATGTTCCAATCTTCCTTTGTAGAATTAATTATTTTGTTCATTTATACTGATATTTTTTCCATGCAAGTATTCAACTTTCTCTCTTTATATACAACTTTGTATGTGACCTGAAAGTTCAAAGGGGGCAACAAAGACAAGTTGAGATTAAGTTTTGAGAAAATTTTACAATATTTTTTGCTCTCGTCATTCCATCTCCCCTTTCTCTGCATCTTAAATATTCAATAACTTTTATTTCGATCAAGTATCTCCATATCTCAAATTATGCCATTTCAGAAAATAAGATTACAATTCTAAAGGAAACATTGACATGATATGTGGAAAGTTTGCGCTCAACATTTTATTCTCTAGTCTTTACTCATTACTGCCACTTTAATCTACATGAAGTTTGATATTATGGGACATTTTCTACTGTAGTCTCTTTCCTTGTTTTGTGGTTTTAAGCTAGACTTAGGAATGCATGCATATACTTTCTAGAACATGATGTTTGTTTGATTGTTTGTTTTTATAAATATTAGAAGTGGATACTCTTATATTGTGCTTTGTCTATTTTGCTAATTGCGCTTCCTAGCTCTTTGTGCATATTCTATTAATGATAATCCTCCATGTAAACATCCATAGATAATCTTGTTATTAATGTTACTGTAGTTAAACAATATTCTTTCTAATATACAGCTGCTCTGCATTGCATAACTGTTGCATATGATATACTGCACCATGCTATCCTACATAACCTATTAACCTCTTGAATACCCAGAGTGACGGATATATCCGTCACAAATGAAATAAGACTGGTGCCCAGAGGGACGAGAAAATCCGTCACAAAATTTTTCACAAAAATTGCTCTCATTTGAACAATTTTCATCCAATTTACACAAAATTTGTTTTAAAACGTGTAGAAATGATCTCTGCCGTCCAATTTTACTAAGCTGAGCATCTAAAGTTGTATAGGTATGTAATAAAATGTCAAAAGGTGGCAAAAAATGAAAACTTCTCTGGTTTCATGCCAATTTTAGAGCCTGGGATTCAAGAGGTTAACAATCGAACATTAAAATAATGAAACACATTTCAGCAATCTTCCTGTTAGTTAATGAAGTTGAAAATAGTTTTTGTTTTGATTTGTAGATTGACGGAACCTTTAAACTGAACAAACCACCCGTGTTGCTGGGTTACACGCATGATACTCGTAGTACCCATATAGACACTGGAGGGGGTCAGGGACTGGATATGGGCATGGGGGATCCAGATAATACTTACATCACACTCTTTATAACCATAGAGCCTCAACTTACCCCTGCTGAACCAGCCAAAGAAAAGGTCTGTACATACAGTTTCATATTGTAATTTGAATGAAGTATGTATATTTGTAAACTGAAAGGTAATGAGAGCATTGACTAGATGTGAAAATTTACTTATATTTGAACAATCACAAATTTAGAATGATATCATTGCATCATTGCAATTTTGTTCCAACTGCATTTTATGCACTTATGAGATAAAAGCTTTTGAAGGTTGCATTGGCGTATCTTGATGAATGATCATGATATTGTTCAGAAAAATGACTAGGTTGCATAAATGCAGGGATTTTATCAAATTAAAAACCTTTTCATAACTCATACTCATTAATAATCAAAAATAATGAAATATATAATATGATAAAGTGTTAATGGCTCTTGGCTTAAGGTAGAGATAAATGTGGGAAGTGGATCTCCATATAAATATTTATTTGTCGGTTCAATTTTGTTCGAACTGAATGTATATTCATGACATGGAACAAAATTGAACCAAGATGCATTATTTATATGGAGAATTACGCAAAATTACTCTAAAAATCTAGGTTTGCGATACAGATACAACAAAATGGACCCGTACCCCTGATTGGTTTCCTCGGGGCCATATTATGTAGAATCCATGGTCACCTGAAAAGTTAAAATTTTTCAGTTAGAACAAAATTGCAATAATGCGAACGATGAGTATTACATTTTGCAAGTATGTGTATTTTCTAAATGAGGGGACAGAATTATATAATAATTATGTAATAAATAATTTTTTTATCAGTTACTACTAGAATTTGAGAGATCAATTCTAATGTCACTCTTTTGAGACTGCAGTTTTTCATGAATTATTTTCATGTTTCCAAAGATTTATGTTCGAGGAAAATTACGGGAAATAATGAAAACTTTGAAAATACCAACTCCCTTGGAGATATATACCATCTGGGCAAGTTTTAAATAAGCGGCTTAGTAATTGTTTTTGTTAATTTTTATTAATTTTAGTTAGAATTATGTATGTTTTACTTACTTGTTACTTTTATGCAATTAACTTTGAATAAGAAATTTTGTCTCATGAATGTCTAGGTGGTCTACAAAGGCATTGTGAGCCACTTTGAAGCAAATACTGTAGTATATATTTTAGCAATAAATAGACAATTTTAGACGTTAAAACATGGATCTATTCAGCTCATGTTAATAAGAGACATATTCCACTGAAACTAACATACCTTGTATTTTTGGCTCAATATAGCTCTTCAAATAGGCTTAAATGAACAAAATATTCATTTCAGTTTGATACAAATGAGGACGAAAAACTCATAGAATATGCAGAATCCTGGCAGACTGCCCTGGAGAAAAAGTTTGAAAAGCGAGTATTTACGACGTCAGTTATCGATGTTAATGGGAAGACAGTGTTTGTGACGAGATACTTCAAGTCCTTAAAACCACCCGATGAAATTCTCAATGATAATGCTGCACCTCTGGCACAAGCTGTAAGTTGATATTGAGACCTAAGCTCCTTACCATTAGGTGAAAACAGACAGCTTTGCAGATTCTGTTTTCTTGGAACATTTTGATGCAAATGTTCCCAATACCTATAAAAATATTATATACATGTATGTTATAAATACAAGTGATACCACATTTGAGGTACATTTATTAAGTGGAATATATATTGTCTCCTGATTGAGTTATGACCCCAAGATACAGTAGGTTGACTATATAAATGTATTTCTCATTCATTCATTGTATTTTAACAAAGACATTGATTTTCGATTTTATGTTTTTTATTTATACACTATGTTGTGATGGTCATATCAGCAAAAATGGAAGGAACTTTATTTGCTATACTATCACTGAAACATTATCTGCTTGAATCAAAAATATTTATGACAATAAGTGAATCATGCAGTCAGTAGACTGTTTAGCAATATCAGTGAACATTTGGGTAGACTGCTTCTTTAATGTTTTATAGTCTTGCTTAAAAGACCCTGTACTCCCCCCCCCCCTTTTTATTTTAGTGAAGGTGACAGGGGGGGTGGATAGTCTTTGAGCAAGACTAAATGTTTTATAATTATATACTTACAGGAGAGTTGTGCTAGATTTGTCTCAATGATTCCTTTCATATCTGACAGTGTCGTCTTCCCAGGTCTCTGCGACATTTGGAGTACATGCGACGTGAGTTGTAACACATTATTAATATTTGATATCTGTACATTTTTTTATGTAAATCATATTTCAACAAATACAACATTAGAAATACAATTCAACAATGAATTGATTTAAATTCCAACCCTACATGTAATATACATTGTACAATACTCACTTATGAGTTATCAAATGGAAATTGCATACTAGTATATATTAATATAATGGCTTATTACAGTTGAAGATATCTTTAATATGTACTGTATTTTTCTGTATCAAAGATGTCAATAGAACTTTGTACACTGTACTTAGATGAGTATTATACATGTACATGAAAACTAACTGTTCCTAAAACTAGTGTTATTCACTTTCTTTTTCAGCAATTCCTGTCAATGTTGGCAGGAGATGAAGAAGAGCATGCCATGCTACTGACCAACTATTTCTTACATTTGGGCAAACAGGCTTGGATGTTACTTGGTAAGTTCATAGATTTCTTTAAGTTGAAGTTGAAGCTTAATTTTATCCACATTTTCTTTGTGTGGGATGTGGGTTTTTATTTTTATGTCACCACCACAGGTGGTGACATATTTTTATAGTCTCAAATTTTTTGTGGATGGTGTTTGGTGGTTGGCATTTGGCAGTTGGTGTTCAACGTTTGGTGGTCGGTGTCTGTAACAAATCGCAGATGGTGACATTTTGAATGTTAATGCTGTGTCATATCTTGCTTTTGACTTCATTATTTTGATCATAAATTGAGACAAGACACTGTCATACTGCATTAATATTTATGTCTATTTTGATTGCATTGTTGACTTTGTTGTTGACTTTAGGTTCTGCTATACCAGAAGGGGAGACATCATATGTTTTGAGCAAGGAGAATGATGAGTACTGGATCTGGAATGCCTCAACAGGAGAACGCTACAATGCAAGAGATAACTATTGCCCAGTGCAGAGTGTCGGATGCCTCATGAATCAAGACAATGTAAGTTTAAATTCAAACAGACCATGCTCATGTCACAAAAGTGCTATTATCTCTGTTTTTTTATTCTTCTTCAATTGACAGTTATTCAAATGTATTTAAATATTTTGTTGAGTTCACATGACATGGAAATTATTGTAAATTAATCAATTTGTATGTTTAACACACATCTATAAACATAAGGCAACAATCCATTTTATTTTCGTCAGGTGCAAAAACAAAATTGTGTTTTTTATTTTTGCTAGGTGTGGGCAAACATCCAGGTGAATGATCAGCCAAGTCGGATGAACTTTAACCTGAAAGATGACACAAGTTGGAAGCCTTTCTTCGACAAAAGTTTCCCCAATCCTGGTCTCAGTTCAGTACAGGTAAAATAATAAGTGCAGTTATTTTTTCAATGTGCATACATGTTCTTTAATCAAAACTCCTCAATACTATATTGACAGATTTAAGTTACCTGATTTCAACATTTCTTTAAAACATTTTAGCACATATTTGTGCGGTATGTGTTATTTTACCTGACATGGCCTCCCCGTGGTAAAAAAAAACTTTAAAATGGTTTATTATTTCAGCCTGAAGCTCTGATCTATGTGCCTACAAGGTCCCAGAATGTGATGGACATACAGTCAAAGATAGAGCAGACCCTTAAAGCAAAGATTATGGAGTGGCGCCCCAGGAATATAACACGTTGGAACAGATTCTGTATGCAGGCCTTCAGAACTCTTCTACCAAGGTAGGTAGACATTTTCCATTCGCAAATGCTCAACAGACATATGTAATTAAAATTTGCATGGAAAGGGCCTATACTGTATATCAGCAATTTGTAATTAGAGGTTTTGTCATTATTGTGTCATATATGCCTTGAGATATAATGATATAATGATAAATAATTTATAACATACATATGATGATGTAGACTTGTCAGAAAATTTTGACCTAAGGTATTCCTATTGTTTATTCCAGGCTGGAGGCTACAAGAGGCAAAGGAATGCAGGATGAGACAATACAAGAGCTTGCCTCCATACTCAGCAACTATAAACTATCTGGCTTCCCCATTAACCTCCCTTTTACAGACCTGGAACCCATTATAGAGACTGTCTACTCTACAGGTGTGTGGTTTAATGAATCGTCAGATGTGGAGTTTGCATTAGCTGTGCATGTACACGCGTATCCCAACTCAGTGCTCTCTGTATGGGTCTATGTGGCATCCCTTATAAGGAAAAGATGACGTGGATTGTAACACTGATTATTTAAAACATCACTTAATGATCTCATAGTCATAAGGGACTTATAAAATATTGGTGGTTTTTCAGGGAACTAATGTTAGTGAAGGGGGTTAAAAGCAATATCTTATATGTTTCAACGACTATTGAGTTATTTGGACTACCATGAGAATACTCCTATAATATAAGCAAGTGCCTTTTAATATGATGACCGTCCCTTGTCTTCATCTTTGCTAGATGAGCTGATGAATATGTTACAATAGGAGCAATATGCTACAATAACTGGAACAATATGCTACAATATGACAATAATTGTAGCATGATGATTCAATAAGTCTGCACATACGTAATGTCTCACATTTCGCCAGAAAAGGGAAAGTGTTTTAGTTGAACATATTGTAAAGAATATCTTCCGTCCTGAACATATTCAAAAGTAATATACATCACATATGCCCAGATTGTATATTTTTATTTATTTTTTACACAAGACCTACCTAGAGTACTCATTATTTTTAAGCTTACAATTGTTGTATATTCAGATTTGATGTTGTACTTATTTTAGTTTTTTTTGACATTATGACAATAAGAGCATGTACAGCTGTATAAAGTATTTATTTATTTTATTGAATTAATTGTAAATATTACAGTGTATATATACAATATATTGTATATAGAGGTTCTTGCATAAGTACATATGCAAGATTTTCAATTCTTGGTGAGAGTTGATAATAAAGCAATTTATAGAGATAAAGAAATACTATATAAGTGAATCAAGACAAGACTATCTTAACATAGATATAAACACAAGAAAGTGAAACTCTTTGTTATAACAAATGTTCACCTTTTTATGTCAAAACTAAATATTGTAGTTATTGTGTACATTATATTATATTATACAATATTATGTTATACAGGTTCTGTATAAATTGAAATATGAAAAATATTAAGAAATTGAAAACATATCTTTTACTTAGTTTGTAACCTTGAGTTCTGGAAAGCTTTGTATAAGTTTTGCTCATTTGAGCAATGATAAAGCTAACCATTCTGTATCATTTATGAAAATAATTTTTGATCAATTTCAAGAACACAGTTGGCCATTATATGCACTCCCCTTGCTAGTTTTTTTGTACTAATAGACTATCTGAGCACTGCCCATCAAACATAGCATTAGACATATGAGAGGTGCAGAAAGTAACTTTTTGACCTTCAACATATGCGATTGTATGATTATATTTGGCCAGATATCAATGCAAAATAACCTTCATTTCCATAATGTTTATCAAACTGTTTACCATGTGTAAACAATTTAACCACAGTACTCAATGATTTGGGATTTTCTTGTCAGCCTCAGTTTAATTATGAATCACCCAGAAAGCATTGAGTCCTGTGCTTGAAAATTTTATTATGAGCTATCCAGTTTATTTAAATCAAACTGCCAAAATATACAAGTTTACAAAATATCTGAAAAATGATCACACTTTTTCACATTATGAAAAATTAAGCAAAATCGTTGTCCTACTGGAATATCCTGTCCACTGATGTGTTTCAAAGGCTTCAGGCTTGGGAAACATGTCAGTGGACAGGATATTTTTACTAAATAGAAACAATACAAGAGCATTCAGTTTCAACATATCAGATTACACAACAATGCTTGTTTTTACTGATAGTTTTTAAACTCCTATTAACCATTTAAGTAAGACATGCAAGAAAATCAGTTCTATCGACTGATGACTTGTTGCGAGTGTTTATTAGTCTTTTCATCTTTCTTGCAATGAACTTTCCAGGCAGTAAGTCCATCTAATTCATAATTCATATCATGTACCATAAAAAGTCAATAAGCATACAGTATTGGAGGATTCAATAATTTTTCAAAGGCATAACCAGGACAGGCCCATAGCCAGGGGGAGGGGTTCTAACACTGGATAAAAATTCTTTCAAAATCATACAGTTTTTCACCATTCTGACCCAAAGTTGTCAAAAATGACCCCTCCCCTTGGCTACAGACCTGCAGGAACTAAAAATTGACAAGTCATATATAAATAGGTGAGACAGTAGATAAAATATAAAATTCATAAGACATTGTTTTCACATTTTTAATTGAAACAAAAATGTCTGAATGAATATTTTTTAGAACTTTGGTTTGCCTCATGCCTTAATAGGCATGTCAGATACTCATGTCAGACACTCATTCATTTTTTCTAGTCACAGCAGGAAAGGGAAAATACACCCTAACACTTGCATTCTTAAAAATGTTAATGATCTCATATACATGTACTGTATAAATAATGTGCACTAAATTATAATCAGTTTTCCACAGTGGTTAAAGGTGACGCAGTACAGACATGCAAACAATGTGGCCAATCAGTAAAAACCATCTTTTATATTCACCAAACAAACATGTTAGATTATCAGTTAGTTTGGTAAAGATAAAGTGGTTGCAAAAGATTAGATAAAACTTGGAATAAATATACTTCTGGACTGCTTACATTGTTTGAACCTGAGGTCCGGGAGTAGTAATAAATTTTTTAAAAGAAAAGTAACAAGTTATGCATTTGCCTACTAACACATGAATAAAGATGAAAAAGATGGATGAATGATTGACATAACGTAATAAGAAATACTAATCTAAATCCTTTCTAATTACATTTTCAAACTAATGGGCTACATGGACACACTTTGTGATGGGATACAATGGAAATTTCAATTCCGAAAGCACACTGAGCGCTTTTTACAGCGAATACGATTCTTTTTATACCTTTTATTACTATATTCCCGGGCCTCGGGTTTGTCACTCTTTACCACTGCTAGAAATTTAACTGTTTTAGGCTTTTAGCTAACTTATATATCTATATCTATGATTCTTGAAAGAAGGATAGTCCTGTATGATCCAGATCTTTTACACAATAATTAATATAGGCTATACATTATGTTAATATATACAATATCCATTTTAAGGCACTAGGGTCACTTGATTCCCTCTCTAGGTCAAGCTAAATATCATCAAATATGAATAAATTGAACATGGTTTCATCGTATCACCTAAACAGATGCTGCAGTTGCATTTTGGAAATCTTTTAATCTTTTATTGAATCAGGCATAAGAGCATTTACCGTAACAACCTAATGTGCAACAGTTGTTTAATATAATTTTAAATTTTCAAAATATAAAATTAAATTTTAAAATTATAAACAGCTATTCCATGAGAAATATGTTGCAAACTAAAATGTCTTGAAAATAAACAGGTACGAGAACACCACAAAGATACATGGTGAGAGGAAAATGTAAAGTGAATTTCAAGAACTTCCAATTTTTGTCCATTGATAATTAATATTTTTCATTTGCACGTTTTGAAAGATTTCATGTCATACAATAAAGTTTCAAGTAAGAAAGTGCATGAATCTCAGTCTGTTATATGCAATAATGTTCTTAGAAAGGCCTTGTTCATTCACCAAAGCATATGTTTAATATGAAATCCATATTTCAAATTCTGATTTAGAGTGGGCATTCTTCTTAGATTTGGTTTGCACTTTTAATTTTAACATTCTTCTTTTACAGACTACTAAAATTTGACTAGTTTAGTAAAATAGCTAATTTTTAATTTAAACATGTATATAAACCAAATGTTCCTGTTAGTCAAATGAGCCTATGTCTAATACATGAAAAACAAGAAAACGAGATGTGTATTTGCATATGTTATACCAAGTCATGTACATCATCTTATTAAAAAATTGAACAATGTGAAAGTAAAATGTGCAGAATTTCCGATTGTCAAGTACAGTCATATTTCATGTCATCTTTCACAGTGTCAGTCCAGACACTCCCAATAGACTAAGTACAGTCATATTGTATATCCTCTTTCTTTCTCAATAACTAAGTGCAGTCATGTTGTATGTATGTCCTCTATCTTTCTCAATAACTAAGTGGAGTCATATTGTATACTGGTTATCTATCTTTCTCAGTATCTGTCCAGACTTCCCCCAAGTCCACCTACACAGTATCTTTCCTGCTATTATATCCCACCTAGACTATATCACCATCTACTGTTCATCGTTTTTAGTGTCTAAACATCATTGGAAATGTTGATAAGAAATTCCAGTTGTTACTCAGGAGTGAATGTCCATTAACCAGTTCACTGAAGAATCATTGATGAAAGATGCAATGTTCCTATCTCTAATTACAAATATATTTCACATTTGGTATGTGATACATTGCCAGATGTTTGTTTCTTTACCATGTTTTCTTACTGTTATTTATGACTATAAATGCAAGTATGTAGTCAGTCATTAAATGTGTTTTATGTTATACATTGTCAGATTATGTAATAAAATAAAATATGTTTTCAATGTATGCAAATATTACAGTGTGTCATAATCAAGGTTTGGGTGAAATTATAGTGACATTTATATTTTTATTTATATATTTGACATTTTTATGTAATTATTACTTATTAATATAGAGTGTGTGGTAATATTGCTTTTTGCTTCAATTTGTTCAATTACATGTGTGTTTATGTTTCACAAATGCTATCTTTCTGATGAAGTAAGTAAGAAAACTGTTGAAAATGCTATTTCAGTTGATTAATCTGAGCTTCTTGACATCTGGCTATATTTCTCAAAGTTTTTGCAACTTCAGGATGTAAATCACTCCCATATACCTTCCTTTCAATAGCTAAACACTCATTATAGTACTTCATTGCCTTGGTAAACTCTCCTGTGTTGTTATACACAGAACCTATATTATGTAAGGATGATGCTACACTTGGGTGGGGGTTATCTCCATAGATCCTCATTTCCATTGATAAACTATCTTCATAATATTTCATAGCTTTGATATACTCTCCCATGTTGTCATACACAGAACCTATATTATGTAAGGATGATGCTACACTTGGGTGGGGGTTATCTCCATGGATTTTTATTTTCATTGATAAACTATCTTCATAATATTTCATAGCTTTGATATACTCTCCCATGTTGTCATACACAGAACCTATATTATTTAAGGATGTTGCTACACTTGGGTGGGGGTTATCTCCATGGATCTTCATCATCATTGATAAACTATCTTCATAATATTTCCTAGCTTTGATATACTCTCCCATGTTGTCATACACAGAACCTATATTATTTAAGGATGTTGCTACACTTGGGTGGGGGTTATCTCCATGGATCTTCATCTCCATTGATAAACTATCTTCATAATATTTCATTGCTTTGGTATACTCTCCCATGTTGTCATACACAGAACCTATATTATGTAAGGATGATGCTACACTTGGGTGGGGGTTATCTCCATGGATTTTTATTTTCATTGATAAACTATCTTCATAATATTTCATAGCTTTGATATACTCTCCCATGTTGTCATACACAGAACCTATATTATTTAAGGATGTTGCTACACTTGGGTGGGGGTTATCTCCATGGATCTTCATCATCATTGATAAACTATCTTCATAATATTTCCTAGCTTTGATATACTCTCCCATGTTGTCATACACAGAACCTATATTATTTAAGGATGTTGCTACACTTGGGTGGGGGTTATCTCCATGGATCTTCATCATCATTGATAAACTATCTTCATAATATTTCATAGCTTTGGTATACTCTCCCATGTTGTCATACACAGAACCTATATTATGTAAGGATGATGCTACACTTGGGTGGGGGTTATCTCCATAGATCCTCATCATCATTGATAAACTATCTTCATAATATTTCATTGCTTTGGTATACTCTCCCATATTCTTATACACAAGACCTATATTATGTAAGGATGTTGCTACACTTGGGTGGGGGTTATCTCCATGGATTTTTATTTTCATTGATAAACTATCTCCATAATATTTCATAGCTTTGATATACTCTCCCATGTTGTCATACACAGAACCTATATTATTTAAGGATGTTGCTACACTTGGGTGGGGGTTATCTCCATGGATCTTCATTTTGATTGATAAACTATCTTCATAATATTTCATTGCTTTGATATACTCTCCCATTTTCTTATACACAAGACCTATATTATGTAAGGATGCTGCTACACTTGGGTGGGGGTTATCTCCATGGATCTTCATCTCCATTGATAAACTATCTTCATAATATTTCATTGCTTTGGTATACTCTCCCATGTCGTCATACAGAGAACCTATATTATGTAAAGATGATGCTACATCTGGGTGTGGGTTATCTCCATGGATCTTCATCCTCATTGATAAACTATCTTCATAATATTTCATAGCTTTGGTATACTCTCCCATGTCGTCATACAGAGAACCTATATTATGTAAGGATGTTGCTACACTTGGGTGGGGGTTATCTCCATGGATTTTTATTTTCATTGATAAACTATCTTCATAATATTTCATTGCTTTGGTATACTCTCCTATGTTGTCATACACAGAACCTATATTATTTAAGGATGTTGCTACACTTGGGTGGGGGTTATCTCCATGGATCTTCATATCCATTGATAAACTATCTTCATAATATTTCATTGCTTTGATATACTCTCCCATTTTCTTATACACAAGACCTATATTATGTAAGGATCCTGCTACATCTGGGTGTGGGTTACCTCCATAAATTGTCTTACAAATTACCAGAGCCTCATTATTAATCTGCAAAGCATCTTTAAACTCAGCACGTGTTTGGTATAATAAACCAAGTTCAAGTTGAAGGGAGATTATTACTTGTTTATTTTCATGTTCAGCAATTTTTTTTTGCTTTTCTAATTCTCTTTGATAAGCAAATACTGCCTTTTTTGAAAAATTCATGTCTTTGTATAATTCACCTTTAACAACATTGCTATCTTCCATGTAGCATTCTTGATGTTTCCATGCCTCAGTGTTGTTTTTCTGAGAGATCAAAAATTGAGACCATGGCATGAATACAGTGTAAAATTGAATAATTGCAGTGTATCCTCTAACAGGTAAAACATTTGCCGAGTCTATTGAATCTTTATCAGATTTGCTAAACAAAAATGATATGTTTTCTTTTTGTTGTTTATATTTACTGTATACCATATGTCTGAGATTGGTTGCAATGCAAACCATAAGTTGCAAATCCTTTTTGGCTCTTTCAGTTAGGATGTTTTTTTCAAATAATTCCTCTAAGACATCTAAGGGAGCAAAGGATTTACAACCATGTAGTAGCTTAAGGATGTTTATGGATATGGTTGCTAATCTATACACATCATGTTTGGCATGCATTGCCTTACTAAATGATTCACTAGTAAGCGGCTTTTCAAGAAATTTCTTTAAGTCATCATTTAGTGTTTTCATGGCCCTTTCTGCACCTATTGACATGTTTGGTTTCTTGGAATGTTTTTGTTGTAATATGTTATGAACCTTGTCATTGTAATCATGCCAGAGGGTCTCATCTCCTGTGATCAATGCTGAGTTCATCAACACATCACTGAGACGATACCCCTCTTTTAGTGATTCATCAGTGAATTGGTATTTGGTCATTTCATCTATTGTCATTATAAGTTCTAGTGTTTCTGGTTTCGTAAGGTTCTTTCTTGATTTTCGTCCTATTGGTGTCTTACTTGCTGAAGGGTGTGTTCCATCAAAGGAGACACCTCGTGTTGTAACATTGTCCCAAAAGTTCACATCAGTCATTTTAGGTCTTGGTAGCAATTTGTTATTAAAGTTTGTTAACACGGGAATGTCGAGATTGTTCAAAATGGTCTCGCCTAGATTGAGTACATGGAGATGGACATAATAAACTAACATACGTAACCCATCTCTAACTTGTGCATCTGGCTGGCCTAATGGATCAAACAATATTGCCCACTCTATATCAGAATAAGCTGTCACTTCCTTACGGGACAGTGACCCTAAAGCCATAATAGCAACCCTGTATTTACAATTCTGAAGATCTAAAACAGACATACAATTTGTGATAATTGACCTATAAAATTCTAAAAGCTTCTCTGTGAGATCGTTATAGTAGACCTTACTGTGTTCTATTGTTTTGTCTTCATATTCAGGCTTGATCTCTGATGTAACATCATCTACAACCATGTCATTGTCAATGATGTCATTCACAGTGTTTTCTGAGTAGTTCCGTATTGTTTCAAGTGCCTCTTTGTACTTCTTTGTAAGTTCATTTGTAGACCTTGTATTCTTCTTAGACAGTCTATTTAGGAAGTTAGTATCAATTTGCTGTATTCTTTGATCAATGTATTTGAGATCATAATCAATCTTAAACCATCTTCTAAATCTATGCAATAAAGACATCAGTGTGGATGGACTATTGGGTTGAATTGGTTGTTTCTCAAGACGACACCTAGCAGCATTAAAGAGCCCGGATGCCCAGACATAATGTTCATACCAGGTTGGAGAGGTTTCAGCTGATTCTATGAACTCATCACCCAGTTCACACATTAGATCTGCTTGTTTCTTTAGTTCTGATTCTGTTTTACTTTCTTCATATTCTTTAATTTTACAGCCAAGATCATACATTTTCTCAGTGATTTCTGAAAGTGAGATTATTGTCTTTGTATTTGGATGTTTGGTTTATTGAATACATAAACAAGTTACTAATTAAATTATAAGTTAAAAGTAAACCAAACCCATGAATAAAATTCCCAAGCTCATGTACAAATGTACTTCAGCTTATAGCTGTCAGGACTGGTGACTCAAAAGTCCAAATCTAGCTGTTAAAATAACTAGATTTGTGAAATTGAACAAGTTCAATTTAAGACTCCAGATTTATTTTACCTAGATAGATCAGTAAAGAGCTGAGTAAGTAACTGAGTAATTAGCTGAGTAAGTACCTTAGTAGTAGTTGAGTAAGTAGCTGAGTAAGTAACTGAGTAAAAAGCTGAGTAGGTAGCTGAGTAAGTAGCTGAGTAAGTACCTGAGTTAGTAGCTGAGTAAGTTGCTAAGTAAGTAATAACTAATTAAGTAATTGAGTAAGTAGTCAAATAAGTAGCTGAGTAGGTAGAGAGGTAAAGTAGGGTATGCAGGAATTTTTGAAAGTATATTTGATCAATCTGCATCGTGAATACTGGCAAGTGCGAATTTCAAACTTCAAAATGGCGTAGAATCTAAACCTGGGGTCGGATTGCAATTTTTGCTACAAGTATACAAAATTTCGGAGAATATCATTGAAGTGTAGTGTCAGAATCGCAAAATAAGAAAAAACTATGAATTTGACCTAGATTTTTTAAACTAGGTATTTTGGTGTCCAAACTTTGAAGGAAAGTAGCTTTTGAGGTCCCCTTCTTCTATGGGCTTTCATTATGTTTAGCTGTACTCATTCTATATCTCGTATTTTTACACTTCAAAAAATTATTCGGTCCCAATGATTTAACATGGGGCACCAAATTTAGCGATTTTTGAGATCTCAAAACGCCATAACTTCAGAACAAGTAGTCGGATCGAAATTTGGTTTGCAGATCTAGATTTCTGAAAAAATTCTACCCTTAATTCATAACTCTTACGTTAATTTTGGAAAACTTTTTACTTTGGCCTACTTTTTGGACACCATGTCTCAAAAGTGGGTCAAAATACTTTCTGACGGCAAAACGCTAACACTATTAGCATACTCTTTGCTACCTGTATACAAAATTTTAAAGCAAATCATTTAAATATAGTGTCAGAATCGCAAAAATAAGGGAAAACTATAAATTTGACCTAGATTTTGACCTAGGCATTTTGGTGTCCAAATTTTGGAGCTAAGTAGCCTTCGAGGTCCCCTTCTTTAATAGGCTTTCATTAAATTAAGCTGTACTCAGTCTATATCTTGTATTTTACACTTCAAAAAAATCTTTTTTCCCATTGCCATAACATGGGGCACCAAATTTAGCGATTTTTGAGCTATCAAAACGACATAAATTCCAAACCAAAAGCCGGATTGAAATTTGGTTTGCAGATTTGGATTCCTGAGAAAATTCTACCCTTAATTCATAACTCATACGTTAAATTTGGAGAACTTTTTAGTTTGACCTACTTTTCGGACACCATATCTCAAAAGTGGGTCAAAATACTTCCTGACGGCAAAAGGCTAACACTATTAGCACACTCTTGGCTACATGTACACAAATTTTCGAAGAATATAATTAATATGTAGTGTCAGAATCGCAAAAATAAGGAAAAACTTTGAATTTGACCTAGATTTTGACCTAGGCATTTTGGTGTCCAAATTTTTATGAAAAGAAGGTCTTGTGGTCCCTTTCTTTTATGGGCTTCCATTATGTTTAGCTGTGCTTAGTCTATATCTCGTATTTTTCACTTCAAAAAAATATTTTTTCCCATTGAATTAACATGGGGCACCAAATTTAGCGATTTTTGAATTTTCAAAACGCCATTACTTCTAAACCGGAAGTCAGATCGAAATTTGGTTTTCAGATTCGGAATCCTGAGAAAATTTCCCATAAGACTAATATCCTGGACATTGGATTCGGTGAACTTTTTTTTGGACCTCGTTTTCGGACACTGATATCTCGAAATCGGTTTGAGATACCAAAAAACTAAATCGACCCTAGGTTTTCTACTTTTTTATGAGGAACACAATGAAAAAAAACAGGATCAAAAATATTGGAGGACGACCGAGATAATGGGAAAAAGTGACAAAGTACTGGATTTGACCTAGTTCTTGACCTTTGACCTAGATAAAAATTTGACCTTATTTCCCAGAAAGCCAGATACATTCCCTAGTTAATCATGTAAGCAGCTTAAAGTAAGCTCTTCTAGTTGGTGAGAAATCTGGGAAGGAGGAAGAAGAAGAATAACTAGATTTGTGAAATTGAACAAGTTCAATTTAAGACTCCAGATTTATTTTACCTAGATAGATCAGTAAAGAGCTGAGTAATTAACTGAGTAATTAGCTGAGTAAGTACCTTAGTAGTAGTTGAGTAAGTAGCTGAGTAAGTAACTGGGTAAAAAGCTTGTAGTAGTTGAGTAAGTAGCTGAGTAAGTACCTGAGTTAGTAGCTGAGTAAGTAGCTAAGTAAGTAATAACTAATTAAGCAATTGAGTAAGTAGTCAAATAAGTAGCTGAGTAGGTAGGGAGGTAAAGTAGGGTATGTAGGAATTTTTGAAAGTTTATTTGATCAATCTGCATCGTGAATACTGGCAAGTGCGAATTTCAAACCTCAAAATGGCTTAGAATCTTAACCGGGGGTCGGATTGCAATTTTAATTTCAGATCCGGATTCCTTAGGAAATTCTACCCCTAATTCATAACTCATACGTTAAATTTGGAGAACTTTTTATTTTGACATACATTTCGATCACCATATCTCAAAAGTGGGTCAAAACACTTCTTGACGGCAACAAGTTAACATTATGAGCACACTCTTTGCTACATGTATACAAAATTTCGAAGAATATCATTGAAGTGTAGTGTCCAAATTGCAACAATAAGAAAAAACTAAGAATTTGACCTAGATTTTGAACTTGGTATTTTGGTGTCCAAATTTTGAAGGAAAGTAGCTTTTGAGGTCCCCTTCTTTTATGGGCTTTTATTATGTTTAGCTGTACTCATTCTATATCTCGTATTTTTACACTTCAAAAAATTATTCGGTCCCATTGATTTAACATGGGGCACCAAATTTAGCGATTTTTGAGATTTCAAAACGCCATAACTTCAGAACAAGAAGTCGGATCGAAATTTGGTTTGCAAATTTTGATCCCTCAGAAAATTCTACCCTTAATTCATAACTCATACGTTAAATTTGGAAAACTTTTAACTTTGGCCAACTTTTCGGACACCATATCTCAAAAGTGGGTCAAAATACTTTCTGACGGCAAAACGCTAACACTATTAGCATACTCTTTGCTACCTGTATACAAAATTTTAAAGCAAATCATTTAAATATAGTGTCAGAATCGCAAAAATAAGGGAAAACTATAAATTTGACCTTGTTTTTGACCTAGGCATTTTGGTGTCCAAATTTTGGAGCTAAGTAGCCTTCGAGGTCCCCTTCTTTAATAGGCTTTCATTATATTAAGCTGTACTCAGTCTATATCTCGTATTTTACACTTCAAAAAAATCTTTTTTCCCATTGACATAACATGGGGCAGCAAATTTAGCGATTTTTGAGCTTTCAAAACACCATAACTTCCGAACAGGAGGTCGAATCAAAATTTGATTTGCAGATTCGGATTCATGATAAAATTCTACCCCTTATTCATAACTCATACGTTACATTTGAAGATTTTTTTATTTTGACCTACTTTTGGGACACCATATCTCAAAAGTGGGTCAAAATACTTTTTGACGGCAAAAGGCTAACACTATAAGCACACTCTTGGCTACATGTATACACAATTTCGAAGAATATAATCAAAGTGTAGTGTCAGAATCGCAAAAATAAGGAAAAGCTTTGAATTTGACCTAGATTTTGACCTAGGCATTTTGTTGTCCAAATTTTCAAAATTAGAAGGTTTTGAGGTCCCCTTCTTTTATGGGCTTCCATTATGTTTAGCTGTACTTAGTCTATATCTCGTATTTTACACTTCAAAAAAATATTTTTTCCCATTGACATAACATGGAGCACCAAATTTAGCGATTTTTGAGCTTTCAAAACGCCATAACTTCCGAACCGGAAGTCGGATCGAAATTTGGTTTGCAGATTTGGATTCCAGAGAAAATTCTATTCTTAATTCATAGCTCATACGTTAAATTTGGAAACTTTTTATTTTGACCTACTTTTCGGACACGCCATAACTTCCAAACCGGAAGTCGGATCGAAATTTGGTTTGCAGATTCGGATTCCTGAGAAAATTCTATACTTAACTCATAACTCAAACGTCAAATTTTGAGAATTTTTTATTTTGACCTACTTTTCGGACACCATATCTCAAAAATGGGGCAAAATACTTTCTGACGGCAAAAGGCTAACACTATTAGCAGACTCTTAGCTACATGTATACAAAATTTCGAAGAATATAATTAATCTGTTGTGTCAGAATCGCAAAAATAAGGAAAAACTTTGAATTTGACCTAGATTTTGACCTAGGCATTTTGGTGTCCGAATTTTGAAGCTAGATGGCTTATGAGGTCCCCTTCTTTTAAAAGCTTTCATTATATTTAGCTGAACTCAGTCTATATTTCGTATTTTTCACTTCAAAAAAATCTTTTTTCCCATTGACTTAACATGGGCACCAAATTTAGCGATTTTTGAGCTTTCAAAACGCCATAACTTCCGAACGGGTAGTCGGATCAAAATTTGGTTTGCAGATTCGGATTCCTGAGAAAATTCTACCCTTATTTCATAGCTCATATGTTAAATTTGGAGAACTTTTTGGTTTTGACCTACTTTCAGGACGCCATATCTCAAAATCGCTAAGAGTAATCAAAAAACGAATGGCACACTCTCGATTTGTTTTTTTCTAAGCTACATGTAGAAACTAAGATGAAGTAGTTACGACAAACAACGACGAAGATAATTGACAGAATGTTGATTTGACCTTGATTTGACCTAGTTCTTGACCCTTGACCTAGATAAAAATTTGACCTAATTTCCCATCATCCCAGGAACTGCCCCTAGTTGATCATGTAAGCAGCTTAAAGTAAATTCTTTTAGTTGGTGAGAAATCTGGGAAGGAGGAAGATTCTGAAAGAATAATAATAACTAGATTTTGGAAATTGAACGAAGTTCAATTTCAGACTCCAGATCTAGACTTTTTTTTAGCCGAGTCATCCAGAATAAGCCGAGTCATCCAGAATAAGCTGAGTCATCTAGAAAGAGATGGATAAATAAAATAGGAAGGTAGGATAGGATAGAATAGGAAAGAACGATAGGATAGAATAAGAAAGAAGGATAGGATAGAATAGAATAGGAAGAAAGGATATAGGGTGATCAATAAATAAGGTAAAAGTATCTGGCATTTTGTAAATTTTGGTCCAAACATCCTGAAATTTGGTCAGAATAATGATCAAACATTATTGAATTGATATATCAAGTTACAGATCAAAGTGATGTGATTGGTTAAAGTTATAGTTGCCATAGCAACAGAAAGCATGATAATAGGATAGGATAGGAAGGAAAAGATATGAAGGAAGGATAGATAGGAAGGATAGGATAGGATGAGATAGGAAGGATAGGATAGGATGAGATAGGAAGGATGGATGAATTTTTCAATATTTTCTTCTCTACTCTTGACTTTCTATCAGGATACCATCAGATCGATTTTTCTCGAAAATTCAAAACGCTATAACTTCCGAACCGGAAGTCGGATCGAAATTTGGTTTGCAGATTCGGATTCCTGACAAAATTCTTCCCCTAATTCATAACTCATACGTTAAATTTGGAGATTTTTTATTTTGACCTACTTTTCGGACACGCCATAACTTCCGAATCGGAAGTCGGATCGAAATTTGGTTTGCATATCCGGATTACTGACAAAATTCTACTCTTAATTCATAACTCATATATTAAATTTGGAGAACTTTTTATTTTGACCTACTTTTCGGACACCATATCTCAAAAGTGGGTCAAAATACTTTCTGACGGCAAAAGGCTAACACTATCAGCATATTCTTGGCTACATGTATACACAATTTCGAAGAATATAATTAAAGTGTAGTGTCAGAATCGAAAAAATAAGGAAAACCTATGAATTTGACCTAGATTTTGACCTAGGCATTTCGGTGTTCAAATTTTGAAGCTAGATGGCTTTTGAGGTCCCCTTCTTTTCAAGGCTTTGATTATATGAAGCTGAACTCAGTCTTTATTCCGTATTTTTCACTTCAAAAAAATATTTTTTCCCATTGACTTAACATGGGCACCAAATTTAGCGATTTTTGAGTTTTCAAAACGCCATAACTTCCGAACCGGAAGTCGGATCAAAATTTCGTTTCCAGATTCGGAATCATGAGAAAATTTCCTATAAGACTAATATTCTGGACATTTGATTCAGAGAACTTTTTTTTGGACCTCGTTTTCGGACACTGATATCTCGAAATCGGTTTGAGATATCAAAAAACTAAATCGACCCTAGGTTTCCTACTTTTTTATAAGGAACACAATGAAAAAAACCCGGATCGAAAATATTGAAGGACGACCGAGAAAATCGAAAAAAGTGACAAAGTACTGGATTTGACCTAGTTCTTGACCTTTGACCTAGATAAAAATTTGACCCAATTTCCCACCAACTAGATACTGAACCTAAATAAACTGTATTATGGTACTTACTGGATACCTCATAGTTATTGAAAAAACTCCCAAAGAATAATAAGAACTAGACTTTGGAAATTGAACGAAGTTCAATTTCAGACTCCAGATCTAGACTTTTTTTTAGCCGAGTCATCCAGAATAAGCCGAGTCATCCAAAATAAGCTGAGTCATCCAGAAAAAGATGGATGGATAAAATAGGAAGGTAGGATAGGATAGAATAGGAAGGAACGATAGGATAGAATAAGAAAGAAGGATAGGATAGAACAGAATAGGAAGAAAGGATATGATAGGAGAGGATAGGAAGGATAGGAAGGAAATGATACGAAGGAAGGATAGATAGGAAGGATAGGATAGGATAGGGTAAGATCAGATAGGAAGGATGGATGAATTTTTCAATATTTTGTTCTCTACTCTTGACTTTCTATCAGGATACCATCAGATCGATTTTCCGAAATTTCAAAACGCCATAACTTCCGAACCAGGAGTCAAATCGAAATTTGATTTAAAGATTCGGATTCCTGACAAAATTCTACCCCTAATTCATAACTCATACGTTAAATTTGGCAAATTTTTATTTTGACCTACTTTTCGGACACGCCATAACTTCTGAACCGGAAGTCGGATCGAAATTTGGTTTGTAGATTCGGATTCCTGAGAAAATTCTATACTTACTTCATAACTCAAACGTTAAATTTGGAGAATTTTTTATTTTAACCTACTTTTTGGACACCATATCTCAAAAGTGGGGCAAAATACTTCCTGACGGCAAAAGGCTAACACTATTAGCACACTCTTGTCTACATGTATACAAAATTTCGAAGAATATAATTAATCTGTAGTGTCAGAATCGCAAAAATAAGGAAAAACCTTGAATTTGACCTAGATTTTGACCTAGGCATTTTGGGGTCCAAATTTTGAAGCTAGATGGCTTTTGAGGTCCCATTTTTTTAAAAGCTATCATTATATTAAGCTGAACTCAGTCTATATTTCGTATTTTTCACTTCAAAAAAATATTTTTTCCCATTGACTTAACATGGGCACCAAATTTAGCGATTTTTGAGCTTTCAAAACGCCATAACTTCTGAACCGGAAGTCCAATCCAAATTTGGTTTTCAGATTCGGAATCCTGAGAAAATTTCCTATAAGACTAATATCCTGGACATTTGATTCGGAGAATTTTTTTTTGGACCTCGTCTTCGGACACTGATATCTCGAAATCGGTTCGAGATATCAAAAATCTAAATCGTGTTTCTTCATACTACTTTTTTATGAGGAACACAATGAAAAAAAAACCGGATCGAAAATATTGAAGGACGACTGAGAAAATCGAAAAAAGTGACAAAGTACTGGATTTGACCTAGTTCTTGACCTTTGACCTAGATAAAAATTTGACCCAATTTCCCACCAACTAGATACTGAACCTAAATATACTGTATTATGATCTTTACTGGATACCTTATAGTTATTGAAAAAACTCTTAAAGAAAAATAATAATAACTAGACTTTGGAAATTGAACGAAGTTCAATTTCAGACTCCAGATCTAGACTTTTTTAGCCGAGTTACCCAGAATAAGCCGAGTCATCCAAAATAAGCTGAGTCATCCAGAAAAAGATGGATGGATGGATGAAAAAGGAAGGAAGGATAGGCTAGAATAGGAAGGAACAATAGGATAGAATAGGAAAGAATAATAGAATAGAATAGGAAGAAGGAATGGAATAGGAAGGATAGGAAGGATAGGAAGGATAGGAAGGAGAGGATACGAAGGAAAGGTAGTCGGATCGAAATTTGGTTTGCAGCCTCGGATTCCTGAGAAAATTCTACCCTTAATTCATAACTCATATGTTAAATTTGGAGAATTTTTTATTTTGACCTACTTTTCGGACACCATATCTCAAAAGTTGGTCGAAATACTTTCTGACGGCAAAATGCGTACACTATTAGCACACTCTTTCCTACCTGTATACAAAATTTTGAAGCAAATCATTTAAATATAGTGTCAGAATCGCAAAAATAAGGAAAAACTATGAATTTGACCTAGATTGTGACCTAGGGATTTTGGTGTCCAAATTTTGAAGTTAGGTAGCCTTTGAGGTCCCCTTCTTTCATAGGCTTTCATTATTTTAAGCTTTCATTATTTTAAGCTGTACTTAGTCTATATCTCGAATTTTACACTTCAAAAAAATCGTTTTTCCCATTGACATAACATGGGTCACCAAATTTAGCGATTTTTGAGCTTTCAAAACGTCATAACTTACGGACCGGGAGTTGGATTGAAATTAAGTTTGCAGATTCGGATTCCTGAGAAAATTTTAGTCTTAATTCATAACTTATACGTTAAATTTGGAGCAATTTTTATTTTGACCTACTTTTCGGACACCATATCTCAAAAGTGGGTCAAAATACTTTCTGACGGCAAAAGGCTAACCCTATTACCACAGTCTTGGCTACATGTATTCAAAATTTCAAAGAATATAATTAAAGTGTAGTGTCAGAATCGCAAAAATAAGGAAAAACTTTGAATTTGACCTAGATTTTGACCTAGGCATTTTGGTGTCCAAAATTTTATGAAAAGAAGGTTATGAGGTCCCTTTCTTTTATGGGCTTCCATTATGTTTAGCTGTGCTTAGTCTATATCTCGTATTTTACACTTCAAAAAAATATTTTTTCCCATTGAATTAACATGGGGCACCAAATTTAGCGATTTTTGAATTTTCAAAACGCCATAACTTCTGACCCGGAAGTCAGATCGAAATTTGGTTTTCAGATTCGGAATCCTGAGAAAATTTCCTATAAGACTGATATCCTATACATTGGATTCGGAGAACTTTTTTTTGGACCTCGTTTTCGGACACTGATATCTCGAAATCGGTTTGAGATACCAAAAAACTAAATCGAGCCTAGCTTTTCTACTTTTTTATGAGGAACACAATGAAAAAAACCCGGATCGAAAATATTGAAGGACGACCGAGAAAATCGAAAAAAGTGACAAAGTACTGGATTTGACCTAGTTCTTGACCTTTGACCTAGATAAAAATTTGACCCAATTTCCGAGGAACTAAATACTGGACATAAATTGACTGAATAATGATCTTTATTGGAAGCCTTATGGTTATCGAGAAAACTGGGAAAGAATAATAAAGAATAAAGAATAACTAGATTGGTAAATTGAACAAAGTTCAATTTAAGACTCCAGATTGATTTACTTGAGTAAAGAGCTGAGTAAGTAACTGAGTAGGAAGCTGAGTAAGTAGATGATTAAGTAATTGAGTAAGTAGCTGAGTAGGTAGCTGAGTAAGTAGCTGAGTAGGTAGCTGAGTAGGTAGCTGAGTAAGCAGCTGAGCAGGTAGCTGAGTAAGTAGCTGAGTAGGTAGCTGAGTAAGTAGCTGAGTAGGTAGCTAAGTAGGTAGCCGAGTAGGTAAGTAGGTAGGTAAGTAGGAATTTTTGACTGGAAGTCGGATTGAAATTTGGTTTGCAGATTTGGATTCCTGAGAAAATTCTACCCTTAATTCATAACTCATAAGTTAAATTATGAGAACTTTTTATTTTGACCTACTTTACGAACACCATATCTCAAAAGTGGGTCAAAATACTGTTTGACGGCAAAAGGCTCTCACTATTAGCACATTCTTTGCTACCTGTATACAAAATGTTGAAGCAAATCCTAAAAGTGTAGTGCCAGAATCGAAAAAATAAGGAAAAACTATGAATTTGACCTAGATTTTGACCTAGGCATTTTGGTGTCCAAATATTGAAACTAGGTAGCTTTTGAGGTCCCCTTCTTTTATCAGAATTCATTATCTTAAGCTGTACTCAATCTATATCTCGTATTTTACACTTCAAAAAAATCTTTTTTCCTTGACTTTCAATCAGGATAACATCAGATCGATTTTTCTCGAAATTTCAAAACGTCATAACTTTCAAACGGGAAGTCGGATCGAAATTTGGTTTGCAGATTCGGATTCCTGACAAAATTTTACCCCTAATTCATAACTCATACGTTAAATTTGGCGAATTTTTATTTTGACCTACTTTTTGGACACGCCATAACTTCGAAACCGGAAGTCGGATCGAAATTTGGTTTGCAGATTCGGATTTCTCGGAAAATTCTACTCTTAATTCATAACTCAAACATCAAATTTGGAGAACTTTTTATTTTGACCTACATTTCGGACACCATATCTCAAAAGTGGGTCAAAATACTTTCTGACGGCAAAAGGCTAACGCTACTAGCACACTCTTGGCTACATGTATACACAATTTCGAAGAATATAATTAAAGTGTAGTGTCAGAATCGAAAAATAAGGAAAACCTATGAATTTGACCTAGATTTTGACCTAGGCATTTTGGTGTCCAAATTTTGAAGCTAGATGGCTTTTGAGGTCCCCTTCTTTTAAAGGCTTTGATTATGTGAAGCTGAACTTAGTCTATATTCCGTATTTTTCACTTCAAAAAAATCTTTTTTCCCATTGACTTAACATTGGCACCAAATTTAGCGATTTTTGAGTTTTCAAAATGCCATAACTTCCGAACCGGAAGTCGGATCGAAATTTGGTTTGCAGATTCAGATTCCTGAGAAAATTTTACACTTATTTCATAGCTCATATGTTAAATTTGGTTAACTTTTTAGTTTGACCTACTTTCCGGACGCCATATCTCAAAATCAGTAAGAGTAATCAAAAAACGGATGGCACATTCTCGATTTGTTTTTTTCTAAGCTACATGTTGAAAAAAAGATGAAGGAGTTACCACAAGTAACAACGAAGATAATTGACAGAATGTTGATTGACCTAAATTTGACCTAGTTCTTGACCTTTGACCTAGATAAAAATTTGACCTAATTTCCCAGAAACTAGGTTGATGGGCTATGTTAGCCATGTAAGTAGGTTAAAGTAAGTTCTTCTAGTTGCTGAGAAAAAGTGTTCGGAAAGAAAGAAAGAAAGAAAGAAAGAATGAATAATAACTAGATTGGTAAATTGAACAAAGTTCAATTTAAGACTCCAGATTGATTTACTTGAGTAAAGAGCTGAGTAAGTAACTGAGTAGGAAGCTGTGTAAGTAGATGATTAAGTAATTGAGTAAGTAGCTGAGTAGGTAGCTGAGTAAGCAGCTGAGTAGGTAGCTGAGTAAGTAGCTGAGTAGGTAGCTGAGTAAGTAGCTGAGTAGGTAGCTGAGTAAGTAGCTGAGTAGGTAGCTGAGTAGGTAGCTAAGTAGGTAGCCGAGTAGGTAAGTAGGTAGGTAAGTAGGAATTTTTGACCGGAAGTCGGATTGAAATTTGGTTTGCAGATTTGGATTCCTGAGAAAATTCTACCCTTAATTCATAACTCATAAGTTAAATTATGAGAACTTTTTATTTTGACCTACTTTACGGACACCAAATCTCAAAAGTGGGTCAAAATACTTTCTGACGGCAAAAGGCTCTCACTATTAGCACACTCTTTGCTACCTGTATACAAAATGTTGAAGCAAATCCTAAAAGTGTAGTGCAAGAATCGCAAAAATAAGGAAAAACTATGAATTTGACCTAGATTTTGACCTAGGCATTTTGGTGTCCAAATATTGAAACTAGGTAGCTTTTGAGGTCCCCATCTTTTATAGGAATTCATTATCTTAAGCTGTACTCAATCTATATCTCGTATTTTACACTTCAAAAAAATCTTTTTTCCTTGACTTTCTATCAGGATACCATCAGATCGATTTTCCGAAATTTCAAAACGCCATAACTTCCAAACCGGAAGTCAGATCGAAATTTGATTTAAAGATTCGGATTCCTGACAAAATTTTACCCCTAATTCATAACTCATACGTTAAATTTGGCGAATTGTTATTTTGACCTACTTTTCGGACACGCCATAACTTTAGAACCGGAAGTCGGATCGAAATTTGGTTTGCAGATTCGGATTCCTGAGAAAATTCTACTCTTAATTCATAACTCATATGTTAAATTTCGAGAATTTTTTATTTTGACCTACTTTTCGGACACCATATCTCAAAAGTGGGTCAAAATACTCTCTGACGGCAAAAGGCTAACACTATAAACACACTCTTTGCTACCTGTATACAAAATTTTGAAGCAAATCCTAAAAGTGTAGTGTCAGAATCGCAAAAATAAGGAAAAACTATGAATTTGACCTAGATTTTGACCTAGGCATTTTGGTGTCCAAATATTGAAACTAGGTAGCTTTTGAGGTCCCCTTCTTTTATAGGAATTCATTATCTTAAGCTGTACTCAATCTATATCTCGTATTTTACACTTCAAAAAAATCTTTTTTCCTTGACTTTCTATCAGGATAACATCAGATTGATTTTTCTCGAAATTTCAAAACGCCATAACTTTCAAACGGGAAGTCGGATCGAAATATGGTTTGCAGATTCGGATTCCTGAGGAAATTCTACCCTTATTCCATAGCTCATATGTTAAATTTGGAGAATTTTTCATTTTGACCTACTTTTCGGACACCATATCTCAAAAGTGGGTAGAAATACTTTCTGACGGCAAAAGGCTAACACTATTAGCACACTCTTGGCTACCTGTATACAAAATTCTGAAGCAAATTATTAAAGTGTAGTGTCAGAATCGCAAAAATAAGAAAAAACTATAAATTTGACCTAGATTTTGACCTAGGCATTTTGCTGTCCAAATTTTAAAGCTAGATAGCCTTAGAGGTCCCCTTCTTTTATAGGCTTTCATTATGTTAAGCTGTACTCAGTCTATATCTCGCATTTTACACTTCGAAGAAGTCTTTTTCCCCATTGACTTAACATGGGGCACCAAATTTAGCGATTTTGAGATTTCAAAATGCTATAACTTCCTAACCGGAAGTCGGATCGAAATTTTGTTTGCAGATTCGGATTCCTGAGATAATTCTACACTTATTTTATAATTTGCACGTTGAATTTGGAGAACTTTTTATGTTCTGACCTACTTTTCGGACGTCATTTCTCAAAATCTGTAAGAGTAATCAAAAAACGATTTGCCTTTCGGAATTAGCTTTTTTTCTAAGGAACATGATGAAAAAAACCCGGAGCAAAAATACCAAAGGACGACTGAGAAAACTTGTAAAATAGTGAAAACCAACGATTTGACCTAGTTCTTGACCTTTGACCTAGATAAACATTTGACCTAATTTCCCAGAAACTAGGTTTCATTACCTAGTTGACTATGTTAGCAGATTTAAGTAAGTCCTTCTAGTTGCTGAGAAAAAGTGTTCAGAAAGAAAGAAAGAAAGAATAATAATAAGAAAACTGGCAAAAGCAATAGACTCCAGATGAAATCTGGAGTCTAATAATAACTAGACTTTTTTAAGCCCAGTCATCTAAAATAAGCCGAGTCATCCAGAATAAGCTGAGTCATCCAGAATAAGATGGATGGTTTAAATAGGAAGGTAGGATAGGATAGAATGGGAAGGAACGATAGGATAGAAAAAGAAAGAAGGATAGGATAGAACAGAATAGGAAGAAGGATATGATAGGAGAGGATAGGAAGGATAGGAAGGAAAGGATACGAAGGAAGGATAGATAGGAAGGATAGGATAGGATCAGATAGGAAGGATGGATGAATTTTTCAATATTTTCTTCTCTACTCTTGACTTTCTATCAGGATACCATCAGATCGATTTTCCGAAATTTCAAATCGCCATAACTTCCGAACCGGAAGTCGGATCTAAATTTGATTTAAAGATTCGGATTCCTGACAAAATTCTACCCCTAATTCATAACTCATACGTTAAATTTGGCGAATTTTTATTTTGACCTACTTTTTGGACACGCCATAACTTCGGAACTGTAAGTCGGATCGAAATTTGGTTTGCAGATTCGGATTCCTGACAAAATTCTACCCCTAATTCATAACTCAAACCTTAAATTTGGAGAACTTTTTATTTTGACCTACTTTTCGGACACCATATCTCAAAAGTGGGTCAAAATACTTTCTGACGGCAAAAGGCTAACACTATTAGCAGACTCTTGGCTACATGTATACACAATTTCGAAGAATATAATTGAAGTGTAGTGTCAGAATCGCAAAAATAAGGAAAACCTTTGAATTTGACCTAGATTTTGACCTAGGCATTTTGGTGTCCAAATTTTGAAGCTAGATGGCTTTTGAGGTCCCCTTCTTTTGAAAGCTTTCATTAAATTAAGCTGAACTCAGTCTATATTTAGAATTTTTCACTTCAAAAAAATCTTTTTTCGCATTGACTTAACATGGGCACCAAATTTTGAGCTTTTAAAACGCCTTAACTTCCGAACCGGAAATCTGATTGAAATTTGGTTTGCAGATTCGGATTCCTGACAAAATTGTACTCCTAATTCATAACTCATACATTGAATTTGGAGCAAGTTTTGGTGTGACCTACTTTCCGGACGCCATATTTCAAAATCAGTAAGAGTAATCAAAAAACGGATGGCACACTTATGAAAGGGCTGTTTGTAAGCTACAGGATGGAAAAAAGAAGAAGACGTTTCGAGAAATAACGACAAAGATAATAGACAGAAGACTGAAAATGTAAGATTTGACCTAGTTCTTGACCTTTGACCTAGATAAAAATTTGACCCAATTTCCCACCAACTAGATACTGAACCTAAATGAACTGTATAATGGTCTTTACTGGATACCTTATAGTTATTGAAAAAACTCTTAAAGAAAAATAACTAGACTTTGGAAATTGAACGAAGTTCAATTTCAGACTCCAGATCTAGACTTTTTTAAGCCCAGTCATCTTAAATAAGCCGAGTCATCCAGAATAAGATGGATGGATAACATAGGAAGGTAGGATAGAATAGAATGGGAAGGATCGATAGGATAGAATAAGAAAGAAGGATAGGATAGGACAGAATAGGAAGAAAGGATATGGTAGGAGAGGATAGGAAGGATAGGAAGGAAAGGATATGAATGAAGGATAGATAGGAAGGATAGGATAGGATCAGATTGGACGGATGGATGAATTTTTCAATATTTTCTTCTCTACTCTTGACTTTCTATCAGGATACCATCAGATCGATTTTCCGAAACTTCAAAACGCCATAACTTCCGAACCGGAAGTCGGATATAAATTTGATTTAAAGATTCGGATTCCTGACAAAATTCTACCCCTAATTCATAACTCATACATTAAATTTGGCGAATTTTTATTTTGACCTACTTTTTGGACACACCATTACTTCGGAACCGGAAGTCGGATCGAAATTTGGTTTGCAGATTCGGATTTCTGAGAAAATTCTATTCTTAATTCATAACTCAAACGTCAAATTTGGAGAACTTTTTATTTTGACCTACTTTTCGGACACCATATCTCAAAAGTGGGGCAAAATACTTTCTGACGGCAAAATGCTAACACTATAAGCACACTCTTGGCTACATGTATACAAAATTTTGAAGAATATAATCAATCTGTAGTGTCAGAATCGCAAAAATAAGGAAAAACTTTGAATTTGACCTAGATTTTGACCTAGGCATTTTGGTGTCCAAATTTTAAAGCTAGATGGCTTTTGAGGTCCCATTCTTTTAAAGGCTTTCATTATATTTAGCTGAACTCAGTCTATATTTCGTATTTTTCACTTCAATAAAATCTTTTTTCCCATTGACTTAACATGGGCTCCAAATTTAGCGATTTTTGAGCTTTCAAAACGCCATAACTTCAGAACCGGAAGTCCGATCCAAATTTCGTTTTCAGATTCGGAATCCTGAGAAAATTTCCTATAAGACCAATATCCTGGACATTTGATTCGGAGAACTTTTTTTTGGACCTCGTTTTCGGACACTGATATCTCGAAATCGGTTTGAGATATCAAAAAACTAAATCGATCCTAGGTTTCCTACTTTTTTATAAGGAACACAATGAAAAAAAAACGGATCGAAAATATTGAAGAACGACCGAGAAAATCAAAAAAAGTGACAAAGTACTGGATTTGACCTAGTTCTTGACCTTTGACCTAGATAAAAATTTGACCCAATTTCCCACCAACTAGAGACTGAACCTAAACAAACTGTATTATGGTCTTTACTGGATACCTTATAGTTATTGAGAAAACTCAAAAAGAAAAATAAGAATAACTAGATTTGTGAAATTGAACAAGTTCAATTTAAGACTCCAGATTTATTTTACCTAGATAGATCAGTAAAGAGCTGAGTAATTAACTGAGTAATTAGCTGAGTAAGTACCTTAGTAGTAGTTGAGTAAGTAGCTGAGTAAGTAACTGGGTAAAAAGCTGAGTAGGTAGCTGAGTAAGTAGCTGAGTAAGTACCTGAGTTAGTAGCTGAGTAAGTAGCTAAGTAAGTAATAACTAATTAAGCAATTGAGTAAGTAGTCAAATAAGTAGCTGAGTAGGTAGGGAGGTAAAGTAGGGTATGTAGGAATTTTTGAAAGTATATTTGATCTATCTGCATCGTGAATACTGGCAAGTGCGAATTTCAAACTTCAAAATGGCTTAGAATCTTAACCGGGGGTCGGATCGCAATTTTAATTTCAGATCCGGATTCCTTAGGAAATTCTACCCCTAATTCATAACTCATACGTTAAATTTGGAGAACTTTTTATTTTGACATACATTTCGATCACCATATCTCAAAAGTGGGTCAAAACACTTCTTGACGGCAACAAGTTAACATTATGAGCACACTCTTTGCTACATGTATACAAAATTTCGAAGAATATCATTGAAGTGTAGTGTCCGAATTGCAACAATAAGAAAAAACTAAGAATTTGACCTAGATTTTGAACTAGGTATTTTGGTGTCCAAATTTTGAAGGAAAGTAGCTTTTGAGGTCCCCTTCTTTTATGGGCTTTCATTATGTTTAGCTGTACTCATTCTATATCTCGTATTTTTACACTTCAAAAAATTATTCGGTCCCATTGATTTAACATGGGGCACCAAATTTAGCGATTTTTGAGATTTCAAAACGCCATAACTTCAGAACAAGAAGTCGGATCGAAATTTGGTTTGCAGATTTGGATTCCTGAGAAAGTTTTACCTTTAATTCATAACTCACACATTAAATTTGGATAGTTTTTATTTTGACCTACTTTTCGGACACCATATCTCAAAAGTGGGTCAAAATACTTTCTGACGGCAAAAGGCTAACACTATGAGCATACTCTTTGCTACCTGTATACAAAATTTTAAAGCAAATCATTTGAATATAGTGTCAGAATCGCAAAAATAAGGAAAAACTATGAATTTGACCTAGATTTTAACCTAGGGATTTTGGTGTCCAAATTTTGAAGCTAAGTAGCCTTCGAGGTCCCCTTCTTTCATAGGCTTTCATTATATTAAGCTGTACTCAGTTTATATCTCGTATTTTACACTTCAAAAAAATCTTTTTTCCCATTGACATAACATGGGGCAGCAAATTTAGCGATTTTTGAGCTTTCAAAACGCCATAACTTCCGAACAGGAGTTCGAATCAAAATTTGGTTTGCAGATTCAGATTCCTGATAAAATTCTACCCCTAATTCATAACTCATACGTTAAATTTGGAGAATTTTTTAGTTTGACCTACTTTTCGGACACCATATCTCAAAAGTGGGTCAAAATACTTTCTGACGGCAAAAGGCTAACACTATTAGCACACTCTTGGCTACATGTATACAAATTTTCGAAGAATATAATTAATCTGTAGTGTCAAAATCGCAAAAATAAGGAAAAACTTTGAATTTGACCTAGATTTTGAACTAGGCATTTTGGTGTCCAAATTTTTATGAAAAGAAGGTCTTATGGTCCCTTTCTTTTATGGGCTTCCATTATGTTTAGCTGTGCTTAGTCTATATCTCGTATTTTACACTTCAAAAAAATATTTTTTCCCATTGAATTAACATGGGGCACCAAATTTAGCGATTTTGAATTTTCAAAACGCCATAACTTCTCAACCGGAAGTCAGATCGAAATTTGGTTTTCAGATTCGGAATCCTGAGAAGATTTCCTATAAGACTGATATCCCGGACATTGGATTCGGTGAAATTTTTTTTGAACCTCGTTTTCGGACACTGATATCTCGAAATCGGTTTGAGATACCAAAAAACTAAATCGACCCTAGGTTTTCTACTTTTTTATGAGGAACACAATGAAAAAAACCAAGATCAAAAATATTGAAGGACGACCGAGATAATGGGAAAAAGTGACAAAGTACTGGATTTGACCTAGTTCTTGACCTTTGACCTAGATAAAAATTTGACCTAATTTCCCATCATCCCAGATACATTCCCTAGTTAATCATGTAAGCAGCTTAAAGTAAGCTCTTCTAGTTGGTGAGAAATCTGGGAAGGAGGAAGATTCTGAAAGAATAATAACTAGACTTGGGAAATTGAACGAAGTTCAATTTCAGACTCCAGATCCAGACTTTTTTAAGCCCAGTCATCTAAAATAAGCCGAGTCATCCAGAATAAGCTGAGTCATCCAGAATAAGATGGATGGATAAAACAGGAAGGTAGGATAGGATAGAATGGGAAGGAACGATAGGATAGAATAAGAAAGAAGGATAGGATAGAACAAAATAGGAAGAAAGGATATGATAGGAGAGGATAGAAAGGATAGGAAGGAAAGGATACGAAGGAAGGATAGGATATGATAGGATCAGATATGAAGGATGGATGAATTTTTCAATATTTTCTTCTCTACTCTTGACTTTCTATCAGGATACCATCAGATCGATTTTCCGAAATTTCAAAACGCCATAACTTCCGAACCGGAAGTCGGATCGAAATTTGATTTAAAGATTCGGATTCCTGACAAAATTCTACCCCTAATTCATAACTCATACATTAAATTTGGCGAATTTTTATTTTGACCTACTTTTTGGACACGCCATAACTTCGGAACCGGAAGTCGGATCGAAATTTGGTTTGCAGATTCGGATTTCTGAGAAAATTCTATTCTTAATTCATAACTCAAACGTTAAATTTGGAGAACTTTTTATTTTGACCTACTTTTCGGACAACATATCTCAAAAGTGGGTCAAAATTCTTTATGACGGCAAAAGGCTAACGTTATTAGCACACTCTTGACTACGTGTATACACAATTTCGAAGAATATAATTAAAGTGTAGTGTCAGAATCGCAAAAATAAGAAAAAACTTTGAATTTGACCTAGATTTTGACCTAGGAATTTTGGTGTCCAAATTCTGAAGCTAGATGGCTTTTGAGGTCCCCTTCTTTTGAAGGCTTTCATTAAATTAAGCTGAACTCAGTCTATATTTCGTATTTTTCACTTCAAAAAATATCTTTTTCCCATTGACTTAACATGGGCACAAAATTTAGCGATTTTTGAGTTTTCAAAACGCCATAACTTCCGAACCAGAAGTCGGATCGAACTTTGGTTTGTAGATTCCGATTCCTGACAAAATTCTACCCCTAATTCATAACTCATACATTGAATTTGGAGCACTTTTTGGTGTGACCTACTTTCTGGACGCCATATCTCAAAATCGGTTTGAGATATCAAAAAACTAAATCGACCCTAGATTTCCTACTTTTTTATGAGGAACACAATGAAAAAAACCGGATCAAAAATATTGAAGGACGACCGAGAAAATCGAAAAAAGTGACAAAGTACTGGATTTGACCTAATTCTTGACCTTTGACCTAGATAAAAATTTGACCCAATTTCCCACCAACTAGATACTGAACCTAAATGAACTGTATAATGGTCTTTACTGGATACCTTATAGTTATTGAAAAAACTCTTAAAGAAAAATAATAATAATAATAATAATAAGAAGAAGAATACTGGCAAAAACAATAGACTCCAGATTTTCAATCTGGAGTCTAATAAAGAAAACTGGCAAAAGCAATAGACTCCAGATTTTCATCTGGAGTCTAATAATAATAATAATAATAAAGAAAACAGGCAAAAACAATAGACTCCAGATTTTCAATCTGGAGTCTAATAATAGGATTTGCCCATACGCGTATAGAGGGAAATGGCTCTACGGACGCTCTGAGGGCCTATAATGGTCGATTAAAGGTCGGGGAATCTAGGGAGGTAGTTGGGGAGAATGCCTGGCTCGTGCTTCGCGGATCCGTCGAGGTCAAAAAATAGTCCTTCAAAAAACAGGCCTTCCAGACGTCCATATAGGGCTTTCGACGTAGATTCGAGCAGCGTACGTATCGTTCTACATTCCGCAATCGTTAGTTGGACGAAGGGAAACGTTGTTTTTGAAATGCTCTAGTCATCGTCCGGGCCTATTTTCTTTCAAATGTCTGTTGTTCGCAGAGATACGTATACATCGTGTATACCAGGTGTCGTCTAGATATACGGCAACGGTGGCCCGTACGCGAACTTCAAACGCGTATATCTCGATAACTAATGGTCGGATTGAAATTTGGTTCACTGTTTTTTTAATGCTCGGAAAACTGTCTTTCCGACCAGCTAGTTTTCCTCCGATTCTGACTTCTTAAGGAGGCTCGAGAGGCCAAAATAGCGGAAATGCAGATTTCGACCTAGATTTCGACCTTTGACCCAGATAAGGATTTGACCTAATTTCCGAGCAACTACGCCTAGCCCCCTAACAACGTGTATGAGTAGATTTGTCCAAATATCTCTCGTTGGTGAGAACGTGTGTGAGGAGGATTTTTGCTTTTTGCACATACGAAAGCAAAAATCATAATAGGATTTGCCCATACGCGTATAGAGGGAAATGGCTCTACGGACGCTCTGAGGGCCTATAATGGTCGATTAAAGGTCGGGGAATCTAGGGAGGTAGTTGGGGAGAATGCCTGGCTCGTGCTTCGCGGATCCGTCGAGGTCAAAAAATAGTCCTTCAAAAAACAGGCCTTCCAGACGTCCATATAGGGCTTTCGACGTAGATTCGAGCAGCGTACGTATCGTTCTACATTCCGCAATCGTTAGTTGGACGAAGGGAAACGTTGTTTTTGAAATGCTCTAGTCATCGTCCGGGCCTATTTTCTTTCAAATGTCTGTTGTTCGCAGAGATACGTATACATCGTGTATACCAGGTGTCGTCTAGATATACGGCAACGGTGGCCCGTACGCGAACTTCAAACGCGTATATCTCGATAACTAATGGTCGGATTGAAATTTGGTTCACTGTTTTTTTAATGCTCGGAAAACTGTCTTTCCGACCAGCTAGTTTTCCTCCGATTCTGACTTCTTAAGGAGGCTCGAGAGGCCAAAATAGCGGAAATGCAGATTTCGACCTAGATTTCGACCTTTGACCCAGATAAGGATTTGACCTAATTTCCGAGCAACTACGCCTAGCCCCCTAACAACGTGTATGAGTAGATTTGTCCAAATATCTCTCGTTGGTGAGAACGTGTGTGAGGAGGATTTTTGCTTTTTGCACATACGAAAGCAAAAATCATAATAGGATTTGCCCATACGCGTATAGAGGGAAATGGCTCTACGGACGCTCTGAGGGCCTATAATGGTCGATTAAAGGTCGGGGAATCTAGGGAGGTAGTTGGGGAGAATGCCTGGCTCGTGCTTCGCGGATCCGTCGAGGTCAAAAAATAGTCCTTCAAAAAACAGGCCTTCCAGACGTCCATATAGGGCTTTCGACGTAGATTCGAGCAGCGTACGTATCGTTCTACATTCCGCAATCGTTAGTTGGACGAAGGGAAACGTTGTTTTTGAAATGCTCTAGTCATCGTCCGGGCCTATTTTCTTTCAAATGTCTGTTGTTCGCAGAGATACGTATACATCGTGTATACCAGGTGTCGTCTAGATATACGGCAACGGTGGCCCGTACGCGAACTTCAAACGCGTATATCTCGATAACTAATGGTCGGATTGAAATTTGGTTCACTGTTTTTTTAATGCTCGGAAAACTGTCTTTCCGACCAGCTAGTTTTCCTCCGATTCTGACTTCTTAAGGAGGCTCGAGAGGCCAAAATAGCGGAAATGCAGATTTCGACCTAGATTTCGACCTTTGACCCAGATAAGGATTTGACCTAATTTCCGAGCAACTACGCCTAGCCCCCTAACAACGTGTATGAGTAGATTTGTCCAAATATCTCTCGTTGGTGAGAACGTGTGTGAGGAGGATTTTTGCTTTTTGCACATACGAAAGCAAAAATCATAATAGGATTTGCCCATACGCGTATAGAGGGAAATGGCTCTACGGACGCTCTGAGGGCCTATAATGGTCGATTAAAGGTCGGGGAATCTAGGGAGGTAGTTGGGGAGAATGCCTGGCTCGTGCTTCGCGGATCCGTCGAGGTCAAAAAATAGTCCTTCAAAAAACAGGCCTTCCAGACGTCCATATAGGGCTTTCGACGTAGATTCGAGCAGCGTACGTATCGTTCTACATTCCGCAATCGTTAGTTGGACGAAGGGAAACGTTGTTTTTGAAATGCTCTAGTCATCGTCCGGGCCTATTTTCTTTCAAATGTCTGTTGTTCGCAGAGATACGTATACATCGTGTATACCAGGTGTCGTCTAGATATACGGCAACGGTGGCCCGTACGCGAACTTCAAACGCGTATATCTCGATAACTAATGGTCGGATTGAAATTTGGTTCACTGTTTTTTTAATGCTCGGAAAACTGTCTTTCCGACCAGCTAGTTTTCCTCCGATTCTGACTTCTTAAGGAGGCTCGAGAGGCCAAAATAGCGGAAATGCAGATTTCGACCTAGATTTCGACCTTTGACCCAGATAAGGATTTGACCTAATTTCCGAGCAACTACGCCTAGCCCCCTAACAACGTGTATGAGTAGATTTGTCCAAATATCTCTCGTTGGTGAGAACGTGTGTGAGGAGGATTTTTGCTTTTTGCACATACGAAAGCAAAAATCATAATAGGATTTGCCCATACGCGTATAGAGGGAAATGGCTCTACGGACGCTCTGAGGGCCTATAATGGTCGATTAAAGGTCGGGGAATCTAGGGAGGTAGTTGGGGAGAATGCCTGGCTCGTGCTTCGCGGATCCGTCGAGGTCAAAAAATAGTCCTTCAAAAAACAGGCCTTCCAGACGTCCATATAGGGCTTTCGACGTAGATTCGAGCAGCGTACGTATCGTTCTACATTCCGCAATCGTTAGTTGGACGAAGGGAAACGTTGTTTTTGAAATGCTCTAGTCATCGTCCGGGCCTATTTTCTTTCAAATGTCTGTTGTTCGCAGAGATACGTATACATCGTGTATACCAGGTGTCGTCTAGATATACGGCAACGGTGGCCCGTACGCGAACTTCAAACGCGTATATCTCGATAACTAATGGTCGGATTGAAATTTGGTTCACTGTTTTTTTAATGCTCGGAAAACTGTCTTTCCGACCAGCTAGTTTTCCTCCGATTCTGACTTCTTAAGGAGGCTCGAGAGGCCAAAATAGCGGAAATGCAGATTTCGACCTAGATTTCGACCTTTGACCCAGATAAGGATTTGACCTAATTTCCGAGCAACTACGCCTAGCCCCCTAACAACGTGTATGAGTAGATTTGTCCAAATATCTCTCGTTGGTGAGAACGTGTGTGAGGAGGATTTTTGCTTTTTGCACATACGAAAGCAAAAATCATAATAGGATTTGCCCATACGCGTATAGAGGGAAATGGCTCTACGGACGCTCTGAGGGCCTATAATGGTCGATTAAAGGTCGGGGAATCTAGGGAGGTAGTTGGGGAGAATGCCTGGCTCGTGCTTCGCGGATCCGTCGAGGTCAAAAAATAGTCCTTCAAAAAACAGGCCTTCCAGACGTCCATATAGGGCTTTCGACGTAGATTCGAGCAGCGTACGTATCGTTCTACATTCCGCAATCGTTAGTTGGACGAAGGGAAACGTTGTTTTTGAAATGCTCTAGTCATCGTCCGGGCCTATTTTCTTTCAAATGTCTGTTGTTCGCAGAGATACGTATACATCGTGTATACCAGGTGTCGTCTAGATATACGGCAACGGTGGCCCGTACGCGAACTTCAAACGCGTATATCTCGATAACTAATGGTCGGATTGAAATTTGGTTCACTGTTTTTTTAATGCTCGGAAAACTGTCTTTCCGACCAGCTAGTTTTCCTCCGATTCTGACTTCTTAAGGAGGCTCGAGAGGCCAAAATAGCGGAAATGCAGATTTCGACCTAGATTTCGACCTTTGACCCAGATAAGGATTTGACCTAATTTCCGAGCAACTACGCCTAGCCCCCTAACAACGTGTATGAGTAGATTTGTCCAAATATCTCTCGTTGGTGAGAACGTGTGTGAGGAGGATTTTTGCTTTTTGCACATACGAAAGCAAAAATCATAATAGGATTTGCCCATACGCGTATAGAGGGAAATGGCTCTACGGACGCTCTGAGGGCCTATAATGGTCGATTAAAGGTCGGGGAATCTAGGGAGGTAGTTGGGGAGAATGCCTGGCTCGTGCTTCGCGGATCCGTCGAGGTCAAAAAATAGTCCTTCAAAAAACAGGCCTTCCAGACGTCCATATAGGGCTTTCGACGTAGATTCGAGCAGCGTACGTATCGTTCTACATTCCGCAATCGTTAGTTGGACGAAGGGAAACGTTGTTTTTGAAATGCTCTAGTCATCGTCCGGGCCTATTTTCTTTCAAATGTCTGTTGTTCGCAGAGATACGTATACATCGTGTATACCAGGTGTCGTCTAGATATACGGCAACGGTGGCCCGTACGCGAACTTCAAACGCGTATATCTCGATAACTAATGGTCGGATTGAAATTTGGTTCACTGTTTTTTTAATGCTCGGAAAACTGTCTTTCCGACCAGCTAGTTTTCCTCCGATTCTGACTTCTTAAGGAGGCTCGAGAGGCCAAAATAGCGGAAATGCAGATTTCGACCTAGATTTCGACCTTTGACCCAGATAAGGATTTGACCTAATTTCCGAGCAACTACGCCTAGCCCCCTAACAACGTGTATGAGTAGATTTGTCCAAATATCTCTCGTTGGTGAGAACGTGTGTGAGGAGGATTTTTGCTTTTTGCACATACGAAAGCAAAAATCATAATAGGATTTGCCCATACGCGTATAGAGGGAAATGGCTCTACGGACGCTCTGAGGGCCTATAATGGTCGATTAAAGGTCGGGGAATCTAGGGAGGTAGTTGGGGAGAATGCCTGGCTCGTGCTTCGCGGATCCGTCGAGGTCAAAAAATAGTCCTTCAAAAAACAGGCCTTCCAGACGTCCATATAGGGCTTTCGACGTAGATTCGAGCAGCGTACGTATCGTTCTACATTCCGCAATCGTTAGTTGGACGAAGGGAAACGTTGTTTTTGAAATGCTCTAGTCATCGTCCGGGCCTATTTTCTTTCAAATGTCTGTTGTTCGCAGAGATACGTATACATCGTGTATACCAGGTGTCGTCTAGATATACGGCAACGGTGGCCCGTACGCGAACTTCAAACGCGTATATCTCGATAACTAATGGTCGGATTGAAATTTGGTTCACTGTTTTTTTAATGCTCGGAAAACTGTCTTTCCGACCAGCTAGTTTTCCTCCGATTCTGACTTCTTAAGGAGGCTCGAGAGGCCAAAATAGCGGAAATGCAGATTTCGACCTAGATTTCGACCTTTGACCCAGATAAGGATTTGACCTAATTTCCGAGCAACTACGCCTAGCCCCCTAACAACGTGTATGAGTAGATTTGTCCAAATATCTCTCGTTGGTGAGAACGTGTGTGAGGAGGATTTTTGCTTTTTGCACATACGAAAGCAAAAATCATAATAGGATTTGCCCATACGCGTATAGAGGGAAATGGCTCTACGGACGCTCTGAGGGCCTATAATGGTCGATTAAAGGTCGGGGAATCTAGGGAGGTAGTTGGGGAGAATGCCTGGCTCGTGCTTCGCGGATCCGTCGAGGTCAAAAAATAGTCCTTCAAAAAACAGGCCTTCCAGACGTCCATATAGGGCTTTCGACGTAGATTCGAGCAGCGTACGTATCGTTCTACATTCCGCAATCGTTAGTTGGAC
Source organism: Owenia fusiformis (assembly GCA_903813345.2). NCBI lineage: Eukaryota > Metazoa > Annelida > Polychaeta > Sabellida > Oweniidae > Owenia > Owenia fusiformis. The sequence continues at coordinate 22,616,802 of CAIIXF020000001.1, read as the reverse complement.
GAAGGGAAACGTTGTTTTTGAAATGCTCTAGTCATCGTCCGGGCCTATTTTCTTTCAAATGTCTGTTGTTCGCAGAGATACGTATACATCGTGTATACCAGGTGTCGTCTAGATATACGGCAACGGTGGCCCGTACGCGAACTTCAAACGCGTATATCTCGATAACTAATGGTCGGATTGAAATTTGGTTCACTGTTTTTTTAATGCTCGGAAAACTGTCTTTCCGACCAGCTAGTTTTCCTCCGATTCTGACTTCTTAAGGAGGCTCGAGAGGCCAAAATAGCGGAAATGCAGATTTCGACCTAGATTTCGACCTTTGACCCAGATAAGGATTTGACCTAATTTCCGAGCAACTACGCCTAGCCCCCTAACAACGTGTATGAGTAGATTTGTCCAAATATCTCTCGTTGGTGAGAACGTGTGTGAGGAGGATTTTTGCTTTTTGCACATACGAAAGCAAAAATCATAATAGGATTTGCCCATACGCGTATAGAGGGAAATGGCTCTACGGACGCTCTGAGGGCCTATAATGGTCGATTAAAGGTCGGGGAATCTAGGGAGGTAGTTGGGGAGAATGCCTGGCTCGTGCTTCGCGGATCCGTCGAGGTCAAAAAATAGTCCTTCAAAAAACAGGCCTTCCAGACGTCCATATAGGGCTTTCGACGTAGATTCGAGCAGCGTACGTATCGTTCTACATTCCGCAATCGTTAGTTGGACGAAGGGAAACGTTGTTTTTGAAATGCTCTAGTCATCGTCCGGGCCTATTTTCTTTCAAATGTCTGTTGTTCGCAGAGATACGTATACATCGTGTATACCAGGTGTCGTCTAGATATACGGCAACGGTGGCCCGTACGCGAACTTCAAACGCGTATATCTCGATAACTAATGGTCGGATTGAAATTTGGTTCACTGTTTTTTTAATGCTCGGAAAACTGTCTTTCCGACCAGCTAGTTTTCCTCCGATTCTGACTTCTTAAGGAGGCTCGAGAGGCCAAAATAGCGGAAATGCAGATTTCGACCTAGATTTCGACCTTTGACCCAGATAAGGATTTGACCTAATTTCCGAGCAACTACGCCTAGCCCCCTAACAACGTGTATGAGTAGATTTGTCCAAATATCTCTCGTTGGTGAGAACGTGTGTGAGGAGGATTTTTGCTTTTTGCACATACGAAAGCAAAAATCATAATAGGATTTGCCCATACGCGTATAGAGGGAAATGGCTCTACGGACGCTCTGAGGGCCTATAATGGTCGATTAAAGGTCGGGGAATCTAGGGAGGTAGTTGGGGAGAATGCCTGGCTCGTGCTTCGCGGATCCGTCGAGGTCAAAAAATAGTCCTTCAAAAAACAGGCCTTCCAGACGTCCATATAGGGCTTTCGACGTAGATTCGAGCAGCGTACGTATCGTTCTACATTCCGCAATCGTTAGTTGGACGAAGGGAAACGTTGTTTTTGAAATGCTCTAGTCATCGTCCGGGCCTATTTTCTTTCAAATGTCTGTTGTTCGCAGAGATACGTATACATCGTGTATACCAGGTGTCGTCTAGATATACGGCAACGGTGGCCCGTACGCGAACTTCAAACGCGTATATCTCGATAACTAATGGTCGGATTGAAATTTGGTTCACTGTTTTTTTAATGCTCGGAAAACTGTCTTTCCGACCAGCTAGTTTTCCTCCGATTCTGACTTCTTAAGGAGGCTCGAGAGGCCAAAATAGCGGAAATGCAGATTTCGACCTAGATTTCGACCTTTGACCCAGATAAGGATTTGACCTAATTTCCGAGCAACTACGCCTAGCCCCCTAACAACGTGTATGAGTAGATTTGTCCAAATATCTCTCGTTGGTGAGAACGTGTGTGAGGAGGATTTTTGCTTTTTGCACATACGAAAGCAAAAATCATAATAGGATTTGCCCATACGCGTATAGAGGGAAATGGCTCTACGGACGCTCTGAGGGCCTATAATGGTCGATTAAAGGTCGGGGAATCTAGGGAGGTAGTTGGGGAGAATGCCTGGCTCGTGCTTCGCGGATCCGTCGAGGTCAAAAAATAGTCCTTCAAAAAACAGGCCTTCCAGACGTCCATATAGGGCTTTCGACGTAGATTCGAGCAGCGTACGTATCGTTCTACATTCCGCAATCGTTAGTTGGACGAAGGGAAACGTTGTTTTTGAAATGCTCTAGTCATCGTCCGGGCCTATTTTCTTTCAAATGTCTGTTGTTCGCAGAGATACGTATACATCGTGTATACCAGGTGTCGTCTAGATATACGGCAACGGTGGCCCGTACGCGAACTTCAAACGCGTATATCTCGATAACTAATGGTCGGATTGAAATTTGGTTCACTGTTTTTTTAATGCTCGGAAAACTGTCTTTCCGACCAGCTAGTTTTCCTCCGATTCTGACTTCTTAAGGAGGCTCGAGAGGCCAAAATAGCGGAAATGCAGATTTCGACCTAGATTTCGACCTTTGACCCAGATAAGGATTTGACCTAATTTCCGAGCAACTACGCCTAGCCCCCTAACAACGTGTATGAGTAGATTTGTCCAAATATCTCTCGTTGGTGAGAACGTGTGTGAGGAGGATTTTTGCTTTTTGCACATACGAAAGCAAAAATCATAATAGGATTTGCCCATACGCGTATAGAGGGAAATGGCTCTACGGACGCTCTGAGGGCCTATAATGGTCGATTAAAGGTCGGGGAATCTAGGGAGGTAGTTGGGGAGAATGCCTGGCTCGTGCTTCGCGGATCCGTCGAGGTCAAAAAATAGTCCTTCAAAAAACAGGCCTTCCAGACGTCCATATAGGGCTTTCGACGTAGATTCGAGCAGCGTACGTATCGTTCTACATTCCGCAATCGTTAGTTGGACGAAGGGAAACGTTGTTTTTGAAATGCTCTAGTCATCGTCCGGGCCTATTTTCTTTCAAATGTCTGTTGTTCGCAGAGATACGTATACATCGTGTATACCAGGTGTCGTCTAGATATACGGCAACGGTGGCCCGTACGCGAACTTCAAACGCGTATATCTCGATAACTAATGGTCGGATTGAAATTTGGTTCACTGTTTTTTTAATGCTCGGAAAACTGTCTTTCCGACCAGCTAGTTTTCCTCCGATTCTGACTTCTTAAGGAGGCTCGAGAGGCCAAAATAGCGGAAATGCAGATTTCGACCTAGATTTCGACCTTTGACCCAGATAAGGATTTGACCTAATTTCCGAGCAACTACGCCTAGCCCCCTAACAACGTGTATGAGTAGATTTGTCCAAATATCTCTCGTTGGTGAGAACGTGTGTGAGGAGGATTTTTGCTTTTTGCACATACGAAAGCAAAAATCATAATAGGATTTGCCCATACGCGTATAGAGGGAAATGGCTCTACGGACGCTCTGAGGGCCTATAATGGTCGATTAAAGGTCGGGGAATCTAGGGAGGTAGTTGGGGAGAATGCCTGGCTCGTGCTTCGCGGATCCGTCGAGGTCAAAAAATAGTCCTTCAAAAAACAGGCCTTCCAGACGTCCATATAGGGCTTTCGACGTAGATTCGAGCAGCGTACGTATCGTTCTACATTCCGCAATCGTTAGTTGGACGAAGGGAAACGTTGTTTTTGAAATGCTCTAGTCATCGTCCGGGCCTATTTTCTTTCAAATGTCTGTTGTTCGCAGAGATACGTATACATCGTGTATACCAGGTGTCGTCTAGATATACGGCAACGGTGGCCCGTACGCGAACTTCAAACGCGTATATCTCGATAACTAATGGTCGGATTGAAATTTGGTTCACTGTTTTTTTAATGCTCGGAAAACTGTCTTTCCGACCAGCTAGTTTTCCTCCGATTCTGACTTCTTAAGGAGGCTCGAGAGGCCAAAATAGCGGAAATGCAGATTTCGACCTAGATTTCGACCTTTGACCCAGATAAGGATTTGACCTAATTTCCGAGCAACTACGCCTAGCCCCCTAACAACGTGTATGAGTAGATTTGTCCAAATATCTCTCGTTGGTGAGAACGTGTGTGAGGAGGATTTTTGCTTTTTGCACATACGAAAGCAAAAATCACTAGATTGGTAAATTGAACAAAGTTCAATTTAAGACTCCAGATTGATTTACTTGAGTAGGTAGCTGAGTAAGTAACTGAGTAGCAAGCTGAGTAAGTAGATGATTAAGTAATTGAGTGAGTAGCTGAGTAGGTAGCTGAGTAAGTAGCTGAGTAGGTAGCCGAGAAGTAGGTAGCTAAGTAGGTAGCCGAGTAGGTATGTAGGTAGGTAGGTAGGTAAGTAGGAATTTTTGACCGAAAGTCGGATTGAAATTTGGTTTGCAGATTCAGATTCCTGGGAAAATTCTACCCTTATTTCATAACTCATACATTAAATTTGGAGATTTTTTTATTTTGACCCACTTTTAGGACGCCATATCTCAAAAATGGGTCAAAATACTTTCTGACGGCAAAAGGCTATCACTATTAGCACACTCTTTTCTACCTGTATACAAAATTTTGAAGCAAATCCTAAAAGTGTAGTGCCAGAATCGTAAAAATAAGGAAAAACTATGAATTTGACCTAGATTTTGACCTAGGCATTTTGGTGTCCAAATATTGAAACTAGGTAGCTTTTGAGGTCCCCTTCTTTTATAGGAATTCATTATCTTAAGCTGTACTCAGTCTATATCTCGTATTTTACACTTCAAAAAAAACTTTTTTCCTTGACTTTCTATCAGGATACCATCAGATCGATTTTTCTCGAAATTTCAAAACGCCATAACTTCCGAACGGGAGGTCGGATCGAAATTTGGTTTGCAGATTCGGATTCCTGAGAAAATTCTATCTTTATTTCATAGCTCATATATTAAATTTGGTTAACTTTTTAGTTTGACCTACTTTCCGGACGCAATATCTCAAAATCACTAAGAGTAATCAAAAAACGGATGGCACACTCTCGATTTGTTTTTTTCTAAGCTACATGATGAAAAAAAGATGAAGGAGTAACGACAAACAACAACGAAGATAATTGACAGAATGTTGATTTGACCTAAATTTGACCTAGTTCTTGACCTTTGACCTAGATAAAAATTTGACCTAATTTCCCATCATCCCAGATACATTCTCTAGTTGATCATGTAAGCAGCTTAAAGTAAGCTCTTCTAGTTGGTGAGAAATCTTGTAAGGAGGAAGATTCTGAAAGAAAAATAATAAGAAGAAAACTGGCAAAAGCAATAGACTCCAGATTTTCAATCTGGAGTCTAATAATAATAACTAGACTTTGGAAATTGAACAAAGTTCAATTTCAGACTCCAGATCTAGACTTTTTTTGGCCGAGTCATCCAGAATAAGCCGAGTCATCCAAAATAAGCTGAGTCATCCAGAAAAAGATGGATGGATGGATGGATGAAAAAGGAAGGAAGGATAGGCTAGAATAGGAATAGAATAGGAAGGATAGGAAGGAGAGGATATGAAGGAAAGGTAGATAAGAAGGATACGATAGGATCACAAAGGAAGGATGGATGCATTTTTCAATATTTTCTTCTCTACTCTTGACTTTCTATCAGGATACCATCAGATCGATTTTTCTCGAAATTTCAAAACGCCATAACTTTCGAATCGGAAGTCGGATCGAAATTTGGTTTGCAGACTCGGATTCCTGAGAAAATTCTTCCCTTAATTCATAACTCATATGTTAAATTTGGAGAACTTTTTATTTTGACCTACTTTTCGGACACCATATCTCAAAAGTGGGTAGAAATACTTTCTTACGGCAAAAGGCTAACACTATTAGCACACTTTTTCCTACCTGTATACAAAATTTTGAAGCAAATCATTTAAACATAGTGTCAGAATCGCAAAAATAAGGAAAAACTATGAATTTGACCTAGATTTTGACCTGGGGATTTTGGTGTCCAAATTTTGAAGTTAGGTAGCCTTCGAGGTCCCCTTCTTTCATAGGCTTTCATTATTTTAAGCTGTACTTAGTCTATATCTCGAATTTTACACTTCAAAAAAATCTTTTTTCCCATTGACATAACACGGGGCACCAAATTTAGCGATTTTTGAGCTTTCAAAATGTCATAACTTCCGAACAGGAAGTCGGATCGAAATTTGATTTGCAGATTCGGATTCCTGAGAAAATTCTATACTTAATTCATAACTCAAACGTTAAATTTTGAGAATTTTTTATTTTGACCTACTTTTCGGACACCATATCTCAAAAGTGGGGCAAAATACTTTCTGACGGCAAAAGGCTAACACTATATTCACACTCTTGGCTACATGTATACACAATTTTGAAGAATATAATTAATCTGTAGTGTCAGAATCGCAAAAATAAGGAAAAACTTTGAATTTGACCTAGATTTTGACCTAGGCATTTTGGTGTCCAAATTTTTATGAAAAGAAGGTTTTGAGGTCCCTTTCTTTTATGGGCTTCCATTATGTTTAGCTGTGATTAGTCTGTATCTCGTATTTTACACTTCAAAAAAATATTTTTTCCCATTGAATTAACATGGGGCACCAAATTTAGCGATTTTTGAATTTTCAAAACGCCATAACTTCTGAACCGGGAGTCAAATCGAAATTTGGTTTTCAGATTCGGAATCCTGAGAAAGTCTCCCATAAGACTGATATCCTGGACATTGGATTCGGAGAACTTTTTTTTGGACCTCGTTTTCGGACACTAATATCTCGAAATCGGTTTGAGATACCAAAAAACTAAATCGACCCTAGATTTTCTACTTTTTTATGAGGAACACAATGAAAAAAAAACGGATCAAAAATATTGAAGGACGACCGAGAAAATCAAAAAAAGTGACAAAGTACTGGATTTGACCTAGTTCTTGACCTTTGACCTAGATAAAATTTTGACCCAATTTCCCACCAACTAGATACTGAACCTAAATCAACTGTATTATGGTTCTTACTGGATACCTCATAGTTATTGAAAAAACTCCCAAAGAATAATAAGAATAAGAAGAATAAGAATACTGGCAAAAACAATAGACTCCAGATTGACATCTGGAGTCTAATAAGAAGAAGAAGAAGAAGAAGAATACTGGCAAAAACAATAGACTCCAGATTGACATCTGGAGTCTAATAACTAGATTTTGGAAATTGAACGAAGTTCAATTTCAGACTCCAGATCTAGACTTTTTTTAGCCGAGTCATCCAGAATAAGCCGAGTCATCCAGAATAAGCTGAGTCATCTAGAAAGAGATGGATAAATAAAAAGGGAAGGTAGGATAGGATAGAATAGGAAAGAACGATAGGATAGAATAAGAAAGAAGGATAGGATAGGATAGAATAGAATAGGAAGAAAGGATAGGATAGGATAGGAAGGATAGGAAGGAAAAGATATGAAGAAAGGATAGATAGGAAGGATAGGATAAGATGAGATAGGAAGGATGGATGAATTTTTCAATATTTTCTTCTCTACTCTTGACTTTCTATCAGGATACCATCAGATCGATTTTTCTCGAAATTTCAAAACGCTATCACTTCCGAACCGGAAGTCGGATCGAAATTTGGTTTGCAGATTCGGATTCCTGACAAAATTCCACCCTTAATTCATAACTCATATATTCAATTTGGAGAACTTTTTATTTTGACCTACTTTTCGGACACCATATCTCAAAAGTGGGTCAAAATACTTTCTGACGGCAAAAGGCTAACACTATTAGCATATTCTTGGCTACATGTATACACAATTTCGAAGAATATAATTAAAGTGTAGTGTCAGAATCGAAAAAATAAGGAAAACCTATGAATTTGACCTAGATTTTGACCTAGGCATTTCGGTGTCCAAATTGTGAAGCTAGATGGCTTTTGAGGTCCCCTTCTTTTAAAGGCTTTGATTATATGAAGCTGAACTCAGTCTATATTCCGTATTTTTCACTTCAAAAAAATATTTTTTCCCATTGACTTAACATGGGCACCAAATTTAGCGATTTTTGAGTTTTCAAAACGCCATAACTTCCGAACTGGAAGTCAGATCCAAATTTCGTTTTCAGATTCAGAATCCTGAGAAAATTTCCTATAAGACTAATATCCTGGACATTTGATTCGAAGAACTTTTTTTTTGACCTCGTTTTCGGACACTGATATCTCGAAATCGGTTTGAGATATCAAAAAACTAAATCGACCCTAGGTTTCCTACTTTTTTATAAGGAATACAATGAAAAAAACCCGGATCGAAAATACTGAAGGATGACCGAGAAAATCGAAAAAAGTGACAAAGTACTGGATTTGACCTAGTTCTTGACCTTTGACCTAGATAAAAATTTGACCCAATTTCCGAGAAACTAGATCTAGGACCTAAATGGACCATATATACGACTTTACTCAATATCTTCTAGTTAACGAGAAAACTGGGAAAGAAGAATAATAAAGAATAATAATAACTAGACTTTGGAAATTGAACGAAGTTCAATTTCAGACTCCAGATCTAGACTTTTTTAAGCCCAGTCATCCAGAATAAGCCGAGTCATCCAGAATAAGCTGAGTCATCAAAAATAAGCTGAGTCATCCAGAAAAAGATTGATGGGCGGATTGAATAGGAAGGAAGAATAGGATAGAATAGGAAGGAACGATAGGATAGAATAGAAAAGAAGGATAGGATAGAATAGGAAGAAAGGATAGGATATGGAGGATAGGGTAAAAAATATGAAAGAAGTATAGATTGGAAGGATAAGATAGGATAGGATCAGATAGGGTAGGAATGATGGATGGATTTTTCAATATTTTCTTTGCTATCCTTGACTTTCTATCAGGATATCATCAGATCGATTTTTCTCGAAATTTCAAAACGCTATCACTTCCGAACCGGAAGTCGGATCGCAATTTGGTTTGCAGATTCGGATTCCTGACAAAATTCTACCCCTAATTCATAACTCATACGTTAAATTTGGAAACTTTTTATTTTGACCTACTTTTTGGACACGCCATAACTTCCGAACCGGAAGTCGGATCGAAATTTAGTTTGCAGATTCGGATTCCTGACAAAATTCTACTCCTAATTCATAACTCATACATTTAATTTTGAGAATTTTTTATTTTGACCTACTTTTCGGACACCATATCTCAAAAGTGGGTCAAATTACTTTCTGACGGCAAAAGGCTAACACTATAAGCACACTCTTGGCTACATGTATACACAATTTTGAAGAATATAATTGAAGTGTAGTGTCAGAATCGCCAAAATAAGGAAAACCTTTGAATTTGACCTAGATTTTGACCTAGGCATTTTGGTGTCCAAATTTTGAAGCTAGATGGCTTTTGAGGTCCCCTTCTTTTGAGAGCTTTCATTAAATTAAGCTGAACTCAGTCTATATTTCGAATTTTACACTTCAAAAAAATCTTTTTTCCCATTGACTTAACATGGGCACGTTTTGGTGTGACCTACTTTCCGGACGCCATATTTCAAAATCGGTAAGAGTAATCATTAAACGGATGGCACACTTATGAAAGGGCTGTTTGTAAGCTACAGGATGAAAAAAAAGAAGAAGACGTTTCGAGAAATAACGACGAAGATAATAGACAGAAGACTGAAAATGTAAGATTTGACCTAGTTCTTGACCTTTGACCTAGATAAAAATTTGACCCAATTTCCCACCAACTAGATACTGAACCTAAATGAACTGTATAATGGTCTTTACTGGATACCTTATAGTTATTGAAAAAACTCTTAAAGAAAAATAATAAGAAGAAGAAGAAGAAGAAGAATACTGGCAAAAACAATAGACTCCAGATTGACATCTGGAGTCTAATAAGAATACTGACGAAAACAATAGACTCCAGATTTACATCTGGAGTCTAATAAGAAGAATACTGGCAAAAACAATAGACTCCAGATTGACATCTGGAGTCTAATAAGAAAACTGACGAAAACAATAGACTCCAGATTTCATCTGGAGTCTAATAACTAGACTTGGGAAATTGAACGAAGTTCAATTTCAGACTCCAGATTTAGACCATTTTTAGCCGAGTCATCCAGAATAAGCTGAGTCATCCAGAAAGAGATGGATGAATAGAATAGGAAGGTAGGATAGGATAGTATAGGAAGGAACGATAGGATAGAATAAGAAAGAAGGATAGGATAGAACAGAATAGGAAGAAAGGATATGATAGGAGAGGATAGGAAGGAAAAGATACGAGGGAAGGATAGATAGGAAGGATAGGATAGGATAAGATCAGATGGATTGATAAATTTTTCAATATTTTCGACTTCTCTACTCTAGACTTTCTATCAGGATACCATCAGATCGATTTTCCGAAATTAAGCTTTCAAAACGCCATAACTTACAAACCGGAAGTGGGATCGAAATTTGATTTGCAGACTCGGATTCCTGAGAAAATTCTACCCTTAATTCATAACTCATATGTTAAATTTGGAGGACTTTTTATTTTGACCTACTTTTCGGACACAATATCTCAAAAGTGGGTCGAAATATTTTCTGACGGCAAAGGCTAACACTATAAGCACACTCTTTCCTACCTGTATACAAAATTTTGAAGCAAATCATTTAAACATAGTGTCAGAATCGCAAAAATAAGGAAAAACTATGAATTTGACCTGGATATTGACCTAGAGATTTTGGTGTCCAAATTTTGAAGTTAGGTAGCCTTCGAGGTCCCCTTCTTTCAAAGGCTTTCATTATTATAAGCTGTACCTTGTCTATATCTCGTATTTTACACTTCAAAAAAATCCTTTTTCCCATTGACATAATATGGGGCACCAAATTTAGCGATTTTTGAGCTTTCAAAATGTCATAACTTCCGAACCGGAAGTCGGATCGAAATTTGATTTGCAGATTCGGATTCCTGAGAAAATTCTATACTTAATTCATAACTCAAACGTTAAATTTCGAGAATTTTTTATTTTGACCTACTTTTCGGACACCATATCTCAAAAGTGGGTCAAAATACTTGCTGACGGCAAAAGGCTAACACTATTAGCACACTCTTGGCTACATGTATACAAAATTTCGAAGAATATAATTAATCTGTAGTGTCAGAATCGCAAAAATAAGGAAAAACTTTGAATTTGACCTAGATTTTGACCTAGGCATTTTGGTGTCCAAATTTTTATGAAAAGAAGGTTTTGAGGTCCCTTTCTTTTATGGGCTTTCATTATGTTTAGCTGTGCTTAGTCTATATCTCGTACTTTACACTTCAAAAAAATATTTTTTCCCATTGAATTAACATGGGGCACCAAATTTAGCGATTTTTGAATTTTCAAAACGCCATAACTTCTGAACCGGGAGTCAAATCGAAATTTTGTTTTCAGATTCGGAATTCTGAGAAAAGTTTCTATAAGACTGATATCCTGGACATTGGATTCGAAGAACTTTTTTTTGGACCTCGTTTTCGGACACTGATATCTCGAAATCGGTTTGAGATACCAAAAAACTAAATCGATCCTAGATTTTCTACTTTTTTATGAGGAACACAATGAAAAAAACCCGGATCAAAAATATTGAAGGACGACCGAGAAAATCGAAAAAAGTGACAAAGTACTGGATTTGACCTAGTTCTTGACCTTTGACCTAGATAAAAATTTGACCCAATTTCCCACCAACTAGATACTGAACCTAAATGAACTGTATAATGGTCTTTACTGGATACCTTATAGTTATTGAAAAAACTCTTAAAGAAAAATAATAATAACTAGACTTTGGAAATTGAACGAAGTTCAATTTCAGACTCCAGATCTAGACTTTTTTAAGCCCAGTCATCTAAAATAAGCCGAGTCATCCAGAATAAGCTGAGTCATCCAGAATAAGATGGATGGATAAAATAGAAAGGTAGGATAGAATGAGAAGGAACGATAGGATAGAATAAGAAAGAAGGATAGGATAGAACAGAATAGGAAGAAAGGATATGATAGGAGAGGATAGGAAGGAAAGGATACGAAGGAAGGATAGATAGGAAGGATAGGATAGGATAGGATAGGACCAGATAGGAAGGATGGATGAATTTTTCAATATTTTCTTTTCTACTCTTGACTTTCTATCAGGATACCATCAGATCGATTTTCCGAAATTTCAAAACGCCATAACTTCCGAACCAGAAGTCGGATCTAAATTTGATTTAAAGATTCATATTCCTGACAAAATTCTACCCCTAATTCATAACTCATACGTTAAATTTGGCGAATTTTTATTTTGACCTACTTTTTGGACACGCCATAACTTCGGAACCGGAAGTCGGATCGAAATTTGGTTTGCAGATTCGGATTTCTGAGAAAATTCTATTCTTAATTTGTAACTCAAACGTTAAATTTGGAAACCTTTTATTTTGACCTACTTTTCGGACGCGCCATTACTTCCGAACCGGAAGTCAGATCGAAATTTGGTTTGCAGATTCGGATTCCTGACAAAATTCTACCCCTAATTCATAACTCATATGTTAAATTTGGAGAACTTTTTATTTTGACCTACTTTTCGGACACCATATCTCAAAAGTGGGTCAAAATACTTTCTGACGGCAAAAGGCTTACACTATTAGCACACTCTTGGCTACATGTATACACAATTTCAAAGAATATAATTGAAGTGTAGTGTCAGAATCGCAAAAATAAGGAAAACCTTTGAATTTGACCTAGATTTTGACCTAGGCATTTTGGTGTCCAAATTTTGAAGCTAGATGGCTTTTGAGGTCCCCTTCTTTTGAAGGCTTTCATTAAATTAAGCTGAACTCAGTCTATATTTCGAATTTTTCACTTCAAAAAAATCTTTTTTCCCATTGACTTAACATGGGCACCAAATTTAGCGATTTTTGAGCTTTTAAAACGCCATAACTTCCGAACCGGAAGTCGGATCGAAATTTGGTTTGCAAATTTGGATTCCTGACAAAATTCTACTCCTAATTCATAACTCATACATTGAATTTGGAGCACGTTTTGGTGTGACCTACTTTCCGGACGCCATATTTCAAAATCGGTAAGAGTAATCAAAAAACGGATGGCACACTTATGAAAGGGCTGTTTGTAAGCTACAGGATGAAAAAAAGATGAAGAAGTTTCGAGAAATAACGACGAAGATAATAGACAGAAGGTTGAAAATGTAAGATTTGACCTAGTTCTTGACCTTTGACCTAGATAAAAATTTGACCCAATTTCCCACCAACTAGATACTGAACCTAAATGAACTGTATAATGGTCTTTACTGGATACCTTATAGTTATTGAAAAAACTCTTAAAGAAAAATAATAATAATAACTAGACATGTAAATTGAACAAGTTCAATTTAAGACTCCAGATTTCAAACTTTTTTTAAGGTGAGTCATCCGAAAAACTGTAAGCTGAGTCATGCAGAATAAGCTGAGTCAGCTAGAATATAGACATTTAGACGATGTTATCTTCGACTCCATTGGCTTAACATGGGGATATCATCATATCGACTTTTCGAGACTTCAAACCGCTATAACTTTCTAATCAGAAGTTGGATCGAAATTTGGTTTAAAGATTCTGATTCCTGAGAAAATTCTACCCTTAATTCATAACTCATACGTTAAATTTGGAGAACTTTTTATTTTGACCTACTTTTCAGACACCATATCTCAAAAGTGGGTCAAAATACTTTCAGACGGCAGAAGGCTAACACTATAAGCCCACTCTTTGCTACCTGTATACAAAACTTCGAAGCAAATCATTAAAGTGTAATGTCAGAATCGCAAAAATAAGGAAAAACTACGAATTTGACCTAGATTTTGACCTAGGCATTTTGGTGTCCAAATTTTAAAGCTAGATAGCCTTCGAGGTCTCCTTCTTTTATAGGCTTTCAGAATGTTAAGCTGTACTCAGTTTATATCTGGTATTTTACACTTCAAAAAAATATTTTTTCTCATTGACATAACATAGGGCACCAAATTTAGCGATTTTTGAGCTTTCAAAACGCCATAACTTCCGAACCGAAAGTCGGATTGAAATTTGGTTTACACATTCGGATTCCTGGGAAAATTCTACCCTTAATTCATGGCTCACATGTTAAATTTGGAGAACTTTTTATTTTGACCTACTTTTCGGACACCATATCTCAAAAGTGGGTCAAAATACTTTCTGACGGCAAAAGGCTAACACTATTAGCACACTCTTTGCTACCTGTATACAAAATTTTGAAGTAAATTATTAAAGTGTAGTGTCAGAATCGCAAAAATAAGGAAAAACTATGAATTTGACCTAGATTTTGACCTAGGCATTTTGGTGTCCAAATTTTGATGCTAGGTAGCTTTTGAGGTCCCCTTCTTGTTTAGGCATTCATTATGCTAAGCTATACGCAGTCTATATCTCGTATTTTACACTTCAAAAAAATATTTTTTCCCATTGACTTAACATTGGACACAAATTTCGTGATTTTTGAGCTTTCAAAACGCCATAACTTTCGAACCGGAAGTCGGATTGAAATTTGGTTTGCAGATTCGGATTCCTGAGAAAATTCTACCCTTAATTCATAACTCATAAGTTAAATTATGAGAAATTTTTATTTTGACCTACTTTACGGACACCATATCTCAAAAGTGGGTCAAAATACTTTCTGACGGCAAAAGGCTCTCACTATTAGCACACTCTTTGCTACCTGTATACAAAATTTTGAAGCAAATCCTAAAAGTGTAGTGCCAGATTCGCAAAAATAAGGAAAAACTATGAATTTGACCTAGATTTTGACCTAGGCATTTTGGTGTCCAAATTTTGAAGCTAGGTAGCTTTTGAGGTCCATTTCTTTTATGGGCATTCATTATGTTAAGCTGTGCTCAGTCTATATCTTGTATTTTACACTTCGAAAAAGTCTTTTTTCCCATTGGCTTTACATGGGCACCAAATTTAGCAATTTCAAAACGCTATAGCTTCCGAACCGGAAGTCAGATCGAAATTTGGTTTGCAGATTTAGATTCCTGAGGAAATTTTACACTTATTTCATAACTCATACGTTGAATTTGGAGAACTTTTTCGTTCGACCTACTTTCCGGACGCAATATCTCAAAATCGGTAAAAGTAATCAAAAAATTGATTACTCACCGTCGAATTGTCTTTTTCTTGGCTACACGTTGAAAAAAAAATTTTGAAAAAATATTGAAAAATGACAGAGATAATTGACAAAATGATAATTTGACCTAGATTTTGACCTTTGACCTAGATAAAAATTTGACCTAATTTCCCAGAAACTAGGTCTCATTACCTATTTAACCATGTAAGCAGATTTCAGAAAGTCCCTCTAGTTGCTGAGAAAACGCGCAAAGAAAGAATAATAATAACTAGACTTTGGAAATTGAACAAGTTCAATTTCAGACTCCAGATCTAGACTTTTTTTTAGCCGAGTCATCCAGAATAAGACGAGTCATCCAAAATAAGCTGAGTCATCCAGAAAAAGATGGATGGATGAAAAAGGAAGGAAGGATAGGCTAGAATAGGAAGGAACGATAGGATAGAATAGGAAAGAAGGATAGAATAGAATAGGAAGAAGGGATAGAATAGGAAGGAGAGGATACAAAAAGGTAGATAGGAAGGATATGATAGGATCACAAAAGAAGGATGGATGCATTTTCCAATATTTTCTTCTCTACTCTTGACTTTCTATCAGGATACCATCAGATCGATTTTTCTCGAAATTTCAAAACACCATAACTTTCAAACCGGAAGTTGGATCGAAATTTGATTTGCAGACTCGGAATCCTGAGGAAATTCTACCCTTAATTCATAACTCATATGTTAAATTTGGAGAACTTTTTATTTTCACCTACTTTTCGGACACCATATCTCAAAAGTGGGTCAAAATACTCTCTGACGGCAAAAGGCTAACACTATAAGCACACTCTTGGCTACATGTATACACAATTTCGAAGAATATAATTAAAGTGTAGTGTCAGAATCGCAAAACTAAGGAAAAACTTTGAATTTGACCTAGATTTTGACCTAGGCATTTTGGTGTCCAAATTTTGAAGCTAGATGGCTTTTGAGGTCCCATTCTTTTAAAAGCTTTCATTATATTTAGCTGAACTCAGTCTTTATTTCGTATTTTTCACTTCAAAAAAAACATTTTTTCCTATTGACTTAACATGGGCACCAAATTTAGCGATTTTTGAGCTTTCAAAACGCCATAACTTCCGAACCGGAAGTCTGATCCAAATTTGATTTGCAGATTTGGATTCCTGAGATCATTCTACACTTATTTCATAACTCACATGTTGAATTTGGAGAACTTTTTGTTCTGACCTACTTTCCGGACGCCATATCTCAAAATCAGTAACAGTAATCAAAAATCTGATGGCACACTAGTGAAAGGGCTGTTTCTAAGCTACATAATGAAAAAAATAGGAAGACGTTTCGATAAATAACGACGAAGATAATAGACAGAAGGTTGAAAATGTAAGATTTGACCTAGTTCTTGACCTTTGACCTAGATAAAAAATTGACCCAATTTCCCACCAACTAGATTCTCAACCTAAATGAACTGTATAATGGTCTTTACTGGATACCTTATAGTTATAGAAAAAACGTCTAAAGAATAATAAAGAAGAATAATAAGAAGAATACTGGCAAAAACAATAGACTCCAGATTTTCAATCTGGAGTCTAATAAGAAAACTGGCAAAAGCAATAGACTCCAGATTTTCAATCTGGAGTCTAATAAGAAGAAGAAGAAGAAGAAGAATACTGGCAAAAACAATAGACTCCAGATTGACATCTGGAGTCTAATAACTAGATTTTGGAAATTGAACGAGTTCAATTTCAGACTCCAGATCTAGACTTTTTTTAGCCGAGTCATCCAGAATAAGCCAAGTCATCCAAAATAAGCTAAGTCATCCAGCAAAAGATGGATGGATGAAAAAGGAAGGAAGGATAGGATAGAATAGGAAGGAACGATAGGATAGAATAGGAAAGAAGGATAGAATAGAATAGGAAGAAGGGATAGAATAGGAAGGATAGGAAGGAGAGGATACGAAGCAAGGGTAAATAGGAAGGATAGGATAGGATCAGAAAGGAAGGATGGATGCATTTTTCAATATTTTCTTCTCTACTCTTGACTTTCTATCAGGATACCATCAGATCGATTTTTCTTGAAATTTCAAAACGCCATAACTTCCGAACCGGAAGTCGAATCGAAATTTGATTTGCAGATTCGGATTCCTGACAAAATTCTACCTCTAATTCATAACTCATACATTAAATTTGGCGAATTTTTATTTTGACCTACTTTTCGGACACGCCATAACTTCTGAACCAGAAGTCGTATCAAAATTTGGTTGGCAGATTCGGATTTCTGAGAAAATTCTATTCTTAATTCATAACTCAAACGTTAAATTTGGAGAACTTTTTTTTTGACCTATTTTTCGGACACCGTATCTCAAAAGTGGGTCAAAATACTTCCTGACGGCAAAAGGCTAACGCTATTAGCACACTCTTGGCTACATGTATACACAATTTCGAGGAATATAATTAAAGTGTAGTGTCAGAATCGCAAAAATAAGGATAAACTATGAATTTGACCAATTTTTGACCTAGGCATTTTGGTGTCCAAATTTTGAAATAAGGAAGCCTTCGAGGTTCCCTTCTTTCATAGACTTTCATTATTTTAAGCTGTACTTAGTCTGTATCTCGTATTTTACACTTCAAAAAAATATTTTTTCCCATTGAATTAACATGGGGTACCAAATTTAGCGATTTTTGAATTTTCAAAACGCCATAACTTCTGAACCGGAAGTCAGATCGAAATTTGGTTTTCAGATTCGGAATCCTGAGAAAATCTCCTATAATACTGATATCCTGGACATTGGATTCGGAGAATTTTTTTTTGGACCTCGTTTTCGGACACTGATATCTCGAAATTGGTTTGAGATACCAAAAAACTAAATCGACGCTAGATTTTCTACTTTTTTATGAGGAACACAATGAAAAAAACCCGGATCAAAAATATTGAAGGACGACCGAGAAAATCGAAAAAAGTGACAAAGTACTGGATTTGACCTAGTTCTTGACCTTTGACCTAGATAAAAATTTGACCCAATTTCCCACCAACTAGATACTGAACCTAAATGAACTGTATAATGGTCTTTACTGGATACCTTATAGTTATTGAAAAAACTCTTAAAGAAAAATAATAACTAGACATGTAAATTGAACAAGTTCAATTTAAGACTCCAGATTTAATTCTTTTTTTAAGCTGAGTCATCCAGAATACTTGTAAGCTGAGTCATCCAGAATAAGCTGATCGAGTCAGCTAGAATTTAGACATTTAGACAACTCTCCATTTTTTATCTTCGACTCCATTGGCTTAACATGGGGATATCATCATATCGACTTTTCGAGACTTCAAACCGCTATAACTATCTAACCAGAAGTTAGATTGTATTTTGGTTTAAAGATTCGGACTCCTGAGAAAATTCTACCCTTAATTCATAACTCATACATTAAATTTGGAGATTTTTTTATTTTGACCTACTTTTTGGACACCATATCTCAAAAGTGGGTCAAAATACTTTCTGACGGCAAAAGGCTATCACTATAAGCACACTCTTTGCTACCTGTATACAAAATTTCGAAGCAAATCATTAAAGTGTAATGTCAGAATCGCAAAAATAAGGAAAATTATGAATTTGCCCTAGATTTTGACCTTGGCATTTTGGTGTCCAAATTTTAAAGCTAGATAGCCTTCGAAGTCCCCTTCTTTTAAAGGCTTTCAGAATGTTAAGCTGTACTCAGTCTATATTTGGTCTTTTAGACTTCAAAAAAATCTTTTTCCCTATTGACATAACATGGGGCACCAAATTTAGCAATTTTTGAGCTTTCAAAACGCTATAACTTTCAAACAGAAAGTCGGATCGAAATTTGGTTTGCAGATTCAGATTCCTCAGAAAATTCTATCCTTATTTCATAACTCATATGCTAAATTCGGAGAACTTTTATTTTGACCTACTTTTCGGACACCATATCTCAAAAGTGGGTCAAAATACTCTCTGACGGCAAAAGGCTAACACTATAAGCCCACTCTTTGCTACCTGTATACAAAATTTTGAAGCAAATCCTAAAGGTGTAGTGCCAGAATCGCAAAAATAAGGAAAAACTATGTATTTGACCTAGATTTTGACCTAGGGATTTTGGTGTCCAAATTTTAAAGCTAGATAGCCTTCGAGGTCCCCTTCTTTTATAGACTTTCAGAATCTTAAGCTGTACTCAGTCTTTATCTGGTATTTTACACTTCAAAAAAATCTTTTTTCTCATTGACATAACATGGGGCACCAAAATTAGCGATTTTTGAGCTTTCAAAACGCCATAACTTCCCAACGAAAAGTCGGATTGAAATTTGGTTTGCAGATTCGGATTCCTGAGAAAATTCTACCCTTAATTCATAACTCATAAGTTAAATTATGAGAAATTTTTATTTTGACCTACTTTACGGACACCATATCTCAAAAGTGGGTCAAAATACTTTTTGACGGCAAAAGGCTAACACTATTAGCACACTCTTTGCTACCTGTATACAAAATTTTGAAGCAAATCCTAAAAGTGTAGTGCCAGAATCGCAAAAATAAGGAAAAACTATGAATTTGACCTAGATTTTGACCTAGGCATTTTGGTGTCCAAATTTTGAAGCTATGTAGCTTTTGAGGTCCCCTTGTTTTATAAGCATTCATTATGTTAAGCTGTACTCAGTCTACATCTTGTATTTTACACTTCGAAAAAGTCTTTTTTCCCATTGACTTAACATAGGCACCAAATTTAGCGATTTTTGAGATTTCAAAAGGCTATAACTTCCGAACCGGATGTCGGATCAGATTTTTGTTTGCAGATTCGGATTCCTGAGATAATTCTACACTTATTTGATAACTCACACGTTGACTTTGGAGAACTTTTTATGTTCTGACCTACTTTTCGGACGCCATATCTCAAAATCGGTAGGAGTAATCAAAAAACGATTTGCCTTACGGAATTAGCTTTTTTTCTAAGGAACATGATGAAAAAAACCCGGAGCCAAAATACCGAAGGACGACTGAGAAAACTTGTAAAATAGTGAAAACACACGATTTGACCTAGTTCTTGACCTTTGACCTAGATAAACATTTGACCTAATTTCCCAGAAACTAGGTCTCATTACCCAGCTGATTATGTTAGCAGATTTTAGTAAGTCCTTCTAGTAGCTGAGAAAACTGGCAAAGAAAGAAAAATAATAATAATAATAATAACTAGATTTTGGAAATTGAACGAAGTTCAATTTCAGACTCCAGATCTAGACTTTTTTTAGCCGAGTCATCCAGAATAAGCCGAGTCATCCAGAATAAGCTGAGTCATCTAGAAAGAGATGGATAAATAAAATAGGAAGGTAGGATAGGATAGAATAGGAAAGAACGATAGGATAGAATAAGAAAGAAGGATAGGATAGAATAGAATAGGAAGAAAGGATAGGATAAGAAGGATAGGAAGGAAAAGATACGAAGAAATGATAGAAAGGAAGGATAGGATAAGATCAGATAGGAAGGATGGATGAATTTTTCAACATATTCTTCTCTACTCTTGACTTTCTATCAGGATACCATCAGATCGATTTTCCGAAATTTCAAAACACCATAACTTCCGAACCGGAAGTCGGATCGAAATTCGATTGAAAGATTCGGATTCCTGACAAAATTCTACCCCTAATTCATAACTCATACGTTAAATTTGGAGATTTTTTATTTTGACCTACTTTTCGGACACGCCATAACTTCCGAACCGGAAGTCGGATCGAAATTTGGTTTGCAGATTCGGATTCCTGACAGAATTGTACCCTTAATTCATAACTCATATATTAAATTTGGAGAACTTTTTATTTTGACCTACTTTTCGGACACCATATCTCAAAAGTGGGTCAAAATACTTTCTGGCGGCAAAAGGCTAACACTATAAGCATATTCTTGGCTACATGTATACACAATTTCGAAGAATATAATTAGAGTGTAGTGTCAGAATCGAAAAAATAAGGAAAACCTATGAATTTGACCTAGATTTTGACCTAGGCATTTCGGTGTCCAAATTTTAAAGCTAGATGGCTTTTGAGGTCCCCTTCTTTTAAAGGCTTTGATTATATGAAGCTGAACTCAGTCTTTATTCCGTATTTTTCACTTCAAAAAAATATTTTTTCCCATTGACTTAACATGGGCACCAAATTTAGCGATTTTTGAGTTTTCAAAACGCCATAACTTCCGAACCGGTAGTCGGATCGAAATTCCGTTTTCTGATTCGGAACCCTGGGAAAATTTCCTATAAGATTGATATCCTGGACATTTGATTCGGAGAACTTTTTTTGGACCTCGTTTTCGGACACTGATACCTCGAAATCGGTTTGAGATATCAAAAAACTAAATCGACCCTAGGTTTCCTACTTTTTTATAAGGAACACAATGAAAAAAACCCGGATCGAAAATATTGAAGGACGACCGAGAAAATCGAAAAAAGTGACAAAGTACTGGATTTGACCTAGTTCTTGACCTTTGACCTAGATAAAAATTTGACCCAATTTCCGAGGAACTAGATTCTGAACCTAAATTGACCAACCGATTGACTTTACTGAAGACCCTATGGTTATTGAGAAAACGTGCCTGGAATAATAATAATAATAATAATAATAATAATAAGAAAACTGACGAAAACAATAGACTCCAGATTTTCAATCTGGAGTCTAATAATAACTAGACTTTGGAAATTGAACAAAGTTCAATTTCAGACTCCAGATCTAGACTTTTTTTGGCCGAGTCATCCAGAATAAGCCGAGTCATCCAAAATAAGCTGAGTCATCCAGAAAAAGATGGATGGATGGATGGATGAAAAAGGAAGGAAGGATAGGCTAGAATAGGAGGGAACGATAGGATAGAATAGGAAAGAATGATAGAATAGAATATGAAGAAGGAATAGAATAGGAAGGATAGGAAGGAGGGGATATGAAGGAAAGGTAGATAAGAAGGATACGATAGGATCACAAAGGAAGGATGGATGCATTTTTCAATATTTTCTTCTCTATTCTTGACTTTCTATCAGGATACCATCAGATCGATTTTTCTCGAAATTTCAAAACGCCATAACTTTCGAATCGGATGTCGGATCGAAATTTGGTTTGCAGACTCGGATTCCTGAGAAAATTCTACCCTTAATTCATAACTCATATGCTAAATTTGGAGAACTTTTTATTTTGACCTACTTTTCGGACACCATATCTCAAAAGTGGGTAGGAATACTTTATGACGGCAAAAGGCTAACACTATTAGCACACTTTTTCCTACCTGTATACAAAATTTTGAAGCAAATCATTTAAACATAGTGTCAGAATCGCAAAAATAAGGAAAAACTATGAATTTGACCTAGATTTTGACCTGGGGATTTTGGTGTCCAAATTTTGAAGTTAGGTAGCCTTCGAGGTCCCTTTCTTTCATAGGCTTTCATTATTTTAAGCTGTACTTAGTCTATATCTCGAATTTTACACTTCAAAAAATCTTTTTTCCCATTGACATAACATGGGGCACCAAATTTAGCGATTTTTGAGCTTTCAAAATGTCATAACTTCCGAACAGGAAGTCGGATCGAATTTTGATTTGCAGATTCGGATTTCTGAGAAAATTCTATACTTAATTCATAACTCAAACGTTAAATTTGGAGAATTTTTTTATTTTGACCTACTTTTCGGACACCATATCTCAAAAGTGGGGCATAATACTTTCTGACGGCAAAAGGCTAACACTATTAGCACACTCTTGGCTACATGTATACAAAATTTTGAAGAATATAATTAATCTGTAGTGTCAGAATCGCAAAAATAAGGAAAAACTTTGAATTTGACCTAGATTTTGACCTAGGCATTTTGGTGTCCAAATTTTTATGAAAAGAAGGTTTTGAGGTCCCTTTCTTTTATGGGCTTCCATTATGTTTAGCTGTGCTTAGTCTGTATCTCGTATTTTACACTTCAAAAAAATATTTTTTCCCATTGAATTAACATGGGGTACCAAATTTAGCGATTTTTGAATTTTCAAAACGCCATAACTTCTGAACCGGAAGTCAAATCGAAATTTGGTTTTCAGATTCGGAATCCTGAGAAAATCTCCTATAAGACTGATATCCTGGACATTGGATTCGGAGAACTTTTTTTGGACCTCGTTTTCGGACACTGATATCTCGAAATTGGTTTGAGATATTAAAAAACTAAATCGACCCTAGATTTTCTACTTTTTTATGAGGAACACAATGAAAAAAACCCGGATCAAAAATATTGAAGGACGACCGAGAAAATCGAAAAAAGTGACAAAGTACTGGATTTGACCTAGTTCTTGACCTTTGACCTAGATAAAAATTTGACCCAATTTCCCACCAACTAGATACTGAACCTAAATGAACTGTATAATGGTCTTTACTGGATACCTTATAGTTATTGAAAAAACTCTTAAAGAAAAATAATAAGAAGAAGAAGAAGAATACTGGCAAAAACAATAGACTCCAGATTTTCAATCTGGAGTCTAATAATAAGAAAACTGGCAAAAGCAATAGACTCCAGATGAAATCTGGAGTCTAATAAGAAGAAGAAGAAGAAGAAGAAGAATACTGGCAAAAACAATAGACTCCAGATTGACATCTGGAGTCTAATAATAAGAAGAATACTGGCAAAAACAATAGACTCCAGATTGACATCTGGAGTCTAATAAGAATAAGAAGAAGAATAAGAATACTGGCAAAAACAATAGACTCCAGATTGACATCTGGAGTCTAATAATAAAGAAAACTGACGAAAGCAATAGACTCCAGATTTTCATCTGGAGTCTAATAATAACTAGACTTTGGAAATTGAACGAAGTTCAATTTCAGACTCCAGATCTAGACTTTTTTTTAGCCGAGTCATCCAGAATAAGCCGAGTCATCCAAAATAAGCTGAGTCATCCAGAAAAAGATGGATGGATAAAATAGGAAGGTAGGATAGGATAGAATAGGAAGGAACGATAGGATAGAATAAGAAAGAAGGATAGGATAGAACAGAATAGGAAGAAAGGATATGATAGGAGAGGATAGGAAGGATAGGAAGGAAATGATACGAAGGAAGGATAGATAGGAAGGATAGGATAGGATAGGGTAAGATCAGATAGGAAGGATGGATGAATTTTTCAATATTTTGTTCTCTACTCTTGACTTTCTATCAGGATACCATCAGATCGATTTTCCGAAATTTCAAAACGCCATAACTTCCGAACCAGGAGTCAAATCGAAATTTGATTTAAAGATTCGGATTCCTGACAAAATTCTACCCCTAATTCATAACTCATACGTTAAATTTGGCAAATTTTTATTTTGACCTACTTTTCGGACACGCCATAACTTCTGAACCGGAAGTCGGATCGAAATTTGGTTTGTAGATTCGGATTCCTGAGAAAATTCTATACTTACTTCATAACTCAAACGTTAAATTTGGAGAATTTTTTATTTTAACCTACTTTTGGACACCATATCTCAAAAGTGGGGCAAAATACTTCCTGACGGCAAAAGGCTAACACTATTAGCACACTCTTGTCTACATGTATACAAAATTTCGAAGAATATAATTAATCTGTAGTGTCAGAATCGCAAAAATAAGGAAAAACCTTGAATTTGACCTAGATTTTGACCTAGGCATTTTGGGGTCCAAATTTTGAAGCTAGATGGCTTTTGAGGTCCCATTTTTTTAAAAGCTATCATTATATTAAGCTGAACTCAGTCTATATTTCGTATTTTTCACTTCAAAAAAATATTTTTTCCCATTGACTTAACATGGGCACCAAATTTAGCGATTTTTGAGCTTTCAAAACGCCATAACTTCTGAACCGGAAGTCCAATCCAAATTTGGTTTTCAGATTCGGAATCCTGAGAAAATTTCCTATAAGACTAATATCCTGGACATTTGATTCGGAGAATTTTTTTTTGGACCTCGTCTTCGGACACTGATATCTCGAAATCGGTTCGAGATATCAAAAATCTAAATCGTGTTTCTTCATACTACTTTTTTATGAGGAACACAATGAAAAAAAAAACCGGATCGAAAATATTGAAGGACGACTGAGAAAATCGAAAAAAGTGACAAAGTACTGGATTTGACCTAGTTCTTGACCTTTGACCTAGATAAAAATTTGACCCAATTTCCCACCAACTAGATACTGAACCTAAATATACTGTATTATGATCTTTACTGGATACCTTATAGTTATTGAAAAAACTCTTAAAGAAAAATAATAACTAGACTTAGGAAATTGAACGAAGTTCAATTTCAGACTCCAGATCTAGACTTTTTTAAGCCCAGTCATCCAGAATAAGCCGAGTCATCCAGAATAAGCTGAGTCATCCAAAATAAGCTGAGTCATCCAGAAAAAGATTGATGGGCGGATTGAATAGGAAGGAAGAATAGGATAGAATAGGAAGGAACGATAGGATAGAATAGAAAAGAAGGATAGGATAGAATAGGAAGAAAGGATAGGATATGGAGGATAGGAAGTAAAAAATATGAAAGAAGGATAGATAGGAAGGATAGGATAGGATCAGATAGGGTAGGAATGATGGATGGAAGGTAGGATGGATTTTTCAATATTTTCTTTGCTATTCTTGACTTTCTATCAGGATATCATCAGATCGATTTTTCTCGAAATTTCAAAACGCCATAATTTCCGAACCGGAAGTCAGATCGAAATTTGGTTTGCAGATTCGGATTCCTGACAAAATTCTACCCCTAATTCATAACTCATACGTTAAATTTGGAAACTTTTTATTTTGACCTACTTTTTGGACACGCCATAACTTCCGAACCGGAAATCGGATCGAAATTTGGTTTGCAGATTCGGATTCCCGACAAAATTCTTCTCCTAATTCATAACTCATACGTTTAATTTGGAGAATTTTTTATTTTGACCTACTTTTCGGACACCATATCTCAAAAGTGGGTCAAAATACTTTCTGACGGCAAAAGGCTAACACTATAAGCACACTCTTGGCTACATGTATATACAATTTCGAAGAATATAATTGAAGTGTAGTGTCAGAATCGCAAAAATAAGGAAAACCTCTGAATTTGACCTAGATTTTGACCTAGGCATTTTGGGGTCCAAATTTTGAAGCTAGATGGCTTTTTAGGTCCCCTTCTTTTGAAGGCTTTCACTAAATTAAGCTGAACTCAGTCTATATTTCGAATTTTTCACTTCAAAAAAATCTTTTTTCCCATTGACTTAACATGGGCACCAAATTTTGAGCTTTTAAAACGCCATAACTTCCGAACCAAAAATCTGATCGAAATTTGGTTTGCAGATTCGGATTCCTGACAAAATTCTACTCCTAATTCATAACTCACACATTGAATTTGGAGCACGTTTTGGTGTGACCTACTTTCCGGACGCCATATTTCAAAATCGGTAAGAGTAATCAAAAAACGGATGGCACACTTATGAAAGGGCTGTTTGTAAGCTACAGGATGAAAAAAAGAAGAAGACGTTTCGAGAAATAACGACGAAGATAATAGACAGAAGACTGAAAATGTAAGATTTGACCTAGTTCTTGACCTTTGACCTAGATAAAAATTTGACCCAATTTCCCACCAACTAGATACTGAACCTAAATGAACTGTATAATGGTCTTTACTGGATACCTTATAGTTATTGAAAAAACTCTTAAAGAAAAATAATAAGAAGAAGAAGAAGAAGAAGAATACTGGCAAAAACAATAGACTCCAGATTGACATCTAGAGTCTAATAATAAGAAGAATACTGGCAAAAACAATAGACTCCAGATTGACATCTGGAGTCTAATAATAAAGAAAACTGGCAAAAGCAATAGACTCCAGATTTTCATCTGGAGTCTAATAAAATAACCGAATCTCCCAGACCTACTTTTGATAATTCCAACATTTGAGGGATAGAATTATGTTTCTCTAAATCCCTAAACTAGAACTTGTATGTGGGGTATAAGAAAATAATGTTTATGAAAGTATTACAAAATTGGTTTGTTGTGGCAAAATTTTAAAATTCAATTGTAGTTGACAAAAAGCTGATGTTTGCTCCATTAAATAATTGATTTATTTCTGAAAAATCAAGATTATTCTATCAATTTTGACAGTCATTTCACAAACACTTTTGATCCTGTATATCATTTTAGTCAAATAATAGGGAAACTATTCATATGAAAACAAGATTTATATAAAAACAAAAAAGTCCCAAATATAATACTAGAATCCAATACCAAAACATCCCTAGTATGATACTTTAAAGGAGGGCTTGGTGTCATGTCATGAAAAAATTGTTTGAGGCATTATTCTATAAAAATTATCTAAAAATGTGTTGGTTTCTTAATTCTCAAATATTTGATTTCCCATCATTTTATTTGCAAAAGTTTTATATCTATATCATTAAAAACACAACAATATAAATTATACACATAATTTGTGAGTTAGACCAGACACATATATTTATTATACGTCTCAGGTTAGACTATTTCAATCATTCATTTTTATGCATATTAGATTTTATAGATTTATAAATACAATTGTGATGGTATAGGGTTACAAAATGTACTTTTATTTCTATTATAAGCCAGTGCATTTTACACATGGCCTTTAACAAGCGAAAAATTCTTCAAATAGAAAGCAGAATATGTTCAGGTAATTAGAGCATCCCAGGATGACTTGACAGTAACAATCGGGGGAGTAATGGAAGTAAGACAGAGATAGTATAATAGAATGAAGTTCAAGCCAGTCAAACCATAATAGTACTAAATAGTAGGAAGGGAAGTTAGATGACAAATTCCACAGCATTGAAATTATGATTGAATAGTTAATACAAATTATTACCACCTTGCCGGGCCAGTTCTAGGGGTTTTAGTGCTAGTTTAGAAGGCGTTTATTTTACTTTATTATATACCTCAAATGTATTCTAGATGCTCATTGGCTTATTCATGGTCACATGACATGGAATAGATGAACTAATTCCCTGGAAAGTCCTAAATCCCTGCTTTCAGGGAAGATGAATTGTGCTAATCACCAGTTAGGTCATGTGACCAGTCAATAGTACGTTTTATCTTCCCCCAAATCTGAGATTATAGGAGTTGAAAGGTAAAATGCCTTTAAATGCCAATAAGAACCTGTGACCATTTGATATTGAAATGAAAAGACTTCTCATTTTATTTTTGTTTACAGAGTACTTATCAGGTATATAATAAAACAAATAGTGACTGCCACATTTTCGGGAAATAGTGTAAAAATTTTCCTCTCGGGAATATCCTGTCCACTGACTTGTTCCCTCGGCCTGCAGCCTCGGGAACATGTCAGTGGACAGGATATTCCCTTGAGGAAAATATTTTGCACTATTTCCCTCAATGGCAGTCACTATTTGTACAATATCGACCTGAGAAATGTGTGACGTCATAGTGGTGGTCCATATGGACCGGTCTAGAATATATTCTGGACCGGCAATTTTCCCCGGGAAATTAGATATCGTTCAATGCGTAAGATTTTCTTGCTGTTTCAGTCCTGGTCGTTAACGGTGAGAACGGTGGTAATAATACTAATAACGTCATTTCTGCGAGCAATATAGTGAAATATTGGACCTTGGGCCTTCGGCCCTCGGTCCAATATTTCACTATATTGCCCTTAGAAATGACATTATTGTACTATTGTAACATTATTTTGATATTAGCAAATACACCCTTGTTGAAAATAAAGTGGAACTTTAGTGCCAGTGTAATAAATAGTATTATATCATTGCTAGAAATAATGTGCTTTGATTGGCTGATTTGGTACCATGAGATCAAAACTACCAAAGCGTATTTCACAGCTCCCTCAATTATTGGATTATAAAAAACGTATAATAAAAGTGTACCATACAATGATAATTGTACATAATTATGTTAACTGATGGGTTTATGACATATTTATTGATTAAAATATATGTTTACGGGTTAAAACAAATATTCTATATTTTTTTGAAATGCAGAGTGATCGTAAAGAATGTCTAACAATGATATAATAAAACAAATATTTCATTCTATGTTCCCTCGCCCTACGGGCTGCGGGCAATACATACCGCAAAAATCATTGAAAGATGAACAGGTATTGCCCTCCATAGAATGAAATATTTGCTTATTATCTTTGTATTGGAAACAGAATATTTATTCCAATGGTATTATATATTATTAAATCTATTAGGATCCATAGTCTGTAATAATCTAGATACCTAAAGAGGGAGAGGGGACATTTTATTGGATCAATCTGCTTTCTGACGTTCAGGCTTTACAGCGAAACTTGTGTTATTGAACAATTCACAGTTCACTTTCATTTAGAATTTTTACTATCTTCTTTTACAACATCACTGGGGGGTATCGTGATGCAACAACACCGTGTTGTTGCATCAAGATGGCCAGACTTCCGGTGATAGATTTTCGTACGATGTTTTGTTTTCCCAATTTACACCAATTTCTGGGACGAGTTGCTCAATAATCATACACATGCAGTTAGCGCATGATCTATATTTTAAAAAACTGTCATTGGTATACATGTAGCATCATCAAGAAGCGATAAATTCGTGGTTTTAATTCCTCACTATTGATGCAACAACACCACTCTGTTTCTAATCGATGATGCAACAACACCAATGTGCTGATGCAAAAACGCCAATATAATGTATCATTGAACGACAAGAGAAACTGTTTTATGTTCTGTTTACAGGTGTAGGTCTGGACATGAATAAAACGAGTCAGTGGTCCATGGACGAAACGTATTTTGTTTGGTTTCTTTGTCTATATCAAAGTTAAAAGGATATACAAGGCAAACTAAATAAAGTACAGAATCCCCGGGAGGCAATCTCATTGATATTGTATCTGAAAAATAAAGATTATACATTTTCTAAATTAAATGCCCTTGATTTACCGTATGGAAATTGCTTACAAATAACTAATATAATTTTGGAAAGACAACAGATATCAGTCATTTTGTGTTGTTAGTACCTCAATTGAAATACTCAATTCTGATTGGTTGATGAGCGGTCAACAAAATGTATTGTTAGTACCTCAACTGAAATACTCGATTCTGATTGGGTGATTAGCGGTCAAAATTATGTACTGTTGGCCGCTACTAGGTACTGTTGACCGCTACTTCTGAAAAAAAGTTTCATGACGTCACAAAAAACATGGAAGACGGACGTTTTGTTAACGTTGATGAAAATGACTTTACTAGGCGACAAGTATAGGAAAAATACAAATAGAAACTTAAAATTAACATTAATTCACTAACGAGTACGCTATGATTTGCCAAATACAGAGTTAAGCTACTTGCACTGTCTCCAGATTTTCTAAAAAATATTGCTAACGTGGTTCGGAGAAAAGGTTGTGAAATGAAGCCATGACGATTGATGATTGTCGTCTATATGTGTATTATTACTTTACTCGGACCAACAAAACAATTGTAGACCTCTCCATTCGATCAACCGTTAAAATTATATACTTCGATTGTAAACCTTGAAACTACTGTTGACCTCGACCTTCGGTCTCTGTCAACAGTAGTTTTTCAGTTTCAGTCTCGGTATGCAATTTTGACGGTTGACCTCTTAGGAGGTCAACAATTGTAAACTGTTGACCACTGCTAGGTACTGTTGACCCCTATTTTTGAAAAATTGTTTTTTTAATGTTGAAATTTTTTAATTTTGAAAAAATAAGTTGTGTAAAAAATTACAAGTATTCGATGGTTTGGGGATTTTTTGCTAAAATATGATACCTTTACTTATCAAATATGTTCACGTGTTATTCGATTATATATTCGTCCAATTATTATATTATTTGGACTAACAGAACAATTGTTAACCTCTCTTTTCGGTCAACTGGCAAAAGTGTCCTCGACATCTGGTCTTGATCAACAGTACTTTCAAGGTTTACAGTATCGGTATACAATTTTGCAAGTTGACCTTAAGAGAGGTCTACAATTGTATATTATATCCTTCAAATTATTATATTCTTCGGACTAACAAACAATTGTTAACCTCTCTATTTCGGTCAACTGGCCAAAGTGTATACCTCAACCGTAAACCCTGAGAGTACTGTTGACCTCGACCTCCGAACTTTCAAGGATTACAGTATCGGTATACAATTTTGCCAGTTGACCTCAAGAGAGCTCTACAATTGTATATTGTATATCCTTTGTTATCCCACCCAAAGTATGATGTCAAGTTGAAGAGTTGTATACGCTGCTCAGGAGTTGTACATCGTTCTCGAGAGTTGTATAGGATGAGTGTTGGTTTAATGATATTGCAGTTATACAATGCTATTATATAAAGGTTATTTACTGAGAGGGTTTCAATATTGGTCTTATTCCGAGAGACAATATGATATTTCCCGAGGGCCCGGGATATCTGGGATAACTGTACCCCTATCAATTTACCTTTTTGGGCCCTTAATCTTATCACTTTTGTTTACCTTTTTACTCTGTCGGAGAGAAGGAATCCAAAGAGAGCAATAATTCTACACGTGCGTCGTGCAAGATTTCCATTAAACGTGTAACTAAACGGCCTCTCTAATAAAGTCAATTAGACGTTTTTACACGTTGGCTCCCCAAATTAGAGGAAATAAAGAATCATATCATATTATATCATAGATGAAGCAATCATCCCATCAACATAAGCTCACGAATGTCACAGTTAAACTGTTTTAGTTATAATTTGATAAACAGTGGTAACGTACATCTACTAGTTTATCACTGTTCCACAGATGGATGACAGATAATTTCCAATAGCTCATCATGTTTACCGAGAACGAAAGATGTTTGTCCACCATTTTGAATGATACTAACTGGAGTCAGGGTCATCAAGCTGTGGAACAGAGGTTTATGAAAATAGATTGGGTTACTAAAGCTTGCCATGTTAGAACTATGTTATAGAACAACGTCCAGTACATTATAATATTTAAAAGTATAATTTTTTGAAAATACATATAAAGGATCTTTGCCCGCAGGACATGTATTTTGAATGTCTTGAGAAGAACGCAAATATGGGTAATGGGTAACGGTGTTGCAATAGTAGCATTTAAAAATCTGTTCCTCTCGAGATTTATGGTCTTCTGAAATTATACTATTAATTGGTGTTGCTGCATCATTGCTCAAATCTAGAGGAGTGTTGTTGCATCTTCGGTTTGGTGTTGTTGCATCAATAGTGAGGAACTAAAACCGTGAACTTATTGCTTCTTGGTGATGGTACATGTATACTAATGACAGTTTCTTTAAATATAGATCGTGCGCTAACTGCACGTGTATGGTTATTGAGCAACTCGTCCTAGAAATGGGTTTAATTGGGGAAACAAAATATCGTACGAAAATCTATCACCGGAAGTCTGGCCATCTTGATGCAACAACACGGTGTTGTTGCATCACGATAGTCCCCAGTGAACATGTACTTTTAAATAAACTATATTCAAATGAAAAATACATGAATTATGACTAGGCCTACTATGCTATGACTATGATGTGTTCTTCCAGTGTTACAATTGCGCGTTGCATGATGAAAATGTCAACATACCTGACTTCGATGGATTTGGTCCAGGGTTCATCTCAATTCCGCCGATGACCAACAGCATCATGAGGATGACTAACACAGTGCCAGTATGTTCTGACCTTTCCGAGCCTGTAGTACATATTAAAATATGTCTGGGCTTGCCTCCTTCAAACTTTCCGATTGTGGCTCTCCATTGATTCAAACTGTTCCCCATTTTTGTATTTTTGATATTGTTCCTATTAGGCTATTTTATAGTGCATATTAGATAGGTTCGATTATTTTGCTGTTGTCCAATTGTAATTTACACTAAATTGTTTTCTTAAGATACTTTGTTCATTGATTGCCGGAATACGTTTGACTTCATAAACCCGCACCGAAGCTTTTAACGCATTCTGAGGCCCAGACACACGATACTCGAACCATATTTTGGGACCATATTTGGGCATGTGCGACTATTGACCAACCAATCAAATGATCAATAAAGATAAACTGACTTCAAAACGCACACACGACATATAAATCTTTTAAAGTATCAATAAAAAAAAGTACGTTTCTACTTCAAGATATTGAGACGTCAAGAAGCATAGTATTATATATAATGTATTGTAATTTGACATTGACACTTGACCCAAGATATTTTGTGACTCGATTGATTTTATGTGTCGATGGCCTCGATAGTTCTCAGAATTGTTCTTGTATTCTCTATTAATTTAGAAAATCCTTCGTTTTAAATCATTCTACATTCAACGAAAATCAAATATGAATCTTGCTAACACATATCAGGCCCGTAGCCAGGATTTTTCTACTTAACTTGTATTTTTGCAAGAACCATTTCCTATTGTTTAATGTGGGAACAACTACTATTATCACATACTATGTAGAAATCTAGTGATTTGATTGGTTGCTTTCTATGACGTATTTCCCGTATCACATGAATTTCATATGATACGAGCACACATACCACACGTTGTCTATGGTAATGAAATGACGTCATACAACTTCATTGTATTCTTTCCTAATTCAAAATGACGTCACATATAGGCTATGTTACTATTTCTTAGAAATGATGAATTCGTCATTTGAGGAACTAGAAGTTAGAACGACAAAGAAAGCTACCAATCAAATCACTAGATTTCTACATAGTATGTGATAAAATCGTCATCACACGTTTCAGCGTATGTGATACGGGAAATATTCCACTCAGTAAAAAAGTATCACCACTCAAGCTGCGCTTTCGTGGTTATACAATTTTTACTTTCGTGGAATATTTCCCGTATCACATGCTGAAACGTGTAATAACTGATAGTCTAAAATCACTTGCCATACTGCACGTGGTCCTTTAAACATAAAAAAGTTTCAACATGTGATCCAATAGGTGAAGTCGCCAGCCTTTTGTAGTGGAGTGTATCCATATATTTCCGATTACATTTCTAGTTATGCTGCTTGCATAGTCTAGTTAGAAACAACTACATGAAGACGAAGCTCTCTTTTAAGAAGCGAAGTTGAACGAATGGAAATGGTAATTTCTAGTAAAATATTTTGTCAAATAAACGCTCATAGCCTGAGAAGCTACTGGTGGATTATTAACTAAAAACTCTAATAGTTCCCAGAAGCAAATGGACAATTTAGAAGGCCGATGTGAGTTTATTCATTTTGCACATCGACGATATCCGGAAGATGGATGACAAATACTTCAAACTACAGGTTGAGCCCAAAAAAGGTAACCCAAACATATCTAATCACTTAATTATCCGGTATGGGTTTTAAGTCATATTTGGTACAATTATTGAACCTTGTTTTATGTTCTCTCATTCTACTAATATGTCTATTTCCAACAGTCACGATTTTATCGCCATTTTACAAAAAATGCTCCAAATGCCAAAATATATCAAAACCACCCAATTCGAACTCCCAGAATTTAATCTTTGGGGCTATTTCGTTGAAAATGTGTATATTAACAACTGCAGAAGTACCAGAGAGTTGAAACAAGAGATATGGACGGAAATGGGAGTCATTACAAGATATCTGAGAGCGTATAGTCAGAAAACGTCCGGTGCGATCAAGTTTACCTCCAAATACAAGACCGACATTTTGAGCATGTTTTGTAAAATTGCCACAAAATGGTGACCGTTTTGAATAGACAAATGAAACCTGTTTCAATGAAGAACATTGAACAAGATGCAAATGTGTCAAGTATGATTTCAAACACATACTGGATAACAGACTTATTAAGATTTGTTAAAGTTGTCTTAAGTTGTCTCCACCGATTGTGACAGTTGACAACCCCACCAGACACATACGTCGCTATTTAAAGGCAGAATCAGATCTATGGGGATGACAAAATTACAAGCAACATGTACAATTGACCTACAAATCTTTTCTTTACAGTTTCAAATACAATATCTCCCAAAAGGTTCATGATATGTAATAAATTATTATGTTATAATGGATTCAAAGTGCTAATAGGTGAAAAATGTTTAAATTCTCCCAAATAATAAGAATGGTAACCATTCTTTTAGAAAAATAATACATTGTTGTAAAAATCGCTTGTTTTCCTGAAATAAAGCATGCACTTTGGGGATTTATAGAAAATAGACATGAGAAGGAATGACATAAGCCAGAAATATTCTAAAATTGAACAATTTTTTGTTAGGGCTCCTCGCTTGATCTGATTCTTTCTTTAAATCACCTTTTTGGACTGGCAATTTGGCGTCTGTAACACATGTTGCATTTTTACCTTCAAAAAGGTTCTGAAACATTGTCTTGTTTATGCATTGTTGTGTGAGTATGATCCACATCTATTGTGACATTTTATTCATTACAGTAATTATACTTTAAACTGCACTTTCATCGAATAGAAAATCGCAACCCAACCATCACGGTGCGATATCCAAACTGCGTGCGTAATATGCACGCTGTTTGAAACAGTGACAAACTGCGCGCCTATTTAAAAATGGCAGACGAGGAAGACACGAAGCCAAAAAGGATGAAAAGTACTGGAAATACAAGGTTAGTTTTTTTATCCGACAGTTCCATTATGTGGAGACTAACTTATTTTACAAGTAGCACTCGATTTTTTCCGGATATAAATCTACTTATCTCAATATAAGGTTCCCAAGGAGCTTTTGTGTTCAAAATATATGTATTGCGTCATATAATGTCTGTTTGTCGTAGTTTAACGTTTATCCAGCCCTTGTGTTTAGGTATGAGGTTCCATATCCATCCGCCAAAAGGTATATAGTCCATTTAAAAACCTGTAGTATTGTTCTAAATAACACCATAGTTGGCTTCTAGGGTACCTAGTATGCCACTATTTGGTATCAAATTAAAGAGGAGGGGTTCAACTTTCATTTGAGTTACGGAAATAGCGATGTAGGTCGAAAATAGTTCCGACGTGAGCATGTTTACTACGCGTTTGCCCGTCATCTCAGAATTGAGGAAATGGTAGCAAACGCGAGTTACAATAAATGGACGCTGATATCTCAAAAAGTAATATAATTTGATGTAGATCAATCGAACCCCTATATGAACAGGTACATTTTGATATATAACACTATGGGGGTAAGCGTTTTAAAGTTGATCACGAACGCCATATGTGCAAAGTATTGATATGAATTTTCGAATTTGGTGTTGGATTACGGTACTCATACCTTCACATATTGTGAACAATTACAAGCCATTAACGTGATTTGTAATGTTTGTATGAGTATGCACGTCGATTGTGATTTCTGGCTAAAATGGGCGTGCAGTTTGTGTTTTATTAACTTTTTCTCGATCATACAGGTTCATCTGATTTAATACGAAATATTTTGTATTGTATGTGAAAACTGGGTTGAGATTTACCTATGAAACAAAACCAAAGTATTTTCTATTTCTGTGAAAAGTGTGACATCAACTTATGTCTCGGTTATCGGAAAACCGATGACAATTTTTTATTAATCTGCTTATATTTTAAAACCTACGTTCATCTAAACATAACTTTCGCGATTACATGGTAGAATCATGTAATCTCCACCGAATGGATGTATGAAACTATAAAACAATGCAGAATAAATGTCTTAAAATGACATTTGAAAACATAGCCTCTAACTTGTATAATGCAATATTGATATGCGCGCAGTTTGTCAGTGTTTCAAACTGCGTGCATAGTATGCACGCAGTTTGGATACCGCGCCGTGACATGTTGCTGATGTTCGGAGAGTCCGAGTAGTATGTTGCGAATCAAAATTGATCAAAATGTCAAAATTGTCCATCGGCAAAACAACCAACGAGTATTTTGAAAGTTTTGTACGATTTTGGCTCATTTTTCTTGAAAGTAAAATGTTTTGACATATTTTTGAAAACTTCAAGAAGACGTTCACTTTTGCAAAAATACATCAATATTTTTTTATATTAGACATTCAGAATTACCTGTACTTTTATTGATGTATTTTTGCAAAAAATGAACGTCTTCTTGAAGTTTCTGGTTAGCTTTTAAGTAACAAAAAGGTCAATACCACAGTGTTATAGCAGGACGGTAACGTCAAGGCGATTTGCCAAACTTTGCGGTAACGATAACAAAAAATGGCGGATGGGAAAGGCAGCATGTCCTCTTTCTCGCCTGTAGGCAATATTCACAGATAAGGTTGCTAAATCTGATAGCCTCTTTCCAAGTTATTGTTATAATGGGTAAGACATGAATAATAAGTGTAGTTATTTTTTCAAAGTGCATTCATGTTCTTTAATCAAAACTCCTCAATACTGTATTGACAGATTTAAGTTAACTGATTTCAACATTTCTTTAAAAGATTTTAGCACATGTTTGTGCTGCATGTGTTATTTTACCTGACATGGCCTCCCCGTGGTAAAAAAAACTTTAAAACTGTTTATTAATTCATTCGGAAGCTCTGATCTATGTGCCTACAAGGCCCCAGAATGTGATGGACATACAGTCAAAGATTGAGCAGACCCTTAAGGCAAAGATTATGGAGTGGCGCCCCAGGAATATAACACGTTGGAACAGATTCTGTATGCAGGCCTTCAGAACTCTTCTACCAAGGTAGGTAGACATTTTCCATTCACAAATGCTCAACTGACATATTATGTAATTAAAATTTGCATGGAAAGGGCCTATACTGTATAACAGCAATTTGTAATTAGAGGTTTTGTCATTATTGTGTCATATATGCCTTGAGATATAATGATATTATGATAAATGATTTATAACATACTTATGATGATGTAAACTTGTCAGAAAATATTATTGACTAACAAATGCTTTTAAAACAGAAATTGATGGTCTATTCTCTGTGTCATTATGACCTAATGCAATTGCTATTGTATATTCCAGGCTGGAGGCTACAAGAGGCAAAGGAATGCAGGATGAGACAATACAAGAGCTTGCCTCCATACTCAGCAACTATAAACTATCAGGCTTCCCTATTAACCTCCCTTTTACAGACCTTGAACCCATTATAGAGACTGTCTACTCTACAGGTGTATGGTTTAATGAATCGTCAGATGTGGAGTTTGCGTTGGCTGTGCATGTACATGCGTATCCCAACTCAGTGCTCTCTGTATGGGTCTATGTGGCATCCCTTATAAGGAAAAGATGACGTGGATACACTGATGATTTAAAACATCACTTAATGATCTCATAGTCATAAGGGACTTATCAAATATTGGTGGTTTTTCAGGGAGCTAATGTTAGTGAAGGTGGTTAAAAGCTATTGTATTATAGAACATTTTGACATTGATATACTCGTATATCTTATATGTTTCAATGACTATTGAGTTATTTGGACTACCATGAGAATATTCCTATAATATAAGCTAGTGCCTTATAATATGAAGACCGTCCCTTGTCTTCATCTTTGCTAGATGAGCTGATTACAATTTGTACAATAGGAGCAATATGCTACAATAACTGGAACAATATGCTACAATATGACAACAATTGTAGCATTATGATTCAATAAGTCTGCACATACGTAATGTCTCACATTTCGCCAGAAAAGGGAAAATGTTTTAGTTGAACATATTGTAAAGAATATCTTCCGTCCTGAACATATTCAAAAGTAATATACATCACATATGCCCAGATTGTATATTTTTATTTATTTTTTACACAAGATCTACCTAGAGTACTCATTATTTTTAAGCTTACAATTGTTGTATATTCAGATTTGATGTTGTACTTATTTTAGTATTTTTTGACATTATGACAATAAGAGCATGTACAGCTGTATAAAGTATTTATTTATTTTATTGAATTAATTGTAAATATTACAGTGTATATACAATATATTGTATATAGAGGTTCTTGCATGAGCAAGTACACATGCAAGATCGTCAATTCTTGGTGAGCGTTGATAATAAAGCAATTTAAAGAGATAAAGAAATCCTATATAAGTGAATCAAGACAAGACTATCTTAACATAGGTATAAATACAAGAAAGTGAAACTCATATGTCTCTCTGTGATATAACAAATGTTCACTTTTTTATGTCAAAACTAAATATTGTAATTATTGTGTACATTGTATTATATTATACAATATTATGTTATACAGGTTCTGTATAAATTGAAATATGAAAAATGTTAAGAAATTGAAAACATATTTTTTACATGTTGTTTGTAACCTTGAATTCTGGAAAGCTTTGCATAAGTTTTGCTCATTTGAGCAATATTATAGCTAACCATTCTGTATCACTTTGTGAAAATAATTTTTGATCAATTTCAAGAACACAGTTGGCCTTTATATGCATTCTCTGATAAGTTTTTTGTACTAAAAGAATATCTGGGCACTGCCCATCAAACATAGCATTAGACATATGAGAGGTGCATAAAGTAGCTTTTTGACCATCAACATATGCGATTGTATTTGGCCAGATTACAATGAAAAATAACCTTCATTTCCATAATGTTTATCAAACTGTTTACCATGTGTAAACAATTTAACCACAGTTCTCAATGATTTGGGATTTTCTTGTCAGCCTCAGTTTAATTATAAATCACCCAGAAAACATTGAGTCCTGTGCTTGGAAATTCTATCATGAGCCATCCAGTTTATTTAAATCAAACTGCCAAAATATGCAAGTTTACAAAATATCTGAAAAATGTTTACACTTTTTCACATTATGAAAAATTAAGCAAAATTGTTGTCCTACTGGAATATCCTGTCCACTGATGTGTTTCAAAGGCTGCAGGCTTGGGAAACATGTCAGTGGACAGGATATGTTTACTAAAAAGAAACAATACAAGAGCATTCAGTTTCAACATTTCAGATTACACAACAATGTTTGTTTTTACTGATAGTTTTTAAACTCCTATTAACCATTTAAGTAAGACATGCAAGAAAATCAGTTCTATCGACTGATGACTTGTTGCGAGTGTTTATTAGTCTTTTCATCTTTCTTGCAATGAACTTTCAAGGCAGTAAGTTCATCTAATTCATATCATGTACCATAAAAAGTCAATAAGCATACAGTATTGGAGGATTTAATAATTGTTCAAATCCATAACCAGGACAGGCCCGTAGCCAGGGGGGGTTCTAACACTGGACAAAAATTCTTTCAAAATCATAGTTTTTCACCATTCTGAGCCAAAGTTGTCAAAAATGACCCCCCCCCCCCTTGGCTACAGACCTGCAGGAACTAAAAATTGGCAAGTCATATATAAATAGGTGAGACAGTAGATAAAAGAAAATTCATAAGACATTGTTTTCACATTTTTAATTGAAACAAAAATGTCTGAATGAATATTTTTTAGAACTTTGGTTTGCCTCATGTCAGATACTCATGTCAAATACTCATGTCAGATATTCATGTCAGATACTCATGTCAGAGACTCATTCATTTTTTCTAGCAGGAAAGGGAAAATACAACCGAACACTTCCATTCTTAAAAATGTTATTGATCTCATATACATGTACTGTATAAATAATATGCACTAAATAATAATCTGTTTTCCACAGTGGTTAAAGGTGACGCAGTACAGACATGCAAACAATATGGCCAATCAGTAAAAGCCATCTTTTATATTCACCAAAAAAACATTTAGATTATCAGTTAGTTTGGTAAAGATAAAGTAGTTGCAAAAGATTAGATAAAACTTGGAATAAATATATTTCTGGACTGCTTACATTGTTTGAACCTGAGGTCCGGGAGTAGTAATAAATTGTTTAGGTAACTAGGTATGCACTAGCCTACTAACACATGAATAAAGATGAAAAAGATGGATGAATGATTGACATAACATGATAAGAAATACTAATCTAAATCCTTTCTAATTACCTTTTCAAACCAATGGGCTACATGGGCACACTTTGTGTTGGGATACAATGGAAATTTCAATTCCGAAAGTACACTGAGCGCTTTTTACAGGGAATACGATTCTTTTTTAATACATTTATTACTTCATTCCCGGACCTCAGGTTTGTCACTCTTTACCACTGCTTAAAAATTCTGTTCTAGGCTTTTAGCCAACTTATATATCTATACCTATGATTCTGGAAAGAAGGATAGTCCTGTATGATCCAGATCTTTTTACATAATAACTAATATGGGCTATACATTATGTTATATATACAATATCCATTTTAAGGCACTAGGGTCACTTGATTCTCTCTCTAGGTCAAGCTTAATATCATCATATGAATTAATTGAACATGGTTTCATCGTATCACCTAAACAGATGCTGCAGTTGCATTTTGGAAATCTTTTAGTCTTTTATTGAATCAGGGATAAGAGCTTTCACCGTAACAACCTAATGTGCAACAGCTGTTTATAATTTTAAATTTTCAAAATGTACAATTTAAATTTAAAATTATAAACAGCTATTCCATGAGAAATATGTAAACTAAAATGTCTTGAAAATAAACAGATACTAGATCACAACTAAGATACAAGGTTAGAGGAATATGTAAAGTGATTTTCAAAAACTTCCTCAATTAATGGCCATTAATATGAAATCCATGTTTTAAATTCTGATATAGAGTGGGCATTCTTCTTAGATTTGGTTTGCACTTTTAATTTTAACATTCTTCTTTTACAGACTTTGCAAAATTTGACTGGTCTCTTACTAAAATTTGACTAGTTTATGCCTTGGTCACATTTTCAAATGAGCCTATGTCTAATACATAAAAACAAGAAAACATGAGATGTATTTGCATATGTTAAACCAAGTCATGTACATCATCTTATTAAAAAAGTGACCACGTGAAAGTAAAATGTGCAGAATTTTGTGATGGTCAAGTTCAGTCATATTTCATGTCATCTTTCAAAGAGTCATTCCAGACACTCTCACTAGACTAAGTACAGTCATATTTGTATGTCCTCTATCTTTCTCAATAACTAAGTGCAGTCATATTGTATACTGGTTATCTATCTTTCTCAATGATTAAGTGCAGTCATATTGTATACTGGTTATCTATCTTTCTCAGTGTCTGTCCAGACTTCCCCCTTAGTCCACCTACATAAATGAGTATTTTTCCAGCTATTATGTCCAACCTAGACTATAGTACCCCGGACAGGTTGAATGATGCAGTCATGTTTTTTACTCTATATGTTCAATGGAACAACCATTCTTATTGAAATTTTCAAGATTTATTCTAGAGACCATTTCCAACATGGAAAATTTTTTTTAACAAAATTCATAATTTTATGATTTTGACAGACTTTTTTCAAAAACACTTCACTGTCAATAAAATACAGGTTTTTGCTTGAACAATTGAACTTTTAACGTTATTTCAATTTTTGGCCGCCTAAAGTCTTTCCAGATATATTTGTTGCCATATTAATAATTGACTGATTATTGTTATTCATTTTTGTCATGTTCAATAGGCATAATATGATATCTCAGTGCATTAGGTAAATGAAAAACTTGTCACTCTGGGCCACATCCTAAAAAAGCAAATATAGAGTAAAAACATGACTGCCTCATTCAACCTGTCTGGGGTAATGTTAATCATGTTAATCATCGTGGTAACCCACGCCCTCTCCATCTCTATCCTTCTGTGATGCAACAGAGAGAGATGCTATGAGTATCAGAATGAATGTTAATAGGAAATTCCACTTCTTACTCAGCAGTGAATGTCCATTAACCAGTTCATTGATGAAAGATACAATGTTCCCATCTCTGATTAGAAATATATTTCACATTTGGTATGTGATACATTGTCAAACGTTTGTTTCTTTACCATGTTTTCTTACTGTTATTTATGACTATAAATGCAAGTATGTAGTCAGTAATTATATGTGTTTTGTGTTATACATTGTCAGATTATGTAATCAAATAAAATATGTTTTTAATGTATGCAAATATTACAGTGTGTCATAATCAAGGTTTGGGTGAAATTATTGTGACATTTTTATTTTTGTTTGACATTTTTATGTAATTATTGCTTATTAATATGGAGTGGGTGGTAATATTGCTTTTTGCTTCAAATTTTCGGTTGGATTGAAGTTGATGAGAAAACTGTTGAAAATGCTATTTTGGTTGATTAATCTGAGCTTCTTGACATCTGTCTATATTTCTCAAAGTTTTTGCAACTTCAGGATGTGAATCACTCCCATATACCTTCCTTTCAATAGCTAAACACTCATTATAGTACTTCATTGCTTTGGTAAACTCTCCTGTGTTGTTATACACAGAACCTATATTATGTAAGGATGATGCTACACTTGGGTGTGGGTTATCTCCATAGATCCTCATCCTCATTGATAAACTATCTTCATAATATTTCATTGCTTTGGTATACTCTCCCAGTTTCTTATACACAAGACCTATATTATGTAAGGATGCTGCTACATCTGGGTGGGGGTTATCTCCATGGATTTTCATTTTCATTGATAAACTATCTTCATAATATTTCATTGCTTTGGTATACTCTCCCATGTCGTCATACACAGAACCTATATTATGTAAGGATGATGCTACACTTGGGTGTGGGTTATCTCCGTGAATCTTCATCTCCATTGATAAACTATCTTCATAATATTTCATTGCTTTGGTATACTCTCCCATGTCCTCATACACAGAACCTATATTATGTAAGGATGCTGCTACATCTGGGTGGGGGTTATCTCCATGGATCTTCATGTTCATTGATAAACTATCTTCATAATATTTCATTGCTTTGGTATACTCTCCCATGTTGTCATACACAGAACCTATATTATGTAAGGATGATGCTACACTTGGGTGGGGGTTATCTCCATGGATCTTCATTTTCATTGATAAACTATCTTCATAATATTTCATTGCTTTGGTATACTCTCCCATGTCGGCATACACAGAACCTATATTATGTAAGGATGCTGCTACATCTGGGTGTGGGTTATCGCCATGGATCCTCATTCTCATTGATAAACTATCTTCATTATATTTCATTGCTTTGGTATACTCTCCCATGTTGTCATACACAGAACCTATATTATGTAAGGATGATGCTACACTTGGGTGGGGGTTATCTCCATGGATCTTCATTTTCATTGATAAACTATCTTCATAATATTTCATTGCTTTGGTATACTCTCCCATGTCGGCATACACAGAACCTATATTATGTAAGGATGCTGCTACATCTGGGTGTGGGTTATCGCCATGGATCCTCATTCTCATTGATAAACTATCTTCATTATATTTCATTGCTTTGGTATACTCTCCCATGTTGTCATACACAGAACCTATATTATGTAAGGATGTTGCTACATCTGGGTGTGGGTTATCGCCATGGATCCTCATTCTCATTGATAAACTATCTTCATAATATTTCATTGCTTTGATGTACTCTCCCATTTTCTTATACACAAGACCTATATTATGTAAGGATGCTGCTATAGCTGGGTGTGGGTTATCTCCATGGATCTTCATTACCATTGATAAACTATCTTCATAATATTTCATTGCTTTGGTATACTCTCCCATGTTGTCATTCACAGAACCTATATTATGTAAGGATGCTGCTATAGCTGGGTGTGGGTTATCTCCATGGATCTTCATCTCCATTGATAAACTATTTTCATAATATTTCATTGCTTTGGTATACTCTCCCATATTCTTATACACAAGACCTATATTATGTAAGGATGATGCTACATCTGGGTGTGGGTTATCTCCATGGATCTTCAAATTCATTGATAAACTATCTTCATAATATTTCATTGGTTTGATGTACTCACCCATTTTCGCATACACAAGACCTATAT
Organism: Owenia fusiformis; assembly: GCA_903813345.2. NCBI lineage: Eukaryota > Metazoa > Annelida > Polychaeta > Sabellida > Oweniidae > Owenia > Owenia fusiformis. Next base: position 22,572,153 of record CAIIXF020000001.1, on the reverse strand, counting down.
TATGTAAGGATGATGCTACACTTGGGTGGGGGTTATCTCCATGGATCTTCATTTCCATTGATAAACTATCTTCATAATATTTCATTGCTTTGGTATACTCTCCCATGTCATCATACACAGAACCTATATTATGTAAGGATGTTGCTACACTTTTGTGTGGGTTATCTCCATAAATTGTCTTACAAATGACCAGAGCCTCATTATTAATCTGCAAAGCATCTTTAAACTCAGCACGTGTTTGGTATAATAAACCAAGTTCAAGTTGAAGGGAGATTATTACTTGCTTATTTCCATGTTCAGCAAGTTTTCTGTGCTTTTCTAATTCTCTTTGATAAGCAAATACTGCCTTTTCTGAAAAATACATGTCTTTGTATAATTCACCTTTAACGACATTGCTATCTTCCATGTACCTTTCTTGATGTGTCCATGACTTAGTGTTGTTTTTCTGAGAGACCAAAAAATTAGACCATGGCTTGAATATAGTGTAAAATTGAATAATTGCAGTGTATCCTCTAACAGGTAAAACATTTGTCGAGTCTATTGAATCTTTATCAGATTTACTTAACAAAAATGATATGTTTTCTTTTTGTTGTTTATATTTACTGTACACCATATGTCTGAGATTGGTTGCAATGCAAACCATGAGTTGCAAATCCTTTTTAGCTCTTTCAGTTAAGATATTTCTTTCAAATAACTCATCAAGGACATCTAAGGGAGCAAAAGATTTACAACCGTGTAGTAGCTTAAGGATGTTTATAGAGATGGTTGTTAATCTATATACATCATGTTTGGTATGCATTGCCATACTAAATGATTCACTAGTAAGCGGCTTTTCAAGAAATTTCTTTAAGTCATCATTTAGTGTTTCCATGGCCCTTTCTGCACCTATTGACATGTTTGGTCTCTTGGACTGTTTTTGTTGTAATATGGAATGAACCTTGTCATTGTAATCATGCCAGAGGGTGTCATCTCCTGTAATCAATGCTGAGTTCATCAACACATCACTGAGACGATACCCCTCTTTTAATGATTCATCAGTGAATTGGTATTTGGTCATTTCATCTAATGTCATTATAAGTTCTAGTGTTTCTGGTTTCGTAGGGTTCTTTCTTGATTTTCGTCCTATTGGTGTCTTACTTGCTAAAGGGTGTGTTCCATCAAGTGAGATACCTCTTGTCGTAACATTGTCCCTAAAGTCTACATCAGTCATATTGGGTCTTGGTAGCAATTTGTCATTGAAGTTTGTTAACACGGGAATGTCAAGATTGTTCAAAATGGTCTCACCTAGATTGAGTACATGGAGATGAACATAATAAACTAACATACGTAACTCATCTCTAACTAGTGCATCTGGCTGGCCTAATGGATCATACAATATTGCCCACTCTATATCAGAATAAGCTGTCACTTCTTTACGGGACAGTGACCCTAAAGCCATAATAGCAACCCTGTATTTACAATTCTGAAGATCTAAAACAGACATACAATTTGTGATAATTGACCTATAAAATTCTAAAAGCTTCTCTGTGAGATCATTATAGTAGACCTTACTATGTTCTATTGTTTTGTCTTCATATTCAGGCTTGATCTCTGATGTAACATCATCTACAACCATGTCATTGTCAATGATGTTATTCACAGTGTTTTCTGAGTAGTTACGTATTGTTTCAAGTGCCTCTTTGTACTTCTTTGTGAGTTTACGTGTTGACATCGTATTCTTCTTAGACAGTTTATTTAGGAAATTGGTGTCAATTTGTTGTATTCTTTGGTCAATATAATCGTGACTATAAATTGAGCTTGGACTGGATGAAGTTAAATCCTTTACCTTTAGCCATAATGTCTCGGTAGGCTGACGACATTTTGCAGCATTAAAGAGACCAGACGCCCAGACATAATGTTCATACCAGGTTGGAGAGGTTTCAGCTGATTCCATGAACTCATCACCCAGTTCACACATTAGATCTGCTTGTTTCTTTAGTTCTGATTCTGTTTTACTTTCTTCATATGCTTTAATTTTACAGCCAAGATCATACATTTTCTCAGTGATTTCTGAAAGTGAGATTATTGTCTTTGTATTTGGATGTTTGGTTTATTGAATACATAAACAAGTTACTAATTAAATTATAAGTTAAAAGTAAACCAAACCCATGAATAAAATTCCCAAGATCATGTACAAATGTACTTCAGCTTATCGGTCAAGACAAGTAACTTAGTCAACATTCGATATTCGTATGTTCATCAATATTTACTAAGAATGGTGCCACAATTGAAGTAAACCTCTGGTTAATTATTTTCAGTAAACCTATCAGCAAACGTGTAAATGATAATTTTGATGTTCTGTTACATATTGGTGAAGCAATCTTTGGGATATGACCTAAATTTCTGATTTTCCACTGTGTCCCTGTATACCCCTACTTCAAAAGATATACGTTATTCGTCATTTTTCATTATGAACCAACCATAAATGTATTTTTTCTTGTTAACACACAGAATGAACTTTCGGTTTTCAAATATTGCAAGACGGTACTGCATTTATTTGTTCAGGATATCGAGCAAACAAATGCGTGTCAATTTACACTGTAATATCCTACATACTTATATCTCAAGGGTAGTTTTGAAGAATAATCAAGAAAATCCATGTTTTCAAATGGATTCATCCTTGTCAAAGAACGTGAATGAGGATATGCCGTTTGAAAAACTCACAACATGTTTCAAGTTCTTACAATTCTTGGTTAAAAAAAATAATTCGAAAGTTGTGATTTCGAAAGTAATATCCTACTCAATGAAATTTTTTGTTATTTGTGAATTTTTTCTTTCAAAATGCACATTCCTGGATAACGGAACCTTGCCATGTTCGAGATGCACGAAAAGTGTTTTGTTAATACTTGACGTCGTACGTATATTTGGATGTGATTGACGTTTTCGTTAATCTCCTACCACTGTAATTTCCAACTTAATTTTTTGAAGCCAAATGTGATAGTCACGAATTGATATTAAAAGTCACACGTTGATGCATACATCATGTGTGTACATTAACTGTCGAATACATGCCAACTTACATTTATATAAATATCCACAATTAACTCAAATCATCAATTCTCAAAACGGTTTATTATTTAACCTGGTGAATTGAATGTTTCATTTTGATTCATAATTATGGCATCGGATTTGAGTATAATATAAGTCGAGGCTTAAACATAGCAATAAAATTACGTGAAACCTTTTGTGAAAATTCGAACGATTTTTCAAGAATCCTCCTTCAAAGTGATACCAAAGTGCTCCCCGGGAGTGGAAATTTCGTCTTGTGTAATCAAAATAATAGAGCGGGTGGTTTGAATTTTTGTTTGAGTTTATAGTTTACATCTATAAATTGAAAAACATATCGCCTAATTGAGAGGTACATACATATTTTGGCGATCTATCATTATAAAGGGCTAAATATTGTGCAAAAACAGGAGTTGACACGCTTCCATTTGAAAATGAAATTTCCTACATAATCGTCGACTCATGTTTAAAAGTCATGAAAACAAGGTTGAACACAAAACATTGACCCAGTTACTGTCTATTCAGCATGGGTTCACTAAGGGAAATATTAATAATGACTTAAATCGTTTACAGTTAAGTTGTATTCCAAGAAACTTATCAATTTAGAAATGCAAATTGTTCAATTTTGTTTTTCAATTATAAAAAATGGCACCCGCAGAGAACAACGTTTTCAAAATTTTTTAAAACGGAGATATTTACTTATGCAACATTCATTGGCATGTGTCAGGGAATAAATAGGAAGAATATGCATTTGATTCTATATCTTGTTCCTAGAGGAGTTTGTTAAGGAGCGGTATATCTTAACGTACTTTTATCATCCCGAACTCAAACATTTCGAATACTTATTTCGAGAACGCTTTGTTGAGAATGGATTCGAGATGTACTCAAAATTAGTGCGTTAAAATGTGTATTATCATCTAAATAACCACCTCACAAATTATTTTGGAAATCAAAGATGTACGATTTTTGAGATTTTTATTTTCGAATGTTGACTTACTTACTTGGCTTGACTGTTATATCTGTCAGGACTGGTGACTCAAAAGTCCAAATCTAGCTGTTATCAATAAAATAACCGAATATCCCAGACCTATTTTTGCTAATCCAAACATTTGAGAGATAAAATTATTTGTTTCTCTAAATCCTAGAACTTGTATGTGGGGTATGAGAAAATAATGTTTATGAAAGTATTACAGAATTGGTTTGTTGTGGCAAAAACACAAAACTGCAAATTTTTAAAATTCAATTGTAGTTGACAAAAAGCTGATGTTTGCTCCATTAAATAATTGATTTATTTCTGAAAAATCAAGATTATTCTATCAATTTTAACAGTCATTTCAAAAACAATTTTGATCCTGTATATCATTTTAGTCAAATAATAGGGAAACGATTCATATAAAAACAAGATTTATATAAAAACAAAAAAGTCCCAAATATAATACTAGTATCCAATACCAAAACATCCCTAGTATGATACTTTAAAGGAAGGCTTGGTATAATGTCATGAAAAAATTGTTTGAGGCATTATTCTAAAAAAATTATCTTTAAAAATGTGTTGGTTTCTTAATTCTCAAATATTTCATTTCCCACCATTTTATAAGTAGCAAAGGTTTTACATATATATCATCAAATACAACACTATAAATTGTACTAATTTGTGAGTTAAACCAGAGACATATATTTATTATATCTCTCAGGTTAGACTATTTCAATCATTCATTTGTATGCATATTAGATTTCATAGATTTATAAATACAATTGTGATGGTATAGGGTTACAAAATGTACTAATTTTATTTCTATTATAAGCCAGTGCATTTTACACGGGGCCTTTAATAAGCGAAAAATTCTTCAAATAGAAAGCAGAACATGTTTAGGTAATTGGCGGCCGTTCATTAGAGCATCCCTGGATGACTTGACAGTAACAGTCGGGGGGAGTAATGGAAGTAAGACAAAGATAGTATACTATAAAGTGGGTTTGAATGAAGTTCAAGCCAGTCAAACAATAATAGTACTATAATCACGGTGTTATAGCATGACGGTTACGACAAAGCGATTTTCACAATTTTGCGGTAACGATAGCAAAAAGTGGCGGATGGGAAAGACAGCATGTCCTCTTTCTCGCCTGTAGGCAAGATTCACAGATAAGATTTCCTTTTTAACTAGTTCCATTCGGTGACGTATATATGGATGGTTATAAAGACTGGGTCAAATCTGCCAGGTACATGTAGTTTGCTAGAAGAGGAATATAAGCTGTAAACTTACCGACTGAAATGTCCAAGTTCATATTTTTTAGTGATTTCTCAGTATATGTGCCTCGGAGCCACTCAAACTATTAACACTAAGTAAACTGTGTATAAACAAGCCATAGAATGACAAATCCAGAACAGGAACGTGGTCATATTGTAAATAATAAGGTTTCAAACGCAATGTCGTTAGACGACTACGTATGAATTCTATGGATGGTAACGTATTGTATTAGATGTGCATTAGATATTTAGCGGACGGTTACGTGCATGTACATCTTTCAAGTTAAAGTTGCTAGTTCTGATAGCCTCTTTCCATGTAATTGTTATAATGGGTAAGAAATGGAATATGGAATTGCTTATATTTGTTTTCAGGACTCGTAAGGGACGCTCTTGTTTGAGCCTCTATAGGGCAAGGTAAAAATTGAATCTTGCTTTATTAATGAAACCAATTTAAGTCAAAAAGATAGCAATGAAGAGGCAAAAGAAGAATTAGCATCAAGTACTGATGAATATGACAAAATTAATAACAATGAATCTGGGATACATATTTGAACAAGGTTCGCGCAACCGTCAATCAATTTTTGGCGTAACTGCAAATCAAAAATACAATATTATGGCTTAAGTAGAACATATTAGGTGGTTTCCAATGCTCAATTGGCTTTCGACAAAAATAAACAAATTACTAAATTTTGTGTAGTTTTGAATTTCAAACTCAACAGTTTTTCGCTTATTTCATTGTTAGCCCCGGGCATCAATTTGCAAAGAATACGTTCAAAATATACATTACTAAATGCATCACCGAATGCGATGTCTACAAAAATCGTTCATCCTTTCATTGATACACAGTAGAAGAAAATACTGCACCAACCTTAGTTTTCTGTTCCATCGCGGCCATTTTATTGGATAAATCAGTGATCGCAGTCGTCTGATCTTGTTTTCAGAGGTGTCGTAACCGTCATGCTATAACACCGTGATAATAGTAGGAAGGGAAGTTAGATGACAAATTCCACAGCATTCAAATTATGGTTGAATACAGCAGTTAATACAAATTGTAACATTATTTTGATATTAGCAAATACACCCTTGTTGAAAATAAAGTGGAACCGCAGTCACATTTCCTACGGCGACCTTGCGGTCTATCATTTCTGCGGCCAGTAACATTTCTACGCTCGCCGTGGAATTTCTGCGCTCTAATACTTTTGCAGTCACATTTCCCACGGCAGCCGCACGGTGAATTTTAAATTTCTGTTGATAAATAATACTTTTTTCATTTTATTTACATCGGGACAATTTATAAATGTTATTCATAGTGCTAGGATGTAATATCAAATGAAGTGATCGTGAAACATTGACAAAGAATGATTCAATCTTGTTGAGCCAGTTGACCTCAGAAATGAACAAATATTATAACTCCGAGTTATAATTTCTACGGCGACCCTGCGGCCTGTAAAAAACTGAATACGCCGCACGGAGGCCGCAAGGCGAGCGTAGTTTTCCTACGCTCGCCGCAGAAATACACTGATTAAATTGATCTGCGGTCGACGCATGGCCTCCGTACGACAAATGTGACTGGGGTGTTACACCCCAGTCACATTTCCTACGGCGACCTTGCGGTCTATCATTTCTACGGCTAGTAACATTTCTACGCTCGCCGTGGAATTTCTGCGCTCTCATACTTTTGCAATCACATTTCCCACGGCAGCCGCACGGTGAATTTTAAATTTCTGTTGATAACATCCCAGTCACATTTCCTACGGCGACCTTGCGGTCTATCATTTCTGCGGCCAGTAACATTTCTACGCTCGCCGTGAAATTTCTGCGCTCTCATACTTTTGCAGTCATATTTCCCACGGCAGCAACACGGTGAATTTTAAAGGAGGAGGGAAATTAGCGTAACAGATTTTGGACAGTCATATGTTTGATTTTGGCCATTTTCAGAGGATTTAAACAATTGCATATGTTAGGCCAATGCATTACCTCCAGTTTTAAAGATACCCATTATGGGTGACCAAACTTAGCTGAAAGCAATGATTTTTCCTATGGGAAAATAACATGGGAAATATTGTTTTCCACTTTATCTAAAAGGAATCATTTATTCCTTTTAAGGGATTAACTGTATGTCAAAACGCAACATATTGATGCAAGAAAAATTAAAAAAGCAAGGTTGGAAGGGGTTGAAAATCAGGAAAACATTTCGGAAAAAACATGTGGGTGGGTTGTTTGCATCTACCCTGTCTCAAAGTCGAAATTATTTTATCATCTCTAGAAGTGATTTTCATGAATTCGCCTAATAGACAAGGCGCATTTTCATCTAGAGGAAATGTGGTAGGCGTTTAGTGTTAAAAGTGTTCTGACAAGTGTTTCTTATGTAACTTTTTATGCTGAATCCAAAAAACCATGTTGGCAAGCTGAAATATGATTATTTAACCCTTAAAATACCATGTTAGTCCCTCCACCCCCAAAATTCACCCCTATCAGGGGGAAAAAATTCTCCAACCTAAAATAACTTTGATTTTATGGTTTTTGTAAGTGAAATACATGGACATTGTATAAAATAAACATTTGAAGTATGAATGATATGGATTACCCTTAAGAAATTTGAATAAAAGCAAAAAGTATGTACCCCAGGGGGCAAATTTATGACCAATTTTTTACTTTTCGTGTCATAACTTTTTTATTAGACAATGATGGATGCTAAAAAAATCATGAAAAATGCTCAATACCTGGTCTACTAATGCTGCAAGAATCAAAGTAATTCCTTTGATAATTGCCTTGAAAAAAATTAGTTAATTTAAGAAAAAATGACATTTTAGCTGGGACTGATTTTATTTGTGACTATAACTGACCCCTATTGCTTTAACATTTATCCCTCTGTGTTCATATATTTGGCATTTTAGAATAAATCTAAAATATAAAACTTATTTTAGCTGAGTTTTAGGAAGATTTAAGCTTTCTAGCATGTTCAAATATTAAAAATTCATGAAATATGATGTCTAAAATTGATAAGTTATAGGTTTACCCTCGGAAGACCCCTATAATTTCTTATTTATGAACATATTTGTACCAATATTAATTTTCTAGCTTAGAGAAATAATGTATGATATATCCTGGCTTCGCCTTCTGGTGGTTTGAACAATTTTAGGTGTTATCATTGAAAATTCATTCTTAAATCATAGATCTGCAATCGCTTAAATTCAAGTATACCATTAGTTTCATTCTACTGGTACAGGGTGTCCAAAAAAACAGGTCCGAAGAAAATTTAATTAACTTTGTCAATCCTGCATTTCCTCAAAACTTCTCAATTATTTAGTTCAATCAATGTGAATTTTGTTGTGAAAGTTTCATGATAATCTGCCGATGGAGTCAAAAACTACAGCACTTTACAACATATGTCCAAAAACTAGTGTCAGACAAATTCTCAGATGTTCTTCAATTTTAAGTGGATAGCTTCATTAGAAGCTTGCAATCCATGATGGTATGTGTACGAGAGTCATCAACAGCTTCGTTGGCCGGAGTGGTGGCCACATGGGGCATGTGTTGTAAAATTTCAGATTATCATTAAACGTTCACAACAAAATTCACATTAAATGAAGTAAATAATTCTGAAATATTAAAGCAAAATATGCAAGATTGACCAAAATAATAAAATTGAACAAGCTATGATTTCATAGATTAGTTTGATGTATGACATATTCCGAGCTGACTCTCTGTTTATTTAAACCATCTAAGAGGCTTAATCATTGAAAATCATTACAAATAAAGGTTTAAACAGACAGTATTAAGGTACACTATTAGAATACCCTTATTATTTCCAGGCTTAGAGTTCATTGGTACCTACTACTGTTTCATAGCTCGGAGGTTTAATATATGATATATTCTGACTAGTTTTTCTGCAGATTTGAACCACCTAACAGGTCTAATCATTGAATATACTTAATATACTAGGTCTAAAATTGAAGTATTCAATAGAACCCTCTTTGAGAAATTCAAAAAAGATTCAGAATGACATTAACCTCAACATTAGATCTGAATAATGATTAAAATCCTTCATAGAGCTGAACAAGGAAGACAAGGCTAAATTCATTCTGGTGGTGATACATGGACATGGTCCAAATCTTGCTATACTTCACCCAAGCCCAAAGAAAGGGAAATAAGGAGCTTCATCTCGATCCATTTCAATGCATGATCCCTTATTTCATGACCACCACAATTATGGAAGGTGGGGCACAGTAAACTTAGAGGAAATGCACTAACTACTAGTACCTGCTGCAGTTGAGCGAGGATTCTTGCATTGAAACTATGTGGTAAAAGGCTCTACAAATTCAATCAACCAAGTTGATTGACCCCTATGCCAGTATGCTATTGGTTAGAAGGGTGGCAGAAGTTTAGGCATAACACAAAGACAATATCTGCATTGAATAGATGGGCACCGGGGTATAATCTTAGGTCACACATGGGTAGTCCAAACAAGAATGATGTTTGGACTTGCATTTCGAGATTCCATAGAGGGGGGGGTGGTAATTTACAAATCAAAACATGAATCTATGGAAGAAGATAAAATATGTGACATGCTGCTGAAGTTTGGCATGTTTTCAGAAGATCCATTACTTAAGGTCAGGGTGCATGATGGGAAATTTTCTGCATTCCTCAATTGAGTCACATGTTATTTTTCAAACAAGAATCACTCCTTCTCTTCATTGTCTTTATCTTCCAGTTTTGCACAAAGAGTGCACTTATGTGCCTAGAAAAGACTTGTGAGAAGAATGTTTTGATAAAGTGTATAAAAAACAAGAAAATTCAGTGAAAAAAATCAGAAAATTTTCAGAATTTTTTTTCACTGAATTTTCTCATTTTTTATACATTTTACAAAACAAACCTTCTCACAAGGCTTTTTTAGGCACAAAGGTGCACTCTTTGTGCAAACTTGGAAGATGTAGACAATGTGGGGAAGGAGTTATTCATGTTTGAAAAATAACATGTGACTCAATTGAGGAATGCAGAAAATTTCCCAACATGCACCCTGTCCTTAATCTCCAAAGTATATGACTTCCAAAGCGTAATCCGGCATAACTGCAAGACGTAAAATGCGGTACTGGTTCTAATTCAACATTTTGGTGATATATAATGAGTGAAACGGACTAGATATACCATTGAGAGACACTTAAAGTTCCTAGGAATGATATCACGTGGGTTTTGTGACAAACAGTAATCTAAACAGATCGTTTTTTAAAGATATTTGATAAATTTGATATATATCCCTATTATCGCCCAAAAAATATTGAGAAAATATTGTGACGTTGCGTCATCTTACTATAAACTCTTTTCGTTCAGTGTAAATTGTTCGAAATTAATGTGAAAACCTTGTGACGTTGCGTCATCCTGCTATAAACTCTTCGTCCAGTGTAAAGAATTGTTTATGATATTAAAATGGCAAAGAGATATAACCTGAGAACTAAAACCAATGAAGTATCAGATATTTTCGACGAATCGGACATTGATCCAGACTCTGAAAATGAATTGGGTTTGATAGATGCCATAAGAATTGCAGATAATAACCTCACGGACGAAATGAACACTACAGCAACAGTTTCTCAATTAATCAATGATAGTCATGATACGCCAATATCTCCGCGAGATCCATCTAGTTTCTTAGACAACATTCGTTTGAGAACAAAAGTTGAAGACATTGAATACAAAATGCAAAACAACCACGAGGAGATACTTGAACGCCTACTTAAACTTGAAAATCTCGAAAAAACATTTGCTGATTTAATGGATAAAGTAGTGGTTGACAAAGGAGCAGATTCGGTAATCAAAGAAAATGACAATTCAATAAAACAACTAATGAGGGAGAAATAACTAGCAATGAATGAAAGTCTAGACAAGTCGAAACAACTGAGCACGCTACAAAGTGAGCTTAACCACCAGAGAGCTATTCTACAATCTAAAAACCAAGAGATTGAAGATCTTCATAAAATGATAAACATTTCGAACGAAAAAAGGTTTGCACTGGAGACGGAAAACAGATCGCTAAAAATCAAAGCTAGAGAACTTGACATAATAGAAAATAAGCTTAATAGTAAGAACCGAGAAATAGAAGAAATCACAGAACAAATCACGTCAAATAATGTGAAACTAGCAAAGGCCCAGGAAGAGATCAGTGATCTAAAGATACAATGTAAGGTTCTTGCTGATAATTCTGATACCCAACCCTTTAAAACTGTCCAAAGTAAGCCTAAACCAACAGAGGTGCCAATCGATTCTATCGAGAAGTCGAAGCCATCAGTAGCCCTTATCGGTTCTTCGATTTTGAGCTTGGTGAAAACAAGTCGTATGCATGATATGGACGCCTACTTAGAACATGCATACACCATACCACAAGCCAGAAAATCTCTGGAAAGTTTAAAGAAACCAGATGTTGTAGTATACCAGGTTATCAGAATGATATCAAAGATAGTCAAAAAACGGACTCTGGCATAATCGACGAGATGCATACTCTGGTAAATGAGACTAAGAGGAAACTTGGAAATACGAAGATCGTTCTATCTTTACCACCACCAAGAAGCGACAATGAACACGGGGTACCATCGAATAATTTTGGCAACGTACCGGAGAACGACATTTTACTAAGAAATGGCAATAATTTAGCACAATATATTTTTTAACTAGAGTTCTATTTTGATTTTGACAAAAGTAAGTATTCCATGCAATAACTATTTCATTCATGAGTTTGTAGGAATTCTGTTGGAACCCAGTTCTGATCAAGTACGAAGTTATTGAAATCGGCGCAGACGGACTTTACTCCGAAAAGTACAGAATAGTCCTTATACTATTGAATAATTCTGTAATTTCTGATTCACACGACTCTGATTTGTTTAATTAAAAAGAAAGTTTTAAAAATATTACTTAGGAACGTAACCGGAGCTGGGAACGTAACCGGAGCAGATCAGTTGAATTATATAATTTAAAAAAATAAAATATATGATTTAAAGCATATATATTATTTACAAACACATATGTCAGCTTACTTGGTGTGATAGAATTATAGAACACTGTCTATTAACGACTGAAAAGCAATGTTCTGTAGTTTAACTAGAAAAAAGCATTCACTTTCTTACTTGCTTAATGACCCACGCCTAGGTTTATCGAAACAAAGATGGATAACAACTGGTTTTGCATAAAACAATAAACGGGCACTCACTCAAACATCTTACGTTTATATGCAGTGGGGGGGGGGGTTAGGTGAAGAATTTCAGAAAGCATATGTTGATTCGATTTGGTCGAGCACATGACAAGTACTAGCATTTAAATGCTTTTATTTCCCCTGAAAAAGAGAAGTTGTCTTAGAAGTATACTACATGTATGTATAAACAGTATATATATACGAAATTAGTATAACAGAGTGGGTTCTAATAGTTCGCTGAACAAATACAATGGGTGAAATCAAATGGAATTATTTGCTTACTACATTTAATCACTTCATTCTCCATACAATGATTGTTCTATGTTTGATAGCCTTTCTAAGGTAATTGCACTTATGCATGGTAAATACCAAATTTAATTTTTCACAATGGATAATTTTTTTTCTTTAAATAAAATGTAATAAATACGCATTCGAACAATCCCGTATGTTTTTAAATTAGTATATGTGCTTTAAATCATATATTTTAATTTTTTGATTAAATAATTCAACTGATCTGCTCCGGTTACGTTCCCAGCTCCGGTTACGTTCCTAAGTAATATTTTTAAAACTTTTTTTTAATTAAACAAATCAGAGTCGTGTGAATCAGAAATAACAGAATTATTCAAAAGTATAAGGACTATTCTGTACTTTTTTCAAAAGTCTATACTTAAATGTTGTGAAAAGTTATAATCGAAAAACCATCTTTCGGAGTAAAGTCCGTCTGCGCCGATTTCAATAACTTCGTACTTGATCAGAACTGGGTTCCAACAGAATTCCTACAAACTTATGAATGAAATAGTTATTGCATGGAATACTTACTTTTGTCAAAATCAAAATAGAACTCTAGTTAAAAAATATATTGTGCTAAATTATTGCCATTTCTTAGTAAAATGTCGTTCTCCGGTACGTTGCCAAAATTATTCGATGGTACCCCGTGATGAATTATGGAACATTAGATCAGCATCCATATCAGCCCAGCTACAAGCCAAATATCACGATGATCGACAGGTTACATGCTCTCTAAACAGCAACCTTGGAAGAAATGGAACCCCAAACACATCTTTATACAGAGACGGAGTTCACCCAAACGAAAGGGGTACATCAGTTTTATGTAAAAACATCCTCGATTGCATTAGGAAACTATGTAACATCACTCCCCCACAAAGGTTTGGTCCTAAGAGACCATTTCAAGGCCAGAGAAAGTGGTTTGATAGATGGTGAAACTAACCATCTAAACACACCATTTGTTAATTACTGAAAAGTACATGTAGTGTTGGGTATGAAATACCATTTATATTAAGTCTTAGTACAAGTACATAACGATAATATAGTATAAAATGTCTTAGAGTATTGTAGTATATACGTGTTGTATTGTAAGTATCACATATCATTTTAAATATTATATGGTGAACTTTATACATTGTTATAACTCATTAAATATCACTAAATCGTTGACAGACTTTGTAAAACACGTTGTAGCATGAATAATGGATCACACTTATCTGTTGCATGTTGGAATGTACAAGGAATTAAAAACAATATGTTCAATAAGCTTGAAAACGCTGATTTTACGAAAGAAATCAAAAAGCATCACATTATAGGTATGACTGAAACACATGGTGATAAGGGCAGTTCGTTCTCCCTAGAAGGGTATACGTCATTTTGCTCAAACCGTTCAAAAACCGGCAATAAAAGACATGGTGGTGTTGCAGTATTTATACAAAAGCATTTAACTCCTGGAATTCAGATAATTCAATCAACAACGCCCGATTTAATGTGGGTTAAAATGAAAAGGATTTTCTTCGGTTTGAACAATGATATCTACCTGGGATTTAATTACATATCCCCGTCAAATTATGTTAAAAAGACCATGGACACGGTTGACCCCTTTGACACGCTTTTAGCTGAATTATCAAAAATATCAAGTCTTGGGGACAAAATAATGATGGGAGATTTCAATGCAAGAACCGGTGTTCTAAATGATTATATTGAATGTGATGGAGATAGTACAATTCCACTTTATGATGATTACATAATTGACTCAGTACCAACTTCACGTTTGAACAAAGATTCAAAAGTGAACGAATGTGGCTACAAATTGCTTGATATATGCAAATCTACAAACATGAGAATATTGAACGGTCGTATTTTTGGCGACACATTTGGTTCGTTCACATGCCATAAATACAATGGTAGTAGTACTGTTGACTATTGCCTTGCAAAACAGTCAATCATGAATAGAATAAGATTATTTAAAGTGCCCGATAAACTATAAAATGCGCATGCGTCCAGGTGTTGATAAACTATAAATAGCGAAAATCCAGGGTTTGTCACCACAAGGTAAGCCAGGACGTGTTGAGAGAACAGTTAGTGTTGATATTGAATTTACATGTAGCCAGATAAGTTTCCTTATTGAAATTACATATGGTTATTAGCAATACTTTGTAGGTGCTAAACAATAAAATATTTAGAGTATATATGAGAGAATTTGGTCATTTCGAACCTGTTGAAAAGTTTGTGGCTCTCTACACCGGGGAATTTACTTCCATGAGTACAAACATAAATGTGGGGTTCCCCAAGAGGTACGCGACAAGGTGACCTGGCATCAAATGTGCGACTAAATGCTACTATCGAGAAGATAAAATAACGAATACGACAATAAGTTATTGCATGTGACAATTCCGAGCCTTCATCTCACTGAAGTATTTTGAAGTGAAAATAGGATTTTTGTTTTGATACATGGATTCAGATGAACGTAACTTTATTCTGACAACTAATCAAAACTGAACAAAATTGATTGTACGTAACAGACAATTTATTGTTTTACAATGTTTTGATTGGCTAAACGAATGAAACCAACAAATTATGACATGTAAAATGACAATTTTGAAATGTAAAATTTAAAAGTGACAAACACAACCTCCCTATCCACTCTTTGGGAGCCCTAGTAAATTAGTAATATGTACATGCAGCAGTGGTAGTGTACAGCTTATTATCACACTACGCTTTGTATTCTAAAGCCTGTTGTTTGTAATAACACTAGTACTGTTCACTCAACGTATGTTTTGTGTGTGGGCAGTCAACGATAATCATTGTTTTATCCCGGTTATATGACCTTTGCAATTATAACAGAACCGTACTAAACGAAAAAACGCAAATAAGAGAAAGCTTTCACACACATATAAAAAATGAACTAGTCTAATCCGCCAGTATAAACTCTGTGCTATACGTAGCCGGGTCGGGCGCACACTTTAAGGTTCATGATAGTTTAAGCTCTTTATCAGATCATTGCATGATTTCCATGTTACTTAAAGTAGAAAATCGTTATAAGAATCCTATCTGCACCAAAAAAAATCATGTAAGTTCGAAGGCGAATTCATTCAAATGGGGTAACTTATCCCCAACTGTCTTTCGTGAAACTCTTCAAACAGCGCCGATCGCAGCTAAATTAAACTCATTGGATGAGCTTATTGAGCACTGTCCACAAAACAGGGTAAATGAAAGTATGAATAAATTAAATGATTTACTTATTACAGCAGCAACATTATCTCTAAAGAAAAGAAAAAAGTCGCAACCTAATAAAAGGAATAACAAAGCATGGTATAACGTTTCTTGTTCCGTTTTGAATAAGCGCGTTAGACGATTGGGTTTACAACTGGTGAAATCACCGAACAACGAATAACTCGAAAATCCTATTTCCATGTACTCAAACAATATAGAAAATTATGTAAGTCAAGCAATAAACGATTCAAAAACAGTCTAATTTTGAAACTTGAAGACTTTCGAAAAATCATTTTTCTGAATTATTTTCAAATAACAGTAATGATGACAACGATATTCTAATTAGATTGAAAAAACTAGAAAACGAGCCTAATTTTGACGAACTTAATTACAAGATAACATATGAAGAGATCAATACGGTAGTAAACCAAATAAAAAATAAAAAAGCTGCGGGTAAAAGTGGAATATCTAATGAATGGGTAAAGACAGGAAGGCAAATTTTAATTCCTCGCATTTGCAAGATATTCAATGAAATATTATCTAATAACCAATACCCAGTATCGTGGAATGAATCCTATATTGTACCAATTTACAAGAAAAATGACCCTCGAGTACCAGGTAACTATCGTGGCATATTTATTTCGGAATGCTTATCGAAAATTTTCTCCAATGTGCTATATAATCGCCTTTATGCATTTGTCAAATCAAATAATATTATTTCACAAAACCTTGCAGGTTTTATGAAGAAAGCAAGGACGACCGACCATATATTTATAATTCGGTCTCTTATTGACAAACATGTTCATCAAAATAAATGTAATTTTTATGCCTGCTTTGTGGACCTAAAGAAGGCATTTGATTCGATATGGCACACAGGCCTTATGTATAAGTTACAAAAGTCAGGAATTAAAGGGCACTTCTACAAAATCATTAAAACCATGTATGAAAATGCCACGGCGTGTGTAAAACTTAATCACTCAACTTATACGGAATCGTTTTCATGTGCTAGGGGTGTAAAACAAGGAGACTCGCTCAGTCCATTATTATTTAACATATATATAAATGATATTATAAAAAAGTTTGATAATGTTGGGAAATCTCCATTCCTTGAAACTCAGCATGTTAGCAGTTTGCTATTCGCAGACGATTTAGTCATATTTGATACTAGTAAAGAAGGAATGCAGCTAAAACTAAACACTCTTGAATCCTTCTGTGATGACTGGAAACTTGAAATTAACATTGACAAAACAAAAATTATGAAATTCTGGAAATGTGGCAAAGTTTGTCAAGAACGATTTCAAATAAATGGTAAAATTATACAAAATGTTCAAAGGTATACATATTTGGGAATTATCTTAAGTGCTTCGGGATCTTTTAAACCGGCCCAGCAAAACATAAAGGAAAAAGCAAATAAAGCCATGTTTAAAGTTTATCAATTGACAAGCGGCACAGAGATGAAGTCTTCACTGAAAATGAAATTGTATGATCAACTTATCAAACCCGTCGCTTTATACGGGTCGGAAATATGGTGTAATGATATATATACCAAGCGTGACTGCCTAACTAATCGAGATATTGAACATAAATACGAAAGTACTTTAATTGAAAACAATCATATTCGGTTCCAAAAATATGTTCTCGGAGTTCATAGAAAAGCCACAAACATGGCAGTAAGAGGAGAATTGGGAAGAATACCTTTGGTAGTCGATATTATAAAAATACAAATCAAATACCTCGGTCATTTAGAGTTGAGTTCAAATGGGAGTTTACTAAACGATTCATTAATATACCAATACGCGATAACGTTTAGTTTTCGTTCAGTTTAGTTAACTCTCGTTTGAAGAGCTCTCGTGTACGGTACAACATCGTCTACATCCGGGTTCTTTCCCATTGGATTACACAGGGGTGCTATTTTCAATGCCGCACTGAGACTTTATTAAACATTTATGTAGAGTTGCATTTGCAGAAGTGATAGGTATGTATGTAATTAAGATATATAACAAGGCTTTTTGAACTGTAATCCCCAAATCCGAAGAAATCTGTAGTTGAAAATGCCGTCCAATTTCAGTGACGTCACTGATTTCCCAAATTGCTCAGACTTCATCGAAGATCGAAAGAATATCAATAATGTTACTTCGAATCTCCGATTATCTATCTGATTATTCAATAGATTGGATCATATAACTATGCTTGAGGGCTGATGGAAGGTCAGAAGCTGAGAAACGTTCAGAGTATAGACTCGTTCGCGGGCCAATTAAAATTTGTCCCTTCCAAAGCGATGCATCATGGGAGATATTTATGTAAATTACCACCTGAACTCTTATCGCGAATAGGAGTATTATGAGTAAAACATTTGTTTCAACAAATAACACATTTACATGGCACAAACAACTCAAAAATATACTGTGCCATATTAAAATAAAAATGTCTGATGAATTGAATCTTGAAGATAAGGAAAACATAGAGAAGAGCACAAATAGGCTTGCTATTAAAGTCAAAAAGAAATTAATAGAGAGATACCAAGTATATTGGAAGAATCTGATAAGTGGGAACGGGGGGAAACTTAGATTATTTAAACAACTAAAATCGCACTTTGGGTTTGAACACTACCTTTCAGAAACGACACTTTCAAACGCTAAACATTTAACTAGATTACGTATAAGCGCCCACAATCTAGAGATAGAGAGAGGCCGATATACAAAACCAATTACTGATCTTAATAGTCGATTTTGTAAAATATGTAAGGACTCGGTTATAGAGGATGAAACACACTTTTTATTCAAATGTAAAAAATTGGAGTTTATCAGAAAATCCCATATTGAAAAACTTGAAAACCTGTGTAGTAATTTTAAAAACATGAATGATCACGAAAAGACAATTTTTCTATTGACGAGTGAGGGGATCATATTAAAAGAAGCTGCTGACATGATAAAGTATCTAATGATTGGTAGAGACAGGATTCTTATATCAAAGTAACATTTTATATATGTCATTTGAAGAATGTAATCCTATTTTCTTTACTTTATTGCTATATTTACTGTTATTGAAAATTGTATATCGGATGTACGTTTGGCCCTAAAAGGGCATCAGTACTAATAAAATCCTATATCTATGTATGTACAAAAGATGTACTCACAGAAACAATCATAGGCGCTCAACAGTTTGGCCAACAACAACTGGATGTCTTTGCGTCTTAGAGGTTGATACCAACAGAGTCAAATGAAAGACACAACATTTCTTGATCTACTGAGCAAGCACCAAAATTTTTTAAACATATGCCTAATCCCAATATAAACGAGCAGAAAGTTGTTAGGGCAGACAGGAATGTTTTGCGGAATCTTATCACTGCATATGAAGCTAACCACAGACCTGTGGGCATCAATGAAATCATGAGACATGAGCTGATGTCTTTTCCAATAGCCCTCTCATTGACGAATGAAATATTCAAGCCAACTCAAATGTACTCTTCTGTTTAACTGTTTAACAAATGGTATTGAAATGCCAACCGCAATATTTCCGATATATGATCCTTCTTACAAATTAGCATCAATTGCATCTACATCTGAGGATTTGGCGACAGTCTTCAAGGAAGCAAAACTTCAGCAGTGAAGTGAACTGTGCCCCATCTTGCATACTTTTGGTGGTCATATCTCATGAAAAGGGGAATCATGCATTGAAATATATTGGGATGAAGCTCCCAATTTCCCTTTCTTTAGGCTATGGTGAAGCGTAGCAAGATTTGGACCATGTCCATGTATTACTACCAGAATGAAAAGTAATCCTTGTCTTCCTTGTTCAGCTCTATGAAGGATTGTAATTCTGATTTACAAGAGGCATCCGAGATCACATCAATCAGTTGCTTTATTTGATTTCCAGATCCAATGTTGTGGTTAATGTCATTCTGAATCTTTTTTTAATTACCCATATAAGGTCCTAATGGATTTAAATTGCAAAAAATTGCTACTCTGCAAAAACTCTCATTAACTGAAACATCCCACTAATTCAAAATGTTGTCATAGTGAGTATATGCCATTTGTCAAGAATTTCTGCCTTAACTCCAAGAGTAATACAGAATGTTTAATGGGGACCGGGGGGGGGGATTTTTTAATATGACTAAACAATGTTCAGGGGAGAAAACTCCATAAAATGAAGATTTGTATGAATTATTGGTACTTTTGCTCTCACGTCATGCAATTGTCAGGCTGCTTAGAATGAAATTAGCCTTGTCTTCCTTGTTCAGCTCTATGAAGGATTTTAATCATTATTCAGATCTAATGTTGAGGTTAATGTCATTCTGAATCTTTTTTGAATTTTTCCATAGAGGGTTCTATTGAATACTTCAATTTTAGACCTAGTATATTAAGTATATTCAATGATTAGACCTGTTAGGTGGTCCAAATCTGCAGAAAAACTAGCCAGAATATATCATATATTAAACCTCCGAGCTATGAAACAGTAGTAGGTACCAATAAACTCTAAGTCTGGAAATAATAAGGGTATTCTAATAGTGTACCTTAATACTGTCCGTTTAAGCCTTTATTTGTAATGGTTTTCAATGATTAAGCCTCTTAGATGGTTAAAATCACCAGAAAGTCAGCTCGGAATATGTCATACATCAAACAAATAATCTATGAAATCATAGCTAGTTCAATTATGCTCATACCAGTAAAATGATACTAATGGTATACTTGAATTTAATCGATTGCAGACCTATGATTTAAGAATGAATTTTCAATAATAACACTTAAAAGATTGTTCAAACCACCAGAAAGCCAAGCCAGGATATATCATACATCGTTTCTCTAAGCTAGAAAACTAATATTGGTACAGATATGTTCATAAATAAGAAATTATAGGGGTCTTCCAAGAGTATACCTATGACTTATCAATTTTAGACATCATATTTCATGAATTTTTAATATTTGAACATGCTAAAAAGCTTAAATCTTCCTAAAAATTAGCTAAAATAAGTTTTATATTTTATATTTATTCTAAAATGCCAAATATATGAACACAGAGGGATAAATGTTAAAGCAATAGGGGTCAGTTATAGTCACACATAAAATCAGTCCCAGCTAAAATGTCATTTTTTCTTAAATTCACTAATTTTTTTCAAGGCAATTATCAAAGGTATTACTTTGATTCTTGCAGCATTAGTAGACCAGGTATTGAGCCTTTTACATGATTTTTTTTAACATCCATCATTGTCTAATAAAAAAGTTATGATACAAAAAGTAAAAAAATGGGTCATAAATTTGCCCCCTGGGGTACATACTTTTTGCTTTTATTCAAATTTCTTAAGGGTAATCTGTATCATTCATACTTCAAATGTTTATTTTATACAATGTCCATGTATTTCACTTACAAAAACCATAAAATCAAAGTTATTTTAGGTTGGAGAATTTTTTCCCCCTGATAGGGGTGAATTTTGGGGGTGGGGGGACTAACATGGTATTTTAAGGGTTAAATAATCATATTTCAGCTTGCCAACATGGTCTTTTGGATTCAGCATAAAAAGTTACATAAGAAACACTTGTCAGAACACTTTTAACACTAAACGCCTACCACATTTTACAGAGAGACCTTTTGCAGAGGTCTATAACATTTGCACCTGTTTAATCCCCAGGAAATGGCCAAAATCAAACATATGACTGTCCAAAATCTGTTGCGCTAACTTCCCTCCTCCTTTCTGTTGATAAACAATACTTTTTTTTCATTTTATTTACATCAGGACAATTTATAAATGTTATTCATAGTGCTAGGATGTAATTTGAAATGAAAAGTGATCGTGAAACATTAACAAATAATGATTTAATCTTGTTGAGCCAGTTGATTTCTACGAGGACCTCAGAAATGGACAAATATTATAACTTCGAGTTATAATTTCTACGGCGACCCTGCGGCCTGTAAGAAACTGGATACGCCGTACGGAGGCCGCAAGGCGAGCGTAGTTTTCCTACGCTCGCCGCAGAAATACACTGATTTAATTGATCTGCGGTCGACGCAAGGCCTCCGTACGACAAATGCGACTGGGGTGTTACACCCCAGTCACATTTCCTGCGGCCGCCGTGCAGTCTATCATTTCTGCGGCCAGTTGCTTTTCTACGCTCGCCGCAGAATTTCTGGGCTCTCATACTTTTGCAGTCACAATTCCCACGGCAGCCGCACGGTGATTTTTAAATTTCTGTTGATGAATAATACTTTTTTTTCATTTTATTTACATCAGGACAATTTTTAAATGTTATTCATAGTGCTAGGATGTAATATCAAATGAAAAGTGATCGTGAAACATTGACAAATAATGATTCAATCTTGTTGAGCAAGTTGATTTCTACGGAGACCTCAGAAATGAACAAATATTATAACTCCGAGTTATAATTTCTACGGCGGCCCTGCGGCCTGTAAAAATCTGGATACGCCGTACTGAGGCCGCAGGGCGAGCGTAGTTTTTCTACACTCGCCGCAGAAATTCACCGATTTAATTGATCTGCGGCCGACTTGCGACTGCCGTGCGACAAATGTTACTGGGGTGTAAATAATACTTTTTTCATTTTATTTACATCGGACAATTTATAAATGTTATTCATAGTGCTAGGATGTAATATCAAATGAAAAGTGATCGTGAAACATTGACAAATAATGATTCCATCTTGTTGAGCCAGTTGATTTCTACGGGGACCTCAGAAATGAACAACTCCGAGTTATAATTTCTACGGCGACCCTGCGGCCTGTAAAGAACTGGATAGGCTACGCCGTACGGAGGCCGCAAGGCGAGCGTAGTTTTCCTACGCTGAAAATACACTGATTTAATTGATCTGCGGTCGACGCACGGCCTCCGTACGACAAATGTGACAGGGGTGTTACACTTCAGTCACATTTCCTACGGCGACGACCTTGCGGTCTATCATTTCTGCGGCCAGTAACATTTCTACGCTCGCCGTGGAATTTCTGCGCTCTAATACTTTTGCAGTCACATTTCCCACGGCAGCGGTACGGCACGGTGAATTTTAAATTTCTGTTGATAAATAATACTTTTTTCATTTTATTTACATCGGGACAATTTATAAATGTTATTCATAGTGCTAGGATGTAATATCAAATGAAAAGTGATCGTGAAACAATGATTCAATCTTGTTGAGCCAGTTGATTTCTACGGGGACCTCAGAAATGAACAAATATTATAACTCAAAGTTATCATTTCTACGGCGACCCTGCGGCCTGTAAAAAAATGGATACGCCGTACGGAGGCCGCAAGGCGAGCGTAGTTTTCCTACGCTCGCCGCAGAAAAACACTGATTTACTGTAATTGATCTGCGGTCGACGCACGGCCTCCGTACGACAAATGTGACTGGGGTGTTAGCGCCAGTGTAATTAATAGTATTATTATATCATTGCTAGAAATCGTGTGCTCTGATTGGCTGATTTGGTACCATGAGATCAAAAATTCCAAAGCTTATTTCACAGCTCCCTCAATTATTGGATTATAAAAACGTATAATAAAAGTGTACGATACAATGATAATTGTACATAATTATGTTAACTGATAGGTTTATGACATATTTATTGATTAAGGTATATGTTTACGGGTTAATTAAACAAATATTCTATATTTCTTTGAAATGCAAAGTGATCTTAAAGAATGTCTAGCAATGATATAATAAAACAAATATTTCATTCTATGTTCCCTCGCCCTACGGGCTGCGGGCAATACATACTGCAAAAATCATTGAAAGATGAACTTAAGTATTGCACTCCATAGAATGAAATATTTGCTTATTATCTTTGTGTTGGAAACAGAATATTTATTCCAATGGTATTATATATTATTAAATCTATTAGGATCAATATAATAGTCAGTAATAATTTAGATATACCTAACAACCCAGTCACATTTCCTACGGCGACCTTGCGGTCTATCATTTCTGCGGCCAGTAACATTTCTATGCTCGCCTTGGAATTTCTGCGCTCTCATACTTTTGCAGTCACATTTCCCACGGCAGCCGCACGGTGAATTTTAAATTTCTGTTGATAAATAATACTTTTTTCATTTTATTTACATCGGGACAACTTATAAATGTTATTCATAGTGCTAGGATGTAATATCAAATGAGAAGTGATCGTGAAACATTGACAAATAATGATTTAATCTTGTTGAGCCGGTTGATTTCTACGGCGACCTCAGAAATGAACAAAAATTATAACTCCGAGTTATAATTTCTACGCCTTCCCTGCGGCCTGTAAAAATCTGCATACGCCGTACGGAGGCCGCAAGGCGAGCGTAGTTTTTCTACGCTCACCGCAGAAATTCACCGATTTAATTGATCTGCGGTCGACTTGCGGCCGCCGTGCGACAAATGTGACTGGGGTGTAAAGAGGGAGAGGGGACATTTTATTGGATCAATCTGCTTTCTGACGTTCAGGCTTTACAGCGAAACTTATGTTATTGAACAATTCACAGTTCACTTACATTTAGAATTTTTACTGCGGTATCTTCTATTAATACATTTATATAAGTTTCTTTATTCAAATAAAAATACATGTACTATGCTATGGCTATGATGTGATCTTCCAGTGTTACCTTTGCGCGTTGCATGAGATGAAAATGTCAACATACCTGACTTCGATGGATTTGGTCCAGGATTCATCTCAATTCCGCCGATGACCAACAGCATCATGAGGATGACTAACACGGTGCTAGTATGTTCTGACCTTTCCGAGCCTTTAGTACATATCAAAATATGTCTGGGCTTGCCGCCTTCAAACTTTCCGATAGTGGCTCTCCATTGATTCAAACTGTTCCCCATTTTTGATATTGTTCCTATTAGGCTATTCGAGAGCGTATATTAGATAGGTTCGATTATTTTACTTTTGTCCAGTTTGTAATTTACACTAAATTGTTTTCTTAAGATACTTTGTTCATTGATTGCCGGAATGCGTTTGACTTCATAAACCCGCACCGACGCTCTTAGCGCATTCTGAGGCCCAGACACACGATACTCGAACCATATTTGGGCATGTGCGACTATTGACCAACCAATCAAATGATCAATAAAGTATGATGACGATACCACTTGAGAAGTGGGGCAAAAGTTAAACTGACTTCAAAACGCACACACGACATATAAATCTTTTAAAGTATCAATAAAAAAATTACGTTTCTACTTCAAGATAAGTTGAAACGTCAAGAAGCAAAGTTTTATTATGCATTGTAATTTGACATTGACACTTGACCCAAAATATTTTGTGACTACATTCTACATTCAGCGAAAATCAAATTTCTGAATCTTGCTAACACATATCAGGCCCATAGCCAGGATTTGCCAAGGGGATTCACTTTTGACAATTTTTTTTCCAAATATGGCCAAAATCACTTAAAAAGTGCTCAGAATGGTGAAAACTGCATAAAGAATTTTTGGCCAGGGGGGGGGGGTTCGTTCGAACCAATCGACCCCCCCCCCCCTGTCAACGGGCCTGCATTTTTCTAAACATTGTTTTAATTTTTATATGAATAATTTGCATTGGAAATACTTGTGATAAAAGGTGGAGATGTAAGTGAACTAACTTTATTTATTTATGGTCTAAGAAATCAACTGAGCTACACAATTCCAAATAAATCCTCATTTTCTAATAGATCTTGCATATCAAAAACACTTACTGAATGGAATAAGCTCTCACCTGAAATAAGAAATTCACCTACCCTTAGTATATTCAAATCCAGACTTAAAATAGTTCTATTCAATGACGATGTTACAAATTCATCAGAACTCTCCGTTTCAAGAAAACAAGAAATAATTTTCAATAGAGTGCGATGTGATCTCATTTTTAAGGCTCACCTCTATGCTCATAATTTCACTAATGTAAACTCCCCTATTTGCCAGTGTGGAATGGATGGTGAAACAACCAATCACGTAATTTTCCACTGCAATCTAAGATCAACATTTTGGGCAGAATTTGAAAATGAATTAAAATATATGAACATAGAATATTCTTCTAAATACAGATCACAACGAGACAAACTCTCCCTTACCCTAAATGGTGATAAAAGACTACCTAAAGCTGTAAACTTAAATATCCTCAAATGTAGTGCCATCTTTTTTGAACGATGTAAAAATGTCTAGGTCATCCCCATCACTGTAACCCTCCACAAATACAACCCCTTTTTAATGTCTGATTGAATTCTGTTAATTGAGTTTTTATCATATAACGTGGCTGATAATGCTGATGCCCAGCCACAAGCACATGTGCACTTGTTTAATGTATTCTTTGTAGAAATATATAAATAAATAAAATAAAAAAAAAACTTTATTTCCTAAACCTCCACAGGTTTCTTGATAAATAATTTTGACTTTGGACACCAATAACTTTGTTGAACCTGAAGAAAAATATCAATTTTCCCTAAAATAAAATTAGTAAATTCAGTTGTCTACTTTACTTGTATTTTTGCGAGAACCATTTCCCATTGTTTTACGTGGGAACGACTATTTTCATAAATTCTTCAGATTTGTCATCAATTTCCGACCTTGAAAAAAGATTAGAAAAATCGAAGGTATTGGAAGTGCAATGTCAATTTATATTTCAAGCCAAAATTTTGTTGTTTTTCTTTACAGATAATGAAACTACATGAAGACGAGGCTCTCTTTTAAGAAGCGAAGTTGAACGAATACAAATGGTAATTTTAAGTAAAATATTTTGTCAAATAAACACCCATAGCCTGATAAGCTTCTGGTGGATTTATTAACTAAAAACTCTGATAGTTCCCAGTAACAAATGTATAATTTATAAGGCCGGTGTGAGTTTGTTCATCTTGCACATCGACGATATCCGGAAGATGAAGGGCATGATGCATGACAAATACTTCAAACTACAGGATGAGCCAAAAAAGGTAACCCAAACATATCTTAATCACTTAATTATCCAGTAAGGGGATTTAAAGGCAGAATCAGATCTATAGGGGGTGACAAAATTACAAGCAACTTGTCTTATTGACCTACCAATCCATTCCTTACAATGTCAAATACAATATCTCCAAAAAGATTCACAATATGTAATAAATTGGTGAAGTAATTATTAATGATTCAAAGTGCAAAAGTGGGTGAAAAATGTTTAAATTCTCCCAAATAATAAGAATGGTAACCATTCTTATAGAAAATTATTATTGTAAAAATCTTTAGTTTTCCTGTAATAAAGTATGTACTTTTGTGATTTTTAGAAAATAAACATGACAAGGAAGGACGCGAGCCAAAAAGATGAACCAAAAATATTCTAAAATTGGAACAATTTTTTGTTTAGCCTGCTCGCTATCTCTGATTCTCTCTTATTAAGTCATATTTGGTACAATTGAACTTTTTTTATATTCTCTCATTTTATAAAGTTTCATTGGTCTATTTCCAATAGTCACGATTTTATCGTAATTTCACAAAACATGCTCCAAATGCCAAAACATATCAATATCACCCAATATGAACACCCGGAATTTATCTTTAGGGCTATTTCGTAGAAAATGTGTATATTAACAACTGCAGAAGCACCAGAGAGTTGAAACAAGAGATATGGAGGGAAATGGGAGCCATTACATAAGATACATAAGATATCTGAGAGCGTATAGTCAGAAAACGTCCGGTGCGTTTAAGTTTACCTCCAAATACAAGACCGACATTTTAAGCATGTTTTGTGAATTGCCAAAAATGGTGACCATTTGGAATAGACAAATGAAACCTGTTTCAATGGAAGAACACTGAACAAGATGCAAATGTGTCAAATACGAGGGTTGTCCCATAAGTCTTGAAATTTTTATTCTAATTCAAAAAGATTTTAATGTATTTGGCTGAAAATTGGTATGTATCAAGATTAATCAATTACCTTCAACATGTGATAGTTTCATAACAAAATTATGAACTCGAGTAACTATTATGGTTGCTATGGTAACCGGGGGAGTCAGGGGGTGGGGCAGTAATGAAATATAGTAAAAATGTAAAATGCAGCCATGGGAGTATTAAGAATTTTAAAGGATGGTATGCATCTTAAATTGTGAATTACCTGTCAAGATTGACAAAAACACTGTATTCTTGGTAAAATCTTATGAAATACCTCTGTGATGTCATAATAAACTAGCACAATTGCTCAAATTTGGTACAAAGCCACAGCATTTTGAAAATCAAAATGGCAGGGATTTTGTCACCAGATGTTAAATCTTTGTGTGCAGTTGTGCAATACCACGTCTCTTAAGGGCATACACCTACACAAACAAGAACAGCCATGGAAAAAGTATATAGACAGTACTAGTATACTCCGAGTGCACCTCCAATATGGAGGTGGCAGAAGAAGTTAAAAACTACAGATACCAGCCTGGAGGATGATCAGTCCTAGAAGAGGAAGATCAAAATCCAGTGACGATCTCATACCACATATTGCAGAGTACACTTATAAGTGCAGAAAGGAGAACTATACTCAGTGTAGGAAGATCGCTCTAGACTTTGATATTAGTAAGAGTACTGCTCACATAGTGATGAAGAAAGACCTTGGGATGTCAAAGGTAGCCTCTAGATTCGTTCCACATATTTTGACAGAGGAGCAGAAAAGGCAACGTGTTGAGCTGAGCCAGGGGTTCCCAAATCCTTAATTTTTACGTCATATTTGTATTTTAAATCCTGTTTTTTGCCCCGGGTACCCCCAACATTACATTTTAAATCATCTGTAACATTGCCAAATGATCTTATTATGCTATGAAACTTACAGAGATAGTAGAAATAAATCTAAATTTTTATCATTGTATCTCAAATATTCTATGAATTAGAATAAAAATTTCAAGACTCATGGGACAACCCTCGTATGATTCCAAACACATACTGGATAACAGAGTTATGAAGATTTGTTTAAGTTGTCTTATCAAGTTATTAAGAGTTGGCATTTTGGTGCATTTTGGGATTCGGCGTCTGTAACACATGTTGCATTTTTAACCTTCAAAATGGTTCTGAAATATTGTCTTGTTCACGCATTGTTGTGTGAGTATGGATATCCACATCTATTGTCACATTTATTCCTTACAGTAATTATACTTTAAACTGCACTTTCATCGAATAGAAAATCGCAACCTAACCATCACGGTGCGATATCCAAACTGCGTGCGTAATATGCACGCTGTTTGAAACACTGACAAACTGCGCGCCTATTTAAAAATGGCAGACGAGGAGGACACGATTCCCAAAAAGGATGAAAAGTACTGGAAATACAAGGTTAGTTTTTTTTATCAGACAGTAGGCCTACCATAATGTGGAGATAGACTAATTTTACAAGCAACACTCAGATTTTTCCTACATTCATCTTGACATAACTTTCGCTATTACATGGTAGAATCAAGTAATCGCCACCGAATGGACGTATGACACTCTAAAACAATGCAGAATAAATGTCTTAAAATGACATTTGAAAACACAGCCTCCAACTTGTATGATGCAATGTTGATATGCGCGCAGTTTGTCAGTGTTTCAAACAGCGTGCATAGTATGCACGCAGTTTGGATACCGCGCCGTGACCATGTTGCTGATGTTCGGAGAGTCCGAGTAGCATGTTGCGAATCAAAATTGATCAAAATGTCAAAATTGTCCATCGGCAAAACAACCAACGAGTAATTTGAAAGTTTCGTACGATTTGGGCTCATTTTTCTTGAAAGTAAAATACATTGTTTTTTAATGATTTTTTTAAGTTAAAATGTTTCAAAATATTTTTGAAAACTTCAAGAAGACGTTCATTTTTTGCAAAAATACGTCTTCTTGAAGTTTCTGGTTAGCCTTTAAGTAATAAACAGGTCAATACAGGATTCCTACACTAGTAGATGTATTGACCTTTTTGTTATTTAAAGGCTAACCAGAAACCATGCCCATCCATGGCTGGTATAACATCAGTGTCAAACTCTTTACATCTCCTTCTAAGTGGGTTCACAGCTAGATTAACATCTCTGGGGTTCGGGGTACACAATCTGAATTGTTTGATCCTAAATGGAACCAACCTCAACTCGATCAGATTTCCAGTGTCGAGGTTCACTTTGGCAAAGTACATGAATCCTAAATCACATTGGCTGTCCTCGTATTTACCCGGCATTCCTTCTGTGTCATTAATCAGGTCCCCGGTCCCATAGAGGATCAGTTTTTCTCTGTAAACCTCTATCCCTAGTGGAAAATGAGTGCTGTGACCGTGAATAGCATCAACCTCGGCCTCGTCTATTGCCCTGTGTGCAAATTCCCTTAGGGATTGGTGAATTTGCGCGTTCCATTCTTCTCCCCAATGAAGAGACAAAATGATCACATCCCTGGGTTTCTTCACTTCTTTAATTTGTGTTTTGAGATTAATGAAGTCAGTCGTGTTGATGTCAATATTGATAGTGTTAACTCCAAAACCAGTGGTGCCACTAGTAGTAGCTGCCCAATAGTTTGGTACACCACTAGAGTGTGTACATAAAGAAAATATAATAACTCGACCCTTATCTGCTATGTCAAATATACAAGGTTCTTTTGCTTCTGTTGTGCAACGACCAGCTCCCGTGTATTTTATTCCTGCTTCTTTGAGTACCTTGACAGTCTCATCTAAACCCTGATAGCCATAATCTAAAGCATGGTCGTTCGCTATTCCACAGCAGTCAATCCCCGCAATTTTCAGAGATTTGACATTTGTTGGGTGCGCTCTTAACTGCGTTGGTCTCATCGGCCACATAGTGTCACTTGTCGTTAGTGTTGTCTCCAAGTTGATTAGTTTAACATCTGGTTTGTACTTTTCCCATGTTTTCATTGCGTATCCCCAGATGTACTCAATCGCTTGCTTTTCGTGCTCCAGATAGAATTTTCCATTTTTCTTAATCGCTAGTTTCACATAGTCTCTGGCATCTTGTGTATTCTTTTCAAATATGTACGGATCGGAAGATTCAGGGAATATTTGATCGATCCCGCGTCCGATCATGACATTTCCTCCCAGGAATATGTTGATGGTGTCGGAGTTCTTTGGCGCCGTGACTGTCTTCCAACGTTTCATGTCTCGCTGATATTGTCACTCTAACAAAATGCATTTGGGCTAGCCATTAAATCAAATAAATTATCACTATAATAGTTTGCTGGTATAAATATTTTAAAATATGTGAAGCAAAATTAAATTGTTTACTTATACAACTTAATCAAAAATGTTGTTTCACACATGAATTCATTCATCGTTTGTGTATTCTATAATGTTGCCATGGATCTCTGCGAAAAGTTCCAATTTTAATTCGCCATCTGATTTACGTTACATGTTACCTGTTACTAATACGTAGGATGTCCCGTTTATTGAAATTTGATAAAGGCAATCAATGTTTCAGTTGGTTTAAAGACAGATCAATGGCCATTACTTACTGCGGCATTTATATTGGAAGGTTATAACGTAATAGAATTGTTTGTTTCGTTATTACGTGGACAAATATATTGAGGTATGAATGTATACATTAATATAGATCATGGCTTGTTTAGGTCCTAATGATTTGCAACTCACCTGGATTTACCTGGGTATGATCAAGCAATTTTAAAAATCTAATTTAGTAAATGCAAATTCATGAGGTGGATAAAACATAAATTCAATTTCAACGTTTTAAGCAAATGTTTAATTGACTCTCACTGTACGTCTTTCATCAATTTGTCAATAAAGTAATATTGTTTATACTTTTAAAGTAGAACATAAAACGAAGGCTGCTAAGAAAAAGAAAAACGTTTACGTTACGTCGGAAGTGCTCAGTTTAAGGCACCTTAGTTCATAGTACGTAAACGGGACCCGTAAATGTTTACGTTTGTGGTTCACGTCATAAAAAATCCTCTAAAATATTTTCCATTTTACGAATATGTATGCATACAAGTCATACTCGCTTACCAGTTTGATTGTCAACTTCATACCTTTGTTTCCCACCGTGATGTGCACAAGTTCCAGATGAGAAAGGACCAAGCATTGTTACAGAACACAGCAAGAAAAATGAAACATCTGTAGAGTACCCCATTTACAAGGAAAACAAACCCCAAGTATCCCAAACCATGGTCAAACGTTAAAAGAAACAGTGTCTAATACCACTCCTCCACCATTCAAGTTCTATTATCACAATCGGGACATCATCATCAGGATCATCAGGGGCGTACCCAGCTTTCAGTCAGGGGAGGGGGGGGGTGTTGCGATCGCCCCAAAAAATCGGTTTTCAGTCAGGGGGTTAAGATTTATCTTGAATTTTACAGATGCAACTTCCTTCAAAATTAAGCTAGAAGCTGCAAATAAAAAGCATTTTAAAGCTATTTTCTTCTATCTCATGGTTATATATTTATTGGTTATAGGGGGGGGGGTGTGATTGCACCCCCTGGCTACGCCTATGATCATGCTGTAATCATTTAAACAGGACATGCTGAAGAATAAAGATATGTGTGAATATATGAATCAAACTGCCATCTTTCTATCGATATAAGATTCAAAATTGTATTGTGTTTCAAGCCAAAACAATTGACTTCCTCACAAAATCAATTACAAGACATAATTATACAGTTATACAGTTAAATGCATTGTTAAGAAAAATATTTAAATATAACGATCTTACAAACTAGTTTATTCCTTTTTCAAGTAGCTCCCGACGTTGATTGAAAAGTTTATTTATAAAATGTATCAATTCAGTTAGTTCTCGTTGGTAGGCTTATGACTGAGTTTTTAGTTTCTTCTCTTAATCTACACATCGAACATCCCCACGTCAAAATCTTGGGAATGTAAATCATTTCATTTATGTGCCATGTCCTCAAAGTGTATTAAGACAATACGTTTGTCCGATCATAAGATTCGGCTATACATATGTATATGTTTGTATTTATGTATTGCTCTTTGTAACATCTTCAGCACCAGGGGCATGGGGATTAACTGCGGTAACGATTTAAGCAAGGGAAAACACAAGGGACCAGGGAAAACATCAGTGAGGGACTTGGTGAAACGCCAGGGTCAGGGAAACACATTGTCCAGGGAAAACTACTAGCAGGACTATGTACACTACATATAGATCTAACCCAAACAACGATACCATAATATTTACCTATGTCTCAAAAGTTCTAGAATCAGTTTTCTTGTTGTTGTTGTTTTTAATGTTGCCCTTTGGTCTTCTTGACAAGAAAATGTACACGACCCTCACCCATCCTATCTATGATTGATCGATTGTACTCTGCAAATGCATCTTACGAATCTCGAGCGCTTTATCTCGGAAAATAAAGAGTGGGTGAGAAAGGACGATATAAGACTACTTAAAATAAATTCCTAGAGACTCTAGAATTTATCCACTTATCACTTTTGTACCTTCGCATTTGGCAAATACTGTCTAAGATTAGGGGACCATGTCAAATATTGATACTTAAATAACATCTGAGATTTGAGTAATCGGGGACAGTGTATTAATCGTTTGACTTAGCTTCTTATGACATGCTTGTTGAATTTCTTCATGTTTGAGCACTGTCTCATTATTATATAATTTACACAAGGGATATTTTCTGCCATATATTATTCTTTAACTTATTATTCCCGAGTTAGTATACCAACATCATCGATTTCCAAGATGGTTCACACACATTTAGGAGAGATTCGGACAACTGGATGGTATCTCAGCCCACGGATAAGGTCAGTCTATTCAGCAATGGACTTCTATCCCTGAAACAGATATAAACAACCTTGAGAGAGTCCCTGTTTATCATGAAAGTTAAGTAAGTTTTGCTGTGCCGAATACTTTGAGCTTCACTATACATCTGAACAGCCATGAGGAATTTACTACATGTTCTGTGTTTCATCTCTGGATTGTTCATTCAAGGTTGGTGGGCTTTTGTAATCTTATGGCTTGCTCTCTTGATTTTTGAGAGACTAATATAAGCACGTTATCAATATTAACAAAAGGACATTTTTCATACAAGCATAATTTTGTCATATTCAGAATTTGAAACTCGTGGTTGTCTCACCGACAATAGCTACTTTGACAGCTTCTGGTATCTTATGCAAATTAAATATATGTACACTGGGATCATGATTTGTGGGATGCAACGTTAATTTGATTATCTAGTGTTTCGTGCAAATCAAATATGAATTCGGATACACTGGGGTCAGAGTGCAAGGTTATTCTGGGGGGGGGGGTCTGTAGGCATGATCATGAGTAAAGCTTTACAGTAATAAGGTGAAATAAATAGATGCTGTACAGTAATTATAGATATGACTTTCAATTCTCTCTGTTGAAATAATGTGTCATTTTATGGGCACTACTCTCAGTGGGGACCCTCAGTCACGTAAGGCACTTTCGTAACAAAATGGATTCTAGTCCGACAGATATTTGTGATCTAATTTTTTACATTTTTGCCGTGGAATGTTTTTCAATAAGTTGATTTTGACATTACTGTATACAACAATTTATGTCAGCAGGTTGCAGTATCCTCATCATCCATCTCTGTGGAAACTAGGATGTAGTTTTGAAAGTGAGATTTGTATACACAGTTAACAAAACAGGTTTATATAAACCACCAGCCCAACAATACGAGTTATGTTCTCATAATATATCTCTCCATTTCTTTATTTTTCAAAATATTCTAATAAAATTCTTACAGGATGTGCAGCATGTCGTATTAAGACAGAAAAACATTAAGTATAACAGAAATATTCCATAAGAAATATTGGTTGCCATAGCCACTTCAGGGCTTGGAATCAAGGAAGCAACTTTGTAATCACCCCTCGTATAGTAGTTCTAACATGAGTCAGCATTTTACTTTTACAATAATAAACTGAAACACTGGTTCAAATTCTAACATCAAGTTTCTAATAATTGTACATGGAGTCGTCTCAATATTCTGCCGATACATCACTATGGCAGATTACAGTAAATCCTGTCTCAGTGAGCACCTCTCTTAGACTCTAGTGGACACCCTTCGTCCCCACATACTCTATTGACATCCATATAGATTAACCTCTCTGTAGTGAACACCTACCAACAGTAAACGTTTTTCTCGGCAAAAAAATGTTCAAAACATACAGGTTTTACTATAGTTATATGACAAGAACAATATTAATATTGCTTAAAATGTTTCTAATTATCATTCTGGTATTCATTGTAACTTTCTGTTTCTAGCTAGAACGGAACTAATAAGAGGCCATGATAACTTTCATAATGGATTATTATCCGAAAACCAATTATCCTATTTTAACCTCAATATGTCGATGTCAGAAAATGGAAATATAGTTTCAGGGCAACAATCAGAGATTTTTATTCATATTCATACTTTATCAGCTTACCAACACAGTGTAAACAGATTTGAAATCTCTATTTTGTACATGTCAAAAGGTGTGGAATATTTTAAAATTCTCTTCTTATGGTGATTTTTAAACCAAAAAGGAAATCTAACAATGTGATTTTATTTCCATTTAATGTACCAATTTTGCAAATTTGACTCTTCCTGCTTTGTCAGTTAGTGCTACAACTTAAATATGAATCGTTATTTGTACTAATTTCTGAGAGTCCACAAAATGTGTGATTTTGCTATCTCATCTTAGATATGGTTAATATTGACAAGCATGCCGCTAAAAGATAAGTAATACAAGAGTACATTGATACAGTGAAGGGTATACTATACAGGGTGTTCATGAAGTAATACAAACGATTTATATTGGACATTCCCACATTTTGGTAAAATCTTCCGGAGAAGTAAAGTGAAATATTTTAATGAAACATTCCGGAGATAATGGCCCTTTGTAAGACCATAAATAAATCACAGAGATTTTAATTTGGTTTCATACTTCTCAGCATTGTTTTGTAAATTTAATGTCAGCATTTCCCATCGCTTCCCGAACACCATGTATCTGCAATATTAATACATATACAATATATGATATCTTGAAATAAGTAATCGGATTGACACTGTAATTTTGAAGAGAAATCATTTGTGGTGTTCTTATAGATGCTATAATTTAGTAAAGGTGTACATTATTTATAGGTATTGTGCATGTACCTCAAAAAGTTTGATCCTAAGAGTTTTCACATTAAGAAATGTTACTTACACCTTTACTTGGACATTCATTGGAAAGGTCAATACTTTATTTAAAACTTATGGATAGTATAGACTGTGATTCCCACAATGCCATCAAATGTTGGAAACCATCTTTTCAAAAGCCAGAAGCCGATGTTTCCCATCATCCTAAGCAGGTGTCCAGAATCCGTACCCCCCCCCCCCCCGGTGAAAAGAAAGAAGGTATTCTGGATTTTGGAGCCCTGCGTACGGAGGATGATATTTCCCTTGCAATTCTAATTTTAATTTCTGAAATATGATTAAGTCATACTGATTAATAAATACTAAGTAGTTGAATATCCAAGATGCAGAAATGTCATTTGATTTGTGAAGGGTGTCCATTAGCATAAATATTGTAATAACTTATTATCTTTAGTCTATTGTTCCTCAAGATTTTATCAAAACCATTCGTTATACCATTTATTTTCCTTCTAGGTGGGGCTTTCCCTTTTGGCGCACCTTTCAAATCATGCGCTATCATCTTCCCGAAGCACAAAGGTGCCGAGAGACAGACTACCGATGCTCCATACACCATCACTGTGTCTCCTACGTCATATAGCCCTGGCCAAGATCTCACAGGTACCAGAGTTAAACTAATGTTCTATACCTAGTCACAGTCTCAAATGAATATTGGTACGAACAATACAGTCTACATACACGTATACTTCTTCTGCCCAAACCGTCATATATCTCCCACAATACAAGTTATAAATGTTACTTTGGCTTCCTCGGCTGCAAAAATCACATTTGACCCGGTATTTGTTGGTGATAGTGGATCCAAATGTTTGGTCCATTTTACGTTATTAATTTCCATACCTTATTCTCTCGTATATTTAGTGACGATGTGGTCGAAAGATGCACTAGCCTTCCGTGGGTTTCAGATCAGAAGTCAGAGAGTGAATGGGGATAAAGAGGAGATTGTTGGAGGGTTCACGAACTTCCCAAATGATGTTAAACCGCAGACATGGTATCCCAAAGGAGATAACAAGGTAGACATTAATTCGATTTCAGGATTTAAGCCCTGGACTTATGTGGAATAACCATTCCTTGAAGGTGTTGCTTTCCAAATTTTGCATGAGTTGCGCAGCACTTGCCTTTACGCTTGCCTAATAATTGATCGCAGAAGATGCTTGTTGATCCACTGAAATTGGGAACATTGTTTATCTGTTTATGAATATAAATGAACACAGGATAAAATCTGGGCTTTCAGCGCTGTGAAATATTATATAATACTTTCGGGATTCTACACAACATATCCCTAACATATTCGTCTATTTGTGTATTCATTCATATGTCTTCCTTCCTTTGTTTTGTCAATTCAGTTGTCTTCTATTTATTTATCTAGCCATTAATTTGTTTGTCTATTCGTTTGTGCGACTATATACAT
Organism: Owenia fusiformis; assembly: GCA_903813345.2. NCBI lineage: Eukaryota > Metazoa > Annelida > Polychaeta > Sabellida > Oweniidae > Owenia > Owenia fusiformis. Next base: position 22,534,729 of record CAIIXF020000001.1, on the reverse strand, counting down.
CTGTTTTTTCTGTTTAGCTATTCATTTGCTTTTTCTGTTTGATTGTCTATTCATTTGTTTTTCTGTTTGTTTGTCTATTCATTTGCTGTTTCATTTGTTTTTTTCGCTGTTTGATTGTCTCTTCGTTTGTTTTTTCTGATTGATTTCTGTTTGATTGTCTATTCATTTGTTTTTTTCTGATTGATTTCTGTTTGGTTGTCTATTCATTTGTTTTTTTCTATTTGATTCATTGTCTATTCATTGTTTTTTCTGTATCTATTCCTTTGTTTGTCTTAAGGCCAAGAAAGAGTTCCACCAATCTTTATTTAAGACTCAACCAATTGCTTTTTATTTAATCTAAATGGCTCATTATTACTTACATATGTGAAGAGTTACAGTGAGTAGGAAAATATGAGTATCTGATATGGAGCAAAGTGATGCAAAATTAAATCATAACGCAATACTATGAAATCACACTCCCCTCCATAAGTTGAACAACTGAAAAGTTAATAATGAATCTCAATGTTTATCCTTATTACAATAGTTGGGTGGTTGGCACACTTATGGATGGGAGTGTACATCCATCTCGGTTTGTGGATAAGAGTCAAAAATGCCTAGTATCGATCTGAATATTTGTGCCTATGACATGTAGATTTGAGTAAGATGACAGAGCCTACTTCATATTTTCAGAACTGCCTAACCCATATGAACAATGAACCAAAATATAACCTAACATTCACCTGGAAAGCACCTGCTACATCTGTTGGAGATATCCATTTCAGGTAAGGAGAAATCTCAGACGTTTCTCATCAGATTTTACACAACATCCATTTCTTTTACAGAGGAGTCACCCATCCACTCTTGGGTATGGGCCAGACTAGCAATATTATACCAATGAACAGATATTTGGGGACACTCCATAATATAAAGCCGATGGGATTTCTAATTTTAATGCATGCATGTGTTTCAGTCATTTGCTTTATCAGGCCATTTTTTCAGTGCAACATTCATCCAATCATATGCTGTCTTCTGGTATGATGTCAAGAGTTCTGTTGTCAAGGCAATGGTACCAGATGCCTCTGCGGAGTTTCTGGGAGAGGTAATAGCTTGTCTTTCTAACATTTGTTATTAATATAAAATATAATTCTTCATGGAAAAAACTTCTTCTGAAAGTACACATTCCCTATATTTTTTTAAATGTTTTCCTTTTTATTTTGAATTTGACAATTATTATGCTAATTTTGATGTTTTAGGTGAAACCTAATTTGAGTGCAGTAATCACAGCAGATGGTTGTGGCGAAACGAAAGGCTGTTTAATGTCACCTCGTTATTGCTTCTACGATTGTGACTTTTTGGTCACTTACAAAGTTGACGGAGACTTCATTGATTTTGAAATGAAAGGAAAAGCTGATCATTTCATGTCATTGGCCTTTAGTGATGATGTTAGAATGGTAGGTTAAAGCAAATTGAAATAATGTAACTGCAAGTCCCTTTTTGGACCACATATTAAAGCCTGTATATAAGAAACATCTTCACATGTAAAGTTTTCTTTTTGTTAAAACAACCTCTAAATTTTTACTTGAGTTACCCTGTGAACCTTTACTGTTACTCTTTATGTATCTAGGTCAACTGCTTAATCTCTATCGAGTGAACACGTTTCCAGAGTTTCCTTTACTCATTGTGTTTCTAGGGTAACCTACTTACGACCTTACTTGGCCTAGTAGATCGTATTTATAGAGTTAACCTTTACTGATTGTGTTTCCAGGGTAACAATTTCAACTTATTTAGTTGAACATGTTTACATAGTTAACCTTTACTGATTGTGCTTCCAGGATAACAACTTCAACTTATTTAGTTGAACATGTTTACATAGTTATCCTTTACTGATTGTGCTTCCAGGGTAACAACTTCAACTTATTTAGTTGAACATGTTTACAGAGTTATCCTTTACTGATTGTGTTTCTTCTGTAACGACTCCAACTTATTTAGTTGAACAAGTTTCCAGAGTTAACCTTTACTGTTTACTATTTGTGTTTCTAGGGTAACGACTCCACTCTGACCTGTCTAACTGCACCTTGGCTATCAACAGTACAGCTTGGGTACAATCCACCCAATCCCAAGACAAATGACAAACACAGAATAGTAAGTGGTTTTCTTATTTTATATACAGAATGGACCATATTTCTAATAAATATAAATAACCAACATCTTTTAGAAATGTAGCAAGCATTATTCAATTGAAAATTATTGTGTTTTCGGGATCACCTCAATATACCGACGCGTATTAAACCGAAACCCATTATACCGACGCGCATTGTGCCGAAAACCAACATATGCCTGGAAAGTAATATGAATAAAGTATGTAAATACATGAATTAAACGTCAAATCAAGAAGCAAAAGTCTTTTCTGGGTCATTGCGAATGGCATGATTTCCTCGAGTCTCTTCAGTTGCAAGGCAACCATACTGGGACCGATTCGCGTCGTTCCACTACTGCCCTTGGTGGGGGCCCGCTACCATACTATATGACTCCCGGAGTTTACTAAAGCACGTTAGTGGAGGAACCAACCACAGTCTCACAATCTGTCTTAGGCAAGAGCGGCCAGAGAACCAACCCATGCCAAGGGCCGGTAAACGGTTGGACCTTCGGACCGGGTGTCCGTAGTGACAATGATCAACAACTCCGTACCTGGGGCTCGAACGCGGGACCTCCGTATCCCACGACGTTCAACCGCATAGTAGCCTCAGTCTACGCCACTAGACTACCCTGCTTAGGTGTCAAAACTGCTAAAAAATAATGTAGTTGTTACAATTATTTGCTTGGATGAACATGATATTACATTTCTTAATTGATTAATCGGATTTAGTTGGAATTAAAGTTCGACCAACGATCAAGGCAATTCAATCAACAACTCGTGCAAACGTGAACGAGAGTCGTAAAGACAGAAAGTACAAGAATCGTGATCAATGTAAAGTATAATATTTAAGACACATATTTAAGAATATCGGGTAGGAAAACACTCCAAAATGAAGAAGAATCATTTAGAACATTTGATTTGTTGCCAATATATCAATTGCGTCTCACAAATGAATGAAATAAAAGGTATCGCGGGCCACTAAAGCCGATGAGTAAGTGAGTAAGAATGAAATAAAAGGTATTGCGGGCCACTAAAGCCGATGAGTAAAAACAATTATTATTGACGCATCTAGATCGCTCAATATAACGGTAAGTGAATAGGTTTGTGGATACGTCGAGGAAAATAAGCTATTTCGACGCTTGAAATAATCTGATTACGCTTATTAATAATTACGCGTGGCTATTAAACACAAGTGTTGTGTAGAACAAAAACAAGAAAACTGAACGTCCTATTAAGGAACTGTACTTCAGTTTCAAAGTGTTCAAGATATTTCCGCATGTTAAAAAACACAAAATTTATATTTTAGGCTATCCATATTTTGTCAGATATCTCCAATTCATATTACAGGGAAAACATAATCATGTTTCCGAAAAGAATTTACACTCGCTACTCAAAATGAGGCATGGACACAAGTACAGAGAATAGCCTAGTGAAGGCATCTATCTAATAGTGGCTTTTCCATATAGCTTAATCTCGTTAAGGTCTCGTTTTAATGAAATTTTAGGAGATCTGCATTTTTAACCACTAAAGACTAACATTTTCTTCTATTTGAATTCTGTACGTAATTTTCTATCAATACAACTTAGTTTTTGCACTGTTATTTACCTTTATTCAAATTCTAGAGATTTTCAAGTTTTCTAAAAATGGTCAGGCTAAATCCCCATTGACACAATGTTGGAAAACCTTCAAAAGTCCATTTTCTTTTACAAGGATCACAATTTTAATGTGAAATCACAATCCATATGTCAATAATATCATATAGTTACATTCTTATATGTTTTAAGTTGATTCAAATGGAATTACTTATTAAATTAATAAATTAAATGACTCTTGTCATGTTATTTAGCCCTACCTATACCCATGATACCATGCCATCTGTTTTTCCATTTGGAAAGGGTTAATTCTACAGAATCAGACTTTTTTGGGAATGCGTTGAGCAGGGCCGTACCACATTCTTTCAGGAAGTAACTAGTTGTGGAACAGTGATTATGGCATTCAGTAATGTATAACGCCTTTCGGTACAATGCGCGTCGGTATAATAGTGATAATGGAATTTCTCAGATAAGCCTTAATTAAGCTGTTTCCTCCTGTTCATCCTCCAATCGTTTTGATGAGTTTAAATGATAAAACACATATTCCTGCATACATTTTCACTTGTTGAGCACTTGTCAACATTACCATTTACTTATTATTGAGGGGTTTAACAAGGGTCCACAAAAAATAAAAAATATTAGACTTTGATATTTTTGAAGTTTACAACAGATTATCTACTTATGAATTGGTTTTTGGGAAGGTTATTAGCATGACATATTGATTTTATCTGTTTAATTGAAAATAAGATCACATGTCTGGCTATATTTTGCATTTAAAATGATTAAAATTAATTGTTCCATTTAGTTCACTTTCTTTTAACATCATCTTGTTTTTTGTTGATCCGCCTATTGTTTTGATATGTTTAAATGATAAGACATATATTCCTACATACGTTTTCACATGTTGAGCACTTGTCAACATTACCATTTACTTATTATTGAGGGGTTTGACCGGGGTCCACAAAAAATAAAATATTAGATTTTGGTACTTTTGAAGTTTACAAAGGATTATCTACTCATGAATCGGTTTTTGACAAGGTTATAAGCATAACCTATTGATTTTATCTTGATTTTATCTGTTTAATTGAAAATAAGATCGACTGTCTGATTATATTTTGCATTCAAAATGATGAGAAATAATTGTTCCCTTTTGTTCACTTTCTTTTAACATCATCTTGTTTTTGTTGATCCGCCAATTGATATGATATGTGTAAATGATACATTTTCACCTGTTGAGGACTTTACCGTTTATTTATCATTGAGGGGTTTAACAGGGAGGGGTCAACAAAAAATATTAGATTTTGATAGTTTTGAAGTTTACAACAGATTATCTAGTCATTAATCGGCTTTTAGAAAGTTTACTAGTATGACATGTTGATTTTATCTCGATGCACATTAGATGTTACCAATAAACTTATTTATTAATAATTGTGGGGTTAACAGGGATTCACAGAAAAATATAAAAGATATTAGATTTTGATATTTTTGAAGTCTTTTTTGAAAGGTTATTAATATTAGTATGCCATATTGATTTTATCTGTTTAATTGAAACTTAGATAGTCTGTTTGACTATATTTTGCATTCAAAATGATAAAAAATAATGGTTTCATTTAGTTCACTTTCTTTTAACATCATCTTGTTTTTCGTTGATCTGCCAATTGTTAAATGATATGTTCAAATAATAAAACATAAATTCCTACATACCTTTTCACCCGTTGAGGACCTGTCAACATTACCGTTTACTTATCATTGAGGGGTTTAACAGAGGTCCAATGAAAAATATTAGATATTGATACTTTTGAAGTTAACAACGAATTTTCCACTTATGAATCTGCTTTTGGAAAGGTCATTAGCATGATATATTGATTTTATCTGTTTAATTGAAAATAATATCTTCTGTCTGACTATATTTTGCTTTCAACATGATTAAAAATAATGGTTCTATTTAGTTCACTTTCTTTGAACGCAATCTTGTTTTCGTTGATCTGCAAATTGTTTCTGCCTATATTCCTACATACGTTTTCACCCGTTGAGCACTGAAACTGAGCACTGTTTACATTTTAAAACCTTGGAAAAAGCATTTGATCGCATATAATATTGCATTTAAATCATAATCTAAGATGAGTTAGGAATTTATTCCCACTATTTATAAAAATGGATTTTAACATCAATAAAGCATATGATATGGTGTGGGGTAAAAGGATATATGATTTTTGCGATACGGGCTCTACAAGCATCTCTACAAGCAAATAACTTTAGTAATAGAAAAGCGTTTACCTTGATTATTTTATTTAGTAGAAAATAGACTGTCCCATGACGCAATGCTAGAACCCAAACTTTCTATTGAAATTAATTAATACCGTCTCGCCCAATATTTTTTTCTCGAATGGGTATTCTGCCATATCCAGCTACTGATCATCCAGTTTTTGTTTAATATTGCTCGCAGAAATGACGTTATAAGAATTATTGCTCAGGTCGATATAGTAACATAAATGCCACCTAAACTAGCACTAATACCCCTAAAACATGCCCCGCAAGGTGGTAATAATAGTAATTGATCCGAGAACCATCCACAAAAATATTCATCTTTTTGAATTAGTCTTGAATTAAATCTTCAATAAATGAAAATCTGAACCACTTTAAGATATTCAAAAAATTCAGTGTGCCATGTTTATGGTATTTTTTACGCGGAATATGGCATACATTCATGGTTGCGCGGTATTTGTGATACGGGTGAATATGCCATACTCACCTGCGGTATATGACATATTCCGCAGGTGAGTATGCGATATTCTGCAGTGAATATGCGATATATTGGTTTCAGTGAATACCCGATACTCACCTGCAGAATTTGTCATACTCACTTGCAGAATATGCCATATACAGCAGGTGAATATGACATATTCCGCAGGTGAAAACGTGATACAGAAAGACTCGGTTTGATTGGTTGCGAGAATCGACTCTAAATGTAAAACTACGCTGGATTACCAATATTGTTAGTGCGTCGAGTACTAATATATGAATCCTGGATTGATTGGGTAAGTTTATGACGTGAGATTGGTGAGTGATACTTCTGCATACGTTGATATATTGGATGAACTGTACTGTTGATTCAGTAATCATTATAATAATTTATAAAGTTTTACCTGTTCGTTCAATTGATGCAATTGACAATTGCGTACTTCCGTATCACATACTCATTGGTTAGTGTGTATTACATATACCGCAGGTGAATCTGTCATACACCGCAAGTGAATATGCCATATTCATTGAGGAATATGGCATATTTTTGTATCGTGTTTACCGCCTAACAGTATTCACATACCAGAAATGATCAAAATCGCTCCACAACTTTTCGAGTTATAGTAAAATACGTTAAAATGGCGGCTATGTTTAAAATGGCCGCCTTCTACCAAAAGTATCACTAGACAGTGTGCCATGCTTATAGTATTCATATACCAAATATGAACGAAATTACTCCACTACTTTTCGAGTTACAGCAAAAATCGTAAAATAACAAGTAAAGGCCATCATTTTTCAAGATGGCTGCCATGTGCTTCTTTAATATCTACATTAGCTTTATTAATGTCCTATATATTTTTTTTCATTTAAAAGATATTGCTATTACAGTTTTACATATTGCATCTAAATTACTGTAAAATCGGCACTAAAATGGCCGCTATTTTTAAATGAGCAGCCATTTTGAAAATCGGCTTTCGAGGAGAACTTCTACCCCCATAGGGTATATGTGTAAAAATATGGTCAAAATCGGGCCAACGGTATTTGAGTTATTGCCCGAATGGACGGACGGACGGACTGAGGCCCGTTCCCTATATCCCTCCGAACTTCGTTCAATGGGATAACTATTTAAGATTAATTTAAATTGTTAGGACATGATACTAAGCTTATAAATTAAAAATGTGATTAGTTACACCAATCATTGTGATTTTAGAGCCCATTGTTATCTCATTTTCCAGTTTAAATTGTATAAATCTTCTTGCTGTCAACCCATTTATAATAGTCTACACTTATTTAATGCCTGTTTATAATGATACCGACATAACTGTAATATTGAAGTCATAAAAGTAATAAAGATCCCCAAGTGGAGGTAAATGTCCCCTCCCCCCATTTGTGACATGGCGTTATACGAATTAGGTTGAAGACATCAGGATGAAACCTGTTTTCATGATTTATACACCTCAATGATGTAATTTAATTGTAACAATGTACTAGCTTTTCATCTAAGAACTATCCGGAAAAATATTTAATATTTGTAAAATACACCCCTGCTGAAATCGTTCATAAATGAAGTTCTGTAACTTTGTATGGTGCTCAAAAATTCATAAATGGTCAATGCTATAATCCTAACTTAAAAAAGCAAATTAAAAACATTAGGCTGTAACAATTAGCTTTAAAAAAATTATCCAGTGTTTGATGAGTTATACCCCCCACTATGAACATGGATTCCATTTTGATCTAATTTTTCAGTTGAAATTTTACATTATGCTCTTGATATATAATAATTCATACTTTTTGTACTTATTTATTATCTATTCACAAGAAATCTTTTAAAACGATTATTTCTTTAAAAAATGGACCCCTGCTTAAATCTCAAATAAATGATAAACGGTAATGTTGTGTGATCCTCAACAAGCAATACCATATTCAGTGACATTAAATCTATCAATATAATCTATAAAAATGATTGGAACTTGAACAGGAGGTAATTTTCAAATATTTGTCAATTCCTTTATCACTATAATGGGTTTCGGTAAAATGCGCGGACCCCGTCTTTTCAATGTTGGATTATATGGGATTAGGAGTTCTTGAACCCACCCCTGATAAATGTAGAAAACGTGATTTATTGACCCATCAGCAGACAACAAAACCTCTGAAAACCATAAAACTTATAAGTAAGTCAAAGTATTGACAAATATTACATACAGCAGATCTGGTACACGATAGGTTGCAATATCAAACTACAATATTTCAGACTGGAATCACAAATGCTGAGGCAGAAAAGCAAAGAGATCATGTGACATGTAGATTCAGGAGACCCCGTAGTATGAATGTCACATGGATAAGTAACGATAAGACGACCCCTGCTACCACCACAGAGGTGACCTTTGACCTCCTCAGTGACACCTGGCATCTCTTCATTGCATATGGGGATGCCTACGATGGTGAGGAACTCCCATTAGTATTCGATTCAACAAAGAGTGAACATAGATGCTTGGGAAAGTTAAAGGCCTCATGGAAAGTTTCAAAAACTTTGCCAATATATAATTCTTAAAATTGCTGAAATGGTTGGGAGTTCAAATATTTGAATACTAAAACGCCCTAATACAACAATTTCTAAAACAGTCTATTTTTATGAAAAAATAACTAATCAACTTTGAATCTTTTTTCATTACCAGCAATTCGGGCCATGTGACAAAACAACTTATATCACCCTTCCATTGTCAATTTTCAGGCACAGATGTTGGCCACAAACATGGCCCTCTTCCTCTCATTACACATGACAAGGTGGACCTTCAGCAGAAAACATTGGTTTATGCTTACTCCCTTCCAAGAGAAGTGCAAGCCCATGGTAAGTCAATGGCAAATCAAAAAGTACAAAGATACTACTACAAAGATATAATAAAGCGTAGCCAGGCATGAAACAGGTGAGAGGCGCCTCACCAAAATTTGCAGATTTTTTATTAATTCAGACATTTTTTCAAAATAAATGGTAAGAATTAAGTCTAATGACTGATGGTATAAAATTGCTTTAAATAATTATTTTTGGCCTCACCTATTTAAGTTTGCTTCACCTTACCTCTTTCAAAGACTCAGTAAGCAGTCTTTGAAAGAGGTAAGCTCGCCTATTTCTAGATCGTGGCTAATCCTCTAGAAATATATAATATGCAGTGTATGGAGGATTTCAAATTTGTATTTACCTCTCTCATCTTCACCAATTTCAAAAGGCAATGATAACAATAATTGTTAATTTTTCATTATTTTCCATGTCAACCTTTTGAATACCTTGAAGAACTCATCCATTTTTCTGTTCTTCCTCAGGTGCCATGATGATAATAGCGTGGGTCCTTTGTGCTGGGGTATCTATTATTTTCGCACGTAGCTTCAAAAATTTAGGAGATGACAAAATGTATTGTGGCGCAAAACTTTGGTTCCAAGTAAGTAAAATTGTTCTTATAAATTAATAAAAACCATTTATTCTCAATACAAATTGAGTCAAAGTGTACATTCGACACATATTCATGGCTGCATACAATGAACTCATGCATGAATTGAAATATTTTATAACTATGTTTAGTACTATTTTATTATTTTACTTCCAGCTGCATAGAATATTAGCTGTTCTTGCATTCCTGTTGACTGTTGGGGCGTTTGTGATAATATTTGTATATAAGAAAGAATTTGTGAAGGTAAGTAGGTATTATTTTATTATATACAAGACGTATGATATAATATGGTGTCTCAACCAGACCATTTGAACAAGTAAGACCCTTGAACAATTAAAAATCTTTTAAAGTGTTTATCATAGTAGAGATCCCCTCAACATATCTAGAAAAAATCCTCTCAAACCAACTAATCAATCAAAATTCAGTACTTTATAAATCAAACAATCAAGTTCCATTCTGAGCAGGTCCCTTTAAACCAAATAAAATCAATATTAAGAGAATAAAATAAAAATAAGAATTCACTTATTTTCAGGATGGTAGAACTCAGATCCATGCAGGTCTCGGAATCGCAGTCCAGACACTGGTGTTGCTACAGGTTGTCATGGGAACACTAAGACCAGGACCAGATTCAAAGTTCCGGCCAGCCTTCAACACAGTACATAGCATCAATGGAGGGCTTTGCTGGGCACTTGCAGGTACAAACACTGCTAGTTTTATGAAGTTTAAATGAATCATGGACAGTTTTAACTGAAAATCTGAGAGAGAGGATGGCTTCACAATTAAATGTCCCTGCCAAACTTTGTTAATTTATAAGCTTTTACTGGTGGCACTCGTTAGTCGTTAGACTGCCTAGGCCTTCACATTTTAGATGCGGAAACACTCTAAAATGACTATATCAGTTATATGTGACCTTGAATATGATGCCTTAAAAACTCCTCAAGATGACATATATATTCATATTCTTTTATTTCAGCGTCCACAATGATCAATGCCTTCACAAATATTAGTATTCTGCCAGGCAACTTGAAGTTTGTCAACCTCATAGTTATCAGTGTCGCTGTTGGTCTTCAAGTCTTGTGGGATATTGGATTTGCTATAAATAAGTACAAAAAAGACAAAGAAGGGTCTGAAGGTAAGTCGGTGTCTCTCGTCATTCATTTTATCTTTCATTCATCTGTTCATTAAACTACCAAGAATTAGAATCTTCTGATCTGAAAATTTCGCTTTCCTCAAAATATGCAATAGTCATGTCCTATTCAAACTCAAGCAAGTGTTCCTCCTATAACCTACACTTGCATTTGTTTCAGGCAAGTGTTCCTCCTAGAACCTGCACTTGCAATTGTAATAGGCAAGTGTTCCTCCCATAAACTACACTTGCAATGGTTTCAGGCACATGTTCCTCCTATAACCTACACTTGCATTTGTTTCAGGCAAGTGTTCCTCCTATAAACTACACTTGCATTTGTTTCAGACAAGTGTTCCTCCTATAACTTACACTTGCATTTGTTTCAGGCAAGCATTCCTCTTATAACCTATACTTGCATTTGTTTCAGGCAAGCGTTCCTCCTAGAACCTACACTTGCATTTGATTCAGGCAATGTCTTCCTCCTATAACCTACACTTGCATTTGTTTCAGACAAGTGTTCCTCCTAGAACCTACACTTACATTTGTTTCAGGCAAGCATTTCGCCTATAACTTACACTTGCATTTGTTTCAGGCAAGTGTTCCTCCAAGAACCTACACTTGCATTTGTTTCAGGCAAGTGTTCCTCCTATAACCTACACTTGCATTTGTTTCAGACAAGTGTTCCTCCTATAACCTACATAACCTACACTTGCATTTGTTTCAGGCAAGCATTCCGCCTATAACCTACACTTGCATTTGTTTCAGACAAGTGTTCCTCCTATAACCTACACTTGCATTTGTTTCAGACAAGTGTTCCTCATATAACCTACACTTGCATTTGTTTCAGGCAAGCATTCCGCCTATAACCTACACTTGCATTTGTTTCAGACAAGTGTTCCTCCTATAACCTACACTTGCATTTGTTTCAGGCAAGTATTCCTCCTATAACCTACACTTGCATTTGTTTCAGGCAAGTATTCCTCCTATAACCTACACTTGCATTTGTTTCAGACAAGTGTTCCTCCTATAACCTACACTTGCATTTGTTTCAGGCAAGCATTCCGCCTATAACCTACACTTGCATTTGTTTCAAGCAAGTGTTCCTCATATAACCTACACTTGCATTTGTTTCAGACAAGTGTTCCTCATATAACCTAAACTTGCATTTGTTTCAGACAAGTGTTCCTCATATAACCTACAGACAATCAGTGTTAATGTGAGCTCCAAGGAGGTGGAGAAGAGAGCAGAGAGGAGAATGAGTGTGGCTGAGAGAGGCTGTCTAATGCTATATATGCTCTCTACAGTTATGTTGACGGTGATGGGGGTCACTTTCATATTCATGTACTGATCCAGCTAGCACATATAGGACTTTATGGAAAGCTACAGATAAGCATTAAGAGCTCATCTTATGTGAGCTTACACGGGTAACCTGAGATAATTATAGAAAAGTTATATGAACATGTTTTCTGTAAATAGTTTTGACTTGATTAATTGTGTTGTACTATTGCAAAAATTACAAAATGTAAATGAGCTAAAAACTAAATCAATAAATGAATAAAACACGATACAACCCATTTTTAACATTTGAGTCCATCTTTGGGGCTTTAATAAGTTAATAGGGAGTTTAAGCTTGCAATGTTTTTCACAACCTAAACATGAACAGAAAATATTTAATGCATTTGTATGGGCAATTGGTCATGCGTATAGGTTGGCGTTTCCATTTTATATGCAAACTTAAACTCCCCAATAACTGTTAAAGTTACCAAAGTGAGTTTATTTAAAGTTAAGAAAAGTATGCTTGATGCTCATTCACTGATTCTTCAAATCAAAACAGATGCATCTTGACAGCCCCCAGTCATTCTATACTTATATTTTTTAAATCAAACAAACTTCTATTCAATGATTTTGTTTTCTCTATGGGAATACTGGAGTTCTTCATGGGAAATTGGGAACATATTGTATGACTAATGACAAAATAATTTTCACAAATTGTATTGACCAAGGGTATGTATACCATCGAACATCTGGTTAAGTCCTCTGTTCCTTGTAGACTTTTAAAAGAAAAATCAGAGAGGAAAGTCTAAGACTGTAGAAATCTGCAGTAAATAACATGCACAACAGCAGTACTTTTGACAAAAAGAGATGAACTGCAAAAGTGGAACACCTTTGGGATCTTGAGTGTTCCCTTCTTGAAAGGCATTTGATTTACGGAGATTCATATAACCTTAAAACATAGGATCACAAAAATACTTGTTATTGACAATTTATATAATGTGTAAATGGGTTGTGAATACATTGCACCAGGAATATGTGCATTATTATTTGTATCATTATAAATATTTTGAAGTATTCAATTCAAATGATGTTTCTTAAATACATAAGATGGACTGAATGAGGTAAATATACATCTTTTCAAGACAGCACATCAGGGTCAGTTGATAATTATGATGAGTTTATAATCATGAGACAAGGGAAAACACATAAAATAGTTAAAATTGAATATATGGGTTTAACAATTTATTGTCATCTTAAAAGGCTTGTAATTCATCCATTTGGCAAATACACTAAATGCAATATAGTTAAGCAATTACATCTAGAGTCTTTTAATTATAAGCACAATAAAACAAGATCGCTTATTGTCACAAGTCTACTATACATGAATGCTGTACAATCGCTACTTTACGATTTCCCCACTCAACTTTATAATAGAAACAATCCAAAAGGCCTTGAGTTGACACTGTCCAGTTCGTATAAATTACCTAATAAACATTTTCTTATTGTGTTCTATTGAGAGGAGAAGCAGAGGTTAAATCTTTATGTGTGTCTCTAGATTTGAATCCTTTATCGAAAAAGTCGTCATCTTTTGCTTGTGGACCTTTTGGCCATGATGCCTCACCCTGAAAAATATAGAAATATTTTAAGTGGGATAATGGGGTAAATTGGGCCAAATGGTTCAGAGCCTTTGGGGCAGTATTATCAGTGTTTCCTTTAGCATTGCTACAACTAGGTGCAACACCTTGTTGAAAACTGAAAATTACCATCACCTTGAAAATTGTTTGTATCTTCAAAGGGTTCAGAAACAGTATAGAAATATTGAGATATTTCAACCAAAACATACGAAAAGATCCAGCTGCACTTTATGGAATGTTATCAATTCAAGAAAGAGGTTATAATTCCAGATCTCCTCCCTGTCCCACTATATAAGCTCTTTAAATACATGTGCTGATAAAATGTCCATAATAAATAGTCATCTTAATTTAATTATACATGTATACCAATTATAACAGTGTTATCCATGAGTCGATATTTAGTAGTGATACAACCACTCTGATATCAACTGCATCACTCACTTTAGATCATAAGCACCATCCAATTTTATAAAAATCTCCATTATTTTACATGAGTGCTCTTTTACCACTGTTTTACTTGAAGCTCAACTCATAAATTCTGATCAACTTTTCAGAACAAGGCATTAACCAATTTTTTACAGACACCAACCGCTGTCTCAAAAAAAAATAACAATATGTCACCAGTTTTTGGTGGTGACATAAAAATGCAGAGAAGCCTAAAAGTTTGTTAAAATGTAACACCTGGCTTACAATTAACTTACAATAGGCCCAACTATTACTTTAACTTACCGGAAAAAACTGTTGGCTTAGATGTATATGAATGCCATCCATATCCTTTTGTCCAATCCTGGAAAAGAAGATTGTGGAAATTGTCAATTATCGAGCCTACTTGTGCCACATGTAAAAATGAAGATTTACTTTTTAACAAAATAATACTGTAGGCTACTTATAAACACATTGGTTTCATGTCTACTGTTCATATCTTTACCTTGACGAATGAATTGTGCGAATATATCCATTAATTATTGAGTAATTAAGAGAAGAATACTGAGTGAAACCTCACTTAGCTCAGAACAATCACCGAGAGCATTTTCCGTAAAAGGGCAAAAAGGAGGAGTTTATTTCTATGGGCAGAAATGTTACAACTTACGAGATACTTTGAGAAAAAAACATTTGAATTCTGGCTTTTGCTTGGTTATCAAAAGTTTCAATTTTGAGTGACATTCAAAGCGAATTTTCAAGTCTCAAGATATTTTCATGAATATGTTAAGCGGTTAATCAGAAGGTTCGGTGAGATATTATTGGATGATATAGGCAATAATCATTATACAATACAATTACAAATTTATGAATACTAGTTACATTAGATTACAGATGCCACCTGCACTAGACAATCCGCTAATTGTCCAAATGCCTGGTGGGTAATCTTCCACACGCATTTCAGTATTTACTTACATTTTGGTTGTATTTTAGCCAGTAAGCACCAAACCATAGGACAGCTACGATACTGACAGCCTTTGGCACATAGAACCTACTATACATGGCTGCTTTGTCACTCTGGAAGTAGCGAATGAAGTCATCTTGTTAGTGAACTGCATGAACTAGATATGTAATCTTTGTTGATAGCTCAACCCTTGATCAGAGACAAGGATAAAATAAGTACTAAAATTAAAATATTCATCACTTTTTGTGTTTTGAAATTCAAATTGTGAAGTGAATTAATGGTGGCTGGTTTGATTTCAAATTTTGTGATCATGACATAACTTACATATGGCAGAATAAAACATATAGGGATTTATGGTTCATGTAAGGCCTAAACAGTTAACACAGTGAAAGCCTTAGAGGAAGGTGACCTGTGTCTAGTGAACACCTATGTCTCCTGAACACCTGTGTCTAGTGAACACCAATTCTCAGCACATAATCCACTGATGCAGTGTGTTTCTTCTGGAGTAAACACAACTGTTTTTCTATTGGACATTGTCTGGTTGAGATCTATGACATTTTAGATTCAGGAAGTAGATAACTCAGCAAAACTGGTTTGGTTAGTGTAGATCTAAAGCATGACAACACTCATACTTGTGAGTACGAGGATATACCATTGGTCCGAATCCCAATGGTCCGAATCCCATTTGTCGGAAACCCAATGACTGGAAAATTAACAATTGTCAATGTGATATATAAGCACAGATGGCAGAATTTTTCTTAGGAAATACCTCCTAAAGAAATATTCAAAGTGAGGTAGGCTTTTTTTTGGTTTATAATTTGCAAATTACATCATAAAACAGTCAAGACGTAACTAATCAATACAGATTTACAATTAAAAGGGTTCGAGGCTTTAGTTAACAATGAAAACATACCACAAAAGGCTTGCAGTATTGTCAAGTGATCGAAGATTGTTGCAGAAATTAAAAATTTTTAGCGTTGTTCTTCTCATACTGCCTCTCGTAATTTCTCGGGAGAGTGTAACCCTCGAGATCAATCTCTGCGCTAAAGGGAATTGCGTCTATTGTGTACTACCTTCATTTGCCCAAATTTTCACCAGTTAGTTTTTGAATATAACATGTCGTTGTGATGTTTTAATGGATATATCCCTTACATTTTTCTTTATCTTAATGTAAAATAACAATTAATATAACAATTATTCGAAGCGTTATTAGAAAATGTGAAAATTTTGAACTGCCACATTTAGAGATGTCACAGAACAAAAGAAAATCGGAACGGTTCGGTTCTGAACATTTTGCTTCGGAACGGAACAATTTCGGAATGGTTCCGAACAGAGTGACTGCGTGTATAAGATTAAAATAAGTTGATCATCTAGTTCTATTTGGTGGCGAAAAGCTCTTCAAAACTCATGAGAAGGAGTAAAAAAATTAACCTCTTTTGGTGTGAAATATTGAGAGAAAAATGCTGTTTTGTGGCGATTCAAGGCCAAAAATTGTGAAAGGGTAAAATGTTCTTGTTCCGGAACCAAACCGAAATTCTCAATTTGTGTTCCATGTTCCATCCCGAGGGCATAATTCTGCGGATCGGAACAAAATCGGGTATCCGTGACACCTCTAGCCATATTTGTTTACCGATTTGGACCAATCAGGATTCCCGATGGCATGTCATCTCAATACTAGTGGAAAAAGTAAGTTTTGGTTTTGGTAGTTTAATGGTGCAGGTTTCATAAGGGGCATCATTATGAAAGTAGAGATATCGAAGTTTTGAAAACCAGAAGTGACATTACATCAATTCTTTTCAAGAAGCCTACCTCACTTTTGCTTGTGTATCTAAGTTTAAATATCATGATAAAGTGGGAGACATTAATAAACCTCAACCATCAAAAGTTGTCACAATGAGCTAAATTCTAAGTTTATGTCTCAAACTCTCCCAAGCGGTAGAAAAATAATTCCTGTTCACTTTAAGTAGAACAATGAATGAATCCAACTTCATACATGCAAATGATGGATAAATTCCTACAAATGTTTTCATGGATCCCCATGTTTGTGATCCAAGGTAGATTGACTCCCAGAATGCAACATCTGTTATTTACTTGTGACAGGTTTCAAAATGGCGGAACAGCATTTTGAAAGCTGACATGTGTCATGTCGAATGGGATTTGGACAATTGGGATTTGGATGGTAGGGATCGGATTAATGGAAATCAGACCATTGCAGGCCTGTCAACTTGGGAACACCTAACATGAGTGACTTGGAAATGTTGAACACCTCCCCTCAAAATGTGGACACCTTGGTCAAATCTTGGTCCAAATCTGGTAGGAAAAATTTCGAACGGAATGCGTGACATATACGTAATTCGTGTGAAAAGTCCGAACGAAATGCGTACGTATTTTTCGGCGTTCGTATTTTTGCTGTGTAGACGAACTTTTTAGAAATTTTTCTACAGATATATTTTTGCTTGACAATTACCATGTAAAATGCGTATTTGCGTGACATTTTTTGTCACTCAAAAATAACTGGCGTGACTTAAAATTCTTCAGCAAATGCGTGACAAATACGCAAATTGCGGGACAGTTGACAGGCCTGCCATTGCAATTCAGACGAATGGGAATTTGGATAATTGGGATTCAGACAAATGGGATTTGGATGATTGGGATTCAGACCAATGAATCAGGATTTGAATGATTGGGAATGGGATTCGGACCAAGCCAACAAATCTACTACTTTTTTCAAGGCCTGACTTCGTCGCTAAGATGCTAAATATAAGAGTTAGCTGACGTTTGGGAGTCTGACTTACCTTCTAAAGGTTAGAACCCGAATCTTAATGAAACCATATCACCTTTGTTCCGTCAACCATGGAGCATTTGCCACAACATCCAAGAGGTAAATCATGGACCGAGAAAATGAATGATTTCCTTGTAAGTTCCGGAAGTTTCAATACGAAAAATTACCGAACATATGTGAAAACCGAATATTTGTTCGTTGTTTTCACGATTTACAGGTTCGTTTGTTCTTCAATGTTTTGGTCTAAATTATAAAGCATCACCAACAGGTCTTACTCTATTAATCGACTTAATACAGCAGACGGCTCATATTTCTGCGTAGCATTTCATTCAGACCAATAGTGGGAGTGTAGATCACGCAGTTTCGTTCGTTGCATACTTCACTTGAAATTGGTAATTTTAAATATTGACTACGTCACGTAGCTTGGCGGATGTAGAACATTGCTTAATATTCTTTTAATTTTCACACCAGATGCTTGGTTGACACGTCAACAAAGCAAAGTTCAAGGGTCAATGCGTTATTTCGTGATAACTACAACGCCTTCCCGGAGGTCAACATTGATGAAAAATGAAAAAGTCGGAAAAGCATTTACACTAATTTCTATCAAATGCTATGTTTATGCATCATCATCGACGCAACAAAGGTGATATGGTTTCATTAAGATTCTGGTTCTAACCTTTAGAAGGTAAGTCAGACTCCCAAACGTCAGCTACTACTTTTTTCAAGGCCTGACTGCGTCGCTAACATGCTAAATATAAGACCTGTTGGTGATGCTTTATAATTTAGACCAAAACATTGAAGAACAAACGAACCTGTAAATCGTGAAAACAACGAACAAATATTTGGTTTTCACATATGTTCGGTAATTTTTCGTATTGAAACTTCCGGAACTTACAAGGAAATCATTCATTTTCTCGATCCATGATTTATCTCTTGGATGTTGTGGCAAATGCTCCATGGTTGACGGAACAAAGGTGATATGGTTTCATTAAGATTCGGGTTCTGACCTTTAGAAGGTAAGTCAGACTCCCAAACGTCAGCTAACTCTTATATTTAGCATGTTAGCGACGCAGTCAGGCCTTGAAAAAAGTAGTAACTCTTATATTTAGCATCTTACAGTTGGGGACATAAATAAATGACAGGTGGATTTGCTGAAGTGAGGATTTCCCATGTTAAAAATAAGAGAATTTACAAGAGGCCATACATCAGTGGATGAGATTATACAAAATGTAAAATATACAAATTTTAAGGGATATATATCTAGACAATATTGGAAATTATGGGCTTTCAGACCACCATAATTAGGAAATGGTGATCGAAAATCGACCTGTCATTTATTTTTGTCCCCAACTGTAGTGACGAAGTCAGGCCTTGATAAAAGTAGTACATCGAGCAGACATTCAATTTTTCAGTTACTTACCATAAAAGGTTGGGCTAATTTAAATATAAAGTTCCATGGTGCACTACCAGCCCGTCTGATGGGGTTCCTAGCATCCAATTCTGGTACAACTCTGGGTTCATTTGGGGAGAGAATCTGATCCTGGACCCATTGCTTTCTCAGGGCTCGAGTTTCAGCCGTCATGCCTTTTCCTGCCAATCTCTGTCTTTCGTGAGCAACTGGCTCAATTGAAAAGGGTGGAAACTTGCTTCCCCTTGTCTCATTATGACGGAGAAGACGTTGTTGTCTCTCCCAAACCTTTTCAAAATGATCAGCCATTTTGTTTGGGAAGGTCAATGTAAATTCACTAAATCCTCAACTTTGAGCGTTTGAAATAAACGATTTGAGCAGCACTGATGATAAAAAGTGAGCTATAATGATGCACAAAAATACGTATAAATTAAATAAATTTTTATAAAAATATTTTTTATATCAAATGCATGTAATTAGTATTATTCTGTCCCTATAGTTATCATTTTCGTTTCAGAATCGAGTTTGACACTGGACTGGTATTGAGACCCTATCTGTTGCAAGACTAACGCCTGGCGTAACCGTCACCATGTTATTCAGTGTTTTTTAAGTAGCGCAAGGATCCTGCCATGACCGTGGTAATGTTATCGTGAAAGCCTGGTATAACCGCGACAATGCTGTATTATATTAAAATGCCTGCCATGACCGTGGTAGTGTAATCGTGTAAGCCTGTCGCGACCGTAACCTTTATATGACATTAATGACCTTTATGTTCGCCCGTTGCTGTTTGTATTTTTTATGGATAAATCTTATTTATTGATCATTATAGAAAGTATATGCTTTCGAATCGAAGCTCCTTGAATGAGAGTAGAGATATAGTTTGTTAGCAAATTATTTATGAGTAAAAATTAGGTTTTCGTTGTGAAATTAATACACATTTTTCGTAGTCTTTATTTACATCTTTAAGGTAGTTAAACACGAATAAAAATTGTCATTACGGTGTTCTCATGCTACTTTAAATACAACCACGGTCATGAGAGGCCTTGCAACTATTGTCACGGTCATATCAGGCTTTAACCTTACCACGGTCATGACAGGCTTTAACCTTACCACGGTCATGACAGGCTTTAACATTCTGACGGTCATGACAGGCCTTTCAATCCTTATTACGGTCATATAATATATACGGCAATATAACATAACATTGTCACGGTCATGGCAGGCTTTACAAGCATTGTCACGGTCATGACAGGCCTTGCAATATAATATAGCATTGTCACGGTCATGACAGACCTTGCAAGCATTGTCACGGTCATGATAGGCCTTGCAAGCATTGTCACGGTCATATCAGGCTTCAGCATTAGCACAGTCTTGACAGGCATTACAACCATATTCATTACAGGCCTTGCAATATAATATAGCATTGTCCCGGTCATGACAGGCCTCGCAACCATTGTCACGGTCATACGGGGCTTTAACATTACCACGGTCATGACAGGCCTTGCAATATAATATAGCATTGTCCCGGTCATGACAGACCTTGGAACCATTGTCACGGTCATACGGGGCTTTAACATTACCACGGTCATGACAGGCCTTGCAATATAATATAGCATTGTCACGGTCATGACAGGCCTTGCAATATAATACAGCGTTGTCACGGTTATACCAGGCTTACAAAATAACACTGCCACGGTCATGGCAGGATCCTTGCGCTACTTAAAAAACACCGAATAACATGGTGACGGTTACACCAGGCGTTAGTCTTGCAATAGATAGCATGTGCTGGTATTTGGGTTAGAAAAAGAGAAAGTTTACTAGATTTGTCCATGATAACCTATGGATTTGTAGCCTGTAGATGATTAACGTAAGTACTAATTTAATTCATTTTTGTTAGTTTGTCCATTGAACAAAAATTTTAACGCACTTATGGTTGACATAACGTACCACATTGTAAACTATAGAATTCTAAAGTTGAGGCCAGGACAGGAAATTGTTCTCAACTTTTTTAACCTCTAGATCTAAGTAGCATTGGACAACCATTTTTTTAAATTAACCCAACCCCATTAAACTATATATTTTCTGAAAGCTTGGAGTTTCAATAAAAAGAAAATCTATAACCTAAATTTTTAGAAAATGCATACTGGCCGTGGCACCCATTTAAAGTAGGTCACCCTCAGGGGGTCCAAAAATCGTTTTTGCTAAAAACTGACCCCAACTTTGAAATTTAATTAAAAATTAACAATAAGGTTTATCTTATCATACCTTATATTTTCTTGTAACTCTAACTTTTATTTAAGGTCAGGGTGCATGATGGGAAATTTTCTATATCCCTCAATTGAGTCACATGTTATTTTTCAAACAAGAATCACTCCTTCCCCACATTGTCTATATCTTTCACTTTTGCACAAAGAGTGCACTTATGTGCCTAGAAAAGACTTGTGAGAAGAATGTTTTGATAAAGTGTATAAAGAACAAGAAAATTCAGTGAAAAAATTCAGAAAATTTTCAGAAATTTTTTTCACTGAATTTTCTCGTTTTTTATACATTTTACAAAACAAATCTTCTCACAAGTCTTTTCTAGGCACATAAGTGCACTCTTTGTGCAAACTTGGAAGGTGTAGACAATGTGGGGAAGGAGTGATTCTTGTTTGAAAAATAACATGTGACTCAATTGAAGGATGCAGAAAATTTCCCATCATGCACCCTGACCTTAACCAAACAAAAAAAATGAAGGTCTAATATAAGTTCATATTTTCGTAAATTAGAGTCCCAGAGTATCACCCATGGGCGTTTTTTGTATTTTTTTTAAAATAAACATTTGCAATGTACAATTTTCTATGTCTCTTTCATTTGGATCAATGGAGAACATAGTACAAATATTTTTTTATTACTTGAATTCCATGTATACAAATAGTGTATCTATAAGCTGACACTACATGTATATCACTAAATTGTTTACCATAATATAAAATATACATATGTTCATATGTACATGTAATATAGTTTTAAAAAGTCTTGAGAGAGACCAAAATAAAACTTTCCAAGTCGTTAAAACAAGCATGCTGCATTTAGAAATCAATGGTATGAGACATCAAGTGATTAGTGGTATGGGACATCAACTAACCAATAGTATGGGGCATCAAGTGATTAATGGTATGGGACATCAAGTGATCAACAGTATGGAACATCAAGTGATCAACAGTACTGGATATCAAGTAATCAACAGTCTTGGACAATCAATAATCAATAGTAATTAATAAGTATTAGGGAATAAAATAATTAACAGTGTGGGAAATCAAGTGATCAATGGTATGGGGTAGTAAGTGTTAAATAGTATGGGACATCAAATGATCAATAGTATGGGACATCAAGTGATCAACAGTATGGGACGTCAAGTGATCAATAGTATATCAAAGGAATCAACAGTGTGGGACATCAAGTGATCAATAGTGTGGGACATCAAGTGGTCAATAGTATGGTATACATGTATCAAATGATCAATAGTATGGGACGTCAAGTGATCATTAATATGGGTCATCAATGATAAACTTTTACAGTATGGGGCATCAAGGGAGGTGAGACTGCAAGTAGTCAAAGTGATTATCCGATGATAATAGATTGGGGCACCTGTAATTACTGAATTATGCATTGGTAATTGTCAAATAATCATACCAACCTATCCACATCGATCCACGTGCTTGATCGCGAGAACAACAACAAACTAATCACGTGACAATAACAATCTTTTAATCTGTGTCTAATAAGTCCAAATTCAACGGACATCGTATGAAGAAGTTTTCAATAGCATATTTGATTTCATAAATATACATTTATTTGAAGTAACAACCATAATTGAACACAGATTAACCAAAATTAACGATTTTATTTTTGCGCAAGACACGCGACCCCGGAAGATAAATATGGCCGCCATCTTGCATGAGAATCGGAAGATTACACCAGCCACTTTAAAAGTTGAATTTCTACATTTGCGCATATATATATCAGTGTAAGTTTTAATTTTTTACGATCTCAAGACTTTAAACTTTACAAATAACTGCTTAATCAAAGCGACCAAAAATTATTGAGGGTATAATTAAATGATTTAAACTTTACCTCGTGAAGTTCGTCCTCGCCAAAAACGATTTTCTTCTATTCTTAAGAATGCGCGAAGACTTCATTCAATTATTAAACAGATTTTAGAAAGAAATAACAGCAATTCGACTTTTAACATAGTTAAAATGAGCGACCAAAATTGCATATAAAAGCGGGGTCAATTTTTTAGTGAATAAAATTTCCCGCGAAAACGCGCCATCTATTCGTTGTCCATTGCTACATAGGCTTACTGAACACAGATGGCTCCCTAGGCCCAGAACTAAGCTTCATAACTATTAGTTTGATTAGTGTAAGAGGGGTCGCCACAATAATCCGAATCCCGTTCATCAGAATCACATTGGCCCAAATCATCATCATCATCATCATCATCATCATCATCATCATCATCATGTTTAGGAGGGTAAGGTTAGTCCTGTGTTGTCCTCCCTTCTGGTTTTATTATTTACATGGATTCTTATGGGCAGTTTTCAATTTCTTTGGTATTTTATTTCCCAAAGACGTTATTGTATTTAATTAAATGTGACGGTTGCACTTCTTCTTCTTCTTTATCCAATTTACGTGTTAGTGTACTTAACACGATGGCACTTTAATGCTGCCTTTGGTCACTAGATACTTTGGTTTCACTGTGTACTATTATATCACTTGTAATTTTCACTAATACTTGTTTTGATAGACTTTTGAGAGTGCGCATTTTGACATTGTTATCTAAAAGAGTCAGTATCTCAATTATACTGGAGACTTTAAGAGTCACTATCTCTGTTTCGTTTGATTTGTTAAATTCTATTAGTTGATAGTATGAACTGTTGTAGTCGTTCTACTATTTCTGTGTTGATATGCCGGTCTAAGTTTGTATTAAGACCTGTGATGGTTTGTAAGTCTATGGTTGGGTTGTAGTTGGCTCCTAGTAGTACATTGTCTATAGCCGCTAGCATTACCTCCCTCTGAGCACTGTATTTGCTGCACTGAAACAAGAAATGATGCAAAGTTTCTGGTGAATTACAGTGTTCACAGTTGGGAGAGGAAAGATCAGGGTTGATTTTGTAGTAGTGGCCATTGAGACGAGTGTGCCCAGATATAATTTGATTGACTTTTGTCTGACTGTATCTTTTACCCAACTTTAATGATTGTGATTTAACTTTTACTTGTGGTATAAGGTTTTGAATCAAGTTAACTTTATCAGAGTGGATATACCTAGTTTGCCACTTATCAATGGACATATTTTTGATTGATTTATAAGCCATAGTTTTTGTTGTTTTTGGGGGAGGGAGGGTTGTGGCTGTACTTGCAGCTTTTTTGGCTATTTTATCAGCTACTTCATTGCCCTCAATTCCAAGATGTCCAGGTACCCAAAAGATTTCTATGTTTTTCTTTAGCATGGAAAGTGTTTTGCAGGCTTTTCTTATGCTGATGATTTCAGGCATCATATTTTTGAGTTTGGTGTTCAAAAATGCAGTTGTTATGGCTGGTTGGCAGTCAGACAGTATAGTAATTTTATCAGACGTCCTGGTTCCGACAATAAATTCCACTGCCAGCTTGAGTGCAGTGACCTCTCCAGTGTAGTTGTTACCTTGGCTGGCTACTGGTTCCTCCAGGCATATTGGATTGCTTTTTAAGCCACTGATGTAAATAATGGCTGAAGCACCACCCTTATAAAAAATTCAACCTAGAAAGTCCGAATTTAAACCGTTTCCATCAATCATTGAATACTGATTGTTTCAACTACTAAGATCAAAGGAAAAACCATTGTAGGGTGATAAGCAATCATTGTGCAACCATTGCATTCAACCAAGCAAAGTCAACTCTTTTTCAACGACTGCGCAACCATTTCTATACAATCATTGTAATCTGCAACCATTGTAAACTGCAACCATTTCACATTGAAATGTAAATGGTTGCAATACGTTTTGTTCAATGATTACATAGTTCAAGCCCTGCAACCATCCTGATTGGTATCATTCCAAAAAAGTAATCATTTTACTTGAATTAAAATTATCTTTAAGTAAGGATTTGAATCTACCTCTATTCAACAACAGTATATTAGGATATTTTTTCTGCAAGCATACATGCATGTTTATTATAGTAAATTACTAAATTCATGTTCATATGTTTCTTTCTCCAGTACGGATTTAGATTTAGTTTTCCACTCAATGGCATATGATTATTTATGTTCTCTGTCATTAACATTATTTACACAATTAAAAGTACCATATCTAGTGTTTATTTCCCGTTATCTGATATTGCCAAAATAATGTATTTTTAATGTTAATTATGAAAAGAATTAAGCAAAATTCCAATTTGGTTAAGAAATTGACCAAGGAAAATCTTAAGATTTCTTTTAAACAAAATCACAAGATGAGACACCATTGTTTTTGTTCATGATTAGACTGATATACATGTATGATCAAAAGAAGCAGGGTATGATGTACAAAATAATACAAACATGTAATCACAAGTTGATTGCTTTATTTAGTGAAAATGTTTTTATAGTAATAATGCACCAAAGACTTAATTTTCACAGTTTCAATGGAAAACATCTGAATTAATAATTTCAGTAAAATTTTGTGAAGGTAGATGGATTATTGCTATACCCATGATATACAAATAGATTGGTTTGGGAACATATTGATATCGGAGGGTTTAGCTCAGGACCCCCGCAAAAGTTTATGTACAATGAACAGGCCAGTAGTCACCCCCCCCAGCAAAATGGGTCTTCAAATGTATCCATGTGTAGTTAACACCAAATATCAAGAGTATGACTCACTAAAATTTAAAAAATACAAACAAGAGGACTATTTTGATATTGACTGTATATTACAGGGTGTTCCATAAGTAACAAGACTGGTGCTGGCATTTTGTTAAATATGCATCAATCGTCTTCAAAATTTTACATAATGTATTTTCATGTATCGTTACTAAAACTGCAAAGTTTCGACAAAAACTATGTAACTTGGGTAGAGTTATGGTTGCTATGGTAACATAACATCACAATACCCGGGGCAACATTCCACGCAGAAAGTTACATTAAGACAGAAAGAGACATTGAGCATTTTGTACATCCCATATCAAAGTTAAAATGCAACAACTGGTGGGAATTACATTTGTTTTACATAATTTGATATTCCTATGTATCCTATGTACTTTGAAAAATAGGCTCCTATTTGGTCAGTAGAAGAGTAACACTCTGTATCCATGACACATGAGTGAACCCATTTGAGAACATGTCACGCATGGTCGATTGAACAACTTGGAGAAGGTCATTCTCATCTTTAAAGATCTTACAGCACTGATTAGCATTCCATTTCCCATGTAAGTAAAAATTGGATGTTGCATGATCAGAAGAGTATGGTACATTTTTTTAGAACTCAAGACCTAGCTTCTCTATAGCTGCATGGTCTTTAATGGTGACCTGCGGGCAGGCGCCTTATCAAGGTGGATGACTGGCTTCAAATTGGGTCTTTTCAAATACTCAACCACAAATTGTTCAGACTGTAATTCATAGTGATATTCCAGGAAATTGAATAAATATTATTATAATGAAATTAGACTTGAATCTGAGTTTTATAGCAACACCTTTACAACAAAGCAACTAATAAAATAAATAAGAAATGTTGTATTATAATAGGTGAAATGGATACTTCCTTCAGTAATACAAAAATGTTAGATATCACATTTTCAGAAAAAAGTTGCCCCGGGTATTGTGATGTCATGTTGCTATAGTAACCACAACTCTAGCCGCATTTCATCATTTTTTCTGAAACTATACAATTTTAGTTGCAATACTTCAAAGTACGATTTGTAAAAATTTGAAAACACTCGGTGCAAAATTGACAAAATACCAGCACCAGTCCTGTTACTTTTGGAACACCCTGTATGTGTGAAACACATTTTCACAACAGATTTAATTACCATGTTCTTTCTTGGCAAATATTTTTTATAACAATGCTCAACACAACAATACCTACTACATATTGATATTCTCATGGGTTTAAGAAAATCAAAATGCTTGAACAGCCAATTAAAACGGTTGAACAGCTAATTAAAACGGTTGAACAGCTAATTAAAACGGTTGAACGGCTAATTAAAATGCTTGACCAGAAAAAGGGTTCATAGTCCTAGTTTCTGTTATATCTATTTTCATCTTGTGTTATACTATATATTTATTTTAATTATCTATTTCATGCAGAGGGGGGGGGAGTTAAAATTTAAAAAGTGTTTTCAGATTTTTGAGGGTTTATTTCTTTATTCAATTACTTCAATAAGTGCTGAGAAATCTCAAATAGCAAGTATATGAAACTGCAAATAATATTTTCAGAATTTTTTATTTCATTTTTATTTAGTTTGTTTTACCATAGACATTCAATAGATTGAAAGTCCATGGTTTTACTTTATTCACTAGGGCAGAGCATTTGTACTGAAAAGTGTTTTCAGTCTAAATGATATGTGTTGATGATTAAAAAATAAAAACCAAAAACAGGGCTTATTTTTCAAAACTCTAAACTTGGAAAAATCTGGAGGAAAATATGGGAGATTTTCTTTGGCAAATTATTTATCAAGTTCTGTGTATGGAATAATTTAAATTACATAGGATGCTTTCTTTATAGCAGACTCTAATCAAACTGATATAATAAGGTTTGTTTTGCCTTGCCGAATTATTTTTGTTTTGTTTATGGATTAATAAAGTTTCTTTAGACACATCCTTCAAAGCAGACTCTAATCAAACTAGATAGACTGAGTCTAACTGTGATCAGAGTTTTTTAAGTTACTGTATGATTATCGACTTAATTATTTAAAACACATCCTGTAATGTCTGATTGCATTTTCTCTATCAAATCAAAACAGATTATTTTCCCATTGAAGGATTTCTTCCTTCCAGACACATCTTCCTTCCTTTATAATTGCAATGATTGCAAGGTGAAGTGTAAAATCCTTGAAGACTTGACCCAATCAAAAAATTTTTCAAATGATTTTGCAATAACTTAAAAAGTAGTGAAGTGATTTTGTAAAATAGTCATTTGGTTCAATATATTTTCATTCACAAGACAAGTTTACTTAACTATTTCAATACTTTAAATATCTTTTTGATCAAACCATTTAAATTCTGACATGTACAGTATGCATGAAATAGACACATTTGAAATATATTTTTTTTAAAGAGCAAGATAATTATTTTATGTTGTATTGAGATAAAATTGCCATAGTTTTAAAGGGTTGCATTCGATTGAAACGGTTGCAAGAAATGCAACCAAAATTGTCAAGCGTTTACAATGGTTACATATGATTGAAATATTTCAATGAGTTTACAACCAAAATTGTAATGGTTGCATCGTAACGGTTGGCATGGTTGCATAAATGATCGGATCAATGATTGTACAATGATTGTGCAACGGTTTAAATTCGGACTTTCAAGGTTGAATTTTTTATAAGGGCAGTTGGTCCTGGATTGCCATTAGCGGACCCGTCTGTGAAGATCACAGTCTCTGAGCCATCAAGATCATTCAGCAAGTTGTTGATGCGATGAGATTGCTCAGATTTGGATCTGCTGAAATCCTCAGTATGCACGATGACATCAGCTGGTAAAAAGGTCTCTGTGTCTGCTTGGTAGTAGCTGTGTTTAGCATAGTTAGTTGGTTTGGTTGGACAGTTGTGCAGTCTGAGTCTAGCTGCTAAGATGTTGAAACAGGTAGGCTTTCTATCTGGTTTTCCAGATTCTGTCAAACGATGATATTCTTCAGCAATGGGGTCAGATATATTATGTGATAATATTCTGACAGCCTCTTGAGCTTGTCTGGCTCTCAGGTGTATGTCTATGGGAAGTACTCCTGCCATAACCTCCAGTGATTCTGTGCTCACTGTCGACAAACATCCTGTTGTTTTTAGGAGAGCAGCACGTTGGACTGTTGAATAAGCTTTTGCTGCTTTGTCTGTGGCTGTGGCAATAGCACTTATGCCAGTTTCAAAGTGAGGGATCACCAGGGTCTTATAAAGCGTGGTGAAAACTTCCTCACTGCACCCAGAGTTGCAGCTGGTAAAATTGGCTATACCTGCTAGTGCTCCGATTGCAGACTTCTTTTTCAGGTCTATGTGTTGATCGAAGTTGAGTTCATCGTCAACTGTGACTCCTAGGATTTTCTTTGAGTGGACTATTGGAAGTTGCTTGTTCCTGAAGTGAATGTTGATGTTAGGTTTCACTTTTCCAGGTGGGGTGAAGATGAGTACCTCAGATTTTTCCGGTGCTATTTCCATATTCCACTTTTCACACCATTTACCTGCAATTTCCTCCAGGTCTTTGTTAATTCTCTGCTCTACGGCTGCTACGTCAACACCACTACACCAAATGGTGTTGTCGTCAGCGAATCCAGCAGTATGCGACAAAACCTTAGCCATGGAATCCGCAGTATAAATGTTGCAGAGGGATGGGGACAGCACAGATCCCTAAGGAATACCCACAGTTGATGTAATGAGGCTGGTAGTATGGTCATTGGCAGTGATGGAGAACTGCCTGTTGAACAAGTACTGGGAGATGTATACGAGCAGTCTTCCCCCAATGCCATTTTGAGCCATTTTGTAAATCAGTCCTTCCCTCCATATCCGCTCAAAACAACTTTCATAATCTAATACAGCAGCTATAACAGTTTCACCTCTATTGAGAGCCTCCTGTACAGACTGAACGAATCTGATGACAGTCTGAGAACATCCCCTATGCTCTCTGTACGCGTCTTGGTAGCTGCAGTATATGTTGTTAGCCTCACAGCGCCATGAGAGCCGGGGACTTACTATTCTCTGCAGGATTTTCCCAATTAAAGATTCGAGTGTTATAGGCCTGTATGATCTCTCAGTGTGGTAGTCTTTTTTGTTGGGTTTTCCAAGCATAGATTTGGGGTCTATCTTGAATTCGGAGGGCAGGACTCCCTCCTCCCAACATTTCTGGGCTAGTTTCCAGATTGAGTGGTGTAACATGTTGCCTCCTTTTTTGATGACGATTCCTAGAAGTTTCTCTCTGGGACTAGGGGCTGTGTTGGTTGGGGTTCTGTTGATTGCCTCAATCGTTTCTGTGAATGTGATGTCCCTATTCTCCTCGGAGCATACTTTGTGATAATTGGGATCGAGCATTTTTTCTTTTTCAGATTTGATGAGGTCATTGGTTGTGTCATTAACATGGGAGTACCATACTTTACACCTTTGTACTGGTAGATTTTGTTTACCGTACTGTTGGACCATCGCCTGAGCGATATCCACATCAGTGTGCAATATGGTGCTCCCATCTTTAGATTTTATTGGCTGTACAATCTTTTTGGCTTTTTTATTTTGAGTTTGATTGACAGTTTTCCAAATGCCTTCCGGTCTGCCCACACAGAGCTCCCCGAACAGTTTGTCCCAATACTGAGATTCACATTCTTTGACATCTGAGGCAAACTGATCAGCGAGCCCAGCGTAGATAGCCCAGTTGGCTGGATCACTGCGTTTATTATAATTACGTTTTGCTTTTCTGAGATTTTTTACCTGATTGGTCAGTTCATGTGTCCACCACCCTTTGCTCCTGCTACACACCGTTTTCTTGGGTATATTCTCTTCAACGACCTTGTGTATCAGGGAGCACAGTGTAGTGTAGCATTCCTCCACGTTAGAGTTGGGGAGGGTATCCTGCAACCAATCAGAACATTTTATATCGCATTCCCTTTCAAAAATTTTCCAATTGGTATTCTTAAGATCTAAGTATTCTCTTTTCACCTCTGATTCCGACCTGCCAATCCTGAAGGAAATCAGCCTGTGATCAGATCTCAGGTAGACCTCCTCCCGCACCCGCCAGTCCTGAATCCTGGATGACAAAGAACCCGAACCAAAAGTTAAATCAATGATGGTATCTTTGCGGGTGTGTTGTCTATTATTGAAGATATGTGCATTATGTGCCAGAATAAAATTGGCAACTTGGTCCCCAAGTTTATTTGTGGCGCTGTCATGCCAAAGGGGATGTCTAGCATTGAAATCACCGGTGAAAAGTATTGGGATGCCATCATTGAAAACTTTGTGGGCTATTACAATAAATTTCTCCCAGGCTGTGATGTTCTCCGGAGGGATGTATACTGAGCATAAAAGGATTGCAAGGTCTTTGGTGTAAATATTGGCCCATGCTGCTTCAACATCATCCCTCATGAGATCATCGCGCTTTACAATTTTGGTATTGGGAGAGGCTATAATGGCTGCACCCCCGCCCTCCCTATTTTGCCGAACAGATTTAATCCAAGACCAGTCTTTAAGACCGGCTGATACAATGTTTTCAGATTTTGGGTGCCAAATTTCCGTAAGACAGAATATTGAAGCATTTGGGGATAGGTTTTTTATATATTTGGCAGAGGTATTAATGGATTGTATATTGGCTTGAAAAATGTTCATTTTGGGGGTTGGTATGAGGGTGGTTAATGCAGTCAGTATAGTGTAAATCATGCAATTATATTTCATATTTACTCCTTTGGAGTTTTATTTCTTTGTATATGGAGCAATTTATAGAGCTTGCCTTATGTTTTTCACCACAGTTTGAGCACTTTGTGGGATTTGAGCATTTACCTTTGTGGGCTCCAGCACAATTCTCACACTTAGCTTTGCTGGAGCAACCCCTAGCCACGTGTCCGAAAGATTGGCAGTGAAAACACCTTGTAATTTTATGTTTAGCTGTGGTTATGGCTTGCACCAGCAACTCCTTATTCTGTAAGACAATTTTGATTGCACTAAAATTATGTTGAACATGGGCAAAAAACTAGTGTAGTGTGAACTGGTCATCCTGGGTCTCTTGTGATCTTCTACATGTCTGGGTAGTAGTAGGTATCGACCTTTACCTTGAAATCATCTAATGTTAAGGCTGTAACTACATTCTCTGGGAGGTTGTTCCAGTCGTCTATGGTACGCTGACTGAAGAACCC
Source organism: Owenia fusiformis (assembly GCA_903813345.2). Classification (NCBI taxonomy): domain Eukaryota; kingdom Metazoa; phylum Annelida; class Polychaeta; order Sabellida; family Oweniidae; genus Owenia; species Owenia fusiformis. The sequence goes on along the minus strand of CAIIXF020000001.1, from coordinate 22,502,196 downwards.
TCGTCTCAGGGCAAGGTTACATCTGGGTTTGTAGAATTTCTGGCTGTGGCCTCTTGTGTTGGTGTGACTTGGGGTAAAGAAGTGGGATGGCTCTATCTTGTCTATCTCATTCATGATTTTATATACTTGAATTAAGTCTCCTCTTTTCCTCCTGTATGTCATCGGAAATAGGTGAAGCTGCTTTAGTCGTTCTTCGTAGGGTAGGTCGGTCATGCCGGTGATGAGTTTGGTGGCTCTCCTTTGTATTTTCTCAATCTTATTAATGTCCAATTGATATCTGGGATTCCAGGCTACGGTGCAGTATTCCAGGTGGGGGCGGACTAGGGTTGTGTATAGGGGGAGGAAAATATCTGCATCTTAGTTTGAGAATGTTCTTTTGATTGCACCCAAAATCTTATTATCCCATCGAACGAAGTTCGGAGGGATATAGGGAACGCCTCCGTCCGTCCGTCCGTCCGTCCGTCCGTCCGTCCGTCCGTACGTACGTCCGTACGTACGTCCGTCCGTCCGTCCGTCCGTCCGTCCGTCCGGGCAATAACTCAAATACCATTGGCCCGATTTTGTTCATATTTTGTACACATATACCCTATGGGGGTAGAAGTTCTGCTCAAAAGCCGATTTCCAAAATGGCCGCTCATTTCAAAATGGCAGCCATTTTAGTGACGATTTTACAGTAATTTAGGTGCAATATGTAAAACTGTAATAGCAATATGTTTTAAATGTAAAAAAATTATAAAGGACATTAATAATGCTACAAATGTAGATATTAAAGAAGCACATGGCAGCCATCTTGAAAAATGGCGGCCTTTACTCGTCATTTTACGATTTTTGCTGTAACTCAAAAAGTAGTGGAGCGATTTTGTTCATATTTGGTATGTGAATAATATAAGCATTGCACACTGTCTTAAGACACTTTTGGTAGAAGGCGGCCATTTTGAAAAATGGCCGCCATTTTAACGTATTTTACTATAACTCGAAAAGTAGTGGAGCGTTTTTGTTCATATTTGGTATGTGAATACTATAAGCATGGCACACTGTCCTATGACACTTTTGGTAGAAGGCGGCCATTTTGAAAAAAAATTTGAAAAATGGCCGCCATTTTAACATATTTTACTATAACTTGAAAAGTAGTGGAGCGATTTTGTTAATATTTAGTATGTGAATACTATAAGCACAGCACACTGTCCTATGACACTTTTGGTAGAAGGCGGCCATTTTGAAAACAGTTTTGAAAAATGGCCGCCATTTTAACGTATTTTACTATAACTCGAAAAGTAGTGGAGCGATTTTGTTCATATTTGATATGTGAATACTTTAAGCATGGCACATTGTCTAATAAAACTTTAGGGAGTAGTCGGTCATTTTGAAAAATGGCCACCATTTTTATGTGTGTTATTTTACAAGTATGTGTGCGATTTTTCAAAAATTTTAGAGGTGGCTTTACTTAAAAGCATATTATTTCTTCTGATGATGGTGGCCTTTCTGGTGTGTTGTTTTAATGATATTTGCGCTTCGTTTGTAAAAATGCCAGCCATTTCTGTTCGATGGGATTCGCTACGCTTTGGCGTTGCCGTTGTTCTGGTTTGCTTTGTTTACACAGTTGGAGACATGGTCATGGAACTTTAAATCCTGGTCAATGGTCACGCCAAGGTCACGTTCTTTGGTGACATCTTCCAGTGGTTGGTTATCTAGTGTGTATTTGTGGTTGTTGTTATTGTTCCCCAGATGAAGAACTTTACATTTGCTGGAGTTGAATTTGAGCAGCCATTTTTCGGACCACTTGACAAGTTCGTTAATGTCTTCTTGTAGTTTAGTGATGTTGTCTTGTCTGGGAATGGCATTGTACAGCTTCGTGTCATCAGCGAAGATTTTCAAAGTGCTTTTAACTTTCTCGGGAAGATCGTTTATGTAGATTATGAAGGCCAGTGGTCCGAGGCTCGAGCCTTGAGGGATACCACTGGTGACTTCAGTCCAGCTTGAGAGGCTACCATTGACTTTGACTCTCTGTCTTCGTTTAGTCAGGAATGCAGTCAGCCACTTTAGAAGGTTCCCCTTGAAGCCATAGCTGTTTAGTTTTTCAAGTAGTCTGCAGTGCGGTACGCTGTCAAGCGCCCGGGAAAAGTCAAAATATATTACGTCTATTGGGTTGCCAGTATCGAGTAGACTTGTCCAATCCTCAAGTACTGTAAGCAACTGGGTGCTACATGAACGCCCGGGTACAAACCCGTGTTGGGCATCTGTTAATAAGCCCAGTGTCACCATGTGGTTTACCATTGCGTCCCTAATTATGGATTCCATGGTCTTACACAGGATACAAGTTAGCGATATTGGACGGTAGTTGCTGGGAGCTGTTCTTTTACCCTTTTTGTGGATGGGTGTTATCTCGCCATCTTTCCAGATTGATGGTAATGTTCCTGAATCTAGGGATTTGGTAAAAAGCAGACTGAGAGGGAGGGCTAGTTCATGTGAACATTCCAGTAGAAATCTTGCGGGAATATTGTCGGGGCCGGGGGATTTGCAGGCTTTGAGCTTTTTGAGTTTATGTAGGACTAGTTCCTCTGTAAATTCTATAGTTTCCAAGGTTTGGGTTGATCTGGGAGTTATTCTGGGGATGTCCCAATGGTCCGAATCTCAATCGTCTGTATTCCATTTTTCCAAATCCCAATCGTCCGAACCCCTATGGTGTGAATCCCAATTGTCCGATCCCATTGGTCTGAATCTCACCCTGTAACGTTTAATTTTCATATCAAGATGATGATTCAAGAAAATGTAAGAATGTGTAATTGTTCTGTTACGTTATATTTCGAATAACACTAAGAGATATCTTGGCTGACTTTGTACAGTTTATTTCAATGTGGCGAAAGCCTCGGCCTAAGTACAGAATGACGTAACACAAAATAATTATGACTTGCCAGCCCGACAATACAATCTGACAATTACATGACAGTAATGTGTAGATGTTTGATTATTGAGTGAAATCGATTCCCCGTTTAGCCACGTTTATTGGAAATATTATGTTTAGCATTTTACACTTTGTATATTCTGCGCTGCCATGGTAGTAAGATGGGCTTTATTTCTTAATTTTAGCTCTTGAATATTCAATATTCAAACAAACATGAAATATGAGTTTGTTAATTAGATATCCATTGACCATATTAATTTCTTGTTTGAGAAATGCTCATTGAAGCAAAAACTTCAAAGATAAACCTGCCATTTAATATTATGGAGATGGTGCTTGGACATCTAGATAAAAGGTTGTTACTGTAACGCATTTTAATTTTAGATATGTCTTAGAACAACTGAGATAATATTCTAACTTGAGCATTGCCTGGTAGGATAACTACCCATGAAGCAATGTCTGACAGTACTATGATTAGATTATCGAATTGTACGTGTCCACAAAATCTAATTACAATTACAACACAAATGCTGGATCAATTTCTTATGGTTTTGAGTTTTGACCAATCTCAACTTAACTTGGCACTAATGTTCCTTAAAGGGGCGCGAGTTGTTTGTAGAATAAATTGGGAGAGTTTTTTCTTGCATTTCGCTTATGTTTTTCATCTTAAAAACAGGAATACACTTTAAAACATTTTATTGACTATAAGATTGCACAATATAATCCAAAAAATCATTTCTCATTTTAAAGGATTATCCATGGATTAACACCCAGGTATTTTTATTTTTCAAACTTCAGAGGGCTGGGAATCATTGCATTGCTCGACGCTTTTGAATATATAAATGCTGTTTTAAAGGTAGTTCAAGCAGAACCCCCACCCCAGGCTAAGTGCCTCAGAACCTCAACTGAGCATATACTCTACTATGGTACAAGTACACCTAGTAGCTTTGTGTAATAGAACTTAATACATGTAGTAACTAATGAATTAAGATAAGACATTGAGACAATGGTTGTTTTATGATGACTTATCAAAGGTGAACCTTTGTATAAATCTACAGTGTACTTCTAGAGGATGCTGAGTCACTCAAGACATGTTTTCTGCCTTAGTTTAATGTTAAAAGGTTAGAGGTCGCTAAACCATAGATGCTTGTTTACACAGATCTTTATTAAATGTTAAGTTATTTTTTCCTCCAATGATACTTTATCTAATGACCCGATTCTTAACATCCAAAGGCTGTTTAGCTTATTAGATATTTTTTCATTTTTTGAGATTCAGACACATTCTAGAATTGAAAATTATGTTTTGATGAATTCCAACTACAGTACAAGTATTATAAAAAAGTCAATGTTTAATGAATATAATTAACCAATGTCCTTATAATGAAAATGCTGCTCATTATATTATAGACATATTTTTCTACATAAGCTATTAATTGTTGTATAAATTTCATTTCTAATGAGCCATTGAAAATATAAATGTAGCATGTTATATCAACAGTGTCTGTCTAGTAGCTGTTGGCACTTTGTGAATATCAGGATTTTTTCACGTTCCCAAAACATTTTTGAGTGTTGTTCAAAAAGTTGTAAAATTAGAGTGTATAACAAGGTGGTGCAACATGTTTCAGACTGATGGTATCACCACTCAATTTTGACTCATAGAGGCTACTGAAGATATATAACAAACAACCTATTTTATGATTTACCTTGCATTTTCTAGAATTAATGGATGGTTAACATATTATTTACATTACTTGAGAATTGAATATCGTGAGGGTCTTTGAGAAACAATTACTTATTGATCTTACTTTGTACTTTTTGGATTGTTATGTCAAATAATGTATTTGTATTTTTTTACATGTATGTAGAGCTACAGTATGTACATATTTCCTCAGAAGGAGTGAACTACATTGTATATTTTGGTGTATTGAACATGGACTTATCTCTAGAGCCATAACAATGTTAATGCATTAAAAATACCCAAACCCCAGATGTAGATTGTAATTTTCCATCCTCTAGCAATCTGAGGCCGATAAAAATTTGATAGGGCCCAAATTCAGCTATAATGGCCTTTCATTGAAGTTTGAATATTGATAAATGTCTGCTACGTATGAAGGCATACAATTCTGAGACTGCAATTAGCTGATTTGGTAGCTCAGTTTTTATTGACCTCACCTGATTGGTTAAGGTAAGACTGGGTCAAATAATTCTCTCTTATTGAAAGAGTATAGGTGTGTAGATAGATTAAAAAGGGTAATTATTTTAGATCTGTGCTAACAATTCCTCATCATTTTAATGCATACATAGATAAGAAGCAAACAAGTCTGTGTTATTTGTTATTTGTGATTCTTCGGCTTTTCTGTTATCTTACAGTGGCAGCCTGCACTAGAGGAAGCTATGGAAGTCTGTGCTATAAATGGAATTGATTCACACCAATGTGTAATTCTATAGCCCCTCTGTAATCCCCCGTTTCATGCCAAGTATTTTTATTCTGTGGATATTCAACATAAATAGTATTTGTATAGTATTTTCAATATTCTTCATTTGCACAATCAAGAATTGCAAAAAGACCTTGGTTTGGTTTACCCTCTCTAATAGTTCATGATTTGATTCTTTAAAAGAAGGCTTCATATACACACAACTGCAAGTGTAAGCCTCAGTGCCTCACATAATCAGAATTTTAGAATATCTAGCTGTATAATCAAAACAGCATACATTGAATTTCAAAGGCAATAACAGCTACTTTTTACGTTTAAAACATCAAAACTATATTTTCTCCAATTCACAGTTTATTGTACTTTAATTGTCAGGGTCAGTTTAATTTTCAGCTTTTTGAGTTATCAATTTGAAATAATGTTAGAGGTTGATTGTAAGCATCCAATATTGTTAATAGTACTCTTAACAAGCAATTTTAAGTAGACTTATCATAAAACATGAGATAAGTAAAAGTATGAAACCCTTTTCAATCAACTTATTGTGTTTTTGTAAATAGATGAATTTGAGGTAATCCTTTGGATCTAGCCTTACCCAATCCTGTTAGGGAGATGAAAATTGAGCCACCCATCGCTCAGCAGTATCATATCTAGGATATGGGGGTGTGTATTAGGGAACTTGATCCATAGTCTAAAATCCTCCAAGAATGATGAGGTTCTGTGAGTCCCCCATGTAATATCCTCGACCTGCATGTTTACATTTGTTGACCCTTTCTTATATTGACATAGTTTTTGCTGAATACGTTTTAGTTTATGTATAATGGTGAAAGGAAATATAATGTAGGCCAGTCACGAAGTATGACTTAGCAGAAATCTTTAGTTAAACGGGATACTTCAAATATTTGTCTAGAAATAGCTGGTCATTGTATGAATGTTGATTGCCCATTTTTATCAACTTTTCTAAACCATACATAAGAATATAAATAAACATCAGAACTCGCGTTCAGAGCTTGCAGTTTGACTCCACTACATTGATTCGGGATTCTGTAAGTATAAGCATATTGATATGGCACTATGGTACTTTCTTGTCATCTTAGGATATTATGTACATGTAGATTGACCTAGTTTCCTTCTTTAATGTAAACTTAAGGTGTTTCTCAGTTTCTGTTTGTTCAGAAATTTAAATAAATAAGACTGATGGACCATTTTATCATAGAAATGATGATAATCATGAAAAACATCATTTTTTGTATTTTAAGAGTTATGTGAGATTATTTTGGCAAAGTCATTCTGTGTTGTTACTTTATATATGAATTCTTCCTCTGGAACTTTGGTGATTTGAGGTCCTTTAGCATTACAAGGGGCAATCTGTTGTGTCTCATGAGAGCAATTTTTTCTATTAACTTAGCCATGACCTCAAAACTCATTCAATAAAGTCTCTGTTATGATCTTAAAATGTAATGTTTCATTTTTGAGCTTGTGAGTTTTTAATAATTTTATTCTGATTAGTTTTTCAATTTTCTGATAAAATATTTTTTAACTAAAAAGAATAGATTGTAGTAATAACTAAGAGATATGTCACTCTTGTTATTTAGTACTTTGCAATATAAATTATTACTTGATAAATAAAATAGGATATTAAAGATATTCTGAAAAGGTTCAAACTAACCCAGTCAATTATTTGACAAATCATAAAAATCATAAAAAGTCTGTGTCTAAGTATGAATGAGCACTTAATAGTATTTTGATCAATTTGATTTCACCAATTTTCTGGGTCACATTATACTTTTGCTATAAAGATCTTTATTTCATTTTTTATATTTTGATATAAAACATGTACCAGTATATTTATAAGTTGTTCATTATCTTGTCATTTGGTATCAAAATATGCAGAAATCATTAGAAGAAATCTAAGCTTACACTAGTATAAGTCACTCTGTCTAAATGTTTATTGAAAAACAGATACCATGTGATAAGGGCCCACCCCCTTAGAAGCACCCACCCTGCCTCTTAAAGTGCAAGGAAAATTGAGGAATGGCCAGATATTGATTAATATACAAAAAGATTGAAATTGTGATATTTTGTCATGCTATTATGCCTCATTTCGAATTGCTTCAACACAATGTTCTATTTCAAATCCAGAATCAGATCATTAATCTACCACAGCTGAACTTAAGTGTTTCTATTGCATTGAAAGTAGACTTTTCATAGCTTTCTATAAACAACAAAAGTTATTTGTTATTACGTTTTCATGAATGTAAAACATGAATCGTGTACCAGCAGTCTGTATTGATCAACTATGTGTACTATTTGGATTTCTTTTCAAAAAATATCACGAATCACATAAAACTTGTTCACAGTGAATTACCTGGACAAGTAAAACATGCCCTTTCAGGAGTCTGTTATATTTGGGGGCATTGGGGTCATGAGAATTAATGTAATACAGTAAAACATGTCTAAGTGGAACACCTTTGGCACCCCTAAAAAGTGTTCCACTTGGGAGGTGTTCCACTTATAGAGGTTCATTTAACATGAAGTCAGTTGGTCTTGGGACTCTGAAAAGTGCTCTTCTAACAGAGGTGTCAGGTGTTCCACTTATAGAGGTGTTCCACTTTACAGGTTTCACTGTATTATAAAAACTGATGCTGAAAATGTACTTTAGATGTAAAAAGCAATTTTATTATTCACCATAATATTGTGGATAGTATCATAACATTTTCGTAATCTAAAAAAGTTTTTATGTAGAGGTGTTGATGTAGATGTTAAATCATAAATCAACACAAGTAATTCCATATTCATCACGACATTTTAGTTTTTCGTTGATATCAGTATCATAAAAGAGTTCATCATTTATGTGGTTAACATCAGGATTTGTTATTAGGGAGTTTAATTGAAGAAACGGAGGGATATTGTTTCAGTCAAGGAAATAAAAGTCAGCTTTTTAAGGTTTGTAAAGTCAACTAGTACGGACATCGCATATTTTACTTTAACATAGCTGGAGAATAGATATCTAGTACCAAAATATATGTAAGTGAAAAATTACTGAACTTTTAAATATTGCTTTTTAGGAACTCTTTATAAATGTATAAGGTATAAAAAACATATTTTTTGAACTGTTTTCTTGTAAATGGGTTTGTCCCTTGAATTGATATGATGTTCATATCTTGTCCCATGAAATAAAAGCCATATTTAATCCCTTGAAGTATATTAGAATGATATGTGTTTCAGGTATTCAGTGTGTCACTTCTGACTGACCCATAAAGTCTGTTAAACAACAAGGGACTGCAGATTTGAGTTGGATTATCAACTATCAACAACCAGCAGATTGCCATCTTTACAGGTAGGATTTCAAAGTAAACTCGGAAATTCAATACTTTTCAATGAAATATATTCAATATAATGATATTCTACTGTAGCTGTGACAAAAGGATGTTGAAGAGTTGTTCACAAAGCTCCAAGAATTTATTTTATTATTTTTTGTGAAGTATTGGCTTGGTATTGCCAACTCACACATATCAAAAAAAATCTGAGGAGACAAAGCTTGTAGTTCGATCAGATATTGGCATATGAATATGACATAAAAAGAAATATAATCAACATCAGTGTTATTGTTGCAAATAGAAATCATTCTGAGTAAAAGCAATCTATGTGCCTTGAGTTAAAAAAAACTTTTGAAATTGATACTTATAAGTTCTATTTGGCCCTTAGTGGATGGAATTCAGTTTGGTTAGTTTGAGACAGTCAAAAACATGTAGGAGTTTCGTCTGTTGTGAAAAGAAAATTATACATTTCCAATAGTTTGAGTCTGTTTCTTTAAAAGAGAGCTTCGTCTACATTCTTGAAGGGAGAGACATTCCTTTGATGTAGCTCTAACCAATCATTGACAATATGGTCGATAACGATTCTGTCAAAATAGCATTTATTAGATATTCTGTCATGGTACCTGGCATTGGTTTTGTAATGTAACCTTCATTAAATGCTGCAACTGGTACTCTTAAGGTCATTTAGATAGTATCAGAGTTAAAACTGTATATTTTTTTTATTTTTCCATTCAGAACCTAAGGTACTTGGGTCTGAGTCTCGGGGTAAGGAAATAAGAGTGTATTGTGCATATCAGTACAATATACAATGTATAATCAATGTATAATACAATGTATAATCCATATCAGCCTTTATATCCTAGAGATGAATGTTCTTGTTGATGCCAAGTTCAGTTTGAGATATGTGGTTAATTTTTATAATATGAGTATCATAGTAATTTGAAGTTAACCTGACATGGAAATAGAAAAACTTTAGCTACTCACAGTATCTAAAAGCAAAGTACCATGTATGTACCAAGTACCCTTGTTTACTACTCATGGGAAATGCATTTAAGCAAATTAATCACTTAGTCTACATTCCTGTGTTTGTTGCTCATTGTAATTAATGCTAAGTAATATTAGTTTCAGTAGCAAAATTTTGCCAATGGAGGGGTCACTTTTCAAAACATTATAAGGGGTTCATCTTTAACAGCTTTGGCCCAGAATCTCCAAAGGAGTGCTCAGAATGGTGAAAAACTACATGATTTTGAAAGAATGTTTAGACCGGAAAACCCTCCCCTGGCCAATGGGCATGAGTTTTCATTCATTAGTTTGAAGTAGAAATGAAAATGGTCAATTTTATGGATGATTGTACTTTTTTGTTTTCTACCATTCAAAAGAATTCCAAGTACAAGTGGAATAGCAAACACAGATACGAAAAAATATTTTAGACCTTATATAATAAGCAAAAAAGTTAAACCTCTTGAATCCCAGGTTCTAAATTCGGTTAAAACCAGAGAATTTTTCATTTTTGCCAGCTTTTGACATTTTATTACAACAGGTGTCAAGTATGCTTATTTTAGTAAAATTGACAGTAGAGATCATTTCTTCATATTTTAAAAATATTTTTTTGTTGTGTAAATTAGATGAAAATTATTCAAATAAGAGCAATTTTAGTGAGAAATTTTGTGATGGAATATCTCGTCACTCTGGGTTTCAAGGTCATTTCTGAGGTGACAAGAAATCTCATCACTCTGGGTAGTCAAGAGGTTAAACCTAAAAAAATTGTCAAGAGTTGTTGATGTAAGTAATTGAATTTTTATTTTGGAGCATATTCTTGATATGTGAGATCTATTAGCGCCAAACTCTTGCTCCTCAAGAAACATAAAACATGAATTCTGATTTGACAATTTACCTTGAAATGAAACTGTTCATTGTTATGCTATATTTTAGGTGACCATGAGAAGCCTGTTGTTGACAGTGGGCCTCTGCCTGACCCTGCTGTCTCTTACATCTGGATATCCTACTGGGGCTCCCAGTGGTGCATGCATCAGCATGTTTCCGAATCATGGTGTGAACCCACAGACCATGCCTTCACCGTACCAAATTACGCTTAGTAAAACAAACTTCACATCTGGAGATGAAATCACAGGTTTGTCTTAAAGTGTTATATATACCTACTGGGAATGACCCACCTTAAGGAGTCCTTGATGAACTAAAACAATAGGCATCATTCCTTGGAATGACCCACCTTAAAGAGTCCTTGGTAAACTAAAACCGTTGTCATAATTCCTGGAATGGCCCATCTTAAGGACTCATTGGTAAACTAAAACCATAGTCATAATACCATGGAATGACCCACCTTAAGGAGTCCTTGATAAACTAAAACAATAGACATCATTCCTGGGAATGACCCACCTTAAGGAGTCCTTGATAAACTAAAACCTTAGTCATGATAGTTTCTGGGAATGACCCACCTTAAGAAGTCCTTGATAAACTAAAACCATAGTCATAATTCCTGGGAATGACCCACCTTAAGGAGTCCTTGATTTAAACTAAAACCATAGTCATAATTCCAATCCTGGGAATGACCCATCTTAAGGAGTCCTTGATAAACTAAAACCATAGTCATAATACCATGGAATGACCCACCTTAAGGAGTCCTTGATTTAAACTAAAACCATAGTCATATTTCCAATCCTGGGAATGACCCACCTTTAGGTGTCCTTAATAAACTAAATTCAACTGTAGTCATAATAGTAATTCTGGGGGAAAGTACTTTAATTTTCATTTTACGACATGTTTCAGGAAATTTTCAATCAGTTCAGTGCATTTTTTGTTCTCGATACTAAAAGGCAGGAGATTTTGTCATACATTGAGCCATAAAAATGGAGTCTCTACCTTTAAAGTCCCTTAGATATTTCCCCCTCTTTTTTTGTAGTTACCCTGGCTAGCTCCTCTGGAGAACAGTTCAAGGGTTACCTGTGCCAGGGACGTTATCTCGATGCTAGCATGAACCAAGAAATAGCAGTTGGATCTTTTGATGCACCTGCAGGAGCTAAGCAAGAATGTTCGGGGGCTATGGGGGTAAGTAAACCTGACCCAGTGAAGAAAAATGGGCCAATATTTAAACAATTTTGAAAATTGTATGTAATTTTTATTGTTCTATTATGTAAAACCATGTGACCCACGACACGGCTTAGTTAAAGGCATTCTGGGCAATAAAAATAACAATATATTGCTTCTGGGACAAAATCAAACGACTTTGACATATTCTTTACCCTACCTATTTTGTAAAATAACAATCGGATATCGAAAAAATTCATAAAAATAATTTTTGATCGATAAGAATATTGATTATAAAACTGGAAGTGTTTTCTCTGAGGTTGGTGTGGGAATATTTTAATAATTTCAAATTTTGCCGAAGATTCAATTTTAAATGCTTCTAAATGATCTTCAGATGCTTACTATGATTTCTATTTGTAATGTTTCGATTTCTTCGCTTCATAAAAACAACATTATCACCATTTACTCGACACAAAAATTCACTTCTGGTTCGTCTCAATAAAGATGAGCTGAAAGTTGTCGTGAACAACTTTCAATCCTCAGTCTAGTAAATATAGCTTTTTAAGGTTCAATAGCCGACTTTGAATGGACCTTCATGCATAGTTCAAAAATAGAACAATCAGAGAAGGTTTTAACCAATGAAAGCGACTCTAAAGTCAGAAAAAAAAATTTTGAACCATTTTATTGGCTGTGAAGTACAGTGTGCCTTAAATGAAAACATGCGGATGAAATTCTGCGCTTGTCTTTTATCAAACCAATAGATATTTTCTGAAAATGATGCCAAAGACACATTCCAGATTGAACGGGACAATGACAAATAAGGGCTTAATGGTTGGATTTATGCATTAACTTAGAGTAAAAATCATAAATTATAAATTCCTTGATAAAACAAATATGTATAAACATATTAGAGTAAACTCTTGTACTTTTTTGTAGAACGGTGTGACACACTCTTCAAATTCTCTTAAGACAAGTGTAACACTAAAATGGACGGCACCAAACCCCAGTTCAGCTCACGTCAGAATCTAGTAAGTGTTATTTACGCTATAATATAAGAGTAATTTTTATGTCGCCACCACAAGTGGTGACAATTTTGTTATGGTCTCCAACTTTTTTCTGAAGTCAGTTGGTGTTCGGGGTTTAGCATTTGGCATCTGTAAGAAATGCCAGGTGGTGACATTTTGCGTGTTAATGCCTTGTAGATTCATGTTTTGTGTGTGGGGGTGGGGTTCCTGAATGTTGTTCTCTCCTCATTCATTGTTTAACAATTTTTTTTTATTTGCTACCAGTTTTTGACCTTATCTTAATCATCGCTGTGATAATCTGATGTAGAACAAATGCATGTGAATTCATTTGTGCTACTGTTTTGCCATTACACTTTACAGTCAAAGTGAATTATGATTAGGTCCTGGTTGAGCTCCATAAATCATAACAAATGGTTTAAACAATTTCATTTTACCACCTTTTATTTCCATTTGCTGCATTTTTGGCTTTATTGTGTAACTAGTTTAAAGTGTCAAAATTAATTTCTTTCTTATTCAAATTATGTATGTTATTAAATATATCATGGATTATGAAGTACATTTTTAAGTATAAATTCCATATGTATATGGTCATTTCTGTAATGTTTTGTTCGAATTTTTAGTTGTACATTTGTGAAAGAGACCGCAACAATTTGGGTACAGGAGCCTTCAGCTAACCTGATAGATGGCGCTGGTGGACCTTTACCAACCACACCTCCACCACCCTCTGTAAGTAACAGTTACATTTATGATATATTTACAAGAATGACCAGATAAACTTTGCCAGTTGCTGCATCAGCAGGGGGATATATAAATTCAGGTGTTGATTAGAAGACATAAGTTTGTTGACTGTTTTCCTGGGGACAGGGGGATATATAAATTCAGGGTGTTGATTAGAAGACATAAGTTTGTTGACTGTTTTCCTGTGGGCATGAGGATATACAAATTCAGGGTGTTGACTTGCACACATGTTTTTTGACTGTTTTTTGGGGGGCAGGGGGATATACAAAATCAGGGTGTTGATTAGAAGACAAGTTTGTTGACTGTTTTCCTGGGGGCAGGGGGATATACAAATTCAGGGTATTGATTAGAAGGGATAAGTTTGTTGACTGTTTTCCTGGGGGTAGGATTTACAAATTCAGGATGTGAGGGGATGGCAAAGAATGGAATTCAAACCCATTGAGCTGACATTTTCTCAATCAGTCAAAAATGACATCAGACAAAATGACGGTAGGCTATATACAAAATCATCCCTCTGGTGACAAGTTCTGGTTGGCTGGGAGTGTTTAGAGGTTTTCTTATACAATGTAGACGAAGCTATATATTATTAAATAAAAACAAATGCAAAAGGTATTGACATATAAGGACATTAACTACCTTTTCTCTAAAACTAAGAGTTCGAACTAATATCTTACCACAAGTGGAAATTAAGTTAAATACCTCAAATGTAAATACAGAGACTCATTTGTATGGGCTTAAAATCATCTGATAGATTTTCTATTGTTTTTCAGCCAGCTGCACCCATTGCCATATCTGTAAATGACTGTGGGTCTGGTAAAGGTTGTTATCGTGTCCCAGATGGCTGTGATGAAGCCAGCTGTAGATACCTTGTGACGTGGAAAGAGAGTAGCCAAGATAGCGATTATTTCACATTTGAGATGAGCTCCATCAATACTGAATATATTGCATTGGGGTTCTCTCTGGATAAACATATGGTATGTTCTTTAATCATTTTCTCCTGAATGAGATCCAATTTTTATATCACCACTGCAACCAGTGACATATTGTTGCAGTCTCCAACTTTTTTGTGGTCGGTGATTTTGCATGTTAATGCCTTGTTTTGATTCTTGTGCTAATTATTGTTTTTTTTGTCTGATTAATGAACAGTTTGGCTCAACTTCCAGATAATAACTTTTTAATTCACTACATTTTTCAAGGATGGTGAATTTTTCATGCTGTGAGATACAGAATACACTCTGACATTGTTTGGAAAACTTTTTCATCTGAATCATCATTTTCCGTTAAATTAAATAAAAAAGCCATAAAAAATGCCATTGCACAACTATATTTCACTTGAATGTTTCCAGGGCGATGACAGTGTTGTTGTCTGTGCATACTCTAACATTACGGGAACTGTTGTCATACAAAACTACTATAATGAAGGAAAGGGAAGTGGACGAGTTGTAAGTAAAACATTTATGACTAATGTAAATATGTAATGATACAAGATGTCAATAAAAGTTATATATACTGTATATATATTTCTTTGGGTTTAGATAATTAATTGTGACCCTAGAGGTTTTTAACCAAGTAGATGATTATATGGATTGGCATGTACATAAACACTATATGGGTTTGGATCACATTTAAATTCATTTTCATATTTCTCTGAGAAACTAGCTAGGTGCAGTAAATGATGGCCCACATAAACAAATGATTTCAATCTGTGTATATTATTACAGATATTGTAATTTAAATTCACTTTAAGCGGCAGTAGAAATGCCCTTTCTGGGTGATTGCCCCGTGATTTAACTATAGATTTATTCATGATTTTTATGAAATAAAGAGTACTGATTAAAAAACAGAATTGTGCATAATGTTGAGAGAAAAAGAACAAATCTCTGGTTCGAAAAACACTCATGTAGGGAATTTTAGAGTCAGCAAATATGTTTACTGATGGCTAAAATAGGACTCCCTTTCAATATTTAGCCATAAAAGATAATATTAGTCTTGGATGTCATGTGAAGTGAAGAGACTAAGTAAAAATGACTATGGAAAAGATAAACTATATAAAGAATGTATCTACCTTCAAGTAAACTGTACAGATCCTATATATAAAACTGAAACTACTTCACCCAATTATATTGACTATATGCAAAAGATATGACATGTGAACTTTTCTTGTTAATTTTGAGCAGCTCTCTTGTAGTCTCAATTTGGAGAACGAAGTTCATCAGTCTACTGCATGTTACGCCTGCTTGGACAGTTTGATATTTTTACATATTGTTGGTTTAAATGTCCTCTTTTGAATATCCATTTAATTTGGGTGATATTTCTATATTTTTCATAAAAAACCTCTTTGCGCAGTACACTGATGAACTTCTTCCTCCATATTGAGACTTGTATTTTATTGAATCGGTCTACTGCACGTTACGTCTACTTCCGACAATTTTGATATTTTTATATCTTGAAGATTTAAATGTCCTCTTTGAATATTCATTATTTAATTTGGGTGTTATTTCTACATTTTCCACAAAAGAATTATTAGCCCAGTAGACTGTTCTCCAAACTGAGACATGTCCTTTGTCATATATTCATGAAATAAGTAATTAGAGGGCCACTTAATTCCAGTCTAGCACGGGACTCACTAGAGGAAGTGGCTATCTTGGTGGCTCAAGAATAAGCTGCAGGTTTGATCGCAAGAAAATGATTGATGCGGACCAAATCTTTAACCTTGATAAAATGTACTACCTACTAGTGGCCCAGGGTTTTGCTGCACCAACTGGAGCCATCAAGAAACATCAGGTCATGACTGATGGCCAATTTCCTCTTGTTTCGCCTGCTATGGTGGATTTCTCAGGTAGTGGTAGTAAACCATCACTGACCGGCAGAGCCACCTATCCTCTGATGAAAGTTCATGGTAAGTTTTGTCGGGTGTTTATTTTGTGTTTCACTAGTCTAGTATTATTAATTATTACTTTAAAAAGTAATTATAATGTTTAAGGAATTGGTTATACCATAGGAGGATTTAGATACCCTTGGTTTATTGAATTACTAAAAGATTTAGATTTTTTTAGATATAATATTGAGTTCTGAAACAACAAGTGAATCATTAATTTTCAACATGCAGCTTTGCAAAATCAGAAATTGTCCTCTAGTTAAAAGAGGAGGGAAAGTGTCGCATTTCCTTTAAAGGGGTTCGTTTTGTGTCAAAATGCAACATATTAGTGCAACAAATTGGTGAAAAAGCAGAGGTAGAAGGGGTTGAAAATCAGGGAAACATTTCAGAAAAAACATGTGGGTGGGTCATTTGCATCTTCCCTGTCTCAAAGTCGAAAATATTTTCTCACCTCACTGATCTCCACTGTGATTTTTATGTTACAAACTGATCTCCACAGGTTTTTTTCTGAAGTGGGGCCATAATTCTCATTTTTCCAATTCAGACCAAAATTGGTTAAATTATGCCCATTTTCATAATTTCTTCTCATTTTCAAGTGGGTGCAAATGGATTTTCAGGTGGGTACTAGCCTATTTAAAAATCTCAGATGAGTGTTGCGCCCACTTGCTTTAATGCTGGGGAGATCACTGCATCTCTATGAATATATTTTCTGTAGGCAATGCATAGTCCTAACATAAGCACCTGTTTAAATCCTCAGAAAATAGCCAAAATCCAATATTTCACTGTCTGAAATCTGTTGCGATACTTTCACTTCTCCTTTACAAGCAAAAATGAACATATTTTCAAGTTTATATTGTAGCCTATAGGTTGTATGTTAATCATACAAATTGTTTGTTTATAGGTTGCTTGATGACCTTAGCGTGGGTACTAACAGCCAGTGTTGGGATTATATTGGCGAGATATTACAAACCTATGTGGGTCAAATCTAGAGCGTGTGGAGAGAGAGTTTGGTTTCAGGTAAGCAATTCTCATAGAATGGCAAATAGAAAAACATTTTTCTATGTTTTTGTTTCAGTAAAATAGAATGCAGTTCAAATTGTCTAAGGGAATACCTCTCACCGAGGAACCTATCCTTAAGGAACCTTTTCCGCAAGTATATTTGGAAGGGGTGTAGCCAGCTTTCAGTCAGGGGTGTTTTTATTATTATATCTTGGTTACCGCCATATTTGGCGAGCAATACCTCATTGGTATATTCCGTATTTTACGTATTTTACACTCGGAGATAGAGCCAGAAACCCCTCCTTGGAGGAGCCCTGTGTTCTTTTGTGTGCACAGGTACACAGACATACAGGTACACACCACAGCCTTTTATACGAGTCGTGAACCACTCAGTCAAACACCCAGAATTACATAACGCACAAACAAACTTGTCTGAACCGGGAATCGAACCCGGGGCCAAGCGATATTGGTAACCTTGACTCTGCCACTGAGCCATAGCGGGTGGTGTTTGATTCAACTTCCTTCAAAATGAAGCTTCAAATAAATCTTAATTTGAGACACATTTGTGAACAATATTAGATTCTTCGCCAAGATAATTAATTAGATTTCTTGTCGGTCTCCATGTTTTGCAAAATATTTTATTTTGCATTGTTGTAAATAAGCAGAAGTTGTTCTTATTGCCTGGTATCTGATGCTGGTTAACTGACTTATTATTACAGTTATACTCTTCTATTGATATCTTTAATTCACAGCGTTTTTTCACAGTATTTAATGTTTGACCAAGTACTTATTGAACATTCTGTATACTGTAATTTTTCTTCATTTCCAGATACATCGCTCTTGTATGATAACTACATTGGCTCTCACTATTATCGCTTTCATAATTATCTTCGTGGAAGTTGGTGGCTACAGCTTAGTAAGTTAAATAAAATTTCCCCCTAGGGGATATAATAGTGTAAACTGTAAACCCTAGGCTAAATAAAATGATTTAAAAAAAAAGTTCATATTAAAGTAAGAGATTCTCAAAGAACGGGCCAATTTTATGTGAGTTATAGATTTAGTCATTTCCATATGTAAAGTATGTTGGTACTCTAGCACATCAATATGAAACCTGACAGTTATTTTCGTTCATATGTGGCATACTGAATCATAGTCTATTTGTTTTTGACTTTAGGTTTAAATCTATCTTAAGCCCCCTCACATATGAACGAATCCACTTAACACATTCTTGCGAATAGGAACTGGGTAAAATTTGTCCCAATTAGTATATGTACGTTGTGCATCGAACAACTTCAGAACCGTGCGCAAAGATGCGCTTCTGTTCGCATTTATCACTTCGCAAAACTTCGTTTGGTGGATTCGTTCATATGTGAGGGGGTCTTTACGTTTCTCTCTTAATTCTTCAATTGTGTTGTTTCAGTGGAGAGGTTATTCCTGGTGGGACGCCCATCCAATCCTTGGAATTATTGTTACAGTACTTTGTATACTAAACGTAAGTAGACTTGTTCAGAGTCCCATTCTCCTGAACAGCAAAAGGAGAATTTTTAGTTATTAGTCCAAGAACAGTATAATTGTCACTTCTTAAAATAAGGAAGTTTTTTACTTTTTAAGTTTTTTACTTTTAACTTGTTTTTCTTTAAACACTAGTCTCGTAACTTCTATATGTGTCTAAATATATGATAAATAAGATCATGTTAATGGCATTCAACATTTTTTTGTATCACTATAAAATGCATTGTACCTTCGTTTATTATTTATTTAGGCCTAACAATTTCTGAACCGTTTATTCAGCATTGATTAACTGATCCATTTTCAGCCAATAATCTCTATCTTCCGTTGTCACCCCGGCGACCCTGACCGCCCAATCTTCAACTGGATTCACTGGCTCTTTGGTGCAGTGGCCCATTTTCTGGCCAGTAAGTGCAAGTATAGGTGGCGCCACATACTTGCATGCCTAGCAATCTACTGTTTAGCTTCCCTTTTGTTTTTGAACAATTTGTCCATGATATATTTACCCGGGAGCTTGGTTTGTTTAGATCACAAAGTGACATATTTGCCTACCATCGTAAGACACTTTCATACAATGAGAAAATAGTTAGAGATATGAAGTTTGCATCCTTTTAAAACAGAGGTGCAGACATCATCCACTATGTGCTATCCTTCTTCCATGGAGTATTAAGATAAAAGAATATTTTAATGGGTATAAGAATTCATTAAAAGACCGATTATAGTGACATAAAGTTCGAACAGCAAAACTTTGTAATCTAAACTAACTCCATAACCCTTGGTGTAGAATAGCACAACTGCATGAAGGTTGATTGTGTAGAATCATTTGTTCATGATTGAACCAATGACAAAGAAATATGTAGGGCCTAATGGAGTAAAACTTGCAAAGGGGTTAATTCAGTGTCAGTGCCTTCTATGAGGTATTATCGTTCATTGGATCACAAATTGCGAATCAAAAGATATCACTTTTTAATGAGATCATTGTATTCACAAGCAGTTACACCTGTCAGTTGCTTTTTATTATAGTTTTAACGACGATGAACCCCTTGAGTGTGTTTTCGTCCATGGAGAATTAATCACCCAGTAACAATAGCATGTGAACATTCTTATGAAGGGGTCTTATTTATATTGATGCCGATGCTGCTACTGTTAAACATGATATAGGCCTCAAACCTCTATTTGTCAAAACTTTATGTGAACTTTCTTTTCTGAACCTTGGTTATTGACTGGTTCCACAGGGAGGCCCATAGCCAGCATTTGCCAATGGGTTCACTTTGCCAATTGGTTCACTTTTCAAAAGGTTCCAGGGTTTCACATTTGACAGCTTTGGCCTGACAGGTGTTAAGAGCATGAGATAAGGTCATTATGTATAATAAATTGGCCTTAAAACATAACTTATTTGTTTTATTTGTTGAGGAAATAAAATGGATCATTTAAAAAGAGATTTTTGGAGGTGGCAGTGAAAACAAAAATTCTAAATATGACTTGTTGGTCAGTTGGTGACTTGCTGGTCAGTTGGTCTAAAATATAATTTTAGAAATTATTAAAAATTAATTTTGAAACAAAGTTGATTTCTTTGACATGGTCCTTTATAGTAGTAGGCTATGTCTGTTGCTATTTCCCCTAGCTTTTGTAGCTTCAGCTATTGCTCAATAAGTGGCACTCTGAATCTCTCTGGATCAATGTTTTTTTTCACTTATTTGCTTGTGATGAGTGTCCCATTTGCTTGTCCCTGAGTGTGATTTGTATTGTATTGTATTATGTTTACCACCAATAAAGGTGAGCAATACCTCTTGGGTATATCCCATATATATATACAGTCATAATTAACATAATTAGCCTGGAAGATAGACCCAGAAACCCCTCCTCAAAGGAGCCCTGTGTTATTTTATGTGCACCCATACATAGACATACAAGTACACACCTCAGCGTTTTGTACGAGTTGTGGACCACTCTGTCAAACACCCTGAAGTACTTTACGCAAACAAGCAAATTAAGTCTTGCCAGAACTGGGGATCGAATCCGGTACCTATTGCGTAAGAGGTACCTGTGCTACCGCTGAGCCGGACGGGTGGATGCAGAGCACTGAATAATTAAGGCCATCTGTAGCATTCATTGAATATTCTTTTCTATTCAAATCGTTGCTTTCTACAGGATGTCACAAAAGTCACAGTCCATGAAGTAAATAGTATATATGTCACCTTTATCATCCTGTCATTTTTTTATTATTATTATTTAATATGGGTGTCCAGGTTGTCCGTCATTCGGTTCATGAATACTTGTAGTCTTGCCTATCAAATGTTATTGTATTTCATTTTAGGAATTTTTCAGTTTTTCCTTCACCACCCATATTGTTTTAGTGTCCAACTTTTTTTGTGTTTGATGGTTGGAGCTTTCAATAACTGGTGTTGACATTTTGCATGTTGATGCCTTGTTGATATTTTCAATAGAGGATTTAGGCTTAGCTAATTTTCTGCGTATGTATTGAGTGAGAACGTGTTTTCAATGATGTTTTCATGATTTTAATGCTGATGCTGGCATTACAATCCTTTCTTGTTCCTGTTCTTGGCTGAGCCAAGTTGGTTCTGTTTTGCTGTTTCTCAGTTATGGCAATGGACATTACTTCCTAAAATTGTTGTACCAGAAGGCGGTCTCTCTTTATGTATATATGCTACAAAAACAACAATCTTTCAAGGGACCAATGTCATATTTTGGGAAGATTTAAAATGGTGAATTTTTCGAATTGCTTTTATCAAAATTAATCAGGCACCAAAAGTAACCCAATTTACAGTATGCATGTGGTGATGTTAAATTACATTGGATTTGAAGCGCATGTTTAGATTGGTAACCTTAGATTTTTATTAATAAAGGGCTTCTTCCATTGCAGGATACCAGAGGTGTATAAGATTCAACCATGCTCAGCTTATGAACCCATTGTTTGTGAACCTTTAGCTTGAACCCCTTAATGTATGTGTAATGCTTGCATGTGTTTCAGCCTATACTTGCATTATTCCGCCCTCATCCTGATACGCCTAATCGTCCAATTTTTAACTGGGTTCATTGGGGAGTAGGTACAGTTGGCCATGTGTTGTCTGGTGAGTTGGAATTGGATATAATAATTATGTACTGTCAAACCTGTCTACATTGAATACATGTACAACTGTTCAGAATTCAACATTTGACTGAGTCATCTGACTAGCTTTTACTGTATATATAGATACGTGTAGGCATGTTGGGAGTGTTTTGGTAATGCATGGTAACGCTGGTTTAGGGTCTAATGTTTGAATTAAATTTATCAGTCACTTTATTTATTTAATAAATGATGTTTTCTTGGAATAGTACGTTTTACAGGCATAAATAAGGAACATAATGATATGTATATCATTGAACATTAAGGACGCTACAAATATGTCAATCAGTCAGGACTTATTAGCTGAATAGTTCTTCTAAAAAATGCTCGTTGCGGTTTAATATTTAAAAGAAAGCCTCTATTTTTATGAAAATTGCTTCCAGCTCCAACAATTTTCCTTGGAATGGGTTTCCCAAAGGTGTTTGTGCCATGGTGGGCTACATGGATCATGGTGGCTTGGGTGATCTTCCATGTCGTCTGTGAGCTTATCTTGGAGATCCACCAGTGCTGTATGAACAGAAGGAACAAAGGTAATAATGACATATACGTACAAACACTACCTGCCTGGTATCATTATGTTATATTATATTATATTGTTTTAGTCTCAAGACTTTTTTGTGAACATGTTTGGCGGTTGGTGTTCAAATGTTGGCGTTAAGTGTTTGGAGTTTGGTAAGTGTAATAAATGGCAGGTAGTGTTAATGCCTGTGTTATGATTAAGGTGGACCAAGTTGGTTGATGGCATAAAATGCCCATTATATTAACTAAATTACTTTGTCTACCTTAAGACCATTAGATATGATTTTCACATGTAAAAATCTCTAAATCATCCACTCAGTTATACATATGGAAATCGTTTATTTTCATCTATACATATGAAAATCGTTTATTTTCATTCTATAAATCTCCTGGTGAAACCTTCAAAAATTTTGTTCTTTTCTCTTGATGTTTTGTTAGCAAATATCTCCAGTATTGTCATTGCTCTTCTCAATCCCTTTTTACTAAAACTATTATGCAATGTGAGATATTTCCATCTGCTTGTATCTATCTCTGTAAGTAGTTTCTTTTCATTTCTCTAGCCAGGCAAAAGAAAGGTATTGTTTTGATTATTGTTTTGTCTAACTGGTATCTGTTAATACACTGCCCCCAGGCCCCAGAGCCATGTTGTGTATTTGTTTTATAGACAGTAATTTGTAACATTACTTAAAAGAAGGAAGCATTCTTTCAAAATGCGCGTCAATGTCTTTCTTATAATTTTATTTTATTCTGCTAAAACAGTATTGTAATAATAATTACACATGAGGCTCTTTTTACTGGCACTAAAAATGACTGGTCTCTGGACTCCTAGTTCACATGTACCATGGTATATCACTTTGTAAGTTGCACTTATTCTCATAAGGTTGTTAATTGTTTTGATATCTGTTAGTATTTACATCCTGTATACTCTTGTTCTTCGTGGATTTTATTGAATTTTGATTGTTATGTCACCACTAAGAAATGGTGACATTTGTTATGGTCTTTATTTTTGTGGTGGCAGTTGGTGGTTGCCGATCGGCAGTTGGTGTCTCACTGTCTGTAACAAATTCTTAAAATTTTCAATAACTTAACAAATGCTGTTTCGACTGACTTCAATTTTTTTCCAAATTGTCTACATGTTTTCTCAAGGTCAAAAAAGGTTAAAAAGGTCAAAAAGGTATTTTTCAACTTGCTACAAATTGACCCATAATGTTTTTTCAAAATCATCTATAAGTTATCAGAAGTTCAAATCTGACTTTAGAGTCGACCTTCAATGACATTCTCAAGGTCAAAAAAGATTTGACCTTCAATGACTTTCTCAAGGTCAAAAAGGTATTTATTCAAAATCATCTACAAGTTCTCAGAAGTTCACATCTGACTTTAGATTTGAGATTTGACCTTCTCAGGGTAAAAAAACATGCTTCAATTGACCAAATATTTTTTCAAAATCATATACTGAGTTCTTAGAAATTCAAATCTGACTTAAGATTGAACTAATAATATTATGAGCAACTAGGTGGTGACATTTTGTTATGTTAATCATATTTATTTATTATATATATACATGTATATATTGTAATATCTATCATATGTCTTGTTAATTGGGTTATTCTAGAGAGGATCACTCTTTTCTTCATATTTGTTGTAGTTTTGTTAAACAAAAATTTGGAATTCTCATTAATGAAACAACTAAAAAGTTGTCACTGTTATTTGCTTTTAAACACGAAGGGAAAGTTTGTTGACTTTTGTTAAAGTGATATTTTTCAGTTGCATTAAGTATATTTGAATAAGACCATACAACATTTGAAGATTAAAATAATTACATGTATGATTTAGATCTCTAAATAACTAATAATTGTAGGATAACATCCAGAATTGCTTTGTGCATCCCATATCACACTGAGTGCTAAATATTGATTAGTAGCCCGGACAGAATTGTTCAATGGTCACTTTTTCTTTAATAACTTTTTTAATTTTCCGTATTATCATAGTCTGAGCACATATTTGAAAACTACAGGGTGTCCGGAAAGTAAAGATACAAATGCTCTAATTTCAAGAGATTTACCTGTTATGAGATGAAATTGCTCCAGAATGTAGAATGACATTATAACAATATATCCTGCAACTGTCATGACTTTCAGTTTCAAAATGAAAAAGTTATGGTTGTTATGGTAACGGGAGTCGAGGGTAAGTGGAGCAACGTCACAACTGTGTTCTACAAATCTCTTTCCTACTCATATGATCTTGGCACTCCACCATCTATACCTATATTATATCAAATTATGTAGCACAACAGCATAGGGATTAGTAATGTAACATTATTTGATAATTTCACTTACTAATTTTCATTTACTGCTATCATTAATATTCAGTATTTTCCCCTTTATCTATACATTCTTGGTGCATCTTGACCGGCGGTTCAAAGACCTGACAAAACCGCTGCTGTCCATCTCTCAGATTGCTGATAACATTGGCTTCCAGCTGAGTCTAATTTGTATGTTGACCTTTTTTACAAATATTGCTTTCAAATGGTCATTCAGGTAGAAGTCTAAATAGACTTTATCAGGTGAATATGGGGCATTGTATAGAAAGGTTTAATGTCAAGGCACTCAATTGTAAGATTTGTTTTTTGCTTTGTGAATTGGTGCATTGTGGAGATGCAATATTGACTTTCCTACAAATTGCCAGGGACCATTCTTCTAGGCACTTGTATAATATTTCTTTCATTATACTGGTAAGTGACATAACATAGTTCAGTAGCAATGACATCATTATATAATAGAAAACACTATGGCAGCTGCAATAATACAATGATGAACAAAAAAAAACAAACATAGAAAATACAACAACAAAAAACACTGTTTCAAATGGTTGTCATTTAGCAATTTTTCACTTTTTAGCGTTGTTCTGGAACTGCTCCGCATACCCCTCACATCCGTAACCATAACAACCGTAACTTAAACACATTAAGACTATATATGATGAAAGTTGGTAGATATATTGTAATTTTGTTCCTCTACAATCTGTAGCAATTTCATTTTAAAAAAAACAAATTTCTTAAAATAAGAGCATTTGTATCTTTACTTTCCGGACACCCTGTAGAGTAAAATTCTGACATACAAAAAAAATATTTAAGGAACATGTCTTAATTTATTGATATTATAGGCATTCATAGTATGACTGACACAAATACATAATTCATCATTTTGCCTCATATTTATTCAAAATGGCGGCATTTTTTGTGAATTTAAAGGTATCTGTTTTGGTCAAAATATCCCAATATTTTTTGCAGGGTGCAAACAAATTTCAACAATTTAGCATGTTATTTATTCATGTTTTGGCATTTTAAATCCCAAAACTGTACTTTCAATTCATTTCTATATTACAGAGAAGAGAGAAGAGATTGAAATGGAAAAGAAGGGAGATCCAAGAATGGCTGACGTTGAACCCAAATACTCTGTAAGTTTTCACTCCATTTATTCAAAGATTGATAATGACATATTGGAGCTTTTTTCAAGGAAAATAACTATATTACACACTGATCATGATTTTGCCAATTATTAAGTAGATTAACTTTGGTTTAATGGTTAAATTGCTAAATTGTATTGTATTTTATTGATTTGTATTTTATATATTGTATCGTATTTTATTGAATGGTCTTGTGACATCTGAGTAGTATAACAGTCTGAGCTTCAATGCCATATTGATCTCCATTCACAGAATGAATAGATTGCTCCCAAAATAACCAATTCTTCATGATAAATGTGTTATAGTAATGTGACTTGTAGTATATGAGAATCAATAAATGTTCATGACTGTTTTAAAATAATCAAAAAATCCATTCTGATACTCGTTTCACTTAGCAACATGCTCTGGTATTATGCAACTACCTTTTTCATCTGATGGCAAGTTTATTATTTCAAATTGTATATTTACAGTTGAAACTTTATTACTGTATATTATATATGAAAACTGTTATGATTTTGGTCAAGTATAGTCTTGAATAAGAGCTATAGTTTTCTATGGAATATCCCCATTATTTTGATAAACATCATATTTGATATTTAACACAATATATCCCATAATTTCAGGGTCGTCGCTTCAAGTGCTGTATGCTGAGCCTTTACCTGATAGTGACATCTATCCTTGTTCTGGTGCTCGTTATCGTGATTGCTGCTCTCGTACAAGTACCATTTTGATCAGCACGAAACTCAATTAACTTCAGAGATCAAGAGAGATCTTTGTACACTTCCAAGCTCCTTGGACATTCATGGTTACAATTTTGTACTAGAGTATACTTCCTTGACAATAGTTATCGCTTCTTATGTACACTTTAAAACTCATGCCAATGCCATTGTATTGTACAAGCAGCAGCAACAACAAAAAACAGAAAACCATGAACTTAAGAAGCTTGGAGATAAGGCACACATACAGTAGATACCTCTTACTAATGACCATAGCCTGTCATGTCAATTCTGAATTTCCTGTCTAGCAGGTTACACGATCAGACCACAACTGCGTTGAGATGTCTTTAAAATATAAATATGTCTGCAATTCCTACATATATGAAGGATTTAAAGATGCAACTTCAGTTGTGGTATTACCTTTCTGTTGAATAGAGTATTAACTGAAATACCATATGGGTCAAATATGATATTAGTCAAATACCATTATTATAGGTCAAATACTTGTATGACAGAGGTCAGATACCATTGAAATGACATACCACCAAGGTCAAATGTCATCTAGGTCAAATACAACTTGGATTAAATACCACCGAGGTCAAAAACCACCTATTCTGCTACTACACTAATCTCGTATATTGTTTCTCAATCTTTTTGACATGAAGACATATTTTGCCCAATGTGCCTTGCGAATATTATTAGTCTTTATACCAATATATAAATATATATATTATAAAATATTATATTATACTACTAAACTGCATGTATGTTGCACTGGTTTCTATTACACTTTGGACATTAAAATTTAAAAGAAATGGGAGAAATTCTAGCTTAATTTACACCCCCTCCAAAAGTTTAGAAAGCCTCCCATTTGGATACCATTGTTAAAGCTTGAATGTTGTCCCCTTATAATAACAATAGGTCAGTGAAATTTGATGAATCTTTAAAAGTCATCGCAAATAAACCAGCTACAACTTGTGGTCCATGATAGAGAAATTGTGATTTCCAAACTTTTTTGGGGAGTGTAAATACTGTGAACATCAGAGTAGGGAGAATTGTTTAATTTAATACCCTCATGAATGACAAGTTAGGACATGAAATAAAATAAATATTATAGGCCTACAATGCACTGAGTTGAGGCAAATATGATGCAAGACCATTTATTAATATGAATATTAAGGACCTTCATCTGAAAACCTTGGTGCTCTATACACACTATAATACTATATACTTGGTGATAGAAGCAAATATGCATGACTTACTATACAGTTTACCTGACACCCTGAGTTAATGCAGCTTTAATTTTAAAGCTGCCACTTTTTAGTATATCATAGGTGCAATTTTCAATTTCTATTTCAGCTGCAAATTTTTATTTTTTAGTTGTCATAATTTCTATGGAAGAAAATTTACTGTCTGGGGTGTCAGAGTATGCACTTATTATTATTTTACATGTGTATTGATGAAATGTGTTATTATATCATTTTAAGTTATAATCAACTGCATTATGTCATGTTTATGTGAATGTTATTTATTAGAGATGTCACGGAACAACAAAAAAATTGGAACGGTTCGGAACATTTTGTTCGGAACAGAACAACTTCGGAACTGTTTCGAACAGAGTGACTGAGTGTATAAGATTAAAAAAAGCAAAAAGCTCTTTAAAACCCTTCAATGAGAATGAGTGAAGAGTGAACTCAAAATATTGAAAGAAAAATACTGTTTTGTGAATGTTGGCAATTTAAGGGCTACAAGGTGTGAAGGGGTAAGATATTCTTGTTCCGGAACCGAACCGAAATGCTTAATTTTTGTGCCGTGTTTCATTCCGGTAGTGTAATTACGCAGATCAGAACAAAATCAGGTATCCGTGACACCTCTATTATTTATATACCTTTTAATATATGGGTATGATGTAAAACAAAAGTGTAATATTGGACAAAGGGGCTTTATTCAACAATCATATGCATAATTTACAAGCTATACTTTGTGGAAGGGTTTATCCTGTATATACCAATCATGTATAATGTCTATACATTAAAACTTGTGAAAGTGAAATGCCTTGGTGCCCTAAAATAATGTTCCACTTTGGGTGTGCTCCACCCAAGGTTCAATTCACATGATATTGAGTAACAATATTTTGAAGTGTTCGCCTCTCACAGAGGTGTTTCACTTATAGAGGTGTTCTACTTACAGATGTGTCCCTCTTGGCAAGTTTTACTGTAGACCATGCCACTACAATTTGTTAATTGACTTGATTTTAAATATGTGTTCATTTAGGAATTGTGAAATTGTAGGAAAAAGATAGCCTATGTGTACAATATATGAGAGTATAGCAAAGAGGTTTATTTATTAGATTTAAAAATCATGAATTTAGAATAAGTAACATTTTTTATTTGTGTTCGGAACAATTTTACAATGCTATAACATGCTGTGATTTAGATACCTTTCCAAATGGGATACTAGAATGTGCAAATTTTTCAGTAAATAGAAATTTAGTGTGATTTTTTGTAAAACAATTTAAGAATCCCAACTTAAATTATTTGTATATATCTATTCTATCTTTATATATAGCTTAGTGTATAGGCAACTGGTATATTATTTCATGTTTTATATCTGCTGTTTCTTATAATATAAAGAATATATCTTGTTTAAAATAATATTATGACATTTATTTATTTTGTGCTATAACAACAAAATAGCAAATTACTGTAGTACCCAAAATTACACTGTTTCACTGCGTCAAGTAAAAAAAAATTGTTAACTTTTCAAAATTTTAAGAAAAGAAATAAAAAGGTCGGTGAAAACTGGGGCTTCTATTCTTACATTCTTTCAAAGTCCTGTTTACATTTATTGTTGATGGTATCACAGTTCTTGTAAAAAAAGTATACACAGAATTCAGATATGTCATAAAATCTTTCTCCTTTGAAGGGCAGCATCTGTAATTCTAAAATCCCAAATTAACCCAAAATATATTTCTTGATTTATAATGCCCACTAGGTTGCACCATCATTGGACTTCAATGGTATTGTCCTGCTTTTCTGATAGAAGCACATTTTTCCTTTTTTAGAAAGCAATTTCTTAACACTCTATTATACAAACAGATTTTTTGTATCTGTACAATTAATTAATATGAAATCAGATTGATTAACACATTTCATTTGATAACACAAACAGTCGTAAATCATCATAAGTATTCGTTATTCTTTGCTGCAGAATATTGTTTCTGAGATCGATCAGACATATTGTCTAACAATAGGGCATTAATCCTGTCATGGCAACACAAAGTCTTGTTAGTTTCCACTTGACGAACTGTGGTGACCCTGTTACAATACATACCTTGATAATATGGCATTACACAATTCATATTTCTGAAAAAGCATGAAAAGCCATGAAGAATATGTGGAATAAGCAAGTAATAATTTCAAGATATTACAGTTATTCATAATGAAAAAATAATACTTTGGTAGTCAATAATAACCAGACTCTTTATTTTATGTTGTGAATGTATAGATAAACAAGGAATAATAACATTCCACACTTCAAAGTTATCCATTCTCTATATTACCATTGATCAAAAATGTGAGTGTTCCAAGGATAATCGAAACAACTTCTGGGTGAAATACTTAAACTGCTTTAATGCCTGTGTTTATTGCAACAGTTTTCCATTGCTTCAAAAGGAATTACAAGAATTGATTTTTGAGAAACACTTCACCTCACAATCGGAATAAGTACAAGAATCTAATACGAGGACATGACTTTACCATAACATTGATCTTAAAAGCTAAATAACTAAACCCATGCACAACACCTATTATTGTAGTGAAACTTATACATATAATCAGGAGACACCTTTTAAAGATGTATCAAATTATGTTCATAAACTTTATACATGTTATAGGCCTACATGAATATCAGCTCATCATCAAACTTTCACGTTATATTGTAGTAAATCATAATCTGTTACAGAAATATATTACAAATCTCATGCTATCCTGTTGTCATAGTTTTTATATCATCAATCTTCATTTAGAGACCCTTTCAAAAAGTTTTCCTTCTCTTCATGAGAACTTCATCTAAGATGTACTATGCCCTGAAACTCGTAGTACAATTAAGGTAGCTAGAGGAGAATAGGTTATCTAATGTGTCTAAAGGCTTGTGTACACATTCAGGTACCAAAGTTATTCACCCGTTCCTACCTTAATCTGATAACACTTTGTTTCAGAGTATGAAAAATATAAACTAAAGATAAAGCATGCAAATGGATTAGCTTATCAATCAATATTAACTTATTTAGGCTGCCAATTATTTTTTGTTTGATAAACCTAGCTGGGGCATATTGCATGTCTTGTATTTCAAATGCTAACTTTTTTTCCATGATAAAATAATATAAAATAAATGTTTAAAACATTAATATTTGTGGAAATATTTTAATCTTTAGTTAGAATTCAGGCAGTATCATTTTTTTATAAATATTTTAGTTGCCAAGGCTCCTTCCCAAACTCCTCCCATTGTCACATGTTCTTGCCTATATAGCCTATATAAAATATTCATCTTCATTTTTATTTAAGAAAGTGTATAATTAAAAGTTTATTCTCAAAAAATCAAGTGGCTATCATCACTATCTTGACGCCTTGTGAGGTTTATTTGTGCTGGATATCTGGCTTTTATAGAAGCTGTGCTCCATCAAAGCCATTGTAGTAACACTGGCATATATTACAGGTTTTTGATTATATCATCCCCTACTAGGTCTATATCCTGTTGAGTGGTGATCAATGAACTATATGCGTACAATATTAATGAATGAATGCTTGAATTTCAACAGTGCCAAGTTGCCAACCTCTTTTACTGTACACAAAATCAATTTTGTTTTGTGGATTGCCCATATTCCATATGAACTAAATATTGTGAAAATTATCAATATCTATTATGGGTAACCAATTTTTCGAGAAAGTTTGTTGCATTTCCAGAAGGTTTGTTCTTTTGTTTTTGTTTGCAAAGGTGGATGGTTTAGCTGTCAACGACATTGATTTGTGAATAAATGAATGGAAAGAATAAGTATATGTACAACACCATCCTTGGTCCAAGCTTCTTAAATTGAAGAATAAATGAAGCCCTTTGAATGAATGATGGTACTACCCTTAAGGCATGTTAGATGAGAGATCCGGAAAACATCTAAAATCAACGGTAGACTGTAAATCTAGTAAATCTAGTAAATCTAGTAAAACTAGTAAAACTAGTAAATCTAGTAAATCTAGTAAAATCTTGTAAAATCTTGTAAAAACTTGATTATACAATGTCTAAGATATAAAGTGCAAATGTCGAAAAAGCACTGAAAATGCCTTTGTATGAATGAAATGAACATGTAGAAAAAATTCTACCTTTTATTTCATTATATTTAGTTACAAAACAACTATATGTTAGTACTGGATAACAAAATGGTTATCAAAAGGTACACCCATTTTATCATCATACACAACCCACCCAAGAAGCATGCTCTATTAACAAATTAAGCCACACATTTAACATTTTAAGGACTGGGGGGACAATGCGTACCATCTAAATGACACAGGCTAGTTTTTCCCTCACAAAATGTTATAATGCTTAGCCTATCAGATAATTTAGTTATTGCTTATTTTTTGGCGATGCTGTTCAATTGACAATATTTGTAGAAGTTCCAATGTTAGAGGAATGGATAAATGGCAATTTCAAAATTGATTTTTGCCAACCCCCCAAAATAATAATAATAAAAACAATCAAATGCTGTAGCAAGGGGAAGAGTGAGACAACTTACTGATTGATCTATTTGCTTTACCTATACATAAAGTATAGTATGACATTTCTACAATGCTTTCCATTTACATTTTGATGATGATATGTTCCTTGTATTCCTTGTAATTAATAGTTTAAAGCCATATCATATCAGCCCCTTAAACATTCTTTTTTATTCTAATATTTCACAATTTTGTTAAAAAATTTGTATATTTATTATTTGATGAAAGGAATGACTCTGAATTTTAATGCAGAGAAGGTATATTTCTAATGCTGTAAAAGGAATCATAATCACCAATACTCTTCATAGAGACTGACATTGATATCAAATGAATGGTCCCTAAAAAGTTTACAAGATTTTACAAGATTTTACTAGATTTACTTGATTTACTAGATTTACGAGATTTACTAGATTTACTAGATTTACAGTCTACCAAAATCAACTCCAACTCCTCTCTATGTCTATGTAATGTCAAACGGGTTAGTTGTCAATTCTTGTTTTCTCTCTGTACCATCTATCTGAAATCAATAGGTTTCCATACATACTACAGGTTGTGCCGTAATAACTTAAAGCTGATCAATTGTTATTGACACGTTTTAAACATTATCAGAAACGAACATATTGCTTACTCAACCCAGCCATATCAAAATACATAAAATGGTTCATATCAGTAAACCAAAGTAGGAAACAATAATGAATCATTCTGGAAATATGAATATCATATTAAAATGTTATTCTCTTGAACCAATTATCGAAAACATAGTGTGAAAAAACACGGTCCTTTATGTAATTTTGACTGATTGACAACAATTTAATGCGAAAATTATTTATATATTTTATGTAACTGTTTTTTAACATTTTTGTTAACATTGTGTTTATGTCATTTTGTTCCAATGAAGTTTGGATAGATGTTTCATTTCATTCCGAACATATGATACCAAGAACAAAAGAAGTGTCTGATGTGTTTTCTAAAACAATATAGAGAAAAGTATATATATTTATTTCAAATTATACTGTTACCATTCAAAAGATGACCATTAAATCGACGATGTGTAAAATATTCAAAAATTTTTGATGACTGGTTTAAGAGAAAGTTCCGTGTGTTCAAAATGTTCACCATATCGATACCCATCCTTTGTAAATATTTAAGTACTTTCTGATGGTATGTAATATGAATATTACATTAATATTCTTTCTTAAGGTATATAACAAGAATGTAAAAAATATTGAAATACCCTCTGAATGTATGTTATATAATATCACACTGAAGTACTTTCTAATGGTATATCAATTGAAAAAATTATCAACTGCAATGGTTCAAAGTAAGTATATTGATGGGTGTCATGATTTAATGGTTTAACATTAGAAGGTAATTAACGAAATGTCAAACCAATATTCTAATCTCTCTGTCTACATCTCTATAATGTTAACTGCCTATTATTCCATCTTCTACCCTACACTTACAAATCTAGCCACATTCATATTCATTACTCAGAATTGCACTATTTCCCCGGCTCTTTCTCATACAGGTTTATGTAATCTTAATCTACGCTATCAGTTTATCTTTTATAACATTTCATATTGACAAGTATTTCATCATAACGGAGATTTATAATAGCGCTTACAGTTAGAGTTGTGCGTGTATGTGACATTGTAAGGTTGTTGAAAGGATACACTTGTATGACGCTATATAGATCCGGAGATCAATAATTCGTTTCGAGACAATAAACGGAAAATACCTTCACTGAACTGACAACAGAACGTTATTAGAGATGGACAACGATTTAACAACTACAATAATGGAGAACTAAGGTGAGAAACTGAAGTTATTTTAGTTTTTGTACAATAGTGTGGAATATAATTCACGGTGGAAAATTAAAGATATGGCAAATATTGAATCGATATAACATCTATTCAGGTAAGATTTTGTAAATATCATAATTCCTTGTGTCTGCAATTCCATTACGTTTTCTGTTTAACTACATACAAATTAATTTATAATATAGGTCTATATCTTGTATCAATTATATTGAACATCTCATTCATTTACATTTTCTATTGCTCAGATCACTAATTTTATTTGAACAGGATACGGATGAAAATTATATTACGTTGTATATGAATGTTATACTGCATGTGAACATTATATTACACAGTACATAAAAATATAAAAATGATATAATTGAATAATGAACTGAAGGGAAATACACTGTTTAATAAACGTATATCTTTGGGATATTATGGATTGATTGAAATAAGAGATAAATTGCATTTACAATTGTTTGACAAATTGGAAAACAACTTTACTCCATTTGTCTTGCGTTGATACTTTATTAATAATGTATTATAATGTAAGAATGTTGTTTATCTAACTTACAATTTCAAGTATATAAAAATGTATTATTGAAACAAGGTAATTTGTATACATCTTAATAATAGCAAATAACAAGTACGAAACAATCAACAGAACCCGGATTCTAATCCTGCCTGCATCATTATTTGCTGTTGCTTAGGCCAGGACAATGATAAATATGTTTCTGGTCATCAGGTTTTTAGAATTTAAACCTCTATGCAGCATCATTTTTTATACACACGTCAAAAAGGAAAACCAGTCGTTATGAAGTACGACATCAATCTTTATGTTTTTATTAGTTCTTTCTTTAAGTTATGGAATGATGTGTTATAGGGGTGTTAGAAACTCTTTCTTTTCACATTAGATAATTTTGGGGATGTTTGGGGTTTGTTTCCTAATGAATATTAAACTTGCAATTTCCTTTTCTTCAGTATTATTCCATTTGGCATATTTGCTTACAAACTCAACATTCTTCTTGTCAGCCAGAAAAACGGCAGAGAGCTGCATCTAACAACACAGGGATCATTGAGATCTCCATTCCATACCTCAAGCATTCTTTGTGTAATATAGGAGGGCGAAAAGAACCTATGTGTAATCTATATTGATTTAACATCTTACCTCATGGCACTATGACATTCATCTCAGATCATAATTGTACTTAACGAGCTTGAAAAAAGTGATAAATGTTCAACGCAATCAATGGTTTGATTAAGTAAACTGAGGCTTTGATTGCTATAGCAAATGAGAAAACTCAGTTGCTGGGAAAGCTAAATCTGCATCTTGTTCAATCCTTTGTATTATGCATTATAACTACTACAATTTGTATAAATCATTATATGATGAAAACATAGACAAATAGAATATTCTTAATAATAAAAAATCTGCTTGTCTATCCAATATTTCACTAATATACGTATTTGAGGAAGAAAAAACAACAACAAATATTGCATATTAAACTTAAAGGTTGTATGTTTTGTTTAAAAGGGAGGGATGCATGCTTTTTTGTCATCATGGACAAGGATAAATTCCTTGGAGTAAAAGGATGAATCAAAAAGTTTGTTATTGTAAAGAACGAACCTAAAGCAGAGTCAGGCTATTATAAATCTGCCAAAATGTAGCCTAAATTCTAAAGACAAATTCATCAAATTAATATCTCTTGAACCCAAATAACCAAACAGGTTAATGTATCTTTTTACCTTCTGTGATAATAAAATAAAATGTGTTTTAACACAAAAAAACCCAGAAAACCTAACTTTGGACATTTTACAGCAGAGATTAAGACACTTAATACACTTCAGCCAATCGAACAACTTCCAGTCACTGACAAACTCGTTAATTGATTAAATTACATCACCAACACATTCATTACACTATAACTGTTTATGCTACTTAATGTGGAGGTAGACCGAAACAAAATATTTATTGTTACATGTAGAATTATTGTAAACACAGTGTTAGTGTAAACTGTATATACATAGAATTGTTGTTAACACATGCCATTTTCACAGATGTATTTATTATTGTAGTGCTAATTCAACAAGGTATATTCTAATGAAGCAGAACAAAGGGAGAGTAATATTTTAAATATTTTAATGAGACCAGGCCCATAACCAGGATTTGTTTGTTACATTTGAATATATCATATATGTTATTTGTTAGTATTGATATATTTACAGGTAGTTAATTTAAAAGAGTACGCAGAGGGCCAGAATTATTCAAAAAATAGAAATTGATTTGCCAATCTTTCTCTTTCAATTATTTCAAGATCCATCCTTCAGCATAAAACCTTTGAAAACACATCTTATATCATGCTAGATTCAAATAATAGAAGAAAGGGACATTACACAGTACAACGAATACATTGTACAACTAATCCATAAAAGTTTTTATTACAGCTACTTGCGTTTGTTGACATTCTAATTTTCCTGTCTTTATCTCTCCTTACAAAGATTCAATTATTCTGCATCAATGGCATACTGTTGAACCAGTGCATTCCTTTAGTCACAATATTAAATATCTTGATTGATAAAGACGCAGCAATGCAAATAAAAGTGACGTGGCATTCGCGGATCCAGGAGCTTACAAGGGGGTGGGGGCAGATTTCAATGTCTACGAAAATATTTTTAGCCCCTAAAATCCAAAATTGGGCCCAAATTTGAAAATTTAAGGCCCATTCTTTAATAATTTGGCCTACAACCCAAAAAGGCCCATTTTTTGAGGCATAACGAAATGTTTAAACAAGGCACAGGACGTGAACGAGATCACACCATCAAATAGGCAGACACTATGAACCAGGAAAACTGTTCTCCTATTATGTTTACAAATTTCAAGAACAAGAAAACAAGATGGCCGCCCAAAAGTTAATCAGCTCTAGTACTTGATATCCTCTATCATTTGTGTAAATTTGAAGGAAATCCGATGAGCGGTTTTCCTGAATGGCGATGACAAGATTTTTCGAAAAACCTTCAAAATGGCCACCAGAAAACAAGATGGCCGCCCAAAAGTTAATCAGCTCTAGAACTTGATATCCTCTATCATGTGTGTAAATTTGAAGGAAATTCGATGAGCGGATTTTCTGAAATGGCGATGACAAGATTTTTCGAAAAATCTTCAAAATGGCTGCCAGAAAACAAGATGGCCGCCCAAAAGTTAATCAGCTCTAGTACTTGATATCCTCTATCATTTGTGTAAATTTGAAGGAAATCCGATGAACGGTTTTCCTAAAATGGCGATGACAAGATTTTTCGAAAAACCTTCAAAATGGCCACCAGAAAACAAGATGGCCGCCCAAAAGTTAATCAGCTCTAGTACTTGATATCCTCTATCATGTGTGTAAATTTGAAGGAAATCCGATGAGCGGATTTTCTGAAATGGCGATAATAAGATTTTTTGAAAAATCTTCAAAATGGCTGCCAGAAAACAAGATGGCCACTCAAAAGTTAATCAGCTCTAGTACTTGATATCCTCTATCATTTGTGTAAATTTGAAGGAAATCCGATGAGCGGTTTTCCTGAAATGGCGATGACAAGATTTTTCGAAAACCTTCAAAATGGCCGCCAGAAAACAAAATGGCCACCCAAAAGTTAATCAGCTCTAGTACTTCATATGCTCTATCATCTCTGCGAATTTGGAGAAAATCTGATGAGCAGTTTTCCTTAAACGGCGATGACAAAAGCGGGACGATCACGATCACCATGACCACGATCACGACCACGATCACGACCAGTATGACGACTATATCCCACCGATGGTGTGATAAAAAAATTCTGCTAGTGCGTGATCAGATCTGAACCAAGAAGCAAGCAATCAAACAATTGCATTCTTGGTCCAAGGGTATTTCAATTCTTTCCATGAGCTGGCTCATTGAAATCTGATCTTGAAGGATCTATGTCCCACGGATATACACTGTACACTGCACTGTGTACGCCTGACAAACAATATTTACATCTGACCAACAATATTTATTCATTTCCTTGGACAATAATGTTGAGGAACGTTGCAAAGTTGGTACATGTAAAAAATAAATTACAGATGATCAAGTGATAAAAAAAATTCTTAATATTTTCTACGTCCCTGGATTCCTTTTATTTCTATATTTCTTTTATTTCCTCATCAGTATTGAATTTTCAATTGCTGCCTCAAACGAAATAAATTATGAATTTATGGATTTGCTAATTGCAGACACTTCCATCACAAAAATGTGATACAGTCACGTCTCTCTATTTGAATAATGATTTCCTTTTTCTGTTTTTCAGCCAGTCATAGGATGCAAAGACAGATGGAAGACAACTCCTGACAACTCGAATATTAAAGGAAGTATACTGCCTGGATTCTAACGAAAGATTAAAGTTCAATAATAAAAAGAAAAGGAATACAGAGCATGGGACTATAAAATCATTTCCACTCAATGACGCTACATGTACATAGATGAACCCGAGAATTGCATTTTGATAAAGAAACCTGGAAAAAGTAATTTAAATCAAGAAAAGTAGAAAATAGACCGATGTTAGATATAATATCTGGATTATAAAATCAATCATAACAATTGAACTAGTTTATTGATTATATTGGTTATATTGACTGAACTAGTTTGATTCCATCAACATGAGTGACATCTGGGAGAACGATGAACTCATAGAAAAGATGAGGACCCTCAAGCCAGAAATGCAGGTCAGTGCCCTCAGTTGCTTAAAGCACAATTGATTACCTTTTAATAAATAGCAATGATCAATGATCAGGAGTTCACTGGGAGTGATGAATACATTATGAGAAGAGTGAAAGTGCTTAGAATGAAAGATTGCTCGGTCAATATATTGTCCTCTTCACTAAAATATATTACATGATATTCGGTTTTTAGGTGCCCTTTGGGTATATTCAACATTGATACACTTTAGGAGAAATGTTCCAATATGTTAATTAGGTCTCAGGTCTACCTGTATAGAGCATTTATGAGTGCATTAGGATAAAATGCTTTCCCTCAAATGCTGCATGTACAGGTATATACATAAAATGTTATGTTTTCTTTCCCTTAGGGAAAAAATTCTCATTACAAAAATCACCCTTTTAATATGGATTGAAATCTCAGAATACATTTTATGTGTTGTTAACCTTCAAACAGAATCATGATGCGTTTCACACTGGCAATCTCTCCATTTGTAATTAATAATAAGGCATTCTACATAAGTCGGAAACACTATAGTTTTTTATGATGCAATTGATTGTGCAGAACAGAATAAAGCAATATAATAATGAGATAAGCTATATGCCAATGGCCCCATTTTATGACATTTTATAAACACATTATTGACAAATAGTATTTTATGAGTTCAATCACCATTTAATTACTCAGATGCAAGTAGGTAGTTACCAGTTTCGCCACCAGGTGGCTAATTCGGGGGGAAATAATATGGCAGGGTATTAGAAGTTCCCTTTAACACATATATTCATCAGTTTAAGTGTTTCACGTTTCATATTACCCTTATGTATCTAATAGTTATACAAATTAAAATATGTCCAGTAAAAGAAAATATTATCTGCGCAACACAAGAAAATATATTTCACTTTTGTGATTTTACAACATGGGGTCAATGGGGAATCTCCCCGGCCTAGAAGTCACAGTTTCAAAGAAAACTGACTTTTGAGTTTTTATGACGCTTCCTAGTCAACTCGTACCCAAGACAACTCATACCCAAGACAACTCGTACCCAAGACAACTCGTACCCAAGTCAACTGGTACCCAAGACAACTCGTACCCACGTTTATTTTCTGTATTATGGGTGCATATAAGAAAACAAACTGAGTCTGTGTCAAAATGTTTAATGTTATAATGTGCCTCAATATTTTTTTCTGAATTTAGAAGACATTTTTTCTCAATGGATTAAGCAAAGCATTTTGTTTTTACTTGGATTACCTTTGAAGTGCTTTGAAGGGCTTGTTCTCTACTTTTTTGTAATACATATATATAAATGAATATAATTACAACAGTAACTTTTCAACAAATGAATCAAACAATTAATTTAGCTAAGTGCATTCAGAGAAAATTAATAAGGGAACTTTAATCTGTTAATTTCTTTTCCATTTTGAACTTAATTGGATTATATTTGAACACATGCATGCAAAGTGTATTATATCATGTATGAATAAGTATCAAAATAATATTTGATATTCATATTATTTAGAATATTTTTTATTGCTTAATTTTATGAAGGTGACTTCTTAGAATTATCATTCTTTAATCTGATAATATGAAATCCTAAATAGATTATCTGTTTAATAAGAAATAGGCGCAAGTTTTGAAAATCTTTATATTTTTGATAATACCATATTTCAAGATGAATTAGATCTGATACTTGTTCCAAACAATCATTAACATACAAAAATACCACTAATATTGTGAACAATGATTATGAATATGTGGAATAAACATAAATCTCTTCCCTCGAACATCTGAATCTGTGACCAATATATTTGGTCACAAATTTCAATCGATTTCTTCCAAAAACTCTTCTACATACTTCAAACTATTCTGAACTGTATGTAACCATTATAATATGTATATCTATACCCATTCCCAGCCCAACACTTGATTCAAAACAAAACATATACTTGGGTACAAGTTGTCTTGGGTACGAGTTGTCTTGGGTACGAGTTGTCTTGGGTACGACTTGACTTGGGTACGAGTTGTCTTGGGTATGAGTTGACCAGTTACCTTTATGACAATAGGCCTAATGAAGATTATTTCTACTCGCATCTAGTCTATTGAAACAGAAAACCTAGATACGTAATTTTACAAGTACTTGTTTTAGTAATCTCAAGAAATATCTGTCTTAGGTTAGTACATGTTGTGCCTTGAAATAAGCATTCTATTACATTATAGATGTAAAATATTTAAAATATGAATACATGCAAAGTATACCTTCTTTGAACACCTATTACATTTAAATATTTTTATGAAACCGAAAAAATTGCGAATACATGTACAGTATACTTAAATTGCAAACACCTTTTTATGTAAAATAATTCTACAGAACATGTACAATAACTAAAAAAAAGAATTCTGAATTTTAGGAGGCTTTTCTACATGCAGTGGAGCAGCTATATGCCAAAGAGAGTGTGGTGATGCTCGGCTTCATACATGAGAGCAGGAATGAACTAAAAATGACTGGCAATGAGATAAGAGCCGAACAAGAAAAACTGCGTGGTACTTCTGCAGCGATAGGTATATTTACAGCCACCAGTCATTCACCCACCATTTTATTTAGCTCCGCAGCGTTTACAAACGAATGTAACGCTCTGGAGTGAAAGTAGCAGCATTTTTTCATATGGTGTAATGTCTCATTTTCTATTCACTAAATTGTTATGATTGAGATATCTCTATCGCTTTTAATTAAATTAATGAGTGCAATGTTAATGTTTTTACTGTATGTTTGCATTATCATTATATTATCAGGCAGGGGAGAAATCAGTACAAGGCATCATTCATTTGTGTACTGCATGGGTAGACATCCATAATGAAAATTTCTAAATCCATTTTAGTATTATTAACCATAATGAATATATCAGCATGTAGCACCTCTGAGGTGGTGTTAACATTATAATAAATGGTTAAATCTTCCTTTGTACTACATGTGCGGATACAACAACAGTGTCAGTAGATAACTCCTTATACTCAGTATATCTTATTTCTTAAAACAGCTAGATTGTCTTTTTTAAGAAAGGAGATCACTGTCATGAATTTCCGAATGAAGAATTGAGAATTAATGCCATGACAAGATTATATGATTGTAGCAATGTTATAAAATATTGCATCAATTTAGTCAAGATGAAGGCATACATTATATTAATGTTGTGAGTATACACTGGAGATGGTCTGGAAAAGACAGCAGCAACAACTGGAAACGAGCGAGGTTTTGCCTTGCATCAAAATGGCCGCAATGAAAAAGGAGGATTTGGAAAGATTTTTTGTTTTTACGATTTTCATGCTTTTGTCCTTCAAATTATTACTAAATATTTGGCAAGTAAGTGGTTTGTGAGTTACGGTTTCAGAATATAATTACATGTTAGAAATTAATGCAGTCATTGCTTTGATATTTGCAAATTGATGCCTTCATGAGGCAAGTTTTTCGCAAGTTAAACATTTCTTCTTATCATTGAAAAATGTGTCCGTTTCCAAAGCTAGGGAATTGATTTGTTAAAATCTCAGCAATGACTGGATTGATTTCTAAGTTGTAATCATATTGAAACCGGGACTTATGAACTATGTACCTGCCAAATATTTAGTTGTAATTTGAAAGATAAATGCACGAAATTGTGAAAAGAAAGGTCTTACCAAATGCTCTTGTTTCATTTGCGGCCATTTTGATACGAAGTCAAACCTCCCTCGTTTCCAGTTCATCCCCAGTGGAGTAGTGTACTTAAATAGTATGACTAAATAACTGTGGTAATGTTATTATAACAATAACAACAACAATGAAGTATCAGTCATTATTCGATCAATACACGTACAATGTACATATATGAAATGAAAGTCAACTTTAATAATTTTATGCTTCAACAAGTAACTTTGAACTCTTTCCCTCCAGCCCGTGAACGACTCTCCAGCGGTAAATCATCAGGCTCAGAGACGAGTCGCCCAATGAGTAGTCGTGGTAAGTCCCCAGCCCCACGTCCAGACTCCCGCCTGGAGCTACCACCTAAACAAGGCAAAGAACCTAAACGTCCATATCCTGGAAGAATGACTCCCCATGAGCGTCACTCAGCTCGACATTCTCGCAATGCTGAAAATGAACACAAGGTGGCGGCCACATTCCATGTCCAATCAGAAGAATCACCAAAAACAAGAAGTCCTAGAAGACCTAGGAGTCGAACTGAACCACCTGTTAAACTGGTTGGCAAGTTGAAACCTTTAAAATCAAAAAATAAAAATGACAATGAAGTAGTAGAACCAGAACGAACAATAACACCAGTTCTACCTAAACCAGAGCATGCAATACACGAGCCAGTTATACAAGCTAAGCCAGGTCACGCCCGGGCAAGTACTGAACCAGGAAGTAAACCAAATCGTACCTCTAACTCCACCCACACTGCTGTATTTAATGCAGGAAGTGCAAATGCAAATCCAACTTCACGTGGAGACAATCGGCAACTCAGTCGTAGCCATAATGAAATGACATTCCATAATCCAGAATATCTTCGTGCCGACACGCTGTCACCATATAATGGTATGCCCCAGAGGGACGGGACCAATCTAAGTATGAGGGCAGTGGAACTAGAGATGGCTATACCAGGGACACCTATACCTGGAGGTGAACGCAAAGCACCTGCCGATGTCAATAAATATTATGAAGAGGTAAGGGCCAACGTTTAATTCAGTGCAAATCATGATGTAGCTGAGAATGACTTTGCAGTAAAGAAAAATGTTTCAATCAAGCTTCCTAAATCTGTTTTAGGCTGAGTATACTCTATTTTTTGTGATAATGTTCCATATTCCAATTCAATGTTTTCTTTGCTAATTCTAATGTCTAAGTGATACAAACAATTTTCTTATTATTGATCTGATATCCATCAAATCCGGATTTCCCATTGTCCTCAGTGGAACCTTCCGGAAGTGAATAATGATCCATTTACCTGTCAATAAAATGATCAATATCTTATAAAACTTCATTTATGCATCTCATTGTTATGCGCTGGAACCAAGATTCAGATCAATGTGGATAATAAGTCTATGATGTTGCTATCCATAATGTGATAAAAGAAGTAACAAGTCCACAGAGTCCAACTGAGAGAAAAACTTCTGAATTGAGTAATTCAAATGTAAATCTGAGAACATAATCACAACATTTTTGCCAAACCAAAAGTGGTGCCTTTCTAATTTATCAGGCATACCCAAACCAAAACTAGATTGTATATCAAACATATTGCATGTCAACAAAATTTCCCAATAAATCAGTCAAAAAAATTGAAAATAAAAACATTCCTTTGATCCATTTCCCACATGCAAAATAAGCCGCCTCATTCCCTAAACAATTCCGGAAAAACAAGGAATGTTTAACGCTTTATTTGCCCAGGGCTAACAAAAGTAAAACATTATAAATAATAGACCTTTTATTCCTCATTTCTAGCCAAGAGCTTGGATCAATAAACCTCCAAGTTTTCTTTTTTCTCACATTTACATCATCAATATTTTCCCTTTCTACCCTAACAGCATTATCTTAAACTATCAACTCTGGCCAACTAATAACTTTATAGTGCAATACCAACTTGAAGGCAAACAATGTGTCTGGAATACCAAAGATACAAAAGTGATCATTACGAATTAATTTAGATAAACGCACCCCTGGGAGCATCAGTCAAACTGGTAGACAA
This sequence comes from Owenia fusiformis, assembly GCA_903813345.2. NCBI lineage: Eukaryota > Metazoa > Annelida > Polychaeta > Sabellida > Oweniidae > Owenia > Owenia fusiformis. The sequence continues at coordinate 22,457,543 of CAIIXF020000001.1, read as the reverse complement.
AGCAGTTCTAAGTACATAAGATATTAACATGTAAGCTCTCGAAGTATGAGCACTCCTAAACCACAATTAAACATGCATGATGACAGCCCTGTATGTTCTAACCCAATGTCCTCAGCCAAAAAAGATAGCATAAAGGAATTAATGATACTGTTTTGGGCCATATGTTTTATGATACATATCAAAAAATGTAGGATTCAACATGAACATTATTTGGTGCATTAAAAAATAATAAAAAGCATTAAATTTTTCTGTATGAGAAGCGTTAAAACAGTTCTGAATTATGATTTTACCATGGGCTTTATCTTGAAATCCCATGATTTTACCTACTGACAGATAAATAACTCTGGGAATATCTGTAAACTTCTAGAACCAACGCTATAGTAATCAATAGCTCCGTATCAACTAACATGGTCAGATCAATAAATACATTCCTTTTACAACTTAATGACGAAAGACATGTCAATAAACTACTGCAATAAACTCACAATCAAGAAGAGACTAAAATGCTACGTTGTTGCATCCAAAACATTCTTAGCACAATATCAAAGTATTCTATAATAGCAGTTAACATGGCTTTCATGCTGTTACTATGGTTTTTGTTCATATAGGCAAAACAATGAGCAATGCTGATCTCAGTGAGCAGTGAGGTACATATCTTTATCTCAACCAAACTTAGAATAACCCCTATATCCATAACTTGCCAGTCTATAACCCTATTTCAAACTATACTTCAGCCTGAAGATATGATGAAAAATGTGTATGTATGCCGAGGATATAAACTTATTTCCTCTGAAATGTATTTGGACAAGAGGGAAAAATTATGGAAGAGAAGCCTCGACACCCATAATGTGCAGTTTGAGAATGAAGAGGAAATAAATTTATTTCCTTCAGGATAAACACTTTATCCATTTAATCTATGTACTCGTAGGAGAGGGACAAAATGATGAGCAGCCTGGACAACCACAATGTGCAGTTTGAGAATGAGAGGCAAAGGCAGGCAGAGATCATAAAACAGAAGAGGGCCAAGAAACAGGAAAAGAGGGATAAGGCCTATGAACTTCTTCATCAAGCTGCACAGAGAGAAAATACGTAAATGAAATTTTATTTCTTTGTTTGCTTGTTAAATATAGTCAAAAGAGACCACATGGTATAGCAATTCAAGAAGCAGTAGAACCAACTATCATGTATATCATCCCATGTAAAATTCTGTTCTGCCTAAGATACAAGGAGACAGCACAAAAATCTACACAAACACTTTCTAAATTAACAAGGCATTAACATGACAAAATGTCACCACCTAGTTGCTCACAATATTATGAGTTCAAACTTAAGTCAGATTTGAATTTCTGATAACTTGTTAAGTCAAATTTGAACTTCTGAAAAGATGAAGATGATTTTGAAAAAAAAATTTGGTCAATTTGAAGCAAGTTGAAAACAGACCTTTTTGACCTTTTTTGACCTTGAGAAGGTCATTAAAGGTCAAATGTCAAATCTAAAGTCAGATTTGAATTTCTGAGAACATGTAGATGATTTTGAAAAAAAAAATTAGTCAATTTGAAGCAAGTTGAAAAAAGACCTTTTTGACCTTTTTTGACCTTGAGAAGGTCATTGAAGGTCAAATGTCAAATCTAAAGTCAAATCTTAAGTCAGATTTGAATTTCTGAGAACATGTAGATGATTTTTGGAAAAAAATTAAGTCAATTTGAAGCAAGATGAAAAAATACCTTTTTGACCTTTTTTGACATTGAGAAGGTCATTGAAGGTCAAATGTCAAATCTAAAGTCAGATTTGAATTTCTGAGAACATGTAGATGATTTTGAAAAAAAAATTTAGTCAATTTGAAGCAAGTTGAAAAAAGACCTTTTTGACCTTTTTTGACCTTGAAAAGGTCATTAAAGGTCAAATGTCAAATCTAAAGTCAGATTTGAATTTCTGAGAACATGTAGATGATTTTGAAAAAAAAAATTAGTCAATTTGAAGCAAGTTGAAAAAAGACCTTTTTGACCTTTTTTTTTATCTTGAGAAGGTCATTGAAGGTCAAATGTCAAATCTAAAGTCATATTTGAATTTCTGAGAACATGTAGATGATTTTGAAAAAAAATTTAGTCAATTTGAAGCAAGATGAAAAAATACCTTTTTGACCTTTTTTGACATTGAGAAGGTCATTGAAGGTCAAATGTCAAATCTAAAGTCAGATTTGAATTTCTGAGAACATGTAGATGATTTTGAAAAAAAAATTTAGTCAATTTGAAGCAAGTTGAAAAAAGACCTTTTTGACCTTTTTTGACCTTGAGAAGGTCATTGAAGGTCAAATGTCAAATCTAAAGTCAAATCTTAAGTCAGATTTGAATTTCTGAGAACATGTAGATGATTTTTGGAAAAAAATTAAGTCAATTTGAAGCAAGATGAAAAAATACCTTTTTGACCTTTTTTGACATTGAGAAGGTCATTGAAGGTCAAATGTCAAATCTAAAGTCAGATTTGAATTTCTGAGAACATGTAGATGATTTTGAAAAAAAAATTTAGTCAATTTGAAGCAAGTTGAAAAAAGACCTTTTTGACCTTTTTTGACCTTGAAAAGGTCATTAAAGGTCAAATGTCAAATCTAAAGTCAGATTTGAATTTCTGAGAACATGTAGATGATTTTGAAAAAAAAAATTAGTCAATTTGAAGCAAGTTGAAAAAAGACCTTTTTGACCTTTTTTTTTATCTTGAGAAGGTCATTGAAGGTCAAATGTCAAATCTAAAGTCATATTTGAATTTCTGAGAACATGTAGATGATTTTGAAAAAAAATTTAGTCAATTTGAAGCAAGATGAAAAAATACCTTTTTGACCTTTTTTGACATTGAGAAGGTCATTGAAGGTCAAATGTCAAATCTAAAGTCAGATTTGAATTTCTGAGAACATGTAGATGATTTTGAAAAAAAAATTTAGTCAATTTGAAGCAAGTTGAAAAAAGACCTTTTTGACCTTTTTTGACTTTGAGAAGGTCATTGAAGGTCAAATGTCAAATCTTAAGTCAAATCTAAAGTCAGATTTGAATTTCTGAGAACACGTAGATGATTTTGAAAATTTTTTTTAGTCAATTTGAAGCAAGTTGGAAACAGACCTTTTTGACCTTTTTTGACCTTGAGAAGGTCATTGAAGGTCAAATGTCAAATCTTAAGTCAAATCTTAAGTCAGATTTGAATTTCTGAGAACATGTAGATGATTTTGAAAAAAAAATTTAGTCAATTTGAAGCAAGTTGAAAACAGACCTTTTTGACCTTTTTTGACCTTGAGAAGGTCATTGAAGGTCAAATGTCAAATCTTAAGTCAGATTTGAATTTCTGAGAACACGTAGATGATTTTGAAAAAAAAATTTAGTCAATTTGAAGCAAGTTGAAAACAGACCTTTTTGACCTTTTTTGACCTTGAGAAGGTCATTGAAGGTCAAATGTCAAATCTAAAGTCAGATTTGAAGGTCAAATGTCAAATCTAAAGTCAGATTTGAATTTCTGAGAACATGTAGATGATTTTGAAAAAAAATTTAGTCAATGTGAAGCAAGTTGAAAAAAGACCTTTTTGACCTTGAGAAGGTCATTGAAGGTCAAATGTCAAATCTAAAGTCAGATTTGAACTTCTGAGAACATGTAGATGATTTAGAAAAAAATTGAAGTCAGTCTAAACAGTATTTGTTAAGTTATAGGAAGTTGTAAGAAATTGTTACAGACGCCAACCGCCGGACGCCAACCGCCAACCACCAACCGCCGGACGCCGTCGCAAAAAAACGGAGACCATAACAATATGTCACCACTTTTGGTGGTGACATAACAATGATAAAAAGATGACACATTCATCCAATCTATTCATTTTACATTATGCAACTAATTTCAAAATATATTAAGGGTTAAATCTGTTTTGAAATTCCAGTATTGTCCAAGAGCAGGAAAGGCAGCGTGAGCAAATGAAAGAAAAAATAGCCCAGAAGCGAGAAAAATCAGCGACAAGAAATCGTGCAGAAGTTGAGCTTCATCAGGCCCCAGATGACATGGTTCTATCAAGAAATACTGAACAACCATCAGAGCCACCTATCAGTAAGAAAGAAAAGAAGAAAAAGAAACAACTTGAGGAAAAATACCAAATTATAGAAATTGATAACAATAACATCGAAGAAGATGCTGAGAAAAAGGTGAAGAAAAAGAAGAAGAAGGACAAGAAAGGAGAGCAGGAAAATGGTGAGGTTATTGAGACTGTTATTGATGAAGAGAAGAAAAAGAAGAAGAAACGGAAAGAAAAGGAGGCAGCCACTGAACTTGTCTCTATTGCTTAGCTAATAAAAGACAATATTGAGATCAATACACTGCCAATCTCAAACAGCACCATAGAGCATTGTTTATGAAACAGTACTGGACAGCATTGTAAAAACAGTACTGTACATCGCTGTTTTCTGAAACAGTGCTGTACAGCGCAGTGCTTAAACAGCTCTGTTCAGTACTGTTTACAGCGCTGCAAGATGATGTTGCAGATTGGGGGTGTAAATATACAAGTACAGGTATTACAACTTAATATGGACACCATAAATGGTATGTACCTTACGATACATTAAGAGCAAAGAGGAGGTATAATTTATCATTAAAATAACAGCTATTTACTGATTTTCAAGGTATCCATCAATATTCTTGTGTTGATATACTAGAGCAATCATAACACTAGTAGATTAGTATTAGAGATATGTATGGGAACTTATGGTATTTTTACCACCTCTTACTCTTATGAAACAAATATGGTACCCTAGTTAATAGCCTATTGTGACATGCAATTAAAACTTCCATCCTCTGACATGCTTTAGTTATTATCAGGATGCTTATTTAAGTGATGATGATTTCCTGAGTGATCAAAAATTCATCTATGTCTGTGTGGAAACCTGTGAACATGGATGACTATTGGATATCAGGATCACGCATTACTGCAATATGTGAATTATTGATTTAATACCAGATTTATGTATTGTTTTCAACAAAAGTACAAATCGTGCTACAAATGGAGCATCAATTCAAAGTGATTTTCCGAATACAAAACATATACATAAATTCATGATTCATGAATAATGCTATCAAATATCTGACATTCTGGATGTCCCATATTTTGCCTCAACAATACCAGGGAATGACTACTCCCTGGTAATCAATAATATTCACATACACCCTATGCAGACAGAGCCTGTGGGAAATATTGGGTGCGGCGCAAATGAGCGGAGGGTGCGGAGCTAACGGTCATTTTTGAATTTAAAATTGGGATATTTCTGAAACTAAGCCGTTTTGGGACTTCAGATATACCAAGATATGTGTATTTGACACCAAATATCAATAAAATTGTGAAAATAGTAGTGCAATTCATTTTATAGCGACGCAGTATGCCTTAAACATTTCCCAGACCTATATATTTTGAGACTATCCTTTTAATACTGCGTTCCCAGCATTCATAAAAAATGGTGTTCAAGATACACTACCCATGCAAATTATTTTTGCATCTTGGAAGCCAGGCAGTATCTATGTGATTTTATAAAAATTCGGAAATGTTCTTCAGATATGAGCCCCCTCTAAATATTGGGTGCGGAGGTACGTTTATGGAGCTCCTCCGCACCCAATATTTAGAGGGGGCTCATATCTGAAAAACATTTCCGAATTTTTATAAAATCACACAGATACTGCCTGGCTTCCAAGATGCAAAAATAATTTGTATAGATAGTGTACCTTGAACACCATTTTTTATGAATGCTGGGGACTCAGTATTAAAGGGATAATTTCAAAATATATAGGTCTGGGAAAGGTTTAAGGCACACTCCGTCGCTATAGAATGAATTGCGCTACTATTTTCACAATTGTATTGATATTTGGTGTCAAATACACATATCTTGGTATATTTGAAGTCCCAAAACGGCTTAGTTTCAGAAATATCCCAAATTTAAATTCAAAAATGACCGTTAGCTCCGCACCCTCCGCTCATTTGATCCGCACCCAATATTTCCCACAGGCTCTGTCTGCATAGGGTGACATAGGATACATGTGATGTCATAGTTAATGAGTGATTACAAAATTTCGATATGTCTATATTATATATCTTCATCAGGTAAACAGAGGAAGAAACCTGATGAAGAAACAGGCTTACCTGATGAAGATATATACCAAAGTAACTGTATCGAAAATTCGTAATCTCTAACAATTTGTTTTTTATATCTGATATACATGGGGATATTTCTAAATATAATTGTAGAATGTAGATTAAGGAATTAGAAAGGAGACAAATGCCTTCCAAATCCACATTATGCATCTAAAATATGAATGTTTTATTTTCAAATGAATTTTTTCAATTTCTTTTTAATTGACCACACTGTGCTCATTCGATTGCTTATTATTAAGGATTTGACAGACAAATTTTTTTCTCCCTTTCGAATGTGCCCTCAGTTCACCTTGATCCTAGTCTTAATTCATGACAATGAAAGCTGAAACATTTCCAATTCATGGATAATCAATCTACAATCCTGCGAAAACTTGTAAAGTGGAACACCTCTGTTAGTGGAGCACTTTTCAGAGTCCAAAGATCAACTGACTTAATGTTAACGAACCTCTTTTAATGAAACACCTCCCAAGTGTGAAACCAAGAGGTACCAAAAGTGTTCCACTTAGACAGGTGACAATGATGATCATTTGTTTGACACTAGATTTTGAGATACTGAATGTACATGGGGGTGCGTGAAAGCCACATGGAGCCAGCATCAACGTGTACCCTCATGTTAAATCAGAATGCTACAGTAGACATTATAATTTATGACGAGTGTCAACTTGACACAATGATGTTATGAAGATGAAGAAAATTCACAATTTTAAAATAACTTTACAGTGTAGTGTATGGTTTGAAATAAAGAAAATAAAATATTGTGAAATAATTAAAGTGTTTTGGTGTTTATCATCTAAATGGGAATTGATTTTCTATGAAAGGATATCTGAAAACTCAGCTGCTCCAATAATCGACTTAAGAAGTTTGTTTGTAGTAACATCAATAATCTTACCCGTTCTTTTGTCTATGAAATAAAAACAATTGAATTTATACTTTTCATCTATATTTGTGAACTATTAAAACAAGATGTCAAAGAACTTTAGTAAGACCATATACACAAAATAGGCCAATACTCTTTCAAGACATTCAATACTGGTCGACCATGATTTTAAGGGATTGTTTAGTTTGTTGTTCAGATATTGACCTTGTGTTTTCTCAACCCAATTGATAAATCAGTGACATCTATATTACACCCCAATAATCTCTATAATCTCTAATGTACTACAATACATTCCTAGTATCCTTGTCAATAGTAAGTAATACGCACATCAAGAAAAACTGAATTAAATTGATATATAAAATGAAATATATTTATTTCAAATTGATTTTTAATCAAACACATAGTGATGATCATTTGTGCAAATATGATGGTTTTTACCATTTATACAAGACAGTGATGAATTTTGGTTTAATAATATTAGAGATAATATCAGTCTCCACTCGTGTCGTAATAATAAATCGATGAATTTTGATTTTATGATAAATCAATCAAAAACAGTTTTATAACTGCTTTATCAGTCAGTCTCTTGGGATCTGAATACAATTTAGGTTTTAACTTAGGTTACAATACTGTAATAGAATAGTGCACACAAGGCAAACTCCCTAGTATACAATAATATGTAGCATTATTATTGCATATTGCTATTTACGATTTACACTTTAAGTGTAGAAATTGTTTATAATTCATTTTAACAATGAATAATTATTTTCTTATAATATAATGTGTATTCATGATCTTTGGATTTCAGATCAGAAACCTCTGATAATTATTTAACATGACCACAAAAGCTTCACATATACATCAACTAGTCTTCTTATTACACATATAGAATAATTCCTCTGACATATCAGGTTAAACATATTGTCTCAGTTTTGAGACTAGAGTTAAGACTTTCTGTTTCCTTCACTATGATAGCACAGCATATCCTTCCTCAACTAAAATATTGTGTATGATGATATCAGAGTCTCCACTCGTGTCGATAAGTTGGACGGAGACTTTAGGAACTTTATTGTCTTCTGGTTCATCGGATGGAAACTTTTTGATTAACGCAACAAAGTCCTTTTCCATAACGATATCTTGAAATCTCATCTTGGACTCCTCAGTCCATGTGTCTCCTGTAACTGGCTTAATTCCTGGAATAAAAGAAAGTCAATAGTGTATATTATAGTATGACTACAGAGTTCCAATGTCTGATATAATATTCTATCCAATTACATTTCAAATCTGACCAAAATCTGCCTAGCAGTATTCAAGATATAGCAAAAAATGTCAAACAAAATGGTACCATTTTGAAAAAAGAAGCTCTAAAATGCATGAACCAAGGTAAATATCTTTTGTGATTTAATCCCATCAGACAATAAAATCAATTGAAACCTTGTAGATGTAAAGAGAATGAAAGTTTGTTATTCTTTCACAAAACAGTCCCATAGAATGCAACAAAAATCTCATTTCAAAATGAAATTATTGGAACTAAAACTTCACATATAAGCTGATAAAAGAAATTTAAGAATGTTTTGAAAGAACAATTTTTCTATAAATGTGTTATAACTTAGAAATATGAAGATAGAATTGATGAATTTCCGTCAAAAGTAGTTTTAAAATTGCCTTAGAGAGTGACCAGATCAGCCTGACCTTGAATTTATAACACAGGTCATCAATTTCACCCAAATATGGAAAGTGCAAAAATAGACCTGTCAATCAAATCATGAGCTATATCAGGGAGAAAGTTAATTTTAGCTTGATGAGCTGATCTTGAATTTCATTTTCCTCAGAATCTGAATATATATTTTTATAAGAATGTTTGAAGACTTCAATTTTGTACACATATGAAAAAAATATTTGATTAACATATAAAGGTCAATGTGATCTATTTAAAATTAAAACAACTACTGAATTTAAAGAAAGCCATCCCTATCTGCATTTGGTTCTATTGATCCACAAAGTGCAGTCAAGGAAATATTGTAAACTTGCTAAATAATAATGAGAATAGCTACTGGTATTCAATAATATTACAGAAATCATACAAAGTGAAAACTAGAAACAAAATAAGTAGCATTCCTTTTAATTAAAAAATATATACATTTCCCAAATCACGCCCGGTGATCGTGAAAATGGGACGGAGGGGGGGAGCAGGCAATTTCCGCTAGAAAATTCAACAAATCTGGTAAAATTATTTTTTCAAGACGGAGTTTACGATTGAATTGCAAATTGAATAAGCGCACGGTATGATAAAATATGTAAGGTATTCTAGGATTATTTTTCAACCGATACTCTTTTAAGATATAAGATCTATTAAAAAAGGTGCAACGCAACCAACGTGCAAAAGTCAAAGTTTTTGCTATAAATCAAGCAACAATGGACTACACGACCTGTAATAAATACTTGTAAGTGATGTTATCATAACTAAATTAATGTCATTGCTGAATTTATAAAATAAGTTTCCATATGTAAAATAAAATATAATCAAAAATAATTAAAATGGGACGGAGGGGGGGGGGGGAGGGGACAGAGGGGGGAGTAATAATTCTATAAAGTGAAACAACTTCACACGAATTCTTGTATTTGAAAAATGAACTCATTAACTTAGTAAGAAACTGGATGATATACCCCTGGATAGAGGTGTCAAGTATTAACCGGTTAACCGGTTAACCGCCGATAATGCCTTGACCGGTCTGAGTTTTTATGGGCGGTTAGTTGACCGTGTATAATTCTGTTATTTCCTGCGCTTATTTTGCATGCTAATCCGTTTGGTTTTATGGTGTCAGTTTCACGTAAGCTACTCATACATGTCATAAGTCCCATAACTCCTTACAAACATCCAATCAGCAACTTTAATCCCTGCCACATTGCTTTCCCGCGCTTACTTTGCATTTTAATCTGTTTGTTTTTCAAGCGTCAGTTTCATGTGAGCTACTCATACATGTGATAGGTCCAATAATTCCTTACAAACATCCAATCAGCAACTTTAATCCCTGCCACATTGCTTTCCCGCGCTTACTTACATAGAATAGCGTAAAGCTTGACGAACGTAAAAAATAAATGCCGATATATCATTTTTCCAATTTTTTCAACTTTCAAGATCGAAGATGAAGATTTCATTTGAAATTATAAGTTCAAATTTCCCACCGGTTAACAGACTTTAACTGGTAAAAACCCCCGGTTAACCGGTTAATGCTCAAGCGGTTAATTGACACCACTACCCCTGGAGACTGAAAAATGGGGACATTTGGAGTAAAAGGACTTAAAGTCGCGAAACATCTCTAATCATGTCTTATATACATATTGCTCCCCCCTCCGTCCCCTCCCCCCCCTCCGTCCCAAATTCATTATTTTCGATTATTTTTTATTTCACATATGGAAACTTATTTTATAAATTCAGCAATGACATTAATTTAGTTATGATAAAATCACTTACAAGTATTTATTACAGGTCGTCCAGACCATTGTTGCTTGATTTATAGCAAAAACGTTGATTTGTGCCTGTTGATGGCCTTGCGCCTTTTTTAATAGATCTCATACCTTAGATGCGTAGTGTTTCAGAAAAAATCCCAGAAAACCTAACATATTTTACCATACCGTGCACCTATCCATTTACCAATTCAATAGTAAACTTTTTCTTGAAAAAATAAATCTTCCAGATTTGTTGAATTTCCTAGCAGAAATTGCCTGCTCCCCCCTCCATCCCAAATTCACGATCACTGGGCGTGCAAATCATATTTAAAATCTTTTCCATTCTGAATATTTTCTGCTAGTAGTAGTAGAAAATTCAGAAAAACTACGAAACTTTGATTTCATTTGAACAGATAAACTAAGTCATTGACAGATTAAGGAAAATTAGGGGAAATTCAAGATACTTGCCTTACAGCTGTACTCTAACATTGGGGAAATTCAATATACACCACTCGCAGCTGTAGTCTGACATTGGTGAAATTCAAATTACATTGTATTCGCCTTTCAGCTGTGCTCTTACATTGGGGAAATTCAAGCTACTCACCTTGCAGCTGTGCTCTTAGGGAAATTCAAGCTACTCACCTTGCAGTTGTACCCTTACATTGGGTAAATTCAAGCTACTCACCTTGCAGCTGTACCCTTACATTGGGTAAATTCAAGCTACTCACCTTGAAGCTGTACCCTTACATTGGGTTAGTGTTGTCGCGATGTGCCATTATCATACATCGATGCATCGGCAATTTTCAGTAGTAAACATCGATGGACATCGCGATGTACATCGAGAAAAAGTCCGAGCAAGTTGCACTGAAATACCGAACGCTAATGCACTAAAATACCGAACAGAACAATTAACTAGAAAAACAGCAACTCCACGGAGTAGCAAATCCCACCGAACAAAACATGTTTTGATAAAAAAATTGAGCCAGATTCATCCACTGGTATTTGAATTATCAAAGATTATGTCTTTATGAAACATGGTTGCCATTTTGAAATTCAGCTGTCATCTTTAGATTTCTTCTTTAGCAGAGAATGTCCGTCCAATGGTATCTGGGTTATCAAAGATTACTTTTTTAATGAAAAATGGCAGCCATTTTGAAATTCAGCTATCGCCTTTGAAATTTCTTCAGAAGCAGATCTCCTTTTCCCCTAAACATCAGCATATAAAATTGGAACCAAATCCATCCACTAGTATTTGAGTTATCATTAATTACGTTTTTTACGAAAAATGGCGGCCATTTTGAAATTCAGTGGCCATCTTGAAAATTTATTTTTGAGCAGAACTTCTTTGTCTCTAGGCATCAGCATATAGAATTTGAACCAAATCCGTCAACTGGTATTTGAGTTATCAAAGGTTACGTTCTTTTATGAAAAATGGCAGCCATTTTGAAATTTAGCTGCCATCTTGAAAATCCTTTCTTGAGCAGAGCTCCAATGTCCATACTCCATAGGCATCAGCATCTAAAATTTGAACCAAATCCATTTTATGGTCTTTGAGTTATCAAAGATAACGTTTTTTTACGAAAAATGGCCGCCATTTTGAAATTTGGTGGCCATCTTGAAAATGTCTTCTTGAGCAAAGCTCCTTTGTACCAATGCAACAGCATATAAAATTTGATCCAAATCCATCCACTAGTATTTGAGTTAATAAAGATTATATTTTTTCCGAAAAATGGCCGCCATTTTGAATTAAGCGGCCATATTGAAAATTCCTTCTCGAGCAGAGGTCCTACACCCATAAGGCATAAGCCTATAAAATTTGAATGAAATCCGTCAACCGGTATTTGAGTTATTGCCCGGACACACGAACGGACGGACGGACGAACGGACGGACGTCATTTGTTTTTGCTGCATTGGTTTCTTCATTTATTTTCTTCTTTCTTTGTCTTGATTTGATTGCGATGTTAGTTATCTTTCTTCAGGGTCCACAGACTTGAGACTGCGCATAGGTGGGTTAAACGTTTTAATCCGGCCGGAAAACTCTCCCCTTCCCCTTACTGTTGGTCTTATGTTGATTTGTCCTCTTAGTTTACCCTCTTTGCGGAGAATATACTGTTTCATATTCATTTGTTAATGTTCTCTTCTCTCGTTAATTTTCCAGTGCTTCATGATGATATTCTCCTGCATATTGTATTTAGTACATATCCATTTATTTCTTGTTATAGCTTTCTTAGTATACGAATTTATGGACGGCTTTTCTATATCCCCCTCGAACTTCGTTCGGTGGGATAATAAGAGTGCGTGGTACATCCGGGAACTTCTAATAACAAAATGAAAGTAATTTTTTAGATTAATGGTTCATTTCGACTAGCGAAAACAGTTTTAAAGGGAAAGAACATCAGAAAACATTGGAAAATGAAATAAGTCATGAGAAAGGTAAGCGATTTGCGTCAAAATAAGATAAGAAAGGGTGATTTATCGCAAATTAATTTTTTTTAAAAACATCGATGTTTTGTTTCAGACATCGATGCATCGCCAGAATCAGTTTTGGCGATGTATATCGCGATGTATCGATTAATCGCGACAACACTACGATTGGGTAAATTCAAGCTACTCACCTTGCAGCTGTGCTCTTGGGTAAATTCAAGCTACTCACCTTGCGACTGTACTCTTACATTGGTAAAACTCAAGCTACTCACCTTGCAACTGTACTCTTGTTGCTTGATATGGTAGCTGCCTGAATTGAGTCACCAGGGGTTTCAAGTGTTTCTTTGGTACAACTCCAAAGTCACCATAGTCCACAAAGTAGACAGACACCAATGTAGACTGCAATCAGATCACAAGAATTTTACCATGAATAAGATAACATTTCATCAAGATAAACCCAATATACAATCCCCCCCAAGAATATCCTCTATATGTGTACCCATATAAGTAAGCCATTACCTGCTTCATATTGCCAAGGACTGCATGTATGGTAGCCCTGTACCAGAGGTTCTCATAGAACGCAGCACAGAGTTGACCCACTTGGAGTTCCCCCATTGTGAGGTCACTTGGGTTGCTATAGTAATCACTGAGACCCTTCATCATCACTGTTAGGTCAGACATGCTCTCAAATGGTATGCACTAAAACAAACATGAATTCATATGTGAAATTTATTTGAATTGAACTTTCCTGGTTTAAACCATTTTGTGCATATTCCCTCTAGTAGTGTAGTCAGTTCTACATTAACATGAGGCTGGCAACGAAAAATTTGTTCGCTGTGACGGAGCATGCTATTTTTCATAAAAACACTAAGAATACTTCACAATTTATTTTTTAACTCATATGTTTAGTTATATCAAAGAAAATTACTTACTCTAAGCAATGGATATATCATTTGCGGGTAACCTTCACTTCTGTTTGAAGTCCAATAACGCTAGGAGTAAAAGCTATTGAAAACGGCGCCAGAGTATCGAACTCTAAAATGTACCATTTCTTTTTAAACTTTTTAATGGCATAATAAGACACAATAATATTAACATAATTATGTTTTCAGCATAACTCTGAATGTATTAACCCTTTCACAACGATAGGCTCCATATGGAGCCCTATTATGTAATACCTTTCAGGACGATAGGCTCCTTTTGGCACCATTATTTTTATCTAAATACATCAATGAAATGACAATATCTCCAGTTCTATTCAGTATTTTTACACCAAATTTTGACAAGTTGTTCTAATGTGATAATCCTTACTAAAAATTGTATTTCAGTGATAAAATTCAGGGTATAGGTCCCGGGGCGTAGGTATTTTGCAGTTTTCCCCTAAAAACTGCTCTTACTTATCCGTCACCAGAGCCAACATTTTCCTCTTATATTCACGTCGGGAAAGGGTTAATGAGTTATTGATGTATTGGGTGTTTTTAGTTTTTTTATAAAAAATAATTTTTACATTTTTTTGTCCGCAGTGACGGAGCAGTTTCATAGTTCACATTTGCAACTGCTCCATCACAGCGGACAAAAAAATGTGAACATTATTTCTTATAAAAGAATTAAAAAGACCCAATACATCAATATCTCATTTATACCTTCATAGTTATGCTGAAAACATGTAAATACTGTTGTGTCACTATATATCGTGCCATTAAAAAGTTAAACAAGAAATGGTATATTTTGGAGTATGATACTCCGGCCCCACTTTCAATAGCTTTTCCTCCCAGTGTTATTTCTTCAAACTTCAAACAGAAGTGAGAGTTACCCGCAAGATCCATTGCATGGAGTAAGTATTTTTCTTTGGTATAAAAAAACATATTAAAGTTAAAAATAATTTGTGTGGTTTTCTTAGTGTTTTTATGAAAAATAACATGCTCCGTCACAGCGGACAAATCTTTCGATACCAGCCTTTGATTAAGCAATTAAAAATCATCATATTTTTTATTTCAAAATTTAAAAAATTCACTATTATCAACCAAAAAATAATACACTTACTATAAAATTTGAAGGATCACAAACATAAGTAACATTGCAGTCCCAGTATTCACCAGGAGGTGGCAGCACCAGCTTAGGTGGTACTGGTAAACTATTGATTTCCCCAGATATGTCTGATTTTCCTTTGATAGGGATCTCCCCGCTACGCATGGGTATGGATAATTTAATTATATTGGCACCCATACATGTAGCTTTATCAGGCGTAGTATCAAGAGGTGGAGATTTTTCTATAATACATGTAGGAGTCACAGTTCTAGCCTCATTAGATGGAGGTCTCTCCTCAATAAATATCACAGACTCATCCTTATCTGATGCACTTGAGTTTAGACTAATAACTTCAATGGTATCATTTGTTGCACTATGGTCCAGTTCTATAATTTCACTTGTCACATTGTCATTGTCATCGCAAGAACCAGGCATACTTGCAATATATCGACTAGGATTCTGTTTTTGTTTGTTCTTTATTCCATCACCATCTGGGCCAGGGGGTTCAGGGGTAAGTACTGGGGAGTCAACAGTGTCAAGGTGTAAATTGTGAGCCATTTCATTGGATATATCATCTATTGGATTGTTATCTGAAGGAACAGGGGGCCTGAAAGAAACATCAATTGGTGTTTATGTTTGATGTTACAGGCTCAGTGTAGTCCAGCACAAAGAGACTATCAGGTGACATAAAATCACCACAGGGATACCAACAAAAACAACAAGGCATTATGCAGAACATCTACCTGCCATTTGTTACAGGCACTGTACGACACCATACAAATTTGTTACAGACACCAAACACAAACAGCCATTAAAAATGCAAAACACTGTCCACAAAAAAGTTGGAGACTATTACAATATGTTACAACTTCTGTTGGTAGTGACATAACAACAAGTGTAATGAAGTACAATGTATAATGAGAGTCAAACCAACTGATGCTTGTTGTCATAGAACATTTTTACAAGGATCGTGCCTATTCTGTAAGAATATTTTGCAACACCTTGTTTGTTACATTTATGCCAACAAGAACAGTCACACAATTACAACGTTTCTACTTATTCAAGTTTTCTTCAATTTCAATCAATACAGCAATAAATATAGTACTAGCAAAGATAAATGTAATAATCTTACATGAATAGCTGTGGTTCATTGGAGAGGATCTCTAAGAGTGAAATCTTCTGTTCTCCTTCAATTACAAACAGCATGGCTGACATAGGTCGAGTCTTCTCTTCTGCACTAGCAACAACCTAGAGAAAAACATATGCTATGATTAAATTTTTGGCACACCTTATTCAATTCGATTTACATAATTGTTGAATAAAGAATCAAATTCTGCTTTTCTTCTTTGTTAAACCTTAAATCAATGAATGGATTATCCAATTATCACCCACGCTATGTTATGTTCAAATTCGTTCTATAATCAAGTTGGCCTTTGTTCTTCACAAAATGATGTGACGTTTGAAATCTCATCTGGCTCTCTTGGCAGCCTAAATATGCTTTTTTAAACATTTCAGTCCCATTTGGCATCCCCCTGTAATAACCATTTGTTCATTCAAACATGATTTGTTCAGTGATATTCATAATTTCTGTAAAATTGTATCAAACAAAAAATATTTAAATTTTTTTCTTTAATTTAAATCTTCATTTAAAAGGTTAAAGTTTAATCAAATTAAGTATTTTCATAGATATTAGAGAACTGATTAGTTTTCAGTGTACCTGTAATGTTAGGACATCTTCACTAGGGGTGAGACCTTCTACCCTACATATAGCTTCCTCTGACCACACTCCACCAGAGGGGGGCAATCC
Source organism: Owenia fusiformis (assembly GCA_903813345.2). Taxonomy (NCBI): domain Eukaryota; kingdom Metazoa; phylum Annelida; class Polychaeta; order Sabellida; family Oweniidae; genus Owenia; species Owenia fusiformis. Next base: position 22,440,794 of record CAIIXF020000001.1, on the reverse strand, counting down.
ATGCAAAGTGAATGGAACAGCCTAGAAAATGCAATGAAAAGAAGAGTAATGAAAACAGCAATTATTGAATGCCATGTATATATCGAAAATATTTTGAAAAATTACAAATAGTCTAACAAAGAAAAGCTTGGATCTAGAAAAAAATTGTATTTGTACATTCAGTCTGCCAATGGGGTAACACGCGCTATTCCCTCAATGAGCCATAATACCTCAGGAATGCACTGAATCTGTGGCATATTTTGTGCAATGTATTTTTTGGAAATTTGTAATAATCATAAAAGAAAACAATAATAATACATGTAATATCATACCTGGAAAGGCAGCGTCTTCAGGTGGCCATTTTCTTCAGTCATCTCTCTAAGTGCGTGATATGGGACAATATCTGAGTTACCATAGTCAACAAAGTGAACAGCAACCTATAACAGACAAATCATTAAATCCAAAAAATGGGTAAATTAAGATCGGCACTAAGGGCTGTAGAATTTTTCTAGGATTTGCAAGATTAAAAACTATTTGATTTATTATCATCACAAAAATCATTTTTAAATCACATCATTTGTCTTGGGGTTGGTTTGCACCCCTTAACCTGGTTACGGGCCTGAGCAATATCAAACAACTTATCAATTTTAGTTCACAATATTTTTTTAGAAAAGCTCCATAGAAGCCACTTACTTGTCTATCAGGCAGTAGTTCTGTTATCTTGGCTCTGTACCAGTTGTTATCCAAGCTGTATTTGGCACAGCAAATCTGGTTCACTTGTGGGTTAGACACAAACTCACTGGCAGCTGTATGCTATTGGAATACAAACATAGAAACATACAGCATCATTTATGTAAGAGGTTGTGACATCATCAGTTTATGTGTCTATTCTATAGTGTGATATCATCAGTTTCTGTGTAGATTTCATGTTGTGACATCATCAGTTTGTGAGAAGATTCCATGCCTTAAAAATTATTCTGAATCTTATTTTGTTAAGAGAGACATCAATATCAGATCAGATAATGAAAGGATAAAATCTTACTGTTAGAACATATAGTACAATAACCAACAAAAAGCAAATGTCTTATTTATGTGGACATGATCGTGCTTTTTGCACGTCTCCCTAAGCATTTATCTTTATAACAGTACATAGAATGTAAATGGCAAGACAGATGGTGAAGTGGACAAATAAAAGGGTATTCTACAAAATGGATCTTTGTGTTCTTCATGGATGTGTTTATAAGTTTATAAGTGAACAAGTGTGGAGCTTATGATATGGATGAAGAAGTGGATAAAGTTTGGGTATTATCGACAGGGTAAGGTGGTGTACTCTGGATATCCAAGGTTTAAAGAGAAGGTACTGACATTAAATTTTTAAGCATATTGTATGGCTATCTACAAAAGTTATTTATATTTTTATGACAAGCTTCATCATTGAAATGTCTCAGATGTTCAAGAAATGTTTACTTGAGAGTCAAAATGTGCTATTGAGGCTTTAAATGAATTAGAATGGATAGAGAATGTAAATTGTTGAAAACATAGTCATCTTTTCAAAAAAAAATCATGCCAAAGCTTTCCTAAAAATCCTGATTTAAAGCTATGAAAAGAGAAATAAAGATAAGATATACCTGATCTTATATAGAAATTATTTAAGGTTTAAGGTGCAGGAATGTTCAAATTCATTCAAATCAAAAAGGGGGTCTTTGACAAATTATCCTGAAATAAAGACAGAATTGAGAACATTTTTCGAAACTCTCCAAGTTAGTCTCTATCCATTCTAGTCCCTTAAACCCGTAATTCAGTTTCAGTAGAAGCTGTTATAAATAAGCAGAGCTCTAACTGAACAGCAACAAGCTTTAAATCAACATTAACATTCAACCAACATAAACATATGTGCAGCATCTGTAACTGTATTTAGTGTAATGCTTAATATAAGGTAGTACACCAAATCATTGCATTCAAAGGAATCAAAACATTTGCAAATGGCTTGTTTTCCTACTACCAGCATAAAAGAACATAACATTCCTTTACCAATTAATATTATATTATACATCTGATTAAATAATTATCTAGGAACTGAAATAATGATTAAGAAGTCCCTATCACCATTTACTGACCATACTCCCTTTGCTTTGACGATTCTGCTTCAACATGTACAAAAGTCACAACATTAAAACTGATGTACATGCACATGCTAATGATATGTTATGATGAAAAACATTCAATAAAGTCACTCCATGAACTGAAGTAAGAACTGATCACCATAGATAACCAAGGATTTTAAAATTAAAAATAGTTTAAATAGTTCTATTGGGGATTAATAGGTTTTCAGTTTAATTTTTAACTTCCAATTCAGAAAATTCAAAGTAACACAATAATAAAAATGTTTTAACTGACATTCTTAATTATAAACTTACCTTTGAATAATGGTCTGTGATCTTCACCATCAGTTCCTCCAAACGGTCTAAGCCAGGCCCGATAATTTGGAAATATAAGAGACCATTCTCTGTCATGTAGCTAACATAGCCTTCAATAACACCACCAACCTAAGGAATATAAACGATGCTATGTGACATCACAATAAAAATTGTTTTGCTTGTCTATAATGGGGTATGTATGACAAACCAATTAATCAAATTTCATAGATGCAAATAGTTGTTTTTCTGGTTAATGTTTATCATACTGGAATATAACAAAGAACTCGATTCTATAATTTATGGGAAATAGGTGACCGTATATCTTATTGCCAAAAATGTCACTTGCTCTAGCTACTCTGCAATAATGGTCTTATAACAATAATCAGAAAGTAATCATGATCAGTGATCATAGTAAGTGTCATATATCATTTTAAAGCTTATCCAAAGTTACATTGATTTTCCAAGTATTATGGTTAAGTTCAACTCTCAAATGGGAAAAAGTTGCAGTAATTTTAAAATTAAGTGTTTGGCCAAAATAAAGCATCAATTCTTTTCAGATATGACCTTAAAAGCCCTTCAAATAGAAGGGGTGTGGAATTTTTCCTCTTAAAACCTTTTACAGCACTTTAGGAGAGTTTCCTTAGAGTTTCTACCCTCACCGTTCTCTTTTTCCAAATCAATATCCATCTGACCCGAAAAGAATTGCTGCTGTTCTGATGGCTCGGGAGGACACATTAACGAGTAATTTGGTGTAAAATTGAACTTAATTTTGGCCAAACACTAAATTTTGAAATGCCTGTAATTTTTTCACATTTCAGAGTTGAACCATGACACTTGGTGAATCAATGTAACTTTGGATAGGTTTTAAAATGACATATGACGCATTCTATGAAGACACTGCTATATGCCTGTCTAGAAGGGCCCCATACTTTCGAGACACCCTGTAAATGACAAAAACTATATTTCATTTCTGTGTAAATTCATCACTCTGGTAATATATATCATGTTTAAATCTGAGATATCAGTTACTTAGCATTCAGCTAGCATTGTCACTTTAATTACCTCTGGTATTTGTGGTGCGAGGTCTGTATCAAGAACATCAACAGTGACTGCATCATTGATGTATATATCTTCTTCTCCTGATGTATCAAAGAGCTTCACAGAAATACGCTCACCCCTATGCAAGAAATAAAATATTAATCATACTTTCTGTTTGGTTATTTTGTCATATCAATAGTTTGTTTTTCTTAGGAGTGAGTGCCTCAGAGATATTTGCTCATCCTTATGTCATAAATAAAATATTATTCACCTCATTGAAATAACACTCTCCGATTTGCCATTTTGTCATATCAATAGTTTTTCTAGTTTAAATACATTTCAGTATTGTTGCAAAAAGCAGTTTTTTTTCAGCCGTGCTCTTTCTTATGAGTGAGTGCCTCAGAGATATTTGCTCATCCTTATGTAGTAAATAAAATATTATTCACCTCATTGAAATAACACTCTCCGATTTGCCATTTTGTCATATCAATAGTTTTTTCTAGTTTAAATACATTTCAGCATTGTTGCAAAAAGCATTATTTTACTTTACCCTATTACAGGGTGCTTCCCAGAAATAAGCTCAATGCTTTGTCTTCTGGATGACAGTTTGTGCTCTTAGGTGTTTCCTTTACTTGGCCTGTTTCATAATTACTCTTTGATCTGTCCTCTTAAAACACTGTGCTTTCATATCTATATTAAACATTGGGGTTTTCAGAAATGAGTAATTTCAAATAGGGCAAATGATACCTACCGTTCCACCACTTCAGCAATGCAGCATTTAGCAAGGGCCATACTGATTAGTTTGTCTAAGACTTTCTCATTGTTGGTAAGTTGATTTAGGCCACAAAGACTGCACTCTTTCGCCTGTGAAAACAACATGTCAGAATACTGACTCATGGAGGATTCAAGACTTATAACAGTTTACAATATCAAGCCAAACATAAAGTACATGTAAAGGACATACATAAATTCATTTAAGAGGATGAGACCATACTTACATCAGTTTAGAAAAAGCAAAATAAAATGGCTCACCCTGTACAGTATTGAACATGTACATGCAAACAGTACATCCATACAATTCAAATACACATGTCGGGGCAAGTTTTAGAATAATTTTAAAAGCAACACAGTTGATCCATGCTCTAGAGAAGAAATAAAGATACGTACATGTACAAGACATATTGACAGTTGACAGTTAAAGAAGAGTTTTGATGCAAGGATGCAGAAATACCTGATATGGCAGCTTGAGGAATTCTGGTTTCATGTGATAGAATTCTTTCAGTTCAACATAGTCTGTGTCACCATGGTCTAAGAAAAAACACTGTACCCCCTGTAACATAAAACATAACTTGTAGTACAGACCACATCAAATAATGATATAACACATCAAGTACAAACCCAAAACCTCCGTCAGTGGAACACCTCCAAAGTAGAATGCTATTTGGCAGAACAGAGGGTGTTCCACTTACACAGGTTCTACTGTAATATAGAACACATTATAGACCAAACTGTGTCATGTACATATTATTAGTATACATAGTGAAACACACCTGACATATCATCCACATTTTAGACCACAGCATGGAAAACTGATATTCAAATACAGTAAATTTTAACATTATGTTAACCTCAGCCTTGTGTAAACCTCATGTAAAACTTAACCGCATGTAAAAGTTAACCTCATGTTCACATCCACCTCATCATTCTTACCTCATCAGTTGGGCTCTTGAGGACCCGTACTCTGTATAAGCTGTCCTCATCAAAGAATGTGTATACATTGCCAACTTCTGGTGGATTCGTGAGTTTCTCATGGGGGTTCTTGGCATAGTATGCATCCATCTCTTCCTCAAGAGTGCTCAGTTTGTCCTGCAAATATACCATAATTACACTCTGCAGGTTTAATTAATGCTGGATGGAAAATGCCTATTCCACAGGATTTCAATTTGCAATAAATAACCATTGTCCTAATATAAGACAGTAATAAAAGCATACATTTTAGGAAATTATTTGAAAACAGAATTCAGAGCTTACTCAAAATCCTTGAAATGATCTTGAATGCCCTTGAAATGAGGGCACAGTTAGATGGGTAATGTACTACATGTACATGAAAGAGATACTCTTGAACAACTTTACTTATCTATATATCTATGAATATCATAACAAAACAAGTTTTTTGATAAGTTTAGGGGAGGGGGGTACCCATGCAAAACTAGATAATGCTGAATTTATCAACTTACTGAATATTCTTCTCCAATGAGTCTGATCATAATACTGGTGGGATTGGATATATAGGTGACATAGACGTCCCACATGTTGTCTTCAGGGAGCTTTAGTGGAGCTACAATCAAACACAACCAGTGACATTATAGTGATCCAGTTATCCATATATCCAATGGGTGTTAAAGTAATAATATCAATATTAATCATAGGCAATTTAAGTTTATGGAGTGTTGGTACGTTCTAAAAGCAACCTTCCAATAAATTAACCACATTTTACTTCATTATAAAATTGTTGGGACTTTGTAGTTTACAAACATATTCTACTGGAAATCTACACTGAAGGTCAGGTAGGAAGTGAGTGGTAAACATAGTTAAAAACCCAGGGTTAAAAACTCCCAAGAGCTTGCAATTTACAGTATTTCAATGTGGCTATTAAGTCTCACCTGGTTCTTGTAAAGTGACCTCTTTAGTTCTGACAGCATAACCTTTTTCATGAAGTAAATCACTGATGTATGTATCGGAGTCTGGTAAATACATCTCAACTACACACACGCCATCTATACAAGAAATAACAAATATTTTGTTTATGACTGAGATTACTTATGGGTTATTATCACACAAGTGCTCTTTTATCAAATCATAATTGTGCTAAAGTTACACTAAAATATACCATTAATACATAGGAAATCTCTGAAATTATCATACCAGATATACACAGCTGTCACCATACAAATGCACTTGTAAAAGGATTGTGACATGAAAAGTACTCCTTTGTTACAAGAAATGTGTCCTTTATATGCGTTTCAGTTCTATACATGAAATTCTGATTTAACTTATCAATAATGGAATAGAATTCTGCAATTATGTGTTAATTACTATCTTATCAATAACCCACTTACCCTCAATGTCTATAATTTCAATGATCAGCTCCTGCTCAACAGTTGCCTTTGTAAATTCATCTATTGCCTCATCAGACCATTTATCCCCCTGTAACAAAAACAACATAATGTCAAAAATAAAGTAAAGGGCGCTAATGTAGGCTAAAGGTGCTCTTTGTGTCGAATATTGAACAGCATATTTCTCTGTTATATCATATTATACTAAAAATGAGGATGCCTTTAATATTTACAAACGAGGGGTGATCAATAAGTAATGGACGCTTTTTTACACAGGTACTATCTATAGACCAATCCCTTTGATTTTCCTACCAGTGATACATCATTCAATTATCTATCAATTCTGAAGATTTGAAAACAAAATATATAATACATGTTGATATATCCTTATTTCCATGAAGGAGGTACAGGTACCCCGGGACCGACATTAACGTCACATATTCAGTTTTTAGCTAGTTCGGCAAATTTCAGTTAGATTTGAACTTTTTATATGCAACAAGTGTTGTGTTGTTTGAAATATTTTGCTGACTGGTTACACATAAACAGAAAGTATTGTGATATCAGAGTGTTGTATGGAAGGGGTTTGCAGGTCAATTTGAGAAAGCATTGTGGAAGAAAGGGGTGGTGAGAGAAGGGAACACCCTACTCCATATGGACAATGCACCTGCCCACATATCTCAAAATGTTCAGAAAACAATATCCCTGGACCTCAAAATTGAGCTCTTGGCTAATTCACCATATTAGACTATATTGTCCGGATCTGGTCACATTTGACTTATTAATTTCTATACTACTTATTTCTATAGAGAAAGGACGCAGGTTTATTGACATTGATGAAATAAGACAACCCTTGCAACTGCATCTTGCTACCATGTCAGAGAATGCATTCAGCCTTGTCTTACAATCTTGAGTTAAGAGGATGAGGAATTGTGTACATGTAGCACTTGATGGAACCTATGTAGAGGGCCCTGTAGAATGAATTTGGCATGATCAATACCACATAGTGATGATATAATATTCGAAATCAACTATGGCATAACAAAATGGGGTAATTCATGACCATAATGGTTTGTTTTGTTCAGTCTGCATTCAACTGCATTGTATGTTAAACAAGCTAAAATAGCTTCAGAATGTTTGACGTCATGTCGGTCCCGGGGTACCTATACATCCTTCATGGAAATAAAGATATATAAAAATACAGGGTGGGCCAAAATATTTTGCAACTTTTTAAAAGGCTAGAAAAGTATCAAAACATAAAGGTATTGCCATAAAAAATTATTTGCAGAAACTTAAGGACAGGCATATTTTACCATTTAAATACTAAAGCTAAACTGGACTTCAATTTTTTTATCAGATCTTTGAATATCAATGGTCTATTGTTCATGTGTCCGAGATTTACCGTTTTTCCTAGAAAATGTTTCATTTATGTGATCAACAATAACAGATTCATTATGTTCACTAAATCTGTTACAATCTTGGATAACTGTTCAACCAATGTCTAGTACAGTTTATATCAGCATCTAGTCACTATGATATTATGTATCTATTGATTATTTATTAAACAAATTTTATGCATCCACCTTTCACCTTCTCTACAGTGCGCAAGGAGACATGGGCGGAATTGGTCAATGGTGCGATCCAGCGATTATTGTGGTAGTTCTCTCCACTTCTTTTGCAGAACTTATTGTAGTTTAAAAATAGTTTGTGGGGGATTACCATTAACTGCAATAAGCTGCTCCAGGTGCCCCCAATAGTGATAGTCACAGGAGTTGGCATCTGGGGTATTTGGCAGCCATTCATCAGGAGTAATGAATAAAGGCTTACTCTCCTCCAGATATTCCAAAGTGACTTTTGCCCGATGGCTGGGAGCGATAGGGAAGGTGAAAGGGGATGCATAGAACATTTGTTTAATAGATAATTAATAAATACAATATAACATAATACCATAGTGACTAGATACTGATATAAACTAGACATTGAGGTAGGCATTGTTTAAACAGTTATCAAAGATTGTAGCAGATTTAGTGAACATTATGAATGTGTTATTGTTGATCACATAAAATCATAGAAAGTCACATTTTCTAGGAAAAATGGAAAATCTCGGACACATGAACAATTGACCATTGATATTCAAAGATCTGACAAAGAAAATTTAAGCCAGTTTTAGCTTTAGCATTTGACTGGTAAAATATGCCTATCCTCAAGTTTCTGTAAATAATTTTTTATGGCAATACCCTTATGTTTTGATACTTTTCTAGCCTTTTAAAAAAGTTGCAAAATTTTTTGGCCCACCCTGTACATTACATGTTTTGTTTTCAAATCCTCAGAGTTGATAGATAATTGAATGATGTATCACTGGTAAGAAAATCGAAGAGATTGGTCGATAAAAAGCATCGGTGTAAAAAAGAGTCCATTACTTATTGATCACCCCTCTTATACTTCTTTTAGTAAAAGAGGAAGTTATTTGGCTGGTACATAATATCAAGTCACTCTAGTCGTACTCATCGCTGATTTTGATTAAACTGATCAAAAATGAAAATGACAAATTTGATTAGAAATACAACATTAAGACATTAGACGCTAGCATGTCTACATAAAATACAAGATAACAAGATAAAAAGTACAAAATCTTAATTTGATGATGGCGCCTCTGTTTTTTGAAAATTAAAGAACATTCGAGCATCCTATCATTTATGCCACATGTGACGAATCTGATTCTTTTCATAGTAGGCTAACCCCCCTATCACACCAAACTCGTTCTTACCCGTTCTTGCCAGTCCTACGAAAACGTCGTAAGACGGGCTCAAACTGGCTGTGGTCTGGAAATATGTCTGAAATAATTAGCTTCTTCGTTCTTAAACAGTCTTCAATACGTCCATCTCGTTCGCAGTTCGTTCAGGTCGCACCACGTCGGTGTGCAACGCCGTAGAACGCGTCCCTTAGTCTAGAAGGTCATCATGACCTGTTAACAGAACGGTATGGTCGCAATCGAATTTTGAATCGATTCAAAATTCTAAAATCACATTCCCGTCTGAGAACGTTCATAAAGTTCGTAAATAGACCTTAGAAAGTTGCAGCTACGTTCATTCCGTTCGCACACAGTTTAGAACCAGTTTTCAAGAACGAAGTGGCAACCTGTTTGGTGTGATAGCTATATTTTTGCTAACTCGTTCATAAGCAGTGTTAGATACGTTCTTAATCAGTTTAAACCCGTTTGCAATGAGTTCTACCTCGTTCTCAACACGTCCTCAGACAGTTCCACTCGTTGTTAAAACGTCCCTAGTAGGATTGAAGTACGACGGTTCCGTTCGTAGTACGTCCAGCTCGTCGTTAGTACGTTGTCACTCGTTCTAATTGTAGAACGTGACGACCACGAAAACATTTTGAGCATTGTCTAAGTTCTAGAGGACCTACCCGTTCAAGTACGTTCGATGAAGTTTGTAAATAGATCCCAAACGGTTCTTAGTACGTCCAGTCCGTTCGTACACAGTTGAAGCCCATTTTCGAGAACGTAGTGAGAACTAGTTTGGTATGATAGTAGGGTTAGGAGACATATAAAATTGGGTACAACAGCTAATTAAGAATACACGTAAATAAGTCTTGGCTCATGTTCATTTTGCTATACTATATACTTACCCATGAACTGCATATGATGTAAGCTAAGCAATACACAATGCAATCTACAATGAATGCTTGACAAGCTTGGAAATAATCTTGGAGGGATATTATTGCACTCTGTAAACTTATTTACATGGACTTTTTGTAATTTTGTACGCAGATATATATCACAATTTACATCAAATTTGTCTGAATGGTGAAGTAAATTTAGGAAATTGTTCCACATCTAAATTGGGAGAAGTACAGCCTAATGTCCAGATTATCCTTTCATACCTTCTTCAGAAAAGCTTGGTTTCTCCCATTTTATGGCTGTTCTCAGATTGTTTATGCAACAATTTTAACCATGAAAAATATCAATGAAAGGCACAAATAAACACCAAAGTCTATCATTTGTCTTTTGGCTGTCTTAAGGGTTCATATCATGGGCCTATTGAGGGTCTAATATGGATCTACATATATTTACTGGTCAGTATAGGTCTATAAAATATATCTATTTTGTCTAAAAATTTAACTTCTGCATATGAAAACCCTTTTAATTTCATTCAAAATACAGAATGTCCCAAAAGTAATACAAAACATGATTAAGACATATTGCTATTGGGTGTTTGTAAACTAAAATATTCTACAAGCAACTTTTACTACTGCATATGAATGGTGATCAAATGACATACTTTGAAAATACATACCCCCTTTGGGAATACCCCATCAAGTGTACATTTAATTGCTTGTGCTGGGACCTCAGCCAACTTGGGGAGAAGCCTCCTAGGTCTGTTTGCCTTTATCTTTTCAGAATTACCAAAGTCTATATAAAGCACAGTGTATTCTCTGTTGCCCTCCTGGAATGTGAAACAATATTATACAGGGTGTCCATAATAGCACAGTGTATTCTCTGTTGCCCTCCTGAAATGTGAAACAATATTATACAGGGTGTCCATAATAGCACAGTGTATTCTCTGTTGCCCTCCTGGAATGTGAAACAATATTATACAGGGTGTCCATAATAGCACACTGTATTCTCTGTTGCCCTCCTGAAATGTGAAACAATATTATTCAAGGTGTCCATAATAGCACAGTGTATTCTCTGTTGCCCTCCTGAAATGTGAAACAATATTATACAGGGTGTCCATAATAGCACAGTGTATTCTCTGTTGCCCTCCTGGAATGTGAAACAATATTATACAGGGTGTCCATAAAATCTCTTTACATTTACAATACAAAGTCTGTGTAAAGTGCAAAGATGCTTTGTGGGCACCTCTTTGTGTCTGGTGGTATAAAATATGTTTCCATTTCTAGAGAAATGGTACTATTATGTGCATACAGTAAACAATGAGGTGAACCCATAAAACAGTAACTATGATATTGAATGAATCTTCAAACTCAAAACAAAATATCAGCATTAATGAAATCTGAGAAAAACAGCTTGTAGAAAATAGTACTTTGTAATGTAAAGAAAGGTAAATAAAAGGACTCTTACTATTCCCGATGTGCAATCTGTGATCTTCGCCCTGTACCAACCAGGCTCACCCTCGTATTCAAAGCATACTGCACAGTAAGTCCCAACCTCTGGTTTTGATAGCACTTTAGGGGGAACACTGGCCTGAATAGGCAAGAATAGAATTAAAGTAAGTAATAGACGCAGAAAATACATCAGATTTAAATCCATAATGGTTTAAACATGTTCAAAAAGCTACTTAAAATTAGGGCGATATTTAAGGTCAATACTTTAAAAGGCAGAAAAAAAAATTGGAAATAGCCCAAGTTAAAATTTAAATGAAAATCAATTAAAAATATTGTATTTTATCTCACTATCATTGTGTTATCTGTACAATAAAATCTCATATAAAATCTGTGCAATGTACCATTTTGAGTGATATCATTTACTGCCTACTATTCTGTATTTATCATTATGTTTTTATTGAATATCAACTAGTCAAATATGCTTACTTCATAAATATCATTTAATTGCTTAGAAAACTCTGTGAGAAGTTGAGAATTAGCGCTGATCTGAACATAGAAGTCATCTATAGACTCAGTGTTGCTAATCAGCACCCTAAAGTTAGATCTGAAAATAACAAAGAATCATAGGATGTTGATATTAGGTTGGATAAACATTAAACATAGAGGTTCTTTAATGGAGGGATGGAATATGAATATGGAATCTGATACAGGATTTTTCAAATATCACTTCTATTCCCTATGCTATTATGGAATAATAACTTGTAATTATATTATACAAACACAGGTACTTTTAATTTAGAATACTTTGTAACTTGCAAAAATGTTTTCATGAAATCAAATTTATTTTAGAGGGAGCACTCTTATCTTTTTGAAGGATGTACATTTTGTATCAGAACTGATCAAAATTGACTATAAAACTAAGAAAGGTATTGAGAAATTGTCATACCAAGAATAAATAAAATAGTTCAAAGTCAGTACATGTATCTAAAAATAAGAAAACTGGACAATATTGTAATATCCACACCTCCGGGTGCACATGTATTATAAGTTATTGATTGATAAGTTATCGATCTTGATATTCTGTATTGGCACTCGACTTCGTCTCGTTCCAATACAGAATTTCTCGAGCAGAATATATCCTGTATTGCACTTCAAATCATTCTATAACGTTTTTATTGTGTGATCCTCTGTATTACTACTGAGAATGTCCCCTCCGTACCAATATTTTCTGTATTGCGACGGAGATGATCAATGGGGACAATCTCAGTACCAATACAGATTGGTACAGCACAAGAACTGACCAATCAGAAGGCTTCATTTTACAGATCATACGATAAATTCATGTATGTACATGTATACATGTATATTCAACTTGAATGAAATTCAAATGCAAACTAAGATACAAGATACAGACCTGATTAAAGGAAGATGAGGGGGAGGCACCCTCACGTCTTCAGTAATATTTATGTAAGCATGTCCATTAGTCTCCTTTGCTGGCATCACAACAGTTCTGGCTGAGGGGGCTGGATCTTGAGGTGCTCTCTGGGGGGCTGGCTGGGTGGCGGGGGTTGGGGCTACTACAGGGGAACTACCAGCAACAGGAAACAAAATTTTCATATCTCCAACTCCACTGAAAAAATCAGATAAATTGTCATAAATCAAAATACATACTTCTATGACCATAAGGCATATAATTGACCTGTAAAATTAAGACCAAGTCTGATAACTGTTAAATATCAAAAAATCATGTCTTGAAAAAAAAATTTCTACAAGAGCAGTAGTCATATGTCCTTAAGGTATCAGTGTATAAAACGTCAACTAAATATGTCAAGGGGTGGTATCAAAGATAAATCTTATATGAGAAATGGCAGTTATCTTGAATTGAGCACACATATTGAAAAACATTTCTCCAGTGAAGTTCTATATATGACCCGTTATATGAAAGCTATCAATGCGAACTGACCTCTGTAAACATAAAGTGAGCAGAAATTGGTCAAACTAACAGACAACCCAAACTCCTTACAATCATGTCCAGATCTTAGTAATCTAATTTTTTTTTATTCTAAGAGCAGACTATCAAAGTAGGATTCATTCTCACATGGCCTCTCTGTGACATTGCTGGCAATCTTCAATTTCTAGATAATACAGTGTTCTCCACAGGATATTTCCTCAAGTGAGTGCAAAATTCTCATATTCACAATACAGACTTAAATAAGTCAAAATATGCCAATTTTTCATAATTTTTCTCATTTCAAGTGGGTACAAATGGATTTTCAGGTTGGTGCAAGCCTGTTTTTCAAATCTCAGGTGGGTGCTGCACCCACTTGCTTTAATGCTGGGGAGATCACTGATACATTAGTTCCAGTATCAATATATTGTTTAACATACCTCTCTACTCTGACTATATCTGCCCATTGGTCCAATAACTTTATAGCATCAGGTGGAAACACTTCATCGTGGATTGACTTGTACTCAAATGGTAGTCTAGTTAGGAAAAGACCATTTGGCTTTTTAGAAACAATCTGAAACACATGAAAATTGCTATGCTTAACAACATGAGATAATTCATCTATTACCATTTATTCTTGGAATAATGAGGTTTTGCATTCCAATATGATGGGTCTGAACTCACTCTGCAATATATAACATGGGGTTATGTTATGACATGTTTTAGACATGGGAAGATATTCTTTCTATGTGTATGATCCTGTGATGTACCTGAAACCTCATTAAGTCCCATCCTCCGATCACAGGGCTTCAAAATCCAGTATTCTTTCTTTTTACCCCCTGCGATAAGCAGTTACCATTTCCCCGATTAAGAGCTCACAATCTGATTGGCTGTCGCAACACTGCTACAGAAATCATGTATACGTTATTGCGCATAATTAGATCACGTGATTCAGTTAAATCGGGCGCGTCCAAATTGGTTATAGCAGGGGGAAGAAGGAGGTACGGATTCTGGACACCTGCTTAGGAGGATGGATAATACCATGTGATACCACAGCTCAACAGCTACATCAACTATATTCCATGGTCAACTGAAGGAGAAGGAGAGGAAAAGCCATTCAGCTTAATAAAAACTTAAATTCCTTTTAAATATCAATGGATTCTCATTCATCAAGCATCATACTTATCTTTAGTATATTTACAATAACACACAAGTTCCTATTTCATGTACGAGGGATGATCAATAAGTATTAATCTTTGCTTATGAAATGTAAAAAATTATAAATTTAAAGGAATGGACTTGGTGTCTTATTATCAACATTTTGCTATTACAACTATTTTGTTCTAGTTTTCCTCCCCCTCTTATCCTAAAAATAAATTTAATGCTGGAAATAGGTTTTTCACTTGAATATTAATAAAATCAACATTTTAGTCTGCTGATGTAATCATCAGTTACTACCTCTTCCCCTAATGAAAATAAAACTGTTCTTCCACAACTATTGATAATTGGACACAATCCCTTAACATATTTGCATCAATGTAGTAGTTTCTTAAAACCGGGCTTAAAACATGCTAGTTTTGACATTTCAATGACTGGCCACTTGAAGTCCATGTTAATATCTATATTTGAGTCTACAAATGTTATACTGCATTTAAATGTTTCAAAGGTGTTTTAACCTCATGAGATAACTAAACTATACGTTATTTTTAGTATTTCTATTTTTTTGTAAATACAGTAAAACCTGTCTAAGTGGAACACCTTTGGTACCTCTAAAAGGTGTTCAGCTTGGGAGGTGTTTCACTTAAAGAGGTTAATCAACATTAGGTTGGTCTTGGGACTCTGAAGTGTTTCAATGAACAGGTTTCACTGTATATTATATAGTTTCCTGCTGTAGTTTCATAGGCATGGTGAATAGCCAAATGCAAGTGTGGTTGAGTTATAAATAATGTTAATCCCATAACTGTCACTTTACTAAAAGCTAACTTGAGATTAACCCACTGACACGAAAAGATGATATTCGAAGATTGACACCATCAAAATACTTATCTTGAGATATAAGTAGGTGAACCTTCATAACTAGACACTAGTCAAGATCTCTTGGGTTACCTCTTTTTTAAGAAAAATTTATCAAAACAAAAGGTTAATAAGATGGCTTGAAAAGGATAAATTACTTTGACTTGAATTGTTTTGATAATGTATCATAATATTACTATAAATGAGAAGATTTTCACTGATCATTTATCAAGATAATATGTCAATGGGTTTTGACTTACTCTCTAAGGTGAAGTTACTACCTGTCATTATACAGTTAAACTCACCTGTACGCACCTGTTATCTACTGCTCACAGGTGTGTTAACTTACATAGGAATCAAGCAAATCTACAGTATATTGACAGTTAAACCTTGTGGTAAGTTGGCAAAGGTACACAAGCCTAAGAGGACCAACTGTATTGATTGTATGGCAGGCCAGGAGCTACATCACATGGGTACAGAGCATACTAGAGAGGAGGACAAGTCAATGGACGACACCATGAATGATGTCATTGATTTCACTAAGAAGGATGAATTCAGCGACATTACACTGATTGTCGAAGATCAAAAATTACATGTAAGTTGAACATAGTTTTTTTAAAGTATGGCACACAAACCAGGAAATCAATTATGTAACATTTTTCAATAAAAACACAAATATTTTGAATAGAAATAGAAAGAGGAGTGTCTATATCTAGAATCTTATTGTATGTCTTATTAGTATTTCAAAAGGTGAGTTTTAAAAATACAGTGTACAACTGTCCTTAAATGTCGAGTAAAAGTTTAACAATTTGTAAGTGAACTTTATCAGTGGTCCACTCTTCCCCATTGATTAATTTTTAAAAAGATTTAAGACTGATTTGCTCTTTTCTTATCTTTCAACAACCCTTGGCAACTTAATTATAAAAAACATCATTTTCTTTAGATGTATTTTAACGATTCGTGCAGTTTGTGTTGTGTACCTTTAAACTTTAGTGTTAAAAATGAATATGGAGTACTTAAACATTCGTCAACTATACATACAAAAGAAAAGTAGCTATCTTTGTTTACACTGATTCTTAGGGGTGAGCTAACACAAATAAAATGTTTGTTTATATTTATCAATCTTTAAAAAATCAGTGAGGAAATCTAAGCATAAAGATAATGTGTAAATATCACATTTTTGATATGAGATTAATATGTAGGATCTAAATGTTGGTTGTTAAATGCAGGTCCACAAATCCTACTTAGCCCAATGGTCGCCCGTATTCAAGAAAATGTTTGTGAATGACCAGAAGTCAAAGGAGATTAGTCTAAATGGCAAGAAACGAGTTGAAGTCCTTGAGTTGCTGCATTGCATATATCCAACACAAAACATAATCTCAGGTAAATATTTAAATCATGTATTGGAGTATACTAAGGGAAGAAGGGATACCAAAACCTTATAACTGTATGTACTACCTAGTGCATAGTTTATGTTCATCAGTATGCTGGGGGTGGGGGGGGGGGTACAGGGGTTCAATGCAACTTAGTTCATGATATTTAATAATTACCCTTATCCTTACTGAATATATGATGATCCATCTGTATATAGATTAAGTGACATTTCTTTTTATTCAGAAATCAAAAAATGTCCATAGCTTACAATTTTTTAGTTTTTCTGTCAAACTGAATAGTAACTCCAGTTGTATTAGAAATAACCAATCAGAAGTAAGTAGTACTAGTGCTGAATTTTTACTTCCAGAG
The DNA here is from genome assembly GCA_903813345.2 of Owenia fusiformis. Lineage (NCBI taxonomy): Eukaryota > Metazoa > Annelida > Polychaeta > Sabellida > Oweniidae > Owenia > Owenia fusiformis. The sequence continues at coordinate 22,423,464 of CAIIXF020000001.1, read as the reverse complement.
TCAAATGTTCGATTCCTCCTTCCATTAGCTGATGAATATCAAATAAAGAAAATTACACAACGCTGCGAAGATTTCCTTTTGGCGACTACCTTAACAGTCGAGGGACTCCTATTGGCTCAACAATACAAACTAAAAAATCTGCGAAAAGCTTGCATCAATCAACTTCGTAAAAATACCTTAAGTGATTTAAAAACGGACAAACTTTATCCTCAATTAAAGATGGAAACTAGAATCATGATTTTGGAGGAGCGATGCACACTGTTAGAATCAACGATGTTGACAATTGATGACGTTTGTTCATCCAGGGATGATTCTGCGCGGTGTAAAGATCACGAAGCTGAGGATGATAAAGTAAACTGGCAATGTACAAAATGTGCCCGAATTATGACAGAAAAGACACAAAGCATGTGCAGCGGAGTTATTCACACAATGGTTCAAAAACGAAAAAAAGAATATGAAGCAAATACTAAAGAACCTGAATATTAGAATTTTATCTGTAGAAATGAATCTTATAAACATTCCAGCTCATTAATTAGTTCTTATTCATTTTAGGAAAGTTCTGTCCTTGATGATTCTTATACTGATATTTTCATTTGATGAGAGGATGAATTATAACAGCAAGTTAATTGTATGTTGACTCTAATGTTTTCTATGATTAAAGGGTTACGATAAGTTTCCTGTACAAAAACAATATGGTGGCTCCAGGCGAGTCAAATGGATTAGTCCATTTTTATGAGATAAGGTTGAGTTTCTAAATTCTAGTTTATTGAAATCGTCATGGAGATAAAATAATCTGTTTACAATGATTCTGTCAGCATTGAGTGAGTGAGTTATCCAAAGGATGCATGTAAAACAGCCAATATATCCTTGTATTCATCCAAACTGCTTTGCTTCATTTGTAGATCATTTCAGAAGCTATACTATATGCTAATACCTGATGGTTATCAAATTTAGATGTCAATATTTTTCTATTACACACAAAAAGAAGATCCTAAACTTCACCCATAAAAAAAGTAAAATAAAATAAAAATCTCCCTTTTATAAATGTGTGACCATCTATACTATATTATTGCTAGATAAACAAGAAAAGGTGTTGACACACTGACCTCAATCCTGTGTACCCTTGAGTTTTATTCCGGGATCATGCCTTTTATACTAAACAGTAAGTAACACCAACAAGATGGCAACCCAAAAGTTAATCAGCTCTAGTACTTCATATGCTCTATCATCTCTGCGAATTTGGAGAAAATCTGATGAGCAGTTTTCCTTAAACGGCGATGACAAAAAGCGGGACGATCACGATCACGAACACGATCACGACCACGACCAGTATGATGACTATATCCCAATAATAATAATTTAAAGAATATACAGCTGTAACAAAGAGTGTATTCTCTTTCTATTATTTTCAAAGAATGGACACTTGGCATAGCTATCCAAACCCAGTTTGGTATAAAAAAAAAAGATTGACAATTTTTGTCTCATGTTTACACCTGTACTGTCACATGCATCTTACTAAAACCCTTTCATTCACTCAATAGTTGAATAGTAAACACAAAATAAATCAAATTTTAAACCAGTGATCTCCCAAGCATTAAAGTAAGATTTTAAAAATAAGGTTGCACCCACCTGATAATTCATTTGCACCCACTTGAAAATAAAAAAATTATGAAAAGTGGGCATATTTTGACCAATTTTGGTCTGAATTGTGAAAATGAGAATTTTGCACCCACTTTAGAAAAATCCTGTGGAGATCACTGTAAACTGTTCCTGACCTCTTACATGCAGTGCACTGAAGCTGAACTAATTACACCCACTCACTTCTCAAAACACTTACCTCATAGTCAATACAAACGAAATCAAATTGATAGCATTGGGGCTATTGGCCCTCGGCTATTAATCCTCCTAAAACCCGGTACTCATAGTTTCTCCATAATATAATTATATATTATCAATTCACTTATTCTTATCATATATATTTATAATCAATCTATCCAACAACATTGAAGTTGAAGGAAAAATGACTGAGATTTTGAAAAAAGATGTTGATTATTTGAATTTGGAGGCCATATTGAAAATCCCCTCTTAAACAGAGATTGTTAACCTTATTATAAGCGGTTTTATTCAAAAATGGTGGTCATTTTCAATGCAGCCATACAATAAATTTTTTCTTCAGCAGAGGACTTATGCACACTAGGGATCAGCTTCGTTAACTTGAGCTTAATCTGACAAACAGTATTTGAGTTATGACCTTGATACACTAACTGACGGACAAATAGATAGCTTCTCTATATCCCTCCCAAACATCATTGAATAATACAAATGTTCATGAGTTTTATCACAGACTTCAGGTATTTGCAAGATATTCACATTAGAAAAAGGTTTTGTTTAGAATAATTCTTTAGTTTACTCTATATATTCGCACAAGATGTTGTTAAACTGTCTGGGAATGATAGCAAGGAACTTGTTGGTCCTGATTGTGGCCATCTACATAATACGAAGACTTGAGGCAACATGTGACTGTGAACTTAGTGGATCTCAACTCAAGGTTTCTCCTAAGATCATAGATCATAAACTAGACTACCAAGAGAGCAGAATTGACAGGTAAATGTGAAAATTAGATAAAAACAACATTGTGATAAAAACAACATCAAGGCGTAGCAAATCCCATGAAATGGCCATGGCTGCTATTTTAAAAATTAGTACCATGGGTACTGGGCTCACATGGTGACAGAAAAAAACGGATATAATTTTTTGCTGATTTTTTGTTACAAAATTATTTCAAGCCATCTGTCTCTCAGTCAATTAAAATGGCTGAAAAAAAAACGGATATAATTTTTTGCCAATAATTTGCAACAAAATTATTTCATTCAACTACTCTTTACAGTGACATGGCTTTTTGCAATGCAAGACACCTGAAATTATTTGTAAAGCTAGGAAATGGGCCAAAATTGAATTTCGCGAGACAAAAATGGCGACCATTTTGAAATCAGGCAAGCTTTTGAACCAGGAGTCATAAGGGAGTTTTTTGTATTGATGTTGAACAAAAATAACTTGAAACTGGAATCCTATCGACAGAGGTTTTGAGCAAATGGTCTAAAAGAGGATTTCGCGAGACAGATGGACAAATCAATGTTAACTAAAATGGCTGAAAATAAAAAAACGGATATAATATTTTGCTGATTTTTTGTAACAAAATTACTTCATAGAACTACCTTTAACAGTGACATGGCTTTTTACAATGCAGGACAGCTGAAATTAAAGCTAAAATGTAAAGCTAGGAAATGGGCAAAAAGTGAATTTCGCGGAACAAGAATGGCAACCATTTTGAAAATAGGCGAGCTTTTGAACCAAGGGTCATAGGAGAGTTTTTTGTATTGATGTTGAACAAAATTAACTTAAAATGGGAATCCTATCGACAGAGGGTTTAAGGTAAATGGTCCAAAAGTGGATTTTGCGAGACAGATGGACAAATCAAATCTTAACTAAAATGGCTGAAAATAAATAAATGGATATAATTTTTCGCTGATTTTTCGTAACAAAATTATTTCATACATCTACTCTTTACATTGACATGGATTTTTACAATGTAGGACACTTGAAATTATTTGTAAAGCTAGGAAATGGGTCAAAAGTGAATTTCGCGAGACAAAAATGGCGGCCATATTGAAAATAGGCTACCCTTTGCATTCGTTTGACTTCACTTCTTAAAAGAGAGCTTCGTCTTCACTCTTTCAAACTAAAATAAACCTGTGAACTCACCGCGCCAATCAGTTTTCGTTGGCCAAATTTGACCGACATTCTTTATATGGTCATTCCTTCTGACGTCATCATTGAGCCCGGAATTGACCAATGCCATGCGAATATTTAATTAGAACGCATTTGGCGTATGTTTCTTGAAGCTCGCTGATTGGTGGAAGGGCAGCGCGTAGGTCAAAAGTGTTTTACCCAAACTGTCACCGGTACCCGTCGAGGGGGTGGGGCTATTAAACTGTAATATGGTCTCTACTAGGCAGAGTGTAGTTTAACTAGACTCTGCACGCAGGGTAAAAATAGACGAGCTTTTGAACCAGGAGTCATAGGGGAGTTTTCTGAATTGATGTTGAACAGAAATAACTTAAAACAGCAATCCTATCGACAGAGGTTTTAAAACGTGCCACAGAAAGTGGATTTCGCGAGTCCGATAGACAAATCAATGTTAACTAAAATGGCTTAAAAGAAAAAAAATGGATACAATTTTTCGCTTTTGAACCAGGAGTCATAGGGGAGTTTTCTGAATTGATGTTGAACAGAAATAACTTAAAACAGCAATCCTATCGACAGAGGTTTTAAAACGTGCCACAGAAAGTGGATTTCGCGAGTCCGATAGACAAATCAATGTTAACTAAAATGGCTTAAAAGAAAAAAAATGGATACAATTTTTCGCTGATTTTTTGTAACAAAATTATTTCATATATCTACCCTTTACATTGACATGGATTTTTACAATGTAGGACACCTGAAATTATTTGTAAAGCTAGGAAATGGGTCAAAAGTGAATTTCGCGAGACAAAAGTGACGGCCATTTTGAAAATAGCCGAGCTTTTAAACCAAGAGTCATAGGAGAGTTTTTTGTATTGATGTTGAACAAAAATAACTTAAAATGGGAATCCTATCGACAGAGGTTTTAAGGTAAATGGTCCAAAAGTGAATTTTGCGAGACAGATGGACAAATCAATGTTAACTAAAATGGCTGAAAATAAATAAATGGATATAATTTTTCGCTGATTTTTCGTAACAAAATTATTTCATACATCTACTCTTTACTTTGCAATGGATTTCTACAATGTAGGACACTTGAAATTATTTGTAAAGCTAGGAAATGGGTCAAAAGTGAATTTCGCGAGACAAAAATGGCGGCCATTTTGAAAATAGGCGAGCTTTTGAACCAGGAGTCATAGGGGAGTTTTCTGAATTCATGTTGAACAGAAATAACTTAAAACAGGAATCCTATCGACAGAGGTTTTAAAACGTGCCACACTGCCACTGTTATTGACAGAAAGTGGATTTCGCGAGTCAGATAGACAAATCAATGTTAACTAAAATGGCTGAAAATAAAAAAATGGATACAATTTTTCGCTGATTTTTTGTAACAAAATTATTTCATATATCTAATCTTTACATTGACATGGATTTTTACAATGTAGGACACCTGAAATTATTTGTAAAGCTAGGAAATGGGCCAAAAGTGAATTTCGCGAGACAAAAGTGACGGCCATTTTGAAAATAGGCGAGCTTTTGAACCAGGAGTCATAGGGAGGTTTTCTGTATTGATGTTGAACAGAAATAACTTAAAACAGGAATCCTATCGACAGAGGTTAGCTAGGAAATGGGCTAAAAGTGAATTTCGCGAGACAAAAGTGACGGCCATTTTGAAAATAGGCGAGCTTTTGAACCAGGAGTCATAGGGGGGTTTTCTGTATTGATGTTGATCAGAAATAACTTAAAACAGGAATCCTATCAACAGAGGTTTTAAAACGTGCCACTATTGTTGACGGACAGACGGACGGACGTACAGACGGACGGACGTACAGACGGACGGACGGACAGACAGACGGACAAGTGAGTGATTGCAAAAGCTCACCATGTGAGCTAAAAATAGCCACCAATAAGTGAAACTAAGACAGATGTTTGTTAAATGAAATAAAAAAAAACAGTAGATAGATCAATCTTGATAATCTTGTTTTTAGTGTTGAAAAAAGGTTTCAAAGATTGTATAAAGACAATATGTTTAAACTCGAGCGGCTGCAGAATTCAAAGAGAACTTCGGAGGGCCTAGCAGAAGAATCTTATAAAATGTGTAAGTTCTTAAAACAAGAGAATAAGCATCATAACCAATAGCAAAATAACGTCATTTTAAAGGGCAATATAGTGAAATATTGGACCAAGGGCTGAAGACCGAAGGTCCAATATTTCATTATTTTGCACACAGAAATGACTTAATGACTTTATTAGTATTATTACCACTGTTTATTACCAGGGCTGAAATAGTAAAAACTGACTGGCCACCAAGCGAAAATTATATGAACGGATATGCAAGGATTTGGGGTACTTCCTGCTTTGGAATTCCTTGTTATATTGAAGGACAACTTAAAATACATTGCTATAATCTCACTCAAAGCTCTTACAAGATAAATATTTTGATAGTAAAATTTCAAATTTGAGAAGAATACTGATTCTAGAGAAAACTCCTATTGGAATACAGTGACAAAATTTACCTCTCAGTATGAATAACTTTTGAAGTTAACACCTGAGAAGTGATCATTTGCATCTACACTTCCTGACTTCAGCTGACCATTGTGCAAGGAAATGACAGTTTCGCTGCAGGGACTCAGGAGAATGCATACATTCAATGTTGGTATGAAATACTACGTTTGAAATCATTAACCCATGTAACTCATTAAGAACATGAAAAATATTTACTATACTGGTAGTAGTGACAGAAGTATATATGTCATATGATAGATATGCTTTTCTTGATTGTAGGGTTGCGATGGCATTGTGGACTGCCAAGATGGCTCAGATGAAGATGATCATATATGTGGTGAGTTGAGAGATCTTTGATTGTATATGTGGTGAGTTGAGAGATCTTTGATTGAATATGTGGTGAGTTGAGAGATCTTCCATTGCATATGTGTTGAGTTGAGACATCTTTAATTGCATAAGTGGTGAGTTGAGAGATCCTTGATTGCATATGTGGTGAGTAAGTTTGATCGCACATGTGGTGAGTTGAGAGATCTTTGATTGCATATGTAGTGAGTTGAGAGATCTTTGATTGTATATATGGTGAGTTGAGAGATCTTTGATTGCATATGTGGTGAGTTGAGAGATCTTTGATTGCATATGTAGTGAGTTGAGAGATCTTTGATTGTATACAGGGTGTCAAATAAGTCCCGTCCCCCCCCCTACAGCCAAAACAGGAAAAGATGGTACATAGTGTGATATACCATTGGAAAGATCATCCAAAGTTACATTAACTCACCAACTCTCAAGTAGTTTAGATGACATTTACCTTTATTCTGATGATTTCTTTAATAGTTGGTATGTCCCCCTCCAGCAGCTTTTATGGCGTCAAAACGAGACGGATATGACTTAAGCAAAACGTCAAAAAGTTCATGTGCATTTTCAAGACTTTTTAGTACTTTCTTCAAGTTTTTTAATAAAGCATCCTTTGAATTTCTGTTCTCTATGGGTTCCTCATCCATAAGTGCCTCTGTTCTATCCTTAACTATGGATCCCATATGTTCGCACGCATTACAGTCCGGACTATTACTAGGATAGTCATCATTCCCAAAAAAGTCAATTTTTGACTGCTTGAGGAGATCTTGTGTAGCCAATGCCTTCATACAAGGGGCCTTATCATGTAACAAAGTCACTTGGGATGGCTCAATCACATTCTGAGGATTTCTTAGAAAGGGTATTACCCTCCCCCTTAAAACTGTATCACGGAAGTAATCCCCGGTCCATTTCTGACCATCCTCTTTAATAATCCACATCATCTTCTTTGCCGTAAATAAGAGGAAAATCCCTATGCATTGGGGCCATGCCAACTGTTCTCGCACTAGCAAATCACTACAATCATCACGCCGTTTAGCCCATACACGGTCATTCTGATGGTTTGGCTTTCTTATTGTATACACAAAAAAACTCATCAGAAGGAGCCAAATGGAGGAAGTCATCCTCATCCCAATCTCTCAAAAAGTTAATAAACCAAAGGCGATCTGCTTTTTGGGATTCATTCTTCAATGGTCTAGGAATAATGTGCCATGCCTTAAGGCCTTCGCGAACACGATAATTGTGCACCAATTGTCTTGACACCACCTTGCCACGCTTCATCTTGATATCTCTGGCCACTTCAGTACAACTCTTTCTCTTTTTAGCTGATCCATCCCATATAACTTCCTTTGATGCAGGAGAAAGGACTTCGGGAGCACCACATCTTGATTGTGTAACAAGTTCATCATACGGCTTTTTCCAGCATCTTTGAACAAACTTGTCAGATCTTTTAATCTTCTTCGCTATCCATTTCTTACAAATAAAGTCTGCACCACTGTCCACTGCCTCTCTGTATGCAACACATCTTACTCTATCTACAAATTGTTGTATCTCACTATCAGATACATATGTTGCCATCTTGACAGACTTTTCTTGAATGGCATTACTGATGCCTGGTTTTCAAAAATCTGCTGAATTGCCGCCTTTTTATATATACGGGCACCTTAATTGCAACAATGTAGCAATTTGTGACATTGATTGACAAGTGTCAGATATATGCCAATCAACTTAACTTTGGACGATCTTTCCAATGGTATATCACACTATGTACCATCTTTTCCTGTTTTGGCTGTAGGGGGGGGGACGGGACTTATTTGACACCCTGTATATGGTGAGTTGAGAGATCTATGATTGCATATTTGGTGAGTTGAGAGATCTTTGATTGCATATGTGTTGAGAGATCTTTGATTGCATATGTGTTGAGTTGAGAGATCTTTAATTGTATATATGGTAAGTTGAGAGATCTTTGATTGCATAGTACTATGTATTGAGCTGAGAGATCTTTGATAGTATATGTGGTGAGTTGAGAGATCTTTGAGCACATATGTGTTGAGCTGAGAGATCTTTGATTGCACATGTGGTGAATTGAGAGATCTTTGATTGTATATATGGTGAGTTGAGAGATGTTTGATTGCATATGTGGTGAGTTGAGAGATCTTTGATTGCATATGTGGTGAGCTGAGAGATCTTTGATTGCATATGTGTTGAGTTGGGATATCTTTGATTGCATATGTGTTGAGTTGAGAGATCTTTGATTGCATATGTGTTGAATTGAGAGATCTTTGATTGCATATGTGTTGAGTTGAAAGATCTTTAATTGTATATATGGTGAGTTGAGAGATCTTTGATTGCATATGTGTTGAGTTGAGAGATCTTTAATTGTATATATGGTGAGTTAAGAGATCTTTGATTACATATGTGTTGAGTGGAGAGATCTTTGATTGCATATGTGTTGAGATGGAGATCTTTGATTGTAAATATGGTGAGTTGAGAGATCTTTGATTGTATATGTGGTGAGTTGAGAGATCTTTGATTGCATATGTGGTAAGCTAAGAGATCTTCGTTTGCATATGTGGCAAGTCAAGAGATCTTTGATCAAAGATTTTGGAGAATTAAGGAAAGATCTGGGAAGTCTTGAACAAAGATCTGGAGGGATATTATGCCTGAGTCAAAGAAATCAAATCGATGACCTAATAAATAAATGTAAATGTTTACAAATCTTTCATTCAGTGAATCCAATGAAGGTTGGAGTAATGGTGAAAGCAATTCTTCCCAAGTCACAAACATGCTTCCCTACAGCTATTACACCTGTGATTATGACAGGCCTCTCCACCATGACTAAGCAGAGTCACTATCTACCACAATTTGTCATGTCAGATGGTTTTGCTGAATATACATTCAAGGACTCACACAGGAGGTAGTGTTTCATAAACTAGTAGAGCATATAATTATCAATCCTCTAAAGATAGACTGTTCAATATTGTAAATAAACCACATCAAGAGACCTAAAATTGTCATGGTAAACAACAAACATATCATTTTATTTTAATAGTCATAGTGTGGGAGCAAAAGTCCAAATAAGAGGTTCCGTGTCCTTTTTAGAGGCGAGCTAAGCGACATATGTTTTCATGAACTAGAAGTGATACTGATCAAGAAAAATGATGTTGGCAATTCTGAATCCGCGACGGCGTTGCTATGGTAACCAAGTAAATATGCCACGCCCACTTTTAGGGGCTCTTTTCAGTGTATCTCTGTGTATCTCTGTCATTATTGCTCAGATTTAGATGAAATTCACACCAAATGGAAGATAATGAATAATGCAATCAGGAAATATTAAGTTGGCAATTCTGAATCCGATATGGCGTTGCTATGGTAACAAAGTAAATATCCCACACCCACTTTTAGAGGCTCTTTTCAGTGTTTGGTCCCTATCTTCGTCAATATTGCTCAGATTTAGGTGACATTTGTACCAAATGAAAGGTCATGGAAAGAGCAATCAAACGGTTTATAAAATATGCAAATAAGGTGATTTGCATATTAATTATGACGTCATAACCGTTTGTTCTTGCATATTTTATTTTAATCATGATGTATAAATCTGGGAAATTATTGTCTTTAAAATGGTCAGTAATGCTTTTAAGTAGTTAATTAGTTCATTTCTTTTCGATGAGTTTATTAGTTTATTTCATTCATACATGTATGGTCATAAAAATTGAAAAAATGTAATGAAAATATCCAATTCAAGCTGTTGCTATGGTAACAGTATGTTGCAAAACTATCTGCTGTGAAAACAATTCTTTGGGAAATGTTACATTTTGACTATTTGACTGACATGTATTCCTTTTAAAATTTGATGGCTGGCAGAAAATAACCTAATAACGATAGAAAATTATCTAATTTGGATTGTGTTATATTATGATGCCATAATGGCAATTATTAATCAGGGGCGCAACCAGCTTTCAATCAGGGGGGAGGGCGTGCGATATCGGCATAAGCAACTCAAAAAAGTTTAATTTGACTTGAATTTTACAAAAATTCCTTCAAAATTGAGCTAAAAGCTTCAAGTCAAAAGCATTTTTAAAGCTCTTCTGCCGAAAGAACAATGGAAATGACGTCTTGGCTCTCCTGCTGTAATGGTTCTATTTTTATTGGTAAATGGGGGGGGGGGGTTGCCCCAATCACACCACCTGGCTATGCCTATGTTAGCTGTTGTATTCAGGTGAATATGCCATCCCCACTTTTCAGGTCTTTTCCAAAGTCTTGATTCTATCAGTTGTCATGATGATATCTCTGGTGTATATGAAATTTTCATCAAATGGAAACTAATGAATCAGACGATGCATGGGGAATGTAGATTGACAGACTGATATACCTGTTATGGTATGACTACCATAGCTGGTTTCGTGATTATTTTCTTGAAATAAAGTAAAATTGCTCAAGATGATTCCAAATTGGTATCTTGTCCTTTGACATTCACCATAAAAGTAGGTCAAAGCTGAAAACAATGATTGATTTACATTCTATTTCTTTACACATATAAAGTATGATCAAGAAATATTATGGGCAATTCTGAATCTGCGATGCCGTTGCTATGGTAACCAAGTAAATATGCCACGCCCGTTTTTAGGGGCTCTTTTCAGTGTTTGGCCCCCATCTCCACCATTATTGCTCAGATTTTGATGAAATTCAGACCAAATTGAAAGTTATAGATAATGCAATCAGGATATATTAACAATTCTAAATCAACTATGGCGTTGCCATGGTAACAAAGTAGATATGCCCCACCCACTTTTAGGGGCTCTTTTCAGTGTTTGGCCCCTATCTTCTTCATTATTGCTCAGATTTAGATGAAATGCGCACCAAATCAAAGGTAATAGATAGAGCAATCAGACAGTAAGTAAACTATGCAAATAGGATGATTTGCATATTGATCATGACGTCATAAATGTTTGTTCTTGCATATTTTATCTTAATCATGATGTATTAATCTGTGAAATTATTGTCTTTAAAATAGTCAGCAATGTTTTTAACTAATTAATTAGGTTGTTTCTTTAAGTTAAGTTTATAATTTTATTTCATTCATACGTGCATGGTCATAAAAACTGAATGAATCAAAAATGTAATGAAAGTGTCCAATTTATGCTGTTGCTATGGTTACAGCACGTAGCAAAACTATCTGATGTAAAAAGAATTCTTTGGGAAATTTTACATGTTGACTAGCTGACTGACACATGTATTCTTTTTAAAATATGATGACAGAAAATAATCTAATAACTATAGAAAATTATTTAATTTGGATTGTGTTATGTTATGATGTCATAATGGCAATTATAAATCAGGGGTGCAGCCAGCGTTCAGTCAGGAGAGGGGGATTGCGATTGTGGCATAAGCAACCCAAAAATGTTTTTAAGATTTGTTTTGAATTTTACAAAAATTGATGCACCTTCCTTCAAAACTGAGCTAGAAGCTTCAGGTCAAAATGATTTTAAAGCTCTTCTTCTATTTAATGGTTCTATTTTTTTTGTTTATGGGGCGCACCCATCGCACCCCCTGGCAATGCCTATGTTAATCCAATATGATGTTACTATGGTAACTAGGTGAATATGCCATCCCCATTGTTCAGGGCTTTTTCAAAGTTTCGCTTCTATCTTTGTCATGATTACAGCTTGAGTGTGTGTATGAAATATTCACCAAATTGAAGCTAAAGAGTCAGACAATGCATGGATTATGTATATTGACTGACTGGCATACCCATCGTGGCATTAATAGCTGCTAATGGTTTTGAACTCCGAAATATGTTCTTAGTCAATCTATAAAAAAATAATATCATTTTATGGTATAGGTCAATACTTTAGCCTATTTCATCTTTTAGGTCATGTAGACATAACTGTACCAATTTTGAACCGAATGGTTGGATGTCAGATTTCAAAACCAAAAGCATATCTTAAATCAGGGGCTTCCATACTCCATACTAGTAAAGAAATGGAATCAATCATAGTTTTCAGCTTTGACCTCATTTTATGGTGAATGTCAAAGGACAAGGTTCCAATTTGGAATCATTTTGAGCAATTTTACCTTATTTCAAGAGATAATCACAAAAAGCAGCTATGATACCATAACAGGTACTGTACTCCTGGTATTTTTCGCCTGCAATTTAGTTTCGTGCTTGATAAAAAAGCGAAAACTAATCTTTGCGAAATTGTCAATTAAATCCCGGGAATTTCTGATATTTAGCATTACAATTTGTGTTTTGTAAATTGTTTGTCAAGTGTTTTAGGCGATTAATGGGATAGTTAGTACCAATGTCTGTTACAGAGGAATCATTTTGAGCAATTTTACCTTATTTCAAGAAAATAATCACAAAAATCAGCTATGATACCATGACAGGTACTAAGTATGTCAGTCAGCCAATCTACATTATTCATGTATTGTCTAATTCACCTGGTTACCATAGCAACATCAAGTTGGATTAACATAGGCAGTGCTTAGAGGGGGGGGGAGGGGGGTGCGCTGGGTTCACCTACCCCCTCATATCCGATAAAAATAGAACCATTAGATAAAAGAAGGTTTTCGACTTGAAGCTTTTTGCTAAATTTTGAAGGAAGTTGGATCAATTTTTGTAAAATTCAAATACATTTTTGTTGCCTGTGCCACGATCGCAGGCCCCCATCTGACTGAAAGCTGGCTGCGCCCCTAATTAAAAATTGCCATTATGACATCATAATATAACACAATCCAAATTTAATAACTATGGTTATTAGATTATTTTCTGTCATCAAATTTTAAAAAGAATACATATCAGTCAACTGGTCAAAATGTAACATTTCCTAAAGAATTCTTGTTTACAGCAGATGGTTTTGTTGCATGCTGTCACCAAAGCAACAGTGTAAATTGGACACTTCCATTATATTTATTCAACTATTATGATCATACATGTGTGAATGGAATAAACTAATAAACTTAACTAAAAGAAATAAACAAGACTAGTTAAAAACATTATACGGACCATTTTAAAGACAATAATTTACCAGATCTATACATTATGATTAAAATAAAATATGCAAGAACAAACAGTTATGACGTCATAATTGATATGCAAATCACCATATTTGCATATATTAAACACTGTCCGATTGCTCTATCTATTACCTTTCATTTGGTGCAAATTTCATCTTAATCTGAGCAATAATGACTAAGTTATGGTCCAAACACTGAAAATAGCTCCGAAAAGTGGGCGTGGCATATTTACTTTGTTACCATAGCAACGCCATATCGGATCCAGAATTGCCAACTTAATATTTCCTGATTGCATTATCCATTAGCTTCCATTTGGTGTGAATTTCATCTAAATCTGAACAAAAATGACAGAGATAGGGGCCATACACCGAAAAGAGCCCCTAAAAGTGGGCGTGGCATATTTACTTGGTTACCATAGCAACGCCGTCGCAGATTCAGAATTGCCACAATCATTTTTCTTGGTAAGTATCAAGTATAGTTCATGAAAATATATGTCGCTTAGCTCGCCTCTAAAAAGGACACGGAATGACCTTTGCTCCCATACTAGTCAAGAGAATGGAGAGGTCTATGATTATTTGCTAAGCTGTGAAAATTATAAAGAAAGGGTGAATTAATATTCCACCAGGCATCAACATGCAAAATGTCACCACCTGCCATTTAGAACACTAACCACCAAATGCTGAACATCAGCCACCAAACACCATCCACAAAAAAGTTGGAGACCATAACAATATGTCACCACTTGACTATCATCTATCTCGCGAACTACGTTCCTTGCACTCAAACCACAATTCTCACATCGCGCATATAAAATCTTTAATCGCACACCACCATTTTCTCGCTCCTGAAAATATTTCTCCACTCGCACACAGAGATCCGTGCTCGTGAACCACGATCAGGTGTGTGGTTCGCGAACATGAATCTCTGTTCACGAGTGGAGAATCTATATAGGGTTGTAGCTGACCGCGCTTTGGGAGGATAAGGGTTAAGAAAGAATCTATCTTTGAATCAGAGCAAAAAAATAAGGACTTGGAATAACTTAATAAATACAAAGTAACTTTTTACCCCATCCTGTACAGAAGAACATACACACACTAATGCAATACTAATCCAGTTGTCCAATGTTTCAGGAGGGTCACAGGTGAACTACAGTATAAGAAGGTCTTATCACTTGCATCAAGGAACTCAACAGTCTGGTTCAAAAATGATGAGTATCACTTTAAGGTGGAATCCTTCCTGGCATACTACACTGGATCTTACAAGAGTACTACAAATATGTATACTGGAAAGAGTTTGGACAGGCTGTGCAGCAGCACCCATTTCATACCAGATTTGGAATAGGGCACCTGCTGATGTTACTGAATCAAACTATTTTGGTTTACCGTCAACATATGAGCCTACTACATCAAGGAGAAAAGATCTTGTAAATAGAAGTTAAATGCTGATTCAAAGTATTAATAGCACGTTAATTTTCAAATAGTTTATTAAATCAAATTATGTAAAGGAGAAGGTTAGTAAAACTCTATCATAGATTGTTCCAATATGATAAAATTGATAATGAAATATGAAAAAATGATCTTCCATAATTTAACACTAGAGGTCTCTGAAGATGGTTTGAAACAATTTTCTTTCCAATCTTAATTTTTCATTTTGTTTGAACTTAAACATCCTTTTCATCAGTTCATAATTTAGAAGAAGTTCACTTAACCTCATGTATCCCAGGCTCTAAAATCGGTTGAAACCAGAGAATTTTTCATTTTGCCACCTTTTGACATTTCACTATATAGTAGAATTAGACAGCAGAGATCACTTCTACAGATTTTAAAACAATTTTTGTGTAAATTGGATGAAAACTGTTCAGAGCATTTCTATGTGAAAATTTTTGTGACAAATTTTCTTGTTACTCAGTTTCAAGGTCATCTCTGAGGTGACGAGAAATCTCGTCACTCCAGGTAGTCAAGAGGTTAATGTATAGAAATCTGAATTCTGGTTTCAGAACAAGTCTGCCATCTTTTAAAGCATAATGATAAGAACTGAATGAAACACAAACGGACACTAAGATGCATGTCGTGTCAATACAAGTCACCTACAAATAGGGAATACAGTAAATACAGAGACGAACATATAGTTTATTCACTGTCGAGTAAAGGTGAACTTGACATTATTTGTCACCTTAAAACATGTGTGCTTGAACAGAATTACAGATGACTAATAGTATACTGAACAATATATATATTCTGGTACAGATAGAGGTGAGTTTGCTGAATGGAAATTCTCCTTTTCTAGTATTTTAGCTGTAAAATGTCTGAAGTCGGGTGGGATCTCATGGCTGTTATTATTTGTTTTGAATGCTGTAAATAATCAACTTCATCAACACAAATTCAATTCAAGCAAATAACTAAGATAAAAGTTAACTTTTCTAATTCAAATTGGTTATTTTAGAAAAAATGTCAAAGTTAAATTAAAATTGTTTGAATGACCTTTTTATCAACATAAGATCCTAAGCTATGAAATTGCCAAATACCTTACTATTTATAGATGCTTTTAAACTTGACCGTTTAACATAAGTACATTATAGGTGGGTCTGAATGTTTAACAAATAGTGATGACTGATACAAGTACTTCAGAAGATGTATATGAATCTTCATAGTCACATTACATTGCTGGTAGTTCACCATCATCATGATTTAGTTCACTTTAACAACTACTATACAGTAGTTAACACAGCATAGTAACTAAATGACTCTATACTTATGAATTTGGACATTTCTGCATCTTAGGGGCA
Organism: Owenia fusiformis; assembly: GCA_903813345.2. Taxonomy (NCBI): domain Eukaryota; kingdom Metazoa; phylum Annelida; class Polychaeta; order Sabellida; family Oweniidae; genus Owenia; species Owenia fusiformis. Next base: position 22,407,068 of record CAIIXF020000001.1, on the reverse strand, counting down.
GAATCAGAGCTATATGCTATTTGAAGATTGCTTCAAACATTCTATACTCTCTACAATACTGTAATTTAACTGACTTTCTAATGAGTCTAATGAGCAGAATAAGGCTGTTGACGATTTTGTTCCAAAAAATGGCCAAAATCACCTAAGAAATGCTCAGAATAGTGAAAAACTGCATGATTTTGAAAGAATTTTTGGCCAGGTGGGGGAGGGGGTCTACGGGCCTGTATAATACTAGCATACCATTAAATAGTCGATGTAATGCAAGTATTCAATGCATATTGGTTAGGGTATTGCATATTGGTTAGGGTATTGATTTTGAGAATGCTGACAATATTGATGCACGTGTAGTAATTATGAATGCTTGGAAAGTTGAGAAAAAATATCAATGCATCTGTTACATTCAGTTATTAGGGAGCTTAAGCTTGGGATGTTTTTCACAACCTTACTGTGAACAGAAAATATTTAAGCGATGCATTTGAATGGACGATTTGTCTTACGTACAGGTTGGCATTCGATTTTATATGCTAGCTTAAACTCCCTATTAAAAAGTATACAAACACATAAGGTCAGCGACACCTCATTGATCTCTTAACATTAAATTTTACATTTATTATTCACAGAAACAATGCTTCATAAATGTTTCCCAATATTGAGATCAAATTTATAAGATCATTATTCCTTCCAATATTGTCAAAAATAAATTATTGTTAAAGCAAAAAATTAGCTGCAGAGTTTTATAAATAAATCTTTAGAGACAAACTAAATATTGCATTTTCATCAATAATCATGTTCAATATCCAAATTAACCTCTAATAGGGTCCAGCATCTTACATCTACTACATTTATCAACTGTGATTCGCACGACAGATGTTAATAAAGGTTAATAAGAAATATTAATTCCAATATGAGCATTACTAATTAATCTTGCATATTGGTAGAAACAGAGGCTTAAATCCCTATGATTGAGAGAAGCTGGCTAACAAAGGATTCATTGATTACTGATGCATGCTACCTTATACTTTATACACAATCTGGTATGCAGGTACAGATAGTCAGCTTAGAGCATCAGTATGTATGCAGTCTTCCTTTTGGTATATACAACAGTATAGGTAAGCTGCTAATGATAACTATAAGGGGCTTCATAAGAAAGGTTTTCACGAGGGAGATTTTCCGAAGGGAGATTTTGAAAGAAGATGTTTTAATAGGAGCGATTTCTATAGAAGAGATACTGTACAATAGAGGTTTTCATAGAAGAGATATACTGTACAAGAGAGGTTTTCATAGAAGAGGTTTTCAGAAGAGAGGTTTTCATAGGAGAGGTTTTCATAGATGTTTTCAGAGGAGAGGTTTTCATAGAAAAGGTTTTTATACGAGAGGTCTGCATAAGAATTTAAAGAGTTTTCTCATAAGTAGAGAGCTTTGCAGAATAACCTCCTTTACTTCAATATCAGGTTTATTTTAAAGATTAACTTCCCCTGAGCGCAGAGTCAAGTTATAATCTATGAAACTTTATTTTAAGAAGCAAAGTTGAATGAATGCAAAGGGTAAGATTAACACTAAAATTAGCACTAAAAATAATAAACTGTACCTGTATTATAAATTAATTAGGTCGTTTCCTTTAAAGGACGATTCTCGGTTTGGAGAACAGTCTCCTGGGCTAATAATTTTTTTCATGAAAAATATAGAAATATTACCCAATAATTAAACTATGAATATTCAAAAGAGGACATTTAAATCTACAAGATGTAAAATAACAAGCAGGGATAACGCTCAATTAGACCGATTCAATAAAATACAAGTCTCGATTTAGGGAAAGAAGTTCATCAGTGCACTATGCTAATATTTTTTTGTGAAAAATCTAGAAATATTACCCAAATTAAATTATGACTATTTAAAAGAAGACATTCAAATCTATATTATTTAAAAAAATCAAATTTGTCCGAAGCAGGGATAATGCTCATTTAGATTGAGTTCGTTCTCCAAACCGAGAATCGTCCTTTCTCCAATATCGCGAGTGTTTGAACGTTTTATTGTGACTGTTTACAATCATTACTCCATTAGTTTGCATGACAAAACATTTGGAATTCAGATTCAACTTAGTTTAGCTGAAATTAGAGGTTTAGTGAAAATGAAAGAATTTTGACCACCATCTTGAATGACGCTAACTGCAGTTAGAGTTATCCAGCTGTAGAACAGTGGTTATTTTACAAACGTGTTGATGTAAATAGACAAATGTGGTCCCTTGTAAGTTTACTATAACACATGTACTCGTTAACGTATATATTTCAGGATAAAAATATATTGGTTCATGTAACACCAGAGACATCTTTTGACACTATAAAAGTACAAGATACACTTTTCCAGACCAAACATCTCTATCAGAATCCAGGGTTTTGTTGTGTATTCTTCATGTTGATTCACCACATAATCTAAAATCAATACAGCTAGGAAATTCCATATTTAACACAGATGGAATAAAAAAGCAATTGATCAGTATTAAGATCAGCTGTTCCCTATACCACTTATGATTAAAATATACTATTATAATGTAACACGAACTGCTGCCACTATTGTATTCATACGATTCTTCCACATTGATTTAGTAATTTCATCAAATATTTTATTGTCATGGAGGGAGATATATTCATATTTTTGAGCAGGCTTACTCAATTCTCTAAAAAATGAGCTATATGAGCTATCAAATCATGATAATTCATAGAATGGAAATATCCTTATTATTGTATGCTGTACTAATATATATGATTTTGATATTTGTGAAAATTGCGTTACACATGAATTCTATCAATGAAAATGATGTCGGTGAACTAGAAAATATAAAATACACTTAGCCTATATATCATTCCATGTATATTATACCTCAAGGCATTGTTTTATACTTGTACATTATCATACCTTAAGTAACATTGAATCTCATGCATTGTCAAAGTCAATAATCATGAATTAATATCAAGGTCAATTTCATACTTAATAATGCATACATAAATGTTACCTTGTATTTGGTAAGACATGTTTTGTTAGGCCAATAAACTTAACTTTAATACGGAATAGAATAAAACCAATACTGGCATGGTCACCTGGTACATTTATCAGGTTGGTAGGCATTTTATATAACAATCAATTTTTTTAGTAATATTTCATAGTTCATAGAAATAGTCTATAAAAGGGTCCAGTGAATAGTTTCAAGTAGTACAGATTGATCTGACATGTTTATAAAAAACTCCATTTCATTGGTAAATATTTCATCATTTCTAAACACAAAATAATTTAATTAATCACATCACCTGTCAAGCCAATTTAATATTCCAAGAGATTTTGTCAACTTGACATGAATTAAAGCAAAAAATCATAATTTCATTTCATCACTTTATTCACTGTTAACCTTAACCTTACAAATGAATAAATAGCCAAGTACCAATATTAAATGTGACAATCTTGTACTACAACATTATTCACAATCATCCATTTTAACTGAGACCAAGAAAAACAAGGTATTAACATGCAAAATGTCACCACCTGCCATTTGTTACAAATGCCAAACACCAATCACTGAACAGATTAAAACACTTGCAACCACTTGGTTGCACACTTATATGCGAGTCTATTGTCATGGTGACCAATATTGCCAAAAATTTATCTCCAACATGCCTTGCTTACATGCCAGGTTACAACTGGTCCAAAAAGTCTCCACTTCTTGTAAAGCTAATTTCTTAATGCATAAAGTGCCAGTGCCTACTAGCCTACATATGTAGGTGACAAAGGAATGATCTATATCAAAGACATAATACATGATGTGACCACATATGAACTATATAAAAACTATATGACATGATACGGACTAATATGAAAACCACAGAGTCCTAGATCCTCACTATCAGCTAACCACACAAAGAAAATAAGGAAACTATCAAACCCTTAAGGGTCACTCATATTGGTAGAATATCCTCTAGCTGTGCTGAATAACTACCATCTATCCATCAAATATTGTCTTTAATGTCTCTATGACTCTTTGTTTCAATGTTAATTGTAGAGTTAAGTTGACAGTGCCCCAAGAAAAACCACAATTTGAGTTGACAACAACTAGAGTCAGAATATATTAATGATTGAGGTCTATTTCATTGAATGATCATTTCCTTGAGTTTTCTGCAAAAAGAATTATTTTTATCAACTGGAACACATGGATGATTCAATGATAAATAGAGCACACCTAGCAGAAATACATACATGTAGAAGTAATATACTCATATGCTATATGGCAATGTAACATAATTATAAAGCTATCCAGAGTATTGACTCAAATCTTTGCCCTCCCCCTCCCATTACTTCCCCTGATCTAGTAAGAGGGGGTCAGAAGGGGTTAAGGCAAGACTGAGGTACACGATGTGGAGGGTGCGCTTCAGATAAGTCCTGCTTTATCACAGAGGTTGTAACAAGTGAATCTACACAATGTATACCTGCATGTATATAATTATCAGCCAATAGGGCAGGTGATTAACAGGTTAACGAGACAGGTGTGCCAAGTGATAATGATTTACCTGAAGCTGGAAGATAAACATACATGAAGATCTAAACAAACATGCTATATTCTCACTACTTGTGAAGCATCAGCACCAATGATCCAACTACCTTAATACCCTTCAACTCAACATCAACACACATCAACTCTACTGACAATACTGTATATCCTATATCTCTATTTTATATTTTGATTTTAAATAACTATATCAGATACCAGATTATTGTATTAGTTTGTAAAATTATGCTATCATTTCCATAAGTGCCATACCTAGGCAAAAATTGAGTTACCATAGTAACCATAACTAGTTTCAGCATGTAATGCGACAGTTCCCTAAGGTGAAAAAACTAATTCCCCTAGTTTGTAACTTGTGCTATGGTCCCTGCCTACAGCACTCTCCCAACGTTAAACGTGATCAGCTGCTTGATGTCAACAAAGGAGATTCTAACATAATCATGAAGTAATTATTAATTAAATCCTATATATTCACCATACATTGGCCATATATGAACTAATTGCAACTCTCTGATTGCAATCTGAAATTGAAAAAAACATCATTTAAATTAATTTCAACTTATTGATTAACGTTATATGATTGCTTTTACTAGGCTTCTAAATACATGAAACACATACAACTGTACATATAGCATTAATTTTGTATTTTTCTAAGTAAATTTCTAAAAAGAGTCATTTTTAATTCCTATTCATTTCTAAAAGGATAGCACAGAATATTTTTAAATGATTTTATTTACTTTTATGGTGTCAAATCGATTACAATGAGTTCTAGCGAGTAATTCTGTGACATGTTGGCTAGAGGGTGAACCCATATGGTACAAGGCAGGTTCGCTAACTTTAAATTGCTATAATTAACTACGATTGATTTAAAAGTCTGACTCAAGTGTAGATAGAATACAAATAGACAAGTTGCCGTATTGGAGCAAAGGTCTTATCAGATCAGGATACAATTACTTCATTTGAGTTCTGTGTTTTAAGTTAGATGAGATCACTGGAATAAATAGATATAGATAAATAGATAAAGATACAAACAATGCACATCTTCATAAAGTAAGTAATTCTGAATAAAATCTTGGGGCATATTTAATATTCATTTCTTATTGATGGCTAGTGGTTAGACATGTTTTCTTATCTCTGACCACTAATTAAGATGAAACATGCATGGATTTCTTTGTTTAAGTCTATCAAACAATGTTGCTAGGGTCATAAATGGTGAAACAAAGAACTTATTGCGCAGCATGTTAAACTGATTTTTGTCATGAAAAATGTCCTCGTTGTTTCATTTAAGAAATGACATTGTGTTATTTCAAAGAATCTTGGTAATTGGAATTTTCCATACCAGAATTTAGGATCTAAGTTTGACTATAAAATGATAATTATCTGGGTTTCGGTAGAAATTTTGATAACATAAAAAAACTTATGAAAAGGCATAATTATTGAAAATTATAATTTTAACATGGAAACATTTACAAAATCATTCAAAACAATTGGTAATTTGGGTAAAATAACCATAGTTTATTGCTTGGTGCTAATGAAACCCCTGAAAACCATATGTAATTCATTATCATATTATGTAAGAAGAACTTATCAGATAATTATGGTATCATTAACAGCCCAGCATATATTTCCAGATGCTGACGCTTGCTTTATATTGTCACATTTTTCATTTTCAGAAATTGCCATGAAGAGCTAGGAATCTAAAAGCTGATTGCACTCAACTTCCACAACATACCATCAATATTTGGTGACACTTATTTCCATGGAAAACAAACATTTATAAAGTTAATCTGAGCCATTTGGGAATGTGTATAACTGGAGACCATTGGAGACATTTGTCACACGAATCAGCTGAGAGAGCACTCTAAATATAACGCTGAGTAATAAAAACTATCACTTGAACTAGATTACAACAAGCTAATTGGCTGTTGAGAACTACGCAATTCAATTACAGAGAATGAGATTAACATTTTGGAACAAAGACTAAATGAAGACATCTCAGTATCCACATCTGGACAAGAAATGCTAAAACAATCGATAGACAAGGACACAATACTAGAGACCACCAAGCACATAAGATAACAAACATCTATACTGACTTTAAATGTGTGAAAAATATTCTGCTTTGGTACAATCACTTTCGAAACATTTTACAAAAGCGAAAGAAAGTCACGAGATGGCAATGAACAGAATCAGCAAAGCCTTGAAGGCTTCTAAGTCTTCCCTAATGGAGTCTAAACACTCTCTGACAATGGAAATAGAGATAGACGCACCATTGAAGGATTTCTCAAAAGCAGATGAGTTTTCAGATGCTGTGTTAATAGTCGAGGGACAAGATTTACATGTACATAGAGTTTATCTCGCAGAATGGTCACCTGTCTTTAAACAGATGTTCTTAAAGTAAGTGCCTTTAACATTTTATTAAAACACTGAATTGATTTAAAATGTATTCGTTTAACATTGAGTTTCTTAATGATTAAATTGATTTGTTAACTCGAAGCTTTAATATTAAGTGACTTCAAAAACAGATGATTCTAATTTTGAATGGTGGTTAAAGATTGAGTGGCTTTAAGACAGACTGGCTTCAATATTGAATGTCTTTATTTAGTATTGAAAACCTTAAGTATTTCATTTTCTTTAATTTATTATGAGTGAATGGCTTTATTCTTGAGTAACTTTAAATTTGAGTGCCTTTAACTATTCCACAATTTCTACTTCAGAACTACCCCCAAGAAGAAGAAATATCGCCTCGCTCTCACTGACAAAAACTTGGAGCAGATTAGGGAGTTACTACATTGCATATATTCTTCACAGAAGCCTGTCACAGGTAGATATTTTAACACACAATACATGTTAGAATTTGTATTTAAAACCATGCTATGCACTGGCGGATCCGGAAGCTAACAAGGGGGAGGAGCAAATTTCAAATTAGGAATAACTTTTTGGGCCCTTAAATCTCAAATTTGGGCCTATATTTTGAAAAACTGAGTCCAATTTTTTATAATTTGGCCAAAAGAGGCCAAGAAATGCCCACAATTCTTTTCTGCCCCCCCCCCCACCTAGATTGGCCAGTGCTATGTATGGACTTGTTATATTGCACCTTTAACTTATCAATCAAGCATAAATTGAGAAATTCAGAGTGTGAGAGTGACGAAATTGAATAAATTGGGAGGTTAATACTGTTTATTGAAATTATATAAAAATGATTAAAAGTTATTTTTAAATGGTTCTAGCCCCATCTGGAATTAATAGTAAGTTTCAAGCACTGATGTTTTCCATTCACCTCTCCTTAAAAAACAAGGGAGGGGGTAGGATATATCAGACAAAATTAATTATTTTATATAAAATAAAATTCTTTGAATCAAAGTAAAAAATTAAATCCATCACAATTTTAACAATCTTAGATTTGGATAATATTAAACATTATTAATCTCAGACATGATTTATCGATGACATTTTTGAATTACACAAATATCACCCTTGGTATACGCAGCTAACGAAAATTGACCGGTACGGGTCAAAAGCTGGACCGGTACGGGTTAACGGTTTTATTATTTTTTAAAATAGCCATAACTTGCTCAATATTGACTTCCTCGTGTCTAATTTGAAATATATGATGCCTCCCGATGCTTTTGAGTACCCCAATTTTTTACAGATTTTTAAACGGACCAAAACTCTCTAAATGCGCATTTATGCTCTTTTCTCTCGAGAACGACTGTCTCATTTTCACGATAACTTTTATTTAGTACTTCTAACATATAAGATCTATTTTTCCCCATCAAGGTATGATGTAAATGACATGCTATTTACATCTTGTGAGTTTCAATGACGCGCGTTTGATTTTATAAAAAATGCCAAACTTTGTGACAAAGAATTGCATCAGCTATTGCCCCGAACCGGTCCGTCTTCTCGCTACAAGCAGATTGCCCCGAACCGGTCCGTCTTCTCGCTGCAAGCAGGATGAAATTCTTTGTCACAAAGTTTGGCATTTTTTATAAAATCAAACGCGCGTCATCGAAACTCACAAGATGTAAATAGCATGTCATTTACATCATACCTTGATGGGGAAAAATAGATCTTATATGTTAGAAGTACTAAATAAAAGTTATCGTGAAAATGAGACAGTCGTTCTCGAGAGAAAAGAGCATAAATGCGCACTTAGAGAGTTTTGGTCCGTTTAAAAATCTGTAAAAAATTGTGGTACTTAAAAGCATCGGGAGGCATCATATATTTCAAATTAGACACGAGGAAGTTAATATTGAGCAAGTTATGGCTGTTTTAAATTCAAATAAAACCGTTAACCCGTACCGATCCAGCTTTTGACCCGTACCGGTCAATTTTCGTTAGCTGCGTATACCAAGGGTGAATATTTGTATTAAAACCTTTGCCATTTGCCTACTATATATGAACAGTATACTGTGATCTATAAGATCTGTCTTCTGTTGCAGATGAAAATGTATACTACCTTCTCCAGCTTGCTGAGGAGTATCAAATAATAAAAGTGACAGAACGATGTGAGTTATTCCTAATCTCCCAGGATCCCTCAGTAGAGTCACTCGTTCTCGCTCAGCGTTATAACCTCAGCAATCTACGTCAACATGCAATCAATCTCCTTAAACACAGAGTCGTCGGCCAACTAGAGAACCTCCCCGGGTACCCAATGTTGACCCCCGAAACCCTGGCTCATCTATATAAAGCCAGAGCCGAACACTTGGAAGATACTCTGAGAAAGATCTACAACTACTGTACAGATGGTGCTGAGAAATGCCAGATACATAGAGAATTCAATTATTTCCCAAATGGTTGCCATGGCTGTGTGCAACTAGCCGTGAATAAGGTCGCTGATGAGTGTACAAATTGCATAAAAGATGTGATCAATCCATCTATGATTATCTACAAAGGAACAAACTTCAAAATGCCAAGATCTCCAAGTATGGAATCGAACTCTTGAAATTATCACCAAAATTCAAGGTTTATCTTTGTAATTTCAAATAGACTATAAGTAATCATATTCTATATGCAGTACAAACATCCATATCAAAAGGAAAATATGGAAAAGGCCATTCCTTACAATCAAATCAAATGAATTGTTTTGTATAACGAATGAAAGGAATGAATTTTTGAATCCTAATTATTCAAATGTGTGGTTTGTGCAATGGTTTATTAAATCAGACAAAAATTAAGAATGACAATGTCAAACACAAATGAATTCTAAAATGCTCACTTTATGAATGACAAGTGAATAAGAAATTGCTTAAAGTGAAGGAGGGGTCACAAAAATATTGTGCAATATGTGATCTACGGCAATTATTGTCATCAAACTTATCATCGAATATAACACAAAAGTGCAAGATGAAGGTTTGATATTAATTTATTTAATTTAATTATCTATTTATTTAAAGTGTAGAGGAGAAAAGACAAAGCTGCAGTGAGAACTGAATGTTGTGATGTGGTATGAATATTGCGATAACATTTCTATGTTAGACAGGGCAAAAATTTCTTAGTCATAATTCCCGAAAAGTTCTTAGTTTTTGCTGCCTGTAAAGTATGACATCATAATTTTTAATAATTTTTTCTAGTTTTCTCGGTTCCCGATATGGGTCAGGATTTTTCCAAAAGATTTAAATACCATTACTTTAAAGAAGTAAACATGATATGTGAGTCATCCAATTGAGAACAAGAATCTGACAATAATATCATGAAATGAAAATATTTCTAAGTTTCCTGAATCAATTGATGATGGTCATATCAACAGCAACTTCACATAGATGATGAAATCAGATGTCTCGTAAATGTATTTGAAATGAAAACAATGTTTCGCACTCAGTATATGAGTGTGTTTTTGGTATAATAAGCAAATCTGTTTTTTAAATGTAAATGTGTTGTACAAAAGATTGCAAAGGTTGCGCGCTGAGTGTGAAGTCTAGTCTCTACTGGGTGTCGAGGAATGGAATATGGTTGATGTCTATAATTTTTGATTTTGTAATCGTGACACATATTTATAATACATGTATGTATAACTACATGTCATCAATGAAGGCAATGCCTCTAAAATGCCAAATGATTAATTGTAAGTAATATTTATAATTTATTTCTGTAGAGTAGATTTAGCACAATTTTTAAGCACATACTGTAATTCACATTAAATTTGCAGACATCTTGAGTTCATGTATATTCCCGTGAGTGTAAAATCATAATTTCAGGATGCCGAGAATTTAAAATTGTTTCTTGGCAGGAATCAAGGCACTTGAAAAATTGTGAAAACATGAGTGTGCGAAAGAAACAAATGTATAAATCTGTGAAAATTGCTCCCACAAATTCAATGTGTTTTACAGTAATCATGCACTATATAATGTAAGATTATTTATAACTGTGTATGTACAGTTGTACTAATGTAGTACTCATATAATGTTTTGTACATTTATATTGTCTGTCTCTAAATAGTAATTCCTACTTAATTAAGTAGTACAGTCAAACCTGTATATATTGAACATACTTTTGCCATGAAATATTCAGTGTTGGTAGGTGTTCACTTCAGAGAGGGTGATTTATACAGAAGTCAGTAGTGTACAAGCCAAGGAAGAGTGTCCACTAAGGACAGGCATTCACTAGAGAGAGGTGTTCACTAAGACAGGTTTTACTGTATTTTACTGTTCCATAGAACATACAGGCTCAGTGCTTCAACGATGTCAAATGGTGGTGGTTTACATATCTAAACTAAAATCAAATTATGTTACAATTAGTATTTGTAAATTATATCTAGTTGTTTTCTAGAAATATATAAATTGGAATGAACAGTACCAAGTTTCAACAAACAGCAAAAAAGGTTTAGATATTGTAGAAAGTTTTTAATATTTTTGAACTGATAACTTTTGATATGTATATTTACAGGATCTGTAACATGGTTGTTATCAAAATCTGTAACCTGGTTGATAAAAAAAGTCATCAGAAAACTTTTTTACTTTAGTCACATGCTGTGTCACTGACCAATGAGAGAACAAGTATCACTGCATTTAAATAATTAATATTTTTTGTGCCATTTTAACACCAATTTGGTATATATTTCTATCACCAATTTCTTAACTTGTTAACACGAAGAGAGATTAATTTTATGAACCAACAAAAGATATTTTATTTCATTAGGAACATGCAAATGCAGTGTTATCTTTAATATCTTTAATACACAAGTAGATTAGTTGTTTTATTATGAGACATGATCAATGCAATGTAAAGTTATTTGATATTCAGAATTTGTAAATTATTAATAAATAAATATAAATGGTAACAAATCTGTGTTATGTGGATTACAAACAAAGTGACAATCAGATAATATATACAAGTGCTAGTGATATCACTGGGATTTATAACATGTCTAGTACTTCAATTTTTATGAAACCTAAATAAAATACATTTTCTATTTATGAAACATATGTATTCATGCTACCTGGAGATGTTTATGTTTAACACTAATTATTTGCCCAAGTTGACTTTCAAATAATCAGACCATACCAGAAACACATATCTTCAGTTAACGCTTTTCTTCAGAACTTACAACTTTCTCTTGGTGCAATTTCACGAAATATGTTTTACACGTGCAAATATGTAATTTATGATCCAGTCAAACAAGGCAACAGATGTTTGAGCAGGAAAACACATACAAGAAGTAGTTCGAGGTCCTCTAAATTGTGGTTCCTGTAAATAATAATGATCTACTATAAAAGATATACCATACTGTGTTATACCATGATAAACACACAAATTGATTGATTCCTCTTGACAATACAACAAGATTATGTAATGGTTCATTTTGTATAGAACCTATCTCGTACATAAGGGCGATCATTTTACACATTGTAAATTAAATTGTATGAGAGCTTTACATTATATGTAATCATCAGATCACTCATAATATCAGCGCTTTGGTGCCACTTATCAACTCAAATTCAATGTTAGAAACAAGAACACAAGATAAAGGTCACAAAACAAATTGACAATATATTGTCAACATACGAGGGATGATTCAAAAGTTAAGACAAAAAAAGGTTGGCAGAAAGGCTCATTGAAAACGTGAAAACTTTTTATTTTGGTTTTACAATTCTTTCACAACTTATCATTTTGGTTGCTCTTGATATATACCTTAATCTCACACAGACTGGATGAATCTTACTACTCCTGTAAAATGTTGCCAATTACTTTTGAGCCGCCCCTCGTATATAAACATACATTGTATATATGTATTACCACAAACAGTTCAGAATAACCTTTAACAAACTACATGGACATTTATAAGTAACATAAGAACCATAAAGAAGCAAAATGACTCTCAATGTTAAACAAGCTGGAATGGACTGCAAGCAGGTAATACAGGAGTACTATACTCTCGGACCCAACTGCCATAGATCAGGGACCACACAAGACCACGCAACGACAAACTGGATCGGTGAGAAATTAAGATCTTTAGGATTCGAGACCAAAACACTGGAATTCAAGGTTATTCAGTATGACCATTCAGAATGTTATGTCAAAATCAGAGATGGTCCAAAGATTGATGCATTTCCACAGTTCAACTTCAATGAAATTGGGGACATAAAAGGAACATTGGCGAGTTTAAATAAATGTTGTGAAGGTGATGTAGCTGTCACTGAATGGCTGAGTGATGTTTCTAGAGGTACAGGGGTCAGAATCAAGGACTTCCGCTATGACTCTGACATAGTTAAGTCTGTGAAACGTAATGTGAGAGCTCTGATTGCTGTCATGAACAGTCCAAGTGGTGAACTAGCGATGCTGAACAGCCCTAAGAGTCTAGAACTCCATCCCTTGCCTGTATTTCTAGTTGGTATAAAAGATGGAGACAAAATCAATGAGGCTGTGAAGAATAAAGGACAGGTTGAGATAAAGGCATCAGGTACTGTGAATAACAATGGAGTAGCTTACAATACATATGCGACCTTGAAAAGAGGCAAACAGTGGATAGTTGTGTCCACTGCCCAGAGTGGTTGGTTCGGGTGTGCCAGCGAGAGGGGACCTGGAGTGGCAATTTTCTTAGCATTAGCACAATATGCTGCAACTGCAAGCTCAGCCTACAGCTGGTTTTTCACGTGTAATTCAGGGCATGAATTTGACAACCTTGGTTCAGCCGAAATGACGAAGTCAACACTGATGCCAGCACCAAATGAAACAGCTTTGGCTATTCACTGTGGAGCTAACATAACATGTAGACGCTGGGACCGGAAAAAACAATATACCAGCCCAAGTGATCCCAACGAATTATCCCACAAGGCTGACCCCATCATCTAATTTGCTGCAGATCCTTAGTGGACATTTCAGCGCAACCCAAATCATTCCCATAATGCCTGGTACACCATGGTACCGTGGAGAACTGACGGAGTACCACAAACACGGCTACTCAACAATCCTGGATCTCAAGGGCACTTCCAACCCATTCTTCCACGCCCCCAGTGACACCCCAGATAAAGTAGACTTTGAATTTCTACAATCATTCACAGAGAGTTTGATTGAATTTTTGAAAATATTTACAGCACGGCATAACATGGGATGGATCCTGTGGCTGCTTCGCTGGCTGAGGCCTTCAATGTTCATCAAACTGTTGAGAATCATAGCATGGTATATTCTTGGGAGATTGTGTAAACTCTCTGGCAAATATTGAGATTTGTCCTATTACAGACTTAATTTGACACTTTTGAATATGATAAGTAGAACATTGAGCGAGCTCACGGTCCTTATAGTAGGAAAGAGATGGTCTGAGCACCAGCATGATATTATAACAGTAACATTAATGAGAAAGCACTTCAGAAAGGTTCATAAGAAACTTGAAAAGTATTTCCCATAATCTTTGCAACAGCACCATTCTATTATTATACATATCAAATCTCAATTATGACTCCGATACATTATCCAGAAAACCACTAAAATTTCATTCAACTGTAGCATAGTGTCTATAATGTTATGTATTACATACCTAGAGAAGCATTTGTATTGAAGTCAATGGAGCTGAACGTCAGCTATATATTCCTGTATAGCCGCCAAGCTTTTTTGCCAAGACAATCATATGACGTCATGTTTCATTTCTTCCAAATTTCACTCACACACAGACGTGTGATGCCATTGATATAATGTAGCAATGGAAGACCCCAGGCATATATTCAAAGATAGGGACATAACTGCTAAATACAGATATGTTTGCTGTTTATGTCTAGTATATAGGGACTGACAGATACATTGAATATTATATTCAGTAATTCTAAATAGTTACACTACTACCCCCATTCTTATCCAAGAATCAAGGTACCTCTTCAGTTTTCAGTATATTTTAGTATTATTTACAGTATCATGCAATGTTGCTAGTCGACATATAATATCAATACTGGATATTACTCCCCGTCTTTTGAGTTCACACAATTCATCATATCATATCATACCACAAATGTACAATTATTTTCATATACTCAAGGGGCGAGGAGGAAAATTCTCAATAAATGGTGTATAGTTGGTTTGGCAGCATTTTTAGTTAGGGGAGAGTCTTGGATGAAACTTCCACCTAGGTGATAGCTTCACAGAGTGGTAGGAAGTTCTTTTTTTTGAGGAGTTAGCCCCCCACCCCCCCCCAAAAACACCCCACCCTGGGGAAAAAATTGTTCACACTAAATAACCTTAGATATTTTGATGTTTGTAAGTGACATACATAGATATTATATATATGAATCAATTGCAGTATAATTGATGCTGATAACTCCTAAAGAATTTGGAAATTAGTACAAAGTATGTACCCCAGGGGGCAAATTCGTGACTCATTTTCTTACTATTTTGATTCTAACTTTTCAATTAGACACTGTAAGAGGTTGGAAAAATTCATGTGAAGTGCCCAATAGCAGGGTTAGTAAAACTGAAAGATGCAAAGCCATGGAAGAGGTAGGAGCTGAGAAAAAAATTGTTGATTTTTCGAAAAATTTGACATTTTTGACAGCTGGATTTTGTGTATGACTATAGCTGACCCTTATAACTTCTAGATCCATCCCTCTATGATGATATTTATGGTTTTATAGTGTGAAACTAAAATGTAAAACATAATTTAGATGGGTTTTAAGGAAGTTAAAGGTTTTAAACAAGTCCAAAATTTGAAAAATTGTAAATATAAGGTTTCAAATTTACAAATTCCAGGTATAACCATGGCTGACCCCTATAGTTTCTAGATCCATCCCTCTATGATGATATTTATGGTTTTAAAGTGTGGAACTAAGATGTAAAACATAATTTAGATGGGTTTTAAGGAAGTTAAAGGTTTTAAACAAGTCCAAAATTTGAAAAATTGTGAATATAAGGTTTCAAATTTACGAATTCCAGGTATAGCCATGGCTGACCCCTATAGGTTCTAGATCCATCCCTCTATGATGAAATTTATGGTTTTATAGTGTGGAACTAAGATGTAAAACATAGTTTAGATGGGTTTTAAGGAAGTTAAAGGTTTTAAACAAGTCCAAAATTTGAAAAAATGTAAATATAAGGTTTCAAATTTACGAATTCCAGGTATAGCCATGGCTGACCCCTATAGTTTCTAAATCCGTCCCTCTTTGGTGATATTTATGGTTTTGTAGTATGGAACTAAAGATGTAGAACATAATTTAGATGGTTTTTAAGGAAGTTAAAGATTTTAAACAAGTCCAAAATTTGAAAAATTGTAAATATATGGTTTCAAATTTACGAATGTTAGGTATAGCCATGGATTATAATTATAATCACTACACTCCCAATAAAACAACTTGTCATCAGGCAACAGTAATTATTTGGGAAAATAAGGATTATAAGGATCATACCCCGCTGGGCCTAGAAACTCCCGTTAGTGCAATGAGATTAGGAACTCCAGGGTAAAAGGGTCTTATCACACTAAAATCTTCATGTAGATCAAAAAAGTATATATGGTGATATATATGATCAATATGTATTAAACAAACAGACATTGTAGAAAATGTTTACATACTGACTTTGCAGATGACGTTTTCTAGCAGTTGAAGAATTTTTTACATTTATTGAAATGATAGTCATAAAATTAGAATATCAGTGTCATTTGATGCAAATTACTGCAGTCCCACATGTTCTCCTACTGAATGTAAAACAGAGTGAATAAGTTTAAAATCAGCCTCTTCAAGAGTGGAATTTAACGGGGGATTTCAGTTATCATTTTCACAGATATTTAAGTTCTCTCCAATAGTTCCACTTAAAACAATCTTGACATTTGGCACACTTTTAGTATGCTGCTTTATTAAATTTCTTTGTAATCTTTGAAAATTTGTATTATATGACTTGGCCAAAAGGTATTCATATTTTTAGGTAATGGTGTAATTTCTTCTTTGGATTAAAGTTCAGTAGGGGAAGCATCCATTCTTCGCATTCTTTCAGAATCCTTTACTGATGGAGACTACTAGGAGTAATATGAAATCTATTCTTTGTGCTCCTTTACTAGATTTGATGGAGTAGTCAAATATAGCTTTCCAAAACTCTCAAAATTTCAACATATAAGTTAATCTTAATTTTCCTTTTGTCATAGCCATTGCATCGATCACGAAAGTTTTATCAATTTGTGGTATGGTTTCATCGATCTCCATTTCAAACCCCTTTTTAAGTTCTGATTTTACAGATAAGATAGATGATCATTGTCAAACGAACTGTTTGTATCCACATAAGATCATAGTTTTCGCACACATAGCTAGGCAAGGTGTGTCCAATTCCAGCCAATTCAATATTCCATATAACTGCATTCCAATTTACCACTCTCATAAACCAAAGGTCAATTTTAGATTCTAGAGAAAGTAATGAAACCAATGAGCTGATCAATAACATTGACAAAAAATCTATAAATAGCATCATAGGGAATAGCATGCCAAGTGCTTGTATTTGAATTTATGTGGATTACTCATTTGGTAGACACCTTTATCAAATCTTAAAGTGTTGTTGATTTTCAAGTTGTACAAGCAAAGTGTCATGGGTGCTTTCTTTTCCTGACATAGTATTAACATTGTGGTAAAAATTATCAAATGCACCTAGTACAGTAGTTCTAGTTCATCATCTTGTATAAATGATACATCATCAGTGAAACCTGTATATCCCAACATCTGACTATTGTGAATACCTACCAATCATCATATCTAATTGAAAAATTAATCCGTCTAACTTGAACTCTTTTTACCAAATATCACATATTTCTTACAAAATTGTCAGTTTAACACTGAATTGTTATGATATCAAAACTTTTGGATTTTGGAATGCTATTAAGCTTTTTATGTGGTCAGTATAAATATTATTAATATTTTTCATTGAGAATGCATTCATATTTCTTCAAAATCCAGAACTTGTATTGTAGATGTAAAAACCTCAAAATTAAAACACTCCTAATTAGAATGCTTTTAGCTGGTCCAAATACCAGTAGCATTCAGATTAGAGAGATTTTACTGTAGTTCACGACTTTTCACTCCACCTATATGCAGCAGACTAACTGCTGCAACAGGTATATGTTCTACACCTGGTCTCTAAGCTATGATATCATAGTTGATACTATTATGCTCATAACCTTCAATTATCAGGGCTCATTCAAGGCTGTACCTGAATAACGTGAATTTGAGACCAATTTTGAGATCAATTTTTCAAATTTTGCACTTGTTTAAAACCTTTAACTTCCTTAAAACTCATCTTAGGTATCTTTTACATTTTAGTTAAACACTCTAAAATGATATATTTCATCCCTGAGGTATAGATGTAAAAACCATAAGGGTCATCTTTGGCTATACCTGAAATTCATAAATTTGAAACCTAACATTTACAATTCTTCAAATTTTGGACTTGTTTAAAACCTTAAACTTCCTTAAAATTCATTTTGGATATGTTAAATCTTAGTCCCACACTCTAAAACTGTATATTTAATCATAGAGGTATGGATGTAAAAATCATAAGGGTCAGCCGTGGCTATACCTGAAATTCGTAAATTTTGAAACCTTATATTCACAATTTTTCAAATTTTGGACTTGTTTAAAACCTTAAACTTTCTTAAAACCCATCTAAATTGTGTTTTACATATTAGTTCCACATGGCAAAACCATAAATATCATCACAGAGGGATGGATCTAGAAACTATAGGGGTCAGCCATGGCTATACCTGGAATATGTAAATTTGAAACCTTATATTTACAATTTTTCAAATTTTGGACTTGTTTAAAACCTTTAACTTCCTTAAAACCCATCTAAATCATGTTTTACATCTTAGTTCCACACTATAAAACCATAAATATCATTATAGAGAGATGGAGCTAGAAACTATAGGGGTCAGCTATAGTCATACACAAAATCCAATTGTCAAAAATGTCAAATTTTTCGAAAAATCAACAATTTTTTTCTCAGCTCCTACCTTTTCAATGGCTTTGCATCTTTCAGTTTTACTAACCCTGCTATTGGGCACTTCCCATGAATTTTTTCAACCTCTTACAGTGTCTAATTGAAAAGTTAGGATAAAAAAAATAAGAAAATGAGTCACGAATTTGCCCCCTGGGGTACACACTTTGTACTAATATTCAATTTCTTTGGGAGCAATCAGCATCAATTATACTGCAAGTGATTCATATATATGTAATTCTATGTATGTCACTTACAAACATCAAAATATCTAAGGTTATTTACTGTGAACAATTTTTTTCTCCGGGTGGGGTGTTTTTAGGGGGTGGGGGGCTAACTCCTCAAAAAAAAGAACTTCCTACCACTCTGTGAAGCTATCACCTAGGTGGAACTTTCATCCAAGACTCTCCCCTAACTGAAAATGCTGCCAAACCAACTATACACCATTTATTGAGAATTTTCCTCCTCGCCCCTTGAGTAATACATCTTGTATCGTTAATCTGATAATTGAATAACCAAATCATATTTTAGTCTTGGATGTCGATATACTTCATTGAAAGGCTTTAGTTTGGATTCCCATGTGACTCAATACTCAATGTTGACTTGATAAACATTGAACACTTTTTGAGTGATCTATGCAATAGGAATGATTACCCTATAAAGGTGTCATAGGTTAAATAAATAAGTCGATCTAAATAATAATAATTGAACTGTAACAATGCAAGTACTATTCTTATAAGACTGAAGATCTCTTCCCTACTACTTAAAGCCTCTAATTGAGAAAAACATCTTACCTGTCTTATACGCTCTTTAATGACAGCTTTATCAAAATTAAGCTTCACAGCTACATACTCTTCAGCCTCTGGAAAATCAAAAAATTGTTGTTGAAATTGAGAAAAATACAAATCCTTGAAATTCTGTAATAAACTACCAAACTGCTATCTTTAACCTCATTAATTGTTTTTAGTATCAACTTCCATGCTTCCATGCTTTCATGCTTCCATGCTTTCATATGCAGTAAGGTCATTAGTACTAAGTTAAATAACATTCAAACCAAATCAGGACCAGGTTAATGAAAAATGGTGACAAAAAAGCAAACTTGTTTGTTCCTATACTAGTTATCATGCAATCCTAATCATTTAGGAGAGATATAAATAAATGACATGCCGAACTGTGGGTTGGGTCTACTACCCTGGAATACAATCAGTAACACTATCATCCTCTGACTATTATGTATGAGTTAAACAGTTTTAATAATCTGATACAATCTAACACTGGTCACTCTTCACATCTGTCAACGTGCAATAAATGTGAGATACTTGAAAATGTAATGTCATAATTTTCTGACTTCATATTAAATTTAACACAAGGCATTCCCATGCAAAATGTCACCACCTGTCATTTGTTACAGACATTGAATGCCAAACAACAACTTCTAAACACTAACTACTCAATGCCTCACACCATCAACAATAAAAACAATTGGATATTTCTGTGTATTATCTCAAATTTAAAGGTTTAAAGAGTTTGGGTGAAAAAAGTGTTATTAATATACCTGAATCCTCATCTGATCCAAGCCCCAGTGACATCTCACTAAAGTTTGGCCCAGTTGCAGGTGTCTTCTTTTTCTTCGATTTTGGAATTTTTTTTATATCTAAAAGTTAGTAAAAGATGCTGTACAGCTTTATAGAGTGCAATAAAAATCCCAACTATCCTGGACTTTACTGCACTTAACTGTACAGTCTGAATGAGATTTAATAGAAGATACATGGCGTAAAGAATGCCCAACCAACCTTAACTTTATATAAAGAATCAAAAATCACGCATTACGGGTGGGAGCTTCAATAGAATGAGAGCTTTCTTTTTACAAAAATTGCTCATTGTCATTTTTAACTGTCATAATGCTTTTTCAAAAGTTTTGCTGCTTTTCAATTCGGCCTATATAAGTTTTCCCTTTTTACTAGATTCTATTGAGACTCCCAACAAACAACTTTAATTAATTTTGTTAAAATAGTTCAGTGCAATTTCACTTGCAAACCATGCACCTGAGGGAGGTGGGCAATGGGTTAAACAGAATTAAGAATGACTATAAAGCTAACATGACTTGTCATTTGCTCAATACATCACATAGCTATGCCACATAATTTTGATCAACAATTACAATCATTTTTAAATGAAGATCTCATGAAGGCATATACATGTCATATAACACTAAAATACATCTTGTATAATAAAAAAAGAATCTTAAATCAAGAGTTTCACTTATTCTATGTATCAAAGTATGTTATAATTTAATTCATTGTTTTGGATTGTTTTTATAATGTAGTGTCAAAAACAATGAATAAAAGTATAATATTATCCCCACCTAATTAGCCTAAATGAACTTATCTACAAAATCAAAATATTTAATTTATTTACCTGCACTTTCAACATTTAGCTGCTCAACTGCATTTCGAGCTGCAGCCTGCTCAGCTTCTTTCTTCGAAGCGAACTTATCTAGAATTGAACAAAATTATATTCTAATTAATTAATTGAACAAAATTATATTCTAATTAATTAATAATAGTGTTGGTGAAAAGTTTGAGATTTCAGCACTTTATAGTGAGGAGTGTATCATTTTCAAATTATATTAAAGAAAACAGATTTTTCGTTAACACAAACTGTTTGTTTAAGAAATGAAAGAAATGTCAATGCAAGTCAACATTTTCTACAAAAAGAAATTGTAATTAAGAAACTGTATTAATGAAGTGCAATACCTAAGGATCCAAATATCCGTTTGTTTATCTTGACTGAACTTATAAAACCATGTTGCACATCCTTGCCAGCCAGGCCCGTCTCATACACCAAAGGAGCCATTTTTTGTTTACTTGCATACACTGCTAGTAAGCTCTTATAGTCTTTTTTGATCACACCTAGAATCGAATTTCAACTGATTTGTTATGTCAATATTTTGATTTGGGATTTTTCATGCAAACTGACAATTTTGGTTCTCCTTACATTTACAATGTACTTTTAACTACATAAAAATAAATGTCAACCCATGCAACACTTTTGGAAATTAAACTCTTACATGTTTTGACTAAAATATGTGTTTCAGGAAAATCATCAAATCAAAGTGGGTGCCACATAGCCAAACTGACAGACTTCAGAAAATGTTTTGTTATTTCATATGTTTTCAACTGCATTTTTGAATCAAAGTCTTTGATGCAATTTAAGTGCACCACTGTATTCCACACGTTAAATGAACTAAACGAAACAAAATGAATATTCCCTCATAACTGAGAGAGTGATTTCAAAATGAGAGGGTTGCATTTTTGTGTCACCCTGTATGTTTTGAATGTCTTACCTTGTCTCACTTGGATTGGATTAAGGTCTGCAGGTCTACCAGTGAAGGCTGAAACAATAAAAAAGATTATATTTAATCAAATCCTAAATACCTCAGAGTACTCAAATTATCTACCTTGTATGCAGTTGGATTATGCACCTACAGGACAAACAATCAAATATCATATTGTATTTATTCTGATTTGATTTTCAGAAAACCTAAACATGACCAAAGAATATGCCAGTTTTTGAAGAAATAAAATAAAAAAAAACTAAGAGTAACCAGAGACTATTAAAGCAATTTAAAAAAGCCGTATACACTCACTTTTGTCTCAATCCTAATAATATACATGTAATTGTGTTAACAAATGTATAACAATTTACTGTTGAATAAAAGAAAAAATGTACACAAATATTATTTTAACACTAAACTTGGATTGTGAGTTAATCCAAGAAAACATGAACCATAATACATACCATATTAACTATTATTTATGTATTTACCTGGTGTGGATGACTTGGTAGAAGGAGGGGGTGAGAAACTCCTTGCGAATGGCTCCTCTGGATAACTTTCACTGCCAGCAGGGGGAGCCCCAAGTCTGTTCTTGAAACGTGGTGGCACTTTATATGTTGACCCAAATATATTAGTCTGTTGACTGCCAAATGTGTTGCCCTAAAAGCAAACACCATGTAATGTAAAGACTCATGCTATATACATGTAATTTCAACAGGTACTTTAGTATACATATTAATTATCATAGTAAAATAACTTCAATTTACAGAACTACATTTCAGACTCATGATAAATCTCCGAATCATTTCCTAATCGAACTTCAGAAGCTCAATCAAATACCCAAAACCTGATATATTAGTACTGTAGTATGTGTATCAAATATGAATCTATGTGTATCAAATATGAATCTATGCGTATCAAATATGAATCTACCTCTACCTGTATGTGTGTCAAATATGAACCTGATATTATACTACGGTATATCTATGTGTATCAAATATTTTGAATTTCAACCCAAAACTAAAAGTTTAAACATGAAATGTAAACAATAAAGTATAGCCTATATAAGCAAATACAGCAGCAAAGCAGGGGGATCTAAATTTGTTTTTACTTTTCTGGCTAAACCAAATGTGATGTTCACCACTCAACACAGAATCAGAATACAGTATTTACAGAATGGGCCAAAAATGTCAATTCTTTTTATTACAGTAATGCTTTTTTGTAATTCATGTATTTCAATAACATTTTCGCATCATATACAGCAATCAACTGTATAATAGATCTTAAAATGGCATCATTATATATTGAAATGGCATAATTATATCTTCAAATGGCATAATTATAGCAGTACATGAATAAGTAACAGTAGCGTAGCGTGGGCATTTTGTGAGTGTACGCCACAAGTTTTGAGAATTTGAAAATGAGGTTGCATTTGGAGCATTCTGGGGCATTTTAAAATACGAAATTCTGACTTATATGACTAAGAAAATCAGAATTATTGGCCATTTTTAAAGTGTGTGGCAATTCAATCTCAAAAATCAACTTTTCTCTAAATTGAGAGTATGCGTACAACTACGCCATTGAGTAAGGTTAACATTTAACAGGGGTGTGATTGTGAATGCGAACTCCTATTCTTAAGGTAATGTTTGATGTTGCAATTTAGAAGTGATCTTAATAATATTGGAACCAGATGTACAGTTCTATAAGATAGTCACATTGTGAATGGTGCTTATCCTATAGTATTTTAGAATATCTATACTAGTAAAATGTATTAGTCTTTGTGCTGAAATTTCTAGGAGTACATATTTTGGTGAATTTCCTAACCCATTATTGACGTGGCTATAAGCAATAGGAGGATATCAAGACCAAAGAGGAAGATCAGATGTACTGGTTCACCTTCAAGAAAGGTGGGACTAAGTGACCATCCTCTTGGTGAAATTGAATGAGTCAGATGTTCTTATGTTGGATAAGGAAGATAAACAGAGTACAAACCTGAGGCAAAAAGAACACTAAAATTTGTTTGTATAATTTGTGGGCCCAATCATAGCCACTGGCTCAATCTAGCACTGCACCAATCTTCCTTACCAAAATTAAGATCTCAAAAAAGTTTCCCCTGTTCAGGTTGATATTCCCAATCATTTTTTCCTGATTCTAAATCAATTTTTGTTCATTTTTCTCCGAAAGAACCAAACGCCACTTAACCCATCATTGAACCAACTATAAGCAAAGGAAAGATGATCACTATATTCGGTGAGTAGGTATATCTACCACTACCACCTTGATTTAAGAACTATTCCTTCAATATTGAGCTGATTTAAGTATAATTTAATTGTGCTAATTAAGGCTCCCTAAACTGTTAGATTCAGAATGAAAGCATTGAATGCAAAGCTCACAACAAGGCCAAAGCTTTATTTTCACCAAGTACCCAAGTTATGCAATACAATGTGATACTTTCAACTTACAGAATCTGCAGTCACATTTCTTTTTGTCAAACCCTTTGCTGCCTTAATAAACAACAAACATGTTTATCAATGACATCAAGGTGTTTATCAATGACATCACGGTGTCACTTAAAAGTTTAAGGTAAGGCAAACACAAACATGCATTCAAACAAAAAAATTAAAATGTCTAACCTTGTATTCATGAATGCAACTAACGCCTGTCGGCTACCAGATTAACCTCATGACCAATATGAATAAAATAGTGGCAGGTACAATTCATATTTAAATGAGTTGCCCATAAAATAGTTAGTTAGTAGCCGACGGGCGTTAGTTGCATTCACGAATACAAGCTAAGTGTTGGTAATTTCCACTTAAATTACACTCGTATTTATCCTACAACCATTTATAGAATTATAAATAATCTGAAATTGTATTTCTCATATGAAAGACTGTACATCATATAGATTTAAATTGAAGCAAAACATTTGGGAGAGGTTATAAAGAAATGTACAATGTCTGACAATTGGTCAGTCATATTGAGACTATTTCATTGAAATACATTAGATTCTTGGTTATTCATTTTTCAATGGCACAGTCTCAAAATGTACGTACATGTAAATCTATATTGGAATATTGGGTATAACTTTAAAAAAATACATGCAATCAGTCAGAGATGAATATATTTTAAGCTATACATGTAGTTCTTTTGAATTTTACATGGCTTTTTTATTCAATGCACATTGTTGCTTAGTCAAAGTGACACAACCTCAAACTCAACCCTACATAACAACAAAATCAAAACAAACTGAATCTTCAATTCACTTTGATACAAACCTTCTCTTCTGTTAATATAAAAGCTTAAACAAAGCATTAACATGCAAATTGTCACCGCCTGCCATTTGCCAGACACTCACTGCCGAATGACGACCAGTGAATGCAGACTGCCAAACACCATCCACTTCTGGTGCTGACATAAATATAAATTGTCTAATAAGTCAGAGCATTTTCAAAAGGAGATGAATTCTCTTTCTTTGACATGTACAGAAAAAATCATGTCGGTTTCTTGAGTAAAGTTGTGGCATATGTGGCTTAGAATAACAGAGTTCGAATCACTACATACTGTAGTAGTGAATTATTTTATAAGCGTTTATTTATTTCATTAAAGAAAGTGTGTAACATAGCAAATGAACTACATGCATGTTAGTTAGTCTTACAATATAATAAAAAATATAAATAAATATGCCCTCACAAATTAAATATCTTCTGTTTAGCGGTGTCTAGCTGGTCATTCGGAAAACTTCCCTTTTAACATTTTAATGTCTCATATTTTCCTTCATTTTGACACATCTTTTGGATGTTTGAGTAAAATATGTGTACAAAAACTAGTCATATCCTGCTTAACAATCCTGCTAAACAAGTAATAACAATTAATTTGTATGGGCCTTAGTAAGAGGAGCAAATTATTCTATGAAGTTCTATTAAGAATTCCATATTTACACTATAACCTTCAGCTCCCTGGTAATAACCTGCTTGATAATACTCAGAATAGCTGTCCCCATAAGAACAATCTTGTTGTTCGTATTGTGGACTGTATCCGTAAAAGGAACTATCGTTAGGGAATCCATAATTGTCACCGTAAAAGGAACTATCGTTAGGGAATCCATAATTGTCATAAGTTTGGTTGTCATAGTAACTAGAGGGAACAGTGCTTTGATAGTACTGAAAAACAGATTGATAAAGAAAAAGTTTTCAAGGCATTCACATTGTTGTGATCATTTTGCAAGCAAGCCTATTCTAATATTAATGTGCACACAGACATGGGTAGTATTTATGCCCTGATTAGATAGTGTACTGGGATATGTGGGGGTAATTCCTGTTTTGGAAATTTTTCATCGAATTTAGTAAGCAGAATTTTTGGCCAAGTTGGAAGAAAGCTGTATTTTATTCAAATAACCGCAGCTCATTTTCTTACACCAATTCCAGCTGAAAGATGATTTATCAACAACTCATATGTAGTCCGCGATGTGTGTAATTACAACTTAATATGGTTCTTTGATTGACTGGCATTTTGTTTTCCATTGCCAAGTTTTTTATCTATACATTCACATTGGTTCAAAAATGGAAAGAAGTTTGAAAAGATTTATGACCTCTTTGATAAATCTAAATATTAGAAGTGTTGTCATCACACCAAATGATATTTATACTACCAGTATTCTTGAGCTCAGCTAACAATCAGTTCATGGATATTCGTTTTTGGGTTACCCTGTAAGTTAACAAGACAAGTACACAGCCAATATAATTCGACGCCGTTTCGGCATCGAACAAATTCGGCACCGTTCCGGCACCGTTTCGACACCGTTCCGGCACCGAAACCTTTCGACACCAAAATTTGCTACCGGACTAGTCAGTCCATTTGGTGCCGAAACGGCACCGAAATTTGGCACCGAAACGGTGTCGAAAATCAGATTGCATTTTGGGGGTGTAGGGGTGAATTAAGTCTCCCTAATAGAGCAAAACACCTAAAGAAATGATCAAGACTAGTTTTAAATACCACTGAGTACTCCTGAAAATCTAAAATCAATCCCTCAAACAGTTGCCTAAAAATGTTTTGACAGATTTCAGGCATGGCTGAATTATAAATTCAAAATGTCTACTAATGGTCTATACTTTCAAATGATTGAGAAATCCTGAAAATCACTCATTCCATAGTTTAAGACAATTATGATAAAGTAAGGCACTGCTTGAGAGCAGGCACTGACACCTTGCCACCCCTTCCAACAACAATATACATGCAGTATGTTAATTTTAAGCATTCAACATAACATATTAACGCACAACACAAAAGCAAAATTTATGCGATACAAATGGGAATATATATCTATTAACTTACTTTATTTGAGCCATGCTTGTTAGTTACGGTGATCTTTAAACAAAACAACACATCATGTATTATGATAAAAATGATTTTAGTGACATTCTATTATATTGATTACACTTTTGGAATACATCCTATGTGTATGTTGCCTGTCTATTGCTTATTTGTTATTTACTATAGTTGTTCAGGCTAGTAGCCAGGGGGTGGGTAATTCTAGTCAAATGTGAGCCCGTTTGAATTTTAAGAGGAGTGCTTCCCCCTTTGACAAAAGCAGGCCTGTTGTTTTACATTGTTACATGGTGTCTTTAAAATCGATACAGTGGTTATCAATGTTCATTTCCACCCTCAACAACCACTCATACATCTAACCATGGTTGTAACTACAATTGTTGTATCCATGGTATATCCATGGTTGTTGCATAAATTGAACTCCATTGATCTTTTTATAAGGGTGGCCACTAGATGCCCATAAGATAACACATAGCATGTATGTTAAATGGGCTCAAACTACTGAAAATATTTTGATTTAACCAACGAATACATGCTGAACTCTCCTTTAATTCTACTTCTAAAGCTGTACTTAGAAACACAATAAATAAAAATAAAAACAGAAAATTTAGCAAAAACTGAAATTCAAACAGGGAATAATGTTAGTTATTATGGTGTCAGTATCAGTATGCAATAATCAATTTACAAAATACTTAACATATTAATTCTATCATTTAAACTTAACTATAAATAAAAACAGAAAATTTGGCAAAAACTGAAATTCAAACAGGGAATAATGTTAGTTATTAAGGTGTCAGTATCAGTATGCAATAATCGATTTACAAAATACTTGACATATTAATTCTATCATTTTAAACTTAACTATATCTGACATCTTATATAATCGAAATTTTCTAGGCAGACAAATAAAGTTTTATCCAGAATAGTTTTTTAATGATAATCATTAATAAACATACTTTTAATCCACCATAATTGGAACCTTGATTTGCAAATGGTTTAGAAACAGGAGGGAATGACTTTGGCTTTGGCTCAAATGTTCGTCTCTGTGGTGGAGGTCCCCTAGGGGTATGACTAAGGCGGGGACCAAAGCGATTGAAGTGAGACGGCCCATGGAA
The DNA here is from genome assembly GCA_903813345.2 of Owenia fusiformis. Taxonomy (NCBI): domain Eukaryota; kingdom Metazoa; phylum Annelida; class Polychaeta; order Sabellida; family Oweniidae; genus Owenia; species Owenia fusiformis. Next base: position 22,378,348 of record CAIIXF020000001.1, on the reverse strand, counting down.
TGTCGGCCTTCTGGATGACCTCTGAAAAAACAATGCATCATTTCTTCATGTTTTATTTTTGCTTTAGTTTATAATTATAATATTGAATATTAAGTTGAAATCAAATACATTACTTTAAAAATATTTACTATTTTCAAGTTATTGTCATTCAATACAGTGATCTCCCAAGGATATTTTCTAAGGTGGGTGCAAAATTCTCATTTTCACAATTCAGACCAAAATTGGTCAAAATATGCCAAATTTTCATGATTTTTCTCATTTCCAAGTGTGTGCAAATTGATTTTCAGGTCGGTGCTGCGCCCAATTGCTTTAATGCTGGGGAGATCACTGTAATAATATCAAAGTCTGTATCTCATGTTTATCAACCTCTTGAATCCCAGGCTCTAAAATTGGCATGAAACCAGAGAATTTTTCATTTTTTGCCACCTTTTGACATTTTATTACATACCTATACAACTTTAGATGCTCAGCTTAGTCAAATTGGACGGCAGAGATCATTTCTACACGTTTTAAAATAATTTTTGTGTAAATTGGATGAAAATTGTTCAAATTAGAGCAATTTTTGTGAAAAAATTTGTGACGGATTTTCTCGTCCCTCTGGGCACCAGTCTTATTTCATTTGTGACGGATATATCCGTCACTCTGGGTATTCAAGAGGTTAAACATATAAATAATCTTGATTTCATTTCAAATGCAAAAGCATACCAATGGTTTTCCTCTTTTCTTGGTAGATTTTTGGGCTTGTACCATCTTTTGAATGTGGGCGGTAGAGGCATCAGCCACAGAAAAGTAAGCTACTTGACCATCTTTGGACCTGAAACAAGTAAGAACAGACAAAACACATAAGAAAACAGACTGTGGATTGGTGAGCGTGCATATTAAACTAATTTTTGCTTTCATTTTATCAGTTTTCTATTAAGTTCTGATTACATGTATGACTTAACACTGATATCAATAGAACATATCAATTCAAGAAATGGGAAATGCCTCACGAGGAAGCACAAAAGGCAACACACACATCATAAGGATAATACATAAAACAATCCAGTAGGTTCAAATGAATGCTCAATAAAATGCTCCTTTTACCTGCATAGTCTAACTACATCTACATCTATTTCAATGAAAGTATCCATTAAAATATATTTTCAGTGCATTTAATTTTTTTTAACTTAACACAAAGTGCACAAAGAGCAACACAATATAAACATGTAATAAACAAGCCAGAGAGTTTAAATGATTATTTAACAAAATGATTTTCCTACCTGCCAAGTCTAGCTACGTCAGGTACTGCTAAGATGAACTCATCTAAGGATTTGAAGCCAAGCTCTCTGAATGGCAATGGCTCCATGCAGATACCTCTGTATTCTCCTGTAAACAAGAGAGGCTACCTGTTAGAGAACTCATTTTCATTTAAAATCATTTTCTCAAAAATTAGATCAATAAAACTTACAAGGAAAAGTACATCATAGTAAAACACTAATCTATACCTTTCGAATAAAATTCTTATCAAAACATCGCTGAATACAAAAGAGTTTTTGTAAGCATTATATGTTATAATGAATGAACAATGTGATGACGCGAACATCTTGTAAAAGAGCATTTCACGCCATGTATGGCTGCTTTTGAATGATTTTAGAACAATTGTATAAATTGAATAAGTTTAATACGTGAGAGGCGATCTGCTACGACTCCCTCCTTGCTGGACATGAGCACTGCCCGCAACATGGACTTTACATCCTTTAACTTCTTTTCCTTGTCCATTGTCCCTGCCAAAAAGGCCCCTGGAACATACAAACATATCATCTCTTAATGCTTGCCAATAACATGCATTGCTCAACTGATTTATATAATTTTATCATATTTTAACAACTTAAGTTAAGTCAAGAATCAGAAGCCCAGCCCAAATGTTAAAACGTACCAGCACTCTGTAAAACTCCAACTTGTATCAGAAGTGATGATTTGTAGTCTAAATTGTAGCAAATACAGGGAAAGAAGTCTCGAAAAATCTGAAAATAAATTTCCATGAAGATTCATGATCACATGTAATTGACATAGTATGCTATAAACATGTATGGCTTCTTAAGACTTGATTATAGCCATCTTCAATGTAACCTAAGGGCATCAAAGGACCTTTCACATACTGTTAAGTTGACATGAGGTTATTGATGTGGTGATATATTGTAAAAAATCTGACAATGCCCCGGATCTTCACCTGATACCAAGGGTTTGTCCGGGAATGCCCTGTGGCCAAGAATGCCACTATGTTCTCTAAAAAATCAAGATGAGTCCTAGACATGTCCTAAGACTAGGAGTAAGGAAGAGCTTACAGTAGTTACTACAGTGCTCACCATAAAGAATTACAAAAGCTATGGAACATGCTGTCGCACATGTAATAAATTCTTACCTCAGTGTATTCAGTGCTCTATTTTCTCCATCCTAGTAAGTCCAGATATATTAGTGGAATTGGTGTCCATAATGACAAATAAGAACTTAAAAATCTGAAGTGGAATTCACATGTTAATGCCGACTCTTCAAATGTTGAGGTGATTTTGGAGCCAGATTATGCGGCAATGTGGATTGTGTCAGCTTTCAAAATGCCGTTCCACCATTTTGAAATCTGTCACAAGTAAATAAGGTTACCTGATGTTGCATTCTGGGAATCAATCCTCCTTGGATCACAAACATGGCGATTCATGAAAACATTCGTTCGATTTGGTAGGGATTTATCCATCATTTGCACTTTTGCAGGTATGAAGCTTTGGGTTCATTTATTGTGCTACTTAAAGTCAATGGGAATTATTTTTCTACCGCTTGTGAGAGTTTGAGACACGAAACTTAGAATTTAGCTCATGACAACTTTTGAGGGTTGAGATTTATTGAGACCCTATCTGTTGCAAGACTAACGCCTGGCGTAACCGTCACCATGTTATTCAGTGTTTTTTAAGTAGCGCAAGGATCCTGCCATGACCGTGGTAATGTTATCGTGAAAGCCTGGTATAACCGCGACAATGCAGTATTATATTGCAATGCCTGCCATGACCGTGACAATGTAATATAGTTCTGCAAGGCTTGGTATGACCGTAACAATGTAATATAGTACTGCAAAGCCTGGCATGACCGTGACAATGTAACATAGTATTGCAAGTTCAAGTATGAGAGTGGTAATGTAGAAATTTACAATTAGGACTGCTATAACCGTGACAATGTGTATTGCAAAGCCTGGCATGACCATGCCAATGTAATATAGTATTGCAAGGCTTAGTATGACCGCCATGGCAATGTGATATAGTATTCCAAGTTCGGGTATGAGAGTGGTGATGTAGAAATTTATGATTGCTATAATTGACCGTGACAATGTGTATTTGAAAACCTGGCATGACCATGACAATGTATTATGGGATCGCAAAGCCTGGTATGGCCGTGACAATGTAATATAGTATTGCAAGGCCAGGTATGAGGGTGGTAATGTAGAGATTTAGGCTTAGTTCTACTATGACCGTTATAATGTATTGCAATGACTAGTAAATATGTATGACATTAATGCCAGGAATATCCTTAACAATTTTAAATGATCCTCATTACAATTAAACAGTTTAATACCATGATCATGGTGTTTAACTACCTTAATCATGTCAAAATCAAAATTACTACTATACATTAATATTCACATTCGGTTATAAACCACAATAAAGGCTACGGTCGCGCCAGGCTTCCACGATAACACTTCCAGGGTCATGACAGGCCTTGCAATAGAATACAACATTGTCACGCTTATACCAGCCTGTCACGGTTATACCAGGCTTACACGATAACACTACCACGGTCATGGCAGGATCCTTGCGCTACTTAAAAAACACTGATTAACATGGCGACGGTTGTGGCAGGCGTAAGTCTTGCAATAGATAGCATGTGGATTTATTTTTGCACCCCAGCCCATTTTACATTGTAGGACTCGACTCAATTTATACATGTTCCCGGGTCTATGCTGAATGGGGAGCTCGGCGAAGGACTAATGATTCTAGTAAAAGACTGGTGGCCGAACTCCCAATCAGATTCAAATCTATGTGACAGAGGAAGCAGCATCCATCATCCATGTGAAAATTTGTTTCTGGTTTGAATAAAAAATGGAACAGAAATCTAGGCTATGTCGTTTAGTAAAGAAACTTACTGAGATATCGATCGATAGCTACGGACAATGTCTAATGTAAGGCACACATCAATTCATAAATAATCCATGAAGGTGCGTAGCTAAGAAGGAATAATACTTCGCAAAAAACTTTCTGCAACATACAGCAAGGTCAGCCTTCTAAATATGGCGGTGTTGCAGTAAATTTATGAACGCAAAAAATTGAACTATATGTTCGTAGTTTTAATATGGCAAAACTTTTGGACCAGTGTGAAAACTAACTTAAATCGCCTTTTGTATTGATTTAAAGGTTTTTAATCTAATTTTGATCTCTTGAATTTTATTTGTGACAGAAATATCCGTCATTCTGGGATTGTCATACTCAATTTGTGCCAATAAAGACCCATGCATAAGGGGGACATAAGGCCATTCAAACTAAAGATAAATATATGTTTAATGTCCTTTAACTACTTTTTTCTTGTTATAAATTCTAATGACATGCTTTTCTTGAAAACAGTGACCTAATAATAAGATATTTTGATAAATGAAGTTCCCGCTCCGATTGAAAACAGATTATCTTTTAACTTCAATACTATTCATACATGCTGAACACCGAACCAGCCAAACACCATCCATAAAAAAGTTGGGAGATTATAACAACATGTCACCACTTCAGGTGCTGACACAAAAAATCTTTAACAGTGTGTCTGTCATTTTATTAGTTACTTTTGTGATGTTTTGTGGTATTTCAAACACTGAAGTATCGGAACTTTTCAGTGCAACGAGCAGGGAACTTAACTCAAAATTGTTTATCAATTCCCTTGTGGATTGGTTTCTATACTTGTCAAATATATCATTTATGTATTCAGGCATATTGCCGTTTACAGTGTTGAACAGAAGATTTATTTTCATTTGTCTTCTTGTCTCAAGGTAGAGCCATTAAACAATGAAGCATAGAAATAAATTAATGGCTAAATATCTTAAAAAGCAGTCAACAGAGACTTTTACTTGGTCAAAAATAATAATTTCTGGGGAACTAAAACAGTCAAGAGTCCCCATTTTCTTCCATTCAAGGAAACTTATCTCTGGTAAACAGGTGAATGGAGTTTTAGCAAATAGGTGCCTTTCAAAGATTGTGATTTAATCCTTTTTTCGTTTGTTTGTGTACTCAAAACAAAAAATCTCATACATGTTAGGGTATGAGATTTTGCAATCTAGATGTCTGCATTCTATACTCCTCCTAACAGCATTGTGTATGACAGTCGTTCATTATGACAATCATAGAATATTGGACAAACTATATAGTTATATTATGCCTATAGTTTTTTTTATTGATTTCATAAAAATCTACATTATACAGCACAACAAAAAGTATTTACATTTAAAATCACCATAATAAACTCATGATTTTGCATCTAACAGTTTTGTAGTTAGATCATTTTCATACATTATCATTACTCAAATACACTAAAATTGCAGAAATCATAAGTTCATAAATAGAATTAAAATCAATATGACATTGAAAATTATACATAATATTTAGTTGCATTTCTGTATAAGTCTAGTTGGATAGGCCAACATGTTTTATGGTTTGATAATTTGATAGATAAAACTTTAATGTAGGTTCAATTTGGTATTTTTAAATAAAGAACCCGAAGACGAGGTTGGTAAATTGGAAAATGATTATTGATGGATGAAATATTGTCATGTCAGTTACAATAAGTAAATATGAAAATGAGTAGCCCTTTATGAGTTATTTTCATCTTATAGTTTCAGATTAAAAAAATTATATTTTTCACATATAACTTGGCGATGAAATTCTGACCGATGTAATAAATATATGGTTTCAGACATTCATGCTGTTACACTTTTGTTTATTGCAAAGTTATACGCCCTCACAATATATTATGAGTTGAATGCTCTTGCTTTTTGATAGTTCACCATGTGCAAAAAGGGCAAAAGCACTAAACTATGATTGATTAGTGATATATATATTGTACATGTATATGCAATATATTTAGTTTATCTACAAGACCCAGTGACCCCCCCCTCTACTTGACTACTCAAGTTCTCACACAGAAGAGAGGGGGTCACAAGGGCTTGTAGATAGTCTGTAATATATTGTATATTGTATGCTCACATTGACCATAACACTGTCCTATGATTCGCAGTACAAAGTCTAAACAATCAATCATGGTTGATCAGACTTTAACTCCTACATATTATCAGAGTGATTACATATATCGTTACATCCTATTGTGTTCTGAAAGTATGCTTTGAATGGATAAAGCCTCTTCAGGCAAATTGAGAAAACAATTTACAGAAAAGAGAATATAATTCATATACTCATCAAATACAACTGACTTTCTGTTTGATTAATACATTATTAAAACATTGATTAAATAACTAATAATTTCACAATTTAATCTAATGTTGAGCAAAACTGAATCTGATTGACATAATTAAGCTGCAGGGTTCAAAACTTATCAAGCTTTCACAATATTTGAGCAGGCTACATGCATACATTTTTTATAAAAATATATTTGAAAAATATCATGTCTTCTTTTTCCAAAATTGATATCTAATGTTTTTATTTCCATTGACATGATTTCACTTTACATCTTTACAAAAACAGATTCATTGATAAAAATTGGAACTGACTGGATACTGCCATTACGAAGAAAATCTAAATTTTCCCGTTTCTTTCAACTCATATAAGACAGATTTCCTCAATCATTGTCAATATGGTTCATGGACGACACAATCAATTATAAGTTGTTTCACTGATGTTAATCATTTATCTGTTACCAGTAAGACTGTATGCTGACCTCCTGAAGATACAGCTATAGTTTTCCTGAAATACAGTTTCTAACATTAAACCAAGGAAAGAGATATAATGGCAAGTTTAATTATCAATATGAGTACATCTGAGAACACACATCAGGATATACAGTATTACAGATTTCAATAGTGATTTTATCGTAAAGAAAATATTTATTTTATTTTGCTAAATTGTCTTGTGTATATTTGATTTAATTGTAAATTCAAAAACACGAGGGTATGTCAAGGACAAGGTCATCAAGATATCTCTCAGTAACAAGAGAAACTTTTATGTTTAGTCATTTCAATCATTTGGAGCTTCTTAAATTCAAACTTAGTCTCCTACTTGTTTTCTAGCTGCTTTCCTTGTAGAATGGTTGGTTCAAAACAGTCATCGTCTTCAGTCTGAGCTAGCTGTTTACTAGTTCCCATACCCCAGCCATAACAAATACCTGGAATATAAAACGTAAGGTTTAAAGGACATCACTGATACATTTACATCTGTCATAATGCAGTGATTGATTTTACGAAAATAAGTCTCAATATAATGCATCTATTATCTTGCTCTATTGACGGATAGCGAGAAAGTTAATTGGATTGATACCTTGTTTTTACCATACATAGTATGTTACTATACATGTATATCCATTTTTGCATTTTAAGTTTCTAGACATATTCAATCTAATTAATTGGTTTGACTGCTCAAAATATATACATAACAAGGCATTAACATGCAAAATATCACCACCTACCATTTGTTAAAGACAGTGGCAGCCAAACACCACCAAACAACTGCTGAACACCACTTGTGGTGCTGACATAAAATTGATCAAAATATTTGCGATACATATTCACTGAATTGTAGCATGCATACCTTGTTCATCTATTGCAAAGGACACTGCTGAACCAGTTGCGATGCAAACACACTTGTTATTTAGTTTTTCATTGACAGTTGGCTTTGCTATTTCTGCCTTGACGTCTTCACCCAATCCTAACTGCCCATAGGTTCCTCTGCCTAATGTATACACCTTTCCTAGAATATAAGATACGGAAGTTGTAAAAATAATTAACCCAAACTAGTGCCTGAATGATGGGTTTGACTGTTGTTCAGGTATTAATTGAAACATTCAATACATGGATCCATATCCGATATTCTGGAAGATCTGCTTTTATGTTTTCACTTTCTTCATGTGTGTTCATGTATTTCATCTTATTGTATTTCCTCATTTTCTGATTTCTTTTAAAACATTTACCTTCTGAGTCAAGTGCCACCAGATGGTGCTGACCTCCACTGATAGAGAGCCATTCCTTTCCATCAAAAGATGGCACCCTTGTAGGGACGAAACGGTTTGACAAATCATTAATACCTGGAACCATACAACAAAAAGTATAATAGCTGTTTTGTTCTCAAAAACTACCAGACCTGGATAGTCTAGAATATGCATATATGACTCATGCTGCTATCTATCTGATTGGTCTAAACATTGTCATGGTATAACCATCTGGGTCAATGATTGAAAAATATTATGATTCAGTAGAGTAACGTGCAAGACATTTCACAAAACAAACAACAACATTCATATTTTCTTTCAATGTACATATTCCTTAAATGCTCATATTTTACAGAGAACAAGTTGAAACATTTGAAACCCACTTTAAAGTATGTTAAATCTAGTTGATTGCCATCTATACTCACCTAGCTGGTAATAGTTATTAAGACCCCATGCATAAATCTCATTAGTGTCAGCTACTTGGGCATATGTTGAGTACGTGGACACCCAGATATCTGAAAATTTCCGTTTGGATCCTTTGCTTTTTTTAAAATGAACCTCTCCTGGTAATAATATCAGGTCTGGAAAAAGAAAAGAATCAATCATGATTAACATATTTTGCCATGATATTCCCCCGACTGTAGAAAATAACATCTGTGTAAAGGATTTGGGATCATTTAATCTTGAAATTATTTTACAAGTCTCCCCGTGAGCCTATATCTTAATGAGCCAAAGAGTATGCAAATATAAATGTATCCTCCCAAAAGCACACCTTTTGTTAAGTGGTCTAGGCGGGAGTACATAAATTCTGATATGAGACATGATAAATACTCACCTAATCCTTTTCTACCCCCTCGCTGTGAAAAACATTCTGCTACACGTCCTAACTGACCCTGCTCTGCACACCCTAGAAACATAATCAAGCATCGACATCTTATAAGAGTACAAGAGAGGAAATGGAGATTGATTAAACTATGAATTGCTGGATTTTTCATCCCTAATAGAATATAGCATGCAGAGCTGTTATTTTTCACACACTGACTTAGTTTCAATGGAGTGGATGTACAAAAATAGTAACATCTTTTTTGTGATACAAGGTCATGTATGATGGGTTTAATAGCTATGAAAAGGTAGGATCTTAGATACGAGACAGCATCTTGAAAATGTACCTAGGGTAAAAATCTCCCCAGCATCTGATAAACAGACCAGAAAATCTCCTCCTGAGGCAATCTTGACGATTGTTTTGTCTTCTAAGATGGGAACAGGAGTGTTTTCTGTCTTCCCCGCAGCGAGCATTCCCATCATACCATTTGCATCCTAGAAAATAATATAAACAATTAAATTACTCTAACTTGTATAGCATTGAAATATTTTTCATGAACGTTTAGAATGGTTAAGAACTGTTTCTGAACATTTTCTGATGACAACTTTACGACAGTTTCTCATTAAAACTGGTTATCTGAGTACAAGAAGTCATCTAACAACAAAAATCTGATCGGTGAATTCAAACAAGTACTGCAGTAAATTCATCCCCAAAAAACATTGGGATCCCAGTGCAATGTTCTAAAATACAGGAGTTTCTATCTTAGAAAGTAAAAAGGAAGTTAGGGAATACCTACCCTGAAAGCTCCCCATATGTAGACCCTCCCATCATCTGCCAAGGCTGCCGTGTGGCTATCCCCTGCCGACACCATTATAATCTTAGCACCCAAGTTTTCTACTTTTGCTGGGGACATCTCACTGCCATCTTCAGATGTATCGTGGCCCAATGCTCCATCATCATTGCAACCAAATGTGTAGATCTAGAAACCAGCAATACCGATTAAGTATTTCTGAATTAACCGATCCAGATATCCAGCAAATTTCGATATGCGATTCTTATTTTTTATCGATGAAAAAAAACCATGTGCTGCTTTTGATGTGACTTGAATCCTCCTTTTGCATAAGCAACTTGTTTTTTTCTAAGTGATAATTACTCGGCAATTTACTGAAAGGTTCACCTCAACTCAGATTTTTTCAGAGCAACAATTCTAAATTTTTTTTGGGGTGAATAGAAATATTTTAAAGAAAACAGAGATGCCTACCTCTCCATTCTCTAACAAACAAACTGTGTGCATGCCACCAGCTACAGCTTGTATGACAGGAGATGGTAGCGCCACCTTTCCTGGTTTAGTACGATCCAGTATATTCTCCCCCATCCCTAGCTGACCGACATCTCCCTCTCCACAGGCCAGAACTGTCCCCGACAACTTCTGGTGGGAGCGGTGGTAAACTGGAACAAAACATAAGGTTCATTCAAAAATAATAACCAAAGTTTATAAAACAAGGCATTAACATGCAAATTGTCACCACCTGCCATTTGTTATCCACAAAAGAGTCTGAGACCATAACAATATGTCACCATTTCTGGTGATGACATGATAATTTCAATATTGAATACAGAAAACTAGTAATCATGCTAGATAGCAATGGAAATTGTGCTTTGTCTGATATTGAATTTTTGAAGTCTTCTCTAATCTTACAGAGGCATCAGCATAGAAAATGTTATCATCTGTCATTTGTTACAGATGCCAAATGCCAAAAACCAACCATGAACTGCCAAATACCATCCACAAAAAAGTTGGAGACTATAATAATATGTCGCCGCTCCTGTTGGTGACGTAATAAGCCTATTCCTAAATGAATCCAGAAATTTACTTACTAACTCGAGGAAAGTGTGTGTTAGGGCATAAAAAACTTACTTTTGGTTCTCTTAGCTGGTTGACTATCTGCCCCTCCCTTATTGGCCACAGGTGTAGCTGTACTGCCCCTCTTTCTTCCACGTGGAGCAGGCATGATGATGCAAGTGGCGCTTGTTAATAAATGGTTGGTGAAGTCAGTGTTGTTATCTAGTCTCTCTGCTGTACAGTTTGCTGGCTCGTTAAAATCATCAAAACTCAGGCGAGAGTTAAAATCATCAATATCTAGTTCAAGACTTGAAATACATGTGGGTTCTCCAAAATCTAAAAATATTCATAAACTGATGTGATCATTTTTACAGAAAAGTTTGATTCTTTACTTAATTAAACGATTTCAGTTTGATATATAAGTTAAATTAAGCATGTGCAACATTTACACAATTAAATAATTAATATTTGAATTTCGCAGATATTTAACAATTTAATTGGTTAATTAAACAGTTTAACTGTGAACTTAATATCATAACGTTTAACAATTATGTAATGTCCTGCAATTAGAGAGATTAAAGGAAACAAAGGCTTAATTATTATAAACATCCTAACAGTTATTTAAACAAGAACGTGAAGTAAAAATACAAACAATATCATAAATATTAATTCCTGCGTATCAATCTTAGGCTATACAAGATCTCGAGAGTCGTCGGTAATTAGGACCTTATACTCTTACACATCTTTTTTTTCAAAACAATCAAACTTTTTCTTTCTCAAGCCTACACATACTGATCAATGCCTGAGTCACATTTGGTCTGACTCAATTGGCCAGGCGGCAGCAGATGGGTTGGAACAAATGTGACCGACGAGGCATTATCTAAATGTTTTTCTTTGCACAACTTAGAATTAGTTCATAGGTCTTTCTTTTCCAAGATCTAAAGTTCACCCTTATACAACCATATTAACACTGTTAGCTAGTTATCTTACCACCACCTTCCATTTAATTTATTTGTGTACAAACTCTGAAAAAATATATTGTATTTATTTTATGACCATACATCATAATTTATGATGATTGTATTATTGTTCTGCAATCACTATTAAAATTACTGGTAAAATATGAGATCTTAATGTGAATATGATCCAGTAAGTCCCATACAGATGTACCAATGATTAAAAAATTTATTGAAATATTCAGGATCCTTTATTTTCAGTTTTATTCAAAATTTTTAATGACGGGCACTAAGATTTCAATGTTAACTCCTCTGCTTGCATCAATAACTTATTGCATTTCATAAAAAGTAGCAAATATGCAGCAAGTCAATGAAAAGAAACCATTCAGCATCTTAGGTCCGACCCATCATCAATCAAATAAAAAGCTTTCTGCATATTTCTAACTCGATTTAGAAACTGCATAAATGTTTTGATTTCATTGTTAATTCACTCATATACCATGGTCCATGAATGTTTGCTTACGCAACGTTTGAAAAGTATTTCTTAGCATTTCATTTCAAATATCTTTGGTGAACATTTTGGACTAACTGTTTGTACTTTTAAATTCTAAAGTGACCTTTAACCCTTTATAATAAGAGATTGATGAGACTTTTTGTAACCTTGAGGGAACAAAGTCACTATAGTTTATAATCAACAAAGGTAAATAGTTATCAATGTGCCACGCCTACTCTGCAGTGTGGTTGTGACCTTTGAGGAACCCTGATTCAAGCTAACATTATTCTTCAAAATCGTATAATTAAGACGCTATGTATACACTTATTTCTTACCTGGATTTCTTTATGGATTCTATCATTTAGAAGTGAGGTTACATTCGGTTTATTCCAAAGCCAAGCAAAATCAAAATGAGATTACATATAAAACGAAAATACACACGAAGTTGATGGACATTTTGAATAACTGGCCGATTTAAAGATTGAAGTGTGTTCTGTGTACTAATTTGAGACTGCCAGAACTTTTTTGTTTTGGATCCGAGAGAAAGTTTAGGCTGGTGTTTAGAATCAATTGAGGTAAAAAATATGTGCGTAGCTAACGTAAAGTAGATATTTTTTACTTTTGAAATATAACATGTGGTTCTTTTGAATGCGCAGAACCCGAAAAGTTCTCAACAGGACCTCAAATTGTCTCATAACAGAGAGTGGTGCAAAGAGTCGAAAATATAATAAATATTTTATTGTAGATCGATTATATGACGCAATCTCAATCTTAAAATCATTGGTGTGTCACAGTTTGTTACAATTTTACAATCTATGCTTATTATGGCGTCATATGAATGAAATTTTGCCGGTTTCATTTTTGCTGATGGGCTTTCAAGAGAGCTTTTTCTGAATAATAAACATGAGACTATAATGAATACCTATGCATTCTAAATATGACTCGTAAGTGTAATATAATTAAATCTAACTCCAAAGGCTTTAATATCGAATAATAATATATACTTTACCTAAATTATCTGTAAAGGTAGAAATGTTTTTCTTTTTTTTAAATTTCACGCCGATTGCCACTGAGTCGATTTACTGCGCATGTTCCGGTTACCTGATCCCTTTTTGTCCGACATATGTCTCTCTATTTCTCTTATTTGACACATTGATGCACACTTGAATGCAATAATCTGCATTCCGGTTGATCATTCATTCTCTAGTTTACAAAATGTTATCAATAAGCAATGGATAAACGATAAATTTCATGTTTTATTCGCTTTCCGGTGTTTTGTAACTATAGTATGAACGTTTCCGTTTTGGAAATTTGGAAAATCGCTGCACACAAAAGTTGTTTGTTTATAGCAATATTATGGGTGATAGATACAATATTCATAGTCAGTTAGAGCATCTTCAATCCAAGTACGTTGGGACTGGTCACGCTGACACCAATAAATGGGAATGGATGACTAACCAGCACCGAGATAGCTTCGCATCATACATGGGACATTTTGACATGCTCAATCATTTTGCTCTGGTTGAAAACGAGTCAAAAGCTAGAGTGAGATTTAATTTTATGGAGAAAATGCTTCAACCTTGTGGTCCACCACCTGAGAGACCAGAGGACTAATATATTAACAATCATCAAGAACTTTTTGAACTCCTGCTACTCTGATCTACAGAAGACTACATTATTGGAATATTCTAAATTGTCCGCAAAGTGTTATATTTATCGATACATATCTTTTATAAAGTACAATCATGCAATTTCTAAGGAACGTCAAACAAATGTTCATAAGGGTGCCTCGTACAATGTTATGTGGATTTACATGTAGTAAAAGATCCACCTCTTACATTCCGAAGGCACCAACATGGTCGGCCATTGGTGATTCACAGCTACCACAATTTACAAAAATTGATACAGAAACAGTGGAACATTTGGAAAGGCAAGCATTAGTAGATTTCACCAATGAAGAGGCTATAGAAAGGCTTCAAAAAGCGATACGTTTTGCTGACCAACTCAGTCTTGTAGACACTACAAATGTTGAGCCAATGGACACTGTTTTAGAAAATTATCCTCTCTTTCTCAGAGAAGATGTGGTAACAATGGACAATACTCGTGAAGATGTTATGAGAAATGCAGTTGTGACTGAAGATGACTATTTTATCGCACCTCCTGGAAATATTCCGCTGGAGAAAACAAAGAAACATTGAAGAACTGTGGAGGTTTAATTTCTAAGCTACTTTATGCCTTCTTTACTCTATTTGATCAATGTGTAGGAATGAAGCATACAAAAGTGTAAAATATTGTGGTATTGTTCAACATAAAAACATTTTTATCTTTTTAAGGAAATCTATGTAGTTAGTGAATAAATAATGAATAAAAAGTGATTTCATTGTTTTCTCTTCGGTACTTATAACTCATTTTCCTAGCTTTATACCAGATATCCAATTCATTGAGGCATTTCTATACTCCTCCTACTCTTGTTAAAAGGCAAATCATTTTTTATATTAACAATACTAGTATTCAAATTTTAAGGTAGCTCTCCCTAGCTAAGAGGATCTGATGAGAAATGAATTCTTGTGATTTAAAGACATTTTTAGAGTCGTTTAGAAAAACCTCTTATTTCCATGTTGCATCATGCTTCTAACTCCCCTCCAGATTGGGAGGAAGCTAAGGACTTTGATACGAGAATAAGTAATCAAAGAATGGGTATCGATATGGCGAAATTTTTGAACACACGTTTCTCTTAAACCAGTTATCAAAAATTTCTGAAAATCTTACGAATTGTCAATTAAATGGCCATCTTTTGAATGGTAACAATATACTTTGAAATAGATATACACACTTTCATCTATATTGTTTTAAAAAACCCATCAAACACTTGTTTTGTTCTTGGTATCATGTTTCCAGAGGGAAATGAAACATCTTTCCGAACCTCATTGGAACAAAACGACATAAACACAACATGTTTAGGTCTCTCAATATTGTAATTGTACAAAGGAAATTTTGGTTGATTTTAAAAAAGTATCTTGTTAATGAAATAAGAGGTTTTTCTTGATTTTTATCTATTTTGGGGGGATTTTGTTTTAATTTTTTGAATACTTTTTTAAAATCAACCAAAAATTCCTTTGTATAACTTTTATATTGAGAGGTCTTTAAACATGTTGTTTATGCTATTTTGTTCCAACAAGGGTCGGAAAGACATTTTACTTCATTCTTGAGAACTGGTAGAAAGGAGCAAAAACAATTGCACTAAAAAAACAAAAAATGTTAACAAAAACAGTTATATAAAATATTTCTTAATAATTTTCGCATCAAATTGTTGTCAATCAGTCAACATTACATAAAACACCATGTTTTTTTACAGAATGTTTTCAATGATTGGTTAAGAGAAAAACATTGTTGAATTCAGTTCTCCATATCGATACCTATCCTTTACTTTGTTCTACATCTCCAATATGTGAACTATTGCATGCATTCCTTGTATCTGGGTCGGGAAAAGCAACATGGAACAAAGCAAACCAGAGCTTCTTGCTTGTAACCCTAGTATGTATCCAACAGACTGACTAGAAGTCAGTCTGTTATGATGTACTACTTTCCTGTGGAAATTGCAGTGAAATTTTTTGCACAAAATTATCAATTAGAGGAACCATTTATTCAATAAAATAAACATAACAAAATGTCAATTAAATAGTAAGGTACAACTAAATGCAATAAAAAGCAACACAGCATATTGTCAAGTGGAAATAAAGCTAGTTGAAGTAACAAATGTGCAAATTAATTTTACCCAATCAGCCATTTTGAATAGCACTTCCTATGTAAACAAATACTTTTAATTGCCAAACTTTAACATAGGTGCCTTATAGTCTGAATATAATTCAGACTAAATAGGATATAGTCTACTTGTAACCCCATGTGTACTTATTTGGAAGAGGATGAAAAACAAATTTTTCCTCTTTGACATTCAAATTTCTAATTAAGTGGCCAGTGTGTGCATTAACATACAAGAAAAGGATTCTTATGCATTGAAATTGTCTGAAAACAACTAATATGCTATCTGTGATTATTGCCATTTGTGAATAATGAATTACATGTACCTGTTGTTATCGGGTTATGTTGTTTTAAATAAAAAACATGACACGGTTTAGTGGTTAATTTAAAGATGGCAGCACTGTACTTAATATATGATACCTTCATCTGAAATGGAGGATATATAGATAGTTGACACAGTGGCATTATTTTATGAACCCTCTATCCATCACCCTAAGCCTGAAAGCCTTTAATATTTAAATTGGGCTACAATTTTCAAGATAATTCAGTTTGACATATTTAAAAAAGAACTCTATTGCAAAATTAGAAGTTTCAAACTAACAGATGGGTTTGTAGGCAAATGCTTTAGTCAACAGGTCGGTTTGATTTGTAGAAAAATACTACACTTGAGCATCTCTTAAAATGATTATAAGATGGCGAGCTGATCAAGTTGTCTAGTGCAAAGCTCTTATAACTGAACCTAACACTGGGCCATTATAAAAAGTTGCCATGGTAGCCCATGGAGTTCCATGGCCGTGCCACGGTATGAAGATTACTTAGACGAGCACTGCCATGGTAATCTGCTAACACCTGTTCTGAGTATATGTCGAAAAATGTCGCAATGCTGACAACAATTGCGCAATTTCTCCGGTAAATCAATCATAGTAAACAACCAAATGGATAAATATTCGCTTTTAAAGATTTCATTTCATTTTGTGCAATACCGTAAGTCCTACCTTGATTTTTTCCGTGACATTTGAATAAGTCTCATGGTTTCATTAGTGTCATAGACCTGATAATCAGATTAAAAGTAAATGTGCTAATTTACTGCTTTCTATCATAGAATGTTTCATAGAACGTTTATAGTATTCGTGAGTGGAAAATTAGATGTTTCAATGAGATACTGTCACATAGTGTATTCCTTTGGAAGTACTTGAATACTTTCAAACTTAAAAACATGGATATTCAATATTTTGATAATCTTATTTTTGCTGAAGCCGTCCATAGTATTAAAGTGGTAACAAAAACAGAGCGTAAAATGTTGGGATCAATCTTTTTAAATTCTAAAGAATTGGCCATTTCTGCATTTTAGGTCTTCAACTGATAACTACCACAATTGATCACTTATTTTTTCGAAAAACATTACTACTTTTAAGGGAAACATTGTAGGGCATACTTTTTGACAGATGTCTCTAACAGAAGTAAATGGATGTAAGTCAGTCTTGAAGAAATTTCCAAACTTAAATATATTTTGACACTGGTCCATAATAGTTGAATTGCCCCTCTGCACTAATTGTTGCACCTTTAAGTCATATTTCACAATGAATCTTTTAGCTAGCCAAATAAAGCCATTTTTAGTTTCAAAAGTAAAGATTTCAAAATTCAGAATCGACATTCAATATCATAAAAGTGAAGTCCAAACGACAAACACATGGAAATGTTGATTCAAAGAATTTTCAAATACCAACATATTTTCTTTTATCACTTTGATTGTTATAACAGTTAATGCTATAAAAAATTAGAGCCGTTAATTAGAAATGAATAATCAGCTATATAATACCAATATTAGATTATGAAATTATCATTATTAGCAGCGGTACTGAATAATTTGGAGAAATGTGGGATGGTTTATATAAAGGCCTGATATCATACCGAATACAATCAATTTCCTGCAATCTCAATTCAAGTCTTTTCACAAGTTTTATCGTTAAAACCACTTGGCTTAACAAAAGAAAACCATGAGCAATTGCAGCTAAGTTCTTGAATAAATAAACGGGCAAGAGAGGGAAGAATCCAAAGAATGAACGTACGAGAAGTCAGAATCTAACAGTGAACCATGGAAATGAGGCAGAATAAATTCACAAAAGAAGAAGCCACAAAACATTAAATCCTATAAAAATGTTAAATGAGATAATAATAGCCCGGGGCTTAAGCGGAACACACGAATGACGAGGATTTGGTTTTCGAGACGATTAATAAAAAATACGAAGCCAAAAATATGCTGTTTAAAAGTTGACGTTTTGACATACAGTTTTCTAGTGGATTCATGTGAATGCATTTCAAGTAGGGGGACTGAAGTCGTTTGCTTAGGTCCACTATCAAAACTTAGGAGCACAATATTAGAATTTATTTAACTCGAGTAAATACAAGTAAATAGCATCCACTACGGATATACAATAACACTTCAAAATACTCAGAAATAACTTTATCCAGTCTGAAACTTTCGGGAAACATTCAAACAGAACGTCAAAAGAAAAACAGGACGCAAATTCAATTGAGGCCTACGAGTTACTCAACACGAAACTACTTCAAACATTCATGTAAAATTAGTTTAGGAGTTGACGCACTTTGCCAAATATTCATTTGAAAATGAAATCGAAGATGTTTTACAGGCGACTTTTAACTCTCTTTTTTCTGGATATTGGAGTGTCCGGATTTGGACTCCTTCCATTACAGGGCGAAGATGATGGCGAATTCAACAAGAAAACTCCAGGTAAAAAATTTAATAATTTGTAATTAAAAAAACGAAACAAAGTGCGTATGTTCCAGAATGCACGTGGCTTGTTGGTAACTTTTTGTTCAATAGACTCATACGTTCCTTTTTGTTTTGGCAGTTGTATGTCTTAGGAGATGAAGATGATCTAATTTTGATGTCTTATCTCTTCCTAGAAAGTTGTTTTAACCATGTTATCCATAATGAATAAGCCACTACTCCCTCGAGGCGGCGTAAACTCAGACCCGTCTAGAAAATTTGGAGACTTCCGAGTCTAATATTCCTCGAGAACTAATTTAATCTAAATTGATTTACGGAATTTTCACAAGAAGATGATATTTAATAGCAAGCTTGAGTTCATTTCGTAGTTTATTAATGCATTGATACTTTCAGCCAGATAGATATGGCGCGTCTCTTCCTAAACCCAGCACCAACAAAACAGAAAAATTATAAAAAATGTCAAGATATAGGAAATTGAATAATTTATTGCCATCTTAAAATGCTGCAATCACAAACCATGAACGATTTCTAACTATAATTTTGATCGGGTTATGAGGATAAAACACGCCAAACTGTGATTAATGTGGAAGGGTAGTCGATTATAACATCGCCAGCCAAGCTAGTCTGTCCTGATAGTGATCAGTACCCGGGTAAGGTCACTACAGGCTTCGTCGAGCTGTTTTTTAGATTTGCGTAATAGTCAATGTATTTGCGTAATAGTCAATGTATCAATCAACTCCAAGCTAAGCGTAGTATATTTGCTAATTGAGACTGCAACAAGTATCAATGAACTTATAAAGTAAGAACGTGAAAAAGTATTGCGTAGTAGAGTTGAGACAGGCGAAGGCGTAGTTAGAAATAACATTCCGATAAGAGTTCAAGTGATGCTCCGATCTAGTAATTAATTGCATTGTTTGATAACGTTTGCGTCTCACTTTTCTGTAAAAGTAATATTCAGTAGTCTTAGAGGGAGACGGAGATGGGGTAAGAATATTGCAATAATTTTATTCGAAACTAGAATAAGACCAATTGATGCTTTATATACATCAGGGGGCAGGTACGGGTGTTATGGGCATTGGTATATTGTTAAAAGGCAATGGAAGCACTTGAGCGTGTCTCACTTCGATTACGACATGGTATCAACTGTATGCTGACGTTTGATGGACAGCTTGGCACTTAATCTAATATTAACACCCAGGTATTAACACTGTCATAAGGTCACACGTTCAAACCTAAATACAAGTTGGAAAGTGTGACCTATAAATTCGTTCTACAATTGTACAAATCAGCTTAGGATTCAATCTACTAAAACACTTAAATTATCCTTAAAGAAATTGTTAAATATAGTCTTGTTGATGAAAAATCGATACTTTTGGCGACAAGAGTCTCTGGTATTTCTCACTAAGAAGATTTTTGACATGTGTCAGAATTTTCAATCCATAGTGGACTCAAAAATTGACAGATCTTCTTTTATAAAAGTCATCTCTATTCTGGAATGCTGTTCTGAACTGATTAAAACTGTAAAATAATCGACAAATATGTCATAAGGACTTTTAACCTCTCTCAGAGGATACACACTGTCACAAGCTAAATGCATTTTTTATTTCTACAATGAACGGTTTCAAACTTATCTAAAATACTAGATATTGATATTGTTGATTGCTAAATCCTTCGTAGTTGGTGTGTATCTGTAGTATGTTTCAAATCTTTACTTAGTTCTCTGCAAATGTTACTAAAATATACCGTTCTTTGAATAATATTAAATGGAATGTCAAAATGATTAGTATAAGTACTATTAAAGTCAAACATTTAAAATAGCCACAGCTTATTGAGGGGCGGACCCTTGGATGGAGCTGTTATATTGCGTATTTTTGTAAAATGTTAATTTCAGACAAAATTAGATCTAAGCTATCAACATGTTAGAAATGTAAAATATTTGCCCATTTTATTTTTGTTTGTTACGAATTTCCCTGTTCCGCAGTTTAACAAGGAAACCATAGTGAACTTTAAGCATGGGACTGTAGGATAGGATACCAAGTGAAATTAAATGGTATCGAATTGTTTTAACACTCAATTTCACGACTGAAACGTTTTGGATGTAATGTAATCTTATTTTCATATTCAATAAGTCAATGAAACTATTTTAAAAATATGAACATAAAGAGATCTAAGTGATTGTTTAAGGAAAACTGTTTAAGGAAAATAAAGCCGTCACCATTATATTCATTGCAAAGTCCAGTTATGTATGAGGACTAGTCGTCTGTCGTGAGAGGCTGCGAAGCGCGTGAGACGCATTCCGCGTGTGGTCGGTTTTTGGAGATTCAAAAATAACAATTTGTAAAATGGCTTCATAATTGGTAGTTTTTATTGATGACAATTGAGAGGTGGCAATGATTATAAACCAATTATACGCTACGGAAATTTAGGGGTTTCAATATTGTGGCCAGTTAACAATAGCTAGCCACTTACAATTAGCTTTGAGGCGTTCGTTGAATCACCGCATATTGTCGAAATTATCATCTAATGACTTGTGGGAGGGATGAAAGAGAAAAGGTGTTAGATGAACAATCGGGTATAAACATTTCAGGAAGTTTTGCGTTAAAAAGACATTATGACAGTCATAAAAGCATAAAGAAAATTCATTCAGATTTATATGCATGTAAAATAAACCGGAAGACATTTCCGTTTTGAAACGTGACTCCGAATAAAAGTTGATAAGTTCTTCCCAATTTCCCATATTTCTTTCAGGTTTTAATTTAATAGATACTTCATAGTATTTCTTTCAGTCCACGTCAAATTAAGCGCAACTTTCAACATGATATTTGCCTCGTGCGCTTATTGTTTTAATATCAATTTACTTTGGGATTCTATATCTCTGTCAATAAGTGAAGGTGTTATGTTTATAATGACTCAATTAAGCCGTTGTAAATGAGCCTTTTACATCCGACGTTCTAACCTCATATAACATTATTAACATATACAAATATAGGAACGGCAATTCAGCATTTTAAATGCCAATCACTACATTAAACTGCAAAACTACACAAAATATGATATTACACAACGACGGGCGTAATTTAGAGACCCACCAGTTGATGTCATTTCCAATAAAAGGCTATATTACACACCACCATATTCTTTCCAATAAAACAATTTTCATTGGGTCTATTAGCAATCATTTAAAAACCGTGTGATATTTCAAATATCAGCTAGTCACGTGACGTGATCGAGACACCATGGTCCTCTGTATACATTTCGATGATACTAAATGAATTTAAAATCATTAAATTAATCAAGGCTGGGATTCAGTTTTGTATCATTCTAAATGGTAAATTAGGTCTCAAAGTCTTAACCATATTTCCACATATTCAATGTTTACAGGTTGCAAACTTGGTCCCGTCTTCCACGAACTAGGAGAGACATGGCATCCAACATTGGAACCACAAGGGGAGATGTTTTGTGTTCTCTGCAAATGTATGCCGGTGAGTTAATTTGATTGTATTTGTAAAAAATTCGTACGTTTCCGGCAAGATTGTCTATTTTATCCCTGAAAAATTGGAAAAATTCGTACCCTCTTTGATCGAAATGGCCACGGGCATGCATGAGGTAAACCTCTCTGTGACGACCCATTATCCCGCCCATTATCCACCTCTGTGTCATATTTTTGACAGAATCGATACAGACAGACACTTCCATTGCTTTGAATAAATAATATGTTGAAACGAAATGTAACTTGTGTAATGCTGTGAGTACCTCAAGCTATAATAATACCTCTTTAAGCTCAACATATTATAACAACTTTTATTTATCTAAATAATATCTAAATGCAATTGAGTTATTTATCGATCATGCTCCGACTTTCTTTTACCCATTCAATAGTTTGATTTCTCTTCTTTAAGAGAGTAATTACTTCTAGCCTAAGGGCTTTAGGCCAACTTTCTTTTTTATCAGTTAGTCTTTAGCACTTAATGACTTGTGACTATTAAGTCGATGGGATCTTTACCAACACATCACTTGACTCAGTCTCCTTGAAAACATCTTGATACCTGTGTGTTAATTTGAGTATTTATATTCGTCTATATCAAAAAGAGAAACTTCCAAATCAGGAACTTCACCATGGTAACCTGTTGATGATGAATATATGTGAATTTATTACAAATTAATTGTCAAAATGCAGACGACAGTCTGAGTTTATTTACTCAATTTAATGCCTTATGATTAAATGTTCACACCACATTTTTGTTCAAAATCTAAATAGCTGTCATTTATATCGACCTACTTGAAGATAGGCCTAGAGTCCAAATTGAGACTTTTGCTGAAGCAGCCAAAATTATTGTTCACCAACTGTGTTGATTAGGCGCCTTGAAATAAAGGAACACTGTTTTCAAAGAGTCTGGAATGTGTGAGATTTAAAAAACATATCCGTAGTTTGGTCTTTAATATTAGAAGTGGGGTTAAAGTTGAGGGGATTACCTGTGTGAACAGACTTTAAAGTGGGATTGCTTTCAAAACATACAGGTATTAATGTGTACATACCTTTTGATACATCTAAACATCCCAAACAAACAAGTTTGTGTATTTTAGCGCCATTTACAGCTCAGAGGCAATACGATGACAAAGAGTAAATGAAACACGAGAAGCTCGACTGCATGCCGGGCATAGTTTAGAAGTATTTAACTAAAATCAACTTTAATCTCACACAAAATGGTGTCAAAAAACTATAAATAAACAAACGTCAATTTAGATTCTCTATCATGCACATTCAGTCTGATAGAATTTCATAATTGGCATCGACGTCACCGGTCACATGTAATATTTATTTTGAACAATTTGAGCTGATCATGATGTGTTAATAACAACTATATATTTGCCAGAAACAAACATCTTCCAATGATTTAATGAAGTCATACCTTATCAGCATCAATAAAATGAGATAATGACATAATTTTGTAATTGGTCGACATGCCTCAATTCTGCTTGATAGTCTAATAACTGAATTCAGCGCTGCGTGAAATGGAATTCTTGCGACGTAAATGATGTGTACATATCCCTTCCAAAGACCCACTACTTTAGAACAAAATAACACTTCGCATCAAACAATGCTTGGATGTTTACGGTTTAGATGTTATATTTGGTAACGACGAGCGTGTGGTATTTGGTGTACTTTTAAAAATCTTCCAGTTTAATTTTGGTTTAATACTTGAATTTGTTCTTATTTCTTATCCACTATTCATAAGAGAAATTTGTGTTTGGAGCATGCAAGTGAATAGCTGGTTGCACCGTGGAATTAACATTGCCATACTGACATCTTAATAATGGCCTTTAACCAGCATGTTTTTGTGTGTTTGTTTTGATTTTGCTGTTCAATGTCCATTTAAAGCTGCGTCAACTGTACCCACTCCCCGAACTAACAAAATTAATTATTGCTTCAGAACCCATTGGGTACATATTTGTACATTCAAAAGTAAAACATGGTCTTCTTTTTAGGTCGAGAAGAAAAATATTTTACAACGCAAGGGAAAGGTGATATGCAAAAATATAAAGGACGAATGCTCAGTACCCAAGTGTGACACTCCAGAGCTATTGCCGGGACAGTGCTGCAAAACCTGCCCCCAGAAAGGTACGATTGTAGTCAGTCTTAAGCAAAGTCACTAGAACTTTGCCAATTATCTATAGTAGTGTAGATAATTGGAATAACTATGGCTTTGGATCAACTCCATACAAGGGAACTTCCGTTTGTCAAACATTTTTAGGGGAATATACCCATATCTTGCCCTTTGTTCATTCTTAATTTCTTATTCTAACTTTCGTGTTTTATTACTTTTACTATTTTATTAGTATGTCAAAATGAAGAAAAAGATGTTGGCTCCAGCCTAGTTGTAAATGGTCCGGAATGACTTGCCATCTTACTTCAATGAATATTTATTCAGTTTCCATGCATTGGATAACTTATTTATTGATCATGGTTCAGTTCAGTTTGAAGTTTTGATGGCATATCAAAGAGTTTAGAACATTATCGAAAGATGTCACCTCATCACTTTCAGGATTTTCGGAAGAAACCACGAGTGTATCTGTCGATGGCGTATATGACTATACGACCGAGGTGAACGACGGGAAGGAAATGCTACATGATTACCATAGAACCGAGTACATGGCACTTCTGTTGGGCAAAACTATGAAGTCGCCCACAAGGACTAAAGGGTCAGCCCGAGGAGCGTTTACGCTCTTCAAAAGTAATTTACACTTTACATTCTACGCCAATGTTAACAAAATAACCCGGATAGAATTTGTTGACTTCAACGACAATGTCCTGTACGAGCATGTGGTCAAACCAACTAAGGAAAAAGATAATAAGGTAAGCAAACGTCAATCGTGTTTACAAAATAAAATTGATATTCATGTGTGCTTTTGATTATATTTTGAGATATTTGGGTTTGTTTTATTCATGCTTGGTTTCAAAGCTACTCGATCAGCTCTTGATGTATTTCGTTATAATACTCTGCCCTTTTGGCACTTGAACTTTCAGATGCTTTTCATGATGTCAAGGTCACTACGTTCCAAAATAATCAGGGAACTAAATTCTCCTTTCTTGTAAACTTGTGTTTTATTGTAGATCTGTGGAGTTTGGAATAATTTGCCAACTATATATCAGCGGTTCTTGAATAATCAACGCATGCGCGTGAGAATTGTTACGAAAAAACATGAAGCTGGTGAACTTGGAGGCGAAATAATAAAACACAGAGCTCTGGAAGATGGTATGTCTATAAATTATATGTATATGTTTTATATCATATATATCCAGCCTAAGGTAGTACAGTATTCGCAAATGCAAATAACGGCTGTCGGCTACCAAATTAACATTCTTTTTATGGCAAACTCAAATGGATTAGTCGCAGGTACTATTCATATTTAAATGAGTTGGGTCATAAAATAGTAGGTTAATCCAATAGCCGACAGCCGCAAGTTGCATTGCGTTTAAGGTAAGATAGTATACCATTTTAGTTAAAATCAATCCAATAATTTATTTGATTTCAACGACGTTATCTTTCTGCTATTTGATTTCAGAGACGTTAAGCGCCGTGTTGTCCTCAGATGTGGGTGACGGAAGTGGTGCGTTGGTCATGATGACTGTTGGAGGAGATGGAAGTCTCAGTTTTATTGTAAGACACAACGGACTGTTGGATAAAGAAGCAGGTAAAACAAATAAAGCACCTTCTTCAAAAAATAGTTGTCATCATGTTTAATTCATTTCAATGCAATTTACAAATCATGAAAAATACATGTGATTAGTAATTATTGTTTGGATACAATATTTCTTTGAGTATTCTTTTTGTATTTTACAGATGCAAAAACCATAGTTTCAGTATACTTTATGAAGAATTCGGAGGTTTTACAGAGGATAAATGTTATCGTATCAAGACATGTAAGTATTGCACACATACATATATTTATAATGTTAAATGCTATTTTCTGTGTACTTGGATCATTATCTGCTTCTTCCTTCAAATGTTACCCTTTCATTTTGAATTAGACTCAACCATCGTATTTTATCCTACTGAAATATTATGTCAATACAATAATAAATAAAATCTAAAAAATAAAATAAATTATCTTTATTTCTGCATTTAGGATGCTGAGTTCGCCGAGCTTTGGTCGAAGCTACAGAAACAAGAATTCAAGCAATTGGCGAGAGGGAAGATAACAATTCTCATTAGAACTGAATCTGGCAAACAAATGAAAGGAAAGATAACACCTAAAATTACATGCAATGGTAAATATTCAATTATGACTTATTGCACATGTTTCAGATTTATTTAAGAAATATAGACCGAAGAGCAGGGGTAATATTGTCGAATACACTCCCTTCGGTCGTTTGGGGTACAGAAAACGTTTGTGCCTAGCCCTGCAGGGTGTATTCGACAATATTACACCTGCTCTGAGGTCTATATTACAATTCGAACATGAAAACTCACCAAAATGTTTCGAATATTCATTATGGTTCGCCATTACTACTGCCCGCCGTTATGACGTCACACATTACACGTATTACCAGGGGGTTTGTTCGCGAATATACCCCGGGTGAAATGTTGACTTTGTTTACAGTTTATAGAAGGCGTGAATACAGTCATGTTCGAATCAGATTTATTGCACTTGTTACATTCTGATACTCATAGCATCTTTCTGTTTCACCTGAAACATCTCAGGGCTGATAGGAGTGAGATGTCATGGTATATCATGATGCACTTGTTACTGCTATACGATACACTGCAGATGTATCAGCTGTGTATGGTATATTGCACACGTGTCAGCTTTGTGACATGTACGTTCTACATATTTCAGCTCTTCAAGCTGTTCTATCCGGGTATGATGCTCTGCAACAAACAGAAACTGGAGCAGGTGGATCTGCTATCTTTATACTCAAGAGCAATGGATATATCACTTACCAGGTATGTATGGAAATGAAAGAATGATTATATCACATTTATCTATCCAACTGACCCTATTCCCTATTATGTATTTCGACGATACCATTCAAACGTGGATGATAAGGTAACACAATTACAACAAAATTGAAGCTGATTTATAATCAACAAACGAACGTTATGATTGTCTCCACAAAGCTAACAATGTGCTGTACCTGTTTTGTTAGATCAAAGTGGAGGGCTTGAAGAGTAAGTTAACAGAGCTTTCAATCGAGGGTGCACCGAACAAACGTGACAGAAGACGAAGAGTTGCCAAATTAACCAAGAAATTCAAACAACATTCGAAAACAGATTATGGTGGTATGGTAAGTGAACTCTATTATATAGACTCTATATGATTTAAATATATAATACAACTTGTTAATGTCCGCCAATCATTCATAGGGTGATTCAACAGCATTGTATAAAACAGAGACATATGTGACTCTGTATAAAATGTAAACCATTATTGTTTGTGTTCTTGTTTCGCTGATATCTGATCACTCTATGTATTTTATGACACCTAAAGACAGAACGAGGAGAACAGAAATGTGATATAATGTCATAGTTTGTGATAATTGGGGTTTGTTTTCCTTATGACCAGTGTACTCTAGATGTTTTCCTTTTCTTGCTGTGTTCTGCAATACTTTTTGTCCTTTCCTCTTTGGCACTTGCGCATATATATTTAATTTCAGGCTAGAGGAATACTGAAGAAGTTAAATGGTCGACAGATCCACCTCCTTCTTACAAATGGTCTATTTGTAAACATCAAGACGTCCAAACACAAAGTCAGTGAGTTAAGGGGTCAGATAACTCAAACACTCTTTGATGACAAAATCTCAATGGATATAGGTGAGAAATTTTATCATTAATCATATCAGAGACAGATATCGCAAGAAATCATAAAAAATAGATTTATTATTTTTGTTTCTACATAAATCCTGACACTTCGATTCTTTATTTTTTAGTAGACCCTGTTATACTGAATGGAGCTTCATTGGATCCCAAAGTGCCAACCCCTGCTGCGGGGCATGCTTGGGTAACCATTGACTCCCGCTGTAACCTACGCTATAGTGTCATTGTGCAGGGCTTGAGCCACGAGAAACTGAGTCCCCATCTGCATGGAATTGTTGAGATTGGTGCCACCACTGGTGATATACTTCCTACTCAACTAAAGGGATTTGTTGGAAATATGGTAATTTGGAATCATTATTTTAAATATTTTGCATTAGGAACAGATTAAGATTCAAATACAAGCCTGATAAATAATTAATATGATTTTTAGTTTTGAGGATCAACTATGCAATGGTTTGGCATTGGATGAATATTTTTTTGTTTTAGGCACAGGGGTACGTGAATGATTTATCAACCTCTATGATGAGGACACTAGATGGTCATAATGCATTCATCCAAGTGAAGACAAATGCCTATCTTGGTGGAGAACTAAGGGCTAAGGTAAATGTTAGTTTATGAATCAATTTTTGGATAATGGAGATTTTTCATTTGCTTCACTTTTTGTGTTTTTTACTCTTTTGCTAACATATTTATCGAACTTTTGTAATTATTTTGATAATGGACTACTATGGATATATACAAAACGTGGCACACATCTATTCAAGGATATACATGTTTGGACTTGAGTCGCAATCTCATTTGGACCTGTTCAAGCATATTATCATTATCACTATACTTTCTCTTCAGATTCACATCCCAAATGACTGTGAAGGAGTCAGTGATCGTGAAATCATGAATGATAAACATGAGAATGCAATCCTGCCATCTTTAGATGTGTCGGGGAAGTATGGTTGTAATGATGGGGACAGCTGGCTACCCGACGAGTCAGACCCATGCACGACATGCAGCTGCAAGGTATAGTGTTAACTTAAAATATTATTATCATGGCATGGGATTCATGAAATTAGAATATCACCAAACAACATTGAACTGATTTTATCTTAAAAATTTAATTTACAACCAGATTTTTCTTGCTACTGGAGCAATTTTAAGTATCCATACGTACAGCTTATTCAAATTTAAGT
Source organism: Owenia fusiformis (assembly GCA_903813345.2). NCBI lineage: Eukaryota > Metazoa > Annelida > Polychaeta > Sabellida > Oweniidae > Owenia > Owenia fusiformis. Next base: position 22,349,004 of record CAIIXF020000001.1, on the reverse strand, counting down.
TAATTTTATATTTCAGAGAGGCAAGATGAAATGCCATCAAGCTATCTGTCCCAAGATGGACTGTGAAGATCCTATTACTATAGAAGGAGAGTGTTGTCCACAGTGTATAGGTAATTTTATATGTGAAATTAAAATGAAATATAACATAAAAATAATATTATATTTTATCTTGATTATAAAATATAATATTAAAATAAAATATTAAAAAATTGCCATTCGTTGTGGCACCATGCATCAGTCTCATCTGTTTTACAACGATGAATTCAGTACTGATATATATTCATTTGAGACTTCTTTCTACTATTTCAATACGATATCTTCCATTCTCTTTTTGATTGTATCTGTGATATGAAAATTAAATAAGTTTGCCATGCTTTGTGGTACCACGCATCAGTCTTATCTATGTTTACAACTATGAATTCAGTACTGATAAATATTCATTAAACACTTATTTCCCCTTATTTTACCATATCCTATATCCTACATATTCTTCTTTGACTCCTATCTCTTGTCTCTCAACAGTTCTGATTTCATAGGGACTAGTGACACATGTATAACAAGGAGTTACTGTAATATCAACACTACATACCCTGTATATGTATTACTTAATATCTGATTTTTTAAAACATTTTTTTTATTTCAGAGCAAAGTAGCTTGAGTTCTGAAACCTGTTATTTTAATGGTGACCAGAGGAGACACCGAGTTGGAACAATATGGCACCCTTATGTCCCACCATTTGGCTATGTGAAATGTGCCCTGTGCTCATGTGTGGTAAGAAGATTTACTTATATAGCAAGATCATCGAAGACTCTCAAGCGTGAAATACATGAAACATTTAAGATCAAAATGTATATAAGTGGAACAATATCAAATTGATAAGCGTCATGACCGTCAATATGAAATTAAATTCAGGAATATGAGGGATTATACATTTCAAACCCTATTAATACAATTCATTTGAAACTTTTATCAGTGTTTTAGACAGTTTTATGGAAATGGAGGTCAACGGTTTAATTATCATGGACCTACAGAAAATCCATGGTTTGATTTATTGCAGTGCACCTTTGTTGGGCGATATTTAGGTCTATATGTGTATGTTATTTGATACAACATAAATTATTGATATATTGATTGGTAATAAATTATAAGAATTATTATAATATGTTAAACAATTTAAATGAGGGTTATTACCCATTTAGCATTCGTGACGTGAATTCAGCTGACGACTGGCGGTACTTAATTTACTTTTTATGGCCTACTTATTTTTTCAATATTATTGGATTATTGAAATGTAAAAATGTAAAAGTACATCTAAAAATATGGTTTTGAAAATTGGTTATCAACTTTGAATTTTTTTTTGAAAATGTGACTTCTAGTTCGGGGAAATTCCCCATAGACCCCATGTTATAAAATCACAAAAAGTGAAATATCTTTTCTTGTATTGGACAAATGATATTTTGTTTTACTGGACTTTTAATTTGCATAACCATTAGAGAAAAGGGAACATTCTACTATACTCACCATACTATCTGACCCGAATGAGCCACCTGGTAGTGAAACTGGTAACTACTTACTCGTATCTGAGTTATAAAGGAGTTGGCCTTAAATCAGTAGGTAAATCCGCCGCCAGCCTGCAGTTGAATTCGCCAGTGCTTTCTTAGTTCTTGAATTGACACACGAAAACCTTCTTACATCTTGGCCTCATCACATTCAGGACAATTCTATATATGCAATAACATAAACTATTAAATTACAATGATTTTAATATTACTAAACATGAACTTTCTCTCCAGCCGGGCGCCGATGAGGTGAATTGTACCCAGAATTCTTGTCCCCCTCTCAACTGTCCTGATTCCGAGGCGATCCGTTTGAATGAGTCTGATTGCTGTAAGATATGCCCAGGTAACTACCACAAAATATATATATTGTATTTTTAAACTGTTTATCTAACTATCCAATGCAATTATTAGCACAGGAGTCAACATCTGAAAAATATAAATCTAAAGAAATATGCAGCATGAGATGTAGGGATAAGCAATACAATGTAGATTTCCTATATCGATTTTGAGAATTCATGGCCGGTGTAGGGGAAATGTGACTGAGGCTTAGTGGCAATCTTTCCATGCAAAATTCCTTTAAAGACACTGTAGAAAGTTTAAACCACTATGGGTTATATGTTCTGATCATTGATTGACATATCTCTAATACATGTGATACAATTTTTAGCCAAGCCACCAAACTCTGTTGTTGCCGACACAATTGATGTATTCCGCAACGACTACAGAGCCGATGATGCCGCCAAGGCACAGATTGAATCGGAGGATTCAAACCCCGGTAGTAAGTGTATTCAGAAGTCTTAACGGTCAACAATTACACACTAAAATCCTTAATAAATCAAATCAAATGATAAGACCAGATCTAAAACTAGCAGCTCAATAAGAAAAGAATTTAAAAATCGTGCAAATATTATCTTAACACATCGTTTACACTGAAATAGTGTTTATAGTACATTATATCACACATATCATACATGTATGCTATGCTTGTGCCTAAAAGTGAAATTCTGTAAACTGTTCACAGGTTGCAAATGGAAGGGAGATTTATACAATAATGGTGACTCCTGGCATCCAAACGTATCTTCAGTTGGCAGGATAAAATGCATCACGTGTACCTGCAAAGTAAGTTATCGGGAAACACAAAAATGGCGAATGCCATAAAATTATCAACCGGCTTGATGTTGATTTATTTTTTATTTTGGTTTACTTGAAAGCACATGTTACAGATTGCTCTAATAAATAAACAGTTATTCTAAATACTGATAGGGTGATTGTTTTCTAAAATCATTTGTATCATTGATGGAATTTGATTGATTGATTCAACTGCTTGCTTGCTTGATTGTTTTAAGAGTGGTATATAGTTAACACAAAACACTTCACTTATATAGTAAAGGTTAAACAAATTATATAACGTACAGCTTATCTGACAATGTTTTTGCTTTTTTTCAGGACAGCGTAAGCCAATGCAAAAGAACAAATTGTCCAAAACTACGGAATTGTCGTAGAATTAAACGCAAGACAGATTCTTGTTGTCCCGTATGTGCAGGTAAAAAACTGTTCAAATATACCAGGATTTAATTTTGAGTATTGCTGTTGAATTTACTTATGAAACAAAAGTCCTTCATCAGGAGCACAAGAGAGCATTAAAATATTGCTTCATGATTAAAAACATAATTTTGGCAAAAGGGTCAATGTAAAAACTCAACATATTAACTAGATACTTTGCTATACAAGAAAACTTTGACTTTCAGACAATAAACGAGGAAAAGTGAAATCATCACGAACTGGAAAACGCACAAAAAGAAGAAGGAATAAGAACAAACAGTAGCCAAACAATCTATGTAGTAAAATTAGTATGGACTCTCTCAAAATCTTTCCTCAAATTTTACAAAAACAAGTGTCAAAATGATGTTTGAGGTTAGAGGATTTTTAACTTTCAGATGTTGAAACTATAACATGATAGATAATGGATGGTGCCCTTTCATATAATATATACACATATGACTATAGCCTTTGGAGGCGAAGCTTTATCAGTGAAGATGTGTGTCTGCCTAAATACTGAAAATTGTAAATATTGTAAATTGTACATGTTGTAAATTTTACATGTTGTATATTGTACATGTTGTAAAGATGATGACTGATGACAAATATGCTTGTTGAAACACTGTGTAGACAAGTAGTTCTATAGATCTGATATGTATAAATATGGAAATAAATGAATTCTAATCGTTTAAATTATTTAAAAATCGTTTCTGTTTGAAATTAACATATGACCAAATCGTCATATTGACTTAATTATGAAAACTTTTATTAATACTTTCTATTTATTCTCTTGGCATCTCTTAGTAAGTGTAAGTAGGGTTTACAAAAATCGTTTTAACTCATACCGTGACAATAGTTTTATGCAGTCATACTAAGAACAATAGTCGTAATTCCGTGAATAAGTAGTTATGTATTATTTCTTTCAGGGGAGGGGGGGGGGGTGGGGGTGGAAAAAGGAATAACAAGAATTGATATGAGATAAAACTTTGATAGCTAATATTGCTTCCTCACAATTGAAGTTCTTATACTAAGCCTACCTAAATGGTCTACGACGGGGAGAGGCAAACTTTCGTTACAATCAGATACACAAAATAGGCCAATAACGAGGAAAGGATAAGACAAAATCCAATTATATCCAAAAGAAAGTATTGTGCAAAACTTAGGTTGTCCAATCCCTGGGATCTAAGATGTTTTGCCCCATGTTTCATGACATATTCACTCCAGTATCTAATAGTGTGTGATGCATTCACCGGTGTATCTTTAATCAACTTCATTGTAAGCGCAGCATTGTGTGCGTACTCTGGTGTTCCGATCACCTTGTTGATGGCCCACGTTATGGATGTAACACTGATGTTGGTTTTGGATATCGTAATGCCCATGTTGTGTCGTTCCGTAAGTAATCGACAATGCTGGTACTGATCGTAAAAGAAAGGGATGCCAATCGTAGGTACTGCGTTATAGACTGCTTCAGCCGAACCAGAAACTCCACAATGTGTGATAAATAGTTTTATTTTTGGATGACAAAGGAGGTCATATTGAGGCAACCAGGGCAATGTCAATGTATTATCTCCTAGATTATCTGGTTTAGGGCCGCCGTATCTCCATACTACTCTCTGCCGTAATTGTGAAAAAACCGTTGCAAAGATCTCTCTCAGTCTTGGCACTAAGCCCCTTGGCAAGGACCCGAATGATAAAACGATAAAGCCTGCATCGCCAGAGCCCTCGATGAACTTTTCAAGCGTCACATCTAATTTGTTGCATTTCTTTTCCTTCAATCCTAACACTGGGATAACGTTTGGCATCAGTGGTCTTGGGTAAAAGTATGCAAAGCTTGTCTGCACGAACAAAATGTCTGCATTTCTGAACGAGTCCCTAGAATTAGGCACCAGTCCCAGTGCTGGTCCATACTTAGTCATAAGTTCGAGTTTTCTCTCGGAAAAAACTGGTTTATGGTACTCTATGCCAACGTACAAGATCACATTCCAGAATCGCTCCCATATAGTCATTGAGTCTCCATATGGTGAATATAAAACTGGTACATGTGACAAAAAGTTCGGAGTTAACCAGTCGTAGTTTATCTCAAATCCAGCATTGGCCCATAGTATGGTAGGCGTTTGTAAATAGTCCATAAGAATGCCCCCGCACACAAAATGAAACATATCCGTAATAAGGAGATCAAATTTTGCAGATTTTAAACGTCTCATCAGTTTTAGGTCTTCCAACAATTTCGGACATACCTTTGATGTGTAGGAATCAAGTACCTGTCCCTTCCCCATCCATTGATCCATCTGTGTTAACACCGGGGTAACGAGACTTTCTTGAATTACGCCTTCTTCTACAGAATACTGTAAATCGTCTGGGTATTTATGTCTTATAATGTTTACACCTTGTAGCCTCACATTTACCGTTGGGTCATACTCGGTGTGAACCAGAAGACTGATGTTATGTCCTGCTTGAGCCAATATCTCTGATATTGTTTCCATAGCACTCACCCTGGAGTTTCTCAGAGACGCCATTTGGTAGATCAATACGTTCTTTGATCTTATTCCACAACTCATACTTAAGATCACACACATTAAGACTGGCCATCTATGCCTTGAGTCAGTCATTTTGAAACGCCTATCTAAGCCGTGTACAGATTTGATGCACATATACTTAGCAAGACAGTTTATTTTTGTCATGATTTATCTCAAAATTGATAATGGGCATGTTGACCCAGCCTCTTTGTTAGAATCACAGGCTGGTATCGAAAATTTTGTCCGCTGTTACGGAGCGTGATATTTTACATAGAAAAACTAGGAAATCCACACAATTTATTTTTGCACTTTGAAATGATATATGACACACAATATGGTGAAATGGGTATATGTTTGCCTAGGGAGGGTGGATGGGGGGGGGGGGTCGCATACTTTCGGGACACTCTGTACAGCTGTACAATTAGCCATTACGCAGCCTTAAACTAGTCATTATGTTACCTGCCCTTTGTTTTAAATGGAGCCCTGTTTTAAATTGGAGCCCTGAAGCACTCCACATATGGTCATGCTCAAACAGGAATGTTCACGAAGATGTACGAAGTCACTTATTTAATGAGAAAACTTTATAATCAATCAACTTTACCTCGACATGCAGACTTTTATTTTGAAAGTAGAAGATCAAGGGGGATCTTTCCAAGCTTATGTCAAAATATTATAAGTTGTTGAATGGTTTGAAGTGCAATACAGGATATATTGTGCTCGAGAAATTATGTACCGGCACGAGACGAAGGCGAAGTAATGCAATTGATATTGTCCCCTCCGTATCAATATTTTCCTATTGCTACGGAGATGATCAATGGGGAAAATTTCAATAGCAATATGGTACAGCACAAGAAATGACCAATCAGAGGGCTTCAGAGGGCTTCATTTTGCAGATCATACGATAAATTCTTATAATGTTATTTCTGTTTATAAATTGGGCCTTATTCCGTGGTTTACAAATAACAATATCAATACCTTTCACATAATCTCATTAATTGCACGTTTATTGTTTTAACAAAAACATCAATCAATGTATATAAGTTTCAAAAGACCGACTGCTATTTGCGGTTTGTGCCAAACGTCTTTCATAAAAAGCGAACAGATGGATGTGCTTTGAAGGTAAAATAAAATATTATCAGAAAAACACAAAACAAAATGCACGTGTTTAAAATATTGACTTGAAACAGATATGTACCTTTGACTTACACTGTAGAACTAAAATTAATTCATTATTTAAATCGATGCCGGACAGATCATTGGTAGAGATAAGGGTAACATTCGCTACTGACGTTTCATTCACACAGGATACCTAGTATATTTAACAATGGGTTAATGTAGAGAAATGGATTATGATATTTAGCCTTATATAGTTCAAACAGTTTAATCTAAACAAAATCTGTATTTGTCCTATATGAATTACAGGAGTACATGGAAACATTTAATAAGGATCACCGACAAATCAACGTATTTTTGATAGTTCAATATCTATTAAACCAAAGGAAGCATTAGTAAAATGATCAAATGTCTAGGCAGGTCTCCCAAGAGGCCGTACATCTGTGTGATTTCTGTTATAATTCTAATAATTGTCATGAAACTTTTTCGTGATTGGATATATAAGCCAGCAAGTAAGTAAACCATTTGAGTGATCCGAAAACCATAGTATCATATGAACCCAAGGTAGGCCAATGGTACACGTGGTATAATAGATATAATGAAAAGTAGAATCCGAAAATCCATTGTCAGAAATTTATTAATTCACATATCGTGTATCTGATATGTATATGTTTCTTTTTTTGCAAGTGAAAAGAGAAGTACATGTACGAGTATGTTATATATCGTTTTATTCGGTATTGGCATCTGTTACAATTGTTGCAATTTTGTAATTTGCAATTACTTAAGACATAATGTTCAGATTAACAACTTTTTTTTACTGTGAATGACTGTGTCTTTTCTTATTTTGTCACCACCGCGAGGGGTGTTCGACATTCACCGGTTGACGCAAGGCGTTTTGCGTTTGACCGTCAACGTCTGTAACAAATGGCATGTTGTTACAAAAAATGGGTAACAAACTATGAAGAAGAGAAAATAATAGAAAAAATAATAGATTTGATTAGTTTACATGTTAAGCACAGAGAGACATTTTATTTGAAACTGATTTTAAAATCAATTCAAAGGTTATGGACCCTGTTCAGATTGGTTACACCGATTGGGAAATCGATGAAACCTGGGATCAAACATATTTGATAAACAGGTTGTATGTCAAACAGTTTTCACAAACAATCCTGTCTACATTTATTTTTCCAAATGGGCAAAATTGTCAGAAAGTTGGCAAAATGGTCACCAATTGGGCGACAGTGGTCAACGAGTGGGAAAAATGAAATACCATGAAATGAAGAAAAATACTATTGTTATTAATACTACCCTTTTGAGTGTTTTATTTAATTCTTTACAGTAAAACCTTTTTAAAGGTAATTTTAACACGTTTTTATTCTGGTACTTCTTAGACGTAGGAATATGTTTTTAATCTACATATCACTTCATCTACATATAACTTTCCATAATATACTATATACTTATTTTGAGAGTGCCACTGTTAAAATATATCTGAATAAATAAATGTTTAATACTAAATATCAGCTTATTCCATTTCAGGTTTTCACTACAATATCAGATCCTACAAACAGATGAAGTTGTCTTTTATATTGATGACCCGTAACGACAATTATAGGGGGACAACGATGGAGCGTCTGGCCACAACCCTGCGCGAGGTCTGCACAGGCATGGAACGGAATGGCCTCAGCGACGTCTCCGAAGTGGTAATAACAGATTGGAACTCGAAATCCCCGGTGTATCAAATAGACTGGTTACAACCGGTGTATTACCATCACCCGAGTTGCAAAATATATTGGGTGAAAGTCTCCCCTGAGATAGCAGCAAAACAAGCAGAATCGCCCCTCTCTGAGGTACACGCTCTTAACGTAGCAGCGAGGTTTGCACATGGAGAAATGATACTCAGAATAGATCAAGATACACTCGTAGGACCAGCATTCTTTCATTGGTTGAAGATTCAACGACAACAAGGCTGGCCTGAGATCAACAAAGTCTGGTGGAGTGGGAGACGAGACACTGAGAGATTCGACTACGAGAAAATCGTCAAAGATCCCTATCGGTTCCTTGAGCAGTACGGGAAAGCCATCCCCTATTGGTTTGATAATTGGTTTCCCTACAGGGCGACTAAAGATTACTTCGGGGCTGCAATAGGAGTATTTGCCATCCCCAAGGACGCTTGGATGTGCTCCGGAGGGTATAATGAAGGGATGATCTATTTTGCTTATGTCGAATGGGGATTCTTCTGTCGTTTGCACAAATATGGCGTGCCCTTTATCAATACTAACTACTGGGGCGTTTCGGTCCATAGTCCATTCTATCATATATGGCATCCTAGGAATGATAACAAAAGGTTCAATCCAAGATTCATGTCATATAAAAATGAAAGAAACTGGGGGCTACTAGATGAAAATCTCCCCGTAGTTGGTTGCTATGGAGGAACATGCAATGATATAGGGACGTGGGATAAAGTTGGTTCCAGATTTATACCTTACAAACTGAATGGCTATAGTTGTTTCCATAACAAGACACATGTATTTAAAGGAGCACCTGAGTGTAACAAGGAAAAACTTCCATTTGTAAATAGATTCATAGTAATCTAAAATCTCATTAAACGCCCGTCTGCATCAGATGGTCTGCATTGTAAAATACCCCCCCCCCCCATCTATCTTACTAGTACTCTTGGAGATATGTTGACATTTTGTAATCTCTCTCAAATGTGGCAAACTTACATTTGAAAATATACTTAATGTTGAAATTGAATAAAGTTTCTGTCACATTAGCTCTACGGTGGCCGTATAGTGGCCGTAGCTTCACAAAACATTTTTGGTGAATTCACATCGTACTGCTTATCCCTATATTTTAAGCTGCATATTGCAAACATTCGAGTTCTACAACACTATCAGTTAATTCAGACTGAGGTGGTCAAAAAATGGAAACCCTACATTTTCCTTATATCGTTGTCACTTTAAAAATTACTCCTTGATATTTCACACATTTGTACATCGTTCAATTTCCTACCACCCTACCATATTTCATGACCATCAGACTGATAGTCACAATTTTACAGCACTTTGAATAACATGCTTCAGATTTGGCCATCCTCGCGATGTTGGCAAAACAGCACAGTTGTCAATGACCGAAAGCATTCCTCAGCAGGTATGGCCTGAATGACATGAATGATCTCACTTTTGAGGTTTGCAATTATCCAGAGGTCATTCTCATATACTCTCTCTCTCTGCTGTATGCCCACAGGTAGGGACATTTTAGACGATGAGTGCAGGTTTCCCGAAAGGGCAATAGTGGCCACTGGGCATGTTCTTTAAAGTACTGTAACATTGTGACTATTAAGCTGATGGTCATGTACAAAGATATAAGGAAATGGTATTAGGGTTTCCATTTTTCTGACCACCCTGTACATTAACAACATATTGGACATACAGTTGAGCATTCTTGGTAAAGCTAAGTTAAAGAGAGCTGGTGGCACCCTTATATCAATGATTTAGACTGTCAATTGTTGTCAATTTGTTGAGATGATGGGGCCAGGGATGGGGCGATGTAAGTACAGGACACAGAAAGCATTCGATGACTGATTATAAAAACATTGATTGATAAAACAGCATGAGTAATAAACCATGTGTGTCCCATTTTAAATTGTCGGAGCCTCTCACAAACATCATAAACCAATGGCAGTCTAAATCATTGATATTAAGGGTGCCACCCTGAAGCCCGGGTATACAGTAATTAATAAAAAGTCAGTCTTATTCTTATACATGTAAGTATTCTATAGTAAAAGATATACATGTATACGAGGGGTGATCAATAAGTAATGGACGCTTTTTTGCACAGATACTTTTTATGGACCAATACCTTCGACTTTCTTACCAGTGATACATCGTTCAATTATCTATTAACTCTGAAGATTTGAAAACAAGACATGTAATATATTTTGCTATATCTTTATTTCCGTGAAGGAGGTATAGGTACCCCGGGACCGACATTTACGTCAAACATTCTGAAGGTATTTTAGCTTGTTTAACATGCAACGCAGTTGAATGCAGGTTGACAAAACAAACCATTATGGTCATGAATTACCCCATTATGTTATGCCACAGTTGATTTTGAATATTTTATCATCACTTTGTGGTATATTCATGCCACATTCATTCTACAGGGCCCTCTACATAGGTTCCATCAAGTGCTACATGTACACAATTCCTAATCCTCTAACTCAAGATTGTGAGACAAGGCTGAATCCATTTTCTGACATGGTAGCAAGATGCAGTTGTACGGGTTGTTTTATTTCATCAATGTCAATAAACCTACGTCCCGTCTTTATAGAAATACTATAAGAATAAATAAGTCACATGTGAGCAGATCTGGACAATATGGTGCATTGGCCAAGGGCTCAGTTTTGAGGTCCAGGGATATCGTTTTCTGAACATTTTGAGATCTGTGGGCAGGTGCATTGTCCATATGGAGTAGGGTGTTCCTTTCTCCCACCAACTCATTCTTCCACAATGCTTCCTCAAATTCCTGCAAACCCCAACCATACAACACTCTGACATCACAATACTTACTGTTTGTGTGTTACCAGTCAGCAAAATATTTCAACTCACAACACTTGTTGCATGTAAAAGAAGTTCAAATCTAACTGAAAGCCAAACTGGCTAAAAACTGAAAATGTGACTAAAATGTCGCCCCTTCATGGAAATAAGGATATATCAACATGTATTATATATTTTGTCTTCAAATCTTAAGAATTGATAGATAATTGAATGATGTATCACTGGTAGGAAAATCAAAGAGATTGGTCCATAAAAAGTATCTGTGTAAAAAAGCGTCCATTACTTATTGATCACCCCTCGTACACCACGCATTACCAACTCAGTACACTAGGGGACTTTTTAAACATTTTTAACGTATTCTTGGGCCTCAGGTGCCACCAGCCCTCTTTAACTTAACTTTACCAAGAATGCTCTTAAACAGCATCAACGGAAGACATATGTTATATAGTTTAGTTTATATAGTTCATTATAGTATCACAGGTCAATGTGTCTGTATTGCACTTCAAATCATTCAATGACGTTTTTATCGTGTGATCCTCTATTGCTACTGAGATTGTCCCCTCCGTACCAATATTTTCTGTATTGCGACGGAGATGATCAACGGGGACAATCTCAGTAGCAATACAGATTGGCTCAGCACAAGAACTGACCAATCAAAGGGCTTCATTTTACAGATCATACGATAAATAAAATACAATACTAAAATACATTAATAAAAAACCTCTAGCCGATGCCGGCTTATGAGACACTTATATGAATACATAAATAGCATCAATATTACAATGTTATGACAAACGTTCCAGATTAAATGCCCTCTTTTGAAACATTTTATATAAATGCTATTTTCCTTTGACTAGATTTACACCATAAGTTTGGCAACCTTAGCTCCCTCATTGAACTACGTGTTAAAGCCTCTTTACTTTTCAATTTTTATATACTTAACCCGCGAAGAAAATACTTTTGATGGAAACGTAATTTGACTTTATTTCCAATACCTCCAAATTTTCTCAATTTTTTTCCTCAATTACAATCACGGGGTACCATCGAATAATTTTGGCAACGTACCGGAGAACGACATTTTACTAAGAAATGGCAATAATTTAGCACAATATATTTTTTAACTAGAGTTCTATTTTGATTTTGACAAAAGTAAGTATTCCATGCAATAACTATTTCATTCATGAGTTTGTAGGAATTCTGTTGGAACCCAGTTCTGATCAAGTACGAAGTTATTGAAATCGGCGCAGACGGACTTTACTCCGAAAGATGGTTTTTCGATTATAACTTTTTACAACATTTAAGTATAGACATTTGACAAAAGTGCAGAATAGTCCTTATACTTTTGAATAATTGTGTTATTTCTGATTCACACGACTCTGATTTGTTTAATTAAAAAAAAAGTTTTAAAAATATTACTTAGGAACGTTACCGGAGCTGGGAACGTAACCGGAGCAGATCAGTTGAATTATTTAATCAAAAAATTAAAATATATGATTTAAAGCACATATACTAATTTAAAAACATACGGGATTGTTCGAATGCGTATTTATTACATTTTATTTAAAGAAAAAAATTTATCCATTGTGAAAAATTAAATTTGGTATTTACCATGCATAAGTGCACTTACCTTAGAAAGGCAAACATAGAACAATCATTGTATGGAGAATGAAGTGATTAAATGTAGTAAGCAAATAATTCCATTTGATTTCACCCATTGTATTTGTTCAGCGAACTATTAGAACCCACTCTGTTATACTATGTCAAGAAATTGGACTAAGTGATATGGAAGTACGATCCTTTAAAACCAAGGAATATCTTGACAAACACAAAAGGATTACCCACGGAAAAGTTGTATTTGAATGTCCCCATTGTGGAAAAACATGGAAGAAAAGGGCAAACATGATCAATCACATTAAAAAAAATCACTGAACAATTTAGGAATTTATTAACTCATGAAAAAATAACTATTTTATGGCATCACTTTTGTATTAGGCATATTTGCTTTTAATTAGCGATGCGACTGATGACTGCCTCTTCTTTGTTTGACAGAACTTTGTACTATACATGTATCTCCTTGTGTTACTTCCCAGCTTCCCACTGAAGCAATAACTATCAATGAATTTTTTGATACTCTAAAATATAAGTGCAAAAAAATATATCTTTAGAAAATTTATATGTTTTGCCATGCATTGATTTTCCTGTAAGTGAAGGGTAATAAATGCTCATTTTAACATTCATATGTGTTTGTAAATAATATATATGCTTTAAATCATATACTTTATTTTTTTAAATTATATAATTCAACTGATCTGCTCCGGTTACGTTCCCAGCTCCGGTTACGTTCCTAAGTAATATTTTTAAAACTTTTTTTTTAATTAAACAAATCAGAGTCGTGTGAATCAGAAATAACAGAATTATTCAAACACACGTCGCTCGACTGTCCTTAATATATTTCTTCTGCGTAATATAGTTGAGCTGGATTTCTAAATATAAACATTGGTATGAACAGCCAGTGAACTGTGATAAATCATTGACAAAAATGATGCATTTCACATGAAGATGAAATGATTGCACAACAATCATCTCATTCAATTCAATGAATGTATTGAAAGGAATTGCATGTTATTATGTTGCTTAAAGCCATGGTAAATGTATATGCTTCTCAAGAGGTCATGCTCCAGTGCAAGCATACATATTAGTTCATGAAAATATCATATGAATAAAGAAAATATACTCAAATATATAAAGCACAACTGTCACAATCATTCTAAGGATTTTCAAAATGGCTGACATAATTTAATTTCATGCTGTAAATTGCAGAAAAGTTCCATTTTTGCACAACGCCTGGTCCTTACCTAGATTTTTATATATCTCAAGAAGTACCTTAGAAGTACACTATTCCCTTACTACAAATAACTTTCTAGGTAAGAACCAGGCGAACAATGCAAGAGTTTATCATTACCTTCCTCTCTCTAAAAATAAGTAGGTCAACACAATTGCAAACATAACTAATCCCTACTCAATGACTATTGAAATATGACTATTTATGTGTACAAAATATTAATCCAGGCAATGAGTGTATAGAGTGACACAATCAAACAATGGGACATCTGCCAAGTTGGGTTTATACATTCTGGAGAAATTTTCTGAGACTGATAAAAAATTCATATTTTCACAGGAAGTGATACATACCTCCCAAATCAACCAAAATATACTTTTATCAGTAATCTTGAATGCTTTTTATTGCTATTTCTTGAAAAATACATATTTATCTACAATTTGATCCTACATATCAAGGATATTAACGACATTAAAAAAAGTTAAGTGACCCCAGGGGTGTCTATAGCTATTTGTTCTTTTTGAAATGATAGAGAGGCATGGTTTTCAGACTATTATTCAAAAACGATCGTAATAATGATTCCCAGCCCTATGAAGTTTGAAAAATAACAATACCTGGGTGTTAATCCATAGATAATCCTTGAAAATGAGAAACATTTTTTTCGGATTATATGGTGCAATCTTATAGTCATTAAAATGTTTTAAAGTGTATTGACGGTTTTTAGATGAACAACACAAGCGAAATGCAATGAAAAAGCTCTCCAGATTCATTCTACAAACAACTCGCGGTCCTTTGAAAAATATTTTTCATATCAGACAGCATCTTACTATGTAAGTATCTACTCTTAAAGCAGAGAAGATCCCATTTCTCATATTACATTCAATTCTGTTTTAGTAAAAACCGCACCCCTGGAAGAAAAGTGTCTGAGGGGCCTGAATACGTTCATAAGAATTTGCATGAGTTGACTAGGTTTGGTTTACATAGCTATAGCTTGACTTACATGCATTGACTATGGGTGGTCATTATCTGTTAAACATATGATAAAACCCTCTTTGATGATAGCTTTTAGTCTTAGTTGCCTTGCTGATATATATCGGTGAAATGTTTCTTTCGACCTTTAATTGGCAGCTTTAGTTGGGCAATATTTTAGATTGGGTGCCTTCATACCATCTCCTGGAGGGTCTGGAGACCTTCCCATACCCTATACTCACTGGGGTTTGCATCAGGGCTATTAGCTTGATGGTTATCAGGCCGTATCAGTCAGGAACATTTTGCAAATTATGTTTATTTCTCATGGCACACCACATGTTTAAGTGAGACGCTGGTGACATCTTTTCTTCAAGTAAAAGTGTACAATTCATAATCCATGACTAGATAGCATCCTCAAGTTTCATTTGGTATGCAAATTATGATTTTGTATCAAAAATTAAAAAAGTTATAGGATTTTGAAAAAAAGTGGCGTTTTTTGGCCCACCCTGTAGATACAATAAGAGAGTACGGCAATAAAAACGACAAAATGTCACCTAAATGACAATCCTGTTGTACTCACTACTCATACTGGCCATTGTTTCACATGTTTGTGTCACCTAGATTTCTACATAATGACCATGATCACCTAGTTACGCATTTGTATCCTATGAATTCTGACGACAGGAATTTCTGAATTCACACGCATTTTCTGCTATCTTCATTCGTGTGACTCATAATAATTATTACATAAAACTGCCCAGCCATTTACTGAAATGCATTAATACATAATCGATAATCTCTCACACGAACCAAGTTCCCTCTTAATCCCTCCCAAGCTGCGACTACTAGAGGGAGCGAATCAGCTGCCATACACAAATAATAAATAATTATATTGGCAAACCAAAACTGAATAATCTAGTGCCTACAGTACACACTGTTTATTGTTCTTGATGTTAAGACTAATTTATACACATATAAGTGTATTTGCTAGTTTGTAAATATCTCATCATAAATTAGAGCAAGGCCCTTGATACAGGGTGCTCATAAATTCCGAGTCATTAGTAGCTCAGGTTTTTTATTGCAGATTAAAAATTTCTTTGGTTCTTTTTTGTTGAGCGCAAGGTATCATGAAATATCTGCCTGCATAGAAAAATACAGGTCTGACTAAGGCTATTCTGATGTGTAGAACCAACGTTGCCCGAAGTGCCGAAGTGCTTTCAATTCTCAGGGTCATATCTAGGGAGGGGTGGGCTCTAGGATCATTTTTTGGTAAGGCAAGTTTTCAGCCGAAAACCTTTAAAAGAAGATGAACGATTCGATCTCCTCTCCCCAACCTCTTTTCGAATTCGAACTAAACCAGTATCATACATAGAAACATTTCTCAAGGTTGAATCAAGATTGATGGCAAATCGGGGTTGATCCAATCTGTATATCAAGTTTGATTCAACATAAAACTTGGAAAAATTGATCGTTCGGTCTAATTCCGCCTTAACAATCTGGGTCAATTTTTTAAAGATGTTTTGTTAATCGAGTGCTTCTGCAGCAGGGCAAACCCATTAAAGAGAATTGCATGTAGAAGGAACAGATCTAGATCTTGTGTAAATCATACCTGATGAGTATAAAACGTTTCCAATTTTTTCCTTCAATTTTCATTTTTCTGAAAATGAGGTGACTGATCAATAACTGATTTGAGATGCAAAAATGACAAAATTAATTGAAATTGGAAGAGGAATGTGTTGCCTTATTTTAAATTTCAACCCTTCAAAATTAAAATCAAAATGTAAAACGTAAAACAGTTCCGTCATAGCGGACAAAAAATGTCAACATTATTTTTTTATTAAAAAAGTAAAAAGACACATTGCATCATGAATACCTTCAGATTTATGTTTGAACATATATTCTGAAGCCGTTTTCTATAGCTTTTACTCATTGCTTTATTAGACGAAACATGAGTTTAAAAAATAAAATGTGACGTTTTCATGACAAATAGCATGCACACTCCGTCATAGCGGACAAATTGTTCGATCCCTACCCGTGTTGTTGGTCTACCTAAATCAGATGACTTATTTCAACATGAATTTTTATCCTGATGGGGGTATACGGGAAACAAGAACGCAAAACAGGCGTAACAGGTGCTACACCCATGTGGGGATTTTAATTTTGACATATAAAAATTCCTGGCTCCATACCGTTATATCAAGGATGTTAATGTTAATGCTCACACTGTACCGATACTGTACTGTATCATCTATTGAAATTAGATAGATACACAAAGGGAATTTGCTTGAGTCCGACGACATAAAGAAAAAAGATTTTACAGCACAGTATAATATTTCTAATATAATTCCTAAAATTCGTTAATGCTATCTTATTGTGCCCAATACGTCGACTTCGACTTCACTATCTACTATACAAGTAGTAATTTCATTAACTTAATTGTTAATTTTCATGTTAATCAAGGGAAATCATATTATTAGATTTCATTTCATATTTTCATTCAAGATTTCTATTCTAAAGGATGTTTTGCCTCGTGCCTAGCTACGCCCAGTTATTTTTGTGACTTTCTCTGATTATTTTTTGGTTACGCCATACCTGGCTATACGTAACGGCTATGGTTCTTCTTTTGAAGTACCAGAGGACGTTTCACGGCTTTAAAAGCGTTTCCACCTATCCTTTTGTAATCCCCAGTATATGGTAATATGACCCCGTTAAGTCGCTTTAATGACGTTCAACATAAAATCAATTCATATATAAGAGAATTATTTCATGACCAACTTATATGTACATGTAGTCTTCAGATTGTTTGAGTTCTATTGAGGCAGGTTCTCATTAAGTCGTGCCAAATGATAGAAATGACAAAAAATAAGTTTTTTGTTTACATAACACTAACATTTGTTGGTGTACTAATTGGATTTTTGTTTGGAGGGATAAATATTATAAGTTCGACATATTCCAAGCCATTTGGAAACCCTGGTGATCCAGTTCCACTGAGGAAGGTGTCAGTCCCACGATATGGAAGTAAAATTGGGAATTCGAAAATAATCATTCCGGCGTCGAAAGATAACAGTTCGAAAAGAACAATCCCGACTACGAAAGGAGAATTTCAAAGTGCAGGGACAATGACAGCACAAAACATTACAAAAATAATTATATTAACCTACAGGCGGAGTGGCTCTAGTTTTTTTGCCGAGTTGTTCAAGCAGAATCCAAATATCTTTTATATGTTCGAGCCTCTCAAGGCAGTCGTTGAACGTTATGACATTGATACGCCAGTTGCTGGACCGGCATTCTTAAAAGAAATCATGAATTGTCGTTTCAGTGGTAACTCATATCTTTCGCAAGTAACATCAATGCATGGTTGGAGATGGCAAGCCATCTTCCGGAATGTGAAAATACTAAATGATGTTCCTAAGGTATGTGTGGATAGCGACATTGTTGCTTCAAAGATTATTCGTTTAGCAAATATTGGTCAAATTGCTCCATACTTTGGGAAGGATACCGCTATTCTCTTTTTGGCGAGGGACCCGAGGGGAATCCTAAACTCTAGGAATCATGAGACTCGCAGTTACAAAAACCTGGCGTTGGAACTTAAGAAAAAAGATATGGAATCTCTTTGCTACAATAGCTTAACTAATATAAACTTTATAAAGGATTTGAAAGCCAAGAGGAAAGAGCTTGATCTGAAACCGTTAATCAAACAGGTAATTTATGAAGACTTTGCTTATGATACTCTAACTAACGCTCAAAAACTGTACAAGGCATTGGACATACCATTCCACCAATCAGTACGTTATTGGATAGGGAAAAACACGTCAACTTTTTCTGGAGGGACATATGGAACGAGTAGGAACTCTACTAGTATCCCGACTAAATGGATGGTCCAGTTGAGCCCCGTGGAACTAAACATGATTCAAAATATAACAGACTGCAGAGAAGTGATTCAATCGCTTGGATTTAAGATTCAATGATCCCAAAGAAAAAATATGTAATTACTAAGTTTTTTATTTGTCTTTAAATCCCACTTGGGTAGCAACACAATAGAATTTGCTGTGGTTTATTTTTAAGAATGTATGGTTTTATCAAAAGGAAAGTGCATTATTTTTCTATTGTTTTTAAAGAATGTACACTTGGCAAGCTATCAAAAACAAGTGAGACATAAATGACCATTGACAGTTTTTGATAGTTTTCATTCCCTAAAAACAATATACAAAAATACATGTACCCTTCTCTTGTTACTGTGCATTCTTTAGAATAAAACAATTTATCAATTTTTGTTGTTATCTACATCATTGATCTTATCTTACTTACAAATATTCTGCTGTATTCAAATGCAATGTTCTGGACTGGACAGTCACCTAGTGCACTGAAGCTAGACTAATTATAGCCCACTCAGTCACTTACATCAACTCACACTCATGAGGTCAATGCGACCAACTCTTTTTGTTGTTACAATTAATTGGCTATATAACTACATGAACAGTCAACTCAAAAGAACTCACTCACTTACATGTATCAAACCACTTACCCCTACATGAACAGTCAACACAAAAGAAATAAAATTTTCCAGATTAGATCATTGACCATTTACCTGCAATATACCATTTACCTGTAATAAGAATGTGTGTGATTTAAGTAAGATAAAGCATTCGAATTCGATTTGATAAGAAATAATAACCTCAGGCCTTCGGTGTATTATTTCTTATAAAATCTCATTCTTATGCTTTATCCAGTACTTATTTTTCAATGAAAGGCCTCGGTCAAGGTATGCGACTCGATTGGTTAGATACAAAAATACGGTTATCCGTTCATATATTTGGATTTATGTTGTGGCAATGGATCTAACTAGGTCAAATCCAATGTTTTCTCCTCTTTTCTGTGATCTCGGCAATACAAGGATTACGGTATTCAACCGACTTCAGAAAGTCATTTCTTGTACAGTGTAATTTTCTGCATCAAGCAAGTAAGTTTACGTGTAGTCAATCAAAATCTAAGATACGCAAAGGCCAACCAACACTCCAACATATTCTTCAGAAACATTATCTTGATTTCCACCCTTTGGCCAACGTTGTTACAACGGCTTGCAAAAATAAGACGCATTTGAAATATGGTTGATGTGCATTCAGAAGTTTTAAGATACAAAGGGCATGAGCGAATTTGTTTGAGCAGTCCAAACCCGATTTTACAACAATCTTAATAACCGTCTATATCATTGGTATATCAAATCGGTTCTGTGAATTTCCTAATCTAACGATTCGGCGGATTACCTGGGATACGATTTTGGAACGGGTAAAGAGCGGAAATCTGGTAATAAACCAAGAACTAGTCATTGCGTCAGCTAATCTGCATAAATATTATTTAACATGACTGGGAAGTTTTGATATGTACTAATGTCACTTCATCTGGTTTTGTTTATCTTGCTTTTTTGGAACGTATTTCTTTGGTTACTATTAAAATCGGCAATTTTTACAGATTCATTCCACATTTCATTATTGCTAAAATTGATCTCTAAACCATTCACCGAAAGACATATTTTAGGCTAATAAAATGGATATATATTAACGATTTTATTTATTACTCCTCGAGCCACAGCGACAATTAATCCTTTTCTTCATCCTAGATCTTTCGAATGATTTTTAAATGTATTGGCAAGCTGGTGTTCGCTCCTATAAACCATGAATAGATGCAGAGGGACCGGCTCATTTTCCGAACACAGGCGTCCTGAACTCGAACCTCCTTCTTGCTGGAAGAATAAAGGAACACAATACACAATAGATGATGTCTGGAACACTGCGTTCGGAGGATAGACCGTCTTGGAAACTCCATACTCTCCCTATCAGAACCAAACATATATGAGAACCTTGAATATTTTCACATTTAAATTGGTTTTATGCATTACTACAGGCCTAATATCAAATCAGATGCACCTTGAAGCTGGCCATCATCCATCACTCAAAACTTTCGTTCAGTGCAAATTCTACATCTATTTTGATAACCTGATATTAAACATGTATAACCATCATAATATGATGGCTCATACATTAAAGGGATACTTTGAACAGATACTCATGAGAATGTTAACTTCGGTATAATAATGTCAGGGGCGCAGTCAAAGAAGTCTATAAAATGTTAATACATTTGTAAGTTAGTAGTAGAATATTAAGTTATATATGTCTGTAAATTTTAGAATTTTTGTTTAAAGAATGGCCGGCCCGGTATGTTCCCTATTTTCGCTATAAGTAATAATTCTTAAAAAACGTTTTTGTAGTTTAAATATTGAACTCGTCGCAGTTTTGCCTGCATTTCCCCAAGCACATATACATTCTTGAAGTATATAAGAGAATAGTAAATCGATAGTAGTGTTTTTCTATTTAGCTTATGTCTACTTTCAAATAGTATCCCGATGAGTTTTGATATTTTAAGTGATATTTTTTCATATGTTCCTTCCAGTTTAAATCCTCATCAATAATTATCCCTGCGAAATTGATTGATTGAAGTCTCTCTATTAAATTATTTCTTAGTTTGATTTCAATATTTGGTGGAACTTTATGTTTGCAGGTTGTATAATTTTATATCATGAATTCAGTCTTCTGTACATTAAGAGATAGCTTATTAGCACAAAACCAATCATCAATTTTATAGAGTTCACAATTTAATTCACAAGATGTTTGTATCATCTGCAAAAACAACTTTAACAAAGAATTTGAACACATAATGTCATTGATATATAATAAACAAAATAGGTAGTGCCTGTGGAACTCCACATGTGATTGACTGTTCCTGAGATTTAATATTATTATCTCAATATAAAGTAACTTGTTTTCGATTATTTAGATAACTTCTGAACCAATCATTAGCTTTTCCTCTAATACAACAAAAATTGAGTTTAGATAATAAAATGTCATGATTAATAGTATCAAATGCTTTACTGAGGTCCAAGAATATGCCAATAGAGAACTGTTTATCATCTAATGCTGAGTAAATTTTCTTAAAAAGAAAGAATAGCCAAGTAAGTTGAACTATTTTTTCTGAAGCCAAATATGCAAGGATAGCAAGTTCCTATTTTTGATAACTATAGGCTTTATATCATCAATTCCAGCAGATTTATCTTTCAAATTATCTAAAATTGATTTTATTTCGTCAAAAGTTACACGTCATAGATATAAACTTTGGCTTAAAGAAGTAGACATTTTATTCAAATAATGTTGAAATGTTTTATGAGAATTATGTATGTTTTTGCCAAATTATTTAAAACATTGACAAAATAATCATTAAAACCATTAGCCATTTCTTTGGGATTAGTAACTGTTTTATTATTATGTATAAATTTATCAAGTGATATTTGCAATTTCTTTCATCTGTTTAATATTTCATTAATGTGTGTCCAGGTGTCTTTTATATTACCAGATGTTTGATCAAAATTTTTGTAATGTAGTTTTTCTGCATGTTGAATAGTTTGCCTTAGAATGCGTTTATACTTTTTGTAAGATTTTTTATTGTTGAAGTGATATTTAATACATTTAGGAGTTATCGGGAAGCATTCATTATAGAGACTTTGAATTTTTTCAATAAAATATGCATAGCCTAAATTAACATCATCAAATTCATATAGCTGGGAAAAGTCAAGTTCAGAGAGGCGTAATTTAAAGGTAAAATTATACTACCCTGTGACCTCACTTTCAAAGTTTTATCTGAAAAAAACTGAATAAGTATTTCCTGCCTTATGCCTGGCCACGCCCATGAATGTAAACCTTTTATTTGAAAGAGTAAATCCATTTTTCATAACTAGGTATTTTTTAAACAAACATAGTTGAGTCTGGCTGCAACTAGTCGAGTTGTTCTCAAACGAGGGGACGGGTTAAGGTATTCTCTATATTCATTGAACACCTTTTGCTGATATGTGCATTGTGCGCAGCAGGATAGACAACGGTGTCAAGAAGGTAGATAATCAAAACAGGATTAACAGGCAGAAGGATGAACAAGCAACAGAGAGTGACCCAACTGAAGTCCGAAAAATCTTTTTTTAGAAACTAACTCACCAAGTACACTGTGGCTAGTCGATCTATGTGGATGCAGTCAGGCACATGTAATGTTTCGTGAGTACCCGCCTCTGTACTTTTCAATGGAAGAATTTTGCACTTCTGTTTAAATAATCTATATTTACTCATCCGTGTATATCATACTTCATTGATTTACAAAACCACAGCTACGCTATAAACACACATTCGCTGATAGTTTTACGGAGAATAGATAACTGAAACGAGTTCACTTGACCAGTTTTATCATCTCGCTCATAGCTGTGAGAAGGTATGTATAATTTGCCATAGGTTTACCTTGTAATGGGGAATAAAAAAGTCAAGTAATATAATTATTTCACATACAATACATATATGTCTGTGTGAAGTAAAATACAAATACAATGCGTTCTATAATATGGAGTTATGGTATGAAATATCAGCTTTAAAAAAGCAATTTAATTATGATGTATCATGTGGATTAGAAGACGTTCTGATTGGATTCATTGAACAGACTGGTTAGATTTCAATTGAATCATTTTGAATGTGTGTATTTTTAATATTTTAATCAACAGTGTCTGAAAACAATAATAATGCTGTATTGGTAATTGGAAAAATTCCACTTACCACGATTTAAAAAAATTGTAAATAGATAATATTATTCTTGAATTATGGTCATTTGTTTCAAGGAATCTGGAGGCTCGTTCAGCTGAGCTGACAAAATCATCAAGATTTACGGATGGTCCATCTGTTGGCTGCTCATTGCCACCTTCAAGGAATGTAAATGGCTCTGAAACTGGTAGCCTTGCCCAAGTCGGTATTTATTTACTTATCTGATCTTGAATTATTACCACCTTGTACAATCCAATGTATCATCGCTGATATTATGCTAACTTATTCAGTGGTTCCGAGATTCCCATAATACCTAGGCTACCTAAGGGTATCGCAAAACCATATTGATTGACAATATGGACATGGACACAATGTGTGACTTCAGGCTGATTGACCAATCAAAACGTTATCAGGTTGACCTGCATAAAAAAGCAAACTACCCGTCTAGGACTTGAAATTCAATGATCTGATCGAGTGTTTCTTGAGAGTTACAATATATTATGTTATTAAATGTACATTGGAATGTAAGCAGTCATTAATACTCGTCTAAATGAAATCATGCAATTTAATGTTGATTCAAAATCAAAACTTAATTCGCGATGGGAATGCATGAAGACCTAGTCAGGCAAAGTAGGGCCGTCGTTGATTTGTCAAATTTTACCGACAAAAACATTGGGTCGGTAAAGCACATGGCTTTCTCTTGGGTACAAGGCAGTCATAATAGAAATCAAGATAAGTAAAATAGACCGACTTTGGCAAGGCTATGAAACTTGATTTGTGGGTATTCCAGTGGGTCGATGGGTCTTTTGCTCTGAATTCACTTCATTAGCGTACCTAATTTCAACATTTTCATTGTCATCATTACATGTTATGGACCCGTTTTTCAAATTAACAGTATCAGCGATAAAACCATAGTTTTTGGCTCACACAGTGAGACTATGGGGTCGACCAGGCGTCCGTCCGTTGGTCCGTCCGTCCGTTGGTCCGTCCGTCTGTCAACATTGGTTGCACAAATTAAAACTGCCCTTCGGATTGAGTCATTTCCACATTCATTTTATGCATATCCATAATGTCTATTTGACCTATCATCGCCATTTCCCAAGTTCGCCCGGTTTCCGAGAAATTGCTGATTTTTAAATTTCGCGAAAATCGATCTTATGATAGCCTTATAGAAAGTCAAGAGAAGTGATGAAAAGATTGAAAAAATACCAGTCCAGTCCATTTCCAGGTCCAAGTCCAGGTCCAAGTCAAGGTCCAGTTCAGGTCCAAGTCCAGATCTGGGTGTAATCAGGTTTAAACCAGGTCAAAGGTCAAGAACTAGGTCAAATCCAGTACTTTGTCATTTTTTTCGATTTTCTCAGTCGTCCTTGAATATTTTTGCTCAGTTTTTTTAATCATGTTCCTTGGAAAAAAGCTAATCCCTACAGGCAAGTTGTTTTTGATCACTCTTACCGTTTTTGAGATATGGCATCCGAAAAGTAGGTTACAATAAAAAGTTCTTGGAATTCAATGTATAAGTTATGAAATATGTGTAAAATTGTCCAAGGAATCCGAATCTGCAAACCAAATTTTGATCCGACTTCCCGTTCGGAAGTTATGGCATTTTTTGAAATCTCAAAAATCGCTATTTTGGTATCCCATGTTAAGTCATTGGGGCTTGAGAAAATTATCAATTGTAACAACACAACACTAGATACAGCTTGGATGTAGCCAACTTAAGAAGAATCTACAATAGAAGCCGTCTCTCAAAATCTACTTTCCTTCAAAATTTGAACACTAAAAGGCCTAGGTCAAATTCATAGTTTTTCTTTTGACTACAACAAATCATATCTGAACCAACAACAAAGGACTCATCTTTAATTGATCTCATATTTACCAATACTTTTGTTTGTAAATCAGGATATACATTCCTTCCTCTGTAGGTTCTACACTATGTGAGCACAGGACCGTGGGTCCTTTATTTCATCTGT
Source organism: Owenia fusiformis (assembly GCA_903813345.2). Taxonomy (NCBI): domain Eukaryota; kingdom Metazoa; phylum Annelida; class Polychaeta; order Sabellida; family Oweniidae; genus Owenia; species Owenia fusiformis. The sequence goes on along the minus strand of CAIIXF020000001.1, from coordinate 22,323,313 downwards.
AATGGCATTTTCCAGTTGATGGGTTTATATATAGTATTTTCAATTTTTCATGAGGGTGCCTTTAGACTACTTATAATGGGGTGGCTAATTACTTTACTGAATGAGGAATGTTTATCCAAACAATGGATACAAAGAAAATCTGGCCAGTTGTCCATCAGTAAATAAACCATCATGATAAAAGTATAATTTATTAAAGCATCCATTTGTTACCGTTCTGAATCCAAATGATACATAGGTGCATCCATTTTATACATATATGTTGACGTTTACGAAATGTTTTTCAAATATCTTCCCTATAACAGGAATATGCTAGCTGAAACTTTCACACATTGTCATACTATGTATATTGAATATGTGTGCAAGATTTCAAGTCACAATGTTAAATAGAAACTCTGAGATCACTTACCTCGATTTGCTGTCATATTTTTGCAATGATCCCATTCCCTATAATGTACGCGAGTACCCACAATACATTACATATAAATGACTGCATCCACATAGATCGACTAGCCACAGTGAAGTAAGAAACATAAAAATGTAGCTTGCGCTTTTCAATTCTGCAATTGGCGCGCATCGTCAAGTGGAATCTCATTTAAGATTCAAAATTCATTAAGGAACCAGATTTACCGAAAAGCAGGGGTAATATCGTCGAATACATTCCGCATGGCTAGGTACAAACGTTTTCTGTACCCCGAACTGTGATAGTGTGGGAAATGTTTCCTGGGAATAGCATACATGATGTAGCAATGACCAACGTATAGGTGGCGCGTTTTGGCGCGAAAAAAAAGTTGGTCAGAAACTTGACCCCACAAATAGACATGATTTGGCTCGTGGTTTTTCTCCCAGATAAACATAATAGATCCCTAATTTTATGTGCCGGATTGTTAGTAAAGAGGTAATAGTTGCTGCAAATGAGTGCAAAAGTCAAATTGACATGATAAATATGACAGAAAATTGACTGGTAAGTTTTCATTTGCGATTATTTTGCGTTTTCGGCGGCGGCTCGTGATTAAATATATCCTCCAAATCGGGTTAAATATGTACCCATCATGAATGTTCGATTGATTTGTGAATAATATAAAGCAAAAATAGAGAAATCTGGTCTCAAATGAGCATTAAATTTCCCTGTAATAATTCAATATGGCGGAGCGAATATTCACATGTGGGAATTGTCACATTCGATTTGCGCACTTTAACTTGAGAAAATCAATATAGGATAGCAATAATATCAATCTACGAGGAATGTTTTGCATTTTGATGTAATATAAAGGTGATCTGTTGGCTATTTGGCAAAACTGCCCTAATTCACGTCACCATACTAGTCAATGGGCAAAAGGGCAAACGCCTGACTTTTTATCTCGAGTTATGGATTTATGTGGCCTCACTGGCCTATCTGAGGTTCTAAAGCTATGTCTAAGCTACATCTTGACACTAAACTCAATAGGGGCCAATCATCTACTTTTTGAAATAATTGGTCAATTGTGACACTACCCCCTCTCTCTGCAGACACAAATTGAAATTCACAAAAATGAAGGCAAAATTAATACGCCACTTGACTCGAAATTTTCCTTCAGATAACCCAAATAAACGCATTTTCAGAAGAAATGTCATGTTGCCATTGCAAAAAGATTACAACTGTGCCTACATACTAGCTTACTGACTCGTCATGATCACAATTGTGTTGGGACTACATTCATTTTTGAATACTACTTTTTTCTATTCAGCGGAATAGCGAAAAGCGAAAACTTATATCCTTTATGATATAAGTTTGACAAATTTTCTGTAAAATTGTTGAAAAACGTGTGAGGTAGCTAGCTATTCATGGGTATATCTTTTATCCTGTTCCAGATAGAGTCATTCTGTAAAAAGTGGAGTAAAGGGATGACATTGCACTATTAAATGAGCCATTTCACAAAGCTTTAGCTGAAATAGTGATGACATTATAGCTTGTTTAAGTTGGGGTCATTTTTAGCCACTTTTTGAGAAAAAAAGAAAACAGGGTTTTTGAGGGTTGCCTTCTTTGGACCCTCATTAATATTTAATGCAACAAGATAGAAGATTGGTTCTTATTGTATTATACTACTCACACTCCAAGCTTTCCAAAAATGTACAGTTTGATGATATTTTTTCAGTTTGAAAAAATGGTTGGTCATTGCTAATACATGTAAAGGTCTTTTTGTACAGTGTTGGCGGCCATGTTTAGTTTCCATCACATGTATTTTCAAATTCTGAATGAATTTTGAGACGATACCTGCATAAGCAGAGGTTGTACATGTATGTTATGATAAAGGTATGTAACATTATGTTTTGAGCTATATTTTTATGCTACTTTTGTAAGAGACATTGTTATTAGATGTAACCAAGGTACATTTTCATTATAAGTATTCAGAATTATTTTGCATTTTCAAACTTTCCATAAAATCTATTTCTACTCCTCATTCCGAGAGATTAACACAAGATGGGTCATAGTTATACAGTGAGATGGTATTTCTAATGTATATTTAGAAATTCTTACATAATGCATGTAATGTTGCTATACAGTAGAACCTGTATATCTGAACACCTGTCTAATCCGAACACCTTCCAATTTGAACAGTTTTTTTCGGTCCCATTTTTTCCTCCCATTGACTCCCATGTTAAAAAAAACTTGAAATCTGAACACCTCCTAATCTGAACAGTGAAATACCAGATTTGAAAAAGTGACCTGTCTAATCTGAACATTTTTATCAGAAATCAAATGTGTGGACATTTCAATAATAGCCACATATTGAGCCAATGTTATAGTTGTTATTTATCTTTACATATACAATGTAATCAAAGAACCAATATTGTCATAATTAACTTATTTAGTCTCAGAGACATCCCTAATTGTGGAAAACAACAGGATGTTTTGGAAAGGTGTGAGTACAGGAGTTAATTGGTTTTTCCTATTAGAAAAGAACTGAATATTTTATGTTTGGATTAAGAGAAAGGTGTGAATCAAGAAGAATGTTTTTGATTTGGATTATGAGAAAGATGAGAATCTGGGAGATAATTGGTTTATCCTCATTGTAAATTAACTGGATGTTTTTGATTTGGATTATGAACACGTCTTAACTGTTTTGCATCCCATGGGTCTGTTATGATAGCTAAGATTCAATCAGTAAATGTTTTATAATCACAAAGACAACACAGACACATTTGCAGACAAAATTATATCATGAGAAAGAGAAAAATACAACTTTGTAATATCCTATCACTAAAATGTCTCCTAAAAAGGCATACATCTGACATCCTGAATGCCCTTGATATTTTGAAGGATTATACTCATGAAAAATTCTTTTTACTTGTCTTATGAAGAGGATATGTATCTACTCAAATATCATCTTGCTTCATCAATCTCGAATCTCGAATGAACACTCATGAATAATTCTTTTTACGTGAAGAGAATATGTATCTACTCAAATATCATCTTGCTTCATCAAGCTTCAGACCTATCCTCAACGTAGTGATTGAGCGTGGGAACCCACAATGCTCAAATATTGCTAATGCTAAAAGTCCCAAGAAACCATGATATGGGATGAGTCATTTGATAAGCATAATATTTCGTATGAGACTATCATATACTTATACAGTGTGTTACAAAGTTTTTGCCAAAGTATGAGTTAATTTTACTAAAATAATGAAATTGTTCAAAATGTAATAAAACATAGCATATAGGCTATATGCCTATTATAATCTCATCACCAACATGTATTGTTTTCTGACTTAGTTTTAAGTGTTCAATATAGTGAACTGAGCAATGAAAATCCCCCCCCCCCCCCGACCAACAATATCCTCAAAATTTGAACACCTGCCAAGTTGAACACTTTTGGTTGGTCCAATGGGTGTTCGGATTAGACAGGTTTTACTGTAATTGTATAAACATGAGTTTGACCTACAGTAATCTACAGAATCAGAGTGGGAATTAAGATTACAATTTTTGAATGTTTGCTATAAAAAGGCATTCGATGTTAAACAAATCTTGTATTCCTGTGTTTCAGGAGTGTTTTTAGTCCTGTGTGACGTTGGAGAATAAAAACATTTAAAGCCGATACATATTGTAACAAAATATTTTTTTTGAAAAATTATTATAGTTTTCCATTTGGATAGTCTCAAGATTATGGCCATTAAATACAACAACTTCACTTGTTCCCTTATTTTACCTGGTCCTTTGGTGATAATTATATTTATTTGTGGCCCATTGCAATATTTAATTAGGTGGCTAGCGTTCATTATTTTTAGTGAGGTAGTTTCGTTTTCTGTCTCATTATTTCAATGTAGTATTTTTCGTTTCATTAGTAGTGCTCATTTAGAGTTACTTCACTAAGCCACAACTTCGAATATTCAAGCTCCGTACTTATCGCAAAAATACAGGTTAGTTAGTCCATTTGAATTATTAATTTAGATTTATTTAGATAGATAACAATATTAGCGATCATTTCTGTAAATTAGGGGTAGCAATAATGTTTAGTTTTCAAGATATTTGGTCGTGAATTTGAAATGTCAATTCAATCTCGTCTGCCATTTCGGCGGTCATTTTATTTCCTGTTCCATTAAATAACTTGCTCTAGCCACCTATTGTGAATGTATTTCCACACTTTATCATTATATTTCTTATCTGTATAATTAACTCGCAATTACCAACCATATTTGTGAGTTATTTTCACGTCTGTAGGCCCGTAATCGTAATTTAAACATTTGGTTAATCAGTTTGCGCCAATATTTTGTATTGCGCGAGTACGTCATCCGGGCAACCTCCTAGAGTATATAAGCTGAGAAAGTTGACACTCGAGAGAGACTTGATTTAGCTTTTGACTGGTACAGAGCTCCGCTCGTGATATTTTGTAAATTTTGACAACTTTGACTTTGTTGGACTTTGACATTTTCTGTACATGATAACTTGGACTTAGAATATTTTAATCAATTTTTAATATTCTTTGACTTTGTTCTGTTCACATGTACCTGGCTGTAGACGAATCTACTTGAGGTTAAACTTTGGCAAAGTCAATTTAGTTGGACTTGTACATTTTTCTGTAGATGATAACTTGGACTTAGAATATTTTAATCATTTTCAATATTCTTTGACTTTGTTCTGTGATACATCTACCTGAAGTTGGACTTGTACATTTTGCTGTGGATGCTAACTTGGACTTAGAATATTTTAATCATTTTCAATATTCTTTGACTTTGTTCTGTGATACATCTACCTGAAGTTGGACTTGTATATTTTGCTGTGGATGCTAACTTGGACTTAGAATATTTTAATCATTTTCAATATTCTTTGACTTTGTTCTGTGATACATCTACCTGGAGTTGGACTTGTATATTTTGCTGTAGATGATAACTTGGACTTAGAATATTTTAATCATTTTTAATATTCTTTGACTTTGTTCTGTGATACATCTACCTGAAGTTGGACTTGTATATTTTGCTGTGGATGCTAACTTGGACTTAGAATATTTTAATCATTTTTAATATTCTTTGACTTTGTTCTGTGATACATCTACCTGAAGTTGGACTTGTATATTTTGCTGTGGATGCTAACTTGGACTTAGAACATTTCTTACTGGCACTTCGAAATATTCTTTGACTTTGTTCTGTGGTACATCTACCTGGAGTTGGACTTATACATTTTAGTCGTTTATACTAACTTGGACTTAGAATATTTCTTACTCACACTTTGAAATATTCTTCGACTTTGTTCTATTTGAAGTTTGACTTAGATAATTTATTGTGAAACTTCCTCACTGAAGACGTTCCAGTTGACTTTGTCGAACGGACTCACTGAGGCTGGGTCTTTATTTCAGCGACTGTCGAACGGACTTCCTGAGGAAGGTGATCCATTGGACTTAGCTGGAGGAGCCTATCTGAGGGAGAAGAGGATCCACTGGACTTAGCTGAAGAGGCTACCTGAGGGAGAAGAGGATCCATTGGACTTAGCCGGAGGAGGCTACCTGAGGGAGAAGAGGATCCATTGGACTTCACCGGAAGAGGCTACCTGAGGGAGACGTTCCAGTTGACTTTGTCGAACGGACTCACTGAGGCTGGGTCTTTATTTTAGCGACTGTCGAACGGACTTCCTGAGGAAGGTGATCCATTGGACTTACCCAGAGGAGGCTACCTGAGGGAGAAGAGGATCCACTGGACTTAGCTGAAGAGGCTACCTGAGGGAGAAGACGTTCCAGTTGACTTTGTCGAACGGACTCACTGAGGCTGGGTCTTTATTTTAGCGACTTTGTCGAACGGACTTCCTGAGGAAGGTGATCCATTTGACTTACCCAGAGGAGGCTACCTGAGGGAGAAGAGGATCCACTGGACTTAGCTGAAGAGGCTACCTGAGGGAGAAGAGGATCCACTGGACTTAGCTGAAGAGGCTACCTGAGGGAGAAGAGGATCCATTGGACTTAGCTGAAGAGGCTACCTGAGGGAGAAGACGTTCCAGTTGACTTTGTCGAACGGACTCACTGAGGCTGGGTCTTTATTTTAGCGACTTTGTCGAACGGACTTCCTGAGGAAGGTGATCCATTGGACTTACCCAGAGGAGGCTACCTGAGGGAGAAGAGGATCCACTGGACTTAGCTGAAGAGGATCCATTGGACTTAGCCAGAGGCTACCTGAGGGAGAAGAGGATCCATTGGACTTAGCCAGAGGCTACCTGAGGGAGAAGAGGATCCATTGGACTTAGCTGAAGAGGCTACCTGAGGGAGAAGACGTTCCAGTTGACTTTGTCGAACGGACTCACTGAGGCTGGGTCTTTATTTTAGCGACTTTGTCGAACGGACTTCCTGAGGAAGGTGATCCATTTGACTTACCCAGAGGAGGCTACCTGAGGGAGAAGAGGATCCACTGGACTTAGCTGAAGAGGCTACCTGAGGGAGAAGAGGATCCACTGGACTTAGCTGAAGAGGCTACCTGAGGGAGAAGAGGATCCATTGGACTTAGCTGAAGAGGCTACCTGAGGGAGAAGACGTTCCAGTTGACTTTGTCGAACGGACTCACTGAGGCTGGGTCTTTATTTTAGCGACTTTGTCGAACGGACTTCCTGAGGAAGGTGATCCATTGGACTTACCCAGAGGAGGCTACCTGAGGGAGAAGAGGATCCACTGGACTTAGCTGAAGAGGCTACCTGAGGGAGAAGAGGATCCATTGGACTTAGCCAGAGGCTACCTGAGGGAGAAGAGGATCCATTGGACTTAGCCAGAGGCTACCTGAGGGAGAAGAGGATCCATTGGACTTAGCTGAAAAGGCTACCTGAGGGAGAAGACGTTCCAGTTGACTTTGTCGAACGGACTCACTGAGGCTGGGTCTTTATTTTAGCGACTTTGTCGAACGGACTTCCTGAGGAAGGTGATCCATTGGACTTACCCAGAGGAGGCTACCTGAGGGAGAAGAGGATCCACTGGACTTAGCTGAAGAGGCTACCTGAGGGAGAAGAGGATCCACTGGACTTAGCTGAAGAGGCTACCTGAGGGAGAAGAGGATCCATTGGACTTAGCTGAAGAGGCTACCTGAGGGAGAAGACGTTCCAGTTGACTTTGTCGAACGGACTCACTGAGGCTGGGTCTTTATTTTAGCGACTTTGTCGAACGGACTTCCTGAGGAAGGTGATCCATTGGACTTAGCCGGAGGAGGCTACCTGAGGGAGAAGAGGATCTTTTGGACTTAGCCGGAGCAGGCTACCTGAGGGAGAAGAGGATCCACTAGACTTAGCCGGAGGAGGCTACTTGAGGGAGAAGACGATTCACTAGACTTAGCACGAGGAGGCTACCTGCACGAGACAAGATACTGGTCCTTGTATGGAACTGGATGTTCTTTTCATCGCTTTGATTGTGGGCAGCATATCGTTTGTACTCCTTTGTTTGATGTTTGTAATTTGCACTCGTGTTTGCATTACCACTACAGACGAAGAATCTAATGATAAGTCTGCTCCAATACCAACTAGACAGATTCCAGTGTTGCAGTCATCGCTTGGCTTCAGCCTGAGTACAGTGAACTTTGTGTGACTTCAATCCAATCCCACAATTGATGCTTATATGTTTGGACTTACAGTGAATAATAACAACAACAACGAACATTGGTTCTATTCCAGTTTATTATAAGGACATTTTGCTATTTGATGTACACAATTTTGGGCCTACAGACGCCACAATATATCGTTTGTTGTGTAATAAATATAATTAAAAGTTCTGTTGAATCTTTGGTGCAAACACATTTAACGTGTGTCACGTAACCCACAAGGTATACAGAGGCCTATTAGTCCACACTACCAAAATATCCACAAAAAGGCCTAACTGTTACACTGGTGGCAGCGGTGGGATTGAATTGTTTCCAAAGACGAGCCAGAACTAGAGAACTTACAAGATGGACAAGATGGAACTAGAGGCAGGTCTTCCTTATCCAAGAGATGGAGACGAGTCTGACATGGAGAAGACAGTGTTCCTGAAACCAGAGTCAGCTGAAGTGGAAAATCCTGGAGCTGAAGATGAAACTTTACCTGTGCAACAAGATGGAGAACCATTGTCTGATCAACCAGAGGATCAACTTGGTGTAGGCGCCAGAGCTAAAGATTCGAAGGTGGATTCTGAAATGAGCATTTTTCCTGGCATACAAAGTACAGGCTACTGGACAGGAGGAGACTTAGATAATATGGGAACTCCGGCACATCCCATGATTCGAGATAGAAGGAATCCTCCCCCAAGACCACGTTTCCCATTGACATCAACTATCATTAATCGGCCCTCAGACAAAGTTCAAGCAGCCGAAGAGATTAGACAAGAACTAACTATGATTGAGGGACAGCTCAAAGGGAAGATGTCTGTGTTAGGTGACATTGCGGATACACAACAGAAACAGTTGAATGCCATAACAACAACTCAGCAGATACAGACCAGTAGCATGTCCCAAATAGTGGAACACCTTGCGGAGACCAAGAATATTCAACAAGGCAGTGAGCAAAAGCATGAGAGGCGACTACAAGAGATTGCGGGAATACAAGATCGCCGCTTACAAGAGATGCAACATTACATGGAATCTTTCCAGAAGACTATTGGTGAGTCTATTGACAAGTTGCACTCTACTTTGACCATTCCTCCAGTTCAGCAAGAAGTCGTTTCGAGGTCACGAAACTACGAAGATGTTGGTTGTCCTTCAGAGTTTGATGAGAACCCTAGGCCAGATTCTGCAGGAAAATCTCAGAGGCAACCGTTCAAATCACCTACGATGCCAATGAGTCAAAAACAAGATTTAGAAGATGAGGATATTCCAGAGTCCTTTCCTCCTCAAAGGAAGCGACCATGGTCTTTACAAAGACAAGACAGAGTCTATGTGCCAACTAAACACCAAACAGACCACAGAGATCCCACTATACTGTTTAATAAACCTGATGAAGTGTATCTTCCTGGAGGCTGGGACGCTAACGAGTTTAAGAGCCAAAGAGAAAGGGATGGACATCCACCTAGAAGCAGTGATCATACGGCACCATATTCTGATATAAGAACTAGATTTGAAGAAGATAATAAATTCTCGGGTTTTGATTCCCCTGAACCGAAGATTTCGAAAGATGATACTAATATACCTGGTGTTTCTACAGATTTCCTCAAGATGTTCAACAACTTCTGTGATAAGTTGTCCCAAGATGACAGGCCCAAATCCAAGAGCCGAATTAAGCCTGACACTTTTAATGGTACAACTCCATGGCAAGAGTATCGCGCTTACTTCGAGATTTGCTGTAAAGCCAATAGATGGACTTCGGAGGAGAAGAACCAGTACCTGGCCACAAGTCTGCGAGGTCCAGCACAGCAGATTGTGTTAGAGTTGGAAGAGGGATACACCTATGAGCAGTTGATCCTGGCCTTGGAGAAGAGGTTCGGGCCTGGTGGCAAAGCAGAAATCTACGAGGCGGAACTTGTTGGTCGAATGAGGAAGCCCAAAGAATCACTTCAAACCTTGGGTCAAGACATCCGACGGCTTACGGCATTGGCCTACCCTGAAATGAGCAGATCATCTCAAGACCGCCTTGCCAGACGCAGCTTTGAACAAGCTATAGTAGAAGAGGACATACGCAGAGCAATCCACGCAAAAGAATGTACCACTCTGGATAAGGCAATAGAAATCGCTCTGAAGGAAGAGTCCTACTTAGAGTCTGAACGGATTAGAAAAGGACAAAAGCCAAAATACGGTAGAATAAGTGCGTTGGAAGAAAAAGAGAGTGAGTTCAAGCAGATTACCCAACTGATAGAGAATATCCAGAAAAGCGTACAAGTGGAATGCAGCAAGAACTTAGAGAAAATGGTGGAGTTATTGGAACAACAAAAGAAGCCTGGGTTCGAATCGAGAGGAAACCGAAATAGAAAAGTTGAGTGTTTCTACTGTCACAAATCAGGACACGTGATGGCCGACTGTTATTCGAGGAAACGAAATGAAGAGAGAGCCAGAGAGGCCCAAGCTGGATCGAATCAGACTGCCCCGGTGAAATTCCTGTCTCATTCAGGGAGAGATGTTACCAAGAACAAATCCCCTAAGGATGTTCGGAAGGTTATAGCTCATGGCGATGTCTGTGGCACTGATGTGATCTTTTTGTTAGATTCTGGAGCAGTGCGTACCATTGTGAGTGGTGAAGTTTATCGTAGGATGAACCCTCGATATCGCCCAAAGTTGTTACCTCCAAACCATGTTATGGTCCAAGCAGATGGGGAACCACTGGCCATGATGGGAGTTATCCTTGGTACTGTTAATATAGATGGACATACCGAAGAGATGGAGATTGCTGTAGCCAACATAGACTTTGATGGAATTTTGGGAAGCGACTATTTGTCCGCATCTGGAGCTATAGTAGATTACCATCGCTGTCGACTTAGTTTTGGGGCACAAGATAACTCTGGTGCAGCAGAAGATCAACTTGATGATCCTGAGGGACCTGAGTCAGACGAATCTGATCACTTCTGTAGCTGCAGTACTAAGTTATCAAGAAATGAAAGTAGTAGTAGCGGCTCAGCATTGGAGGTTGTTGGATCCAAGCCCAGGACTACAAAGAGTTTAAAAGAATCAGCTGAAGCTGGACCAAGTTCAACACAAGTGAAGAGAATGGTAGAACCTAGACCTGAGACACCTTCACCTAGAGTCAAGATAGAAATTCCTGATAGTCCCCTGTCTGTAGTCGAGGAAGACACAGAGGAATCAGAAGATTCTCAAGTTTTTGAGGATGCCTGGGAACTATTTGTACCTGAAACTCCGTCGCCTGAACCAGAGGTACAGTTTCCTGACAGTCCCCCAGCGGAACCTATCGTTATTCCAGAAACGCCACATGGGTCTCAAGAGAGTTTGGACTTGGAAGATGATGTATTTCCCGATTTGAGACAGATGTGTGCTCAACAACAATCTACATTTTGTTACAACTGCTCTGAGGATGAAGTGGTCATACCTCCTTACTCTGGTAGATGTATCGAGGTTCGGTTGAGGGAACCACTAGTGGGGGTGGGCATTATTGAACCCCACTTATCTGATACCCAGATGGATGAACTTGAAGTGGTAACCATATTAGCTGATGCTAATCAGGTCAGCTATATAGAAGTGCGGAACAATAACGACTTCGAAGTATCCGTCCTCCAAGGAGAAACTTTGGGAGTCTTCACTTTGGTGGATGATGAGACCTACCATGTGAATTTGGAAAAAGTTAAACAAGAGGTCGTTTGCCCACTTTCAACTTCAGAGGGAGCTGAAGAAGGACTTATACCATTGCCAGATTTTATGCAGGCCTTATTTGAAAGAAGTTCATGTGGACTTACACAGAATCAGAGTGATCAACTTCAATCACTACTTGTGAGGAATCAAGATATTTTTGCCCAAAGAGATGGTGACTTGGGTAAGACAACTCTAGTAGAGCACAGCATAGACACCGGGAATACTCCACCAATAAAGCAAAGATATCGCATGTTACCCTGAAGTCGTCAGGATACTGTGACTGATCTTATTGAAGACATGATGAAGCGAGGTATAATCGAGCCCTCCCAGAGTCCGTGGGCGTCACCCATAGTACTTGTAAGAAAGAAAGACGGCTCATGGAGATTCTGCGTCGATTACCGAAAACTTAATAGTGTTACGAAGAAAGACGCTTTCCCAATTCCTAGAATCGATGAAACCTTGGATATGCTGAATGGATCGAAGTATTTCAGCACACTGGATCTTGCAAGTGGGTATTGGCAGGTCTTATTGGATAAAGACGCTCAAGAGAAGTCAGCGTTCACAGTAAGAGGTGGACTTTACCAATGGACTGTGATGCCATTTGGCTTATCGAATGCACCTTCGACATTTTGTCGCCTGATGGAAGAAGTTCTTAGTGGTTTGAAAGATGATGGTTCTCTGGTTTATTTGGACGATGTGATTTCATTCGCCCCCACGTTTGAACAAGCGATTGGTCGCTTAGAAAGGGTATTTGGTTGTCTTCGCCGAGCTGGATTGAAGATGAAACCTAGCAAGTGTACCCTGTTCCAGACTAAAGTGAACTTCCTCGGCCATGTTGTTTCTGGTGATGGCATTGCACCAGACCCGGAGAAGATAGCAGCTATGGTGCAGTACCCTACTCCAAGGACAGTAAAACATGTCCGACAATTTGTAGGAGGGGCTTCTTACTACAGAAGGCATATCAAAAACTTTGCCGAAATAGCCGGTCCTTTACACAAGTTGACACGAAAGAATCAGAGATTTATGTGGAATCCTGAAGCAGAGGAGGCCTTTGTTGCTTTGAAGGAGATGTTAACTACAGCACCTATCTTATCTTTTCCCAGAGATGATTGTCCCTATATTTTAGACACGGATGCCAGTCATGAAGCTTTGGGTGCTGTGTTATCCCAGATTCAAGACAATGAAGAGCGGGTGATATACTATGCAAGTCATCGGTTGAATGGACCAGAGTTGAATTACTGCGTGACTCGCAAGGAACTTTTAGCTGTGGTATTTTTTGTCAAGTATTTTCGCCAATACTTGTATGGGGTCAGATTTACCATTCGTTCAGACCATGGATCATTGAGGTGGTTAACTAACTTCAGGAATCCAGAGGGACAACTAGCTCGATGGCTGGAGGTACTACAGGAGTATAACTACCAACTGGAATATCGCCCAGGACCAAAACATGCGAACGCTGATGTTATGTCCAGACGGCCCTGTCACCAGTGTTCACATTGTGATGAGGTGGAACAGGAAGATGTGCTTCAGGTAGCAATCTCTGTGGTCTCTGTTGAACCAACTTGGACTTTGGAGAAAATTGCGGAGGCACAAGGACAAGATCCTGAGATACAGCCTATATTAGAGGCTCTGCGAACTTCTTCAATCAGACCAACTTGGGATAAGATCAGTTACAATTCGCCCGCTACAAAGCATTATTGGCACCTTTGGAATCAACTTGAGATCAACAACAATGTACTTTGCAACAGATGGGAGGATGCCAGTGGGGAGCATGGTCATCTACAGATACTAGTTCCATCTCCAATGAAGGCGATTGTTCTAGAGATGAGCCACTCTAACAAGGTTGCCGGACATTTTGGTGTCCGTCGCACCTTCCTGAAGAGCCGACAGAGATTCTATTGGTTTGAGCAGAGAGTCGATGTTAGAGGAGTTGTGCGCTCTTGCCACACCTGTGGAACCAGAAGAAAACCCTTGAAGGCTAGAAGAGCTCCCATGCAGGTCCAAGGAGTTAGTTCTCCTATGGAGCGTTATGCTGTGGATATTTTGGGACCATTCCCCGAGACACCAAGAGGGAATAAGGTGATAATGGTGTGTGCCAACTACTTCTCGAAGTGGGTTGAAGCCTACCCTCTCCCTAATCAAGAAGCCACAACTGTAGCTGATAAGTTGGTAAACGAGGTTGTTTGCAGATTTGGAGCCCCAGCAGAACTGCACTCAGATCAAGGCAGAAATTTTGAGTCTCATGTATTTCAAGAAATCTGTGAATTGATGGGGATTCACAAGACCCGTACTACACCCTTCCATCCGCAGAGCAACGGGATGGTGGAGAGGTACAATCGGACTCTATTGGATACTATTGCTAAACTGTTACAGCCTGATGTTCATCAATACGACTGGGATGTAAAGATTCCTTATGCATTGCTGGCCTATCGCACATCCACTCACGAGGCGACAGGGGAGACACCAGCAATGATGATGTTCGGAAGGGAGTTGGCTGTGCCAGTATCCTGGATAGTGGAAAACCCTGTATCAGAAGAAACTAAGACGGATTACGTGATTGAACTTAGACAAGGCTTAAGAGATGCACATGAGCGCGCCAGCCAAGTGTTGAAGAAAGCCAATCAACGGCAACGAGATGCTTATGATCGGCGGGTTTCAGGGAAGGGATACACTATAGGGGAAGCTGTGTGGTTAAAAAACAACACTAAGAAGAAAGGGGTGTCTCCTAAATTACAATGTAAATGGATTGGTCCATTTCAGGTCCTCCAAAAGATGTCAGATGTGACGTATCGTATCCGTGAGTGGGGAAAGATCAAGCCTAGGGTGGTACATTTCGATCAGATGAAGCCTTACGAGAGTTGCCTTCCAGACGGTTGGACTATACCACAAGAAGGGACCATTCCAAAGATGTCCGAGCTAGCAGCAGACCCATTTGATTTCAAACCTAACCAGCCGGAGTTGAAGAATGAGGACTGCAAATCTGAAGAAGTGCAGAATGAGGAGACCGAGCCGGAGTTGAAGAATGAGGACTACAAATCTGAAGAACTGAAGAATGAGGATACCGAACCTAAGATGGTGGAGATACACACCGATCCATTGGACTACAAGTCTGAAGAACTGAAGAATGAGGAGACCGAGCCGGAGTTGAAGAATGAGGACTACAAATCTGAAGAACTGAAGAACGAGGCGACTGACAAAAGGGCATCCAAGAAGAATACTGAACCTTCGGACTTTGAAGCCAAGGAAGTGTCGAAGAAGGAAGATCCTGATGGCCAGATGGACACAGATTTTTGGGAGCCTACTGCGTGTGATAAGCCAAAGTCAGATAATAATGTGTCTGATAAAGTTAAGAACTGTGTTGGTAAGCGAGTTCGTAAACCCCCAAAACGCTTTGCGGACTATGACTTAGAGACCTCTTTTTGTATTTCCAGGTACCAAGAAAGAATGTCTCACAGAGGACACGGGCGTAGGGACTATGGAGGCCGGGATGACAGATATGGGTCCCAAGACCGAAGGGATCGCTCCCGTAGTAGAGAGACAGACAGAGACTATCGCAATAGAGACCAGGGTCAAAGTAGGGACCATGATAGGGGCAGAGCTTCCAACCGGAGAGAGAACGACAGAGGGACAGATCATAGAGAAACAGAAAGAGACTATCGTAATAGAGATCAGGATCAAAAGAGGGACCATGATAGGGACGGAGCTTCCAGCAGGGACTATAACAGAGTAGATAAATTCGCCAGGTGGGAGAGGTCCTCCCTGTCCTCTAGTAAGGCATTTAGTCAGGAAGAACAAGTCGCAAGTCTGCAAAGTCCAGAGGGGATACAAATTATGCGACAGATTTCAGGACTACTGCAAGGTTTACAGACGCCTTGCACCACAACCTATCCACCTTCAGCAAGCTTGGGAGCGCCCCCTGAAAAGAACTCTCCCATGACAGTGTCAGTACCACCTACCGTTGATAAACCCGTACCATGCCTTTCAACCGGGGAAGAACCTGCTGACAAAACCAAGAGGGTAGAGGGAGTTTTATCAGTGTGGGGTAAGATATTGGATAGTAAGAAAGAACCAAGCGTGAAAGAGAAATCACCAGAGAAAATAGCGATAGACAGTAACAATAACGAAAAGAGCGATGACATGAAGAGACCAACCGATAAGGACACTAAGAAAACTGATAAAGACATAAAGCAAATCACCGACAAAGATCCTAAGAAAACCACTGAAAAAGACACTAAGAAAACTGATAAAGACATAAAGCAAACCACTGATCCTAAGAAAACCACTGAAAAAGACAAGAACACCACTGATAAAAACATTAAGAAAACTACTAATGACACAAAGAAACCCACAGATAAAGACAGTAAGAGAGTCAGCGATGGGACAGTAAAACCAACCGATCATGACATCAAGAAAACCTACGAAGAGAAGGCAAAGACAACCTCTAAACAGGGTAAAAGAGTAGTCAAGGACAAGTCTGGTCAGGACAATAAAGTGGAGAGTGAAATAGAAGAGGTTGAAAAAATGGATAGTCGGACAGTAGTAGTTGAGGGGGCGTCATCAAAGCCACATAACAAAAGAGTTCGAAAAGCGCCAAAGAGCAAGAAATATGTGGTAGATAGCTCGGATGAGGAAGATGTAAAGTTGAACCAACAACCCAGGGTGGAGTTACAACGTTTACAGGATGAGGAAACCGATGAATATGAGGACTACCAAAGGGGGACAATCCGTAACCCTATCAAAATGGAGATCCGTTTTAGGTATTTTGCCAGGGACGGTTCAGTGATAGAAGATGAGACATTGGTAAGTCGATATAGCGATCTCAAAATATAAAGATTCTAGTGTGATAGAGACTATTATGAGGACTTAGAAAATATAACCAGATATTATAAGAGACTGTTATTAGGACTTAGAAAAGATGATCAGTTTTTAATGGAGAGATAATTATTTTGCTTCGTACATGAGCTGTTTACAATTATTTTGTATGACAATGAGCTTATATCTTGATTTTATGGCGAGTAATTTAAGTACCTGGTGATTAGTGATGGGTGAATTTATTTTTGTAATACTTATCTCACATATGGTAACGACAGAGTATGAAGACAGTTTAGTAGTTCTGGCATTAAAATAAGATAGTTCACATGATGACTTAGAAATTGTAATGTGGTTGTGCATGAGTGAAGACATTTATTTTTTGTATATTGCATGACACACTTTGTATATTGGTAGTTTATTACAAATCATGTCGCTAGAGACTAGTTTATGAATCATGTAATCATTTGAAACTTGAGATGGTACATTTTTGTTGCATGTCATAACTTTTTATGTTTTGAGTGTATAAGTCATGCTGTTACTTGAAACAAGAGATAGTAAATGTTTATGACCGGACACACTTTGTGTTTTGGTAGTTTATTATAAGTCAAGTAACTAGAGATGTAGTTTATAGGCATGTAATCACTTGAAACTAGAGATAGAAAACTCCTGGTTATAACCAATGAGAGAAAGTAAAATTATCTTTAGTAGTAGTGCCATCAAAATAACATATTTTCGTAAGATGTAATGTAGTTATTTTTATAATGTAACTATTTTTGATAAGAAAGTTTTTATAGTTTAATACAGTTTATTTTTCTTAAAAAAATATATTGTTAGTTCAAGAGAAATTATGCTTGGTGTTGAAAACACCAAAAACAAAAGAAGGGAGGAGTGTAACAAAATATTTTTTTTGAAAAATTATTATAGTTTTCCATTTGGATAGTCTCAAGATTATGGCCATTAAATACAACAACTTCACTTGTTCCCTTATTTTACCTGGTCCTTTGGTGATAATTATATTTATTTGTGGCCCATTGCAATATTTAATTAGGCGGCTAGCGTTCATTATTTTTAGTGAGGTAGTTTCGTTTTCTGTCTCATTATTTCAATGTAGTATTTTTCGTTTCATTAGTAGTGCTCATTTAGAGTTACTTCACTAAGCCACAACTTCGAATATTCAAGCTCCGTACTTATCGCAAAAATACAGGTTAGTTAGTCCATTTGAATTATTAATTTAGATTTATTTAGATAGATAACAATATTAGCGATCATTTCTGTAAATTAGGGGTAGCAATAATGTTTAGTTTTCAAGATATTTGGTCGTGAATTTGAAATGTCAATTCAATCTCGTCTGCCATTTCGGCGGTCATTTTATTTCCTGTTCCATTAAATAACTTGCTCTAGCCACCTATTGTGAATGTATTTCCACACTTTATCATTATATTTCTTATCTGTATAATTAACTCGCAATTACCAACCATATTTGTGAGTTATTTTCACGTCTGTAGGCCCGTAATCGTAATTTAAACATTTGGTTAATCAGTTTGCGCCAATATTTTGTATTGCGCGAGTACGTCATCCGGGCAACCTCCTAGAGTATATAAGCTGAGAAAGTTGACACTCGAGAGAGACTTGATTTAGCTTTTGACTGGTACAGAGCTCCGCTCGTGATATTTTGTAAATTTTGACAACTTTGACTTTGTTGGACTTTGACATTTTCTGTACATGATAACTTGGACTTAGAATATTTTAATCAATTTTTAATATTCTTTGACTTTGTTCTGTTCACATGTACCTGGCTGTAGACGAATCTACTTGAGGTTAAACTTTGGCAAAGTCAATTTAGTTGGACTTGTACATTTTTCTGTAGATGATAACTT
This sequence comes from Owenia fusiformis, assembly GCA_903813345.2. Lineage (NCBI taxonomy): Eukaryota > Metazoa > Annelida > Polychaeta > Sabellida > Oweniidae > Owenia > Owenia fusiformis. The sequence goes on along the minus strand of CAIIXF020000001.1, from coordinate 22,304,924 downwards.
GGACTTAGAATATTTTAATCATTTTCAATATTCTTTGACTTTGTTCTGTGATACATCTACCTGAAGTTGGACTTGTACATTTTGCTGTGGATGCTAACTTGGACTTAGAATATTTTAATCATTTTCAATATTCTTTGACTTTGTTCTGTGATACATCTACCTGAAGTTGGACTTGTATATTTTGCTGTGGATGCTAACTTGGACTTAGAATATTTTAATCATTTTCAATATTCTTTGACTTTGTTCTGTGATACATCTACCTGGAGTTGGACTTGTATATTTTGCTGTAGATGATAACTTGGACTTAGAATATTTTAATCATTTTTAATATTCTTTGACTTTGTTCTGTGATACATCTACCTGAAGTTGGACTTGTATATTTTGCTGTGGATGCTAACTTGGACTTAGAATATTTTAATCATTTTTAATATTCTTTGACTTTGTTCTGTGATACATCTACCTGAAGTTGGACTTGTATATTTTGCTGTGGATGCTAACTTGGACTTAGAACATTTCTTACTGGCACTTCGAAATATTCTTTGACTTTGTTCTGTGGTACATCTACCTGGAGTTGGACTTATACATTTTAGTCGTTTATACTAACTTGGACTTAGAATATTTCTTACTCACACTTTGAAATATTCTTCGACTTTGTTCTATTTGAAGTTTGACTTAGATAATTTATTGTGAAACTTCCTCACTGAAGACGTTCCAGTTGACTTTGTCGAACGGACTCACTGAGGCTGGGTCTTTATTTCAGCGACTGTCGAACGGACTTCCTGAGGAAGGTGATCCATTGGACTTAGCTGGAGGAGCCTATCTGAGGGAGAAGAGGATCCACTGGACTTAGCTGAAGAGGCTACCTGAGGGAGAAGAGGATCCATTGGACTTAGCCGGAGGAGGCTACCTGAGGGAGAAGAGGATCCATTGGACTTCACCGGAAGAGGCTACCTGAGGGAGACGTTCCAGTTGACTTTGTCGAACGGACTCACTGAGGCTGGGTCTTTATTTTAGCGACTGTCGAACGGACTTCCTGAGGAAGGTGATCCATTGGACTTACCCAGAGGAGGCTACCTGAGGGAGAAGAGGATCCACTGGACTTAGCTGAAGAGGCTACCTGAGGGAGAAGACGTTCCAGTTGACTTTGTCGAACGGACTCACTGAGGCTGGGTCTTTATTTTAGCGACTTTGTCGAACGGACTTCCTGAGGAAGGTGATCCATTTGACTTACCCAGAGGAGGCTACCTGAGGGAGAAGAGGATCCACTGGACTTAGCTGAAGAGGCTACCTGAGGGAGAAGAGGATCCACTGGACTTAGCTGAAGAGGCTACCTGAGGGAGAAGAGGATCCATTGGACTTAGCTGAAGAGGCTACCTGAGGGAGAAGACGTTCCAGTTGACTTTGTCGAACGGACTCACTGAGGCTGGGTCTTTATTTTAGCGACTTTGTCGAACGGACTTCCTGAGGAAGGTGATCCATTGGACTTACCCAGAGGAGGCTACCTGAGGGAGAAGAGGATCCACTGGACTTAGCTGAAGAGGATCCATTGGACTTAGCCAGAGGCTACCTGAGGGAGAAGAGGATCCATTGGACTTAGCCAGAGGCTACCTGAGGGAGAAGAGGATCCATTGGACTTAGCTGAAGAGGCTACCTGAGGGAGAAGACGTTCCAGTTGACTTTGTCGAACGGACTCACTGAGGCTGGGTCTTTATTTTAGCGACTTTGTCGAACGGACTTCCTGAGGAAGGTGATCCATTTGACTTACCCAGAGGAGGCTACCTGAGGGAGAAGAGGATCCACTGGACTTAGCTGAAGAGGCTACCTGAGGGAGAAGAGGATCCACTGGACTTAGCTGAAGAGGCTACCTGAGGGAGAAGAGGATCCATTGGACTTAGCTGAAGAGGCTACCTGAGGGAGAAGACGTTCCAGTTGACTTTGTCGAACGGACTCACTGAGGCTGGGTCTTTATTTTAGCGACTTTGTCGAACGGACTTCCTGAGGAAGGTGATCCATTGGACTTACCCAGAGGAGGCTACCTGAGGGAGAAGAGGATCCACTGGACTTAGCTGAAGAGGCTACCTGAGGGAGAAGAGGATCCATTGGACTTAGCCAGAGGCTACCTGAGGGAGAAGAGGATCCATTGGACTTAGCCAGAGGCTACCTGAGGGAGAAGAGGATCCATTGGACTTAGCTGAAGAGGCTACCTGAGGGAGAAGACGTTCCAGTTGACTTTGTCGAACGGACTCACTGAGGCTGGGTCTTTATTTTAGCGACTTTGTCGAACGGACTTCCTGAGGAAGGTGATCCATTGGACTTACCCAGAGGAGGCTACCTGAGGGAGAAGAGGATCCACTGGACTTAGCTGAAGAGGCTACCTGAGGGAGAAGAGGATCCACTGGACTTAGCTGAAGAGGCTACCTGAGGGAGAAGAGGATCCATTGGACTTAGCTGAAGAGGCTACCTGAGGGAGAAGACGTTCCAGTTGACTTTGTCGAACGGACTCACTGAGGCTGGGTCTTTATTTTAGCGACTTTGTCGAACGGACTTCCTGAGGAAGGTGATCCATTGGACTTAGCCGGAGGAGGCTACCTGAGGGAGAAGAGGATCTTTTGGACTTAGCCGGAGCAGGCTACCTGAGGGAGAAGAGGATCCACTAGACTTAGCCGGAGGAGGCTACTTGAGGGAGAAGACGATTCACTAGACTTAGCACGAGGAGGCTACCTGCACGAGACAAGATACTGGTCCTTGTATGGAACTGGATGTTCTTTTCATCGCTTTGATTGTGGGCAGCATATCGTTTGTACTCCTTTGTTTGATGTTTGTAATTTGCACTCGTGTTTGCATTACCACTACAGACGAAGAATCTAATGATAAGTCTGCTCCAATACCAACTAGACAGATTCCAGTGTTGCAGTCATCGCTTGGCTTCAGCCTGAGTACAGTGAACTTTGTGTGACTTCAATCCAATCCCACAATTGATGCTTATATGTTTGGACTTACAGTGAATAATAACAACAACAACGAACATTGGTTCTATTCCAGTTTATTATAAGGACATTTTGCTATTTGATGTACACAATTTTGGGCCTACAGACGCCACAATATATCGTTTGTTGTGTAATAAATATAATTAAAAGTTCTGTTGAATCTTTGGTGCAAACACATTTAACGTGTGTCACGTAACCCACAAGGTATACAGAGGCCTATTAGTCCACACTACCAAAATATCCACAAAAAGGCCTAACTGTTACAATATTCTTAGTTTTTGTGATTTCCCCACGTTCACAGAACGACCGAAGGGAGTGAGGGGTTCGAAAGCTTGTGTGCCTAGCCCCAAGGGGTGTATTCGACGATATTACCCCTGCTCTGAGGTCTATATTACGATTCGAATATGAAAACTCACCAAATTGTTTCGAATATTCATCATGGTCCGCCATTACTACCACCCACCGTTATGACGTCACACGTTACACGTATTAACAGGGGTATTGATCGCGAATATATCACAGGTGAAATGTTGACTTTGTTTACAGTTTAAAGAATGCGTGAATACAGTCATGTTCGAATTAAGTACTTAACATAACAGAGTATGACATGGTGGAGCGACCAGGTACTATGGGGCAAGGTTTCCTCGTCTCAGCTGGTTTAGTTAAAATATTAGTCTCAAAATTTCTTAGTTTGTCAATTAAATGAAATACAATATCAGATGGGGGAGCTGCCGGATATGTTGAAATTTGATTCTAAACTAAGCTCTTCTTTTCATTTGGCGCACTTCGACACGCGGTGTCTCAAATTACCAAAGCAGATGAGATGAGGAAACATGGCTAACAACAAATATGTAAAAGTAAAAGTTTTCAAATTGAAATATTGTATTTCGAAGGTGGAGACAAGGGCGTTACAATACCCGGTTCATGCAGTGCACGTCTAAAACAAAATGAAAATACCCTCTGAAATCACCGGGTATTGATTTTCCCTTGGTCATTAATGGAAGTTTTATTTGTATCGAGAGATCATGCGCCTCAGATGAAAAGCGCCAGACACGTGGAGTTACATGTAGTTTATACTCGAAATTCAACATATTGATGGTCATGGAACCAAGGAAATAAAATAATTGGAATATTCGACGCTTATAGTTCGTCAAAATAAAACAATAGAATATAAAAAACTCAAAAATCAAAATTTCGATCTTATTTTACTTTATCAAAATGTGCAATACCAAAAATCAATAAATCGATGATGCAAGCATGAATTACATATTTTTCAAATATAAAATTGTGCAATTTGTATAATTTGTTACGGTTCACAAGCACTTATCACAATTCAATTACCAGAGTGTTAGACATGTAAGCGCTCTATAGTGACGTTTCATTGCCAGTTTAAGTAAGACTGAAGTCTTGGTGGAATAGGCAGATCTTGAATTCTCTCCAACTGAACACGTTGCAATATTGGTTTCCTACACAATGCTTGTAGAGTATGCAGTCTCTCAGGTAGCTTGTACACTTGTACGTTATAAGATAAATCTTGCATGAATTCATCAACCAGCCCACCATCATCATCATTGTCAATATCATCAGCATCATCTGGTTTTGGAGACATTTCAGCTGCTGGTTCTTCCAACTTTTTATCCTTAGAAACTGATTTGAGCGTTTCCGCCTTTCTTCGCCAGTCTGTAGTAGAATCTTTACGTTTCTTTAAGTGTCTTTGGTGACTTTCTTTAGTAACGAACGCCATTCGAGTGCCACATTTAGACATGAGTGGAAATAACTGACAAAGCTTCGATCGTATCGACTTGTAGGTTAGGGCGAATAGTGGGGTAAGATCATCTGAGTCGAAGATCCATAACTCTTCTCGCTTTCGAGTTAATGCGAGAAGAAACTCTCCATCTTTGGTGTGCTGGAGTAAGTCACAACTGCAAGGACAACATAAGTAAAATATTGTGGTTAACCTGAACGGGTAATCTGGCCTCTTTAATAAACCTCTCACGTTCTTCACATCTGCTTTATCAATGGACTATGCGTATCTTAACTGTTTTACAATCACAAATAGAGTACCAAGTACCAAGAGAAAACTTACCAAAATTCAAAATCTTTGTATTGGGAATTTACGGTCTTATCCACCACATCGTACTGGGCCAGGGTACCCCTAGAGAGACGAGTTTGTCCGCTTCCAACTATGAACGTCAGAATATGTGGTCTGTGTGGCCGCGGGTCAAATACTGCCCTAAATGGAACCCCATACGTTCGCTTGTCAAACTTGATTGTCTGAAATTAGTTATTAAAAGATGAAAAACGATTATCCTGCTTCTAAAAAATAAAAGCAAACTAGCCTAATACATGTATTTCAAAGTCGTTTTTAACTGATTTTTACTAAATCCGATTTCTCTGAAATGTCCTAAATTAAAAAAGCAGATATAATTAATTGATTAGAATTTTTCAGAAAGAACACTTTTTGTTTAAAAATATAAACCGTCGCATTACATTTCATTTTTCACACACCTCAACGAATGTCTTAGCGGCCAGTTCAATTAGCTTGCAAGTGCTGGGATTCTGTCCGGGAGAGGGTCCAACGACGAGACAGTATTCCCTGTCGGCGCTGAAGCTACATGAAAAGTCCGACCACCCAGCAATACAGTTTGGTCCTGTCATCCCTCGGCGTCCGTGCCTCCAGACACCGACAGTAGTGACGTCTCCAGTTGTACTATCAAACATCTTAATTTCAGCATCGCTTCTGCTTTTGTAATATGTATAGCCAATGTATATGTTCCCACAGTGGCCTTCAAATAACAAAGTAATGAACGGTGATAATTCATAGCTGGACACACTGCATAGCACGAACACGAACACTTATATAAACTAACAATAAAATTGATTTTATTTTTATAAATCACTAATGTTTAAAATCGTGTAAAAGAAAAAGTGCGTCATGCAGAATGTTGCGGCTAAATTAGCATTGATGTGATCATGCATGGTATGTGGTATACAAGTGCATTAGATATATTTACAATTTAGACATATATATATTACAATCGAAAAAATTAAGATTTTCTTTTACAGTTAAACGAACAACGGCTTTCCATGATATAATTATGACTACCTATAATGTTGACGTCAGCAGGCTGCATTGAGTTACGGTATTCAAAGCTAACACAGCTTGCCCCGGCATCAGTTTGCGTCTCATCAACTCCAAGCTCCTGGATATAGACCCGAACTCCTCTAACCTGAATATGATATAGCTTGCTCCCTAGGACATAGATCTGAGAAGGTTTAAAGTCTCTATCACTTCTGAACAGCTCCAAAATTGTAGCTTTATCCCGCTCGTCAAATCCCATAGACACTGAAATAATCGCTTTGGTGAAAACAAAAGTCAACACTTTTTCACTTCCAATCATTTTTTGACATTGACCTTGCGTGACCTCATATAATCAATGATGTAGACACCCATCAATAATTTCAAAGAAGTGATGGATGCATCTGGCCTATTCAATACGACTTTGACCTCAATGATGTGCTTTCAATGCGTTGCGTTTTAACTCCAAAATCTTCATGGGCTTAGTGCATGGACTAGATAAATAGATCCACTAAATAAAGTAAATACTTAAAAGTTTTAAAGGATTCTTAAGAGAAAATTTCATAATACATTTGAATACACGATGCACAATCAAACCTCACTAGAATGATTAACTCCCTTGTATTTTCTTAATGGTTGTGATTTTTGAAAATAGATGGCTAAGGTGAGATATTGAAGCTGATCATTGCTTTGCAAATGAATCTGATATGACCTTAAACTAATTATTATTGACCTACCCATATCATTCATCCAGAGTCTAATGTTTCCCCGGAACAGAGTTTCAAGAGTTTTGTCAAACTTTGGTCTTTGAGGCAACTGTTGCTGTTGTTGCTGTATTTGATGCTGTAGTTGCATTTGTTGCTGCCACCATTGAGGATTTTGTGGTGCAGCAGCTGCAGCATTTTGGTTCTGTTGGTTGTACTGTTGTTGGTTGTGCTGCTGGTTGTGCTGTTGATTGTGTTGCTGGTTGTGCTGGTTATTTTGCTGTTGGTTTGGCTGTTGATTTTGCTGCTGCAATGCACCATGGACTGGAGGTATAGCATTCTGAATGACGACATGTGCCGGGAGAACTTCATGTATCACCATCTTTATTGTCTAACTACAATGTATATTAATCACTTTGAGTTGTTGATTGTCGGTATTCAATTTATCAGCTCTTCAGCTCCTGTGGTTTCGAATGTAACCCGTTGAACGTCGTAAAATGTAATGTTGTACATAATCCAGCCTCCTTGAACTGTTACAGTAAGTCTGTGTTGTCAGCTTCTGCCGCTTGATCAACGCATACCAAATCTACAGGCACAAGCAAATCTTACTCGATGCTTTCTTTCTCAGACCCTGATCTGATTGACTATATATGGTCAAAACGGTGAAATCATTCCTAAACCTGTACGAATTGCATCCAAAGTGCATTGGGTGAGGTGAATATAATGTTATCATTAATATAACCATATATGGTATTGCAGGCGAGCCTCTCGTCCAATCAATAGCAGTATTTATGATTCATTGGCTCAACAATGACCTACTTTCACTTTCGAAAACAATCGTTATACAACTCCTATGTACAGACTATAGACGATCAGATCATTATCCTTACTACATTCTATTTTTGTTAACCGGATTTTCATGACTGCATGATGCAAGCTGTTGTTATTTACTGTGTAGCAGACTTCTCTCTTCACTTTTAACTGCTTCCTTGTTATTGTTATTGTTTACCTCTATCACGTGGCCTTGACAAGTGCTTGGTGCTAAATGTCAAACTTGTAACCACAGTACAAAGAAATCGTTAAAGATGATTAATGTTAATAATATACAATATTTGTAAATATTATCTAAGAATGATATTTATCAACTCTTTTAATGTATTTTACTTTATTTGGTTGAACTTCAATATTCAACTGTAAAATCAACACCATTTCGTTTTTTGATCTCGTTCAAGTAGTTTGACATCTAGCTTTTCAAAATGGTGATCAGGGATGTAAACAATCGATAAAGATTACTTTTATTTCTATGTAATGCCATTGTTAGTTAATAAAAGATATATTTAGTGATATCATTAGGAACAACATATACGTTTCTCGTGCATTACATATATAGAAAGGAGAAATAGACCATCAAACGCTTCATAAATGGCGACTAGAAGTCAAATTTGTCTTTTTTCTCACCCGGAAATGGAGGTTGTTGCTGAGAAGATTGCTCGAACATGCTCAGCTGACGGTAAACATGAGTTTGTCTCCCAGGAGAGTGAAATGCTTACGCGGGTAAGACTTTGTTATGTTCATGTGTTAATTCTTTCGTTGACTGTACAGTGCAATTGAGATGATGACAACTCTCCTATGTGATTCACTTTCGTTTTGTTTTTCCAATGCATCAATGTAATGGTGTAATCCCGGGGTGTAATCGGGGGTATAATACTATTCAGTAATACCAATGCCTTCTAGAGGGCACATAGACTTGTACAGATATTAGCATTCTTCCAATTACTTTAGTGAAAAATATTGAGTTTTGACTATCAGAACAGAAAGTCAATTTACATGTACAGTACACAGTTCCTGTGCTTGGGGCAATGAGGGTCCCTCTTGGGTAAAATATTTTACATGAACAGGTATGTACAACATAAGGTTACATGTATATGTACAATATTTACATGCACATGCATGTATGGAGTATATCACAAACACATTTCAACAACTCATACATTTCTGTGCATGTACATGTACAATGTATGTATTGTACATGGACAACATGACATTTTGTACATATTGTATATTTGTTGACACATTTTACATTTTGTTCCAGCATTTGTCCAGATCTTCTTCATTCAAAGGAGCACTAGAGCCACGGTCTGTCTGTTTCAAGAAATCAATCAACTGGGGAAAATTTAATGATGGCTTTCCAAATCTTTTCATAAATGATGTCAAAGAAATTGCAGGAAAGGATGGTGAGATAGAATATTTATTACTAAGCATAAAAGATTTAGGCCTTACCTTTTTATTATCATCAAAATAACAACATGCAAAATGCATGTACAATTGTACATGTATAAAGGCATCTTATAATAATTTTATAAGACGTAACATATTACTGTACTTTTTATTTCATCCTAGCTATTCAAAATTAATGATCTTGATTTCTATTACCAAATCTGAGAATTGGTCACATACAAACATTTTTTTCTTTTTCGATGTTGAATTTATTGAATTAAGAATTCTTATTTTAAAAAGTTGATTTTATTTCAGTTATTTTCCTTGCAAGCTTTCATTCCCCTCAAGTTATCTTTGAGCAACTGGGAATCATGTATGCTATTCCAAGGTAAGATACTATTTGTCATACATTTTATTTAAATCTTATTACTGTATTAAAGTTGTTCATAATCTTACTGATTAGGTTAGGGTTACAATAATGATAGGGTCATGGCAATTAAAGAGAAGACCAAACATATTTTACTTTTAAACAATATTTAACTTTGTTAAAAATAAACTTACATATGCTTATATATGAGCTATGGGTAAAAGAGATTTGTTATAATTTATCATACATTTTGCCTCCCACAGATATTTGGCACGTTCCTTCACTGTGATTCTGCCCTACTTTCCCACTGGAACCATGGAGAGAGTAGACAAAGAGGGACAGATTGCTACTGCAAAGGTAAAGAAATGAACCCCATTCAGAGTGAACCAAACTTAACGGAATAAGTAATACCAAATGTTACACTCATTGAAAATTTTTATGTGTCCTATTTGTACTTCTACATGCCAATGTTCTCTCTAAAAGCTTTAAATAATTGTTTATTTTCAAATAATTTTTGTCTTCCAGACTTTAGCTGCCATGTTGTCGCACATTCCTATGACATCACGAGGACCAGCTCAGTTAGTCATATTTGACATACACGCTCTACAGGAGAGGTTTTATTTCTCTGAAAATGTCATACCTAGGTAGGAAAGATGTTAAAGTATTAGCGAATGAGCACACTTGTTTTCAGTTATTTTCGTGGGTTAATGTTAAACAATTAAAGTGAGTTGGGGTGGGGGAGCAAAATTGCATGTAGATTTTATTTTTAAGAATTAAGTGTCACAGTTATGTATACAATCATGTTGAAGTATTTTATTAAAACAATTTTGTTCATGTGTTTATACTGGAAACTGACATTTCATTGTTGCTAAAGTTAAAGTATTTAAAATTGAAATTAAAGCATAAAGTACATATAAATATTTCAAATTGAAATTAAAACATTTTATCGAAACAGTTTCTCTCATATCATGTTTTTATTTTAGAATCTGATCTTCCATCTTGGTTGAATATAATGACAGTGCTATGGAAACATTCTTTAAATTGAAATCCAACCAATTTTGTGCTCATGTGTTTAGATTAGAATCTGCCATTCCATTGTTGCTACGTGAGATGAGAAACCTTGGAGACAAGAATAACCTAGCGATAGCATTCCCTGATGATGGTGCACATAAGAGATTTAACTCTTTCTTTCCTGGAGCTAGATTCATCATATGTAGCAAGATCAGAGATGGAGATCAAAGGGTCGTCAAAATAAATGAAGGTAATTAGGCTAGAGTACCGTATTCTCTCTAATTAGTGCACAGTTCTGATGAGTGAACATGCAACATTTTTATATGATAAATATGGTCTCAAGAAAATTCAATGTTGACTTTCTAGCAAAGAATGTTTTGCTCCTTTTTCAACAGCACTTTGAGCTTTTTGATATCTTCTTGTGAACCTTTGAAAATATATCGCAGTTGAATCTCCAGACCCACTCCTTTATTAAAACGGAAATATCATATTGGTCCTTTGTATAAAACCCATATTCAAATATATATCGCAGTGGAATCTCCAGACCCACTCCTTTATTAAAATGGAAATATCATATTGGTCCTTGGGATAAAACCCATATTCAATCCATCACAGTATATCCTATATCCGATATGTGCTATATTTGACACAAATTATTCTCTGTTTTATATTGTAGTGTACAAACACGTGCACTATCATGTTTTTTTCATATCGAAACTTTGAAAAAACATCAAATGGTCTCAATCATAGGTCTTTCTAGCATGAATAAAAATATATTTGAATTGGATTTTGGAATGCCATAAAGCTATGTGGTCAATAGAAATATTAACATTTATTGAGAATACATTTAAATTTTTTATTATTTATTTATATTTCTTCAAATCCTGAGTCTTGCTTATGCAATCCGAACACCTCTTAATCGGAACACTTTTAGCCAGTCGCAATGGTGTTCGGATTAGACAGGTTTTACTGTATTATTATTTATTTTGGATGTATGCACTGTAAAACCTTTAAAGTAAAACAACTCCTTAATATTTCTTCATCACAGTACCATTTTTATTCCTCACATTTGGCTAGCATGTTAAATCAAACACTAAGATGAACAACTCGATAATATTCAAAAAACCAGACAATCATATAAAACAACATAATTGATTATTTGGCTGGATTATTGATTTTCAATTAACCTTAGATATAACATTAAGAGACCTTGATTGGCAGAAATGATTTAATGTGACATTTGGTTATGAAGGTGTTGAATTAAGGTTTCCTATAGTTTAACAAAGATATCACTTCCCTCTCTAGGAGACCCAATGGGACTGCATGTGATAATAGTAGATGATCTCATTCAAACTGGAGGGACTCTAAAAGAATGTGGAAGGGTGAGATTTTTACAGAAATATTGTATTTTTTGTTTAACATTGTGAAAGATTAATCAAAAATGATTATGTTCATGCTACTCCATCAATTGCTTTGTGAGAATTTTTTTTTAAAAAAGGAAAATATTAGAATAGTGTTTAGTGAGATTAGATTGTTTGATTTGAATGTTTATAATGTTTTCACTTCAGGCTCTGTTAAAGGCTGGAGCAGATAAAATCAGTGCCTATGTAACACATGCTGTGTTTCCCAAAGACTCTTGGAAATCATTTACAGGGGACAGTGTCAAGTTTGAAAACTTTTGGATCACTGACAGTGTACCACATTCAACACAAATTGCACAACATTCCCCGTTTAAACTTCTTTCGCTTAGTGATGTGATAGCAGACACGCTGTTAGGTTATGACTTGCTTCAATGACATGGAAATGAATCTCGTAACATATTCATTACATACAGTAGACTAGCATTATGTTAACCATGGGCTTTTAACTAGATGAAAGCCCATGCTAGAATCTTAAGGAAACTAGCATTTTATTAATCTTTGGCCTTTTAAGATTAACATCATGTTAACTAGCATTTTGTAAACCTTTGGTCACAAAGCCAGAAAATCGATTTGAATCCAAATATTTTCATCTCAGATATTGGACTCAACTATATTGTGATTCATATTTATTATTGTTAACCATTGAGATCTTTTGTGCCATAAACTTCACATAAAATGTACAAGAAATTACGCATATTTCGTATTTTAATATAATTTTATGAACTGAAATAAATTTGTATTGTTATAGTTGAACTAAATATCTACATAACATGTATATTTGTCTATTCAATTACTGAAAAGGTAATAATTTAGTATTTTTATCAATATGTACACTTACTGTACCAACTATTATCATACAAAAAAATCCCCCAGATATGGTATAATGGTACCTTGTAATAACTGTCTCCTTTATCACCTATCTGAGCAAGAAAATATCCACCACAACTCCATAATTGTATTTTCATTTAGAAATTATCATTTATTATGCCAGAGTCTCAAACTGCCGAGTTTCTTTAATTCATGACATGACATATGATTTCTGAAAGATCATTGCAATGCTGTCATCTTCTCTGTAGGTGACTTTTGTTACCTTGACACTGTAAACACATGCAATATTAAACATTAAACGTGGGGTAAACATACACACTGGTAATCAGGATATGGTGTGAACATTTCTGGAGTTGGTATGGAAAATAATTTTACTTCTAACCAATGTGAGATGGAGTGAAAATTAAATTTAATCCCTTTGAAACAAACCAGAATCTATGAACCAGGTCATATCGTTTGTTTAAACCCATCACATTCTTTTAGCTTCTTGTTCAGCTGCATTTTGTGAGTATAGAGGTTGATGAGGAAGTGCCTTAACACCTTTTGAGTGATATTTTGGGACAACATTCTATGCCATCACAAAGTGCTTTCAGGTGTTCTCATACCCCCATTCTAAAAAACCTCCCTAGATAGGTAAGTTCATCATTTTTTCCATTTAGGTGTTCAGGTGTTCAACAGTTCTCCTTTTTTACTTTTCCAACTCTTTATTTAAATATTTGACTTTGATATCATATGTTATCACATGGTTTCAAGGATATAGATCGAATATCACGTGAAGATATATTTGATATGTGCATCAAGATATCATATTTTAGCAAAAGATTCCCAAACCATCGAATATAACTTTCAAACAATCGAATATCACTACTTAAAAATTGATATTCGATGTTTTCAAAAGAGATATTCGATAGTTTCAAAAGTGATATTCGATGGTATATTCGATTGTTTTTAAAAAGAATTTTCATATTTTTGCAAAATTGAATTCTTTTCAAACTCCTTTTCAATTTTCAAAAAATTGTTGTGAATTTTTTCAACTTTTTTTCCCAGATGATGATTTCCCATGGGATAAACGGACAATCCTATGATTTTTCAAAAATATCAATTATATCCACTCATGGATATCAATATCTTCACTTATTCGCTGCGATCACTCGTGAAGATATCGATATCCAGTCAGATATAAATGATATTTTTCCAAAACCATAGGATATTCCTATATTATGCATTGCTCTTGACTGATGATTCTGCTGTCTTAATGTAGGCTGATGTGTTATCTTTAAAATAACATCCAGTGATATACCTGAAACTATGGAGATCCGTATGATGGACGATTTTTTTTATTTTCATCATGGGATAAACCCGATATCAAGTTGTGATATGATTTTATTGCCTCGTGTTCATTTTGATATCAACTCGTCGATGAAAACGACATCACTCAAATTGATATGATATTTATCAATATATCATAACATATACTATAAATTCAGTAAAGCATGTTTGATTACCACATTGCTGTTCCGTTTACTATATACATCACGTTTTTCTTGTATGATAAGTAAATTGTAGCTTTGTAATTCTCAAGTTAAAGTGTATTAGAAAACTAAAGTCCATGTCGTTGCATTAGAAATGAGCATTTTGGTTATATTTTGCAATAATTTTTTTATTCACAAAACAACAATATGTTGCAAATGAATGCCTCTGTCCCAAATGAATTTAAGATTCAATAATTTTTTCTCCAGTTGATTTTTTTAAACTAGAAAACAAAATTCCAAGAGACTTAAACATGGTGTAAACAAAAATATGAAAATCAGGGAGTAAGTAAGTATGTTTAATTGTACTTCATATGCATAAAGGTATGGGTGGGTTACGTACTACAATGGACCATCTCGAAGGTACAACTAAAGTTTTTCATAAGTACTCAACGAGAAAGGTTTAATCACTATCACTACTTGGGTCTGTTTCGAGATTGATGATTACAGGGTCCATTTCCTCATTTCTCTTACCCATCTCTAATGCCTTGGTCACATAGGCTCCGATTTTCACTACGGCGCCCGGCCGATGAGTATTTTGTTCAAAATCGGGCGGCGAGCCCGGGCATCGTACGGGCGCCGGGCGATGATCGCCACTCATCGGCCGATTTTTAGACATCGTACGGGCGCCGGCAGAGTTTTATGGCCTAGTCACATAGCCCGGCCGATGTCCGGCATCGGTAGAGCTCGGTGGATTTTTTTGGTGCCACCGAGCTCTCCTCATCGGAAGCAGAGCTCGGTGACGTGAACGGACTCCGTCCGGACATCTTCAGGTACTATACTTTCCAAGGCTCTGTCCCACATCGGCCGGAGCTCGGTCGGAGCTCGGCCGGTGTCCGTTAAAAAACCTCGTCCTCTGGTTGTCTCAGATGCACGGGACACCGACCGATACTCGGCCGTGCACCGGCCGACATGTGTTCTGATGTGGTTACGATGGGGCTGCGATGAGGGAGCTCGGTGAGAGCCCGGTGAAATTTAACTCCGAAGTTAAAATTTCACCGAGCTGCCACCAATGCGGTTTTAAGCAACAAACGCCACGGATGTCCGGCCGGTGTCCGGCC
Source organism: Owenia fusiformis (assembly GCA_903813345.2). Lineage (NCBI taxonomy): Eukaryota > Metazoa > Annelida > Polychaeta > Sabellida > Oweniidae > Owenia > Owenia fusiformis. Next base: position 22,289,720 of record CAIIXF020000001.1, on the reverse strand, counting down.
GGTGTTCGGCCGAGTTCGGTGAAAATTGCATCGCTGGCTCATCGGAACCTCATCGGCCGGGCTATGTGACTAGGCCATTATCGCGGAGATAAAAGTTGCCGATGTCTTGGCGATTTTTTCTCAACCAAACTCATCGGTACCTACACGGCCGTGTCCCGTCCGATCATCGTACGATTATCTTACGGCGCCCGGTGGCATCCCACGGTCATCTTGGGATTTTGCGTGCTGATTTGTTTGATAAATCTTAATAATGATTACTTATAAAGTAATATAAAGGTTTTAAAAATAATGAGGTAGAATTATAAATACTACACACTGTCAGAGATTTTTTATAAAACATAAATGGCACGATTAGGCTTACTGTAAAACAATGACACACATTTGAATGGCTGGGTGGATGGGTTGATCTAGTCTTTCTTATATTGACATTAATGGTGTATGTCTGTCATACACAATGAATAGAGTGATACATTTCTATGCGTATACCATTACAAATCATTTATTCTAAAAATCTTCTGAATGTTTTTGTGAGTACAGTATTTTCGAGGGTCACAATTTTAATACGAAAGTTCACTGTCTCAATTACAGTTAATATGCCAAAGGCTAAGGATAGAGGGGATAAGGCCAATGGGCCATATATCAGGAAGGCCAAAGACAATAACAATGCTAGTGAGCTGGTGGATGATGAAGATTTAGATGTGTCTATGGAAGAGGTCCACTTGGAATAGAAGAAAAAATCGCCAATTTCTTTTAACATATTTTTATGACCAAACAAATTCTCTTTACGAGAACAGTCAAAAGAAAGATGCAGAAATATGGAATTTTGCTAATAGCATCGGATGCATATGAAAGATCTAAAAATGAATTAAGGTCAGGGTTCACTTTGATGAAAAGACCACGTGCAGTATGGCAAGTGATTTTAGACGGTCATATCTTTCATCATGAGTACTTTCTGGGCATAAATACAATGTTTTTATTAAAACAATATGTACTTTGTGTTTTATTTCAATTGAAGAACCCATGATATAGTAAATATATCAATCAAACAATTTGAAAAATTATGAATAGGGACCCCATGTCAGCATTTTTTCTAAATATTGAACCTATTTACTCAAAAGAGGTTCTTTCTGATTCTTATTGCATGGAAACATTATTATCCTGGAAGTCCTGTCTATCGAAGTATTTCGTTTTCAAATCTTGCATTCACGCCATGTGGAACAGGCATACCGGGTCATACAAGAATTTTGTATAAATCTAGAGGCCTGTAGATCGACCGATGTCCTGGCGGGTGCCGTACGGCCATCGGCAGATAGCCTTGCGATACCCGTGCGATGTCTTTCAGATTCAATTGATTGCGGGCGCCGTACGATGCCTGTACTAATGTGACCATACTCACGATTAGATCAAGACATCGGTGAAAAGTCACCGGCGCCCGGTCGATTTAGAAATCGGCCGATGACTACTCATCGGCCGGCGCCCGGCGGCTATGTGACCCAGGCATAAACTGAATACAAGTCGTGGATTTGAAATTACACCTGAGTGTGTACAATAATATTACTGGGTAGAGGATTACATGAATGCATTGCTTATGAAAACCACAGTGGTCAGAGTATACATCGTATGTACGAGTACGAGTTTAAGTTTGTACACTTTCAAACAAAACACTTTCAGATATTAAAAACACATAAAAACACCGTATTTATTCTAATTTCTTTTAGTCTAGTCTAGTCTTTGTATAACTACATACACTTGCATACTCTATGTGGTTTTCTGTTACACTTTAAAAATTTTCTCACATACTAGCATTGCTTAAGGCTCTTAAGGCATACAGAGAAAGGGGCAGACAAGAAACCATGCATTTGTTAAAATGTAGCATTCTCTTTATTTTTTTAATCAGGTTAGTAAAATTTGGTGATTCCTCAAAATGTAAGCGGTGCAAGAGGAAAGCGATGCAAGGGGGAAATTCTACAGAGAGGACATTATCTTTTCTAGCAGATGGAGATCCCCCAGAGTTATTTGTCTCCTCGGGAGTCTTGCATAAGACCTGGAGATTATTCGGATTCAAATCGAGGTCAGAAGTTGTTAAAAAGGGTGGGTATATGAGAATTTGTACCATGTGGATGACACCATCCATGGAATAGTATAAACTTAATTATATTCTTTTTCCAGAAAATAACATTTAAAATACAATATTTTATCGAAACGATGATAATGCTCTCATTATATGGAGCCAATATAATTCTACATATATACATGTACCCACCCTAATAAATTCCATGTTTCCCAGAGACACTGTTCCTCAACTAGTTACTTTGACGGAACGTCAATGTAATGTAACAAAATGGATGAACTTCCTGGACACGAGTTTTTTGTTTTCTCGATTCAAACCTACTTATAAGTCAAATTGCAGATTATAATTTGTCACAAAGCTTGAAAATATAGTCTATTTAATAAGTTTCTTCGATTTGGAATTTGTTTTATAAATGAAGTTGCAATTCATATATTTAGCCCCTCGCTTTCGTTACATTGACGAAAGTCCGTTATATTACCAGTGTATGTTGCTTTGACGACTTACGTCAATGTAACAAAGGCGATGGTCTACTGTAAATGCATGGATTACAGCTTTATCTAATAATCAAGTTCCAAACGGACAGCATTTCTAAAAGCTAGACTATATTGTCTAACTTTGTGCCAAATAATAAACCGCAATATATTTATATATGTACGTTTAAATAGAGAAAACAAAAAACTCGTGTCCAGGAAGTTTATCCATTTTGTTACATTGACGTTCCGTCAAAGTAACTAGTTGTGGAACAGTGAGAGAAGCCTCTTTTAGCCCATCGTCCTTGCCATTACCTAGTCGCCTTGATTCTCTAGCCTGGTGCGACCCCAATACTGACTCTCATGTAGTCATTTTTTGTATTCAAGTTGAGTTACTAAATTTCAGGAAGAGAATTTGTAGAATATCTCAAAGAGTATGGCATTGATGTAAGCAGTTTGACAGATGAGCAGTTGTACTAAGGTCAACCTGTAGATTTGGGAGATTATACCTTCTTAGCGTTCACCATGAAAGTTCAACTTAGGGCAGTAACGGAGACGATGCCACATCGTCGCGTGAAATATTACAAGGACACATATCTTAGAGAAATTGGATTTGTTGCACTAGCCAAAAGACCCATCACATTAAGAGGTAAGGCCATTAACAATGGCGAACATGTGGGGTCCAGGGACCAGCTTCCACCATAATGTGACCACGAAAATAATCGGAGGCCAAAAAGGGCGGAAGTGTTGCCCCCCCCCCCATTTGATTTTAGGACCCCCCCCCCTAACCAAAATACAGCCAACAAAATATTTGCACGATATTCATAACAATGAATGAAATTACCTCTGGCTAATTGCATGTTCAAAATATTTCATTGTTCATTGTAGGAAAATGGAATGGAACAATTCCAATAGATGGAGGCTTTTATACATCTAATTACCTTCTACCCAACAATGAATGTGGCTTCATGGAAGAGCCGGATATTATAGAAGGACGAGCATTGTGGCCATATTACTCTGAGAATGTTTTTTCCTACTTTGGGATGGACGTTTTTTCCGGCAAATATGGACATGGAACACTGAAGGGTGTATATATAGAAATGCCAACATTTGTCGCAGCAGTAACAATACGTTTTACTGGTTAAATAATATGATATATACAGCTTTACGTGGTGAAAAAAATTGTCAATAGCAATATCATTGTAAAAGCTAGCTCCAAAAATATGAATACATATGTTGTAGTTATGCATATGTTTAATTTGTCGTCTATGTATTAAACTATCACTGGTGATCCGCTCCTCGATTACGCTGGTTACCGAAACGGTTCGTGTCGGTAGCAAAATGTCGGAACGTCGAAGGTACGATTTTTCTTTTTTCCTTATTTCACGCGTTGTAGGCAGAATCTCCACGACGTTCTTTCTCACAAACGTATATCAGTATCATATGTTTTATAAAATGTACATGTTTGCAAAAAAGCTCAGAAGACAACAGAATCGTCGATTTAATTCCTCATTTAAGTTACATAAACGGTTTGGGTTAAACGTGCAGATCTTAACTGTTTATCGAAATACCATTTATGTAACGCACTGTTCGTTGAAATTGGGATAAATTTTGAAATAAGTCACAGTACACTGTCACACACCACTAAATGTTCACATTTTGCTCAATGGACCCTGAATGGACAACCCTGGATGTGGACTACTCATTGTTTTGTTTTGGTATTTTGACGCCATAATATAATATCGCCCGTATTGTCCCGTTCGTGCGACGTGTAGTGGGGTAAACAAGAATTGGAACCCCGGGCTTTGCGATAGCGGTAACCTTGGCTCTGCCAATGAGCCTTAGTTGTAAGACTAGAGTTGGTGTTAAAGCTATGGATGTTTGTAACTATTCTTTCCTTTACACAAGGTCAGGAATGTTTTGAAAATGTCGATGACTCTTTTTTTAATCATGCCCATAGACAGGCTTAATATGTGGTCCAACAAGAGAGCTGATGTTTGCTAAAGTTTAGAGGGAAGTGTAACGATGTATTACCTAACATCATGGGCATTGTTGGCATTCAATAGATTGCCCATGTTAACATCCAGCTCCTTCGAGATGCCTCTCTTTTGGCAGGCAGGGGCAGTGACGTCTATAATTGCAGGGGCGTGATTACTACAGACAGTCCTGAGAGCTGTAAACTTAAGACAACATACGTTTATTTTAATATATCACAAGATGAAAGTTGAATTATGATTTAAGTTTGTGAAGCAGAATGGCATTTTGAATTCAAATGCCACTTTGGAAAACAGTTTAAAGATTGACATCCTAAACCTATGTACAAAATATTACTTTCTCTATTGTATTCAATATTTATGAATTAGGCCAATTTTATAAGCAACTAGATGATATCTAACTCGTTTAATATTATATATTTTACTCCTAGTCAATATAAAGAAAAATAGGGTTGCATTTTTTTTAAAACAATCAGTTGCACACTTCGACATTTTTCATAAATTAACAACATCTATATCATTGTGTAACTAACGACTTTCTTGTTAACGAGCATTTTGGTGACATTTTAAAAAACAGTTGCAATACCGAAATTCCACCTTTGAAAAGTTTGAGTGGTATTTGAATTATCATCTAGCGATAAATCGATTATTGATATTTCCTCTCGAAAGACATACAGGCGGGCAGAAAAAGTTTAATATACAGTTGCATCATATTCTCGAATTTGGTACCGTTGGAAAGCTTGTGGTGTCTAGGTTTGAGATCCACTTGTTAGCAATTACGAAATGTGGGCCGAATGTCTCTAAAACGCCCGTTTCCATGGTAACCACAAAAATATGTTTTTAATAAGCAGAAAATTGTTTTATGCATAACTTTACTAATATTGCTCTGATTTTAATGAAATTGGTATCAAATTGAAGGGAATTGAAAGTTCCATTTTCGAAAATAACATTTATGCAAATTAGCTCATTTGCATATTGATCATATTGATTATTACGTCATCACTGCATTATTTTGTGTATTTTTGATAAATGAGTATATTTATTTAAGTACAGTAATGTACAGTTATAACATATTCATGAATTTGGAACCGTGTGAAAGCTTTTAGTATCTAGTTTTGAGATTCACTTGAAACTAATTACAAAAAGTGGCCCAAATGTGTCTAAAATGCCTGTTTCCATAGCAACCACAAAATAGCAGTGTTAATAATCAGAAAATATTTTTATGCATAACTTTACTGAAATTGCTCCGATTTTGATGAAATTGGTATAAGAGAATTAAAATTTCAAAATAACATTTAGGCAAATTAACTCATTTGCATATTGATTGTGACGTCATAACTGCATTATTTTGCATACTTTTAAATAAATAAGTATATTTATTTTAGTACGGTAATGTACAATTACGACATATGAATGGATTTGGTACCGTTTGAAAGCTTAGAGTTCCTAGTCTTAAGATCCACTTGTTAGTTATTACGAAAAGTGGGCAAGAAATGTCTAACACGCCCGTTTCCATAGTTACCATGAAAATATTGTGTTGATAAGAAAAAAAATGTTATTCATAATATAACTTGGCTAATATTGCTCCGATTTTGATGAAACAAATTAAAGAGAATAAAAACTTACATTTTTTAAATTATATATCTGCAAATTAACTCATTTGCATATTGATTGTGACGCCATAACTGCGTATTTTTAGATAAATGAGTACACTGATTTCAGTATGGTAATGAAAAGTTAAGACTATGAATTAATTTGATACCGTGGAATGTTTTGTATTGGCTTACTTAATGTACCAATTCAAATAAGTCAACAATCAATGGATTATGGATCACTATTATATGCCATAAAATACATATTGTTGTTTATTGAGGATACGTTACTCACACCGAATCCATTCTAATGTATGGCACGTCTCTTCTTTAAAGTTATACCATATCTGATAATGTGCATGTTGCATTTAAGTTTTATTATATAAAAATAATATTTAAATATAACCCCTTGATCAGGGCCGTTAGATAGGTGCGACCGCGCCCCCGCCCAGAAAACACAAAATATCATCTTAAAATTGTAAAATTTTCTAGAAGAGTTGGCCACCCCTCACATCCCCAACAAAACAATTGAAAATTCTGAATTTCATGTATTGTCTCAGACATTTTTAAAGTGGCCAGACATCATCAAATAGCACCTTGATATGGTCATTGTTTCTGGAGGACAACCTCTTCCTTGCTCTCCCTCTGGCACCCCACCCCACCTCACCCTCTCATCCTCTTTGACACCTTCCAAAAATTTGAAAAATAAATCACATTCTTTATTGACGCATACACTTTAATTTGAAAGTGCCCAGAAAGCACCAAATAGCATCTCAAAAGTGTAAAGTTTTCTAGGGGAGTGGACCACTCCTTACATCCCCCCATAAAACAATTGGTAAGTTTGGAAGTTGCATTTGTTAATTTTAAACACTTTAATTAAAAGTTCCCAGAAATCACCAAGTGACATAATCATAAAGGTTTCTGGCACCCCACCCCAAAATCTAAAGCATCCATTTACTCAAACACATTAAAAGTGCTTAGAATTAATCAGACAGCATCTTGAAATAGTTTAATTTTCCTGTGCTGTCCCCTCGCTCTATTGATTAAAACACTTGAAAGTGTCCAGAAAACACAAAATATCATCTTAAAATTGTAAAATTTTCTAGAAGAGTTGGCCACCCCTCACATCCCCAACAAAACAATTGAAAAATTCTGAATTTCATGTATTGTCTCAGACATTTTTAAAGTGGCCAGACATCATCAAATAGCACCTTGATATGGTCAATGTTTCTGGGGGGACAACATCTTGCTCCCCCTCTGGCACCCCCAACCGACCTCACCCTCTCTTCCTCTTTGACACGTTCCAAAAAAAAATTATTGACTCATACACGTTGAAAGTGCCCAGAGAGCACCAAATAGCATCTCAAAAGTGTAAGATTTTCTAGGGGAGTGGACCACTCCTTACATCCCCCCATAAAACAATTGGTAAGTTTGGAAGTTGCATTTGTTAATTTTAAACACTTTAATTAAAAGTTCCCAGAAATTACCAAGTGATATAATCATAAAGGTTTCTGGCACCCCACCCCAAAATCTAAAGCATCCATTTACTCAAACACATTAAAAGTGCTTAGAATTAATCAGACAGCATCTTGAAATAGTTTAATTTTCCTGTGCTGTCCCCTCGCTCTATTGATTAAAACACTTGAAAGTGTCCAGAAAACACAAAATATCATCTTAAAATTGTAAAATTTTCTAGAAGAGTTGGCCACCCCTCACATCCCCAACAAAACAATTGAAAAATTCTGAATTTCATGTATTGTCTCAGGCATTTTTAAAGTGGCCAGACATCATCAAATAGCACCTTGATATGGTCAATGTTTCTGGGGGGACAACATCTTGCTCCCCCTCTGGCACCCCCAACCGACCTCACCCTCTCATCCTCTTTGACACCTTCCAAAAAAAATTTATTGACTCATACACGTTGAAAGTGCCCAGAGAGCACCAAATAGCATCTCAAAAGTGTAAAATTTTCTAGGGGAGTGGACCACTCCTTACATCCCCCCATAAAACAATTGGTAAGTTTGGAAGTTGCATTTGTTAATTTTAAACACTTTTATTAAAAGTTCCCAGAAATTACCAAGTGATATAATCATAAAGGTTTCTGGCACCCCATCCCAAAAACTAAAGCATTCATTTACTCAAACACATTAAAAGTGCTCAGAATTAATCAGACAGCATCTTGAACTGTTGAAATAGTTTAATTTTCCTGTGCTGTCCCCTCTCCCTATTGTTTCGAATTTATAACCAAAAGTAACATCAAAATTAGTTGCTCAGTTGTTATGTACTAGCATATAGGGCATTCAGTCTCAAATGATGTGAGACAGAATGAATGTACAATCTCGAAGTCCATAAGCGTATCAAAGGGTCAACATCCATCCACAAAGCCGACGCTAGGATACAAGGACATGATATCTTACTCAAAATGATCTAATATGATGTCGTATACATACTATAAATTCAATAAAGCGTTTGGTTACTGTTGCGTATACTATACATCACATTTATCTTTATATCGATATTCTGTTTCAATTGATGCATTTTGATTCTCAAATTAAAGTGGTTAAGAAAAATGGCTACGTTGACCAAGGAGTTCACTTCAGATGAGTCCATCTAAAAGGGATGAACATTTTTAAACATATATTTTCAGTACTAAATACTAAATCACTAAATACAACAAAATACTGTTACAAATTATTCCCGTTTAATACTATAAATAATGTGAAAAATGTTTTTCTTAAAAATGTATAAATTTTGTGATGTCCATGTTCAAATATTGCCCCAATGCTTTTTGCTTCAGCAGTTTTGACCACGGCACGACGCCAACCACTAATCCACGTCAAATTACTGATATGAATAGTCTGGTGTCAAGTAGAATGCATTTCTGTCGAACATTCTAGTCAAATAAGTCAATGAATCAATGATCTGTTGTACCAAAACACCAATCGCTGAAAAGTTACCATAGATTATAGCAATATGTCGCCACTTCTTGTGATCACATAAACGAATAGTGAATGTCGTTCAACATATTATTTACAAAATCTTTTGCAGTGTTAAAAAAGCTAGTGACTCATGCAATGAATTGTGGATGATTTAATGCAGGCATGTCTTGTATCCATAGAGTTTTAGCTCGGGCTGCCACCCTAATTCAAAGTCTTCAAACAAGACGTGTGGTTTAAAACATTTACAATTCTTTGAGTCCTTCGGCTTTAATTCTTCAGTATGGAATTTTTCTAGTTGTCCTCTCATACCTAAATTGATCAAATATTGGTTCGTCATATTAGTCTCTTCATGGCTACAGACACTTGCACACTCTATGATTTCTGTAAGACTTTAACAATTTTTCTCAACGATTACAGTATTATAGGGTGGGCCAAAAAAAACAATACCCAAGTTTAAGGATGAATATCAGATGATATAACATTAAACCATGCCGCGTATTGTATATCATCTTAAAGATAAATCATTTCCTAACAATATAACACCATCTGATTGAAAAACCATTGTTTTCTTGAGGAGTTAGAGACTAAAATTGACACCAGGCGTGTCATGAGCGACCAAAAAATTATTCACTGCGGATTTCCCAATTGTGGAGAATGGAGGGAAGTTTGAACTTTGGCACCTTCAAAAGAGCTACATTTATACAATTATATTGCAAATTTCAGCAAAAATACTTTTTAATTAATCATCAATTGTGTATTACTCTTAAATGAATTTATGATGATTCAGTCACGCATATTGAGTGCAGCTGTGACTGCAATATGGAGGGAAATTTGGGAATTTTCATTTTTTGATATTTGTTCGCTCACGGCACCCCTGGTGTCAATTTTAGTCTCTAACTCCACGGGAAAACAGAGGATTTTCAATTGGATGGTGTCAGTTTGTTAGGATTTGATTTATCTTTAAAATGAAATTTAATTCATGGCATGGTTTAACATATATCATATGAATCATTCATCTTTAAACTTGGGTATTGGTGTTTTTGGCCCACCCTGTATAACTTCTCATGTTTCCCATTACAATTTAGTACTAAACGCCGACATTTGTTTCAGCAGTAACAATACGTTTTACTGGTTAAATATGATATCCAGCTTCTTACTACTTTAGAAATAAACATTTTATAAAATATAACGAATAAAATCAGTCGCAAACGCAAAGAAATATATTTTTTGAAGGAGGTCAAAATATTTAGAAGGGTTAATTTCGCGGGAATGCGTGAGGTAAGTAAAGGAGGTACGGATTGCACTGAACGAAAGGCTCGGAGATTGGCATTAGTGTAGCACTCCTATATATCTTTCCCCTCAGGGGCGGATCTGGGAACCAACAAGGGGGGGGGGGCAAATTTCAGGTCAGAGAAAAAAACTTGGGCCCTTAAAAACTTGGGCCCCTAAATCCCAAAAGTGGGCCCAAATTTTGAACTTTTGAGGCCAATTTTCTTCAAAATTTGGCCTGAAATTAAAAAATAAGGCCTTAGAAGGCCCAGTAATGACCAAAAAGCAAAAAGGCCCACTTTTAGGGGCCTTCAGGCTTTTTTGGCCCAAAATATTTTTGAGCCCACATTTTTTTTCTGGGCCTATAAGATCCCCCCAGATCCGTCAGTGCTTATACCTAAATGGGTCAAATATATGTTGGTCTTATGAGTCTCTGCATGACAAAAGACACTTGCATAGACACTCTATACAATTTCTGTTACACTTTAACGGCCCTTTAACAATTTATCTCAACAATATCAGTATCAACATCTCATGTGTCGCATTACGTACTAGCATTGCGTAAGACATACATAGAAAAAAGGCTGGAAAGGAAATCATGCATTTGTTCAGATGCAGCATTTTCTTTATTTTTGTTATCAGTTTTGTAAAATTCTGTGATTCCTCAAAATGTAATAGATGCAAAAGGGAAGCGATGAAACAGGGAAATTTTACAGATAGGACATTATCATTCTTATATGATGGAGATCCTATAGAGTTTTCTGCCACCTCAGAAGTCTTGAATAAAACCTGGAAATTATTCAGAGTCAGATCGAGATCGGAAATTGTTAAAAAGGGTGAGTATGTGAGGTTTTGTACCCCGTTGATGACCTCAGTTAACTACTGACGTTGATGGAACATGGCATTGAAGACATGTTCAATTAACTTTTCTGTGGCAGTTCTTCCTTTTTGTTTTGAATTGTACCATAATACACCCCATGCAGACAGATCGCCTAAATTGTATTGTATATTTATTGCCTCATTTATATGAGAGAATACATTTTAGTATAAATATAGTTTACATATAAAATATAATATACAAGGATAAGATTAAATTATGTGATAACTAGTTGTTTTTTGGAATACATAAAAATAAAGTGATAGAGAAATGATGTGTCAAGCAGAGCCAATAGGTTGGCTCTGTGATTGTACATTTTCTGTACTGATGATACAATTATTAACGTCTCACATGAAACATCTGAAACACCTAAAATTTTCTTCATAATAACATTCATACTGTCACCCGGTCAAGACAAGTAACTTAGTCAACATTCGATATTCGTATGTTCATCAATATTTACTAAGAATGGTGCCACAATTGAAGTAAACCTCTGGTTAATTATTTTCAATAAACCTATCAGCAAACGTGTAAATGATAATTTTGATGATCTGTTACATATTGGTGAAGCAATCTTTGGGATATGACCTAAATTTCTGATTTTCCACTGTGTCCCTGTATACCCCTACTTCAAAAGATATATGTTACTCGTCATTTTTCATTATGAACCAACCATAAATGTATTTTTTCTTGTTTACATACAGAATGAACTTTTGGTTTTCAAATATTACAAGACGGTTCTGCATTTATTTGTTCAGGATATCGGGCAAACAAATGCGTGTCAATTTACACTGTAATATCCTACATACTTATATTTCAAGGGTAGTTTTGAAGAATAATCAAGAAAATCCATGTTTTCAAATGGATTCATCCTTGTCAAAGAACGTGAATGAGGATATGCCGTTTGAAAAACTCACAACATGTTTCAAGTTCTTACAATTCTTGGTTAAAAAAAATAATTTGAAAGTTGTGATTTCGAATGTAATATCCTACTCAATAAAATTTGTTGAGATTTGTGAATTTTTTCTTTTGAAATGCACATTGCTGGATAACAGAACCTTGCCATGTTCGAAATGCACGAAAAGTGTTTTGTTAATACCTGACGTCGTACGGATATTTGGATGTGATTGACGTTTTCGTTAATCTCCTACCACTGTAATTTCCAATTTAATTTTTGGAAGCCAAATGTGATAGTCACGAATTGATATTTAAGTCACACGTTGATGCATACATCATGTGTGTACATTAACTGTCGAATACATGCCAACTTACATTTATATAAATATCCACAATTAACTCAAATCATCAATTCTCGAAACGGTTTATTATTTAACTTGGTGAATTGAATGTTTCATTTTGATTCCTAATTATGGTATCGGATTTGAGTATAATATAAGTCGAGGCTTAAACAAAGCAATAAAATTAAGTGAAACCTTTTGTGAAAATTCGAGCGATTTTTCAAGAATCCTCCTTCAAAGTGATACCAAAGTGCTCCCCGGGAGTGGAAATTTCGTCTTGTGTAATCAAAATAATAAAGCGGGTGGTTTCAATTTTTGTTTGAGTTTATAGTTTACATCTATAAATTGAAAAACATATCGCCTTATTGAGAGGTACATGCATATTTTGGCGATCTATCATTATAAAGGGCTAATTATTGTGCAAAAACAGGAGTTGACACGCTTACATTTGAAAATGAAATTTCCTACATAATCGTCGACTCATGTTTAAAAGTCATGAAAACAAGGTTGAACACAAAACATTGACCCAGTTACTGTCTATTCAGCATGGGTTCACCAAGGGAAAGATCAATACCCGGTGATTTCAGCGGGAAGTGGCGTTTCGTTCAGTGGATGAGCTGCGCGCGCACGCATAAATGTGATTATCCAATATAATTAGGGGAGGGCTATTTGAAGTAGTTTTTGGTCTCAGGCGCGACCCAGGGCTGTTGTCTTAAGGACATTTCGTTGAAAATGAGCCATTCGGCTGATAATTGGTAAGAGTTTGCGATCTTATAATGTATAACTGTTACTCAGACACATATTTTGACACGATTCTGTTGGAAATAAGCTTTGAACCGAGAGATATTCACGATTGATATGCATATTTTTGATTGTGCCATTGCTTTTCTATTGCACAATCCATGTATTGGTAGAAGAAACATTAATAATGTAGATTGGTTTACCTTCAATACATGGCAGACACTACATATCGGTCTATTAATACCAGTTTGTGCCTTAAATAGTTTTATATTTCCATCCACGGCCTGGAGCCTGGGTGTGTTTGTCTCTTATGTGTATGCTTGTGCATGGACTTCTAATCACTAGCAGAATTTAACATGATGCAAACTCGACATTATAACTCATGCTGTAACATTTTGACTTCGCTGGAAAACAATAGGAATTATTTTTCTTGCCAATCAATCATGAATCACAATCAAAATTTCAGAATGATCAATCAGGCAATTGTCCAAATCAAGTTATAACATTATATGATATTCAGCAAGAAGTCCGGTAGAAATACAGAATATTTAAACATCAAAGCTGAAAGTTAAAAGCTAATCTGTCAATTTTCTGTCTGCAAAAGAGCGTTTACATTTGACACAATAACAGACTGAGGCTTTGAAATCTAGGATTCCCCAGGAAAATATGACGTCATACTAATTAGCATAAGGATTTCCCTATTGGTATGGGTCGAGCCTTGTTCGAAAACACAATCCATAAATACATGCTAATTTCTAAGGAGATAGGAAGTGTATAACGTGTTTATCGATTTTGTTTAAAGATTTAATCAATTATCAAATTGTTTAAGTGGATAAAGTGGTCACACTTGCTTCAATTCATAGCGAAATCGACGGATAGAAACTGACCGAATTCCCGATATCCTACCCCGTATTACTGTAGGCTATAAGCACAGTGACCTACAGAGGGCGCTATCACAAACAAGTACTGCACGAACCGATAATTTCCCGGGTATTGTAACGCCCTTGGGTTCACTAAGGGAAATATTATTAATGACTTAAATCGTTTACAGTTAAAGTGCCCGATAAAGTATAAAATGCGCATGCGTCCAGGTGTTGATAAACTATAAATAGCGAAAATCCAGGGTTTGTCACCACAAGGTAAGCCAGGACGTGTTGAGAGAACAGCTAGTGTTGATATTGAATTTATATGTAGCCAGATAAGTTTCCTTATTGAAATTACATATGGTTATTAGCAATACTTTGTAGGTGCTAAATAATAAAATATTTAGAGTATATATGAGAGAAATTGGTCATTTCGAACCTGTTGAAAAGTTTGTGGCTCTCGGCTACACCGGGGAATTTACTTCCATGAGTACACACATAAATTTGGGGTTCCCCAAGAGGTACGCGACAAGGTGACCTGGCATCAAATGTGCGACTAAATGCTACTATCGAGAAGATAAAATAACGAATACGACAATAAGTTATTGCATGTGACAATTCCGAGCCTTCATCTCACTGAAGTATTTTGAAGTGAAAATAGGATTTTTGTTTTGATACATGGATTCAGATGAACGCAACTTTATTCTGACAACTAATCAAAACTGAACAAAATTGATTGTACGTAACAGACAATTTATTGTTTAACAATGTTTTGATTGGCTAAACGAATGAAACCAACAAATTATGACATGTAAAATGACAATTTTGAAATGTAAAATTTTAAAGTGACAAACACAACCTCTCTATCCACTCTTTGGGAGCCCTAGTAAATTAGTAATATGTACATGCAGCAGTGGTAGTGTGCAGCTTATTATCACACTACGCTTTGTATTCTAAAGCCTGTTGTTTGTAATAACACTGTTCACTCAACGTATGTTTTTGTGTGGGCAGTCAACGATAATCATTGTTTTATCCCGGTTATATGACCTCGGCAATTATAACAAAACCGTACTAAACGAAAAAACGCAAATAAGAGAAAGCTTTCACACACATATAAAAAATGAACTAGTCTAATCCGCCAGTATAAACTCTGTGCCATACGTAGCCGGGTCAGGCGCACACTTTAAGTTGTATTCCAAGAAACTTATCAATTTAGAAATGCAAATTGTTTAATTTTGTTTTTCAATTATGAAAAATGGCACCTGTAGAGAACAACGCTTTCAAAATTTTTTAAAACGGAGATATTTACTTATGCAACATTCATTGGCATGTGTCAGGGAATAAATAGGAAGAATATGCATTTGATTCTATATCTTGTTCCTGAAGGAGTTTGTTAAGGAGCGGTATATCTTAGCGTACTTTTATCATCCCGAACTCAAACATTTCGAATACTTATTTCGAGAACGCTTTGTTGAGAATGGATTCGAGATGTACTCAAAATTAGTGCGTTAAAATGTGTATTATCATCTAAATAACCACCTCACAAATTATTTTGGAAATCAAAGATGTACGATTTTTGAGATTTTTATTTTCGAATGTTGACTTACTTACTTGGCTTGACTGACCACGACAGCCAAGGGCTTCAAATATGTTACGCCTATATGGCTCATACCATGGGCTCTACCACTGATAGAGCCCATGCTCATACATAGGGCATCTTAATATAAAGTGTTAAATTGTTTCAGTTTCACAAAGGTTTCACAATAAACATCGTTTTGAACCGTTGAAGTTGTTCGTATTTAATACATGGGAGTTACATACCAATTGCATCATAGTTTTACACTGGCTTTGACATTTGGGATATTTCTGACAAATCAACCACCACATGCAAGGTTTTAAGTCTGTGACATAGTCACGTAGGTATAAAAGTTTGCCATAACATGATCATTGTAACTAATGATGGAATGATTAGGCTAAGACCAAGATCAGAGACAGACTCAGTCGACAAAATTATAAATATTCTACGTGAAGTATTTGGAGATCTCGAATCTAGGCAAAAGATACTTGAAATGTTCTACACTAGAATCCAACCAAAATCTGAAAACATTTACACATATAGCCTTGACTTGATGAGACTGTGTGAACGTATTATTTTGAAAAATGGAGAATGTTCTATGAACACTTTGATGAAAATTTTATTGAAGGGTTATTCGACGATCAATCCATCAAGAGGGATTTGAAAAAGGAGATTAACAAAGATCCCAATCTAACATTTACTGAATTTCGAAAATTGGCTATGGAATCTGCAGAAGCAAACAAAAAATGAAATGAAACAAATGCTACGCAATCTTACTCTTGAAATTCACGAAATAAAATCAAGAAAACCTGACAAACCAGACAACTATAGCGACAAACAAGACAACTACAACAACAAACAAAGAGTGGAATCAAAGGAAAACCTCCTCCACGAGGGAAAAGATGGACTAATGAATAAGGTGAAATAATGTGCTTCCGCTGTGATCGGCCAGGGCACATTGCAGTAAATTCAATCAATAGCAAAAAAATCTAGTCACCACTTCTCAGCAGCGTCAGCTGAGAAGTCAGCTGAGTCCAGCCTTCAGCATATCGATTTTCTTACCTTTTTTAAAAACTAACAACAAAAAACATTAATTTATGAAAATCTATCGATAGGTTGGACTCTGTTTGGCGTATGCTTTATGATAATTACCATAAATATGAATGTGCCGTTCGTGTAGGAAGTTCAAATACACTTTCTAAACCTTTTAATGTCATGCCATGTCATGTCCACCAAGGGGGTGTTCTATCTATGCTATTTTATCAGTTGTACATGGCTGACCTTATTCAGGATCTATGTGAAATGAATATAGGTGGGCACATTGATGATGTAAATTGTCGTCCTCAAGATAGGTGACACGAGAATTCCTAAGGTCAATTTCACTGTTCATGTTGGTATTCCAATTTACACAACTTAGTGCCAGATCACCTTGTTTTTGCCATTTTGAAGAAATTTTTTTAAATTTCTTGTCTCTAAACACAAGAACTGTGGGTACCTCAGACTCTGATTTATTAGATGAGTCTCTGGCCTCAAGTTCTTCTAATTTATCCTTCAGCTTTTCTTGCTGGGCCCTTCACCTCATAACATTTCAATTGTCTCTAAAAGGGCTTTTTGAGTGACGTCTGTCGTCATCTTTGTAAGTTGTGTAAACACAAAAATACGAATACTGTATACAAGTCTATCTGCGTTCCTATTACGGGGTCTATAATTGTTAGTCCAACAATATTGTATCTCGATCTAATGTGTCTTTATATAAGCTGCGACGATCCTTGTTTCGATAAATTGTCCCGATAAATCTTGTTGGGGAACTGCCATTGCCGACTGCGCCAAATGTAACCAACGGAGATCAGTAGCCCTATTTACACAACACGCGATATTTCAAGATGTCTTAGCTAAAACGTTTTAGAAAAATTATGTTGAGTTTACACTACCATTTTCAAGACGTCTTACGAAATATTATTGAGTTCACAGTAACACCTGTTTTTCTAAAACGTCTTAGAGATACACCGTATGTAGGTATACATGTAAAATGAAAAAAGCAGTTCAGTATACTGGCTGAAGGACGGTTCAGTCAATATAACTATTCCTTTCCCGCTTCTATACTTTGAACTAAAGAATGCATCGGTTTCACAAAAAATTGTCCTGAAGACAGCATTGTTAAAAGCATGAAAGAGAGCAGGAAGATTTTATGCATAAACTAGGATTATGATAAATCGCCAGGCAAATAAGTTCTTCTCAATAACTTTGGGACGATATTGGGAACAAGGGATACAGTGGCGTAGCGTGGCAATTTTACTAGGGGACGCAAAATTCCAAAATTGGGATGGGGGGGGGTTACCCGATACGCATTCATTTCCACTTGAAATATACTCATAAGTACTCATTATAAGTCTTGTAGAAATTCAAGCAAAAATATTTAATGTATCGTTAAGAATGAATGGAGAAATCTAGCTAATTTATTTAGGATCCAGGAAGTGCAATTTACGTTATCAAACAAGCGAAAAACGTACAAGCATGATGGAATAATTGATGATGTAGGCCTACTGTACAAAGTTCAAATATCGGTCACTAAAAACTTTACGTATCGATCGTCCCGTGTTTTCATAAAGGAATATAACAAGGAATATAACATAAAATCATATTTTCTATTTTCCGACTCATGTGAGTACGACGAAACGAAAACGTACAACTATGAAAATTGTTGTAGTGTACAGAGTATATATATAATTTCTATGGTTGAACCCTGTTCAAAGATACGAAATGATAAGGTTGAACAATGGCTTTGCTTATTAAAACTTGAGAAATTTAGAATTTCCAAATATTCAGATAAACATTGGATTGTTCCAGTGGACGCATTTGCGTACTTTGCGTAAACGACGCTACGCCACTGGGATAAGACAAAAGAAAGGACCATGCGACATATGTAAATGGAAAGTTCAAATGTTTCGTTCGGCGCAACGCAAAAAACCGGGCTAAGAGCTCTTAGCTAAAACCGATGGATTTACACTAGCATGTTAAACGTTTTAACGCTAAGACGTCTTGGCTATGACTAAGGTCCTAAAACGTTTTAGCTAAGCGCTCTTAGCCGAGAGCTTTTGAGAAAATCTGGATTTACATTACATTTGTAAAACGTTTTAGCGCTAAAACGTTTTAGCCAAAACGTCTTAGGGCTCTAGTGTAAATCCAACAAGTCTTCATAGCAGTGTAGACACTAAGGGGCTGAAACCTGCTGGTCAAAATGATATTACGGACCAGTTGCAATGTTATTTTCCTATACCTAGTGAAAAAATCAACTGGTCCGTATCAAAAGTAACCAGATAATGACCAGTGGACCGGCTGTTAATGACAACACTGCTTCATAGGCTATCTTTATTGCATATTACTATAAAAACAGGCACTTCTGTAGACCATGGGGTTGATGGAACATCTATAGAACATCTGGTCTTGATCAACACTGACTGAACTAAGGGTCTTTCTACCCTAAACCTATGTTTAATTATGTAAAAACAGTCAATTTCAATAAGAATTCAGAAAAGCAAATACAGAGCATTCCTACCCTAGACAGTGCCAGTACCAGCTGACACAATAACAATTCAAGGCCTTGGGGTAGTTGGACCAACAGACGTACTCAAGTAGTCTCAATGCAGGCTTACAGATAGAATTAAAGACATTTCTGTTATATATATTTTGAACTTGTGCTTTATAAAAGACAATTAGTGACAATTCAAAGACATTAAACATTGAGTTTTTGAGCATAACATTTGTTTATTGATCTTAAGATTTATTGTAATTAGCAGCTTAAAAACTGAATTATATTGGTCTTATACTCTTATAGACTGTGGACTACTCTGATAATTGCAACTTCCACTTTTCGTGGAAGGTCACACATTCCAACATATTTCAAACAGTCTGTATGATTATGCTAGGCACTTTCTGGGTAGTTGGACTTCATGTAGGGGTGGCAGACGGCCCTCAGGCCAATTCATACCCCCACCCTAAGAAAACCTTGGGGGTACTTTAATACCACCTGATAAAAAGAATACTAATAACAATCGAAGAATGCTTCAAGACAATGCAAACGTTTCAATTAAATAAGTCCCCGGGAAGCGATGGACTGACAATAGAATTTTATATTTTCTTTTGGAATAATATAAAGAGTTTTTTTATCGAGGCAATGAATTTTACTTTCACTAAAAAAGAAATGTCAGCATCTCAAAGAGAAATATTAATGAAACTTATTCCAAAAAAAGGTAGAGATGCTCTATTTTTGAAAAACCAAAGACCTATTTCCCTTATTAATGTCGATGCAAAAATAATAGCTAAAGTAATTTATAAAAGAATTGAAGCTTTTTTGGATAAATTGATACAATCAGATCAAGCTGCTTTTGTGAAAGATAGACATATGGCTGAAATAGCAAGACTCATTGAAGATTCGATATTTTATACAAATGATAGAAACACAGATGGCGCTCTAATCGCAATTGATTTCCTCAAAGCATTTGACTCATTAAACCATGATTTCCTCTTCCAAGCATTAGAAACATTTAATTTTGGTGACTATATCAAATCTTGGATTAAAATACTTTATACTAACATACATGCCAAAGTTATGAATTTAGGATTTAGTGGAGAACAATTTAATATTGAAAGGGGTATTAAGCAAGGAGATCCTTTGTCCCCCATACTGTTTATTCTCTCAGTAGAGTTTCTGGCACAAGCAATTAGAGATGACCATTTAATCAAAGGGATTAAAATTGGGGAAGATAAGGAGATAAAACTTAGTATTTACGCAGATGACATGACACTTTTTGTAAGGGATAAAGAATCTGTACACCAAGCTATGAGAGTGCTAAAAGACTTTGAAAATTGTAGTGGGTTGAAAACAAATATAGAAAAAACTGAACTCTTCACTATTGGCAAATCAAAAAATGAAATTTGGAAAATTGGTGCACTTAAACAAGTTAAAGAAATAAAAGTTTTGGGTGTTTTCTTTAACCATGATGAAACCAAGAAAAATGAGCAAAATTTTAGAGTCGTGATAAATCACTTAAAACAAACTCTTAACCTGTGGAAAACTAGACAACTAACAATAATAGGGAAAATACAAATTGTGAAAACATTTGGGTTATCAAAATTCAATTTTATTTGTTCGGTCATAGATACACCAGATAGATACCTTAAAGAAATCAATGATATTGTGTTTAAATTTTTATGGAATGGCAGGGATAAAATTAAGAGGAAATCATTAATTTCCGACTTCAAAGAAGGGGGCTTGAGAATGAGTGATTTAAAAACAAAAATTAAAAGTGCCCAACTAAAGTGGGTTCAGAAATTAATTAAAGATACAGACAAGAATTCTCCATGGACTGTCATTCCAAATTATTACCTTCGTCAAAAAGGTGGCTTATTTGTGTTGAATTGCAAGTATGATATAACTAAATTGAATATTGTTATGCCAAAGTATTATATACACATGCTTCAAACATTTATGGAATTGCCCCGTTCACAAACCGATATACCAGAGGAAATAATATGGAATAACAAAAAAATCACGATACAAAATAAATCACTCTTCTGGAAAGAATTTTTCAATAGAGGCATAATAAAAATTAAAGATTTATTTATAGATGGATCAATTAAAACATGGCACCAGATTAAGGTACAAACAGGTCTATCTGATGTATACATGCTGAAATGGTTTGGAATTTTAAAAGCCATCCCAAGAACTTGGCTTATAAGAAATAATGTATTTGAAAATAATGTCAATTTAGATGTAAAACACTGTAATTTTGATATTGTACATGGAAAAAAAATATTTCAGTTTAACAAATGTACATCAAAGTTATTGTATTCTATTTTATTGTCACACATTGCTGAACAACCAACAGCAAAAGGAAAGCTTAGTATAAAATATGAATTAAACGAAGAAGACTGGAATTTTTATTATACGTATTATCATTACATTTTAACGTATTCTAAACACAGGGCTTTTCAATTTAAACTTATAAATTGCATTTTATATACAAACAATGATCTATTTAAATATAATGTAATACAATCGCCGATGTGCGAATTCTGTCATACTGCATTTGAAACGATTGATCACTTATTTTATCTTTGTGAATATACAAATCAGTTTTGGAACAGTGTTAAGCAACACATTTTGAAAAAACTCAAATATTTTGATTTAAACAATGTGCTCTTTGGCTCTAAAAAATGGAGCAAATACGAAAATATGATTATAATTATTGCAAAATACTTCTTGTATAATCAAAAATTGCTACGAGAACTACCAGTGTACAGAAAATTCGAAATGTATTTAAAATACTGTAAAGAAAATGATAATAAGATATGGAATGAATGAAGAAGGATGTCTGTGAAATGGAGTGAATGTTTAAAATATACTTTGTAAGAATATATTACAGAAGTCAATATGTTGCAAAAAAAAGAATACTAATGCATGTCATATATTCATAGTTTTATAGTAGGCAGAGCATACCATGGTTAGTCAGTGCCAGAAATGTCCAATCTCTAACTTATATGGTTACCATGGAAACAGTATTTATATCTCAAAATCTTCTCAATTTGACCTCCTCCAAAATATGTCCCTTAGCCCTCAAAGTGAAATATTTGCAAAGGACGATTCTCGGTTTGGAGAATGAAGATCATCAATCTAAATGACCATTATCCCTGCTTCGGACAAAATTGACTTTTTTACATAATATAGATTTGAATGTCTTCTTTTGAATAGTCATAATTTAATTTGGGTAATATTTCTAGATTTTTCGCAAAAAAATATTAGCGCAGTACACTGATGAACTTCTTTCCCCAAATCGAGACTCGTATTTTATTGAATCGGTCTAATTGAGCATTATCCCTGCTTCAGACCAATTTGTTATTTTTACATCTTGTAGATTTAAATGTCCTCTTTTGAATATTCATAGTTTAATTTGGGCAATATTTCTATATTTTTCATGAAAAAAATTATTAGCCCAGGAGACTGTTCTCCAAACCGAGAATCGTCCTTTGTTTGGATTTTGTGGCTGCAACTTTGTCAAAAGTTGTATAAATATGTATATATTCACACTAAAGCACTAAAAAGTTGATATAATGCTCCAATAAATCAATAATATCTATCAAATATAGTCACACACAACTACTTTTAGGGAAAAGTGGGCGTGGCACTTTTTGGAACTTGTGTAATTGTTGCAGCATTAAGCAAAAAATACATATTACACTAACAATAATTTACATTTAATTATCATTTACTAACATTGTGTAACATTGTAATATGTTCATTATCATTATTAGATACTTAAATTATTTTATGTAAGTGTTATCATGAACTTTCCTTTTATCCCTATACCATACAAGGTGGGCATCACCAATGGTGTCAAACTAACTTTTCTGTTTAACTTATTTTTACCATAGACAAGGGAAAAAGCTTTACTTGAAGTTGTGACCTCATTAGGTGCTATGTATATGGATAGATGGATTGATACTAGTCGGTAGATGGCAGCACTTGTGCTAGTTGGGCTAGATACAAGTATTTACCATTGACTTGACATGTGTCACTTAGTCTATTGATTAACCATATTCGTTCTGTATGATTAAAGTAAAACTGCATTTGCATTGAATTTGATGATGTTCAGATTGTGTTTGAAACTTGATGATAATCAGAAGTGTTTGAAACTGGATGTTGTTCAGATTGTGTACACATGAACTTTAATAGGACCACTGAAACAATAAGTC
Organism: Owenia fusiformis; assembly: GCA_903813345.2. Lineage (NCBI taxonomy): Eukaryota > Metazoa > Annelida > Polychaeta > Sabellida > Oweniidae > Owenia > Owenia fusiformis. The sequence continues at coordinate 22,266,338 of CAIIXF020000001.1, read as the reverse complement.
AATGTTTAAGATTCTTTAAAATTATCTCAATGAGAATTTAGCCTGTTAACCTATAGTTAAACTACACTTCAGCAAGATTTCGAAGCTATATAACAAATCTCATAATTTGCAACTTTTTCATTATTTGATAATTTAACCCATTATTCTTTATTGCTGATTTAAAAATTGCAAGGAATTCAAATGACCTAGGGAAGCCAGTGATATGAATTGGCCTTATTCATTGAGTTACATTAAAATGGAAAATTGTGAAGAACAAGAGAACAGTTCCACGGCTTCACAGGAAATATGGAAGCAAAGTCAACAAGGGATGTGGGAACTAGGCTGTTAACATATAGAGATTTAGAACTCTCGAGGGAAGTGTCTCTATTTGGTATAAAATACACAGGTCTATTCATGCACACCATTTTAAATATGAATCAAAATTAGTGATATCCATGTTTCTGGTGAAAGCATTAATTGAAAGAGACAAACATCCTACCCCAATGGTATAAAATATAAGGAAGTTCGAAGCAGTAAAAAGGTATTACCATTTTAGATTTGATTGAACAAATTGAATCAGAGGCAATTTTAAATTTCGATATATTAAAAGAGGCTCTCTTGGTTAGATGGGAGAATTAGCTGCATGTTAAAGGTGCCGCTTTGTTCAGTTTATAACAAAATTGATATTAAGCCCGAAACAGTAGAAATGTTAAGCAAATATTTCATTCTATGGAGGGCAATACCTGTTCATCTTTCAATGATTTTTGCAATATGTATTGCCCGCAGCCCGTAGGGCGATAGTAATACATGTTGCAAAAATCATTGAAAGTGCAGTTGTCAGAATCCCCAGGCGGGCAATACGCTGGACAATACGTCTTTTAAATATGGAAATAATTCAGTGAGCTGTGAAATACGCTGGTATTTTTAGTCACATGGTTCTGAATTAGCCAATCAAATCACACGATTTATAGCAATGATGCAATAATTAGTGCTACTTCCATGAACATCCGTTTTGTAGAATAAGATTCTGATTCTCGTATTTGGTATATATATGAATTAGACAAAGGCAAATCCAGTCGAACATCTTCTTGAGCATCAAACAAAGGTACAAGCTATATATCATTTCTCAAAATGGCCACTTTACTGAAGAAATTGTCAAAAGATTATATGTATCATGTTTTAATGTATTTACGTTTAAATATAGCTGTCTTAATAAGTACACATGATGAAAAAACAGGCACAAACAAAATGCATACTTTCTGAAACCCTGCGTTTGGATATTGATAAATTGAATGATATTGGCTTAAAACTTCTGTCAGAATTGAAACAATATTTCCCCAAGAAAAGTCAACATTTCAAAACAACAGCAATAGCTAGAACTATCCTATTTAGATGTTTACTTGACAGTATGGAAAATTGGGGAAGCCTGACAGAGAAGCATAACAGATAGAGGTAGAAAGATTTGATAAAGAAAATGGAGTTTTGGTGTGGGAGGGGGGGGGGGGCGTGTAATTGTATACTTGTTTATAAAATTGATAAAATGACATATTCTAGACAAGGATAGGCATTTGCCATAATAAACTATGAGGGATAATGACTCATAAACTTACACAATGGAGATTTGGGGTAGTAATATGGAACATACGTTATATGGAAACTGTAACCTTATAAGATCTTGTCCAGTATTTCAGTCATACCTGTTTATAAAGGACCATTGATGTTACAGCATCAGGGCATATTACATATAATATTTAATCATGACCATCATTTCTACTGTGCCAAAATCATTCAACCAATTTTAAAATGGAATACGAGAACAAGATTTCTTATTTTAGGTTATATTCATATGTCTAATAATATTTGATATTAAACATTAACTTTTATTGTTTTTATACACTAAACAGATTTGTTTAGATATTATTTTAAGTTTTAACATAACAAACCACTTTCCAGGTCGAAGGAATCACTAAAGGTACAGCATTTCAGAAATGTGTAAATTGTTTATATTTCATTATTTTGTGAAATACTAAAAGGAGTTTTACCCGTACCTTGTTGACCATGAGTCAATGAATGCATTATGTAATATCTGCAAAATGATGCACTATGCAATTCATACATGGAATAATTTATTTTGCCATATTGGAATCAAGTATTTTCGTTAATCCATTGGATAGATCATGCATTACCTGATGTTGATAATAGAATCAGTTAGTCAATTGTAAGACACCATTTATCCGAGAAAATCTTAGTTATGTATTAAGGCAGGGCATAACATTTCACATATCGTTTATTCATGTTTACTACATCTATGGTTCCAATGTCATTTAAGCCTGATTTGGTGCAAATGTCAAAGCATAACATCAACTCTAAAGTAGTTTAATTCAATGAAAATTAAAAATATCAAAATCGACAATTACTGTCCGCCATCTTAGATGCGAAGGTTACGGCCGTTACCTTCACTTGGTACTGATCAGTGTCGGTCCATTACTTTTCAATTGCATAAAATGGCTCTAACCCTGACAAATGTATTAATCAATTTTAACTCATAGCTCTTGATCAATGAAACTATTTATATTCTAGCTTCAAGTCAATTAATACGACTTTGACAAGCTAAAAAGACTAAGGACCTCTAGGACTTAAAAGTTAATTTGACCATTAATGACCTATGATAGGGAAGGATCATGATAACACTTATATAAAATATTTAAAGTATCTAATAATGATAATGAACATACTACAATGTTACACAATGTTAGTAGATGCTAATTAAATGTCAATTGTTGTTAGTGTAATAAGTATTTTTCATTTAATGCTGCAACAATTACACAAGTACCAAAAAGTGCCACGCCCACTTTTCCCTAAAAGCAGTTGTGTGTGACTACATTTGATAAATATTATTAATTTATGAGATCATTATATCAAGTTTTTAGTGCTTTAGTGTGAATACATACATATTAATTCAACTTTTGACAAAGTTGCAGCCACAAAATCCAAACAGATTTGCAAATATTTCACTTTGAGAACTTAAGGACAAATTTGGGACGGGGTCAAATTGAGAAGATTGTGAGATATAAATACTGTTTCCATGGTAACCATATAAGTCAGAGATTGGAAATTTCTAGCACTGACTAACCATGGCATGCCCTACCCACTATAAAACGATGAATATCTGATATGCATTAGTATTATTTTTATTGGGTGGCATTAAAGTACCCCCAAGGTTTTGTTGGGGTAGGGGTATAAATTGGCCTGAGGGCCTTCTGCCACCCCTACATAAAGTCCAACTACCCAGAAAGTGTCTATTACAATCATACAAATTGTTTGAAATATGTTGGAATGTGTGACCTTCCATGAAAAGCGAGATTCATTTCTAGAGCACTTCTACAGAATAGTCCGCAGTCTATTAGCTATATTTGTTGTTCTCAGTGCATTGATATGTCTTTAACTAGGCAGGGATCCTTAAATGAGAACTTCTATTCTCTTTGCATACTTTTATCAAGCAGTGCCTCGGGAGAATACCACAGAATGTCACAATACTGTTAATCATGAAATCCTAAAAGAGAAGCCTATAAGTTCCATGCCTCAATACTTGTCATTGCCTAGTCTCCCTGATTCTCTGGCCTAGGTACGACACCAATACCCACTCCAATACAGTCATTTTTTATTCTTGCATGACTTTCTTAATTTTAGGAAGAGACTTTGTCAAGTACCTCAAAGAGTTTGGAATTGATTTGAACAGTTTGACAGATGAGCAGTTGTACCAAGGTCAACCTGTAGATTTGGGAGATTATACGTGCTTCGCGTTTACCTTTAAATTTAAACTTAGAGCATTGACGGAAACAATGCCATACCGTCGTGTGAAATATTACAAGAACACCTATCTTAGAGAAATTGGATTTATGGCAAAAGCCAAAAGACCCATCACATTAAAAGGTAAGGCCATCATCAACAGTGGCGGGGACAGGGAGCCGAGTGGGACCTACAATGTTGGAACCCATGAGCCTCCCCACATAAATTGAGCAATTTAAATAACAAACTGGCATTTCTGGGCATATAAAAATACAACCAATACCTTATTTGCATATTATAGCAATGATCTTTTCTCTAAAATATTAATAAATCTCATTGCTCATCATGATCATTGTAGGAAAATGGAATGGAACAATTCAAAAAGATGAAGGCCTTTATCTAATCAATTACTTCATACCTAACAGTGAATGTGGCTTCGTGGAAGAGCCGGATATCATAGAAGGACGAGCATTGTGGCCATATTACGCTGGGAATGGGTTTTCCCACTTTGGAATGGAAGTATTTTCCAACAAATATGGGCGTGGGACACTGATGGGTGTAGATACACACGCGTCATCATTCACTTCAACAGTAACAATATTGTTTACTGGTTAGATACAATATACAGATTTACGTGGTGAAAAAATAACTAGATAGCGAAAGCATAATCATTTTAAAATGTAATTTGAAAGATATGAATACATATATTAACTCTCTGTCCGAATCCCGGGTCAGAATAAGTCTAAAAATATCTAGTTGTCATGAGTTAATGCTTTATATACAGTACTTGTACCACAATTTTAGATCTTAAAGGGTGACGCATATCGTTTAGCAAATCGAACGCTGTTTCTGATGTTGCTCACCATTTAGTATAAAAGGCCCGATCCCGAAATTATACTCAAGGGTTCACAGGCTCGAGGTCGTTGTGTCAACACCTCTAACTGTAGCATATAATAAGTATATTATTGATCGTAACACATTTATAAAAGGGATAACATATTGTTTTTTTTATACGGGAAGCTTATCGGAACACTTTAATAACAAAAATGAATACTTTAACATCTCTAGCTGCTGAAGGACACGCCCATTCTAAATGTGGAGGCAAGTGATTTGATTGGTTACTGCCAACCGCCGTAAGTGACACACTTTTAACTTTGCCCACAAATGCAAATACTGTATCTACAGTAAATTTTAGATTCAGCTTGCCAATACCTTTCCCTCAGGGCCTATGGATCTACCAGGTGACCTCAACCTTTCATTATGAAATGACCTACTGTAGCTAAACCTGCATGAACCTTCTTAGAATAGTGAAATACTTATACTAGGACTTTTGATAGCTAAATTGTGACCTTTAAGATGACCTTGACATTTACATATAACATTGACCTACTATGACATCAATATAGACATGACCTTAGTTGAGCATGACCACCATATACATCTTCTTCACAGTGTTCTTAGGAATTCAGGAATGCCAAAAGAATGAAATATTAATAACATTGCATTTTAGATATATGTATTTTAGACCATATTGACCTCGAACTTTTATGAGCTCCATTGACCATTTAAGAACACTCAAATTGCGACCTAATATATATGAGATACTTTAATTGCAAACATATACAATAAGTCTCATATCAGTCTGGCTATAAGAAAATTGGATTATATGTCTCTGTGAACACAAACTTTTTCAATACAATTTACCTCAGTGATCAACTCAAATGTTTCATGTAAGGACAATACATGTATTTTCGTGGATATTTGGGTAACATGATGCATATTAATGTGACATGCACTTTTATAAATATACTTTTAAATATTGTTGGTACAACTGATTATTCCTACCCAATGTATACTACTTCTCAACACAGCACATACTGAGACTGTACTGATATGCCACCTTTAAAAAGGTTTAGTAACTACTGTATCACATGATCTAGGTCACATGATCATATACTTTAGTGTTGGGCCTGCTTTTGAATCTTCTGGATGTGGTAAATATTTTTCCATACTTTGACCAATTTCTAAACAAGTTATATTGTCTCAGTATATTATTCATATAGTTAGTTTTAAAGATTAATATATAATCTCTATGTTGAAATAGGTATTTTTTATATACCGTTTGTAATTTTGAACTTATTAGGAGTTTAAGGAAAGACTCAAGATATTTTGCAAATTTCAACATCAGCCATATTGGATTTCATTCCTTTGTTTACATTTTCACTTAGGTTCAAATGTACATTTTTAGGTTAGTTCCCTAGCTGACTTACTTTACCATATGCCCACACTCACAGCCCAAGTAGCTTTATTGTCAGGTAAAATTCCACTCTTGTTATTTGATTTATATTTGTAGTATGTGTAAGGTCAATACGACATTTTGTAAGGTCAACTTGACCCTATTGACCATATTGAACAAGTCATGCTTCATGTGTTTTGATGTTTATATAATGCTTCAGGCATTGTGTGGGGAAATAAAGATTCATTCATATATTACTTAATCCCCATCACAAATATGGTTTTATCAATTAAAACATTAAACATTAATCTGCATTTTAATGACATTTTACTTTATTGCTACATATCAACTTATGGTGTGAATTTTATATTTTTAGGCATTCCACCTACAGTTCTGCACTGGCAGACTGGTCACTCTTTTGTAGGCTAATTTATATATTAAGGTAGTTGTCACTCTTTTGTAATGTTTTACATTTTATGAATTAAGGTAGTTCCACACTTTCATGGATTAAGGTATTTCTACACTTTCATGGATTAAGGTAGTTGTCACTCTTTTGTGATTTGTCTTTTAAGGTAGTTGTACAACAACAGCAGTTGTGTTAAGGTAGTTGTGCAACATATACATGATCAATAAGGAAGTTGACTGATATAATACATGATATAATATAAAATATTTTATAAATTTCTCTTGTTTATTTATTTTGGACAAAACGTCCCTCACAAATGGTACTGCGGGTACTTCCCTTTGCAAATTTTACAACGGGTGTTCTTTACAATTATTTCCCTTTGTAAATTTTACCATGGATGTCCATTGGAAATAAATTTAAGGAATCCATGAATTTTATCTCATGACTTACTCCACTAGTAGCCCTAAGCCCATGATAAGGTAGTTAGTAGTTTAGTCAACTAGTACTTCATGCTTAGTTAGCAAGAGTGACCAGTTCCAGTGGACCAGTTGCCGCCTGATTACCTAGATGAGTTCCCGAAAAGGTATGAGAGTTACATGTATGATAACAGAGCGCCATCTATAGGAAACATTAAGCAGTATAATAGAGCGCCATCTATATGAACATTGAATTATCATTATAATAGAGCGCCATCTATATGAACATTGAATTATCACTTTAATAGAGCGCCATCTATATGAACATTGAATTATCACTATAATAGAGCGCCATCTTTATGAACATTAAGCTATCACATAATTGAGCGCTTTCTTGAACTTTGAGTGATACTATACCTAGTGCGCCATCTTTATGAACATTAAGCATTATCATTTACCTGGAACTCCATCTATAGAGACACTTGCATAGCAAATAACATTTTGAGTTGATGTGACTTACCTGTACTAAAACAGGGACAGTGAACAGTTGGTGTACACCTTTATCATTACATGAAGGACTGTTTATATACAGAGCAACCACAACAATTAGTAATTGTAGGGATATAAACCCAAAGTATATATACAAAACACTTCAGATAGGTTATTAAATGAATATACATATTGATAACTGCAGAGTTGCTGAATACAATATTTTACATATGATACAAGGGTAGTGAACGTATTGCGTACATGTCATCTATATAGAGACATCTATTTTACATTTAATACGAGGTGACCATCTGATAACCAGTATATGTCAGTAATACTTGGTACTTTATATTAATTACTACATGTGTAGCCTTCACTAGAAGAACTTTGTAAATATTTTCCACTACTTTGTCTTTTAAAAATTTGAATGTTTTTTTTACTTTGTCTTTTAAACATTCGGATATTATTTTCGGCGCGTGCGGAATCAGAGTGAATATTTTACGCGACTATTTTAAGTGACTATTTTACGTTAGTATTTCAAAATGGCTGAAGCACAAGATGGAGTAAAACCAAGCGATATTAAAGCTGAAGCAGAACGTATAATAGATGAAATGGCTGAAACATTGCGCCAAGAGGACCCGACAAAGAAAAAAACAACTACAAAGGATCATAAATCTGAAGCTGAACGAGCGATAGATGAAATGGCAGAAACCCTCGATAAAGAAGAGAGAGTAAAAAGAAGAGAACTTCTCAGAATGATAAATATGGAAAAAGAGTTGGCGATCCTCAAAAAGAAGTACTTGGATGAAGAAATACCAGATAGAAAAACTTTAGCTGACACTCAAAGCGCTAGTAGTACATCAGAAACTAGTTCAAAGAATACGCAGTATATATCGAAGAAACCGAAATTGAATAAATTCATGGGAAACAAAGATGAGGATATCTATGACTGGATTGAGGATGCTACAATGGCCATACGAGATTTGAAAAATAACTCGGAGAAAGTAGACTTTGTTGTATATCATCTAGGTCCAAATCCTAGAAGAGAAGCGAGATACCTGACAAACCCAACACCTACTGAGATATTTAAAACACTACAACGAGTTTTCGGAATACACAAGTCTTCTCATAAATCAATGACCGAATTCTATACTAGAAAGCAGCATCCAAATGAGACAATAGCTCAATATACCCAAGCCTTAATGAAGTTAATGGATATTGTGAAACAAAATCAAGATGAAAAGGTTGATGAAGACAAGCTGTTAAAAGAGCAACTAATAGAAGGTGTATGCTGTCCTAAAATGAGATGGGAATTAAGAGGAATCTCAGACTATAACAGTTCAACTACATTCCACACATTGAGAGAAACAGCCTTTCAATACGAACTAAACGAAAAGCAGAGTGACTCCATGGAAACAAAAAAGACTACAGCAAACACAGTAGATAGTAACAACACACTACACAGTATGATGAAGACCTTACTAGAAAAACAAAACAAAATGGAGAATGAACTGAATGAAATAAAGGAAATGAAAAACAACCCACAACAGAATTTCAACAGTTATGGCAGAGGACAATTCAACAACCGTTTCAACAGAGGTCAAAACAACTACCGAGGAAGAGGAAGATCAAGAGGAAACAATTACTCCAGAAGACCATCAAACTACTACAACAGCAATGAACGATATGATAATCATAGTGTACAAGTAAATGACCCTAAAAACTCAGATAGCAAACCAAATGAAGTCATAACAAATGTCAATCTGACAACAGATACAACTTGTATATCTTGTCATCCAAACATGGAGAAAATTGTTGGTGAAACGCAGAAATGGGATATCAAAATTGGAGATATTGAAACTACAGGAATAATGGACTCTGGGAGCAGTGTTACGCTTATGTCAAAGGAATTTTATGAAAATCAATTTGTCAAAGAACTACAACCATTTCAACTTCTTGACCTCAAAGCAGCTAATAATCTCAAAATACCATACAAAGGTCTCCTCATAGAAGATATAATAATACAAGATATCACCATAAAGGACTGTGGAATTCTAGTACACGAAGAATCCGGATCATATCCAGATCTGTTAATAGGAATGAATGTCTTGAAACATTTGCCAACGTTTCAATCCACACCAAATGACACAGAAGAAAGAACACATCTTATACGTGTGAAAGGACAGGTGTTTATCCCAGCCTCAACAACTGTTGATGTAGATGTTTCTACAGGTTCTTTTAGAGGACAAGGTTTAGTTGAACCATTGGATAGAGTCTTACCTGGAAATGTCCAAGTTATGAATGGATACATAGATGCAACATCTGGAAGTGCTACAATACGTGTCTTAAATGCTTCGGAAACGAGTGTAATACTTACCAAAAGAACTCCAATAGGACAATTACATTCTGCAACAGTAAACTGTTGTAAAGTTTCATACAGTATACAGGACAATACAGTAGAAATAGCTACAAACGAGAATTTGAAATCAAAACCAATTGAGAATGATGAAGAAGAGCCAACAGTCCCACAGCATGTTATCCAAGAAGTAAACAGACTGTTAGAAGATTTCCCTGGAACAGAAGATGAACGCAAGAAGACTGCAAAGTTATTTTACAAATACCACAAAATCTTTGGATCAGACGAAAATGATTTGGGGTATACTGATGCGATTGAACACAAAATACCTACACCAGACGATTTTGCTGTGAATGAACCTTTCCGTAGAGTGCCTCCTGCAGTTTTTCAAGAACTTCGAGAACATATTGACACACTAATACAGAAAAAGATCATTCGCCCAAGTAGTAGTAACTTCGCTAGCCCTATTGTTCTCGTCAGAAAGAAAAATAAATCACTCAGACTATGCGTGGATTACAGACAGCTGAATCACAACACAAAGAAGGATGTCTTCCCACTCCCTCGTATACAGGAAAGTATGGATGCACTGCTGAATGCAAAGTGGTTCTGCTCATTGGACCTTCAAAGCGCTTATCACCAGGTTAAGGTAGCTCAGGAGGATATTCACAAAACATCTTTTACCACACCTTTTGGCACTTTTGAGTACTTACGCATGCCATTCGGCCTCTGCAACGCACCTGCGACTTACCAAAGATTAATGACCATGGCATTTAAAGATGAGATTTTCAAAACGTTACTCGTCTATCTCGATGATTTATTAGTATACTCTTCTACCATCGAAGAAATGATTCATAGGCTAGAGAATGTCTTTTCAATTTTACACAGCTACAACTTGAAGCTTGAATTGAAAAAGTGTTACTTCTTTAAAGAGACTGTAACATACCTTGGTCACCAGATATCGAAAGAAGGAATAAAGCCTGATCCTGAAAAGATTAAGGTGATAGTGAACTGGAAACAGCCGAAGACCCTGAAGGATCTCAGAAGATTTCTTGGAATGGCAGGATACCACAGACGTTTTGTGAAGAACTATGCAGCTACTGCCCAACCATTACATAACCTTGTTACAAAAGTCACAAAAAGAACAAAAAAGAAGACCGAGAATATTGAAAAGCTATGGACAGAAGATTGTACACAAGCACAAGCTACACTTAAAGAAAAACTGTCTACAGCACCAGTCCTTGCTTTCGCAGACTACAACAAGCCTTTTGTATTAGAGATAGATGCATCATCATCAGGACTCGGATGTGAACTTCTCCAAGAACAAGAAGGAAAAATGAGAGTCATTGGATATGGCAGCCGATCATTGAGAGGAGGCGAGAAAAATATGAATAACTACTCTTCCAAAAAATTGGAGCTGTTAGCACTTAAATGGTCTGTTACAGAAAAGTTCAGAGATTTTCTACTTGGATCAAAATTCACAATTTTCACAGACAATAACCCATTGACGTATATCATGCGAAAGAAGAAACTACCAGCATTAGAGCAACGTTGGGTGTCTGACTTAGCATGCTTCAACTTTGAGATAAAGTACAAGCCAGGAATAAAGAACACAGCAGCAGATGCACTCTCCAGACTAGAACACAGTTCAGAAGATGAAGATGAGGATGATGACTTCGAAGTCAGTGCTATGAGTGTTATCGCAGAGATCACAAACACTACACACCTTCCAGATCTGTCTACAGAAATTAACCAGAAGGAAGTAAATGTTCTGACAGTAGAAAGTGATATAACTCCAACAGAAACAACTGTCTTCCCAACTATTACGAAGGAAGGTCTAGCCACATTGCAAGACAATGATCAAGATATCAGTCTCATAAAAGAAATCATAAAACATAACATTATTCCAACACCTAAGATACTGAAAAAGATGACAAAACATCAAAGAAAATGGGAGAAACAAAGACATAAACTCCGACTAGTTGATAACATATTGTATAGGAAGGTGAAGTCAAATGATAAAGATGTCAATCAAGTTGCTATTCCAACTGTTCTAAAAGAAGAAGTTCTAAAAGCGGGACATGACTTTGCAGGACACCAAGGTGTTGAAAGAACTGATAAACTGATTAGTGATAGATACTTTTGGCCAGGAATGAAACAAGACATATGTGAATATATCAAGACATGTAATCGATGTGTATTTGGCAAGATGCCCTTTCACAAAATCATTACTCCCATGGGACGATTAACCGCAAAATCACCACTAGACCTAGTCTGTATTGATTTTACACTTTTGGAAAAAGCTACCAACGGAATGGAAAACGTTTTGATCATAACTGATGTCTTTACAAAGTTCACAATTGCCAGAGAAACTAAGGACCAAACAGCTGAAACAGTGTCAAAAGTTCTTGTGAAAGATCTGTTTTTAGTTTATGGTATTCCCAAACGACTACACAGCGACCAGGGAAGGAACTTTGAAAGCAAGATAGTAGACTGTCTGTGTAAAACATACAATGTTCAGAAGTCACGAACCACACCGTACCATCCCCAAGGAAATGGTCAGTGCGAACGGTTCAACAGAACCCTCCACAATCTACTGCTGTCACTAGAAGCAAAGAAGAAGAACAAATGGCCAGAATACCTGAAGGAGTTGGTGTATTCTTACAACATAACCCCACATAGCTCCACGGGTTATTCACCGTTTTACATGATGTTTGGCCGAGAAGCATTACTACCACTATCTTTAGTGCTTGATTCAGAGAATGACGATGAAGATTCTGAAGGAAATAAAGCAGATAACTGGGTAACCAAACAAAAGCAGACGTTCAAAGAAGCTTATGCTCATGCAGAAGAAAATATGAATCAAAATGCTGATAGAAGGAAAGAAAGACATGACAAGAAACCAACAATCATTGAAGATAAAATAGATGTTGGAAGAAAAGTCTTAACAAGAAGGAGAACACTTGGAAGAAACAAGATACAAGACTATTATGAAGATTCTGTATACAAAGTGATTGAAAGGAAAGGAGACACATATACAATTGAGAATGAAGACTCACTGAGGAAAACTGTAAATAGAGAAGATTTGAAAGAGTTGCCAGAAGGGATCAGAAACAAAAAGCTCCTTAATAAGGATACAGCTGAAGAAGTGCCTCAACTGAGAAGGTCTAAGAGACTTTTAGATCAACAGAAGTAAATCGAGATTTCACTCTGATTTCTGCGCGTTACTGTAGTTAAGATAGTAGCTACAATTTAAACCATTTTTCAAAATCATGACTGTAGTGGGATCTATAATTTTATAAACGACCTATTTTTTGGTCGTGGTTGTTAATTAGGGGAGGAAATACCAATCTAATAGCGTTTAGAGAATTATTCATCTTATACGAAGACAGATATTTTGAATCATTTGATTATTTTAACTTATGTTTGATGTTTGTATTAAATTTTCTTATTCATTTAAGATATTGTATATTTATTATATCAGTTAACTGTGGTGGCCGTGTTTAAGGTTCATTTTATTAAAATGAAGACGAGTCCGCGTGGATGTGACATGCACTTTTATAAATATACTTTTAAATATTGTTGGTACAACTGATTATTCCTACCCAATGTATACTACTTCTCAACACAGCACATACTGAGACTGTACTGATATGCCACCTTTAAAAAGGTTTAGTAACTACTGTATCACATGATCTAGGTCACATGATCATATACTTTAGTGTTGGGCAAGGAGGATTGGCTCCCAGGATCGAAACTCGATATTTTCCAACAATGAAAACGTCGAAATGTCGTTATTTTCTGAAATTAAAACCGACTATAAATTCAAAATAAACAGTTCAAAAGATTCGAACCAATATCTCGATCATTTCTTGTGAGTTTTGGAATTTTTCGTTTGGAAATAAGACCAAAATTCACGATTTAAATGTTGAAGTGAACAAAATGGCGGCTGTTTGAATTCGAATTTTGTATTACGACATACCCATATATGGGACAGAATATCGGTGGTGCACTCTGGGAGCCAATCCTCCTTGGTGTTGGGCCTGCTTTTGAATCTTCTGGATGTGGTAAATATTTTTCCATACTTTGACCAATTTCTAAACAAGTTATATTGTCTCAGTATATTATTCATATAGTTAGTTTTAAAGATTAATATATAATCTCTATGTTGAAATAGGTATTTTTTATATACCGTTTGTAATTTTGAACTTATTAGGAGTTTAAGGAAAGACTCAAGATATTTTGCAAATTTCAACATCAGCCATATTGGATTTCATTCCTTTGTTTACATTTTCACTTAGGTTCAAATGTACATTTTTAGGTTAGTTCCCTAGCTGACTTACTTTACCATATGCCCACACTCACAGCCCAAGTAGCTTTATTGTCAGGTAAAATTCCACTCTTGTTATTTGATTTATATTTGTAGTATGTGTAAGGTCAATACGACATTTTGTAAGGTCAACTTGACCCTATTGACCATATTGAACAAGTCATGCTTCATGTGTTTTGATGTTTATATAATGCTTCAGGCATTGTGTGGGGAAATAAAGATTCATTCATATATTACTTAATCCCCATCACAAATATGGTTTTATCAATTAAAACATTAAACATTAATCTGCATTTTAATGACATTTTACTTTATTGCTACATATCAACTTATGGTGTGAATTTTATATTTTTAGGCATTCCACCTACAGTTCTGCACTGGCAGACTGGTCACTCTTTTGTAGGCTAATTTATATATTAAGGTAGTTGTCACTCTTTTGTAATGTTTTACATTTTATGAATTAAGGTAGTTCCACACTTTCATGGATTAAGGTATTTCTACACTTTCATGGATTAAGGTAGTTGTCACTCTTTTGTGATTTGTCTTTTAAGGTAGTTGTACAACAACAGCAGTTGTGTTAAGGTAGTTGTGCAACATATACATGATCAATAAGGAAGTTGACTGATATAATACATGATATAATATAAAATATTTTATAAATTTCTCTTGTTTATTTATTTTGGACAAAACGTCCCTCACATTAAGGTAGGTGATAATCATAGTTACATAACTGATGCATTACATTCCTTTATACTCATGGGTACTTTGTTTCGATGATGTCATATATGGGAGGATTCCGAATTTTGTAGAAATGAAGCAACATCATGTTCTCTAGGCAATAAACCAAAGCTTAAATGTAGAGTGTATATAGTCAAGTTCATGAGAAGGGTACTTGATACATACTCCTTCCAGACAAAACCAGTCACAATTTTGGTACAAAAATGGTTGTTATTAAAAAATGGTTTATTCATGTTATCAGAACTAATTTATGATGTTATTCAAATGGATTACAGATGTTTTTGTTATGTTATTATCTATCTCAAATATTGAACTCAACTTAAGTAATGTTCTTTCAATTATTTATATTTATTTATTTATTATTGTTAATCATAATTGAGATCTGTTGTGCCATTGACCTGAGGTAAAATTTACAAAAAATCATGTTTATCTTATTGTATATATTTTGTACTAAAATAAAAGTGTACTACTATATGGTACTAAATGTCTACATAACTTGTATATTTGTCTATTCAATTACTGAAAAGTTAATTGAGCATTTTTATCAATAAGTACACTAACTGTTCCAACCAGTATCATACAGAAACCCCCTACATGATAATACTGTTTTCCCTATCACATATTTAATGCGGA
Organism: Owenia fusiformis; assembly: GCA_903813345.2. Classification (NCBI taxonomy): domain Eukaryota; kingdom Metazoa; phylum Annelida; class Polychaeta; order Sabellida; family Oweniidae; genus Owenia; species Owenia fusiformis. Next base: position 22,250,969 of record CAIIXF020000001.1, on the reverse strand, counting down.
AAATGTCCACCACAACTCCATTTGTGTCCATAATTGTATTTTCATCCAGAAATTATCATTAATTATTGCATAGTCTCAAATTGCTGAGTTTCTTTAATTTATGACATAAAAGTCTCAGTAAACAGACATTGATTTCTCGAAGATCATCGCAATGTCATCATCTGTCTTCTCCCTAGGTGATAGTTTTGTTACCCTGGTCTGAAACATATATAAAAATTGTAAACACATAATACAGTTAATATCCATACTTAACACATGTTATACTGTAAACATTCCCAGTGGGGTAAACATATGTAATATTGTTAGTACCTCAGTGTAAATACTCGCATCTGATTGGTCAATTAGCGGTCAACATTTTTGCCTGTACCTCACCTGTGCATCATGGGATATCATATTATTGACCGTTTATGTTACTGTACTACACTTGTGAATTATGGGGAATATGACGTCATAATGTTTACAGAAAAACATGGTAGACGGACATTTCGTAAACGTTGATGAAAGTGATATTTTGACTTTGCTAGACGACAAGTATAGCAAAAATACAAAAAGAAACGAAAAATTAACATTAATTTACTAGTGAGTACGCTGCTATGTGCCAAAAACAGAGAGATTAACTACCACTGTCTTCAGATTTTCTTAAAAAATTATTGCTGGCGTGGTTCAGAGAAAAGGTTGTGAAATGAAGCCATGGTTGATGACTGTCGTCTATATGTGTATTATTAGTTTCTTCTGACTAACAAAACAATTGTAGACCTCTCAATTCGGTCAACCGTCAAAATCATATACCTCGACTGTAAACCTTGAAACTACTGTTGACCTCGACCTTCGGTCTCTGTCAACAGTAGTTTCTCGGTTTACAGTCTCGGTATACAATTTTGCTGGTTGACCTCTGGAGAGGTCAACAATTGTATACTGTAAACATTTCCAGTGGGGTAAACATATGTAGTACCTAAATTTTCACAGTGAGCTACATGTAAGTGATGTAATACTGTAAATGTTTAAACACACAGTGGAGTAAATACATGTGCATGTGATAGCTAGTGTGATACTCTAAATGTTCAGGGTGGAGTAACCTTTCTATACTTTAAACATTCCCAGTGGGATAAACATATGTAATACCGTAAATTTTCACAGTGAGCTAAGTGATGAAATACTGTAAATGTTCATACGCTCAGTGGGGTAAACACATGTGCATGTGATAGTGTGATACTCTAAATGTTCAGGGTGGGGTTAATTCGTGTAATACTTTAAACATTCCCAGTATGGTAAGCATATGTAATACCATAAATTTTCACAGCTGGCTAAACAATGTTTAACTGTAAATGTCCATATGCACAGTGTGGTAAACACATGTACCCGTGACACTCTAAATGTTTAGTGGGATAAACACATGGACAAGTAATCCTGATAATGTTCGCAGTGTGGTTAACACATTTAATACTGTCAATTGTCATTTCATGATAATTAACTTTAGTTTCCAAAACATTTACAACTATTTTTGAAAAATTGTATTTTGCAGTTTTTCTGCTATCACTTTCGCAGTTTTGGGAGGTGTACAGGTGTTAGGAAAAAGACAATTCAAATACCGCCTATAATGTCCATATCAGGGTAATTACAGGGTGGGCCAAAAAGCCACCCGTTACGAATATTCCTGATATATTTATTTTTAACAAACACACCAACAATGATACATCACTTTAAAGATAATATTTAAAAAAAAGATATATACGTATTATAGATGTATATCATCTTATTGCAAATTAAATTACCTTTAAAGTGATATATCATTGTTGGTGTGTTTGTTAAAAAATAAATATTTATCAGGAATATTGGCTAGGGGGGTTGGACCACCCTGTATATACAAATTGTATGCATTTAAAGGGCCACTTTCCATAATAATTATTTTCTAAATTCCTGAAACTACTAAGTTTATTCCATTAATTTTATTTTTCTGCTCAGACACCTTTTACATTACAATAATCATGGGCTTTCAATTACAATTTCTATCATTTTTCAAATCTTATCTAAGGTAAATAAATGAATAGCAAAAATAAATTATCCAACAAACAAGGATACTATTATTCATACATTTAGAATAAACTTTATAATGAATGAGTAAATCACAATAACCTGTGGTTTAACTGCCTCTACCATGGCAGGGATGTCATCTGTTGTATATCCCAATGGCTTCAGTCCGTCTTCTATCTTCATGTCATGCATGTAACCCCTCATTACATCAGCAAGGATCTTACCAGCATCTGCCCTCTTAGCATTAGTGATATCAGCACCTACATGTGCATGTACAGTCAAATAAACACTCAATCTCCATTAGCAAGGGGCATCATTCTCAGATTAAGATGGCTTTATATTTGACAATAGCAGGTGAGGAAAAGACTGACATTGTTACAATTTGTGTGGCACTTGAATTTTAATCACAGACATAAACATGTTTTATTTGTAGTCCAACAAAAGAGCTTATGTCACTAAATATATGAAGGAATTGTAATATAATACCTAATAATTCAGCTCCTTCGAGATGTCTCTCTGGGCAGGCAGGGGCAGTGAAGTCAAACACTTGAGGGGACGTGATCACAACAGACAGACCATGAGGCTGTAAACAGACAGACCATTAGGTTGTAAAACAGACAGACCATTAGGTTGTAAAACAGACAGCATCATTAGGTTGTAAAACAGACAGACCATTAGGTTGTAAAACAGACAGCATCATTAGGTTGTAAAACAGACAGACCATTAGGTTGTAAAACAGACAGCATCATTAGGTTGTAAAACAGACAGACCATTAGGTTGTAAAACAGACAGCATCATTAGGTTGTAAAACAGACAGACCATTAGGTTGTAAAACAGACAGCATCATTAGGTTGTAAAACAGACAGACCATTAGGTTGTAAAACAGACAGCATCATTAGGTTGTAAAACAGACAGACCATTAGGTTGTAAAACAGACAGCATCATTAGGTTGTAAAACAGACAGACCATTAGGTTGTAAAACAGACAGCATCATTAGGTTGTAAAACAGACAGACCATTAGGTTGTAAACAGACAGCATCATTAGGTTGTAAAACAGACAGACCATTAGGTTGTAAAACAGACAGCATCATTAGGTTGTAAAACAGACAGACCATTAGGTTGTAAAACAGACAGCATCATTAGGTTGTAAAACAGACAGACCATTAGGTTGTAAAACAGACAGCATCATTAGGTTGTAAAACAGACAGACCATTATGTTGTAAAACAGACAGCATCATTAGGTTGTAAAACAGACAGACCATTAGGTTGTAAACAGACAGCATCATTAGGTTGTAAAACAGACAGACCATTAGGTTGTAAAACAGACAGCATCATTAGGTTGTAAAACAGACAGACCATTAGGTTGTAAAACAGACAGACCATTAGGTTGTAAACAGACAGCATCATACAAGATGAAAAGGCCACCAAAGTTATGGCAATAGATTTCAGACAGCTGTAAACAAGAGGTTTTTTATAAGACCAGTGTAAAGTCTTCAATAAAAATGCATAGAATAATATCAAGATCAATTGGATTATCTGCTCATAAGGCATGTTTAACCCACCTTCTTCAAAATGCACCTGACATTTTCACTCAGAATGCACACTTTTATCTCTTGAAATATAAAATTCATTCATTTCGGCTTAGGATTTTGATAATCCAAATTGTGCTTCAAGTGTAGCTTTATCAAAAAGATCATCAATGTGGCATAAAGTTAATATATAAATGTATAGTTCAAATTAAATGTATTTCAATTTGATTGAATGTTCTCCATTAGGATGATTAACGAAGTATACATTGTACAAATTTAAGTTTAGTCATCAATCAAGGCAGCGAGAATATTTTGCCTTGGAGGACTTATGAATAAAAATCAATGAACCTTGAACTGTTGTTTATTGATGATATATTACTCACATTGAAGTCTAAGGTATTGCATGTTTCCACCTCATTATTTAGGTCAACCTTTTGCTACCCAACCTACTTTTAATAGGTAGGTTACATATTAGATTAGTAATGTAATATATACATGTACCATCTACTGTACCCTTGATTTAATTGGCAGATATTAAAAATCATACATTAGAGATATATCAGAATTTCCAATTTAAGCATTTGGTACCAGTACCGGAAGTAGCTATGACGTCATATCTGGTTTTGACCATTTTTATTAGGAGTTTCATACAAATCATAGACAATAAAATATTTGAGATCTATTATAGTATAATGTAGTCATAGTTTAGACAGATCTCCAAGTAATAGTGGATTCTTGCTTGGCAGCCATTTTAAATTTTCTGAAGCAAGAATAAGGAAAACAATACCATAATTGTGATCTATTCTAAAATTCCTTCAATTTAAGTATAACATATACCAGGCCTGTCAACTTGGGAACACCTAACATGAGTGACTTGGAAATGTTGAACACCTCCCCTCAAAATGTGGACACCTTGGTCCAAATCTGAACACCTTGATCCAAATTTTGAACACCTTGGTTTCAATTTTATTACATCTTGCCAAATTTTGAACACCTCAAATTTTTCGCGCTCGCTACGCTCGCGTTTCAAACATCCATCAACGGGGGGGGGGTAGGTACGAACAATTTCGAACGGAATGCGTGACATATCCGTAATTCGCGTGAAAAGTCCGAACGAAATGCGTACGTTTTTTTCCCGTCGTTCGTATTTTTGCTGTGTAGACAATCTTTTTTAAAAAAATTTCTACAGAAATATTTTTGCTTGACAATTACCAGGTAAAATGCGTATTTGCGTGGCATTTTCTGTCACGCAAAAATAACTGGCGTGACTTCAAATTCTTCAGCAAATGCGTGAAAAATACGCAAATTGCGGGACAGTTGACAGGCCTGCATATACTGTAGTCATACATTGAAATAACCCGGAAATTACTGCGAAATCCCACATAAAGCGGTCATTTTGAATTTTACAAGGCCCGATTCAGAAAAATGATACGATATTTGCAATCTACTCAAAATTGCCTTTCATTTGAGTATAATAAAGCTTTACTTCAGAAAGATTTCAAAATCAACAACAAATCCTGTACACTATCAAAATTTCAAGCAAAAATATTTATTACTTTGGTTTAAAAATGAAAAACTTAGATTGTTGCCAAATATTCTCGCCATCGTGAAAAAATTTTTTTGCGAAAACCTATACCAATACAATGTATATATATATATTTCAATTATTATGAAGCAAATCCATCTGGACAGACTGACAAACAGAAGGACTGATGGACAGACAGAGAGCTTAACTATATCCCTACCGAACTTCGTATACATGTAACAGTAATTGACATTGAAATTCTGCTCAGTGATATATACAAATAATACAGAGATTGATATGGCAAGCGTATGTACAATACAATACATTTTTATCAAACAGTCATTTATATTTTCTTTTAAATATATCATAATAGACTATACATTTATAAAGCATATTTGATTACTGCTGTATATACTATACATCACCTTCTTTTTGTTTGTTTAGCTAAATTCTCAACTTAAAGTGTTCCAGAAAAATAGCTATACTGACCAAAGTGTTCATTTCAGATGAGTCCATCTAAAAAGGGATATACATAGTCAAACGACATACTTTCACATTTTCACTAAATACAAGAAAATTTTGTTTCAAACTATCCAAGTATAATATTAAAAGTACAGTGAAAATCTTAATTTTCTCAAAAATGTATAATGGTGAAACACTGCTCCAGGTCCAAACACTGCTCCAATATCCCAGATGCGAGTAGAAATAATCTTGATTTACGTCATTAAAAAATCTCAATTCAGTCAAACTAATGTCATATTTGGAATCTACATGTAAAATTACTTTTAGAAGTGTGCATGGTTTTGAAAAGAGTTTATCAACTTTGAAAATTTAATTTTGTTTGAAAATGTGACTTCTAGGTCGGGGAGATTCCCCATAGACCCAATGTTGTAAAACCACAAAAAGTGAAATATCTTTTCTTGTGTTGGGTAGATAATATTTTCTTTTACTGGACATATTTTAATTTGTATAACTATCAGATACATTAAGGTAATATGAAAAGTGAACCACTAAAACTGATGCATATTCAAGTTAAAGGGAATTTTGTAATACCCTGCCATGTTAATTCCCCCGAATCAGCCACCTGGTGGCGAAACTGGTGACTACCTACTCGCATCTGAGTAATTGCTCCATGCTTTTTACTTCTTTTTGCAATTTTGACCATGACCCTATAAACTACTAGGCCACATCAGTTTACTGATGTTAAAAGTCATGTTATTAAAAATAAGTCAATGAGTAAATACATCCAGCTCGAATTGTTAAACTTTAGACAGTATACTATACTAAACAGTTACCCATGTACTACACATGTACAATGTTACATTTCAGGGTCCATATGAATTAAGAGGGGAGTGTGTGATTATTTTAGATTTAGTGAAATCAACTGGCAAATGTGTGAAAACCTATAAATAGTTAAATGAGGAATAGCAAGACAGGTACTTTTGGAGGTCAAAATGTCAAATGAGAAAACCTTATGAAAACCCTTACAAAAACGTTTCCTTGTAAAAATAATTTAAGGAATAATGTACACAATCTCTTGCAATGCGTGAAAAAATTTAAACTCAAAACTCAATGAATTGTGGATAATTTATATATTTGTGTGATTGTCTATCCTTGGACTTTGAATTTAGGCTGCCAGTGTCTGAGCTGTCCTCTCATACCAAAATGGATCAAATATTGGTTGGTCCTATTCATTTAGTCCCTGCATGATTACTGACTCTTGCAAAATGCACACTCTATATGATTTCTGCTACACTTTAACAATTTTTCTCAACAGTCAATTTATTAACATTTCATGTTAAACATGACCATACTAACATCTTTTAAGACATACATAGAAAAAGGGCTGATAAGAAATCATGTATTCGTTACAAAGTATCATTTTCTTTTTGCTCCTCATCAGTTTTGTAAAATTTGGTGATTCCTCAAAATGCAATATATGCAAGAGGGAAGCGATGCAAGAAGGAAATTCTACAGAGACGACATTATCATTTCTATCAGATGGGGATCCTTCAGAGTTATCTGCCGCCCCAAGGGTCTTGCATAAAACCTGGAAATTATTTGGAGTCAAATCGAGATCAGAAATTGTTAAAAAAGGTGAGTGTATGAGGCTGTGTACCATGTGGATGATGTATGTTAATAATATTTATTACAGGTCGTGTAGACCATTGTTGCCTGATTTATATCAAAAACATTGACTTTTGCACGTTGGTGATGATAATGCGCCTTTTTTAATAGACCTCATATCTTAGAAGGGTATCAGTTCAAAAAAAATACTAGATGACCGAACATATTTTGCCATGCACTGCGCCTATTTATTTGGCAATACAAAAAATAATCGCAATAAATTAATATGGGATGGAGGGGGGATTTATATGTCTTTACGATGGAACAAATTCACAAGAACTCGTGTATTTGAAAAAACTAAACTCAGTACCCCAGTAAGAAACTGGATACTAGTATTATATCTCTGGAGAATGAAAAATGGGAACATTTGGAGTCATAAGAATAAATTCAAGTAGCATGTCTTATCATGTCTTATATACACATTATTCCCCCTCCATTCCATCCCCCCTCCATCCCATATTAATTTATTTCGATTATTTTTTGTATAACGCATGGAAGCTAACTTTAAAAAGTGAGCAATGTCATTACTATTGTGATAATAACGTTAATGTCCCTTATACCTATTTATTACAGGTCGTGTGACGTGTAGACCATTGTTGCCCGATTTATAGCAAAAACATTGACTTTTGCACGTTGGTGATGATGAAAATTACTAGATGGCCTAACATATTTTGCTATTTATTTGGCAATTCAGTTGTAAATTTTCTCTTGAAAAAATAAATCTTCCAAAGGAGGAGGCAAAGTATCGCAACAGATTTGGGACAGTCATATGTTGGATTTTGGCTATTTTCTGAGGATTTAAACAGGTGCATATGTTAGGCCAATGCATTATCTCCAGGAAAAGCACTAATAGAGATGATGAAATAATTTTGACTTTGAGACAGGGAAGATGCACCCACAATTTTTTTCTAAAATGTTGTCCTGATTTTCAACCCCTTCCACCCCTGCTTTTTCAATTTTTGTTGCATCAAAATGTTGCATTTTCAGACACAGTTAACCCCTGTAAAGGAATAAGTAACTCCTCTTTGATAAATTGGAAAACAATATAGGGAAAATGCATGCGATCCATTGCTTTCATCTAATTTTGGTCACCCATAATGGATATCTTTAAAACCCCTGAAGGAGTTACTTATTCTCTTGAAGGGTTTAATTGTGTGTCCAAATGCAACATTTTGATTTTTGCAACATTTTTGCAAAAAGAATTTGAAAAAGCAGGGGTGGAAGGGGTCGAAAATCAGGAAAACATTTCAGAAAAACATGTGGGTGGGTTGTTTGCATCTTCCCTGTCTCAAAGTCAAAATTATTTCATCATTTCTATGAGTGCTTTTCCTGGAGATAATGCATTGGGTCAAACATATGCACCTGTTTAAATCCTCAGAAAATAGCCAAAATCTAACATATGACTGTCCGGAAGCTGTTGCGCTACTTTCCCTCCTCCTTTGTTGTGTTTTCTTGCAGAAATCGCCTAATCCCCCCAATCCCATTTGTACGATTAATGGGCTATGTGCTAAAAAGTCAGAATTTGTGATTATTCTCACTGCATGTTTTTGTAACAAAAGCAACTTATTCAAAAATGTTTTACATGCATTACCCCATGTTGCAATAGTTCAATTGTGACAATATAAGTGAATTATAAATGGTAATCACAGTACTGTCAACCCCCAAAGATTTTCTCGCGGGACAGATTTTTTAGACCCAGTGCCAAAAATTCGCGGGATTTTGCGGGACATCAGCCTAAATTCGCGGGATTTTGCGGGACATTTAAGGAATTTGCGTGATTGCGCTAATAGGTCGAATTTCGATCAAATTCGCAGGATTTCGCGGGAACTTTCGAGGGACAAACACGCTAATTGCGGGACAGTTAACAGGGTAACCACCAAAGACTTCATAGAGGGGCAATCTTTTTTAGACAAAGTGCCCTAAATTTGCAGGATTGGCGAAACATCCACCTAAATTTGCGGGATGTCGCAGGACATTCAAGGGATTTGCGTGATTGGGGCTTAATGTAAAAGTACTCAAATCAAACTTTCAGATACTGATTTATCAAATATAATGCACTTAACTTAAGTAAACGTCAACACAATTCCACACAATACACATAGAAATATTATTAAAGGGGCAACAAGGCCTGTAGAGAGAAAAATCAAATTCTTTTACTTTTTCATAGCTATAAAGGCAACATTTGGCTTAACATATTCTTTGACATACCTATTTTCTTAAAATGTATGAATAAACTATCAATTTCAGCATTAAGAAGTGTAAATTCAGTTCAAAGCTTCTATAAAGGGAGTCCCACTTATAGATTTTTAAGATGCACCATTTTGAGGAATATCGGCTGAAATACCGTAATGTTCATCCAGGGGGTTTCTTTGGAACTAATAAAAGTATATGTTAGTCTTCAAGAAATAGCCAAACCAGACAATATGGTACAACGAAAATGGGACTTCTGCGCATGTTACAATTTTTCGTCAAAACTCAACTTTTGTTCAAGTTGATACGATTGTCTTTCGAACTAGAGACTTACCTCATTCGAAAGATCATAAAAGACTCTATCTATACTGAAAATCTTAGATCCAAACATAGTAGAATACGCCGTCAGTCCGCATTTGATTTTTTGAAGTGAGTTTCGTAGATCGTCAGATTTCTCCGACTGATATCGGGTTATCTCAAACAGGTTCGTTTATAAATACGAATTTCTTTACCGTTGTAAGGCGCATGCGCAAAATTGATTTATAAACGTTATTGGTTGATGGTTTTTCTCCTGCGCATGCGTGAAGTCTGATGAACACTTATGACGAAGACCGGAGCAAACATTACTAGCTCTCGAACGAAATTCCAAGATTCAGGTCATTTCGCCGTGTTTGCTAAGCGTGTATACGTGAATGACAAGCTGTTTTGAGTAGATCAGGTACCTGTTTTAGACACAACATTGATTTAGCTTGACATTGATGTGCACATTGGCACTTTTGAGCATGTTAATACAAGTTTTTACACTCTTAGCACGAGACGGGTTTTCGAAAAATCTGTTATCTGATTCTACTACGAAAGTTCATGGGTAACCTGATAACTAGAAAATACAACCAAATACTTTTCGAACGTACAATAGCAATATTTCTCACCTAACGTCTTCATAGTTTTAGGAACGTATTTGAAACGCATGATAGCGAAATATATCAAGATACTATATCTGCCTAATGTAGTTATGTAGTGTTCACAAAGTTTTGAAACATATTTTATCCAGATCCTTTAGAAATTAACTTATCCAATAAATTACTTTACTAGTTCTAGTACCTTGCGTGACTCGTTCATAAAATTCTTTAATTCTACCTCGTTCCCAATACGTCCTCAGACAGACAAGAAATCGAAGTCACACCCGTTTGTTTGCGTGACAGAACAATATGCCACGCAAAATACTAATACGCACTTTCTCTGATTATTGTCAAGCAAATACAGTTTAGGAGAAGAACGAAGGCCGAAAATAAATCCCAAGTGATTAGGTTTAGAATGTTTTGTTCTTTTTCGATTTGATAAGAGACAGAGACTAAGAAATTGAATGCGACGAAATATTTTGACAACGTAATATTGTATACTGTTTTATTTTTAAAGTTCTATGCGTTAACTTATTTTATCTGTTTCAAAATGTTTCATTTTATTTTGCCTACAAAAAAGAGATTGAAGAAGTTAAGATAAACTGTTCGGTAATATATATTGTGTTTTAATAACCGCTTTTAGGATCACAATATAAAATAAATCCCCCGTTCCTGCCATTCTAGTAGCACCATGTAATGGGCGCAATTCTAAGTGAGAGAGAGAGAGATATCTATGAACATCAGAATGCGTCCATCCCATTAATTTGGCCAAATACATGGCATGAAACTGGCGTAAGCTTAACTTGGTACGTCCCCCTTTCTCTGGTAAATTATGACTAGGCCTATATTTTTCGGAGTAATGGGTTTCTGACAACTGGGGTGTACCCTTTAGCTTCTTACACTGTATATCACAAGATAATCACAATTACTTAGGCTCGGGGATTGTTACAATTTTGAAAATTCGCGGAGGTCAAAGCCGACATTTGCGGGACTTCGCGGGACATTGCGGGACACGCGAATTAGCCAAATTTTGATCAAATTCGCGGGATAATCCCGCCATTCGCGGGACACTTGACAGCTCTGTAATCATAGTTTTTCTATTCAATTTATATTTAATCTTTCCCAGAATACCAATACTTTTTGATATTTTATGTGTTACCTTATTTATGTGCTCATTCCATTTTAATTTACTGTCAAATGTTACTCCCAGAAAATTCGTATGCATTACTCCAGGCCTGTCAACTGTCCCGCAATTTGCGTATTTGTCACGCATTTGCTGAAGAATTTGAAGTCACGCCAGTTTTTTTTGCGTGACAGAAAATGTCACGCAAAATACGCATTTTACCTGGCAATTGTCACGCAAAAATATTTTTTCGAAATATGTTTACGATACGGTAAAAATACGAACGTCGGAAAAAACCGAACGCAATTTGTTCGGATTTGTCACGCGAATCCCGTATGTGTCACGCATGTTCATTGAAAATTTTTCGTCCCTCCCCCCCCCCCCCGTTGACGAGAACGCGAGCGTAGCGAGCGCGAAAAATTTGAGGTGTTCAAAGTTTGGCAAAGGTGCTCAAACTTTGGCCAAAGGTGTTTAAAAGTTGGCCAAAGGTGTTCAAAATTTGGACAAAAGTGTTCAGATTTGGACTTAGGTGTCCAACATTTTGAAGTCACTCATATTAGGTGGTCCCAAGTTGACAGCCCTGTTACTCTTTTAAGAATATTACCCCCTCTAAAATCTTGATTTTCATCAATATTTAACTTTGGTCTTGTAAATAGCACATAATTTGTCTATATTCAATGAAATCTTGCCATTATCTAGTTAGTCTCCCCTGTCATCTAACCTGGTATGACCCCAACTCTCCCATGCAATCATAATTCTTATTCAAGTTGAGTTACTAAATTTCAGGAAGAGAATGTGTAGAATATCTCAAAGAGTATGGCATTGATGTAAGCAGTTTGACGGATGAGCAGTTGTACCAAGGTCAACCTGTAGATTTGGGAGATTATACATTCTTAGGATTTATCTCAAAAACTAAGCTAAGGGCAGTGACGGAGACAACGCCACATCGTCGAGTGAAATATTACAAGAATGCATATTGTACAGAAATTGGATTTGGAGCACTAGCCAAAAAACCCATAACATTGATAGGTAAAGCCATCAAACTAGAAAACAGCAACTCCACAGAGTAGCAAATCCCACCGAACAAAACATGTTTTGATAAATAGTGGCAATCTTAAAAAAATTCTTCTTGAACAGAGCTCCTTTGTTAATGGGTATCCGTCCACTGGTATTTGAGTTATCAATTGTTACGTTCTTTACGAAAATGGCACCTATTTTGAAATCCAGTGGCTACCTTGGAAAAGCAAAGCTCTTTTGTCTCTAAGTATCAGCATATAAAATTTGAACCTAATCTGTCAACTGGTATTTGAGTTATCAAAGATTATTTCTTTTATAAAAAATGGTGGCCATTTAGAAATTCATAGGCCATCTTGAAATTCTCTTCTTGAGCAAAGTTCCTTTGTCCTTAGACAACACCAAAGTCAAAGATTACATTTTTTACAAAAAAAAACATTTTGAATTGAGCAGTCATGCTGAAAATTCCTTCTTGACCAGATGTTTTACACTCTTAAGGCATAAGCCTATAAAACTGGAATCAAATTCGAGAACTGGTATTTAAGTTATCAGCCGGACAGATAGACGAACAGACGGATGGACAGCTTCTCTATATTCCTTCATTTGGTTGGATAAGAAAAATGGTGTCCATTTTGACTTGAGCAGCCATATTGTAAATTCTTTCTAAGCAGATGTCTTACACATATAAGGCATTAGCCTATAAAATTTGAATCAAAACTGTCAAACAGTATTTTAGTTATCACCTGGACAGACAGCTTATGATAACAGATTAGACAATATTTGCATATGTGTATTTATACCTCCCAGTATATTCCATACACTAATTATTAATGAATCTTACTACTCATTGTAGGAAAATGGAATGGAACAATTCCAAAAGATGGAGGCTTTTTTACAGCTAGTTTCCTCATACCTAACAATGAATGTGGCTTCATGGAAGAGCCGGATATCATAGAAGGACGTGCTTTGTGGCCATTTTACATTGAGAATGGGTTTTCCTACTTTGGAATGGAAGTATTTTCCAGCAAATATGGGCATGGGACACTGATGGGTGTAGATATTCATATACCAACACTTGTTTCAGCAATAACAATACGTTTTACTGGTTAAATATAGTAGAGAGGTTTCGCACAACGTTTTTTAGCTCAACGTATCCGTATCCGTAACGTATTTACCAGATTTATGCGCAGTCCGTCCAATTTATACGTGCAGCAATACGGAAAACACGAAAAATGAGGCTTTTGTACGTTGGTCATTTACGCATCCCATTTTATCATACAATTACATTGATTTTAGTTCTAAAAGTATCACTGTATGAACAAACACATTGTGTTGTTCAATATATGACTTAGATTTGGTGAATGGATTTGTTTATTGTTTGACATAAATCGAGTTTTCCAAATGGTATGTTCAATTCATTTTACACTGTGTGGAATGGTATTACAATAATCACAGTGTAGTTGCTTCGCACAACGTTTCAGCTGCCCGTATCAAAATCCGTAACGCATAGATGGAGCAAATGTGGACTCAATACGTTTGTGTTATCGACTGCAATACCGAAAGTACGTAAAGTTGACACTTTTGTGCGTAGTTGTTTCCGCATCTATTTTTGTCCTTCAAATGTATATCAATTTCCCCTAAATGTTAAATTTAAGTGACCTACATAATGTTTAGTGTATATCGTGCTAATTTTGATGAAAGGAACCAGGCTTATTAGTCAACTAATTTGATTATGAGTGAGTGGCCTGCAAATCGTACTTATAAACAGCACAATGAGCCTTCAATATTCATCCATAGCGCGTGGACTGCTGAACATCATGTCTCAAGATCAAGAAAGCGCCAAAAAACGTGTTTACTTTAGACTCTAAGACGACTTAGTCTTAGTGCGTTCTTCCCTGGCAAATCCATGGGAGAATCCTCCCAATTGGGAGGCTGTTCGCCTCGACGTGTGTAAAAGTCTCCACGTTGATAGTTTACGAACTATTCGTGAGAGGATGGAACTCCTCATCAAATCGTTCAAGAGGGAGGACAGATTGCGGAAATCCAAGTAAGACGAAACGTTTTATGATCTTATCTCCCGGATTTAATCTTTAAAGTTTCAATATTCTTGTAGGTCATTTAGGTAATAAGTACATGTAATTATATCAATTATATCAATATCAAGTTAGCAATTGTATGATTGGCCATACACGTCTTCTTATCAGACAAGGCAATCACTGAATACCTAACGATAATTAATGCCATCATCTGTGTATATCAAAAACCCATGCACAATTAGCATGTTACACCTAAGCTGTCTTTGGCAGGGCCGTCAGATGGGGGGGGGGGGTTCTATGGATGCGACCGCATACCCCCTAGACAACATCTTATTCAGTCTTAATTTTTTTTGAAATTTGGAATGAAAATTCGCATTCAGTCTATTGGATATAGACTAGCACCCCCCCCCCCGATAAAGAAATTGTAAACTTTTCTAGAGGGAGTGGGCCACCCTCACACCCCCACAAAACAATTGAAGTTATTTTATACATTGTCTCAGACACTTTTAAAGTGCCCAGACATCATCAAATAGCTCCTTACTATAGTCAGCATTTAACACTTGCTTCCTCTCTAGCACCCCCACCTCACCTCCACCTCTTAGTATGTATCTAACAGACTGACTATAGAAGTCAGTCTGTTATGATGTACTACTGTCCTGTGGAAATTGCAGTGAAATTTTCTGCAAAAAATTATCAATTTGAGGAAGCATTAGTTAAAAAAACAACATTTTATCACTTCAATTAAGTAGTAAGGTACAATTAATTAAATGCAATAATAACACAACATATTAGGTGGAAATAAAGCTAGTTGAAGTAACAAATATGCAAATTAATTCACTCCCGCCATTTTGAATAGCCATTTTGAATATCACTTCCTATGTAAACAAATATTTTTTGTTAACAAATTTTAACATACTATATGTATAGTCTGAATATTATTCAGACTAAATAGGATATAGTCTACTCCCCCCCTGGTTCCCTAATTTACACCCCCCCCCCCATAAAAAAGTCAATGTGTCTTATTGAATCATACACTTTGAAAGTTCCAAGAAAGCACAAGATAGCATTTTAAAATTGTAACTTTTTCTAGGGGGACCAATATACAAAACAATTGAAAATTTTGAATTTATTTTATGTTTTTTTCTCAGATACGTTTAATGTTCACAGACACCATTTAATAGCACCTTGATATGGTCAATGTTTCTTGGAGACAACCCCTAGCTCCCATCTGGCACCCCACCTCACTCTCTGGCATCCCGCAATAAAAGATCATTTTATTGACTCATACACTTTGACAGTGCTCAGAAAGCACCAAATAGCATCTCAAAAGTGTACAATTTTCTAGGGGGAGCGGGCCACTAATCACGTCCCCATAAAACAATTTAAAAGCTTGGAAGTTGCATTTGTTCAATGCCAAGAATTAACATCAATAGCACCTTGATATGGTCAATATTTATTGGGGACAAACAATAAAGTGCCCAGAAAGCACCAAATAGCATATTAAAATCGTAAAATGTTCTAACGTAGTGGGCCACCCCACACATCCCACCAAAACAATTAGAACAATTCTGAATTCCATTTATTGTCTCAGACACTTTTAAAGTGCCCAGATATCATCAAATAGCACCTTCATATGGTCAATGTTTCTGGGGGACAACCTATTGCTTCCGATCCCCTCTGGCACCCCACCCTAGCTCACCTTCTGAACCTCTTTGACTCAATTCAATTTTATTGACTCATACACTTTGAACGTACCCAGAAATCACCAAATAGCATCTCAAAAGAGTAACATTTTCTAGGGGGAGCGGGCCACTCCTCACATCTCTATAAAACATTTGAAAAGTTTGGAAGTTGCATTTGTTAATTTAAACAGTGCCCAGAATTAACAAAGTGACATAATGAAATCATCAAAATTTGTGGCGACCCAACCCAAAACTCAAACATTCATTTACTCAACAGGTACTCTGAACACACATCAAAAGTTCTTCGAATTAACCGGTCAGTATCTTGAATTCGAACATGACTGTATTCACACCTTTTATGACGTCAACATTTCACCCGGGGTATATTCGCCAACAGTACCCCTGTTAATACGAGTAATGTGTGACCTCATAACGGCGGGCCGTAGTAATGGCGGAAATTTCAATGAATATTTGAAAAATGTTGGTGAATTTTCATGGTCGAAGTAATATAGACCTCAGAGCAGGTGTTGTTATATCGACGAATATACCCCGCAGGGCTAGGCACAAACGTTCTCTATACCCTGAACGACCGAAGGGAGTGAGGGGTTTGAAAGCTTTTGTGCCTAGCCCTAAGGGGTACATTCGAAGATATTTCTTAAATATCGAATATATCAAAAATATCGAAATTGCTTAGAACCTGGATAAACCTCACCCTGATGATTGAAAACTACTTGTCTAATTTCAATCGTGTTGGAATTGTAAACCTTATTCAATTACCTCTCCAAAAAGTAGGTCAACAAAATCGAGAACAACTTGACTTAAGGGTATTTTTGACATTCTGTTTTGATGCTTTTTCTATGAAAGGAAAATTGTTTGGTGCCAAAATGCTATAATTCTTAAAAGAATAGTCAATTATTGTTAAAATAAATCAAAAAATCAACGTCTGTCAAGCTTTTGTATAACTCAGCTATGCACTTTCAATTGAAATTCAATTGAACGCAATTGTATTGTCAGCAATTTTCCATTCATATTTGCAAATATAGTATTACAAATGCCACTCGGTGTTTCAGTTCGGCAGTAGACTAATACTTAACTTGGTAGATTCCGAATATTTTTGGTCCATGACTTAGCCAACCAACCACCAAGTAACGGCATATAAATCGAATTGGTGAAGTTGAAAAATTGGGAGAGGGAAAAAAGATCTGAAATTATGATCAGATAAATCGTTGCACAAATGTTCAGGAACGTGCAAAAATAATAGCTATTCATCAAGCAGTTTTTTGAAAAACTGTTATCTCTCAAATTCGGGAAAAACGCGACTCGCGAGTTCATGCTTTAAATAGTAAATAGTGGCTTGATCGGGGGTTTGATTTTCATGAAATAAGCATGTGGGAAAGGAAATTCAATATGCTGAGTGACTGTCTATCAGACACGCCATAAATAATGATCACTTTGCTTTTTCCACAGTATTAGGACAAGGCAACTATATCGACTTTCTGTTCATTGGCATCAAATTCCGATTATCATAAATATGATCTTCCTCAATCAAACTGATTTCTACGCTAAAATGTGTCATTTATGTGCGGCTCAAGCTAAAAATGAGGGATTCACAAAATAACGTGCATAAAAGAACTCATTAAAACAGAGGAGTCAATTTGACCACCGTTCTCCATTTGCAGACATTAGGGTCAAGCATGTATTTTCATAAATGCGCCTGAAAATTTATCTCGTCTTAAACTTAACGCTTTTAGATCTGGTACTGAAGAGGAATATGACGAGATGTCACAAATGTTGACTGAAGTGATTTCCCTAAAAGAAGATGTGGAAATGGAAAGAACAAAAACAAAAAAGAAGAAGGAAGAAGATCAAGAAAAAGATCAAAAGAAAGTGACTGAAATTCTAGAGAAGTCGATGAACACCCTTGGTAAACAAACGAAATCGCCTCAATCAAGCCCTTCTAAGAAACGACTCTGCAAAAGAGGTAAGACCCAAACAGAATGACAGAATTATTTAAAAATCTATACAATCTGGGTATTTATTGTTCTGCATTTAATCAAATTAATATGATATACGAACAACACATGCCGGTGTAAAAGGGTAGGAGGTCCTATCAAATTATGGTCCTACTCTCCATTGATTTATATGGTGACCTAATTACAACTCTTTCCCTTATTATCTTGTACACAATCAGGGCCAGTAAGGGCCGTTAGGAAAGGGGACCATAATCCCTGGGGGACCATAATTTCTTTCACAATCATGAAACACTATTCATCCTTTACAATTCAAAAGAAGTGTTTCAATGATTTTTTATCCAAATCTAATCACATAGGATAACATGCATACGTTTCTGTTTTATGTGTTGTAGGTAACTTCTTAGAGGAATACCTCACCAGGAAAATTGAACTTGAGGAGAGGAAATTTGCACTGGAAGAGAGAAAATGGAACGCAATGAATCCCAAGAAAGACTGATGATGTGGGCATACTGACATTAAAACGTCCGTGTCTGTAATTTTAATCCTAAATAGCCACATTTCAGTACTTACTTTAGTTCAAACATTTTTTCTCGATTGATTATTTCGGCAGCACTTTTGACAAGTAAAAAATCTTGTGCATACGGATTTGATGTTTACTTTAAAATTAATAGCACTTGTTGTCTAATTCAACAAGCCTTACAGATCAATGTTATCAGTAAAATATTCTGGAATGGAAAATTAGGATTAGACGTACATACTCATAGATGGAGACTTTAACATCAGTTTGATGTGTACTGTTTTAGTTACTTCTTTTTATTTGTTTTATTTGTCCTCATGGCAAGTTAAATTCATATTTTATTATTATGAACGCAAAAAGATGAAGGTACAAAATGTTACTTTTAAAAAGACTCATTCCTTTAAACGCACTGATCACCAATCATCTCAATCATTTAAATTAGCTAACTGCTAATGCTCCTCTTGTTCTAAATTTTGTTACGTATAAAAATGCTGTTTACTTGCATATAACATTTATTTTAATTATACATATACATATACATTATACATGTAGCACGGGTTGTGATCGAAAGATTTGTCCGCTATGTTGTGTCATGTTATTTTTCATAAAAACACTAAGAAAACGTCACAATTTTTTTGAGTCATATGCTTCGTTATACCAAAGAACCTCAACTTACCCTGTGCAATGGGTACACCATTTGCAAGTAACCTTTACTTTTGTTTGAACTACAATAACGCTAGGAGCAAAATCTATTGAAAACAGCTCTAGAGTATCATACTCTAAAATGTACCAATTATTTTCTAAATTTTCAATTGCACTGAACACAGTGACATGATAATATCGCATATGTTTTAACTTAACTATGGGGGTATTAAGAGATCTAGTATAGATGAATTTTAGTATTTTTAATTTGTTCTATTGAAAAATGATGTCTAGATTTTTGTCCTCTATGGAGGACTAGTTGCAAATGTGAGATGCATCAAAGTTCCCAATATATTACTTTTACAGCTACACTTTAGGAACGATTTGATTTTGGGAGGGAGGTTTGATACGTTTTCTCTAAAGTGTAGTTCAAAAGATATATTATGAATCTTAATGTACTTCACATTTGAAACTGTTCTTCCATAGCGGTCAATAATTTAACATTATTTTTTATTAAAATAAATAAAAACGACCCATTACATCCAGATCTCATTAATACCTTCAGGGTTATGCTGAAGATATGGAAATATTATCGTATCACTATATCGTGCCATTAATAAGAAATGATACATTTAGAGTTTGATTTTGTCGTTTCCAATAGCTTTTACTAGCGTCATTGGACGTCAAACAGAAGTTAAGGTTACCCGCTACTGATTAATCTCATTGCACGGAGTAGGTGAATTTCTTTGGTATAATGAAACATGTGAGTTAAATATAAATTGTGAAGTTTTCTTGGTGTGTTTTAGAAAAATAGCATGCTCCACCACAGCGGACAGATTTTTCGATTCCAATCAGCGATATGGTGTTTTTGCAATAATAAAGTTGTTTAATTATCAATTGTTTTAACAGTTGACAGTTTTCTATGATTGTTCATGTTTAGTCTCAAAATGTTTGGTTTGTTACACAATCATGTTCATCTATGAATGTAGTATTCAAGTAACAGAGGTTCAGTGTTAAAGTAAGTATTCACTTGACTACCATAAAGGCATGTATGCACATTGGTTAAAAAAGCTCCATTTTTGTAATACTTAGCTATTGGAGATAAAAGTATTTTGAGATTCTTTTTAAAGTCCAAAAAAGCAAATTCCCTGATGATTTTTCCGAAACCCCATTCAACGCTTTCCCTCACAGAACTCATACTTCTATTGAATTGGGCCTGTTGAGGGGTCACATCGGGTCCTCTAAATGGGGTAATAAGATGGGGAGTTCGGGGGTACGCGGGGTCTCCATAAATCGACATGGGTTCCCCGTTCGGCAGGCTTTTTGTTTCAAGTGCATCCAGGATATTACTGCGACGCAGCATTGAGGCATCGTGCCGGGACCCCTCAACAGGCCCATACAAATTTGTAATAATGCCATTGGGTAATATGATAGACTGAAATTTAAGACAGTGTTCCCTTTTATGCCCACTGTAGAAATGACGCTGCCCTTCCTGTGGACGAGCACATGGTCTTGGAGTCCCATCAATAAAACCGTAACAGTTTATAAGAGGGGCATCTTTAGCCTGAATCGCGCGAGCATATCGTTGTAAATCTGGAATGGTCATCCATGGCTGGTTAAACTCTGTTAAAAGAGGTCCAAAATGTTCATACACGTAGTTGTTCACTGTGTTTATCAAAATCGAAGTTGTCGACAGATCCATACCAAACATCCCATTGATGTCCCACAGTCGATTTGGGTACACAAGACGGCGAAGTAAAAGGCACAAGCCCTCGATGCCACTACACGAACATCGGTTATAACCAGTGAATACGTTTGGTAACTCCATGACCTGAGATATCCTGAATAGATCATCTTTTTCAAATCGAAACAAGAGACTGCACTCTTCATTTGATAGACTTTCCAGATTTATTCTGAATGCGTTAATACCATCACGCCTATCTTCCTCAAATAAGTGATATAGGAGGAGTGTTTCCTCGTCATCCTTGTCATCAATAATAGCGGCCGCGGTGACTGGGTCAATGCCTGCCATATGTACAGTTGTCGAAGATCACACTACTAGAATGAAATAAAATAGTGAATTAGGCTAACTACTATTACCCCATGGTTACAATGATATAGATCGAATATTACTTGAAAATATAATTGATATTTGGATCAGGATATCATATTTTAGCAAGGAATTCCCAAACAATCGAATATCACTCCTTAAAAAGAGGCAAAGCTGGTTGAATGGGGTATGCTATTTAGGATTGGTACTGAATGGGGATGGGACTGCTGTCAACGTATCTATAGTTCGTCAGTATAAATACCTCGAAGTTATATTGTATACCATAGAAAATATAGTCTGGTAACATGCATCCTTGGACTATATATCCCGGTGTAAAAGGGTAGGAGGTCCTATCAAATTATGGTCCTACTCTCCATTGATTTATATAGTGACCTAATCACAACTCTTTCCCTTATTATTTTATACACAATCGGGGCCAGTAAGGGCCGTTTGGAAAGGGGACCATAATCCCCAGGGGACCATAATTTCTTTCACACCGGGACTATATATTCAGGGAGATTATAGTATATTCACTCTTGACACAGGAAATGATCCAGAGTTTTTTCTTCCAATGTTATCCCATGTTTAGAGACAGAATGTACTATTATTCTATGTTCACGAAATGATATGAGGGGCAAAATAACATAAATCGATATTGCCAAATTACACGACATGAGTGAACAAAATCTTACCTTTTTGAGAAGATATAACTGTTGTGTTACTTCCACAGGAAATGAATGTTATTGTCAAGGTCACGGCTTGAGATACGTTTTGTGGATTACGTGCTAAAAAAAACGTACTGCGAAACGAAAATTTTCGAATAACGTATCCGTAAACGTAACGAGATACGGATGCGGATACGTTTTAGCAAACCCGTTGTGCGAAACCTCTCTATTGTACAAATACAGGTTTACATGGTGAGAAAAATAACTGGTCAAGAGCATTGTAATATGATCGACATGTAATTATGCATGGTGTATAATGTGTCTCCCAGATGTTTAACTTTGTCAGAATCGATCTGACAATAATTTGAGTTATTGCTTCATATTACTATTTTAGATTTCAATATACCACACCTATACAAAAAGTTCAAGCAATAACTTAGTGTGACCATCTTTGTGGTTATAACAACATAATATTAACAAGGCATTAACATGTTAAAACAATACCATGGGCTTTCAACTAGTCTAATTGAAAGCCCCCCATGACAATACTTACCACTGTTGGATGGTCAGCTACATATCCATCTGGTTTGAAACTCCTCACCATTCCAGCAATAGGGTAGGAAAGCCCATGACTGTAAAAGAAACACAAGTTAACTTTACTCACAATTCTCAGGCATTTTCAATACTCATCCTACTTTAAATATACCATCCTCCGATCACAGGGCTTCAAAATCCAGAATATATTCTTTCTTTTTACCCCCTGCGATAAGCAGTTAGCATTTCTCCGATTAAGAACTCGCAATCTGATTGGCTGTCACAACACTGCGTCATTGCGCATAATTAGATCACGTGATTCAGTTTAATCGGGCGCCTCCAAATTGGTTATAGCAGGGGGAAGAAGGAGGTACGGATTCTGGATACCTGCCTAGGAGGATGGAAATATACTAGAAGATTGAGGTGAGGTGAGGAAAATCAATGGCTGTGTATGTACCTATCTACTATCAGACTATGTTTTGAATTTTGACCTTTAAAATAGTGGCATTAACCTTCTCAAAGACACTTAATCTTACTCATACATTGCAAAAAGTATCAAAACTCATATATTGGCCTATGCTCTACCAGATGAATTTGACGTAGAGCAAAAATATGTGATACCTATATCAGCCTGGCTGTAAGAAAATTGGGTCATATAACATAATTTTTTCCAATACATTTGACCTCAGTGAAAATGTTTCATGGAAGGACAGTACATATTTTTGTTTTGAATTTTGTTTCCTCTCTCTTTCTTTTATCTTTTTTTTTATTTCAAAGAAAAATCATGTTAAAGCAATTGCAAAAAACAAACAAGCTTTTCTTTCCATGAGGCTTAATGTTATTCATATCTACCAAAGTGACCTTGATGCTTTCCCATAAAATAAGTAGATGTTCCCAATAGTCAATTAACTTTCCTTTCATCTCCACTGGCCTTCTATATACCATAATCAGGCCCGTAGCCAGAATTTTCCAAGGGGGGCTCACTTTTCCGAAAAATTCTAGGGGGGTTCACTTTGGTAAATTTGGCCAAAAATCGCTCGTCAGAATGGTGAAAAACGGCATGATTTTGAAAGAAATTTTGGTCAGGGGGGAACTCGAACCCCCGAACCCCCCCCCCCCCCTGGCTACGGGCCTGATAATAGCTTATATGAATCCCGATATGAATCAAGAGCCCCTGTGCATCCACCCATTCATGCTACTATTGGAAGAAAAGTAATAACTGGGGAAGGGGGCAGATATGATACAGGACTAGGATTTTATTTTAGATTTTTTTACCATTTAATTGATAAAACGTTTCACGAGCAGTGCAAGGACATACCATAGATGTACTCCAGCATTACCGAAGCCTATTCCAGCTATAGTACTGGCCAAATGCATGTTAGACCTGGCCTCCATATCATCTGCATTGTACACACCTCTGAAACACACATTATACATAAACATCAGGCCCATAGCCAGGATTTGCAAAGGGGGGGGTTCAGTTTTCAAAAATTTCAAGGGGGTTCACATTTGTCAATTTTGGATCAAATATGGCTGAGATCACTTGAGAAGTGCTCAAAATGGTGAAAACTGCATGATTTTGAAAGAAATTTTGGCCAGGGGGGGATTCGCCCAAACCCTGCAAACCCCCCCCCCCCTCCCCTGGTTCCAGGCCTGAGCATGTTCATACATCTATGGTAAGGTAATTACAAAAGCATCCTTAAAACAATACATCCCCAGCCAGCATAAATCATGAATAAAATGCTTTCTAGTTAATTTCTTACCCCAAAAGCTTCCAAATCTCAGAAACAACTAACAATATAAATATTATTGTATGCGCATGCATGGCCACATTTTAAGAAATCAACCATTAAAGTTTGAATTCATTAATGCTAGATTGTTATTACTCTACAATGGAATTTCTAGAGGAAACCAAAAACTGACAGCAGAACTGAATTTAGTATGATTGTACGACTAAATTGATGTTACCTTAAAAATTATGATAACATGATGAATATGCCTTACAATATCATTGATAAACATATTCTAGGATGTCCCCTTTTTCTCTTAGCTATACATTTGAGGAATTCGTGTTGAGAAATAAAGTTGAACCTCCTTTAAAAAGATCTTTAAATTCTTTTCCCTGAAGAGTGAGGAATGGTTTTAAAGCAGTGGAGAAACTCACGCAATATTCTACAGCAAATATTTTGCAAAACTTCATGTGAGTGACTCACATAAAAATAATTATTTCCTGTTAATTTTGAACATTACCTCTTGAAATACTTTGAAACGATTCTCAGTGCATGTTTGGACCATATGTCACTGATTGGATTACTGCCCTGGTATGCTGGTCTTTCTTTTGGGTCCAATGGACGAGGAGTACGCTCGTTGAATGGAAGAGCTGTGTAAGACTCTAAAGCATGGCTGTAAATAAACGAAACATTTTAATAAACTAATATCATAAGGGTGATGTAGTAAATCACCTTTTGGACTTCCCACCATGACAGTGCATAGACCTACAGTACATATAAGGTTCGAGGTACATGTAAATAGGGATATTATTCATTCTCTAACCTTAATACATGTAAATAATCATGATGAAACATCCAAAATATAACTGAGATCATAAAGTAGGAAAGGTGTGTTGAGTTTTAAATAGTTAAATTATTCAATCTACTTTGCCCACCCTACCCTTATGAACATTATTTTGAAATTTGTGAGTAAACATCTACGAAGAAATCAGGAATATAGGCATCAGTTCTGGTGTAATAAGAATGAACAAAGGGCAATATTTGAAAAAACACAAACCCCTAAATATTTACCAACCATATTAAATCAATACAGAACTATTTCTTAATTGAGCCCAATTTTAAATATACAATATACATAATTTACCATAGCACATCAAATCCACTGTATGCAAAAACCCTCTCTGGCATGTATCTTGTATGTAGGGGGTCAACAATACCCAGTAAGGGACGTATGGCGCGGTTAGCAATACCAGTCTTGGCCTTCATATCTTCGAGATCAAACACAGCAACCCCTGTGGTCTCACTACCAGTTCCTGATGTAGTGGGGACTGAAATACAAAGGGACATCTAAAAGGTCTTTACTCTAAAAGTCCTGTGGTCATGAAGGTCAACACTTACATATAACATGTCAAAATAGTAGGTTACTGGCAACTCTATATTCTTCAGGCCCGTAGCCAGGATTTGCCAAGGGGGGGTTCAATTTTCAAAGATTTCCAGGGGGGGGTTCACATTTGACAATTTTGGCCCAAATATGGCTAAAATCACTTGAGAAGTGCTCAAAATGGTGAAAACTGCATGATTTTGAAAGAATTTTTGGCCAGGGGGGGGTCGCCCGAACCCTGCGAACCTCCTCTGGCTACGGGCCTGTTCTTTGTCATTCTCTCATTCTCCCATGGTAATGCAAGATTGATTCTTGTTTTATACTACCACATAGTTTACTTTACATATGTGAGAATTCAAAATAAATGTGCTTTTATAGGACAAAATGACTGGAAAGAAACTCAGAAATTCCATGTTACTGATCTTTTAAGAAGACTCGAAATACTCACTTGCTAACATGGGATTGACTTTATGTGTAACAGGAAGTCCCTTCCCTATTGGAGCATTAACATAATCCATAAAGTCAGCATCTGGTTTAGAGGCATAGAGATTGGCTGCTTTACAAGTGTCCATGACAGACCCCCCTCCCACTGCCAGATAACCATCATAGCTACCAGCTCTACAGAATTCTATGGCATCTTTAAAACTGAAATATATAAATCAGTGGGTTATATTTGGGGTTAAAATGCAAAAATTGAAATATATAGATCAGGGGTTACATTTGGGGTAGAATACAAAGGTGAAATATATAAATCAGGGGTTACATTTGGGGTAAAAATACAAAAATTTAAATATTTAAATCAAGGGTTACACAAGAAAACAAAGAAAAGAAAATCAAGCAATTTTAAGTGGAATTCCAACATTATTTTCTTAACAGATTGCCAATGCTAATTCCATTTGTTTTGGTCAAAACTGTTTATATTTCATACTTCTGACAGGATGTAAATCAATTTTAAACAGGGTGGCATAGAATTCTCAATTTTTCAACAATTTGAGGCACCCAGTCCCTCTATATGCTGCATAGAGAGATCACTCATATCACACCATTGATTTAATTAATTAATGTTTTTTAATTGGACTGTCTTTCATGTACCTTTTATCAGATGGCTCTACCCTGGTTCTATCGTAGATGTCATAGTTGACATTGTTTTTATTGAGAGAGTCGAGAACTGCACTGTGGATAGGAGTTGCTTTTATTCCTTCATCTGTGAAAAGCACGACCTTCTTGCACCCAAGGTTGTTGAGGTCCTATGATAACACACAAAGTTAGTTCATTCATTCACATCCGGAGGCTTGTGTATCTATTGACCTGTTTAAGAGGAACAATTTTGGTCCCTCTAGAAAGTGTTTCACTTTGAAGTGATCCACTCACAGAGGTGTTCCAATTTACAGGTTTTACTGTATATTATTAATTTAATTAGTGAAATGGTCTAACTTTATATGTCTCTTTCATGTCATTGTAAACACTTTTTTACAAAAACTTGAAATAAATATAACTGGCACCGATCATATCTTACCATTCCAACTTCCTGTGTCACTCCCTCTCCATATCTTATGTTGGACATTGCCATCTGCAAGAAAAAGAGATGGGGGTCACATGAAGTAAAATGTACATTTTCAATCAATCTAAAGTAGGGAATATCATCATTTACAGGAGATCAAGTAATCTCCAAGTTCAAGGCATGTCATTTTGAAATGGAACAAGGATAATATTCACTGGTGTGAAAAAGCAAGAAAATTGCAACAATTGAGAAAATGGGTCAATTCCTTGACCTTTGTCATGCCTTTGCATTTAAGTAACATAAACATCTAATTGTACCTCAAACGCATACTCCTTTGAGCTAGAATCAGGTGCTGCGCTGGTTGCATGATGCTTGCTACTGCACACATGGGCGCCTGAAACAGAGACACATCACTATAACAGAGACACATCACTATAACAGAGACACATCACTATAATAAAACAGGAATACATGTAAAACTGTGAAGTGTTGAACAAATGAGAAGTATGCACTTATATACGAGGTATTAACATACAAAATGTCACCACCAGCCATTTGTTACAGATACTGAACTCTGAACACTGACCACCAGACACCAAATGCCAAAGACCAACAGCCAACCATGAACACCGCCCACAAAAAATTGGAGACTATCACAATTTGTCACCACTTCTGGTGATGACACAAAAGAGAAAGTATTAGGTTTTGTGTGATACATGTATTTTGGTCCTTAATTTATGAATAAGAGGAGAAAGATTATTATGCTACATGTATGTTCTAGTAGGTGAATTATTTTGACATAATTGTTGCTAAGATATTGAATATAGGGTACTTTATTATGTACAACATTTTAAGAATATGTAAGGTGACATATTACAATGAGTGAACGGGTTCTCTGCTTCAAAGTCCATTTCCAAACTTAACATGTCATGTAAATCTTGTTATTTAAAACTCAGAACCAAGCATTAACAACAAATAATTTATCTGTATATAAACAGTGACATATTAATCATTATGATCCAATTGCCATACAAACAATCCAGCAAACAAACAAACAAACAATCCAGCAAACAAACAAACAAAACAATGGGGAAAGCAATTACATGAAGCATAATACCAGTAAAAAAGCCAGTAAAAATAATCTGATACAAGTGAATGTCAAAACAATTGCAAAGTCATTTTAACACCCTAGATTATTATGCTATGTTCTAGTAGGTGAATTACTAGATGGATTCCACTTCAAAATGTACTGGGTGTTCGAGAGTTGTTATCCATAAGTCAACAACCCATCTACTAGAGTAATCTGGATCTGATGATGGAGACTAAAGAGTCATGACATGGACTTAATACACAATTTTATACCTATTGTACATATTTCATAATTCTGAACAATACTATGGTACGACTTTACGTCTTTGTTGTACTTATTGTACTTCTGTATTGCAATTCTGTATTTTACTTCTGTACCAAATTTGGGCACTATACTTCTGTACTGTACATCTACACTGTACTTTTTGTATAGTGCTGTGCCTCTGTACTGTACTATATTTTACCTCTATACTGTAATGTACTTCTGTATTGTACTTCTGTACTGTACATCTACACTGTACTTTTTGAACTGTGCTGTGCCTCTATACTGCACTATATATTACCTCTGTACTGTAATGTACTTCTGTATGTACTATATTTTACCTTTATATAATGTACTTTTGTATTGTACTTCTGTACTGCACTATATTTTACCTCTATATTGTAATGTACTTCTGTGTTGTACTTCTGAACTGTACATCTTTACTTACCTGGTAATGCAGAACTAAATTTTTGTGAATGATGTGGACACTTGCAACTGAAAATATAAAGGAACAATTATAAAAAATTAGAATTATATTAGTAAGAATATAATATCATTCATTTTCTGCATGCATGCTTTCTCCTCTCCAATACTGAAAAGCGATTGAGGAGCTACTTTTGTAATATATTAGTGAAACAAATAAATTGAGTAAATAAATAAAAAAAAATCCTGCATGCAATTTACAAGCTGGTATATCTCTATCTACATGTACAATCCTCCCTACAGTTCAATATAAGTGCTCATAATTAGAGGTTATGTCACTATCGTGGCATATATGCCCGAGGTCTCAGTGATATATGGCCCGACCTTGGGAGGGACATTGATCTCTGAGAACCGAGGGCATATGTGCCACGATAGTGACATAAACGATTTAAAACATACCTATGATGATGTAGACTAGTCAGAGAGTACCGTTTTCTTATAGAATTGACAAACAAATGGTTTGAAAATGATTGAAATGAGTTTAGAAAAATTGCTCGCGCAGTTTTATCTTCGATTGATTGGTTATGACGTCAGCGCCTTGACCAATCAGAAAGTTAGCGGGCGCGGGCTTTTCACAACTTATATTGGCCCGCTGTCTTGTATACACTTTGCACTATACATCATCATAGGTATGTTATAATTATCACTTATCATATGTCTACAGTGATGTTGTTTGCTTATTGCATAGAATGGACATAACTTACCATTGACCATTGACATTGAGAGTAAAGCAAGAATCTGTTATCTTATCTTTTTGTTAATAGCAAGATTCTAGAAACTAATGAACATGCATTGTCTAAAACCTAAACTTGCTTATCTGGATTTTTCTTTAGCCCCCTTTATTGAAGCCATGAAACATGAAACATACCTTTCAGAAAAAGTAAAATATAGCATCGGTTTCTGTGATCTTGTGGTAAAGAACTCATAGATATGGATCTGTGATATTTAAGGCAGTTAATCAGGGTCTAGAATGATAATATAATAGACTGACAGTCTAATATAGCAGTATTTAGAATAGATAGTGCTCGCTGTGTAATTTATTCACCTATTGACTAATGAAGAATACATGTAAGCTTTCAAGCACAGTCAGCAGGCGCGTAACCAGGCATACGCGAGGGTACGCAGTCGCGTACCCTAAATGATTGAGCAAAAAATAAATTGTTTTAAAAAATAAAAAAAGTAAAGCAAAATAGTTTGTTTCATGGCTGTTGTTGGTTCTCCCCGTCTCTACCGCAACAGCTGAATGCAGCTTCACCCTTACGGAAATTTACTGGCTCCCGCAGCCTGCTGCCGCAGCCTGCTGCTGCAGCGCTCCCGCAGCCTGCTGCCGCAGCGCTCTCGCAGCATGCTGCCGCAGCGCTGCGGCAGCACATTGGAATTTATCATGCAAATTAGGCTGCCGCAGCGCTGCCGCAGCATGCAAATTAGGCTGCCGCAGTGCTGCCGCAGTGCTGCCGCAGCCTGCTGCCGCAGCGCTTCCGCAGCATGCAAATTAGGCTGCCGCAGCGCTGCCGCAGCATGCTGCGAGAAGGCTGCAGTTAACCGCAGCACTGTCGGAGCCATTTCACTCTGGGACTTGAGCTGCGGTTAACCGCAGCAATTGCAGAGAAGGCTACCATTGGCCTGAGGTATTTTAGGGGGAGGGGGATTGAAAACATCTCACCCAATATGATGGATGCCTATCTCTTCCATTATAGTTGCATCAATGGGAAAATATTGACAATAAATAGGTAATACTCTATTAATTCTTAGCTAACAAACAACTAAAATAATTATCACGCAAATTAGAGAGAATTACATTAATAAATACATAGGTGTTCATAATAAGGAATTGTTACCATTCAACGCTCATGTAGAATATTGACTGATTATAAAATGAAAATTACATTGTAACAACAAGGTAGTGTTAGATGAGAATTATCAGAGTATTACCTATTTATTAGCTATATTTAAAACCTTTTTCTTGCATTACTCTTACCCATTATGCATTATTGTCTACAAAATTCATTTTCTACTATACGAACCCAAAACATCAAATAATATGCAAAATTGGGTAGGGACACACAAATTCGAAGTATCGTGAATATTCAAATCTGGCCATGCAAAGCGTACTAATTAAGGTAAAGTCCAAAGTTTTTTCAAAATTCTCTTGCAAAAACTACAGATTTTGTCAAAAATCTCCAATAAAAGTACCACTTTTTGCAGAATTTACCACAAAAACTATTGCTTTTATTAGAAAAAAATTTGAGATAATCTGCTTTTTTTAAAAAAGTACTGTTTTATTTCAAATCTACCATAAAAACTTCAGTTGTTTTAAAATTTACCTCAAAAACTCCCGATATTTAAAAATCTACGGCGAAAACTACCAATTTTTTTAAAAACTACCAGATTTTGGAAAAATCTCCCATAAAAGTACCACAATTTTTGGAAATCTCACGCAAATTGTTCATTTTAGGATGGCCCGGGACGTAAGACGATATAAGCAATTATTATGGGACATCACTGGTGATTTTACCCATTCAGAATTGTCCTGAAGGCCAGAAGGCTCCAGTTATTGAAGGACCCTCTATGCCTCCAGCAGTATTTATCTTCACAATCTTTATAAAATACCTTATATTTTTACTGCATGGT
Organism: Owenia fusiformis; assembly: GCA_903813345.2. NCBI lineage: Eukaryota > Metazoa > Annelida > Polychaeta > Sabellida > Oweniidae > Owenia > Owenia fusiformis. The sequence continues at coordinate 22,219,355 of CAIIXF020000001.1, read as the reverse complement.
ACAATCCTCATACACAACACATTTATGCTTGACCACTTTGACTGTATGAATAGAATTAAAATTTAGCCTTTATAAATACACAAAGAAAATGAGATTTGCCCATCTAAACTGGAATAACACAGCAATACTTACATTTTATCTCTCACAAAATAGACATGCAGAATGTTCAAGTATGTCAGTAACTTCTGAATCTATATTTGATTGGTCATTTTCATACTATTATTATAAAATCATAAAATTACCCAAATCTCTTACAGTTGAACATTCTTTGTCAGCCATCTTTCTTTTGGTATAAAAAGAGCGGGAAAATACTGCAGCCCTGTCGGAGCCAGCTCCGAGAAGGCTGCAATTAACTGCAGCGCTGTCGGAGCCAATTCGCTGCAAATATGATGCTGCCGCAGCATCATGCTGCCGCAGCGATTGGCTGCAATTACCTGCATCCAACATTTGGAGCCAATTTGCTGCGGCAGCGCTGCAGCAGCGCTGCCGCAGCAATGTATTTCCGTAAGGGTGAGGCGTCTCAAGACTTATCTCAGATCAACTATGGGACAAACCCGTTTAAGTTCACTGGCATTGATGCATATTCACAAAAACTTTATTCTCGATAAGCGTGAAATTGTAACAGAGTGGGGGGCAAGGGCCCCCTGCCGTTTACGCCAAATGCATTTGTTTAAAAGGCCCCATATAAAATTTAAACCACTTTGGGGTATATTACACTCCCCTCCATAAGTTTGGCAACCTTAGCTCCGCCATTGAACTACGTGTTAAAGCCTCTTTACATTTGAATTTTTCGATTTATTTAACCTCCGATGAAAAATACTTATAATATTGATCGAACGTAACTTGATTTAATTTCCAATACCTCCTTGCTTAAAACAACATAATATGTACGGCAATATGCGATTATTGTCGTTCAAGTACTTTGTTAATTCTTGAATTATAGATTGTATTTCAAATCCTATCTATATCAGAACAATAGAACTTCAATTTAACTATTACATTGCTGGCGCAAAAGTACAAGATCAGTATAATAAAACTGCTTATACAATCTCTGTCTCTTTTCAAATCATAACAGAACAATATTTTTACGTCACTTTAGAACAAGCTCAATCAATGAGGATCAGCTTAAAACGAAAAAAGGTTGTCCTCGTATCAAAATGGATCTCCTATTCAGTGGCGGATCCGGGGGGGGGGGGGCATGGGGCCAGCCCCCCCCCCAAGTTGGGCCCAGAGAAGAAAAAAATTGGGCCCAAAAAAGTGGGGTTTTTGGTCATTACTAGGCCTTCTAAGGCCTTATTTTTTAATTTCAGGCCAAATTTTTGAAGAAAATGGGCCTCAAATTTGGGCCCACTTTTCGGTTTTAGGGGCCCAAAAAGTTGTTTTCTATGACCAGAAATGTGCCCCCCCCCCCTTGTTGATTCCTGGATCCGCCCCTGCTATTCGTAGAAATTTTCATTTTCGCCATTTACCCACTTCATCATTTTTATTTAGTCTCCATTTCTCGAACATAAGTGACGAATGATGATATCATGTTAATGGGCAATAATTTGTCATGTGTGGTTTTATTTTACATGTATCACGAACAATGTATACAATCAATAGTGCCCCATTACATAGTCTGATATCGCTCAGAACGCACCATTTAAGGTCTAAAATCAAAAAATTTCTGGTGGAGCATGCCCCCGGACCCCCCTAGTTTTGCTCGGCCTTCGGCCTCGCGTACACACTCCCAAAATCCTGGTTACGCCGCTGGTCGGTATGCAGTTTTGATTTGGGCCAAGCCCAAATCATGAGCTATACTTTACTTCTCTCCAAGTTCAATAAGGAAATTGGGAAAGAAGGAAGGTAGACCCATGGGCTTTCAATTAGAAAGCCCATGGGCTTTCAATTTAGAAAGCCCATTGGTAGATTAATGATTTGTGTATTTTTCAATGACTTTTTTGATACAAATTTGACCAAACAAGCGTCACAATGAACAATATTAGCAGCATTATAACACACAGATGCATATAAACAAACAAAAAATTGGTATGGTTATGACAATGATTCATAAACTCAGTTACAAGAAAGCTTCTCACATTTCTACAGCAAAAAGGGGGCGTGGCAGGACATATATAATTTTTTTACCAGCTATATAAACAAAGTTTTGCATTCCATAGACCGAATAACATTACTTATTCTTGAATAAAGGCTATTTTGTAGTACTTTATACACTATGTTTTTATATCAATTTTAAAATCGTACTTACGAAGCAGAAGAAATCAACCTCATAAGTTGAGTGACACTTTCTCGAGCAGCCATCGTTATTTTGAGGGAACACCAAGTAGTCACGTGACTTGGAGGGAATTCCCACTGAGTAGCAATAATCCTTCAGTAGAAGTTTGCATCATTAGTCTACATTCAAAATGTTAGTTTGTCTTCTTCCCATTGAGTTAACTATTTAGCAATGAGATTAGCTATACAGTGACTGGGGGGGGATTTAAATCTTCCTGTACCTGTGGTCCCAAGCACTTGCAGGATAAACTTCATTGTGTTGATAACTAAGTGTGATCTTTGACGGTACGTGCTGGATGGTTATCATCAGATGAATGAATATCAAAAATGTTGATGAATGTGATTGATTGCGTCATGCAAGTTTAGTCATTGATCTTGTCATGGCAAAGCCCGTGATCTTGTCAATAATGATTTTACAGTTTCGATATGATAAGTTTTGGTTTATAGCACATCATAGGTTCTGGGTCGATATAAAGATGGCAGCACCAACAGAATCCAGTATTATCTCTTTCTCCCCAGCTCTTTTTCTTTGCCGGGCATCAGAGTACCGGACATAAGAACAGATCTACTCTTATGCCCGGCATAAGAACAGATCTACTCTTATGTCATCTTTATTTAAAAATTATTTGTATCGACTTTAGCCTATGTAGCACATGTATCTGTGTCGCTATGCGTGCTGGTTGTGACCTTTTCCACTTTGAGCTTTCACACCCTATGCAGACAGATCGCCTAAAATTACATTCGTATGCTGCGAGACTCGACATTCACCAGGAAAGTAGAAACATTTTGTCACCCATGAAGCAAATTAATTTGTTACTGCTTAATAAATGGTCAAGGACAGTTACTTCTAAAAGTATGAGATTGAGAATAGCATGACGTCTTGATATTTCAAGGTAACTCGTTCGAAAAGTGATGGCGGTGATCGAAATTAAATTACGATGTAAAGATAAAACCGTAATGAAATATTAGTAGATTTCTTTGAAAAACTAAGAAATATACATCACATATCGAATTTTTCAAAACAGAAAAAACATATATAAAAAGTAAGGCCTGCTGGTCAGATTCCCCCTGGTAGCATTAACATTGGTCTAATACATGTCATACAATTAATATTTGAAATACAACTATCATTCGAACTTATGATCGGACATAAGTATTATTTTACTTTATTAATATGGTATTGAAGTACACATCATACTTATGTCCGATCATACGTTTGAATAATAGTTGGGTTTCAAATATTAAAATGTTTGACTTAATGTTAATGCTACCAGGGGGATTCGGACCGTCACACCTTACTATTTATACATGTTTTTCCGTTTTGAAAATTTCAATATGAGATGTATACTCCTTAGTTTTTCAAAGAAATCTACAAATATTTTTTGCGGTCTTATCTTTACATCGTCATTTCAACCGTCATCATTTTCGAACGAGTTACCTTGAAATATCAAGACAGTATGCTATTCTCATACTTATAGTACTTAATATGACGACTGTCATTCATCATTTATTAAGCAGTAAACTATTAATTTGCATCATGGGTGACAAAATGTTTCTACTTTCCTGGTGAATGTCTCACATCCTACGAATGTAATTTTAGGCGATCTGTCTGCATGGGGTGTATTAGAACATTCATAGTTATGAACTACAGTACCTGAAGACGGAGCTCTCTTAAAATTAAGAAGTGAGGTCGAACGAATGCAAAGGGTAGGCTGATTTAGACAGTGCGTTTTTCGTTTATGTTCTTCAAATATAATGATGCCCTTTGAGTCTTCGTAGTTGAATTGGCTAAAACTACCACATGCAAATGTGATCATCTTCATTCCTGTGACCTAAAGTCGAAGACTTAATTTTCAGATTTTCGAAAAAATATAAGAATATATATTCGCGAATGCAACTCAAAAAGCTGTCTGCTACCGGATTAACCTACTATGAGCAACTCAAATGGATCTGAATGGCGCCAGAGTATCATACTCTAAAATGTACAATTTCTTGTTTTACTTTTAAATGGCACGATGTAGTGACATTATAATATTTATATATGTTTGCACCATAACTCTGAAGGCATTAATGAGAATTAGATATTGATTATTTTTTTATAAAAAAGTGCTCTATCAAGCTGGACAAAAAAATTAAATATTTTTCATAAAAATATTTCAGACTATGATATACTCTGGCGCCGTTTTCAATAACTTTTACGCCTAGCATTATTCAAACAGTAGTGAATGTTATCCGCAAATGATATACTCATTGCATGGAGTAGTTAATTTCCTTTGGGATAACGAAACATATGAGTTAAAAATAATTTGTGAAGTTTTCCTAGGATGAAGAAATTAAATTAAATTATTTCTTCATCCTAGAGTTTTCTTAGTGTTTTTATGAAAAAGAGCATGCTCCATCAAGCTGGACAAATTTTTCGATGACAACCCGTGTATAGCGATCACCATGACTATCCAGAGAGTTAAGTCAGGTGTTTGGGAATGAAATGTTTTTATCTTGATGATAATATATTCAAGTCTACACTGTAGAATAAGTTTTAATCAATCTTTAATTTTAAGCGATGATGATACATTGTTTCGTTAATGGAGTTTGATTCCTTTCGTTTTATGCTACATATGTAGAAGCATTGACGTAGCCAGGAAGAAAAAGCGACGAGGCCAGATCCTGCGACGAGGCGAAAAATATTTCCAAACCTGTTAAACGAGCGTTGGCAAGCGCCTTGTCTGTTTGCCTCACCCTAGCTACGCTAGAGAGAAATACATAATCTCAATATTTTCTCATTAATGCTGAAACAGGTCACACTGACCTGTGATAATATACAAATATGATAAAAAATAAATATACATTCATCAAAAAATAAGTTACATTCTGAGTGTTGCTCAGTAATTTCAATTCTCTGGTTCGCAGAAGAAAACGCCAGATGAACAATTAGTGAAATTTAAATATTTTCCGTGCAGGTCAATATTTGATTGACAGCTCAATTTTTGCACCTTCCATATTTGGAAGTGAAATTGATGGCCTATGTTAAAACTCCAAGGTCAAGCTGATCTGGTCACTCTATAAACCAATTCAAAAACTGAATTTCTAATTGAAATTGATCAATTCAATCTTCATTTTTACCAGCTAAAACATATTTAAAGAAAAAATTACCTTTCAAATCGTCCTCGGCTATCCAATATCAGTTAATATGAAAAGTTTTATCTTTCTCTATTTTATTTGAAAAGAGGTTTTTGCAGTATTTTGTTTGACTGATTTTGTCACTGAATCTTGACAAGTGATCAGTGTGATGTACATTGTACATGTATCATTTACACAATGTTGATTCGATTTTTTAAACGAATGATAAATATGAACTTTGCTAAATGTAAAATATAAGAATTTCCATGGTGAATTACTAATAATAAGGTTTTAACAAGACTGTCTACTAAATCAATTAGTGTAATGGTATCAAACAGGAAAGTAGAAACATTTTGTCACCCATGAAGCAAATTAATTTGTTACTGCTTAATAAATGGTCAAGGACAGTTACTTCTAAAAGTATGAGATTGAGAATAGCATGACGTCTTGATATTTCAAGGTAACTCGTTCGAAAAGTGATGGCGGTGATCGAAATTAAATTACGATGTAAAGATAAAACCGTAATGAAATATTAGTAGATTTCTTTGAAAAACTAAGAAATATACATCACATATCGAATTTTTCAAAACAGAAAAAACATATATAAAAAGTAAGGCCTGCTGGTCAGATTCCCCCTGGTAGCATTAACATTGGTCTAATACATGTCATACAATTAATATTTGAAATACAACTATCATTCGAACTTATGATCGGACATAAGTATTATTTTACTTTATTAATATGGTATTGAAGTACACATCATACTTATGTCCGATCATACGTTTGAATAATAGTTGGGTTTCAAATATTAAAATGTTTGACTTAATGTTAATGCTACCAGGGGGATTCGGACCGTCACGCCTTACTATTTATACATGTTTTTCCGTTTTGAAAATTTCAATATGAGATGTATATTCCTTAGTTTTTCAAAGAAATCTACAAATATTTTTTGCGGTCTTATCTTTACATCGTCATTTCAACCGTCATCATTTTCGAACGAGTTACCTTGAAATATCAAGACAGTATGCTATTCTCATACTTATAGTACTTAATATGACGACTGTCATTCATCATTTATTAAGCAGTAAACTATTAATTTGCATCATGGGTGACAAAATGTTTCTACTTTCCTGGTGAATGTCTCACATCCTACGAATGTAATTTTAGGCGATCTGTCTACATGGGGTGTATTAGAACATTCATAGTTATGAACTACAGTACCTGAAGACGGAGCTCTCTTAAAATTAAGAAGTGAGGTCGAACGAATGCAAAGGGTAGGCTGATTTAGACAGTGCGTTTTTCGTTTATGTTCTTCAAATATAATGATGCCCTTTGAGTCTTCGTAGTTGAATTGGCTAAAACAACCACATGCAAATGTGATCATCTTCATTCCTGTGACCTAAAGTCGAAGACTTAATTTTCAGATTTTCGAAAAAATATAAGAATATATATTCGCGAATGCAACTCAAAAAGCTGTCTGCTACCGGATTAACCTACTATGAGCAACTCAAATGGATCTGAATGGCGCCAGAGTATCATACTCTAAAATGTACAATTTCTTGTTTTACTTTTAAATGGCACGATGTAGTGACATTATAATATTTATATATGTTTGCACCATAACTCTGAAGGCATTAATGAGAATTAGATATTGATTATTTTTTTATAAAAAAGTGCTCTATCAAGCTGGACAAAAAAATTAAATATTTTTCATAAAAATATTTCAGACTATGATATACTCTGGCGCCGTTTTCAATAACTTTTACGCCTAGCATTATTCAAACAGTAGTGAATGTTATCCGCAAATGATATACTCATTGCATGGAGTAGTTAATTTCCTTTGGGATAACGAAACATATGAGTTAAAAATAATTTGTGAAGTTTTCCTAGGATGAAGAAATTAAATTAAATTATTTCTTCATCCTAGAGTTTTCTTAGTGTTTTTATGAAAAATAGCATGCTCCATCAAGCTGGACAAATTTTTCGATGACAACCCGTGTATAGCGATCACCATGACTATCCAGAGAGTTAAGTCAGGTGTTTGGGAATGAAATGTTTTTATCTTGATGATAATATATTCAAGTCTACACTGTAGAATAAGTTTTAATCAATCTTTAATTTTAAGCGATGATGATACATTGTTTCGTTAATGGAGTTTGATTCCTTTCGTTTTATGCTACATATGTAGAAGCATTGACGTAGCCAGGAAGAAAAAGCGACGAGGCCAGATCCTGCGACGAGGCGAAAAATATTTCCAAACCTGTTAAACGAGCGTTGGCAAGCGCCTTGTCTGTTTGCCTCACCCTAGCTACGCTAGAGAGAAATACATAATCTCAATATTTTCTCATTAATGCTGAAACAGGTCACACTGACCTGTGATAATATACAAATATGATAAAAAATAAATATACATTCATCAAAAAATAAGTTACATTCTGAGTGTTGCTCAGTAATTTCAATTCTCTGGTTCGCAGAAGAAAACGCCAGATGAACAATTAGTGAAATTTAAATATTTTCCGTGCAGGTCAATATTTGATTGACAGCTCAATTTTTGCACCTTCCATATTTGGAAGTGAAATTGATGGCCTATGTTAAAACTCCAAGGTCAAGCTGATCTGGTCACTCTATAAACCAATTCAAAAACTGAATTTCTAATTGAAATTGATCAATTCAATCTTCATTTTTACCAGCTAAAACATATTTAAAGAAAAAATTACCTTTCAAATCGTCCTCGGCTATCCAATATCAGTTAATATGAAAAGTTTTATCTTTCTCTATTTTATTTGAAAAGAGGTTTTTGCAGTATTTTGTTTGACTGATTTTGTCACTGAATCTTGACAAGTGATAAGTGTGATGTACATTGTACATGTATCATTTACACAATGTTGATTCGATTTTTTAAACGAATGATAAATATGAACTTTGCTAAATGTAAAATATAAGAATTTCCATGGTGAATTACTAATAATAAGGTTTTAACAAGACTGTCTACTAAATCAATTAGTGTAATGGTATCAAACAGAATTTTTCTTTCTGTAGTCATTTTTGTACAACTTGTGCGAAAATGTTGTTCATTTTCCAAAGTTTTACACATATCTCATTAACGTTCAGCTTTATATGACGACCATTTTAGTTACCGAGTGTAACATTTCATCCGGATATGACTTTTTGTTAATGAGGAGCTGCTTAACTCAATGTCTGCAGGGTGAGGGGTCGGTTTTTAATAGTACATTTGCCTAAAAAAGGTGATTCGGGGTGTAGAGGGGCAACGTTTTCATAGTCTGAAGTTGATTCCAATAAAAACAAAATTCATGAAATATTGATAGTTACCTTAAATACTGTAGAAAATGCAGTGATAATTATTGCTCTATTTGATATATAATCATTTAATCAGCATATTGAAGTCCCTTTCCAACTACATGCTTTGTTTCATGAAAATCATCTTATTTAATCGCTAATCATGTTCTGATCACGAATTTGAAACAGTTGAATTTTTTGCATGTTCCTGAATCTGTCTGTGCAAACTGTGATACCAAAATTATGATGATAATTAACCAAGTCCGAATTTGATATATAATTTTTCATTCTCCCCTCCGCAGCCCTCCCACCAATTTTTCAATTTCACTAATTCGATTTATATGCTGTTACCTAGGTGGTTGATAGGTAGAATCATCCACCGAAATAATGCTGGAATAGTACCTAATCAAGCATTTATTTTTTTTCTTACTGAATCACAAATTGGTATTTGTTGTACATGCTAAAGACAAAACCAAGTTAAAATTGTTGATTATTCATTTGTGCGTCCCATTGCTTTCAATGGGTTTTCAAGATACCAGCTACATGTATCTTTGAAAGTGCATAAGTTCAGTTTTAGAAAAGCTTTTACCTTGATTCAGAGACATTAAGTAATGTTATGATATGTCTCTGCTTGATTTTTGTTTTATTTGAAAGATAATAGATTCTTTTCTAAGGATATTAAGCATTTTTGAATGAAAATTAACAATATATCATACAATCTAAGTTTACACCCCCTACTGTAGGTCACGTTAACCTCGATTTGACCTACTTTTTAAAAATAAAACAATACTTTTCTGAAAGGGGAATTGAATAAGGAATAAGGTATACAACAATACCAATATTATTGAAATCAGATTATGTAATTAACTAAGCATTAACATGCAAAATGTCACCGTCTGCACTTGTAGTGGTGACATAAATATCGCAGAGGGTTGGGGTTCCAAACAAGTTTGGATCAATATAAATTCTTTTGGATCATTATATATTCCCAATGCCCCCCCCCCCCCCCCCTTTATTCCACAATTTTCCTTCGGTGACAATAAGAAGGAATTCGATGAAAATTCAAATAAATTCCCAAAAGGCAGAAAGGCATCATTCCATTATTCAAAGTGTAAACAATTCATGTAAACAATCAAATTAATTCAATTAATTAATTCAAATAATTAATTCAATTAACTATATTTGACAAAATGGGGTTTCCTTGGAATAATAATAAATTACAAAAAACGTTAAATAGCTAGCACAGGGAATAAATGATGAATAGCTGTTATTCAATTTGAGCTTCAATAATAAATAAACATAAAACAGATGTTACATATTATTTACTATATATTGTAAGTGTATCATTTATAAATATCACTATATAAATAAAAATATAAAAAACAAGACAATGGGTTGCAAAATGTCTCCATTCAAACAAATCATCGTGCTCCACTGAGGGTCATTGCCAGGCATACTCAAGAAATAAATCATTGTCTGTAAGATGTTACCACTTTGGATTTTTACCCAGCATACTTAAAACTATAAATCATTTCCTGCAAGATGTCTGTACTGTCATCCATCATTCTCAAAAACTAGTCATTTAATGCAATATGTCCCCACTGTAGGTTATTACCCATCATTCTCAAAAACTAGTCAATCAATGCAAGATGTCCCCACTGTAGGTTATTACCCAACATTCACAAAAATTAATTATTCATTGCAAAAGTTTTCAAGAAAGTTTGCAGTTTTCTAGAAAACCATGGAAACAATGCCACACATAAAGACATACAATAATGCCATATAAAAAACATATTGGCCCAACAATATGCCTCCAGATTGAGTGATAGGAACATAACTTTCACATATTTTGATCTGTTTGGTTTTCATCATTGTACAAACTTATAATTTGTAAATTTTGATTATAAGGATGGCATTTCAAGTATCAGCCTTACATGATTAGTAATACTGGATTCCAGAACAATGGAATTCTATGATCTATTTAATGGAATACAAAATTGACAGATAGCTAAAAATAATGATCTTTAGGTATTGCTGTCAACCATAGAGTTCCTGTTGACAATCCTTCTATAGTTCTATCTTGGTAGCATGAGGATATAGACGGATATACAGTATATCCCTTAACTCTAGCATCACTGTGTCCTAGTGAGTGATGCATCAGGAAAAGCGTTCATACATGGCACGTAGTATATTCCCCGGAATCAGTTGGTGAGTCTTGATCAGATCTTGTACAGCAATCTGGATCTGTAAGCAAACAAAAATACAGTAAATGGTAAAATCTGTCTTATCTGAACACCATCGGGAACAGCTAAAAGAGTTTGGATTGGCAACATGCAAGTCTATGACTGTGTATGACCTATAAAACAACACATTAACATGTCAAAAAGTCACCACCAGTTAGTATTGCAAGTTGTAAGAATTTGTAACAGATGCTGAACCCTGATCGAGACTGCCGAACACCATCCATAAAATGTCACCACTTCTGGTGGTGACATGAAAACAACAAAAATGTTCACATTAATAGGTTTGGGAAAAAAGAAAGGATCGCATTAGACTACATTGCTAACAAGAAAACGGCAACTCCACGGAGTAGCGAATCCCAACAAACACTCTAACATATATGAATCTGTATTTGTCACAAAAAAATATAAACATTGGAAACATTAGAGATATCAGAATTTCTACCAATTTTAAAAGCATTTGGGTGACCATTTAAGAGTTTTAAAGGCACAAATTATAAAGACAATTCGAATTTTCTGAGGCACAAATCAGGAAAACAATACCAAAATAGTGATCTGCCCTTTTCCTACAATTTGAGAATAATATAGCCATACTTTGAAGAGATCAGAAAATTATTGCGAAATTCCACATAAGGTGGCCATTTTGAATTTTACGAGGCCCAAATTACAAAACCGATACAATATTTGCAATCTACTCTGAATTGCCTTTCATTTGAGTATAATAAAGCTATACTTTAGAAAGTTCTCAAAATTAAAGCAAATTGATGGCAGCCATTTTGAATTTTCTGAGGCACAAATCAGAAAGATAATACCATAGTAATGATCTACTCTAATCAGAACTTCGTTCGTTGGGATAATGAAGTAAGGATCACATTGCTAGTGTGGTGGCTTCAATAATGTATGAAACTCTATTAAATGGAGAAAAGAGTGTTGTTAATACAAACATGGGTTTTCAACTACTCTAATTGAAAGCCCATGATACAATGCAGTGTCTGATTATTAAAAATTGAAATTAAAGTAAGCCAAATCTACCAAATAGTTAAATAGCAAGAGAATTTGCCAAAATGTCTTAAATAGTGCAAAACTGACCTGACCCTTGGTTTGAGACCATACATACCTTTTGAGCAAACTGCTCTGGAGTTGTGTTTGCCTCATGATGGATGGGTTTACCTATAAATGTTCTGGAAAATAAAATAAACACTTTTGTAAACCCAGTCACAAATATATTAACTTCAAAGTTTTTAATATTTCTTCTAGGAATCCACTATTGTATGTATATCATCTCTCATATTTGCATCACAATAAAGAAGCAGAAAAGTGTATAGAATATTTGTATACATGCGATGCAACCATTTGCAACTAGGATGAGTTGCATTGGATGTATCAAGGGATATTAATATATAAAGATATATAAGACATGCATAGAACACCAGAACATGTGCTTACTTTAATTTAACAGGAAATCCTCCATAAAGAGGGACAAGAGGTAGTCTGGTTTTCTCATATAACTTCCTCAACCAGCCTGGAATTATGAAGAATAACTATGATTATACATGTAGAGCAAAACTTGCCTTTGTGGAAAGCCACTGGGACCACAGACGTGTTCTGCTTCCGACGTGTTCCACTAAAGATCACAGGAGTCCAAAATTATTCAACTTACACAAATGCCTCAGTTACATTTGAAGTATAGCAATCGTATGTCAGTCAGTCATAGCTGTCAGTCGTAGCTTTCCAAAATCGAGATAAACAAGCAGCATGAAATACAGGGATAAGCAGTACGATGTAGATTTTCCATATCGATTTTGTGAAGCTACAACCACCATATGGCTGCTGTAGAGCAAATGTGACAGAAGTTTTTCATTTCTAAGTTAAGTTAAGCAATAATCTGGTTACAAATAATTAAAACCAAACCTTTAAATAATCCTAGTGATCTAAATGCTTCTCTGCAGTTCTGTGTAAACATAGGAATGACTGGCTGAAAGTAAAAATATAAAAATATTTTTTAAGACTCAAACCATAAAATAAGCACATGTACTAACATTTAATTTAACGTTATCTGTATCAGGTGCTAAAAATTTCTATACATTGTCTATAGCTCATCAAATTGTATTATAGTTAAACTTTAGATGAACTGAAATTGATGAATCTAACGAATTGCAAATGATAAATTGAAATTCATGAACTGTTACAGTAATGGATGGTGGATAGTATTAGGTATCAACTTACTACTTTGGCCTCCATTGCTATCTTAGCAAAGCCAACCCTCTTTCCCCAGAGGAGCCCATAATTCTCATCACTGAAAAAAGCCTCTCTTACACCCCCTGGAATATATGTAGACAATAAATTACACAATTTCTCACACTACGAAAATACATGGAGATAGTCTCTTTAACAATTTCCTACATCCCCACAATACATGTTCATATTATCTTTAATTCCTACACCCTCTAAAATGCATGTAGATGATCTACTATTCTAAAGAATGATCTAGTTGAAAATGAGATAGAATTAACATGTTTGAAAGAACTGATATCGGAAATTGACCTGGCATATTTCCAAATACTTTCCTAAAGTACTTTCCAAAACTTGCTTTATCCATGTAGCTGTTTCCTACCAGACTTCAATAGCTACCTATTATTTCAACAGTAATTCTTGCTACCTGTCTTGAAATAGTCTCATAATATTAGCTGTTATGATTCTGTGGTACTTTGGCATCTGAGCAATAAGAGAAATGCCACTATTTCAATGTTCAATAGTAATTAAATTATTGAGAAGAAATGCTTACCAGGTGCTATAGCCATGAGGTTACCCTGCTTCATCAGCTCAACACTGTTTTGTATGCTACCCTCTGACACATGGAACACCTCTAACAACAACTTAAAGCCTGGAAGCATACAATAGAACACAGTGTTCTCCCCAAAAAAAATTTTCAACTGGGTGCAAGATTTCAAGTCTGAAAAAATCAGCACTCACTACGCTCACAATATCTCAGTGTAGGTGCTTACTTCACTCATTTTTCAAATCAGAAGTTGAAGTGCAGATTCCAACTGGGTGCCAAATGGGGGGCCTTTGGTTTCAAGTAGGGGAAGCCCCCAGTAAAAGTGACATGGGGAGATCACTGGAACATATTTAATGTGAGCACACTTTGTTAAGTAGAAAAACAGCAACTCCACAGAGTAGCAAATCCCACCGAACAAAACATATTATGCTTATGTTGAAAATGTAAACGTTGAAATGTTTGTGCACTTTGTGATAGAAGCATGAAATTAGGCACAAAGTTAGTTTATACCATTGTGAACTAGGCATCATCATATAAAATTTGAACCAAATCCGTTCACTGGTATATGTCAGTTATCAAAGATTACGTTTTTTACGAAAATTGGCCGCCACCTTGAAATTCAGCCGCCATCTTGAAAATTATTTCTTGAACAGAGCTACTGTGTCCCTAGGCATAATCATATAAAATGTCAACCAAATCTGTTCACTGGTATTTGAGTTATCAAATATTACGTTTTTTACGAAAAATTGCCGCCATTTTGAAATTAAGTGGCCACCTTGAAAATTTTTTGTCGAACATAGCTGCTGTGTCCCTAAGCATCATCATATAAAATTTGAACCAAATCCGTTCAATGGTATATGAGTTATCAAAGATTACGTTTTTTACGAAAATTAGCCGCCATCTTGAAATTCGGCTGCCATCTTGAAAATTACTTCTTGAACAGAGCTACTGTGTCCTTAGGCATAATCATATAAAATTTCAACCAAATCTGTTATCAAAGATTGCGTTTTTTACAAAAAATTGCCGCCATTTTGAAATTAAGTGGCCATCTTGAAAATTTTTTGTCGAACATAGCTACTGTGTCTCTAAGCATCATCATATAAAATTTGAACCAAATCCGTTCACTGGTATTTGAGTTATCAAAGATTACATATTTCTACGAAAAATGGCCGCCATTTTGAAATTAAGCGGCCATCTTGAAAATTTCTTTTTGAGCGAAACTTCTTTGTCCCTAGGCATCAGCATATAAAATTTGAACGGATGGCTTCTCTATATCCCCCTCGAACTTCGTTCGGTGGGATAATAAAATGGTATTCAAATCTGTTAAAGGCCCCATCTAAAGTTTAAACCACTTTAGCTTATATTGTAGTCTTACCCAATGTTATCAAAGTGTGATATGTGAAACTTTTTTTTTAAATTTCAAAAAGTGGTTTTTGATAGACTTTTTGTTCCAAAATTTGTGAATTTATTTTAAACCAACTTTTAGAGGTCACTCGTATCTTTTAATTAGCCACAATTCATACCAATGCATAGTATTCATCCTCCCATGTTTTTTGCCGAAAAAATTAAGAAAATCGGTTCATAAATAAGCGAGAAATGAACTTATCAGTGCATGAAAATGGTTCTGAGAAAAATGCATTTCAAAATTTTAGTTCTCATAGAAACCAATGGTACAATGATATCTAAAACATAATTCCTTTTAACCTGGTAAGACAATCAACATTTGTTTTTATGAAAGTCTAACATATTTAGAAAAGATTGACATCGAAAAAGAAATTTCAATTTTTTTCAAAAAGTTTTTGGTACCTTAGTGACATCACTAATGTTTCAAAATATTTTTGATATGTTAAAACATTGAAGTGGCCCATTAAATATGGCATTTTATTATTGAAATAGTGTGTCCTTTGTTCAACCTTTGCATTGGTGTTAAAAAGATCATCTTTTTTGAAATGCATTAAGAAATATTTGATGATTAAGAAATTTCAAAAATCTCTAAAATCACTTTTTAAGTCCTGACAAATAGTAAATGAATGATAAAAAAATATTTTCAAACTTTAGACGGGGACTTTAAGGTGGTGTGCAATATGTTTTCTATATATTCAAGAGTATTTTTTTGATTCCATCGCAATTGTCAATGAATCCTAGCTCTTGCACTCCAAGTGAGCCCATTCTGAACCTATCTTTGATTTAATCTTTAATTTAATTCTTTAATACCATTGCATCATTCCTCTTTTCAAACGTTTGCAACCTACTAGAGTAACCTAGCAGCTAATACCACCAGTACCCTAGCAACTAACTAGGGAACTTACATGGGTAACCTGGCAACCACCGCAACCTACTAGATAGTAGCCTTGCAACAGCTAACCAGCAACCAAGGAACTTACCAGGGATCTTCCAGAGGAACCTGTCACCAACAGCTCTGATCTTCCTATGTTTGTACAGAATACACTTGGCTAGCACGTAATAGTAGTCAACAGGTAGGGCACCATGGTAGTAGATTATCAATGCTGGGCCTTCATCAGGTATATTCTCAAAGCCATGGATTTCATAACCTGGAGACCATATAGAACAGCTTTAAATATGGCGTTGATTAATTAAACAAGATGTAATGCCTTTGTTTTAATGCTTGTGGCAAGTCTACTTGCAAAAGTCTCAGACCATACAGTACTTTACAAAACCAAGATTATGCTGAGTCATTCAATTTGCTTAAACAATGTTAAAATAACATTTAGCAGAGTTCTTTTTTGGCTAACTTAGAGGAGAAGATTTCCCCAAGTTAAAACTTGCCATTGAGGGCATGTGGTAGTCAAAGTAGGTCACTCGATCGAGCAATTAAGAATCACTCATGATGACACCTGGGAATGAAAGCTGATAACATAATTCTTACCATGCCAAATCCAACCCTGAGCATCCCATAATGCTGCTAACGTTTTTCTCGCGCCATCCCAAAAGTCTTTCGCATAGGCATCTTTTAACTTGTGACGATATTTGTAAATATGGAGAAATATTGCACTGGCGTATATAAGTAGTAGAAGTACTGCAGGTAGGATGAATGATAACACTATGGGGTAATACAACCAAGCTATCCATTTTATGTAAATACAGTCCAGGTAGAGATATTCACATAGTGATTCTGTCTTTATGTAGAGGAACTCTGCAACATTATAGATAAACTCTGACATCTCACAGCTGCATCCACATCTGCAAAGGAGTGATATCAAATGTTTAAGCAGTTGTTTTGGGGCAAGTTTATAAACAGGGCAAGAAGATCCATATGCTAGTAAAACCTGTGTACAGTGAATACCTATGAAGCCACAAAAATTGTTCTATAGGTAAGAGTTCACTACAGAGAGCGATTTCATACAGAAGTCAGTCGAGTATGTGCCGAGAAGGGGTGTTCACTAAGACAGGTTTTAGGGGATGTATATATTGTCATAGCCACCAAGGTATTGGAAATAGTGATGACAGGTGAATATTTGATCAAAAAGTAAATGTCAAAAGCTAGAAAATTCATGAAGCTATTAGAATTTCTTACATTTTTTATGCCTATGACAACTTACAAGCAGCATACAGTAGTTCTATACAGCATATTTTTGACATATTTATATTGGCCGATAAACCCAGATAATTGTGGATTCAACTACATGAAAAGAATGCTAAAATACCAAGGAATCTATTGAAGCAAGGACGTCAACTGAAGTAAGTATCTTAAAGAGAGAATCAGATATAGCGAGCAGTCAAACAAAAAATTGTTTCAATTTTAGAATATTTCTGGCTTGTGTCATTCCTTTTCATGTCTATTTTCTAAAAATCCCCAATGTACACACTTTATTTCAGGAAAACTGAAGATTTTTACAATAATGTATTATTTTTCTATAAGAATGGTTACCATTCTTATTATACATTTTTCACCAATTTTTGCACTTTTAATCCATCATGACTTCACCATTTATAATATATCGAAGATCTTTTGGGAGATTTTGTATTTGAGATTGTAAGGAACAGATTGGTAGGTCAATTATACATGTTGTTTGTAGAAATTCTCCCGTGTTGTAATCGTACAGGCAAAAGATTGAAACGTTCTCAGGACTGGCCGGGATAAAACATCACAAGGATGTGTCATCCTCCTAAGCAGGTATCCAGAATCCGTACCTCCTTCTTCCCCCTGCTATAACCAATTTGAAAGCGCCCGATTAAACTGAATCACGTGATCTAATTATGGGCAATGACTAATACATGATTTCTGTCGCAGATTGCGAGTTCTTAATCGGGGAAATGCTAACTGCTTATCGCAGGGGGTAAAAAGAAAGAATATATTCTGGATTTTGAAGCCCTGTGATCGGAGGATGGGATGTGTATATTCAAAAGATAACTGGTGAGAATTTGTGCAAAGGATTGTGGAAAGCAAGAGACGTGATGTGTCTGTCATCGCTAAAGCTCTGGGGGTTTCCTTCCTCTAATGAGATTGAGAAGAGATGAAAAATGTTTACAAAATATTAGTGGGCGATAATGGAGCAAAGATGTAGGCTACAATTAGATTTCAGGAGATAAAAACATGTATTAGATGTATAGAAATTTTCCAATTATAAACATACTTACAAATGTGTTTGATAACGTCAAATACTCCAGATATGAGGTTGATTGTCAAAAATAAAAAATATCAAACTTTTTATCGGAGTGAATGAAATGTAATTTCTTCAAAAATATTATTGCTACAAAAAGGGAAATAAAAACCTTCTGTAAATATCAATAATATAGAAAAGTTACGATAATATATCAATGTAATTTTTCTAAGCTTTTTTGAAAGTCAATCAGTAATATAAATTCACTGCCCTACTAATTGATGACGTCAGAGTATGGAGAAAGTTTGAACGAATTGAAATAAGAAAACTTTGAGCATATACAACTCGGATTAATTTTGTAAATGAGCATCTACTTGTATCTAAACTAAGTGAGGATAAATAATGAATACTTAATCTATATTTTAAGAAGGATTAACACAAATCGGAGGTAAGTAAACGTTTGATATTGTCATCCAAAGTTGAGAGCACCAACAATCTCTTTGACTGGAAATAAAGTGTTTATTATAGTTCAGGGTCCTGAGGGTGTGGCATTCTATATACTTCATTCTCTTCATTATCATTGTGTGGATGTGTACTACTCGGAAAGAGGACATTTAGTGCTAGATTGTGGTCGCATCCTGAACTTATTTGGTGTATTTTAAGCTGAGAAATTTACTTTCAAAATTTGAATTGAACTTTGTCCAGAACATGTATATTGCCTATATTGTACACAAACTACTAGGCTAGTGCACTTGCACTGAAGAACTCTATAATATGATGTATATTTTGTATATGGTTTTATGCTTTTAATTTATGCTTTTACATAATTATCGTTGTAGTAGTTTGATGTCAACATTCTGTTGTCTAAAGTCGAGAAGTCATCCCTATACGGGTGTAAACGTTCTTGTGTCTAAGTATTATGTAGTCTAATACAATAATGATAAGTTACTTAAAATCCTCATGCCGGGTTCAATTTTCATTGCTACATTTCACCAAAATCTACTAGACTTTGTAAATTCTAGTAACTGGAAAATGTTTCCATATTGAGATCTATCCAAGATTTAGATTTTTTGAATTAATGCTATGAATATGACCGATGCAATACATCATTTAGTGTTGGTGTGTGTCATCAAACCTGAGACAACATACGACGTGAGAGTGTAAAAAGTTTATTATGAAAAGTTCAGAGATCTATACAGATCAATTTATTTATCTTGAATGGGAGTCTATAATTGTTAATTTTGACAGAAGTCACATTTAATTGCAAAGTAGAAATTTGATTGCGTCATATGATTTCAAATCATTAACATGTTTGCACCAGACTAACATGTGATATCAAAATAACACATTTGTATATAATTTTATATACCCTACTCTTCGAGGTTTTTGTTGATGGCACCATAATAAATTAAAAACCCTCAACATCGACTGCTAAAGTAATTTGCATTGATGATGCATTGATTGCATCTCCCCTTCATCTATTCTGAGCAGCCAGAGAATTAGAATATATTAATTATAGCATCAATGCATCTAGCACTATTTTACTCATGAAAAGGTTTTCGAGACAACTTATAATTTATGAGATCATAATTGGAGGTGTAAATCTTGACAAAACGTTTGAGTTGACAAAATTACAGGTACCTGCTGGAGTCAAAAGAAATTCCTGTTTTGATTCATGGATTAAAGATGCAGTATACCATAGGTTTCTCACCCAGACAATCAATGAAATCCCATTATTATTATTGCTCATATGATATCTAACATACCATGGATATATCTTTAGAATAACTTGTGTGTATAAAATTGCCGAAATATTGAAATAATTAACAGAACAATCAGCGAGGGGAATCCCCATTGAGTCATGTAAGCGTCCACACGCGCCTTGAACCAGGCAGCCAATCAGGTTCATGATAAACAAATTCAACTACCAATCAGATAATAGGGGGATTTCCCTCGTATATTCAAACTTCAGAATGAATTAATTTCCTCGAAAATAATCCGATTTGTCAGTACAATCTCAAAATTCACTCTGAAAGCGGGGGATTTGGGACTTCTTCGTTGCTAAGTAGATAGGTGAATATGTGGTGAAACTCAAAATGCAAAGAGGTCCAGAGGGGTCTTGATTGTGCTATCTTATGCTTATAGAGTCTCTTTAATAGATAAAAATATATTAACGTCCACTTCCAAAACTATTCAATGACTCTGATAAAGTAAAACAAAATAAAATGAGAAATGGCAAAACAAATTATACTATAACTCTCTCCGTCTCTTCAAAGTGATTAGATATGTCTTATTATACTCAATGCATTTAAGTTAATCTGAAAATATACAAATATTTAATTTTATTGTTAGTAAATACCTTTGCATTTATTTTAAAAGTGTCACAGCTATATTCACTGAAAATAGAATTAAATATTTGTTTTATTATTCACTGTTATATTCCTCACTCACATTAATGGAATAACAAACTATTGATGTCTATGATGTCATAACAATGTACTCCCTGGACGGACTATATAAAATTGAAATTACATGGGACTGAGTCGAGTCGTGACTGGTGAATATCATTTGATATTCAACAGTCACATGACTTCCATTGAATATCGCTTGTTATTTTTTAGTCACGTGTAGGACATGGACCAATCAGATAATGAGGAATATGACAGTGAAATAAAATTATTCTACATTGCATGTTGGATTGAATAGTATTTCTATACTAAGAGAGTTGTCATGGATGCTTGTCACTCATTAAAAATCAGTTTTATTCAACCTCTCTCATAAAATGCATCATAAGCTATAATGTATAGAATGAAAAGAATTAGATGCATGTTAGATGAATTTTTCCTGAGGTAACTATACCAAATGTTTATTAAAATGCAATAATTTGATTTAATGATAAGTCATATCAGTATAGAAAACTGATAAAATCTTTATTTTGACACACTGTGAAAATGCTTAGGACTGACAGTTTATAGTTGACAGTATTGTTTTTATCAAGAAATTTTTTTTGTATTTGTTTTGTTGAGAATATGTGCAGAATTTCTTCAAATTTTCTCTCTGTTTCTTCCTGTTCGTTAAGTACATATTGTAAGTACGTATTGCCATCAATGATCCAGCTTCCATCCTTCATTACTAAAGTCAGAGTAACCACATTGGCTAACCACTACAAGGTGACAAAACCTGGGACAAAACCTAAGGCTAAATATGAAAATAATCAATTGATATTTTGGTTATAATCCAAGCCATGAGTGTTCAAGTTAGTTCAAAATACAATAATCATATTCAAAATAGATAAATAATTAGTCAAATTATCCAATGAATCATACTAATATTCTTGAACTGGTCTATTGTAAATATAAAATTCAATAATTATTACTTTTAGCACTTTTTTATATTCGTGTAGAGGATAGAAGAATCACAAGTTTAGGATAATCGTAATAAAACTTTTATACATTTTTTTCTCGAGGATTTTGACACCTGTCCAGAATCCGGAATAGAATCTTGTTACTTCATAAATTGACTGAACTCCAGCTCTTGTAGACTTAGTTTTACACTATACTATAACAGGTATCAGGAAGCAGATGTAGCCTGTTTAAAGTATTGTCCTAAATTTGAATCCACTCATACTTTTAAATTACTCAAACAGTATTAATTCGGATTATAGTTCTATAATCGATACATTCTATTATTGTTGACTTAGTCAACAATGTATCAATGAAGAACTCCCAGGGTCTGTTACATAATATTTAGGTATATATTTTATACTCCAACACTCTTATTTATTTGGCTAGGGTCTTGGTTGAGGTTGGGTCAAATTTTGAGCATATGGGCCTTTACTACTATTGATATCCTTTGATACTATTGATGTGGATTCATTTTCTGTTTCCCATATACATTTTGCATTGAAATTCTTTTGAATGAAATGTTATATTCCAGAAATTTATTTTTTGTGACTTGTAATTTCAGGAACACTATCAGCACTTGAGTTTACCACTTAAATGTAATATGACGTGGAAATGTGACCACGCGTCCAGGAATGGCATTGTTGGTAAGTCATTTATCACAATTTTTTACTAGCTAGCTGAATGAAAGTTTTCAAAACTGAATAAACCTTATTGACGTCATTATAATACTCAAGTTTTTTACTCCCTGTCATAACAGACATATTGAGTTAACATGTTTACTTTGGTATTGAAACAAATTTTCCAACTTAAAGGATTTTAATTCATACCAATTCTATGATTATTTGAAAAGTTAACTTCCTAGTCACTAAATAATAAATTCATAACTACATCATTGTTATTTATGAAAATTGTAATTATTAATCGGGATCCTCAAGATCAAAATCTTTTTTCTTAGACAAATTCTAAGATATTCTTGTATGCCAAAGAATCATTTAAATTCAAGTTTGACATTGTTTGATGTTTGCTTTTTATTTTAAAGATTTTGTATTCGATTTTGGACAAACATTTAGGGATATCTCACTTTTTTTTACTATTTACAATTCGGCTTACATTAATAGTTATACTTCAGTGTGAACATGGACTCGGCAAACAAACATTATCTTTGTGACTTTTCATGACGTATTTCACAATACAGTGTTTCAGATACATAATTCAGTTATTTGAAATATAATTTGTTTTTATTGCGTTGCACTTAATGTTGCAGATAACGATAGTAATTGTACATATTAGGTACATATTTAGGTACATATTTAGGTACATATTTAATTGATTCAGGTTCAAGGTATACTATATTTTATTTTAAAATGAATGCAGACCCAACAATTCTTTCTCTGTCTTTAAATCACTGCTATTGATTACAGGAAAATTATCTTGAATTAAAAACAATGAAAACCCAATGATATTAATTGTTACATGTATACTGTAATCTTTTCAGGGATAGTGATTTCTAGACATAGGTATTCATAATAGTGTGTCCTTTTTTATTGTGAATAAAGTAGAAACCTGAAAAAATTATATAAAAATATTAAAAAGGTAAAAAAGGTTAAAAAGATTGTCTCACAAACTAGGACCTTTCCTTTCTCCCTTGAAATTATATATTTATATTCAGTACAGTACCCTTTTCTCTGTTCCAATCTCAAACAGCATCAATGAAACAGTGCTGGACAGCGCTGTAAAAACTGAACTGCACATCGCTGTTTTCAAAAACAGTACTTTACAGCGCTGTAAAAACAGTACTGTATTGCGCTGTTCAAAACAGGTGATGCTAGAATAGCACTGTACAGCGCAGTCTTCAAACTGCACTGTTCAGTACTGTTTACAGCGCTGCGAGATGATGTTGCGGATTGGGGGTGTAGGGCACCTTTTTCTCTATATTTAATGTTTCGTACCCTTATAAAGCCTGTTTCAAAGTGTTCATAACTGACAGGTGTGAGATAAAAATTAATTCATGCACATGTGCAAAAAACAAAAGTATGGCAGTGAAAAAACCCATCAAAAATATTGTACTGCAAATAAAAGATGTTTTGATAAAAAAATTATCTCCAGAATTCAATATGCCACTACATTAATTAAAAGAAAATGTGTTCTTTTATGGTTATGAATGTAAATCTCCTAAAATCGCATTAAAAACAAGACGTCAATGGCATTTCAAAAGTGCACACCCTCCATTCATGATAAAAAAGTCACACTAACAATTTTTAGAGTCATTCTATTCAATCCTTTAACTTTTCCCTTATAATTAGGAAATTCTTTGAAATGACTGTTTTTTATACCTCTAAATATTCGGTACCAGAAAAAATAAAATGATGTGATTGGTAGCGAGCCTCATATTAATTTACAACTTTGCAGGGAGGATTTGGTGGGGCCTCCAAGAAGAAAGGTGCATCAGGAAAGGATAGAGGATCTCGAGAGATGCTTGACCGTAGACCCCTCAAGTCATTAGTACTCCAGCCCCCACATTACGTCATTGACAGGAAATACCTACATGAAGCATTTGTAGAAAAGGAAATAAGAGTAAGTACTCTGAAACACTAAATGCTAAATGAAATTTACATTGTACTGTGGACTATTCTACCAATTGGCTTCAATATCACTGGTGTTTAAAAAATACCTTTTAGGAAAACCCATTCTGATACTCATAGCATCTTTCTGTTTCACCTGAAACATGCTCTGATATTATGAGGCATATTCTGTGATCTGAGCACATCAGATGGGAAGAGTTATAAGTGTGACTGTTATCATGTAATCATCTACCTTAATGTCAATACATAACATAATAGGCATTGTATTTAACAGCATATATTAGCACAAGCACAGGTACACACGTTTAATGACCCCAATTAAATGAAATATGAGCTGGGATGAAAGATCTCAAAAATCCTCAATTTTGGGCTCTCCTAGATCGCCAAATCAAGCTCATTATATCATGGCATCTCAGGGCTGAGAAGAAATGAGATGTCATGGATTATCATGATGAGGAAAACCTAGAATTCTCGGAACTTTGTGTTGTTAGATCAAGCCATTCTTTAGCTAAGTCTTGATCAAGAAATATATAAATAGCAAGACTAGGACTTGAAAGGGAGGTCAGATGTACCTAGTGTAACATTTTAATGTACATATATACATTTCTTCATAGCATTACTAAAAGCAATATGTGTGGTACCTTTATATTATAAATGTGTATCATATTACTCTTAACAAATTCATTTTTATTTTGTTTAATATTTATTTAGTTTAGTTTAGTTTTTTACAATAAAAAAGCATTTATCAGGTACTCAATTTACTGAGTGCTAACTAGGTCCTTTCATACATTGACATTGAAGGTTAGCTTTGGGTTTTTATTATGCAAATGATAAATAAAGAATGACGCATCCTCATTCATCAATGTTGCGATTCTGCTCAACATGTATTTTATTTTGCACCACGCCCAGTGTACATATCTGTATGACCATTTATTTAAGCTAGTTGGTGTTGATTTAGAATATCTATTCATTTATAAGGTCTGAATATATGGCGACAATTATACATTTGTATTTAATGAATTAATCATAGCATCAAAAACAAAATGACAACCAAAACTAGTCTAAGGTATGTTAACTGAAATTAATTGAATAAAATACCTTAATTGAAAAGAAAATTTAATTAAAAAACTGGAGCTGCTCTTAACCTGAATATGTTAATCCTTATCCAGTATTAACTGAAATTAATTGAATAAAATACCTTAATTGAAAAGAAAAAAAACTGTAGCTGCTCTTAACCTGAATATGTTAATCCTTATGCTTATATATAATGCTTATACATTTGTATTTAATGAATTAATCATAGCATCAAAAACAAAATGACAACCAAAACTAGTCTAAGGTATGTTAACTGAAATTAATTGAATAAAATACCTTAATTGAAAAGAAAATTTAATTAAAAAACTGGAGCTGCTCTTAACCTGAATATGTTAATCCTTATCCAGTATTAACTATATGATTGCATGATTGTATCAAATGAATATGGCAAACCCATGTCAAAGACCTAATGATTGGTTCACAGTAACTCTAGACTGAGTCCTTTCAGCCCAGAAATTTCATTTATCGTTACTTTTATGGTGTGTCCTCGTTCTTTGTTCTGTGCTGTTTTCAGTACAATATTTTGTTATTCAAAATCACAAATTTTTCTCTGCAGACAAAAAAAATGAAAATGGAAATTGTTGATGAACTAAGAGCAGCAACCTTTAAAAACATCTTTTGTTCCCTATCAATTCAGTTCTGATCTAAAACATTCAAAAATGAGTTTGATACGATTTTGTGTTTTCAAAGACACACGCCTATTTTTAATTTTGTTTTTATTAAAATCAGCATGACTTTTATGCTGTAACAATTAGGTAAAACCCGAAATTATCAATCTTTTAGATACATTCAGTACTGTTTTACGATGTGTCCTTTTATTTGTTTGGTTTTAAGGTTACTCACACGTTGATTTACACTTTCAATAGCATACAAGGTCAAGTATTGCAAAAATAAATTTAAAACCACCACGCCTTTTACTCGAGCAAGTTGAACAAACACTTATCAATTTATTTTTTTAGAACTGATGATGTGTCATATAATCTTGTATTAGTGATTTGATTCAAAGATGGAGTTTGTTTACCAACACTCAAATGTCAAATATATAATTTTCAAGTTTTGAGAAGTCGAGCGATAACCCAACTTCAAGATTCAGATTTGAGCAATTAATAAAAGTTAATTATGATCTCATTATTGCATTTTATCTTAACATAATTTTCCTATTTTTTATGTCAACTATTTAATCTTACTTTATTTGAAATTAATACTGTAGTCATATAGATTTTATTTATCAAGATTTTGTCCTGTGAATATGCTTAAGTAGAATGCTGATAGCTCTCAAACACAAGAACACACTGAACTAGATCCTGTTTTGTTAATTTTCGATAAAGTAAAATAATACAGAAAGCAGTAAGCAATGATTCTTTTATGAATCATTCTACTTATCATTTTGTTAGAAATACAAATGCATGATATGTCTGATAAATCTCAGTACTAATCTCAAACCATAATGGTTTTTTTTTTTTAAATATTAATATATGCCAATTTATGCATTGATGATCTCAAGTCATATCTACAATGACCCTAAATCCTAATCAGCTAGCCACACTTCACAGTCACACTGACTTTACAGTTTTCATGCTGATATAATCTTCCCAATTCTAAATGAATATCAGCTATTGACCTTGGGAATTCAAAGATGAAATAACTTAAATCTATTACAGAATATAGTGATTTTTCTAACTAAATGTTGAGATACGGATAATAGAATTTGTAATCATCTGTTGTTGAAAGAGTAGAAGTTGTTCTCTTTCTAAGGGTACTCAATACATTGACCTTGCTTACAAGTGTGAGGGTTAATGTCATCTTGACCTAGATAAGTTATCCTGAACACATCCGCCTTGTAGTAAAATCCATTCCCTTCATACGACATAATATTTTGACATGGGTTACCTCGCTTAAAAATAATTTAATTTGAGATATTTGAAAACCGGGTCAATATTTGCATTCTAGGTGTTTCCTGATAAGTAAACAATAGTTTTGCCACTGTGTGCTGTTCAGTCATACTGTTAACCAATCAAACTGTGTTAATACCACATCAACATAGATTATACATACGGAGCCTTGCATTTCCATTTACACATACTTTTCAGCTTCATTTGTATTATAAGACCGATATGCATGGTTTTTCTACTTTAATATATAATGTTGGTGAGAAAATTCAATTGTTGCGTGAGTAGTGTTGTTTGTTTAATCAAAATAATATTAAAGTAAACGTTCTTATTGAAGTATTCCATATTTTCATTTTTATTTACTGTCTATTAACGTACAATGTTAACTTAACAGAGAAGCTTTTTTCGTAATGTAAATGTTGTGATTTTTTATATGGTATTTAATGTTTATGATGAAGTGCTAATCGCCACACCCAATGTACACTTAGGCTTATTGTATTACACTGCAGGTGTATTCATTGAGCCAGGTCTAGTACTCCTTTACAATTAGAATATGACATTTCGTGACAATTTATAACCTCACTTACATGCTAGCCTAACTTTCTATAGATCTATGAACTCGTGTGAGTAGGTGGATCGAGATGTTTGTACCCCCAAGGCATTGTTCATATAACGAGCGGAGCAAAAATAAAAAAACTTATTTTTTTAAAGTGAAGTATTCTGTTGCAAAAAAACTTAATACAGTTTAATAGGAGTTTAGTTTAAGGAAATACATAATTCAGGTTATTGACGTATGATATGCACTTATGTATGTCATTGTGTTTACAGCATTCACAGTTCTTTTCAGAATCCATGTATTTTACCTTGCATTAAGTTAGCAAATATTTACACTGTACAAGTACATTATAGCGTCATTACAATAATATGGTTCCTTATATAAAGATATATGTGTAACATCTTCAAATAAAAAACCCTAAATTACAAACACTTAAACGATCTAGCAAATGAGCAAAATAATCTTAAAATCGAGCCCATTTCATGTTTGGACTAGAAATGTTTTGTAACTAACAATTTATAATTTGCTAACTATCGCTTATAATCTGTAAATTTTAAACATTAGTTACCAGTATTTGAATAAATTTTTACGAATAATTACCTTGCATATTACCCATGAATTATTGCAGATAGCAAAGAAATTATTTGTGCATTAGCAATTGATAAAATGAAACGTAACGAAAATACTTAACTGCAATGAATAGTCATGTGATCTTGAATGGATCTTAATGATCTCACCTTAAGAAGAATTTAATTTCAAAATATGGGAATCTTTGGAATTTTCACAAAGAAGATAGGGTTTTTAAATATCTCATATAATATTTATGAAACACTTTGAGACTTCTTGACGGGTCGATAAGAGAATGGGTAAAATGTGAACAATTTGCTTAAATAAACATTAACCCTTTACCACCCGGCTCATTTTTGACGTTATACTACCCTTACCACCCAGCCGATTTGCTCAAAATGCAACTTTTGGGAGCACTTTTGTAACAATTTTTAACTGTCTTGTAAATGGTCTTAATCAATGATGCGTGGTATTATACATTCATTTGGTACAATGTTAAACTGTTCCCTTAGATTTTTTTATAAATATTCTAATGAGCGTTGTCATAGCAACCAATAAAACATGCCTAATAAACCCTCGATTTTAAGCGGATTTTGGGATTAATTCACACATATTGAAAATCAAAAATTAAGAATTGCTATAGTCATTGTGACAAAAAAGTTACATTTGTCTTAATACATTATTTTCTTTCTTAATTCTATCATTTGACTGCATTGTACTGCAATATAATAGGCTGTTCAATCTAATGTACTCACCAAAACTTATTCTAAAGTGAGAAACATTATGTATGAATTTGAAAATACAGTAAGATGTTTATTTGTCTTGTACATGATCATAATCAATGATGTGTGGTGTTATACATTCATTTGGTACAATGTTAAACTGTTCCCTTAGTTTTTTATAAATGTTCTAATAAGCGTTGTCATAGCAACCAATAAAACATGCCTAATAAAACCCTTGATTTTAAGCGGATTTTGGGATTAATTCACACATATTGAAAATCAAAAATTAAGAATTGCTATAGTCATTGTGACAAAAAAGTTACATTTGCCTTAATACATTATTTTCTTTCTTAATTCTATCATTTGACTGCATTGTACTGCAATATAATAGGCTGTTCAATCTAATGTACTCACCAAAACTTATTCTACAGTGAGAAACATTATGTATGAATTTGAAAATACAGTAAGATGTTTATGTTTAACAATAACATATAAAAACAAAACAAATATTACTGTACTAACACAAAATAAATTAGTGTATTGTAAATATAACAACTCACTGGGCGTGTATTAGCCAACGCAATAATTTTTTATTCCTCGCTATATATTTATGTTTCAGAATACCATACATTCATGAAGAAATATAGTATGACATTACAAACACAAAATAAAACTATAGTGTGCTTGAAGTATCATACCACTTACAATAACTTTTGATTCTTCACGAACCCTTATTGAAAGCCCATGTTATTATACACCATAATATTTGTAACAAGTTTGATATTAGAAACACATAAAACAAAACTACAATGAGTCTGTAATATCATACATGTTCCACTTAGCTAAGTCATTGTTCTTCATTCTTTAATGCATATTGTAACTTTTGATAATGTGTGACAATACTATTAATTAATAATAAACCATAGAGTATGATATTACAAACACAAAATAAATGTTTGTGATAGTACAAAATGAAATTATAGTGTTTTTGTTATATCATACTTTAGTTTATAGCCATAACTGACAAAATAACTTCCATTATTCCATGATGGTGAAATTCCCTGCAATCTGATTGGTCCACGTGACTTAAATATATTCTGTATTTACACGCACTTTCCTGTGTCAATGACGTCAGCGTTGGGATACGGTCCAGTATCCCAACGCCCCAGATTTCCATCCAGGATATGACTGTTACTGAAAAAAATCAATGGCGATTACCTTACACCAACGCATGCTTATCTTTGAATTTTGCTATAAATATCTGATTCAAATATCAGAAACGTATACTGTGATCACCACAATCAATAATTTTAAGAGGAAAAAAAGCAAACAACAAGGACATAAAGATTTTGAAGGAATATCGATGTAAAATATCTCTGAGGTGAGAAGGTTGATCTGTTTCTCCGGCCCCAAGCCAACGGACTTGATTTAGGCGAGTTTTATATGGGTAATCATGGAATAAAAACGTTATTCAATGATTTCTTGTGAAATTCAGAAAATATTCTTCCCTTGAACGTCTGTATTTCACTCTGCTAGCGCATCGTGAAATACAACCTTCTCGGGAAGAATATTTTCTGTATTTCACTCGAATCATTGAATAACTTATATTCCTCACTAATATTTTAACTATTCATTATTTTGCGATTGTATATTTGTATACATGATATTACATATTACAAACACAGGGTGAAACTTTATTCATGTTAGTGTGCTTGTAATATCATATCACTTAGCTTACAGTCATTACTGTAAATTTAACCGTGTTCTTAATATCATACTACTTAGCTTATGGTCATTACTGACATAATAGTTTTTCATTCCTCATTAATGCTGTAACTTTTGATAATGCACAACAATACTATTTCATGTAATTCATAAACTATAGAATATGATATTGACTATTTGACTATATGAGTATGATATTACAAACACATGACAAAACTTTAGTGTGTTTGTAATATCATACCACTAAGCTTATAGTCATTACTGACACAATTACTTTTCGTTCCTCATTAAAATTGTAACTTTTGGCAATTTTGCAGTTGTAAAATGATAAGTGTGATATTTCAAACACAAAATAGAACTATAGCAGTAATGGACTAGAATGTTTGTAATATCATACCACTTATATTTAATATAACAATTACTGAAACGATATAGTTTTAGTGTGTTTGAATATTACAAACACAAATTACAAAGAACATAATGAGTCTACAGCATCATACTCCTTAGCTTAGTTTCAACATCTTTATACACTGTTCATTCTTTGACCACATATTGGAATTTAATCTATTTTGCAATGTTATGCAATGTTATTACATAATCAGTATTCTATTATGTAAAATGTTGAGTGTTACATTTCAACTAACACATCCTGACTAACTCAGTCCATATTGCATGTGCTATGATGCATGTATGATGACCTAAATACACATGCCAGTATTACAGACTAATGCAGAGATTGCGCTATGTAGGGAATATAGTCAGATAGTATGATAAATGAGAATTCTACAGACCTTTGCATTTCATTTCATCAAACCATGCCTTTAACTCACTCTCCATACGAATGAGGCACTGTATTTTAGTTTGGAGGCTTACTCAATTTGACAAATTAATTGCACTATTCTTGCCTTACCAATTGACCTGACGAAGTTTCTTTCATTCATTGACTTAAATTGACTTATTGGTACATGTGCAGTCTCTTATTTTCAGCCTAGTTTTCACAAATCCTCTTTAACTTTCTCTTATTTGGCTTGCCTGCCTTTGATGGATCATCATATTCATAGTTGACCATATTGTGATACCTGAAACATAAAGAGCCTGAGATACATATGAATATTGAACAGTGTGACAACAAACATGACAGATGGATGAAATAAATGTTCATATAATTTTTATGATGTCAACACCAAGAAGTGATGACATATTGTTTTTTAATCATGTTTTTTTCATTTACAATTTTACATTTTAATATGTTCTACCTAAAAAACTGTAAAATTGACACTAAAATGGCGGCCATTTTGAAACTGGTGGATATTTTGAAAATTTACTTTTGAGCAGAAGTTGTACTCAAATGGGGCATTTCAAATTGCAGGTAAATTGGTTCATAACAATATGTTGAGAGAAATTATATATTTTTATCAATGAGTAAAATTGAAAACATTTACCATAAAAACATACCTGAAAAATCAAGGATCTTGACACATCCTGACTTTACACACCCTGCAAGAATACTTTGTGTCACACTTCTGTTTGTGTACAGTGCACCATGATGCTGTACTTTGCAGCTGTGGGGCATGAGCCATCTCCCTTTCATGTCTAATATCAGGATTCAGAATGACGCGTTTGTGATTGTTCATCATCATGCCATTGATGAGTCCAGTGGCTACTTCCAAGTGGAATTTCCTCTGTGGCATTGAGGCTACCGTGTGAAGCTTTGATAAAATAAGAAAATCATGTGAAGACATTTTGAATCAGGTGTAGTCACACTTTTTTTTTACTTTGGTGTACATTCTAAATGAGGTAACATTGTTATTCTACAAAATGTTTAGTACATACAATTGAATCAGTTATTATAATGCATGTTGAAAGGAATGAATTGCCCTAGTAAAAAAGAGATCTAATATACCACTAATACATCATCAATAGATCACCAATACACCATTAAAATAAGAATTAGTCAAGTCTTGTGTAAGCCATGTATTAAAGCTGGCAATATTCAGCTAATAGATCACTGTAGGATAGAAGTACAGTAGGGGTTTTAGGTTGAATGAGGTGTAAGTTGTATAAGTTCTCTATAACAAAACAGCTACTTTTTTATCTACATTTCAGCTCAGTGGCATTTCCAGAAGCTCAAGGGGATGCAGAAGAATTTTGGGGCCCCTAAAACAAAAAATTGGGCCCAAATTTTTTAAATGTAAGGCCCATTTTTGAAAAAGCCTAAAAAGGCCTAAAATGCCATATCATGCCAAAAAGGTCCATTTTTGAGGCCATACACAATTGCTGAGTCCAAAATATTCTGGGATCCTGGATCCGCCACTGTAGCTCTACCTTTAATATTGTTAATATTTATTACCTCAGTATGAATGATGTGTGCATTTACAAGAGACACCCTCATCAAATGGAAAAACACTTGTCGATACCATGTCCTATTTTGAAGTAACAACACGCTGGTTCGCTACATCTACTCCTCTCATAAACTTGGTGTAGAGTTGCACAAGCTCAGGTTTACTAACTTCTCCCTCGACCCACCTTCTTCTTCTCCTAGGATAAAAATGTATACAGTAGAAAAATAAACACCAAAAAGACTTAAAGGCAGAATCAGATATGTGAGGGTAACAAAATTACAAGCAAAATGTACAATTGACCTACCAATCTATTCCTTACAATCTCAAATACAATATCTTCCAAATGATTCACAATATGTTATAAATTGGTGAAGTTATAATGGATTCAAAGTGCAAAAATGTGTGAAAAATGATTAAATTCTCCTAAATAATAAAAATGATAACCATTCTTATAGAAACATAATACATGATTGTAAAAATCTTTAGTTTTCCTGCGAACAAGTGTAATGCACACTTCGGGGATTTTTAGAAAATAGATGTGAAACGGAAGGACATAAACCAGAAATATTCTAAAATTGAAATAATTTTTTGTTAGGCTGCTTGCTAGATCTGATCCTCTCTTTAACTAAGATGAATGGTAGCATACTGTAATCAAATTTAATTTAATTCAAATTTAGGATGCTTATATCAAACCAGAAATGAAATATGTGCTGTAGTATACATTTATTCAGTGCAGGGCTTATGTGCAGTTATTTTTTATATTGCCTACCTTGTGAATGATGGCACCATGTTACATCGCTTAGTAATCTTTGATGTCAGTATAGATATATTAAGCTCGTCTTTCCATGTCAGGACATAGACTGTAAGACCACGTGCGCACCTTGTAAAATTTGTCATTACTATCATCAACAGCATTGGGGTGGGAGAAATGAATTTGTCCATATATGCCCATAAAGAGGTTTTTCGACATAACCTCAGATATACCTGGAGTGGAAACCAATCTATTTTCTTCCCAATTATCGGAGATGCTGCCTTTCTTTTCTAATACATCCATGGCAAATAGTATACCAATGAAGGCTGACAATGTGTCACGATCCAGAGGTTACCAGCTGTTGTCCATGCAAGTTTGTACAAAGTACAATATAAGTCAACAATGAGTCAGTAAAAAAAATAGTTTGTAAAGTTCCACGGGTTGTAAAGTTCTCCATTTGTAATGTTCTTTGGTCAAGATGGACCTCCTGTAAATGGATATTCTTCACCAATCATCAAAATCTTCCCACTCTTCATCGTCTTCAGATGAACAAGTTAATTGACTGTCATTTATTGAGGAGGAAAATTGACTGTTTTGACTAGATAATGTAAATTCATTGATTTTATCACACTTGATCTGGCTCTATTGCACATAATTGTAAAAATATCCTAAAGTGAAAATATTTCGTCTTCCAAAATTTCAAACCGGAAATCAACACAAACACAGTCCAAAATGATTCCCGTTCAACAGCATAAATATAGGTGTACGCAGTATCTTCACAAAATGCAGCATGATAAATATTTAATGAATAACATAAGGTAAACGTTGGTAGCGAATATCTTGAACTGACATTCAGAAAAGGAATTTATAATTATCAAAATTTTTGTTTCGTGTTTTTTATTTTGGCGCGAAATTTAAACTCCGAAACAAATTAGGTCAAAGTTGTACGTTTTGCATACTATCGATGAGTTTAGCTTTTATATGTCAAGGTAGACTTGTGATAAGTATATGCTGTTATTATGAAGAAACAATCTCCAATAGTATTGAAGCTATTTGGAAAAGAATTCTGACTAATTTATTTCCGGCACGCCCACTTTGTCATGACGCGCCATACATTTGTTTTGAAGTTTCTAAAAAGTTTCAAAAAGTTGACAGACCGTCAAATATCGCATCGGAAAGTAATTATATAATCAGGAAATTGATATTTCTTATTCATTTATTTCAAAGGATATTATGCCTATCGTTTGACGAAATTTCATTTCAAATGAGCCACATTCGGCCCGGATATTAGGATTTTTCCCAAATTTTGATGAAATATTCAGCGACTACGGATATATCCGTAGTTGGGTGGTAAGCATGTGACGTCAAAACTACGGATATATCCGTAGTTGGGTGGTAATGGGTTAAGGGATATAACAGTGACAATTATAAAAAACATTTCTTGTTTTTCTTTCCAGTTTGCTGGTATTGTAGGCCACATCCCTATCACATTGGACACAACTAACAGAACAGATATACTCAGAATTATAGATAAAGCTAAGGTAAGAAAACCTCTTAAAGTAATATAGATTTCTTTTATAAATTATTTGTAATACTAAGGTCCAGTTTACATTAAGAGCAATTTGCAAGAGGTAAAGATGGACACTCTTTGAACATTGTAGTAAGAAGGCAGGCTCCCATTGACCACTAGCTATCAACATGATGCCATATTTACTCGTTACTTTTTGAACATTGTAGTAAGAAGGCAGGCTCCCATGGACCACTACATGTAGCTATCAACATGATTCCATATTTACTCAATACTCTTTGAACATTGTAGTAAGGGCAGGTTCCCTTGGACCACTAACTATCAACATGATGCCATATTTACTCATTACTTTTTGAACATTGTAGTAAGAAGGCAGGCTCCCATGGACCACTAGCTATCAACATGATGCCATATTTACTCATTACTTTGAACATTGTAGTAAGGGCAGGTTCCCTTGGACCACTAAATATCAAAATGATGCCATATTTACTCATTACTTTTTGAACATTGTAGTCAGAGGGCAGGCTCCCGTGGACCACTAGCTATCAACATGATGCCATATTTACTCATTACTTTGAACATTGTAGTAAGAGCAGGTTCCCTTGGACCACTAACTATCAAAATGATGCCATATTTACTCATTACTTTGAACATTGTAGTCAGAGGGCAGGCTCCCGTGGACCACTAGCTATCAACATGATGCCATATTTACTCATTACTTTGAACATTGTAGTAAGAGCAGGTTCCCTTGGACCACTAACTATCAAAATGATGCCATATTTACTCATTACTTTGAACATTGTAGTCAGAGGGCAGGCTCCCGTGGACCACTAGCTATCAACATGATGCCATATTTACTATTTGCTCCAGAGATGTAAAAATTACTTCCAGAGATGAGGTATGTTGGTCATTTTAAAATATTTAAATAATTTTTGTGAAAATATCTAGTTCTCCATTTGAGGGAGGTAACACTGTAGGCTCGATTTCTCCAGAAAGGACAAGTTAGAAGTATAATTGTTTGAGAGGTTTTGATTGTGTAAATATCTGAGGGGTTTTGCTTACCAGTGTCTGGGAGGTTTTGGTAAGCTGTGTTAATGTCTGAGAGGTTTTGGTAAGACGTGTTAATACCTGAGAGGTTTTGGTAAATAGTATAAATGTCAGCAGTTTTGGTAAGCTGTATAAATGTTTTTAGATATTTTTGGGGTTATCAGTGTTATGTCCAAGAGTTTGCAGTGTTGTTTGTATGTTGAATTTTACCCCTTGTGCTTTTTCATTCTCATTCCTGTTTTACATGCTATTTGTGTTTTGTGTACTCATAATATTAACAGTTTTAAGAATACTATTGAAATTGTAGTAGTCATTTCATATGATTCTGGTTGAACTGAACTTTGTGTATAAAAAAAACTTGCAATATATAAACATGTATTATTTTTCAGGAGGTTCTAAAGCTAAGATTACCAATTACTGAAATTTCTTCAATGTGCTATATAAGGGATGATGACACAGATATAATGGGGATGCTCTATGGTAACCCTGGTGAGTATCCATTATTTTTGCAAAATAACAAATGTCGAGGTATAATATATAAAATTTACTTTTAGCTACTTAAATCTTGAAATACTCTGTGTAGAAGCACTATATTTATTTATTGTTCCTTTCAAATTATTTACAAAACATATTATTACAATTTGACGCAGAGCGTATATTGTGTATTCATCTTGGTTGTCGTTTTTAAGGCTACCATGAAAATAAAATATTTCTATAATTCCATGTAAATATGATCAGGGTTACTATCAGAGATTAGGATAGGGAATAATGGAATAAAGCACGAGACCCTATTCAAACAAAGTCTGTATTCAGCACCCTATTCAAACAAAGTCTGTATTCAGCATTACAATTGACTCACGTTAGAAGAGACCATTTGCAATATTTGCTAACAATCAGTATTGAAATCTATATGTGGATATTGTTTGGACTTTTCATAGGATCATTCACAATCTTAGCAACCATAATATTGTCACTGACCACATCTACATGTATTTATGCAATTCTCTGTTGTGTTTAAAAGTTCAACATATAGTGACATAGTGACAGTCTCACTGTTAAAACCACTAGAACATGTTGATGTTGGTTTTATTTGAAGCCTAGGGGATGGTTTCAAATTATCATCAGTCGTGGAAAAACCAAGTTAACTTCAGTGTGGTTTGACCCCACCTCCCCTTATCAAACGAAATTTTAAAATGTTGATTGTATTTCACTTGAATACTGAAAAAACAAAAATTATTCGCTAACAAAACCATCATTTTCCCATTAACCACCCCCCCCCCACCCAATGAAACTAACTTTTTATTCCACAGCTGTTGATAATTGGACATCATCCCTTAATAATTGTTCTTGACCCTTTTTTCATTGATTCTTGGGACTCATATCAATTGTTTGCTAATCAATGGTTGTAAATAGATTGTATTACAACTCAAGACCACATCTCTTGATAAGATAACACTGACAATAAAACTGACCAAATACCTTGATAAATGTACATTGGACCAATAAATATCATTTTATATTGAATGTCAGGGACAGTGTTTATCAATATCAGTGTAATTAATTACATTTTGAAAAAGGAGCTAAAGTCCCTTTGATTTGTTATCATTACACGAAGGGGAAAGAAATTGCGACTTGATTAAAAATCAATTAAACATGGGGAGGGGTAATCTAAGGTAAAAATTAATCAGATTTGGGAAAATATGGAAATATTGAACAGGTCCCTTTTATTACCCTGAGCATCAAACATATCTGTCATACTTCAGACTAAAATTTGTTAAAAAACTAAATGGGACTCATATTATTATACCATATGATAATGTTACTTATTTATAAAATCATTTATGAACTGGTTATTTGTGTTATTTCAAGCACTGAACATATCCACTCAATTGCTTGATAAGGGAATATCTGGGCATATTTGAACTAAAGATTTTTTGTTTTGATCCTTGCTTATTTTAGGAAAAATAAATCCATGCTTCATTTCTATTGCAGATGATATTGGGAGGGACAGTAGTCAAGCCTGGGGAAAGTTTGCGTTCTTTTATTGCGACTCCAGGCGCACAGCAGAAGAGATCTGTGCTTTATGTAGAACTGTTTGTGATATAGTATATGAGGAGAGTCGGACCAGGGATGTCCTAGAGGACCTTGATAATGCCATCGATCCTCATGAAAACTCATCATTTTCTTCCTATAGAACCAGTGGTAAGACAGTTCTTATATTTGATTTGTTTTGTACTTGTATTGAAGTTGTCTTCAGAAATTAATCAATCGGTGTAGTTTTCTTCACATAGCTACTGGGCTAATTTGATATTCAGATTTTTATTTTTTGGCAGTCTACTACTGTACCAATGAAATAGGGAATTAATTCAAATCCGCTGTACTTTCAATGATCACATCAATTCCATTGCAATAATCATCAGATCATCAACCCCTTTCAGTCCTTACATATTGAACTTAGCTTTGTCATTTGTCATATCACTTCAAAACACATAAATATTATATTGTATTCTAAGTGAGTTTTTTGTTTACTTTTAGATCCAGTGTCAACTACTAGAGCTGCAGGAGCTGGATTGTAAGTTGAAATTATGTCAATATTTATATGGCGAAGCCCCCAGATATATAGCTTTTGTTATATTTATTGGATTATTATTTTTATAAAATGAAATTCTGGTGCGATAATGAATGCTCTGACAGTGTAGCAATAAAGTCTTTTCTCAGTTATGATTGTAGAAATTCAGTTTTGTTATTTTTTAGACACTGTCCATTTTTATTTCTCATTGAGTTTGCCATTTATTTCTTATTCAGCTATTGTATTGTTTTCTTTTCAGTATTTCCCAATCTCATTTTGGTGATACCTCTACAATATCTCACCAGATGGCGACACCAGAGCGCATGAGGAGCGAGAGTGAAAGCAGCCACGTAACTGATAGTGATCGGTTACAGCAAGAAAATGTTATTGAATACACAAACTCAGTAAGCGCCACCTTTATTCTTATCACAGAAACATTTACATGAGTATCATGGATACCTAAGTGTTTCATAAAAAATATCTTGCATACGCAACACTTAAGATATAAACATATGAGTTAAATGATCCAGTTATTCCAGAAAATTGCGAAATTGGTTTTGTAGTCAGAATATGAAACTGTAAAAATTGTAAATTGGAATGCATCAATTTAACAAAAGACTATTTATCTGTTTTCAGCTAACTTTAAATTTTACCAATACAGAAATAAAAAATATAGCTGAGACGCTTGGGAGCTATTTGAAACAAGGCGCTCGAATGCCTGTTCAGATGTTCTGTGAAACCATGATGTCCATATTTGGTGAATCCAGAAAAAAACTTTTAGCAGGTTTGTTTTATGTCAATTAAGTTGTTACTCCTTTGCTAGCGGGACATTTTGTGATGGTAAAAGCGAATAAAGGGACAAATAAAACATGATTCTATGCATAACCATACAATTTAAAAGTTGCATAATCAATATAGACTAACGATTTTGATTTGGAAAGTGAATATACTTTTGCCATTGGCAGTTCATGGTTGTCACTAAAAAATATTTATTCCAACTTGTGCCAACTTTCAGATCTGGAACCATTTGTGCCAGCTGCTGATGAAATGCAGTTCAAAGCTTTTTTAGACAGACATGGCTTGGGAGGCCATAGAACAGTGTCCTCTAGTTCCTCGAGGCACTTCAGGTTAGCTCGTTTAACTCTTCTTTCATTAGCTCAACAACATTTATTGCTACTTCATTCTTGGCAAGGATATGAAACAGAACTTTCTGTAAATCATTTGTGTTGGAGTGGAAAATGCTGAAATATAGTAAAATTACCACAATATTTTTTTTATTAATTTGTACAATATTTTTCAGAAATAATCTCAAAAATAGATTTTTCTAGCTTCATTGGTGAGTGAAACCATAATATTCATTGAAATCTGTCATAGGAATCAGTGGTCTTCAATTGCCTTCATGCTATTGCACAAACTACACTCTCCAAACACAATATCTAGACATATGCTATAATTTAGTTTCTGTTTACTTGCTGGGATTTTTCATTCAAGCTTACTTCCTTGTTTATTTCATAGAAAAGGATGAGGGAATTACTAAGAACAGTGCTGCCATCTTTTACGCATTACTATATGCTATTAGAAGTTTGAATGAAAATGAGTAAATGGGCAATACTATAAAGAATAACTATTGATAAATACAGTAAGACCTGTATATCCGAACACCTGTCTTATCCGAACACCTCCCAATCTGAACACAGTTTTGGTCCCTTTTTTCTTCCCATTAACTCTCATGTTCAAAAAACTCAATGTGAACACTTCCCAATATGAACTGTGAACAGTAATAAAATCTGTCTAATGGAACACTTTTCACAAACATATCACATGTTTCATACAAAATCCAGATTCTCACAAATGCAAAAAACTTGATATGTGAACACCTCCTTATCTGAATGCTTTTAGTATGCCCCAATTAGAAAGCTTTTACTGTACCAATAAAGGTTTTGCATAGCATTACTATTTTATTAATCTAAAAGGACATGTGAGGAAATAAAATTAAAATATGCCAGAAATAGTTTTTTATTCTGAAATGATTTTGCTAAAAATGTTTTTGTCGTTTGAATTACACTTGTTAACGACAGCTAAATCTGATCAAATTTCATAAAACTGTTGTGTCAAAATGAGACTTTTAACTGGTGATATTATCAGTTTTAACTTTCATTGTTAATCAAATTAAAAACTTTATGCTGTAAAATTTATAATGTAAAGAGACAAAATCTGAAAAACTTTGAAAATACCTCAATATTTAAGAGTTAAAGAACAGCACAACCCTTATCCACATACAAGTACTTGAGCTTGAAACCATTCAAAGTCAATGCCGTTCACTAGAAGGTCAGCCTCTTCAAACACATTTTTTATGCTTAATGTTTACTTTGGCATTGTTTATTCTGACTTAAGTATGAATGATTCAAATTTTATAGCAGCTTGTTTTACTAACTTTTTATTTACATTTGCTCAATAGTCGTGTTTACTGTGAGACCTCAAAAGGATGATATCACCTCAATTTTAAGTGTAGATCGGTATTAATGTTAATTTTAATACTGAATAATATTCTTGATAAGATCCTCTTAAAATATCTTCACTGCATTTTAACATATAAGGTTAAATGTTTGAAAACTTTCTGTAGACTCTCCAAATGACAGTTTAGAAATTTGATTGCATGTTTTTGTTGTTGACATAATGATGATTGTTATATGAATGTCTAATGATAACAAAAGAAAAACTATAAATATCTCCTTTGTCTTTTCAGGCGTACATTAAGCAATACATCAAACTTCAGTGACATTGTCCAAATGGACGAGTTTGATAGGACTTTACATGATATATCTGCCAAAATTGAAAAACTCGAAATGAGCGTGGAAAAAGGAAAACCACACAGACTAAGAAAATCCTGATACAGGAAAAACATTAATTCAATGTGTTTGGCTTGAATTGAATTTACACAATGTTCCTGTGTGTTGAGTAATTGTGATTTACACTGTCGATTACATATGTGCATCACTAGTGACATCTTTCTGTGGATTGGGTGACTTGCAGTTTGCACAGTGTTGGAGAAAGAGAGAGAGTGGCAAATGCTTTACTTGTTCTTGATCTATCATAACTGTCTTTCATGTTTATCAGACACGGACATAGAGTTCATCTGTGTCATTAATGCAGTTCAACTTACGGGCAGTGAACGCAGGCACCAGAAATGGATTTGCAGAGTTTACGCTGTTTTTCACTAAAGAATACTGGGAAACATCAATCACCTTAAGTGGAATTGTAAATACTAAATACCCAATTCTTATGCTGATGATTAGGGAATAGCTGGGCAGAATAACAGACAAATTCTTGTCAGAATAATGGACCAGTTATAACATAAAACAATCAATTGAGATGGAGTCTTAACATAGTACAGTAAATCTTACCAAAAAATGTTGATGTCCAGTGTTGACTTCCACCTACCAGACAAGATGTGTTCAGTTGATCAAAGGCAAAACCATGTATATTTTCATTGGTTAACACTGAACTATAAAGCTATTACTATGACAACACCTGCCGAAATCAGTATTGCTGTCTATACCTATCCCTCAATTCTCCCCCAAAAATACACTTTGCTCTTCAGTGAGCATTTACATTTTAACACATATTAAAACCTAAATATCCAAAGGCCAAATTATGTTTGTGTTAGTAACATTTGTAATCATTGAAGTGTGCAGTAAAACTGTAGATAGAGTATGTAGATATGTACAGTATAGAATCTGTAGGCGTACTCCGTCACACATCAACTCAGCCTCATTTTATGCTTACTGTAATCACAAACACCAATTAATTATGCTTACAGTAAAACCTGCAATCATGAACACCAATCTATTTTATATGTACAGTGAGACCCACATTCATGAACACCTGAATTATGTTTGAATAATGTATTCTTTGCACCATTTATGGTTGCAATTTCTCATTAGTCAATATAGGTACTTATTCATTACATTATACTGTACATGTATATTGTACAAGGGGTTCACTCATGTGTATGTCATATCATTGAGTGATGAATTGAGAAAATACTTTTAACATAGTAGGAACTGCAGGACAGGTGTAATCTGGGTCATAATTCTCTATGTGGTGTGTATATTTATGTATGTATGAGTGTATGTACTAGGGGTCCCATAATTACTTGATATTACTGATAGTAAATTTTGTATCAAGGAACCCCTAGTATATGCTATAAATGAGCTTATTGAATTCACTTGTATAAAGGAAATGAAATCCCATCAAGTGTAAAAACAAATATACAATCATACATATATATTTGATCAGTGTGTAATAAAGCTATGTTGTACTGTAGATGCAGTATGTTGTAAACTGTCGTGCTCAACTGGAATTATTGTTTTGTAAGATTTTTCCTCTAGATACCTCAAAATGAAATAGGTGAAATTAGGTTGGAAATTGTCTAAGAAGGAAATTAATTTTATACCGCATATAAACTGTATCCATTCATTCCTGTACCCAGGATGGGGTGGGGGTGGTATTACCAACCCTCACTCACGTCCCAAGGAATCCCCCACATCTTACATACACTACTTGAAGTTTAATTTCATCTTTTTCATGATCAGATACGAGTACATTATATTTTACCAAGTGAAAGAACTTGACATGTTCATCTACTTATTTATCATTATTTAAGTTATCAGAAAGCCATTTGTAAATTATAGTTATGGCATTTAATTTTTGTTCTGTAGCATGCAATCTGACTGAGAACTCCTCACTCAGGTAAATTGTTATATATAAGTATAAATAAGATATGATTGCTTTGTACAACAGCTTGGTTAATAACCAAAGCAACATGTCTAAATGTGAACAGATTTTGTGCTTCAACAGTTCTTGAAGTGGTGACATTTTGTTGAGACTGCAGCCACTTTTTTGTCAGTGGTGCACAAAAGCATGATATTTAAAGGAATATTGTCACAAATGCGATAAAGTCAGAACTGGGTTTCACTCATGGTTATCATGCTTTTCCAAAAATTTAGAAGCAATGAGTTTAGGAGCAAGAATGATATCATTTGTCAGTAAAACTTCTTATTAAACACTGTTGAAGCTGAACACATTTAAAATGTTAATGAACATGCACAGACCATGTTAAAGCTGAACACAGTAGTTAAAGAAAAGAATCAATCAAAAATTGAATTCACAAGTATGAAAAATTACACCAGTGATAACCATTATCACCTACGTAATTTGTCATGATAATGCTTCATAGGTTTGTTAGACTCAGTGTACATTATTCAAATGATTCTCTGCATACTGGGTGGCCTTAAAGTATTTTTACAGTAACAGATTATAGATTGTTGGATAACTGTAAACCTACTCTTGGCCCATCCTGTATATTAGGGAGGTTGATATCACAGACTGGAATATATTGGCAAACAGAGAGGTCTTTGAAGACATTTGTAAATATTATGTTAAATGCTGTGTGCACAAGTATATGACCATGTTATGCATTTATTTGTATGTGCCATCATCATTTGTTAGAAAAGATGTTATTGTTTACCTTCAGATTTAATTCTAGGTGCATAGCATGTTGATATACCACAAATTGTCAATAGTACCTGTATAATTTGGCATTAGTGCCACACATGTCAATAGTACTACAATGTAAATAGTGACTCGTGTTGAAGTATGATAATACTGTTATCACTGCAGTCCCACAGCTTGTCAATGGTACTACAATTTGTGCCACTGTGTCAATAGTACCACAATATGATAATACTGTCATTGGTGCAGTACCACAAATTGTCAATGGTTCTACAATTTGTGCCACTGTGTCAATAGTACCACAATATGATAATACTGTCATTGGTGC
This sequence comes from Owenia fusiformis, assembly GCA_903813345.2. Classification (NCBI taxonomy): domain Eukaryota; kingdom Metazoa; phylum Annelida; class Polychaeta; order Sabellida; family Oweniidae; genus Owenia; species Owenia fusiformis. The sequence continues at coordinate 22,174,467 of CAIIXF020000001.1, read as the reverse complement.
AGTACCACAAATTGTCAATGGTTCTACAATTTGTGCCACTTTGTCAATAGTACCACAATATGATAATACTGTCATTGGTGCAGTACCACAACTTGTCAATGCTACTAGTACTACAATTTGTGCCACTTTGTCAATAGTACCACAATATGATAATACTGCCATTGGTGCAGTACCACAACTTGTCAATGGTACTACAATTTGTGCCACTTTGTCAATAGTACCACAGTATGTTGCCACAAATCAAATGAATGCAAACAAAGTAATGAATGTGGTATTAACATTGATGCTGAATTGAATACATGTGAAAGTTCCCTCAATATCATGGGGTGTGTATTTGTAATTTTAGTATAGGGCCACAGCATAATATTTTACAAAGAAATATCAATAATTGTGCACACTTTATTTTTGTAATTTAAAAGCTGCTTAATCTCAGACAAAATAAACTATCCAATACAATGGCTATAACAATCATTCTTCAGCAGGGATTTACATAGAAAATGTTGTGCTTTGGCTCTTTCATAAAATTAAACTTCTCAACCAGTAAATATATTCGTATGAAAACAAAATTGACATCCATATAGTAACTGTTAGGCCCTGACCTTACAAATCAGTTGTCTGTTTAGCCAATGTATAACTTTATAAAAGGACCATGTGAAAAAACTAAATTCATGAAATAAAAAAGCCCAGAAAGAAGGCTTGGGGTTTGCCAGGGATGCCCGCTAAACAGATATTTAATTGGTAAGGGTACAGTCACAGTTGTGCAGTGTAAACAATAGACAGAATACTGTAGGTATTTTCTTGGTCTTATATTTGAGCTGAATGTTGTTGAATTTGTTGTGGATGTTTTCTGGGCTGCTTTTGCCCAGTAGTGGGCCCATCAGCATTATGCTTGAATGGAATAAATTGGTTTCTATTTAATAAAGTGTGTTTAGTTAATTCATTCGGTAAGCTTATCAATGACAGTGCAAGTGAAGAGCCCCTACTATTCCTTGAAGAGAACTCATTCTCAAATATATAAGCACAAGTGCCAAAGGGAAAGGACTAAAAGTTGTAATGGAACTTAGCAAGAAAAAGCAAACTCTAAGTGCATACCAGTCAAGAAAAACAAACCCCATATAGCCCAAAACCATGATCTAACATGAAAAGAAACAATGTCTAATACCCCCTTTCCCCCACCATTCAAGAACCAATATCACAAGCCAAGACCAGAAGACCAAGGAACATTTCATTCATACTGAAGTCATTACAATACGAGGGGTGATCAATAAGCAATGGACGGTTTTTACATGGACGCTTTTTATGGACCAATCTCATTGATTTTTTCACCAGTGATACATCATTTGATTATCTATCAACTCTGAAGATTTGAAGACAAAATATGTATTGCATGTTGATATATCTTTATTTCCGTGAAGGGGGTACAGGTACCCAGGGACCGACATTTACGTCACATATTCTGAAGTAATGCCAATTTGGCATATCAGTTAGATTTGAACTTTTTGATATGCCACAAGAGTTGTGTTGTTTGAATATCATGCTGCCTGTGGTAACACATAAAAGATAAGTATTGTAAGGTTAAAGTGTTGTATGGTCAGGGTTTGCAGTTTGATTTCAGAATGCAATGTGGAAGAAGAGGTTAGTGAGAGGAGGTAACACCCTACTCCATGTGGACATTGCCCCTGCCCAAATATCTCAAAATGTCCAGGATACAATATACCTGGACCTGAACATGAAGCCCTTGGCGCATGCACCCTTTAGCCCAGATCTGGCCACACATGACTTTTATTTCTATACTACTTTTTCTATATAAAAATGATGCAGGTTAAATGACATTGATGAAATAAAACAAGCTGTGCAACTGCAGTTTGCTACCCGGGGTACCCATACATCCTTCACAGGAATAAAGATATATCAAAATATGTTTCATGTTTTGTCTCCAAATCTTCAGAGTTGATAGAGAATTGCATGATGTATCACTGGTGAAAAAATGAGAGATTGGTCTATAAAAAGCATCTATGTAAAAAAGTGTCAATTACTTATTGATCACCCCTCGTACATGTTGAAGAAAAAAAATAGAAATTGATAGCCAATTCTCATAACTTCAAAAATCAAATCAGTCAAAAAAAATCAGTCAAACAAGTTTTAAACAAAGAGAGACTCCGGTAAATCAGAATGCTTAACAGGACTTGGTGTCTAAACCCTGGATACTCTCAAAAATCAGTATGTCTTCAATTTGAACCATCAATATGATTTATTGTTTTACATTATGATAACTTTTTTGTGGATGGTGTTTGGCAGTTGGTGTTTGTCATTTGGTGTTCAGCATCTGTACATCTGTCTAGCAGATGGTGGCATTTTACATGTCAATGCCTTGTTTCTCTAAATTGTAATAATAACACCAGTTATTATAAATGTTGGATTAATAAGTTACACCCGGTAGAATTACAAATATGTTTATGAATTTTGATAACTATACTGCTTCGTACAGCTGTTCCTAATTGCTTCAAACGTCAACAGCCAACCAAGTACAACATGAATATCACACCCATCGAATGGTATACTCGAAATAAGTAACTCATACCTCTTATTCCCATTATTGGGGAAATCGTCAGATGGCTCATCTTTCCCGCCCGCCAGTTTTCTTACTCCGGAGCGTTTCTTTGTTTAGTTTCAGTAATGAAATGCTCCGTCATGCATGTAAGAGCGTTTGGGTTGGACACCGTGTCAATACCATTTTGACGCGCACAGTATTTGTCCATAAACCAGGTTTTCCGAAATGGCTGGGATTGGGCGGTGTTTACATTTCAAGGCTTATCCTATAACAATATGTCTTAACATTTGGTAGTGACATAAAAACTTCAGAGTCAAGACATTGTGAGCTTATATTCCAAGGAAAGTTTTCTTACTACAATACTTTGAGGAATTGTATAATTAATAAATCATGGAATAGACTAACATTGTTATATAATTGAAAAGGTATTAACATGACAAAATGTCACCACCCGTTATTGGAAGTTGCATGAATTTGAAACAGATGCCGAATCCGAAACACAGTGTCCACAAAAAGTTGGGAGACTATAGCAATATATCCCCACTTCTGGTGGAGACATAAAAATCAAAGACATAATTCAAATTAATGGATTTAATTGTTCATATTTACAAAACATATTTTTCTAAGCAAAATTTGCAAAACTATACATTCTAGTGATTCTACTGTATGAGAATAAACATTGAAAGATAGATAACCAAGTTATTATATACATCCTGCTTTTGTACAATGTGATATCTCACTACAATTTATTTACACTTTGTACAGTCACTTACTTATTCTGTTGAGGAAGCTAAACCTATGTACCAGGTTGATCAATATGTTCTTAGAAAAAGGCTTCCAGTCTAAAATGATCACTGTTGAACAGTTTTGAGATTAGTTGTTTCAAGTTTTCAGAAGATATGAAATAAAGACTGGATATACAGGGTGTCAAATAAGTCCCGTCCCCCCCTGTACAGCCAAAACCAAGATATTTGGTACCAAGTGTGATATACCATTGGAAAGATCTTCCAAAGTTACGTTGATTGGCATATATCTGACACATGTCAATCAACCTCACAAAATTTTACATTGTATCAATCGAGGTGACCATAGGCCTAGAAACATGACAATTTGTCGATTTGGCAGGATTTTAAGAATCGGGTATAAGAAAGGTCAAGGGACCAAAAGATGACTAAATATGTTTATGGCAATGAATTTAACCAATTTCTGGATAGGGTTACATGTGTAGAAAAAAGAGGTGCAAGGAAATTGGTGAAAAACTTTCTGTAACAAGTGGAATGCGAAAAAGATTAATTTTTGACGTATTTCCGAGGTCATATCCTTGTCATTTTGACACAAAAAAGCTACTTAAAGGAGGGCACGTTAACTGTAAAAGACATCATAAAAATATAGGTAAATTTCATCCAAAATACTTAAGATTTGTTGAGTTAACATAACTTTGGATGATCTTTCCAATGATATATCACACTAGGTACCGTCTGTTAAGGTTTTAGCTGTAGCAGGGGGGACGGGACTTATTTGACACCCTGTATATTATAATAATCTATGCCATTATTTTTTATCTCTTGTGAAAATTCTTAAGCTCTTTATTCAAGAAGCTTTTTTCAGAACGTATTGATCCACCTGATATATGAACTGAGGTACACTTGATAACAGTATCATACACTTTGCACAACTGCTTCAAAAACATTCTGTAAAGCCCGACATATACGGGAGGCCTGATCTACATTATGGCACTGGAAGACGTAACAGTCAGCCTTGAGGCTCTCTATTTGGCGAACAATTTTTAAAGCCAGATTAGTCCTGCCTGAAGTGTCTATGTATTCTATCAGCTGTGCTACTGTATGTAGTGGATGCCTTTGAAGAACCTCCTAGAATGGATATAAAAGAGTGTTTATCATTTTACTGAATAAAATACATGTCATTGAAATAATATCATTTTCTGGGATTTATGTTTTACTTACCGGATTTTCTCGCATATACGCCCCCCTAAATTTAGGCCCATGGGCCAAAAATCGAATGTAGTACGCTTATACGCCCATGGGCCTATAAAAAATGACTATTTATTGATTTTTTCAATAAATTCGAGAGCATTTTGTCACTGGCAGATCGTTCTGTCGTCACTTTGTTTCAACATTAAGTTCAACGCTGTGCCGTAAGTGGCAGTGGTGGATCGTTCTGTTGTTACTTTGTTTCAACATTAAGTCCAAGGTTGTAAGTGACATTTCCTTTATAATTCTTACAAAACATGCGGTAGGACTACAACAGTAGGTACGGTAGTCTTTGAGGAAGATGGGTGATTCTCACCTTTACGCCCACTGGGCCAAAAATCGAAAGTAGTACACTTATACGCCCATGGGCGAAAAATAAGAGGTAAAATAACAGACGAAATTATCCCTTCTTTCAGTTATACGCCCAGGGCTTATATGCGAGAAAATCCGGTAAGTGGCCTTAATTTTTTAAAAATAAAAATTGCTGTAGCAGAAAACCATATTTTCACTCATAAACACTCAACAATAATCACATAATTGAAATGTTAGTAGTATGCATATCATAAGACGTTAATAAAATAAAACAAAGCAACCTACCTCCCTGGTGGTTTTCATGACTTTGACACCATGTTTAGATATGACCATCTTTACCAAGTCATCTTCAGCAGGTTTGATGTGGATCTTATTCTCAATCTACAATAAAAAAGACATACAGTAGATGTTTATTTAGAAAAATTATTCTTGATGAGCTGAAAACTTATACAGTAAAACCTGCGAACAGGGAATGCTCTTGGGACTGAAGGAAAGTTTCCTTGTTCAGAGGTTTTCCCTACAGAGAGGGGCCGCACTTTCAGCAAACTCAAAGTTGCCGAATAAGCATATTTGTATATATATTGATTGATTGTACAAATGCCGGCTTCATACTTGGTTACATTCTCCCCATGTTGATTTTTGCTGCTGCTAGCGTCTGATGGTGTCTAGTTGATGTAATTATTGATATGATATGTAGAGATTTATTGCTAAGAACTGAATTTCAAGTTTCATCAACCAAATTTTATATCATTGATAATCTAGTAGTTGGATCAGTAAAAGATTTAAAGAGATTTGGCTCAACATGACCATGTACTTACTATCTGTTATCTCCATAAAACAATTGTGTCAGTCCCTAGATTATCACAACTGATTTGATGCAATTAGGTTTTTGAAAGTAAGAATTAGTGTCATGATAATAAGTAACAAACAGATTAGTATTAGTTTTAAAATAAATCAGGGTAATTAACAGTGGGTGGGATGCTACATCATGTAAACAATTGCTCATCTTAATCTCAATCATATTAATCCAAGCTTTTTATGTTCAGATATTGGCTTAAGACTTTCACACCTCTGAAAAATAATGGAATATACAGTGTCACCAATATTCCATATTCCTTGTTCACAGGTGAATTTTCATAGTTTGCCCCAAAATAGTGTTCCTTGTTCCCTGTTCATAGGTTTTCCCTACAGAGAGGGTCCGTTAACATGTAAGTCAATGGAAAAATATTCGGTTCTTTTGAAAAGCATTCCTTGTTCATAGGTTTTCCCTACAGAGAGGTATTCCATCGGACAGGTTTTACTGTATCTGAGATTATGGATGATAAACAACTAGATAACGGCAACTCCGCGGAGCAGCAAATCCCAACGAACAAAATATTTATTACCGAATTCCAATCAATTATACTCATTACTTTGGTTAAAATTGAAAAAAATAGATTTTAGAATTGCGAATTCCTGCAAAGCAGCCATTTAGAATTTTCTGAGATACAAATCTGAAAATAATACCATAATTGTGATCTACTCCAAAATTCCTTCAATTTGAGTATAATATAGCCATACTTTGAAGGGATCAAAAAATTATTGCGAAATCGTACATTAGATGGCCATTTTGAATTTTACGAGGCTCGAATCAGAAAAAAAGATACAATATCTGCAATCTACTCTTAATTGCCTTTCATTTGAGTATAATAAAGCTCAGAAAGATCTAAAAATTAGCGAAAATTTCTGTTTTCCTGTCCCCCCATACACGGCCCCTGGGGGTCAGGATGAAAAACACGGAATATATGTGAAATAGATAAATGTTGTGAATATACTACCAAAATTTCAAACAATTATATTAATTACTTTGGTTTAGAATGAAAAATTTATAATTTTTGCGAAAAAGTCCCGTCATTTTTAAAGCTGCGGTCATCTAGAAAAACTTTTTTTTGCGTAAAACTATTTACCAATATACATCTTTCCACTAAATATAAAGAAAATTCGTCAACTAGTATTTGAGTTATCTTCCTGACAGACGGACGGACGGACTGACTGACTGACGGACGGACGGAGGGCTTCACTATATCCCTACCTAACTTCGTTCATTGGGATAATTATTTCTGACAAAGCCAAAGTTAAATCTCAGATGAGTTAGTTAATCCTATTCAGATCACATAAATCAAAGAGTGACATAATTGCTAAAGTTACCAAGAAATAATATGCCTACCTGAGCTTCTTCGATTTTATCAATTATCTGCACCCTGGTGTCCTGTCCCCCTACTGGTTGAGAGTGAAGATCTTGCACCATTCCTAGATAGTGTAGTTGAAACTGAACGCTACGGTTCAGTGAGCCACTAGAGCCTCCATCTATTAAACGCATCTCTGTCCCTGATGCTATATTCTCACGGCTAGAGTGTGGTGTCTGAAAAAGATATTCAATATACAATTAATTCTTCCATACATTTTAGTCATCCAGGTAGATTTTCAGGTGTTCTTAACTTACTTCTTAACAGGTCCATATCGTCAAAATCAGATATAGCTGATGAATATATTTGTGTACTACATGTAGTTCCCATGAACAGCCCAAAAAGTATATAACAATCATATACTGTATACAAGTACCAAAAATATAGTGCTCACATGCTGATGGTGGTCATGATAAGTGGCCCTATGTAATGTCAATGTATATTCTGACTTCAATAACTCTGGCCAATCATCACTTGTTCGTTTTGCTCCAGAATGCATGTTTTTATAGATCAATTTCAATTCTCAGGTCTTATGCTCCAAGTTCCAGCACTTGATTCAAACAATTGGAAAGAGACTTCATTTACAGAAACGTTTGAGCGATACCTTCTGTAGACTTTGTAAAGTGTAAATGCAAGTTATTTTTAATCATATACAAAGACAGGACTATTCGACAGGTTCAAGTAGAAGGAGAGTGGGTTGAAGGAAAACAAATGGAAATAATCCCAAATTTGAATCAAATTTGAATTTACTTTTGGGAAATATAATACGTCTCTGTTCAATAAGTAAATACAATTGAACTACGGCATTGTTGACTTTCCTATGATGAAAATCTTGGAAGATAAACAAACTTGAAAAATATTTAAATTTTGGCTTACCACTTGATTTCCACTGCTTCCTTTGCTTTCTACTGATTCTCTGCTGTCAGAAAATAAGCCTGATTTTGGCCGATTCTTTTTAAACATATTTGACCATTTTGGATAAGAAATATTAGTAAATATCGATCATTTTGTTGACATTTTTAGTAACGCCCTATGTTTGACCTCGTCCACCATCTTGGAATATCCCTGGGATTCCCCCACGTGATCAAAGTACATAAAGTTTACAAACACAAATGAACATAATTTCAATGCCATAAAGAAATGATTTTCCATCGACTCTGGGTTACAACATCCTAATTCTGTCACTAAAGATAATTCATGTCTTCCAAGCACCATTTAAAAAAGGAAAATAGTACTTGGTGTAATAATAACGAAGAAAAATTATTGAAAATGAAGGCGTTCGTTATTTTCATGTATAGTTGTTTTGCAAGGAGACATGGAGATGGAAATTCTCTAAAATATCACTTTTAAACCGCAATATCCACTTATGAGCATAAATAATCATCGTTTTGAATAGGATTTACATTTCTTTGATATATATAGACGGTATAATGGCACAAAGTTCACAGTTTGAGGCCCTAGATGGCTCAGCAGATCAAGAAATAGATGACATAACTTTGGGACGAGAAGGGATAAATATGATGCTGAATAATGGATTTTCTGAAGCTGAAGTTCTGTTTAAAAAGTACAGGTAAGGGTTTGTCATTTTGATTCTAATAAAGACAGTGTTGATCTGTTGACTATAGCTCATGTATACTTATTGTTGAAGTGTTCTGTTACCATTATTATAGCTCATTATTTGACGTCAATAGAAAGAAGGAATATCAAAGGCCCCGTAATAAGTACAGATGTCGGCTCGATTTTTCATACATGTTCCCCTTGGCCTATGAGGAATATGTTTACAAACGACATTGGCTTTCAACTAGTTGAAAGCCCATGCAAACGATTAATAAAATAATATCACATCGAAATAAATTTGTGACAAGCGAGATTTATGAGTTAATCTGCTCAGAGTTCTGAGGTTTACCACTTCTTTGTAACAAGTCTTTGTAACCGTAATCAAGCAACTTATAAAATTGTGATGTCCAAATAAGGACGTTGATACTGAGTATCACGATACATGAAGATGAACATGTAGAGTACAGTAAATGTCAGGATCACATTCTTCAGCTCAATGTCAACATTTTGTTGTGGAAAACCATGGGCTTTCAACTTGAAGCCCATGGGAAAACTGAGCTGTCACGATTTCAGTAAACTCATCTAAAATCTTCCAGAGGGTTCATTTCTCCCAGCTTGCTTCATTGTACATGAAGTTGTTCATGGCAAGGATGTCTATCTATCTCTAACTCTTTAGTGATTAGAGGTAAATAAATATACAATACAATACAATATAGACATCCTTGTTCATGGCTATAATTCCAAGTTTTTTTTATATAGTCTACTATGCTTACATTAACCATGGGCTTTCAATTAGACTCGTGACAATAATGTTTTGTTAACAGAAAGTGATAATTATGCTTTAACTAGCGAAGAACTTGCATGATTCATAATACATATAATGACTCAGCATTCTCTCGAAAAATGTATCCATGTATATCCATACATGTACATATGCCCTATATTATACATACAGAAAATAAATTAATCCAGGAAAAAATAACTCTAGTCAGGACCTATTTTTTACATTAATTGCAATATTAACAAAGACAATTTGATATCATTTGATTCTTTAAAGATTCAAATGTAAAAAGAATTGCAACACTTACACCGTCCAAATGCCTTTCTCAGTTCAATAATCATCAGTTCTAACATTAAACATTTTAAAACTTTGTTCCACAATGCACCTCGCTCTAAACGAAATGTTTTAGTTTATTCCAAGCAGTTTCTATATTTCTGAAGCAGTTTGTATTAAATACAACTTGCATTTCTGCCATCCTCAATTGAATGAGGTTCATGAAAGTCTCAGTAGAGTTGACCAAATGAGGAACAAATACAAATTTTCAAAAATATCTTAGACTAAATGCTTTATCTGACCAATTAAGCAGGTTAGATATACATGTATGGATAATTGTTCTTATTTTTCTCTTGTGTGTTTTAGACCTGGACTTTTCATATATGGTACCTGTGTTGATGAAAAATAACTCAATTATTTTGTTCAATTTCCACACTTTATTTTCACCACTTGTTATTTACTGTTATATAGTATATAGAGATGATTACTAACTCACTGCATGCAATTTTCTAGCAAAGGTTTTGATAGAATGCAATGGCATAGTGAGGCACTTGCCTCATCAGTATTTACTATAGTCCAACAATATTAGACCTAGCCTGGGGCCTTGTTTCTTATCTGACATGTCTTGTGCCCCCCCCCCCCCCCGGCCGGCCCCGATTAAGATCAGATTAATGAATAAGCTGGATTAAGTTTAACTTGTTGAACTATATTTCCTATTTACCTCACCAGTGTTCCACAGAAATTAAGGCCTAGTGATAGTATTCCACCCCATCACATAATGCTTGTTTGTGTTACTTAAAGGGGCAATAAGGACTGTAGAGAGAAAATTCGAAATTTTTTATTTTTTCTGAGCTATCAGGTCAATATTTGGCTTAATACCTTCTTTGACATACCTATTTTCATAAAATGTATGTATAAACTATAAATTTCAGCATTAAGAAGTGTAAATTCAATTCAAAGCTTCTATAAAGGGAGTCCCACTTATAGATTTTTAAGATCCACCATGTTTCAAGAGGAATATCAGCTGAAATAATGTTCATCCAGAGGGTTTCTTTGTAGATAATGAAAATATGTGTTAGTCTTGATGAAATATCCAAACCTAAATATATTTTGACACTTGTCGATGATCGTTGAATGGCCCCCTGCACTATTTGTAGCACCTTTAATTTTCTTTTCTAGTTCACCTTTGGTATGATAAGAGTTTTCAAGTGATATTAATTAATGAAGGAGTATTATTTATAGTAATGAGCCACTTCTCCTGATTGATTTTCTTTCTATTTCTGTTACAAGGCTATTTTCATAGGATATATTTAGAGAGCAGTAGTAGTGTCGCGTAATTAGTTTTATTTACAACTTAGCATTTCTTGAGTTGTTTCAATTCACGCCAGTATCTACATATATGTCACAGTTGTAATAAAATAAGTCATCAACAACAACTACTCATGTTATCTGTGTATATACGCCCTTCTACGGACCGCACTTGGCCACACACTGAATGCATTTATTACCAACCATGCATATACTAAAAAGCATGCTTGCCGTTAACTCCTACAGAGCATTTTTACCCATTTAATACTTGTTTGTGATTTCATGATAATATCCAACATGTTATTTTTGTGTACTTGCAGAGAGTTCAGTCCATTGATGAGCTATGGATACAGCTTTGTGAATTTCATGGTAAGTTTCTTAGAAAAGTGCTAAAATCTTAGATACAGTTTATGCATTTTTATGTTCAACTTCCAAAATGCCTGGTTTTGGCATCCATGTCATATCTATACTATTGAAATAACTGTAGCCAGTGCATTATCATATAGCTGTAATCATATTGCTAAAATAGTGCTATGGGGCTCCATACAATACTCTCTTGGTACCACATGGATTTCATGCTCAAACAATACCATGCGGCGTCATACTTTCAATATACCAAATGGTTCAATTATATATGATAATGTTGTTTTCATATATTACTTATCATTTTAATGCTCAAACTTAACAAATTCATAGGTCCAAGTTGACTAGGGTCCGAGTTAACTAGGGCCCAAGTTGACTAGGGTCCCAGTTAACTTGGGTCAGAGTTAACTAGGGTCCGACTTGACTAGGAACCAATGAAAATATATAAGAATTACATATAATATATCAGTTGAAGAAAATATACCAGGAAGCTAAAATAAAGCTAAAAATGAAGCTAAAACAGTTTGTTCATTTTCAGCAAGCCCTGATGACATTTGAGGACGCCAAGCTAGCTGCAGCAATGCAAGATTTACAAGACACGGAAAAACGTTGTCAGGTCAAAGATGGATTCATGAGTGGTATCGGTAACATGTTTCGAGGGGTAAAATCTGAGGTGAGAATGAATTTATGTAATAATGTCTACATCTATATGCTTCTCCACCTCTTTTGTCAGAGCACATCATTCTTCTTTCGTATGAGTCACCTTTTCCTCAGCACCATGAATGAAATTCCCGGGGATGCAGTTCCACCAATGCACCCCCTCCCCCTGGGTACCCCTTGTGCTGAATATAAGATTTAATTTTGAGTACCAACAATTTAGAAATATTTAACGGATAAAACTGAAGTCCTGTTTAAACAATGTTTAGTCCCAATGTTTATCTCCTTCATTGGACATGGTGCAATATGTTATATTTATAAAAATGGATTTATAGTTAATCCAAATTGTTCATATTCTCTAGAAACCCAAGCTGAGTGCTGAAGAGAAGCTTCAAAGGCAAATCATCATTGCTGATTGTATGATCTGCCAGGCCATGCTTACGTTCATCAACCAGGATATCACTAGTTATGTTAAAGGTCAGTGAATTCTAAAGTTTAATTAATCCTTTGAATATTTTCCCCGAAAATGAAATATGCTTATGGAAACAGTAGTAGTAATAGATTTGATATGTATTCTCATTAAACCAAACCATTTGATATATGTGGGGATTTCTCAATTTGGGATGATATAGACCTTCCTTTGGTTCATCACTGAGGTTAATTTCATGAATTTTCACATATTGATCATTGTTCTCATTTACTTAAGGTGGATGGATATTACGTAAAGCTTGGAAAATCTATGAGAAAATCCATAAGGAGATTACTCATTTACATAACACAGCTAAAGGTATCATAGAGAGCCAGTCCTCCGAGAACCTGAAAGCTCAAGGCTCAAGTGTCGATGGCAACGGTGTTGAAGAAGCTCTAGAAATACTCAATGAATCAGACATTCCAGAAAACAACATAAATGGATCTAATAACACAGAGAAACGAACTCTGAAAGATCTCCGTAGTGATAGTGTCCAAAGTAACCTACTTAGCTTAGACTTTGATGGCTCTACAGTTGAATTCTCTGAAGAGACTTTAGAGAGGTTACTTGGCTCTGTGAACTTTGGCTATGGCAACTTCCAGCTATGTATATCTATGGTGCCACCCAAGATATTGAAGTTGATTGAGTTTCTTGGTTTTGAGGGTGACAGGGATGTTGGATTGAAAGCTCTGGACCATTGTAGTCACAGTAAAGATATGAAAGCACCTCTAGCCAGGTAATTAGACAAAAAGGATGCAGATATTTTCTACCTTCTACCTTCATTAAAGCCCATTGTGTCTTTTCTCATATGAACTTAGATACATAATTACAACAACAGTTACCACAAAATGCATAAAAGATTAAAATTTATGAATCTCAGAAATTAAAAGGATATTTCTTACTTATTTACAGTAGGGGATATTTATGTTCCTGTCATATATAATGATAAATAGAAGTGTTCCCTGAATAAGACATAGGTTTCTGTAGAACATGTAGTTTCATGTAACATTTGTATTGAGTTTTCTCAATTTGCAGACTAGGCCTACTCTGGTACCACACTGTGATTCGACAGTTCTTTGCTTTAGATGGGGCAGACACTAATGCAGGTGAGAAAGTATAGAGGAAAAATGGAACCCAATTTGTAGTCTACAATTTATTGTAAAATCTTTAATCATGATAAATCTTTACTTTATTTTACAACTCCATTAATACTGCTCACCAGTGAATCAATATTTCATTGGTAAGTGGCTACCCCTAGATTATCTCAACTTCATGTCAACTCACCCCAGGTCATCTCAACCTTTCAACCTTTATTCAAATCAACCCCTGAATGATTTTTTAAATATTAAGTAACTTTTTATTATTACTTTTAATATTTTAACAGAAATGAACTTAAAGAAAGTATTGAATTATTATTCAGGTATACCAGAGGCTGAGATTATTCTTGAGGAGGTCGAGAAGGAATATCCTGATTCTGCACTGTTTCTCTTCTACAAGGGGAGGTTACAACGATTAAAGGTATTGCATATGTAAAGTACAATAAAACCTGTCTTAGTGAACACCTATCTCTTGGGGACACCCTTCCTCCGCAAATACTCTACTGGCTTCTGTATGAATTGCACTGTAGTGAACATCTACCAGCACAGTTTTTATTGGCAAAAAATGTTCAATATACACAGGTTTTACTGTATTCACAATTTGCTTTTTGTTGGTTTTCTGTTAGAATTTGAAAACTTGAAGAACCTGTACTGAAATCATAAAAATCACTTTTTATGTAATAGTTGAATAACAAAAATAAAAAAGGAAATGTTGTGTGGGAGATAAAAATATAAAATTTTGTACAATTTTTTTTAGTGCCCACCTAAGGATAAATGTCATAAACCTATTATATAGATAGCAACACACCTCTTATATGTTTCCTCAATACAGCCTAGTTATAAAATTCTAAATTGTTTCAGTGTGAGTTGAATGCTGCCATGGTAACCTATGAGGAGGCACTACAGAAAGCTGAGAAGCAGCGAGAAATCCAAATAATATGTCTGTATGAGATAGGTTGGGGAAGTGTCATGAGGCTCAAATGGCAGGAGGGCTTGAAGTGTTTTCTGAGGTAAAGTATATGATATTTTATAAATAAAGCACTGTTAGCTAGAACAACTTAATAAAAGATATAATGATGTGATGCACATTGTTAAAGATAGTGTAAAAAAAGTCTGTATAAAGGTAGGTGGCAGCACTTCCCTATTGAATATTTTTGCAAGAAATTCAAAGTTCCTTAGTGTATCCCTATGAGAGCTATTGCTATTTTGATAAAAAAGTTGTTACATTCTTAGACTCATCCATATGCCAAAAAAACAGAATGTGAAGTTAGAACCACAGGTGAAGTTAGAACACAGGACAGTATGTAATCAATCTTATCATTTATTATTGCAGCATGCACAAATATGATATGTTACAAGTCTTTATGTCACTTTTAGATCACAAATGTATCTTGAAGATCCTCATATTTTGATACTGTATCTCACTTTTCAGGTTGAGGGAAGAATCTCGCTGGTCTAAAGCATATTATGCCTATCTGTCAGGAAGTAAGTAGACCTTGTATCTTGTGTATGATATCGATGGAGGGGGGGGGGCAGTCGTCGGGTCGACTTTCCTCGGCCAGTCCAAATTGGTTCAGGCCATGTAATGGGTAGGTCAGGCTGTAATGTACCATGTTATTAATTGACCATGAATAATCAATTAGCTGAAAACAGAGGTCGCAGTATTGTATTTTACTATAGGCAATGTTCACAACCTATCTAAGATCTATTATATGATTATACATTCACTGCTAATACACAGCCCGTGAAGTCATTACCCGCTGTTGCCTGCTGAAGGGCTGTCCCACCCACCCCTAGTGATATTCTTGTTGGTCTTATCTCACTCAGGATATAATAGATTGGAGTTAGACCAAAATGGTTGATAAATAAATTGATTCCAAATATTTCACCATGATAAATGCTAATAAAGTTCTGGAATATTTTGGATTCAGATTTTTAGCATTCCTGAAACTGAAGGTTTATTACCATGGAATGAACAAACTTTTGCTGTAGACTGGTGTTAGCTGGCTTAAATCATTTATTTTCACAAATGTGCATAAATTTTAAACATATAGGGAAGATCAGATTTGAAGCATAGTAAAATCTGATGGTAAAGTGAAGAATTAATGAAACTATGTGAGGTTTGGAGATGCGATCTGTTTTAAATGAGCCATACTACATGTACATCAATAAATGCAATGAACCCTTTGGCACCTCATTTTATTCAATTGTTAACAAATCACTTTAAGCTGTATGCTCCAAACTAAAAACATTCTGCCAGTCACACTCTAAGGCATCATCTATGAACCAATGTTTGTACTTCTTAGCTCTGGCAACTTTCTCATCCTTTCCTACAACCCAGTTGTTGTTAACCACTAGAGGTGTCTTTGATTCCAACCTCTCCAGTGTATTCTGAAGGTACCACTTTCCATCGGCTACCATGTCACTGTCCAGTAAGAAACCTTTGAACTGTTTGCGATATTTTTGTATTGATAGCTTAAGGTATGTTTGGTCATTATCGTAAAAGTTGATTTTAGTATCATCTGAGTTGACACCGATCATACGTATTAATTGATCCATTTGAGTTTTCACGTCATGCCATATTTGTTTCATGGTGTTGGTCGGGTTTACAACCAGAAACCCTCCATTGTATTGGTCAGTTTTATTCATGCGTCCTCCAATCAGATCATATTGACCTGCTTCCGTGATTTTCTCTAACATTGGTATAGGATTTCTCAACCAAACTGCATCTACTTCAAATAATAAAAATTTGATATCATTCTCCAACAAAGTCATTAGAATGTTTGTTCTCTGCTGCATGTACTTAAGGTAGTTTACTCTCCCATATCTCAAGTCATTCTCAACATTAGGCAAATAGAGGAATATGATCTTAACATTTGGCCACTTTGCACTTAGCTCAACTTGTGTTTGTTCATCAGTAGTCATAATGATGATATGACTATGTACATTCATGTTGACTGTGTTACACAACCAGCTCATAGTCATATTGATATAGGCATGGTTCACCATTGTGATTGCAACCAAGCCTTGTGTGTCACTGATCTCCTTTGCAACTAATGTTAACTCCTTGTGGACTTTGTCCACCTCCTTTGTTTGGGCTTTAGAAGGAACCTTTCTCTCCTGGTTTGTTTCAGTCAAGTTCAGTGTTGCACTGACATTTTTAATATCAAAAATTTTGTCTTCCTTTTTTGTAATTGAAACATGTTGGTCACTATCATCTTTAGTTTCAGTATGTGTGTCTCTAGTTTGACTATCTGTGTCTTTCCCTTGGTTTTGTGTGACTTTAACTTGACTTGTGAGTCTTTTAGTTTCTGTTGAATTCACAGTCACCTTTTCATCCTTGATTCGCACATCATCAGTGAATCCTAAAGTAATTTTCTTTGTGGTTGCAACCTTGTTGAAATTGTATCCATTATTTATGTTTGAGACACCATCAGGCTGTAGGTGTCTCACATAGTCTCCAGGTATGGTGACATAGACAAGAGTGTTCCGCCAATCAAGAAATAAGAACACAAGAAGGAGCAAAGTCAGCGACAAGATGTATATCCGAGGAAATGAAAGTGATTTCACTATTACAAACCTTCTCCTCATATTGATTGAAATAAGTGAACTTAGTTTCCTTTTTAAGTTTTTTCAGCACACTAGACTCTTGTATGTAAAATCAATGATATCCTCTCATTCCTTCAGAATATGTAGTGAATACTAACAAGAAACTGTTTTTTCACTGAACACATTGTACATTACGTGAATACCATCAACTCTTTTAATATCATCCTCATCATCAGTTTACATGTTAACATAAATCCTTCTTAGAATATAACACACCTTTCTATTATGTATTTCACTCAATTATTTTCCTGTTCACTGAACATGCCTTTACTCATTGCATACCTCTCTAATATTAAATAGAAGTTTGCATGTTTTCCCATATTAGTAAATGTGCATGAGTAAATGTCATTTTCTTCTACCAGTTTGTGTTAATCAAGTTATATACTTATGTGTAATGTTGTGTGTTTTCAAAGGAACAATGCAAATAACAATAAAACAAAGTATAAGTAGCTGACACTCTTAATGCCCCGGGAGACTTAACAATCGGATCATGATAAATGAGCAGACAGTTGCTTTAATAGTATATTTTAACAACTGCACATTAAAGAGCCAATACATGTGTTTTTAATTCTCTCTTAGATAACCCTACACAATCAACTTGGATATTTCAAAAATTGAAAAAGAAAAGGTGATTCTTTTTAGTTTGGACTTTGTCATAATGAGTTTTTTCAAAAAAGGTCATACCACATTAAGTTTATTGATGAATATTTTTGTGTTATTAATTTTCAGAATTGCAGCTGTAATGTCCCTCTAGGATACATGTACATTCTCTACTGAAATATGAGGCCGGGAAGATATATTACATATACATTTCTTTGTTGAACACCTGAGAATTTAAAAGAAAATATACTGTATGTGTTGTATATATCTGCAGGCTGTCAAGATAAAGTAATGTTATACCAGATTTTTTCTAATAGCCACTCACACTCCCATGAATGCAGACCATTATCAGGGGCGGATCTGGGAACCAACAAGGGGGGGGCCCAAACTTCTGGTCTTAGAAAAAGACTTCCACGCTTGCGCGGAAAAAAATTTTGGGCCCCAAAAACCCAAAAGTGGGCCCAAATTTTGAAATTTTGAGGCCCATTTTCTTCAAAATTTGGCCTAAAATTAAAAAACAAGGCCTTAGAAGGCCAATTTATGACCAAAAAGCCTACTTTTTGGGGCCTTAAGGCCTTTTTTGGCTCAAAATTTTTTTGGGCACAATTTTTTTTTCTGGGCCCACCCAAGGGGGGGGGCCCAGGCCCCTGGGCCCCCCCCCCAGATCCGCCAGTGATTATGGCAACAAAATAAAAGTTTTGAAAAAAATTATCGGGCGATAATAGATTTATGTATTGTTCTATTTGCAGTCTGTCAGGGGGCCCTGGGAGATGTAAAGGGAGCATATGAAACATTTAAGGAAGTTCCTAAACTGATCAAGAGAAAGAACAATCAGATTGAAGCCTTCTGTGCTAAAAGGGTAAGGTCATTGTACTAAACTTTGTGTATTCACAGCTTTCAGAGTTTGCTGTTTTACATTAAAGAAGTTTGTAGAAAAAGAATGCATTATCAGTTCATTTGCTGTAAGGTATGTGAGAGAATCAATTGGAAACATATCAAATCATTTGAACGAAAGTTCAAGTTTGATTTGCTGATTTGCTGAGTCATTATTAGATCTACTTTGGAAAATGCTTTCTTCTCATTTCTTGTATTTTATTATGATGGATTTTATGCTTTGTCATTTTTTGTTTACCTGTCTGTTATTTTAATAAATGATACATTGTATGTTAAACATGGAACTTATACACCCCACAGGTGTCTTTTCATCTCAATATGAAATATTTGAAATGAAGTTTATTGAATTGAAAAACATTTTTTGATCTGTACAATCAATACACAAATTCAATAAATCTATTTTAAGGTTGAGAGATATAAGAAGAAAGCAGCCACCCAGGAACACTGTGTGTTACTTGGCCTAGAAGTTCTCTACCTTTGGAATGTTCTTCCACAATGTAACAAGGAAGATTTAGAAAATATGAAACAAGGTAACTAAAAATACTTTGGAACTAAACAAAATTATCTTCCTTATTTTCATCAAGAATAAAACTCTCAGAAGATAGCGATACTCGCAAACTGTTGATCAGCTGTAAAACAAAACATTAAAATTATTTCCATGACAACATTTATATCGTGAAGTTAGGGTATAGTGTCACCTAAACCAATAAACTGTATAACATCATAATTTGGAATAGACACAAATGAAATCTTTTATGAAATCTTTCATTATTCATAGGGAAATCTTTGTTGAATTTGTAGAATGCGACAAACAGATGGATAAGAATGTGTTCCACTTGAGGAGTCTAATAGAAGCTGCACTTTATAAGGAACAAGGGGAAAATGAAATAGCAATACAGGTAATACATATGAAATAGCAATGCAGGTGGTATACATGAAACACAAATGCAGGTGGTATACATGAGAGAAGCAATGCAGGTAATATACATGAGATAGCAATGCGGGTTATTTACATCAATTCAATTAAATTTCAAAATAATTTATTTCAGTTTTCATTACAAAATTTACAACATTATACGGGCTATGACACCCCAGGGGGTGTATAACTGCCCATAATTAAATTTACAATAAACATGATAAACTGTGAACATTTAAAGTGGTACATAGGTCAATACAATAATATAATATAATATGAATACAATATACAAATACAATAATGTGAGACAATAAAGAAATAAAATAAATGTTTTGGTTATTCTGTACTCAGGAGGTCAATTTTCAAACGAGATATGAGTGAATTTAATGGTTTATTTCTAATATCTTCATTGAGGGAATTCCATATATATGAACCATGGACCTTAATAGAATTTTCACCAATTCTGGTTCTATGTTTAGGAATATCTAAGTTATGACTAAATCGAGTTATACGTTGATGTATGTTTTCTCTAGTTTTAAAATAGTGATCGTATAATTTTGAAGGGAACTTTATAGATTTGCTTATAACTTTTTTCATGAAAGAAACAGTTTGGATTGTGTGAATATGATAAATATTAAGTATTTTAAGATCTTGAAAAATTGGGAATGTGTGAGCTAATCTATCTGAATTTGTTATTAATCTAACAAATTTCTTTTGCAATATCAGTAGTTTATTTAATAGATTCTTACAAGCATTTCCCCATAAAATATTACAGTAATTAAGATGAGAAAAAATCAGAGTGTTATATATTATCATCTTTGATTTTAAAGTATGAGCATAATTTGTTCGATATAACATTCCTATAACATTTGAAACTTTTCTATGAAGAGCATTGATATGAGGAGCCCAAGATAATTTTGAATCAATAATTACTCCCAGGAATCCTATCTCATCTACTTTTTCTAGGTTAGAATTTGCAATTTTTATTTCATTGTTCACAGATATATTTCTTCTATTTCCAAAGACCATATATTTTGTTTTCTTAACATTTAAAGTGAGTTTATTGGCCAACAACCAATCATTGATGTCACACAGTTCAGAATTTACGGTTGTGATCAAATTATCAAGATTGGAATCACTACATAATATATTAGTGTCATCTGCAGAAATCACCAGTTTGAGTTTATCAGAAACTAGATAGAAATCATTTACAAATATGATAAATAGGAGGGGGCCTAGAACAGACAAATATAGACTTAATATACATAAGATAGCAATGCAGGTAATATACATGAGATAGCAATGCAGGTAATAAAGATGAGATAGCAATGCAGGTAATATACCTGAGAAGGCAATGTAGGTGGTATACATGAGAAGGCAATGCAAGTGGTATACATGATATAGCAATGGAGGTAATATACATGATATAGCAATGCAGGTTATATACATGAGATAGCAATGCAGGTAATATACATGAGGTAGCAATGCAGGTGGTATACATGTGAGAAGCAATGCAGGTAATATACATGAGATAGCAATGCAGGTAAAATACATGAGAAGGCAATACAGGTGGTATACATGATATAGCAATGCAGGTAATATACATGAGATAGCAATGCAGGTAATATACATGAGATAGCAATGCAGGTAATACACATGAGGTAGCAATGCAGGTGGTATACATGTGAGAAGCAATGCAGGTAATACACATGATATAGCAATGCAGGTAATATACATGAAATAGCAATGCAGGTAATATACATGAGAAGGCAATGCAAGTGGTATACATGATATAGCAATGGAAGTAATATACATGATATAGCAATGCAGGTAATATACATGAGATAGCAATGCAGGTAATATACATGAGATAGCAATGCAGGTAATATACCTGAGAAGCCAATGCAGGTAATATACATAAGATAGCAATGCAGGTAATACACATGATATATCAGTGCATGTAACATTCCCTATAATAAATTCAATTATGCCTTGGAAATTATTTTTTGCCAAATTTTTATTATTGGCTTTTCATAATTAAAAGTATATCAACAAAAAACAAACCAACTAACCATAATATCTAGAGTACATCTCTATGTTTCCAGTGCTTTGAGGAGGCAATTGCCAGACAGAATGGAATGAAGGATGACTTGCATGTAGTTGCATTTGCAACCTATGAGATTGCATCACTGCTGATACTCTCACCTGAGGTAAGTAGAGTTGGGGGAGGGGTAAGTAGGGGAATCACATGAGGGGGAAGTAGGAGAATCACATGAGGGGGAAGTAGGAGAATCACATGAGGGGGAAGTAGGAGAATCACATGAGGGGGAAGAAGGAGAATCACATGAGGGGGAAGTAGGAGAATCACATGAGGGGGAAGTAGGGGAATCACATGAGGGGGAAGTAGGAGAATCACATGAGGGGGAAGTAGGAGAATCACATGAGGGGGAAGTAGGAGAATCACATGAGGGGGAAGTAGGAGAATCACATGAGGGGGAAGTAGGAGAATCACATGAGGGGGAAGTAGGAGAATCACATGAGGGGGAAGTAGGAGAATCACATGAGGGGGAAGTAGGGGAATCACATGAGGGGGAAGTAGGAGAATCACATGAGGGGGAAGTAGGAGAATCACATGAGGGGGAAGTAGGGGAATCACATGAGGGGGAAGTAGGGGAATCACATGAGGGGGAAGTAGGAGAATCACATGAGGGGGAAGTAGGGGAATCACATGAGGGGGAAGTAGGGGAATCACATGAGGGGGAAGTAGGGGAATCACATGAGGGGGAAGTAGGAGAATCACATGAGGGGGAAGTAGGAGAATCACATGAGGGGGAAGTAGGAGAATCACATGAGGGGGAAGTAGGAGAATCACATGAGGGGGAAGTAGGAGAATCACATGAGGGGGAAGTAGGAGAATCACATGAGGGGGAAATAGGAGAATCACATGAGGGGGAAGTAGGAGAATCACATGAGGGGAAAGTAGGAGAATCACATGAGGGGGAAGTAGGAGAATCACATGAGGGGGAAGTAGGAGAATCACATGAGGGGGAAGTAGGAGAATCACATGAGGGGGAAGTAGGAGAATCACATCTGGGAGATACAGTTATGGATCTTGAATTGATCTTTTTGGCGTAAAAACAATCAAGTTTGTACTATAATTTTCAAGATTTCTCATCATATGTGACTTGAATCAGACCTGTACATCTGGCTAAATTTTGAGATTATAGAGAGTTGCAAATTAATCATACGAATATGTCAAATATTTTTTCTCTTTATGGTTTTCAGACTTTGGAGCAAGGGAAAAAGATGTTGATCAAAGCAAAGGTGAGAAACGGATAATATTGCATCAATTTTTATAAGTTATATAAAGAATCTAAGCTTCATAAATATTTGGGAGTCACAAGCTGCTATACATGTATTTACAAATGTTTTTTTGAAAAGTAAATTGTGAACATTTATCACCTTAAATTTATTTTATTTTCTCTTAAGTTTTCCTGGATTGTTTTGGCTTTATGTAACTGTGATACATTTTCACTAACAATTGATAATTCACATTTAGTGATTTTTCTTTCAGGACAAATATAAAGACTATGAATTTGAAAATCGTTTAAACGTTAGAATTCATGCAGCATTGAAACGTTTGAAAGAGAAACCTGCTGAAAAATAAATAGTAGGAATCAAGATTCCATCCAGTGCATCATGGTACTTTAGTTATGAACTACCATCACTAGAGGACTAACGATACCATGACCTAATCACTACACAACTCATGGAAAGCAGCGCAGCTAGAAGGACTTGATATTTAAACATATGCTTATCTGCTTATCGTATAGTTTTTAGTTTTGTGTCGTCATAAAAACGTGATTTGATATTCTTCTACTTTCAATTGATATTTTAGTGAATTGTTCAAAATGTAACGTTCATGAACAAGATGTACTATTGTACATGTAGGTGGTATACTAGCAGATATTGTATGTGTGATGTGAATTGATACCATTAGTATATTTCTACTGGAAATGGTGCCATTTTGTTGAAGCTTACTCTCTGGTTTGTATTACACTACTTCGTATGACATGTGTTCTTGTATTTTGCATGTACTTGTATTGCATATGTACAGTCCTGTACTTGTATTGTTTATGTACTTGTATTGTGCATGTACTTGTGTTCAAAGTTCATACCCATCATATTCCAAGACATTGGTATGGAAGTGTCACCTAAACAGCTGTTTGACAGGCCACATTTTGCGAGTTTTTTTTATTTTATTTTATTTGATCTTTATTTCAATAATGTTGCATTGATATAAATGAAGTAATACTTTACATATCAGGTTTTAACTAAACTTGGAACAGACCATTGAAACGATACAAACAGCTGACACTTACATAGTGGACATGTATATTTATTTAATTAAATCATTATAGCCGCCTAATAACTCTATCTGGGCTTTTGCAAACCATACCCATTTATTTCATATCGCTTACATTATTATGTATACAGTAAAACCTGTGTATATTGAACTTTTTTAGAGAAATAAGTTCAGTGTTGTTAGGTGTTCACTACAGAGATTGTGATTTATACAGAAGTCAGTATGTGGGGAGGAATGGTGTTTACGAAAGAGATGTTTTCACTAGAGAGAAGTGTTCACTATATACAGGTTAAACTGTATGCATACTTTTTTGACCAATTCAGTTTCAGTATTAAATACTGCATTTGACTCTCATAATTATTAAATGCTTAAATTGCTTAGCAAAGATCTGGATCTATTCCCTTTTGGGGAAGTTATATATACATGAAACTGTGATTCAATTGTCAGGTAATTTCAAATGTACTTACAGTATTATGTGTGAGATTGCGCATATTTTGACCAATTTTGGTATGAATTGTGAAAATGAGAATTTTGCACCTACTTGAGAAAAAATCCTGTTGAGATCACTGGATGTAATAACAAAGCAAGGGCTTATCCAGTGAAAAAATAATAGGTGAGGCAAATGTAGATGGTTGAGGTAAATTGAGGCTAAAGGACTTCATTTCCACTGTTTTAGTTGAAAAAATGTCTGATTAAGAATATTTTTGTTGAGTTTTGGCGAGGCAGTTGCCTTGCATGTCTCACGCCTGGCTACGTCTGTGACGATAGCTATATGTTTGCTGTGATGTTATTTGTAAGTAATCTTTAATTTTTGTATTCTTACATAATATTTGCTTTTTTAATTTGTGACTTGTGTGCTAATTAACTGTGAATGCACTGAGGTTTGAGATCATTCCTGTGCACTAGAGCTGATCTTTCTATATGTCAATGTGTAAGTTATTCATTGTGAAAAGTAGACCTAGTTGGTGTATGTATGCTAGTAGTATTATGTCATTGTCAAGCTTGCATTTTAACTATTGGTCAAATCCAGGTCACATGACATGAAATATTAAGAAAATATTTCATTCTATGGAGGGCAATACCTGTTCATTTTTCAGTATGTATTGCCCACAACCTGTAGGGCGAGGAAAATACATGCTGCAAAAATCATTGAAAGAGCAACAGGTATTGCCTGAACATAGAATGAAATATTTGTTTTAATATATCATTGCTAGACATTCTCTATGATCATTTATTTTTATCAATAAATATATCATTAACCCATAAGTTTAAGTAAACATAATTATGTACAAGTATCTTTGTATGGTACACTTTATTTGTGGCCAGTGCAGTTTCAGAATTCCAGGGCGGGCAATACACCGGGCAATACGTCTTTTATCATCCTAAAATTAAGGGAGCTGTGAAATACGCTATGGTATTTTTGATCAAATGGTACTAAATTGACCAATCAAATCAGACAATTTCTAGCAATGATATAGTAACAGATGATATTCATTTGTATTCACTTGTCATGGTATATCACTGATATTCACCTCTATAGAATGAAATTAATTTATTGTAGTCAATGTTCAAGAAGTTTTAGTTTAGAACATTTAGAACACTTGTTGTGGATCAAAGTGTGTTGGGAGAAGTGGAAATAATCAATTTGAGGGTAAAGACTTCTCTTTCTTTATTAGTTAATCACATACATTGTGGGTTTTACTGTAAATACATAGAGAAGAAACCATTAATTTAAAAGGGAGTTTTTAACAAGAGAAACTATTTATACACATGTTGAAATTGTATACATTGTTGACATTTTGTATTTAGATACAATTTATATATCTTTGCATAATGAAGCATGGGAGTGATAATATAGTTAGTATAAGCTGGTGAGAATTATGCAATAAACTGAAGAAATATATTTTAGTGTCATGTTTCATTGTTTGTCCAATACAGTACTTGATTTTGTTTGAGGTTTGTAAAATGTACATTGGCCTCTAGATAATATAAATGTACATTGGCCTCTAGATAATATAAATGTACATTGGCCTCTAGATAATATAAATGTACATTGGCCTCTAGATAATATAAATGTACATTGGCCTCTAGATAATATAAATGTACATTCGCCTCTAGATAATATAAATGTACATTGGCCTCTAGATAATATGTACAATTCCCGAGCCTCACCTTTTCAGTTCAATATGTGATCCGAGTGGGATAAAGTAAAATCAGAACTGAGAAAAAGTGTTCATAAGTTAAAACTATGAACAGAATTAATTTTGTCTTTGGTTACATTTTAAAAGGAAATTGTGTGGACTTATTAACTCACGAACTAACGAACGAGAATAAAAAAGTTAAATGATGTTATCCTCTGCTATATTTGGATGTTATTCATGACTGATTTAGATGGCAGCACTTTCACTATGTGTCATGTAAACCGTGGTATACACTGATCTGGAGGAAATCTAAATGAATCTTCATGAAGATTCAATATTAATTTGTTCTTAGCATTGTTCAAGGTTCAAGGCACATCAGAGGATAGAGACAAGCTGAGAGTACACTTATTACAGGCAGAAACCGATTTATAGGTGGTGACAAAATATAGATCGTCGCATGAGAATAACTTTGTACTATCTCACATTTTTACGGAACTGAGAAATCAAGGTTTGAAAGTTTAGAGGTCTGTATCTTACTTAGTATTGCTATGTGAAACTTGATTTTTTGTATGTCACCTGGTCTCACCCCAGAGATATCTTATATGAAATATCATACCTTGAAACAATTTACAAGATCCTTTTTTAAAACTATGGAAATGGAGTTGATACAATTTCCCACCGGAATAACAGCTTATTTCTAATTTCAAATTGTCATATCTGATATCAACTGTTTCAACCAATCAACTCTCTAAGAATTGGTCATGTGACTTGCAAAACTTGGAGTTATAACAATCTTATATTAAAACAAAGTATGCCAATATGCATGTTATTGTATCTAGAATGAAAAATAATGTTTTGCTTTGTAAAAAAAAATCTTCAAAAACCAAAGAATATTATTTAATAAAATAAAGAAAATTCAATTTATAAAACTTTAAAATCAATTTCTCAAATAAGTACAATTATTTCTTAATTTTGGAATCTCAGGACACCCTTCAAAAAGAATTTATTGCCTTTGAAACTAAGGCAGAAGTGCAATGCATTGAAACCAATGATGCCAATACGGTCCCCCACATATTTCCCTCGGTATAAACCCTGTAGCCTAAACCTCCCAGCACATTACAATGTAGCCCCCAAGGGCCGGTCCGCTGGTCATTATCAGGTTATTTTTGATACAGACCAGTTGATATTTTCACTGGGTATAGGAGAATAACATTGCAACTGGTCCGTAATT
Source organism: Owenia fusiformis (assembly GCA_903813345.2). Taxonomy (NCBI): domain Eukaryota; kingdom Metazoa; phylum Annelida; class Polychaeta; order Sabellida; family Oweniidae; genus Owenia; species Owenia fusiformis. The sequence goes on along the minus strand of CAIIXF020000001.1, from coordinate 22,147,126 downwards.
CCATTTTGACCAGCAGGTTTCAGATCCTTAGGGCCTAAGACATAACCAATTTTTATTACATGCACATGGAAGAAATTTGAAAAATAGAAAAATAATTTCTAATTCATTTTAGATTAATGAAAGTGATGAAACATCGATTTAGGTAATCACATTTTGTTCATTGGGATGCAGCTATCATTATTCATTCATTTTCTGTTGTTTGCTACTCTGTGGAGTACAATTGGGAATTGAAGCAATTGTAGAAGTGGAGACTAAGAGTGGCTCTTTGTAAAGAAATTGAACCAATTTGTTACTTTTCCAAAATAAAATGTAGATGATCTAAAAACAATGATCCCAAAAATGCAAAAGAAAGGACAAATCTGAAAAACATACTAGTAATAAAATAATAACTAAAAAGATCCCAGATGTTCAGTGAAGAGCGCAAAGTAAATCATAGATGAAGATAAAATAAAATAAGTGTTTTAAGGGACTATACTAACATAAAGATAACTCCTTATTGATATGGTCAGTAAAAGTTAAAGCTAGTTTAAATAGATTTAGCTTTTTTCCACAAACATCATTTTGAAAGAGATTTCAATAGTATACAGACAGTGATTGCCTTTGAGCAATGTAGTGCAAAATATGACAGTTACTATTTGTTTTGATTACTATATCTAGTATATAACCTATTATTATGTACTCTATTTGAAGAAACAAATAAGTAGTCTTTCATTTTCAACATTTAATGATGACAGCTTCGTATATGCATTTCTATTGCATTTGGCCATTCAAACCCCTATAAGACCTGGTAGCAGGGAAGATAAAGGGTACTTTTGACTGCTCACATGATCTAATTAACTGGTCATTTGTACTTTTCATCTTCCCTGGTAGCAAGGATTTAGGTTTTCGAGGAAATTAGTAATTCTATTTCATATCATGTGGCCATGAATAATCCAATGAGCATCCATAATACAAAGAGTAATTGAGGGCATATTATTTGAATATGCATGGGATTACACATACTGTATCATTTTATTTTTTTGATCTACTTGTAATAGTTCTAAAACTAAAACATGAAAGGCCAGGCATGCAAACTGGCATGGTATTGTGTTACAAAACATTATTTCATTCTAGATACAATAACATGCATATTGGCATACTTCGTTTTAATATAAGATTGTTATAACTCCAAGTTTTGCAAGTCACATGACCAATTCTTAGAGAGTTGATTGGTTGAAACAGTTGATATCAGATATGACAATTTGAAATTAGAAATAAGCTGTTTGTCTGGAGATGGTACAATTTCACACTGAATTCTAGCTTAATGAGAGGGAATTGAGATGGGGCATGTATCTGAGATGAAAGCCTGTGTTTCAAATAGTAAAATTCCATGTCTATCTCAATTTTTTGGAAAATGGCAGTTAGTACAAAGTTATTCTCACGCGACGAAATAGTGGTAAACATATTTATAGAAAAATAGTATTTTTAGAAAAATTTACATGACAATGAATGATATGAACCAAAAATATTGTTAAATCAAGACAGGTTTTGTTGAGAGTATTCATGGGATTAATTGCCAGCTTGTTAGATCGTCACAAAGGATTTTTATAAAAAAAAGTAGAGATATATTTTTCAAATTAAATTGTTACCATTCAAAAAATGACAAGAAAAATGTATTCAATTTAGATCACATATTCACCAATCCTTTACTATTTTCTGCTAACAGCATTCCTTGTATATTTTCATAACATGCCAAGATAATGCTTTGATTTTAAGCTTTTTTGGCATAATATCAATTCTAATGTGCTTGGATACTTCTGCATCTTAATTATTCAAAAAGCAAAAGGGACAGAGAGTATATTATATTGGAGCAAATCTTCAAAAATGTATATTCTTTTCTTTACAATCCTAATTTATTTTCACAAAAGGAATTGATAAAAATTGCCATTTTCTTGTATATCATAGTCATAACTGTTCGACTTTTTGGAAACCAACTGCTGGCTGTCGGCTGTCGATTTGACCGCTTATATATGGCCCGTTCGTTTAAATATGAAAAGTAGCAGTTAATATATTTAAACGAGTTGGCCATATATTAGCGGTCAAATCGTTAGCCGGCAGTTGAATTCGCAAATTATACCTAATTTTGTATCACTGATAATTTTGTTTTAATGTTCAGTCCATGTTTCCACTCATAGTCGCGAATATGTGGCTTGTGCTCATTTCTTAAAACCATGTAATGAAAAATCCAAGATACATCAGACTGAAGCTCTTTTAGTAGAGGATGTGTGACGTTTCTTGGGAAGTCTTCTTTTAGCAGTTCATCCAACCAAGATGCGTCTTCGTTGTACCTTAATTGCTGTAGGATCCAGATCATCGCAATAAACACATGCGATTTGCTTTTAAACGGGTGAATGTCTCGCGAAGGGTAGAATACATCTTGAACACAATATCTTCCCAGAGCGATAGTATTTAATGTAAACCTATTCTTGTTATAATCATTTTTACCTTCACACATTGATTCGATGGCCGTCTTCACAAATGTTTTGAAGCATTTGCCCACATTATCCGATGACGTGCAAGAGCTTGATGATCAAGCAGTGCCATTCTTATGTTGTACGATGATAACGAATTGGACGGCATCGTGTGGCCGTCATCATCAGTAGCACCAATACGTCCGATGCGATTCTTTTCACGCAATGGGCAATGTATTTAAGACAGAGAAACAGCTCCTGATGTTGAAGGTTCAGTGTGTATTTGTCACAGTTGGAAGGTTCTACTGTAGACTCGCGCCACCGATCAACTATGTTCGGAACTATCACGTATCGGCCAGGTTTGCCTTTTATCTTCCGTTCCAAACAGAAACAAAGGTCAACCTTTGTTTCACATAGAGGACCAGCGATCTTGAGTATTGTACTCGGGCCATGGGGATGACTCGATACGCACACATCCGTTTCACATTCGGGACCGGCGATCTTCTGCACTGTAGACCTTTCGGATTCTGTATCATATTTTTGATCTTGTGCATAATATTTTCCTGTAATTTCTTCCCGAATTGTACGCATGAATTCGTTGTAAGTGTATAGGCGTGGCTTACTAGTACACTCAAGTTGTGACTTGGTCAGCAATTGGTTTGCAGCCCCCGGCTTGATTTTGACATTCATGCGTTCTTTTCCTCTATCCATGAAATCATCATGTACTATTTCAACGTCATTCTCAGTTGTTGCTAATACTGGAAGAAAGTCGAACTCGTTTGGCTGAAGTATCTTACAACGCTCATAGAAGCTTCCCCGTTTTATGATTTCCACTACTTTGAACGCTGGATTATTTTTACCGAGATTTGCGCATATATTTTGAACAATCTTTTCCACATCACTCGCATGTTTGATAAGATCTTCTTCTTTGTATTTTCTCCAAATGTCAACCTTTTGCGCCACATGGCTCACAAAATCCGACAATCTCTTATATTCAATATCATCTTTACCCCGAATGTCTGATCCGTTGCTAGATTTATTACGAGGCTTTTGGTTCGCTCCACTCGGCAAAGAAAAATATGGTCCCGTGAACATTGGTATCTCATTTCTAGAGGGAGTGAAATTTGTAAATCCGACATTTCTCCATGGACCTCTACAATTCAACATGTTGATCAACGGCTCTTTAAAGTTGAACTTACAAAGGTAGAGAGGTTAATAGAATATATCATCGAGTACTCGAAATCAGGTTGAATTTTTATCTTATAACAATTAATTACTTTAAAAATTGCGTTTCATTTTCGTGTCACCCTATATCATTAATCAGACATGATTTATCATTTGAAAGTCAACAGTAGCACCAAATAACATTTCTCCCATCCCTATAACTTAACGTTCTAAAAATGACAAACAAATTACCAGATTTAAAGGGATAATATAACATATTTTACAATAAGACACACTATACATGTACGTCTGTTTGACATTTCTGTTTTCAAAAGACCTTGCCTCATTTTTGCTTTTTCGGCTTTGATGTTTTCAGAATAGATTTAAATCATTCCCTCAATGGTTGCATGAATAACGCACATGTGAGTAGGTAGTTACCAGTTTCACCACCATGTGGCTCGTTCGGGTCAGATACAGGGCGTTCAATAAGTACTGATAATAAAAATGCTGAACCTTTTTTGTTTTTTCATATATCTTACTAATTTTTCTAGTGTGCATTGTTGAGTGTTATACCGATGTACTGTGAACGTTACAGGACTGCGGTCCAACATGAAGGTCCCGGGATGAAAGGTGGTGCTGGGTTGAGCGAAAGGATCAATGTCATTTCTAAATCATCATACCAACACTTGAATCAGTCATGTCTGCAATTTTTCTGATAGGAATTTATCCAACATTTCTTTTATTGTACTCACTCTGACAAGGAGAAGTTACAGCTTTTAGTCACCCCCGTCTGGGTTCATCTACAACTGACTTTCTCCCTCTTTGAAATAGCGGTACCAACGATATATGCCAGGGGTAGATATAGCGTCCTTTCCATAAACTTGATGAATGTCCTTTATTGTATCCTGTTTTGATTTACCCTTGGACAGTATATAGAACTTGGTGCTGCTTCTAATTTGACGCTGGATATTATTGATATTCTGCTCTTAGTATATCTTAGATATCTTAGTACCAGTGTTTATTTTCCAACTGTCAAGATGGATTCAAAAATAAAATTATGTATGAAAATGTTCACATTTTAAGTTGGTTATTTTGAAAAACATCGTGCAGACCTGAACCACGAGGAACCACTTTTGACTCCACCCAGTACCACCTTCCTGTTAGAGTACATTATTGTAACTTTCACAGTACATCATGATCAGTAGTCCCCGATCTGATTCCCAAAAGGGCTCTAGAAAAGGGGTTTTGTTGTCCGGTACTTTCCCACATAAAATGATTGTACCGTTTGAAAGAACAGACTTACCTCTTAAAGAAAACACCTCTTCTATTGATGTAAACAGGGGCAAAAGGCACCAAAACGGGGTTAGACAAGGTGGCATTCTGAAGTCTCACTTTCTTGTCATCACGATTCCAGGTAAACCATTAGACGGATTTACTTCAAATTTTCAAACATGTTACATGGTAAGAAGTTCTAGAGCTGATTAACTTTGCGGCGGCCATCTTGCATTCTGGTGGCCATCTTGGATTTTTTTTCAGATAAATATTGTCATCGCGATTCCACAAAAACCACATAACAGATGTACTTCAAATGTTCACACATGTAACATGGTAAAAAGTTCTAGACCTCATTATTTTTTTGGTGGCCATCTTGCATTCTGGCAGCCATCTTAGAAGTTTAAAGATAAATCTTGTCATCACGATTTCAGGAAAACCAAACGGATTTACTTCAAATTTTCACACATATTACATGGTAAGAAGTTCTAGAGCTAATTAACCTTTCGGTGGCCATTTTGCATTCTGGCGGCCATCTTGGAAGTTTTTTCGATAAATCTTGTCATTGTGATTCCAGGAAAACCACTTTACTGATTTTCTTGAAACGTTTACACATGTTACAAGGAAGGTTACATGCTACCTTTTATATTGATATAAACAGGGGCAAAAGGCAGTAAAGTGGGGTTACACAAGGTGGTATTCTAAGGAGAATGTTATCTATTTTTCTGTATTTTAAACCACATAATTTGACATAAATGCATATTTGGTGTATGATATCATGTTTTATATTGATAAAAACATGGGCAAGAGGCGCTACAATGGGGTAACACATGGTGATATTCTAAAATACATATTTTTACTCTGCTTCTGTACTTTATACCACTTAAATGCATTTTGTGTATGACATCGATTGATTTTTAGAATAAATAACTACATTTCATCAAAAAGAAAAAAGATTATTGAAAAGGCTTTGTATAAAAAACCTCCTACCTCATACCCACCTACCCACGTACGTGGGACATGATGCAGTCTTTGAAGGGTTCGATTTTAAAGATCTTAGTTTATTAAATCTTAGTTTATGATGAACTATAGATGCATTTGTAATGACCCTTGATAGCAAGTTGCTACTACATCCCAGCTGGGTTCGATTCCCACAAGGGGCATCGAATTTAGAACACTTTCTATCAATTTCTTTATCTGGCTTGTTGGATCTATGCTCGCGGTCGTAAGTTATTTATTCCCCTGGGGCGCCCTCGGGTCATTACACATTAAAATGCATCCATATGCCTTTATTTATGGATCTGTCATCTGTCTAGTCATAAAATAAAACCGGAATTGTAGAAATGTTAATAATTTGAGCTATTTTGAGATTTAATAATCTTTCAAATTGAACCCTTCAATGACTGTATCATGTTCCACGTAGGTGGGTAGGTGGGTATGAGGTAGGAGGTTTTTTATACAAAGCCTATTGAAAACGTCAAACATTTCTTTGAAATCCATTATTGCACAGCGATTTTTGAGAGCGAAATGTATGCTAAATTGGCCCTGATCTGAGTATATAACGGAATTAAAGCTCTTTTAAACGAAAATGTAAATGTGTGGAAAACCTTTCACTGTGCATCATGTCAACGAAATGTTCTTCATGCAGTTGAATTATCTTCTGGACAGGTGATCACACAGAAGGAGAGACCTGTGTATCATAATCCTTACTAAATATAAACAAAAATGACAAATGAGAAAGGAAAAAAGTGTAAAGCAACCTAGTGGGAAAAGCAAACTGTAAAGTGTAAAACTGGCAAACAAAAATCAAACCTGAATATCCCAAGACAATAATCTAATATGGGAATAAACAGCATCCACACCGTTCAATGACCAATTCCTCATCAACGACCACAACTCCGAGGGACATTCCATTCATACTGAAGTCATTAAAATACATGTTGAAGAAAAATAATGATATCCAATACTCATAAGATCAAAAATAGTTGTAGATACTATAGTACTCATAAACGCTGCAGATAACGTTTCTTCATCGCATTAGTCAGATATTAACTAACGAGCTGGTTCAGAGCAGCAGCATGTCAAACTATGTGAATGGGCTCTGTATCCACAATGTTGCGAGTTCGAGACACATGTGCTCTTTCCGTTTAATAATCAACAAAATCACTTAAACCTGCACTAAACTGTGTCAGATCGATATAAGTATAGGGTTTGGAAACTAATTGTACCAACAAAAAGAACTTAAAAAATACTGCTACAATATCAACATAAGCTTTCAATAGTAGTGACGATGCAGAAACATGCAAAATGTCACCACACCTTGTTAAGTATACAGTACACATTAACTACTGAACAGTGTCAAGATAAACGTTCGAAGCTATTACAATATGTCACCCAATCACTAGTGGTGGTGACATAAAAATAATGTATAGAAAAATCTACTGAACCAAAATAAACTTTGTGATAGAAGAACTGATTGTTTACTCTAAGTTTTCAACTAAATATATTTCTAATAAGCAATGTTTTATCGAAAAGAAAAAATAATTTCATGTTATATAAGATCAAATAAATTAATTATATTTTTTTCGTCGTTACACCAGTAATAACAAACCTGTTTATAAAGTGGTGTTGACTAGACTATATAATTTAACAGTCATAAAAGTAATAATAAACCTGTTTATAAAGTGGTCTTAACAAGACTATAGAATTTAACAGTCATAAAAGTAATAATAAACCTGTTTATAAAGTGGTCTTAACAAGACTATAGAATTTAACAGTCATAAAACCTAAAAAATATACCAGGAGGTGACCATTGTGAATGTAAATGTATAAAGTGTGAAAATTTGAAGCAAATCTGTAAAGTGTTTTTTCTGGAATCGTGATGACAAGATTTATCTACAAACTTCCAAGATGGCCGCCAGAATGCAAGATGGCTATCAGAAAGTTAATCATGTAACATGTGTGAAAATTTGAAGTAAAACTGTTACGTGGTTTTCATGGAATCGTGATGACAAGATTTATCTAAAAACTTCCAAGATGGCCGACGGAATGCAACATGGCCACCGAAAAGTTGGTCAGCTCTAGAACTTCATACCATGTAACATGTGTGAAAATTCGAAGTAAAACTGTTAAGTGGTTTTTCTGGAATCGTGATTACAAGATTTATCTATAAACCTTCCAAAATGGCTGCCAGAATGCAAGATGGCCACTGAAAAGTTAATCAGCTCTAGAACTTCATACCATGTAACATGTGTGAACATTTGAAGTTAATCTGTTAGGTTGTTTTCCTGGAATCACGATGACAAGATTTATCCCAAAATATCCAAGATGGCCGCAAGAATGCAAGATGGCTGCCGAAAAGTTATTCACCTCTATATTTTCTTACCATATAACATGTGTGGAAATTAGAAGTAAATCCGTTTGGATTTCCTGAAATCGTGATGACAAGATTTATCTTAAAACTTCCAAGATGGCTGCCAGAATGCAAGATGGCCACCGAAAAAATAATGAGGTCTAGGACTTTTTACCATGTTACATGTGTGAACATTTGAAGTACATCTGTTATGTGGTTTTTGTGGAATCGCGATGACAATATTTATCTGAAAAAAATTCCAAGATGGCCGCCAGAATGCAAGATGGCCACCGCAAAGTTAATCAGCTCTAGAACTTCTTACCATGTAACAATGTGTGAAAATTTGAAGTAAATCCGTCTGATGGTTTACCTTGAATCATGATGACAAGAAAGTGAGACTTCAGAATGCCACCTTGTCTAACCCCGTTTTGGTGCCTTTTGCCCCTGTTTACATCAATAGAAGAGGTGTTTTCTTTAAGAGGGAAGTCTGTTCTTTCAAACGGTACAATCATTTTATGTGGGAAAGTACCGGACAACAAAACTTTTTTTCAGAGGGTCCAGATCAGGGACTACAGTACAGTACTCAACAATGTACAGTAGAAAAGTGAGTCAAATATATAAAATTAAAGTTACAGCATTTTATCAGTATTTATTGAACGCCCTGTAGCATGGCGGGTATAGTAGGAAGTTCCCTTTAACTTAAATTAAATCTGTTTTAGTGGTTCGATTTTCATATCACTGCACCCTTATTTGTATCTAATAGTTATGCAAATTAAAATATCTCCAATAAAAGAAAATGTTATCTGTCTAATACAAAAAATGATTTCACTTTTTGTGATTTTGTAACATGGGGTCTATGGGGAATCAACCCGGTCACTTTTTCAAAAAAAATTAAATTTTCAAAGATGATAAATAATTTTCGAAACCATATTTCCACATGTACTTTTACATGTAGATTTCAAATATGACATCACTTTGACTGAATTTCGAATATTTAATGACGTAAGTAAAGACTTTGTTTCTACTCGCATCTATAGTCAAGTTGCAGTTTTTTCAAATTATATCGGATCTGAGTCCATCAGAGAGATTGAACCTAGTTAAAAAATACAGTACAAGTAGATAATACATTCCGACGTTTAGTTGACCTTGAATTATTTATGAAACATTTTTTTTGGCCCAGAAATAAAGCACAAAATATTTATGAAAATGTATACGTATCATACATCCGTTATAAACGTTTTTAAGTTACATTACATGTAATTATATCAAACATCAGCTAAGAAAATCAATTTAATTTAAGAAACTCTATCTAGCATTAGACCTGAAGAAACTTATGTTATTCCAAGAATTCGTCAATAATTTGACAAGTTGCCATTCACAAATAATCATACCGGATTAAAACAGATTAAAATTAAAATTAAATTAAAAATGTCAAGAATCGGGTTGTATGTATTATAACATGGGGTCAATATTGTGCTTATTTGAGACGGACAGTCTGGTGGGTTTGGATTAGTCTTAACTGCCTCTTGATCTGACTGCTGATTGGGGCTAATCCCTTCATTAAGCCCAAACACATATACATTACACTTGGTGCCAAATATATAGCACCAATGTTTAGGTATTTACTCTAATCCGATACACGGACATGTTTAAGTTAAATTGTAGCTTTGTTGTTGTTTCTTGTTAATTAATTAGATTGGTGGCCATTGATTGTTCCGGATTTTGTTGCATTGGATTCTAAGTTTTGTTTTTTAATCATTGTATGGCAGTGTGTTTGTATGTTTTGATTGCTATGGATTCTTGAAGTTCAATTACATGTAATGATATTTGGAAAGTGAGAAATGCTGTTGCTTTAAAAGCAGTTGTCTATTTGTTATCTCCACCTGAACGCGATTTTGCTATTGTCTGTATTTTACGAACGAACGCACAATTATTTTCAACACTTGTTGGTCACATATTTTCATTCTAAGTTCTAGACGCTGAAACTATAAGGTCACACACGCCACCCAGGAATGTTTTGGAAAGTGGTCAATGATTTGGACAGTTTTAAAAATGCCGACGATTGCAACCATTTTATTTGCATCGGTGAATTATCGCCAAACTTCTGTCGAAGCATTAGCTAATGCTACGTCAAACCATAGATCAATTTCAAGTTGTTATTTTTTCTTTTATTCTCTTAAGCTACCTTTAAGCAATTTGTTATTGCAACATGTTAAGTTAAGATCCATTAGGGCGAGTAATAGTAGCGGTATTCTAACACAATACCGGCGTCCCTTTGAACTTGATGGTTTTGTTGATTCAGTTTCACTGTTCTGCGAGTAAAGGAACCACCATTCAAGAAAGCTCTTAGTAATATCAGAGGCCTATTTATCTAATTTTATCCCGTGGAACGTGAATATTATTTTTCTAGATAAGTCAAGAATTATTGTTACTGATGCGATTGTACGTAAGACTTGTGGATTAGGGCTAACTCTAAACTTTGATCGCCTTTGTGAGTCAGTCCAGCATTGTCATCTCGAGCTTTAAGAATAGGGCCCTAGGTGGAACAAAATACGAAATAAATAACTTCTGACAACAAACCAGCGGCTACATGGGGTTAACGTATAGTATCAGTTGATCTTCGATGTTTGCATTTTCTTCAGTTATGTTAGCTTTTAAATCAACTTACAATTCTTTGAGAGGGTTTTGTATTCTGTCAAAGTCGTAGCCTATCCGCTGGGGACCTATTGGAATAAATTCTTATTCATGAAATATTCTTCGCCCCATTGTTCTTGGATTATGACATCGGGGTATATCGAATCTGGCAGATATTTCTGATTGTACCTCTAGTCTGCTCGCGCGTATTAAGGATGACGTTGCTGTGGCAACTGAGATGATGGACAGATACTGTATAACGAAGTTCATAAAAAACAATACAACCAGTCATTTCGTTTTTAACATAACCATAATAGCACAGAACTTAACTTTTCAAGGCAGGGTCTTTGTAATATTTCCACCGTGTACATGGAGGCTACCCTTGATTTCGTTAACTGTTTGATTGTGCTTCACCCGGGGCTTGAGAACAGTACTTTCTAAAATAAATGTTATTTTTCCTATACTGTACTCAAATGTTACAAATGCTCAGGAAACGACTGTATTTGTCTAAGAAAATGTCTAGCGTTGGATCGATTCAATTACTACCGCCTGTGGTTGTAAACCATGAAGCGTTAGTGTAGGCCATAACCAGGTATTGTTCCCGGGGACGAAGTTATTGTCATCGTCACGTACTTTTGTTAGTTCAACAGCAGATCGAAAGTGGCTTTTAGATACTACTTGGTGCAAACGCTTGAACTTTGGGGATTTAGGATCGGAGCAAATGTGTTTTTCGGGTCCTCAATAATTCATAAATTATTATTGCAATGAATGATAGTGTCTTTGCTATCAAGGTCTCAGGGAATACTGAAATTGGGTCATTGAATTTGAAACCTTTTTTGAATAGAAAATAGAAATGACTTTAATATTGTTGAAAGTTTTTGCGTCAATAATTTGTATTTTCAACCAATATCAACAAACGTAGAATATACATAAAAAAATATAGGATAATTCAAAACAGTTTATTAGCATTGGAATTGGACATGTTTTTGTTTTATTTAACCAAAACACAAAATTGTTTTACTGCTTAAAATCAACCTTCTAGTATTACACGAAGTTTTGTTATTTTATTTAGTGAATCTATGGCTACTTCTGAAAGACTTTAGAAAAAATAACAAAAATTGATTCAATGTTCGATACCTTACTATTGATCAACCCAAGTCAAACACAACACTCTTTTCTGAATTGATATAATTGGTGCGCATGCGCATTAGGCAATGCGGCACTTTTGATGTGATAAATGTTAATACTAATTATAAAGGTTTGTACAGCCCTCGGGTAAATAAGCCCCCGTGCTACTCTAATCAGGGCGGACCATTTTACCTGGAGCTGGGCAAAATGAGATTCAATAGAACATAGAGAATTATACAATTTTAGCAATATTGTAATTTAATTATGTAATATTTAAGATTCAAAGTGGAAAATGTGTAACTACTCTCAAATAATAAATGTAGATATTCACATTCATAGGAAAATTGACTAGGACATTTTTTGTTGAAATAAGTTTTACAACAAAATTTTACAATTATTCACTACACCTAATGATAATTTATTAAAAAGTTTCTTGTTTTTAATCTTAAACAATTTCTAAATTATGGATATCTGCTATTAAAAAACGTCAGCACTGGCACTTTTATTTATTCATTTCATTTTGTATGTATCTACCCCTTTAGAATTCAATGTACCAGCAAAATTACCTTATAAGGATGGATTAACGCGCTACTCTCGGACCTCCCACCTCATTGGCACAAATCATACATTTAATCCCAGCAAAACGAAAAACCAAGAGCAAATTGATGATAATTCAGATGTGTGAACAACACTCCCGTCGCGTGTGAGGAAAATAAAAAATCATCGAGCAGACGAAATACGGTTAGCAGAAGAAAGGAGTCACTCCATTGGCGAAGCTCATAGGGAATTGAGATAATTTATTCAAATTAACTACAGCGATTCTCACGACAATAGTATAAACTACGGACGATTGGATGGTACTGATAAGTATTAGTTTTTAGTTCTTCATTAACAATATTTCTGTTCTGATTAGTTTTTAATTATTTTGAAAACATAGCTTATTTGTAATTTTATCGCCAAGCACGATCAGGAAAGTAGTCTTGGAAATTGTCAAAAATCAGTTGAGTTTATTATTGTGCATGGATCATTGTCATACCTTTTCTATATATCAATATTTCTATTTTTGTAATTTTACAGAAACATGTCAGATGTTCAGCCAATTTCCATCCAAAATATGCAGCACCCCTTTCATCATATTATCGCCCAGCAAGCGCCGGCTTTTCCGCAACAAACGCCAGTATTCACACAGCAAGTGTACAACCAGGCGCCTCCTCAAGGTATGTCCGTAATACCGCAGATCATGGTTCCAGGCAGCCACCTTCACCACGGATACATCAGCCCACAGATGGGTAGCCCAGTCCAGTATTTGGACGCATTACAGCCGCAGCTACGGATGTTTCTTCCACAGAACACTGGGCATATGAACCATTCTCCCCCGGATATGGTCCAAGAGGCAGAATTGCGACAATACTGGAATAATATGTATATTAACAAATTGAATATGTCAAAAGAATCTTTGGAAAAGGCTCAGAAAGATCTGCGTACACCAAGTCCAAAATCAGAAGAAAATAACTCCGAGAAGGATAACAATGAATTGAACTGTTCTAGATTGCAATCTGAGAAAAATATAATTGACAATTGCACAGTAAAGGAAGAAATGAATACAGAACAATCGAATATACCATATCCGCAATATGTGCCTAAATCATTATACGTCAGGCAAACGATTCACCAACATTTAATGAAATCCCCCGATGCTAAAATCTCAAACGAGGTGGAAAATAAAAATGAAGAAGATACACAAAATTCAGGACAATCTACCATTACTTCCCCTAAAATCACAACTGCATCGAGTTCGCTTCCCCCATTTTCCCCCCTATCGTCTCTCAACTGTTCATCTGCTACGTCCCTCCTCTCTACACTCGCCTCAAACTCCCATATAACCAATCGTCAGCCCTTCACCGGTCAACACCATAGCCCACCTACATATTCTAGTCACCCCACCATTCAACTGCCACACCTTTCAACCACGCCCGACCACGCCAATCATGGTCCCCACTTTGCAATTCCATCCCTCCCAAAGGATCAAAGGCATCGCATCTATGCCCCCGTAGCAAAGTATGGGTTTAGTAGAGAAGAACTAGACGTATCCCTCTATGGATATACGAGGCCAACGAATGCAGAGTTTGCGGTCGGACACGCCATTTCAGGATTGAGTACAGAAAAAGGTTCGTGAACGTTTTTTACATTGGATTTAATATATTTTCTTTAACTGTATTTTGCATTTTTTGGAAATAGTAACCTCGAGTGATTATTCAAATACTTATACAGCATGAATAAAGGCCAATGTCATTATTACCATCATAAAATCATATTATTCAGATTAAAATACAGCTTTCCTACTCAAAACAAAATTTCAAACCAGTAAAAATTATCGAAATTGAACCAAACAGAATAAATTTTCAATTAAATTAGATTTAGGCCTAGCTTAAAACGAATATTGTAATTTTATAAAAACATGTTCATATAAGAATGAGAAAATAAGAAATGAAAATCAGATTATTTTAGTTTCACATTAATTTTTATTTTTATCACCATAACTGAATTCAATCCAATATTACCTCTCAGAGTTGTGACGGACGCACGTTCTGCGTCTCACAATTTATTAGAAAACATAAAATATTCATGATGTTTTTTAATAAACGACATGCTGTCATCATAACGCAATTTAATTCAAATTGTTTTAATTTCACTTCTAACTTCATCTAGGATAATCTTCAAATTATATATTATCCATAATTCAAGTTACTCATAATAATGAAACTAAGTATGTATAGGAAAAGTATTTTTATTTTTAAGAATTATTTAGAAATACTTTTTTTAACAATTAACGCGGAACAAAATGGAAATTGTATTATTCTTCAAACTCTTATCCAAGTCACTGACCAGTACATTTCATTGGCAACCTTTTCCTGGATCCTCAATTTCTAAACATTTTTTAAGTATTAATAAATGAATAATTATTACATATTTTATTTGTAATAAATTGTTTATAATCTGGACAAAATTTCAGTGCGTGTCCAGAATTTAAATAATATCAAAAATGGTTTGAAATTCATTGAATTGAATCAAAATACGATACATTCATCTTTTTGAGTATATACTGGGATGATCTAGGATGAAGATGATTTTAAGATTGGGTCTGCTTCACAAAAATTATTTTTTTGAATTCTAGTATGCATGTAAATGTAATGATTGAGTAATATGTCGTACATAATTAAAAAATATTTTATTATTATTTTATTAGTTACAATCCAAATAAATTTTCAGCATTCATAATTTGTATCATTAATAAAATGGTTTCACAGATTTTTCAGAGTTTGGGGTAAAAGAGATTGTCCTTACAGATACTTTTTCCAAAGAGTGTAAAAACTTTTTCCAAATAGTGTAAAATAAAATCTATATTCCGTATACATTGCTGTCCTGGATAAACCTTTTGAATTGTATTTAGTAATGAGACTGATAAAAAAAGGTTAGAATGGTGGAATCAACACCAAAATCATAATTTTTAAATGTAATTCTTATGTTTGTTTCGTTTTGAATAAAATTCCGGATTCTCTTTGCCAAAACACAATAAAAAATAAATGTTTTATTGAATAATAATGATAGTCAAATGATTATTTTAGAAATACATTTTGCTCATTTCCCGAAAAATTAGAATGAACAGTGATCGTTCTGCTATGACTCGTTACAATGACTATTAACACAGATATGTATAATTGATTAGTCAAATATGAACATTGAACTAATTAATTAAATCACGGAATATATAGAAATGATATACACAGGTACTGTTCCCCAACTGGCTACTTTGACGTAACGTCAACCGTAACGTAACAAAATGTAGAAACTACCCAAGTTCGAGATCGGTAAGATTTTGTTTTGTCGATATAAACCTTTATAACAAGTCAAAAAGTCTGACGTAAAGTTATAGATCATATATACACGTGTATATAGTCTTGTTAAGAAAGAACATTCGATTTGGAATTTGGTTTTAAAAGAAATCGTATCCCTCACTTTTTTATATTGACGAAAGTCTAGAATATTACAAATGTTACTTTTACGTGGACTTACTAACGTCAATGTAACAAATAAAGCGGGGGTACCAAATGCATAAATTGCGGTTTCATCTAAAAACCAAATCCCCAACCATGTGTATATTCTGAAACTAGACTATCTTTGCCAAATCATAATCTGCAACTTGACTTATACGTAGGTTTAAATCGAGAAATTAAAAAATCTTACCCGAACTTAAACTTAGGTAGCTCCTCAATTTGGTTACTTTGACGTCACGTCTAAGTAACCAGTTGAGGCATAGTGACAGGAGTTAGTTTTGTATATGATCTGAAAATATGTATTTGTAAAAAATGACCAAAGTAAAAAAAGTAAATTGCGTTGGGTTGATTGCTTGAACTTTTTAAGAATTAATACTTTTTTAGTATTTTCCCTTTTGATAATGGCAGCATTGTCATTAGTAACATAGGCCTATACTGTAAGTTAGATCTTCATATTGCTCGACATGACATTAACATTGCGAGAGACATTCATTTTAGTGTCTGAGGAGTCATTTTAAATCATTATCTCAAAAGCATTAAACCAAAGATGAAAATCTTTATAGACAAAGCTAAACTGGCTCATATTTACATTCATCTTTGAATTCTCGGTAATTTCCCTTTTGCATTAAACCTTGCTTACGTAATTACGCCAAATTTTTAACAAACATATTTTCGCAATTTTCATACATTTATGCAAATGCATTTATCATTTTTCTTATAATTACCAATTACATTCTATCAATAAGCGTATGGATGATTCAGGATTCGAATATAGAGACCTATAAAGACTAGTAAACTAACCGAAGTGGCTTCACAGTGTGTTCTTTTAGATTTTTTAATCTTTCATTCAGTCATACTATTTAGATGAATGACTAGACCTATAGGACTAGATAAATGCGATTATTTGCACTTGGATAAGTAAAAATAGCGACGGATGGTAATCTAAGTTTCATCGCCAGAGGATAAAAAACTGAACAGCTTGGACACTAAATCATATTATCATAAAAATGCTTGCGAAAACATCCTGAAACTCATTTATATATTAAATTCATAATGGGATTTAGGCAATTGAAGAAGGCAGGAATTGGATTTTCTCAATTGGTGATATGTTACTGTTGAACAGCACTCAAGTGGGATCTTTCTTCATTCATTTGATATTCATACCCCTTTCAAGTGCTTCAGTGTGTGCTTCTACATGTTTGTCTTGTCCCGCTATAACAATAATATTATTTTTCTCACTAAAGCCTTACAAAATCTTTCAAACTTGGAGCTAACTTCACATGTGCGATTTTGGATTGACAAAAGATTTACTCAAATAAGGATGAAATTTAAAACCCCATTCTTAGTATGATACTTAATGCAAATATGAGTTTAATCTGTTATTTGGACAAGACTGGGGGTTTAAATGTGAGAATTGGAAATTTGTTTCTTTTGGTTTGATGGGTTTAAAGAATAATATAACCCAATGTGTAATGGATCAACTGATATCGCATACATTTGGTGTGGTATAGTGAACATGATACCCCCGTCTTTGAATTCTTTAAAATCGCATTCAAATCTTCAATACATATTTGTTCAGAGTTTGGTCCCCAAAAGTGTTTAAAAGAAAAATGTCGCAATAGGTATGCTGTGTTTAAGAGTGAGGAAGTTATGTGATCTGGGTTTTTGTGTAGGATGGTTGATGAGTGAATTGGGATTGCAAATGGGATGGGATTGAGAATATGCTGAATATGTTTTGGGAAATGTGTAACTACAGAATGTCATAGATATAGCAGTTTTCAGTGAAGAGAGGGACTTGCCCAAACTTAATATACGAAGTATCAATTAAGAAATCTATGCATCCAATTTATGTATTCTTATCAAGTCGAATCTAAAGTAAAATTAATTAATTTCTTGGAGTATTTTATTAGCAATAAAAAGAATAACAAATTTTCAATTCAATGATTACTCTTTGGATATTCTGTATGGTGGCCAAATTACTGTTGTGACATTGCTTTGAGAATTGCCATCGTATTTGTTTAAGTGAATCATTCTTAATTTGTTTCACATTGACACGTTTAATCTGAAAAGGACCAAGCAAATTGCCCACATCAGCATCCTGTGTGGCGTATAGGCTGTCATCATATGTCAGAAAGTTCATTGTTTGGATATGATATATTTTACTGTTCAACATTTTGTGGGAGGGGAACCAAATAGCACTAAGAGGGCTTAATCCTTAGGGAGGTCCAGCTGTTATTTCGGCGTGTTTCATCTTCAAGGCTTATTTGACTGGGCTACAGGTAACAACTTTATAAACATATTGCATTCTTTTCGACAAAATATCCATATAGCCTAGAAAATGTCACCTTATTCTTGAACAAATAAATGTTTATATACTGTGAGGCCCAGTGGAACTAAACCACACAAAGTAAATGTTCGTAGAGTACTAGTTATTTTCAAGTCATACATCACAAGCCAAATTCAACAAAAATGTTATCCTTCTGTTATTCTTTCATTACCTTGTCAAACGTTGACTTAGACTACTTATTTTAATGCTCCCTGTTAAATAGATAAATTGTTGAGAGACAAAACAATGACTGACATATTTTATAATCTAAATTAATTCCCTCGGCTGATGACATATTGCACTGTTATTCTCATAGGCAGAGTTAAGCGAATAATTCAGCAGCAAGACATTATAATTTCGAATTGAAACTTAGTGCTGTATATTTTTAGTTTCCCCTTTAATTACAGATAATTATTAATATTTAGAGTAAATGTTATAGTAATCTCCGATAAAATAATTGTAGTTTGTTTGTTGCGAACTTACATCAATCTGAAATGATCAGGGTTTCAAAATATGATTGACCTAATTAATAAATAACATGCGTCTCAATGTGTCATTTGACAAAATGTGTTCGTTGTGTTTTTAAATACATGTTGCCTTTTGCGCCTTCTCATCGATAACGGGCATCCAAATAGCATGCATCGTATGCGACTGCAAAATCAAAATACAATTATCTTACAAAGACTAGAAACGAACGTTATATTACTGATTAATGTATGATTTATATAAATTATCATGAATTAAGTTAACTGAATAATTTAGATTTTATTCCTGCGTCATACTTTTCTTTTGTAACTGATGTAAATGTTAAATGAGAAGTGTCCTCAATAATGTTCACGAGTTGGCCATTGATTTCCATTAACTACGAAGGCGTTCCCATGTTGTATATAACACCTAAAACAATGGTTGAGCAAACACTTGCTTTAATAATGAAATCTAGACATTTTATTCAAACATTGTGAATGGACTGAGTTTACTTTGACGATTCATTGCTGTGAAAGCATTGGCGTTGTAATCGAATACAACCATAGGTTTTCAACTTATAGGGCACCGATTTCTGAAATAATCGTGGTGTGACCCAGATAATGCATTGCAAATATTAAACTACTTTTTACTTGCTATTATAGATTCTCCAAAGAAACATGATGCCGTTATGGACAGTGGTAATATCGAAGCGTCAAAAGAATCAAACTTGGACATCCCACAAGGTAACCTGCGTTTCTGCCCTCGGTTATGCTATTCTGTTATTTATAATCTATATCTTATATATTTATGTATTATCTATTTATTGTCTTCATCGGACAAACTTCGACCCGAAATATTTTTGTATTCACTTGACCGAGTATCACAATGGACATCACTATCTATGCTTTTATAAGAATCCTTGTTCTACTGCCTAAATGGACCTTTATAGTGCATGCTTTTTTATATTATCTTTAACCCGAGTGCTTAATTTATAAAAACATTCTATCACTCTTGTATGAACAAACAATATTTTTATTTTAGGTCTCAGAATCATTAAGACAAGCTATGCGGGTGTCTCACACCAAGGTGTTTTCTGCTATACAGATGTCATACCCAAAGGGACACTATATGGACCATTCAAGGGAAAGACTGTGCATACGAGTGAGGTAAAGACCAGAGATGACAATACAAGAATGTGGGAGGTAAGATCCTTATGATAGTGATTGACTACGAGTTTTTTTTATTATTTTATTTATTTAAGTCGTCTCATGACAGATTTAAAAAACACATTTTAAAAATGTCTTGGTTTCTAACTTGTATATTAAAGAAGTTGTATTATGTGAAAATGAAACACTAACCGTTCTTCCATAAGCCAATAAGATATGAAGGTGGGAAGGCTATAAAATAAGTTAAAGAATATTTAAAAAGTGCCATGTATTGAGTTATTCATGTAGTGGATATTTTTAGTGTATAGATGGGTATAAGTCGAAGTTGAAAAAGATGACGAATGATTGACATAAAATAATGATAAAAACTTCTTCAATACATTTTGATACCACTGTATTCCCGGGCATCAGCACTTCCGTAACACAATGTTCAACCGCTACTTCGTTTTAGGTTTTTAAAGACGGTCAGCTCAGCCATTTCATTGATGGGAAGAGCTCTGGGGACCAGTGGATGTCGTTCATCAACTGTGCCAGATTTGCCCACGAACAGAACCTGGTTGTTGTACAAAGCGAAGATGATATTCATTACGAGACATGTAAAGATATAACTAAAGGTATTACTCGAATTATTTTTATGCATTTATTTTAACTCTCTTTATAGTATCTTTACATTTTATCTATAAAACATTTTAGATATGGTTCACTTAAAAACACGATTCGTTGTGGTGTTTTTAAATGTTTTCCAATGTGTTTTTATCTTTCTTGTGCACACGTGCGAAATGTGACTTTCCACCACTGTTTGTGATTTTTTAATAGATACTGTCTTACTTGTCATTGACATTTTAGATGTGGATTGTTTTTGTTGTTTTTGTGTGTTTTTTTTATTGTCTTAAATTTTTAGATGTGTTTTTGTGTCGTTGTTTTTGGTTAATTTTCACTGTTGTGTTAAATGTTTAATATGTTTGTACTCCATGCTAAATGGGAAATAAAGATATATATAATCAAAGGAATTTGCAAAAAATGATTTGAAGGTCGGATGTGGATATCTGTGAATATCTGTTTTAGGTACAGAACTCTTAGTTTGGTATGGTGACACCTATCAACAATTCATGGGAATACCACTTGGTTTAAAGGACGAGCAGGAAGCCGGAGAAAATAAAGAATCATCAGACGGTATGGACATCCATAACTCGGATTTAGAATTATTAAATAATGATTAAAGACTAACATACCTTATAAGCCCTAAAATGTCAACATTTTGATTTTTTCGAATCATTCGAAACCTAAGTTAAAACTGTGGGCAATTTTCATATTTGATGTTGCCCAGTGCAGTGAAAACTATTGAATTACATCTTAATATAACATTAACCCCAGACTTCAATTCGATAACATTTCTGAATATCTAAAGACATCGAAGTAATAATATTTTTATAGTGTTCATTTCAAATATATGCCATTTTGAGCAATGCCTTTAGCCTTATTTGGTACATTGGATTATATTTAATCTCTAGCCTCGCGGTTATTATGAAGTTACCCAGATAAGCCGGAAATCGAAGTTAATAGTATTTTTGTGTAATTAAGCAGCATACTTTTAGAATGCCCAAAGTACAATATCCCAGACGCACTCTTTTATGCTAATTAACCCTTGTATTTTTTGACTTCTAAAAAAATAAAAATTAATCTTAACGTTCTCAAAAAGTGATGTTAATGTCACATGTAGCGTAATGTAATATGGTATTCGTTTTCAGCTACATCAGATGGGTACACCTGTGAGCGATGTGGAAAGGTTTTTGCCTACAGGTACTACCGGGACAAGCATTTGAAATACACAAGATGCGTTGACAAGGGAGATAGAAAATTTCCATGCCATCTATGTAATAGGTAAGCAAAAATATTTATATGATTATTACAGATTTAAAATTACACTTGTCTGTCTTATATATTGTTTATATTCGTGTTATATATTCGTGTCATACGCCTACATGTCAACACTATCTTCAATTTAAAAAATAAGAAACCAACATTCCATTAATTCTTATAGTTGCGATACATGTTTAATTGTATAGTTTCTAAATAACTGAATAACGCTGACATAATAGATGTCACCCTTGTTTGTCTTTGATTTTCTTGGGCCACACCTCTATTCAGTTCAATGCTAGAAACTTGCAATAGTCACTTTATTTCATGATTTGTCAAAAGGTGTTGGTTGAATCTATCTGAAACTCGAATGACTATCGGATGATACTGTTGATGTACATATTGTGATTAAACATGAAAATGATGGTTGTCACACGAATAAGCCAAGGTTTTAATGAATCTTAGCATTGCACCGAATGGGGATTTGGCCCAAGTTTTTTTTAAATGTCATGGAAGATGATTTAAATGACATAACTGTGTAAATCAAACTTATTATTGGAGAAAACTTGTCACTGAATTCAAACATGCTATCAAAAATAAAGAAAAGTCATTAGAGGTAAAAAAGGTATACATGTATCACCTTTATATAAAGGGCAATAAATATATGCATACACATACAACACGTGTCATTGGAAATTATTTTCACTTGATAGGTCATTTGAGAAAAGGGACAGACTGCGAATACACATCCTCCACGTCCATGAGAAACACCGTCCTCATAAATGTTCCGTTTGCGGAAAATGTTTCAGTCAGTCGTCAAGTCTCAACAAACACATGCGGGTAAGTACAGGTGTATTTAGCACACATAAGGTTTAATGGGACTACTTGTAAAGATTCGCTTTAAAAACTAAAGCAAGATTTGCCAATGATTTTTCTAAATATACCCTTTTATCATGTTGTACATTTTGGTATTGTGTTTATTAGATATATGCATATGTCGTGCATTTACGTAATTTTTCAAATTGTTTTCAGGTTCATAGTGGGGAGCGTCCCTATAAATGTGTATACTGCAGCAAGGCATTTACAGCTTCAAGTATTCTACGGACACATATACGTCAGCATTCTGGAGAGCGACCATTCAAGGTAGATCCATCATCGCATTTACTCTCATGAAAAAATTGGTGAAAAGTGAAACAAACCCCCAATATCCAAAATTATGATCCAACTATTCAGACATCATAATAATCCAAAACAAAATGATCACGGCACATTTAACGTATAGCCTACTAGAGTTTTTGAAGAACAATTTTAAATAATACCAATAGATATAGATGGTAGATCAATATTTGGCTTCCATATACTCCGTGTCTCTGTGATTTAATGTACCTGTAAAAGGTGTAAAAGGGTAGGAGGTCCTATCAAATTATGGTCCTACTCTTCATTGATTTATATCTTTCCCTTATTATCTTATACACAATCAGGGCCAGAAAGGGCTGTTAAGAAAGGGGACCATAATTCCTGGGGGACCATAATTTTTTTCACACCGGGCCTGTAACTGAATATTGCTTCAATAAATCTTAAAATAATGAATATGAAAAACAAAAAAAACGATGCATACCTGTCTCTAATGAATATACATGTCTGTTGTTGACATTTCCAGTGTAAGCACTGCGGCAAAAGCTTTGCGTCTCACGCAGCCCATGACAGCCATGTAAGAAGGACGCATCCGAAAGACAAACCATTTACGTGTGCTAAGTGTGGGAAGAGTTTCACACTCGACTATGAGCTGACATTCCATATGACCTCCCATGCAGGTATGACATTGCTGTCATTCACCTTACTGAACATATGGGAAATATGTTTCAAAGAAACAATAGAGGCTCTTATAACTTGTTTTCAATTACAATACTTATCTGGTTGCAGAGGAATTTCATATTCAACAATATCTTATACTTAATATGCTTCAGGGGAACAAAATGATTTTTTTTCATTTTAAATCTGGTTGAAGAGAAATTGCATACTAGTATTTAACAGTGTATAATATTATGATAATTCACCCTTCTTTTACATGTGAATTGTGTTTTTGATTTTGCCATTATATCTGAGTGCATCGTTTTTTTAATTTTAGTTTTTGGATTTCACCTGAGTTGATATTTTATAATTATAGAAGCAGGAACGAGTGCTGGTGTTAGCGATTGTGCAAAGAGGTTAGATTCAGACCATGGGCGATCCAGTGTACGGAGTGATTCTAGCAGCGGGTATTCAGAGGGGGACATAGCGGATGTATCAGACTCTGTCATTGATGTAGTTGCATAGGCGCTAAATGATTGTTATGTATCAATGTATACGTGGAATGAACAGTCAAATTATTGTCACTTAAAAAGGTTGACAAAATACTAGTCTTAGATTGATATACTTGATGTATATAATAAATAAATAAATTAAATAAGATTGATATTATTGATTATATTTTGAGAGATATACGAGAATGGATAGTACATATTAGGTCGAAATATGAAAATGACGTTTGATTTATCATATCCAAATGTTATGAAGCCACGGGATCTTGAAAAGTATAGTATAGTAGGTTTATTTTGAAAACATCCAAATACATATCGAATGTCCCAACAAGCGAAAAGGACGATTCTCGGTTTGGAGAACGAAGTTCATCAATCTAAATGAGCATTATCCCTGCTTCGGACAAATTTGATTTATCTACATAATATAGATTTGAATGTCCTCTTTTGAATAGTCATAATTTAATTTGGGTAATATTTCTAGATTTTTCGCAAAAAAATATTAGCGCAGTACACTGATGAACTTCTTTCCCCAAATCGAGACTTGTATTTTATTGAATCGGTCTAATTGAGCGTTATCCCTGCTTCAGACCAATTTGTTATTTTTACATCTTGGAGATTTAAATGTCCTGTTTTGAATATTCATAGTTTAATTTGGGTAATATTTCTATATTTTTCATGAAAAAAATTATTAGCCCAGGAGACTGTTCTCCAAACCGAGAATCGTCCTTTCTTTAAAGTAGCCTCAGGGTATCGTGAGCAAGTTGTACAAATATGAAAGAGATCGGTTACATCTCAGAATTGACAAATTACTCAGATGCGAGTAGGTACTAGGTAGTTACCAGTTTCACCACCAGGTGGCTGATTCTGATTAATTAACATGGCAGGTATACAATAAAGTTCCCTTAAACTTGAATATTATCAGTTTAAGTGGATCAATTTTCATACTATCCTTTTGTATCTAATAATTTTACAAATGAAAATATGCACCTCAAAAGGTGTTGATGGACGTTTTTATTTGGAAGATATCATATGTTGGTGACCAAAATTGGGCTGAAAGCAATAGATATTTTGGCATGAGTTTTATTCTTTGGGGAGATTACGTCTGGTTTTTCGGAGAGGTGACTGTTTCTGGTAACGTTGAAGCATAATTTACTTGTCACATTTATTTATTTTTTGAAAAACGGTAAAAGGTCAAATCAAGATAATATTTTCGAATATTTTTTCGTATTGTGAATTCTAAAAAACTTAAATATTTTTGATCAAGCTAAAAATATAAGCATTTATGAAGCGGTCCATGCGAGGTCACACAAAAAACTGAATGTACATGTACCGATTATTGAAATTCACTGATTTTAATTAAGTAAAGAGTGAAGAATCTCACTGAGATTTCCGGTTAACTTTCGTAAAACATGCATGAGGTTGTGAGAAAATGAACTTAAGAACACATTCACACTAAAAATCCACCAAAAGTAAAGAATCTCACCGAGAAAGCGATTAACTTTCGTACAATATGCACGAGGTCATAAAATGAACCTAAGAACCCATTCACATCGAATCTTCATTAACAAACAATGGATTACTAATCTACTGTCAGCTATTGCATTACCTAATCGAATATCTATGACATATTTACCAATCACTTGACACTTTTCATGATTTTGGTAAAATGTCTCAATAGAAACTACAGAGTGTTCAAACAGTTATAATACGGGGTGCCCTTTTCTGCAATTCCAAATCAATCTTCCTCTCAGGTTACACGTATGCATGGTGTTGGTATTATGGATCATTCTTATGTCACCACCAACCACCAAAAGTGTTGACATATTGTTATAGTCTCCAATTTTTTGTGGAAGGTGTTCGGCGGTTTGCGTCTGTAACCAAATTTTACAACTTCTAATAACTGAGCAAGTACTGTTTAGATAGCCTTCAGTTTTTACTGTTAACCTATATAAACGTGTTATGAGTTGAGTTCCAACACAACCTAAATCTGTTACCATGGCAACATATTGAAGGTCAAAAAGGTCTTTTTTCAACTTGAAGTCAAATTGACCATTTTTTCAAAATCATCTACAAGTTCTTATAAGTTCAATTTTGACTTTAGATTTGACTTTCATCTGTAATAATATATTGTTTCACTTTTGTAACTATTTGCAGGTGGTGACGTTTTGTCATGCTAATGTCTTGTTTAATATTTCACTCACATAAACAATTATTTCCGACAAAATACTGGTCTACCCAAGTACCCATTGTATGGCACATGTAAAATATATCATATGTAAAAACGTGATAAAGACTGGATGAACTTAGTAACACCCTGTAGTTGAAGACATCCTCATACCTTTAGAGATATACAGTACCTGTTATATTAACATGATAGTATTTAGATTGATTTTAAAACCACAGTCAAGTTGACTAGTCTTATAGTTACTGATAGATCTGAACACTCCGATGAAATGAAGGACGTAAAGATTTTTGTTACATTCATTGGGATATTAACAACTGCCAATGCGCAAAAATGTGTCTTGAATATGGACACTTTAGAACTTCAAGGCAACTTTGATTTCTCTAAGGTAAGTAAAAGAAACAAAAAATAAATTTTGAAGCAAATTAATACATTTGGAAAAATGGATTCAAAATCCCTTTATGGTCAATTATTTGGATAATAAAAGTATTTCAAGACGATATGGGAAGTATGGAGTAAATTAAAGGCAGTTGGTGGTCAGCCATGATCTGACCGAAATGGAAAACAACAACAATGTATTTTATGACCTATTCCATTCTATTCCATAGTTCATGGGCACGTGGTTTGAAGTGAAGGCCTGGTTTCACAGTGGCGTATCTGTGGATACTTTGTGGAATGATTACTATAGACAATACAGTGAGAAGTCAACTGGCATGGCTGATGTATTAACTATAGGGCGACCTAAAAATAGGTAGGTCATGAGCACTGAATATTTCGTTCATGTATTTTTTTATATCGATCGTATAACCTCCAAAATTTAAATGGGATATCCGGGAAGAGGGTCTTGGTGAAGGTCTTAACACTTAACCCGGCACTTTCTCATATTCTACCCTCAATTGGGTAAAATCGGGGTAAAATGTAAATTAATCAATCAATCAATCAATTTATCAAATCCTTGAGGAGACATCATATGATACTAGACACATGCATTTTCTGTTTAAGCACTGAATGCACACAATGGACTGGGCACAAGTTAGTTTTAGGTGGAAGACTTTACCCAGCTAGACTCACGTTGAAATTGAAAACGTCTCGAGGAACCATTGGTAAGTTTAGTACGTTTTGTAATTACACGTATCTTGACACAGCAGTCCCTCAGCAAGCACTCGCGCATTGTAGCTAAATCTCAAAATTAAAATTCCTTTCTCGTCGATTTTTCCCTAGGTTTTGAAACTACTGTAGTTAAACCTTGCGAGATTTCTCGAGATCTTTCTACAGTTTTCTTCTGTAGAGGAACCTTCCTAATCACAAATTAAAGGGTCTATGCATAGTCAGAAGTCTTCCTCTTTTCACAAAATGTTTAGGTAGCTAGGGGTATGTTCTAGGAGGTTTATTTTGCAAAAAAAAATTATGTATTCAATATTTTAGGTCCTAGATTGTGTTTTGTCTCCCCTCCTTTTTAACTGATATTTCATTTTTTCACATTTTCGACCAAATTACCTAATCTACAGATTTAGGAAAGGTAAAAATGGTTTTATTCCTAAAAAGGAAGATCCTCTATTACCCTACACCAAACTAGTTCTTATTACATTCTTGAAAACGGGCCGGCTTAAACTGTGTACGAACGGATTGGAAGTACTAAGAACCGTTTGGGGTATTTTTACAAATTTCATGAAGGTATTCGAACAGAAAGGTCCTCCAGAACTTAAAACATGCTCAAAATTGTCTAGTGGTCGCCAGGTTCTGCATTCAGAACTAGTGACAACGTACTTAAGACGAACTGGACGGACTGAACCTCGTACTTCAGTCCTACTAGGGACGTTTTTCGAACGAGTTGAACTGTCTGAGAACGTATTAAGAATAAGGTGGAACTAATTGCAAACTGATCAAGGACATATCAAAGACTGCTTATGAGCGAGTTAGCAAAACTATAGCTACATGTAAATGTATCACACCAAACTAGTTGCCACTGCGTGCTTCAAAACGTAGTTTTAGCATGTGGTTGCATGAAATTGATATTTTTATTTCTAATAAAAAGGGATATGGAAAAACGATTTAATTGTATTTTACAAAACTATTATATTAAACGATTTCAATTCATTTTAGTGGACAAACCGTTGTATGTGGTAGCAACTGATTATGACAACTACGCATTGACCGTAGAATGTATGAATAGAGCAACACTGTATGCCAATGGGACGTGTCTTCCTGATCCGAATGTGTACGTTCTAAGTAGGAAAACGGCATTAAATCCTGCTGATGAAGCACGTGTAGATGACATCATAAACACTAAGATATGTCATACTGGCCTCGATGAATACAGACCAAACATCCACGGCAAACGTAAGTTGTATCACAATGCATAAACTATGTTCATGAAAATGAGTTTATGATATAAGGTCATGTACGTATGTACGTATTCTCGGGGTAGGATAAGTACTCCGGGCCCAATAACAGTTAATACATAGTAAATTCAAAGAAAGATAGTCTAGCTACAAGCCCCTGTGACCCCCTCGCCACTACAACAAGTGTGAGGTGTTTAGTCAAGTAGAAGGGGAGTCACAGAGCCTTGTACGGTGTAACTAGTCTCAAAGAAAAATTTTGTTGTCAAGAATCTCAGTAGCAATAATGTTATTGTCATCACCTGTTAGTTGTTAGATTTGTATTACTTAAACCAATTACTTTTTTTTTTCAGAATGTGAATTACCTGGAAATGGTGCTTCAACGATCTCACTTCGGCTGTGTCCGTTCATAGCGTTGTTTTCAGTGTCCAGTCTCTTAAGGATGATGTTGTGATCGGACTGATGTTTTGATTGACCAATCTTTTTAAGGATTTATCTCAAGTCGCAAAGTTTGCTGGACAACATGATGTCGGGATTTCTCTGAATTTAGAATACTCACATTACATACACTATATTAGTCATATACCTTTTTTAAATCAATATTTACTAGTCTTTATAGATTTAGAGCGACTACAGCAAAGTGTAAAAATGAGCGAAATCGGTTGGATTCAGTTCCTCCATCAAAATAGGAGAAGAACAGGATTTAAAATATTGTAAGCTTATTGTATTTACTGCAATATTGTATTGTATTATCCCTAGTTCCTCCTATAAATGTGCAAAAATAACGATTACAATATTTTAAATTTAAACTTGTTGTTCAATCAGCATTTGATATTACCGAGAAGTTCGTTACTCATGCCTCCACATTCATATTACTAGTAGTTGATAAAAAAAACAAAAAAAAAACAAGACGCTTTATTATGTCCATATGATTTGTATCCTCCAACACATGCTTAACACATTCTATTTACTAAGGAACTAGATATAATTGAGACTTTATATGAAAATAATTTAAATACTACATTGATTAAATTACCGTGTCAAATTGCAATATCCGGGTGTTGTAACAATTCATTGTGCATATTCTCGATATCGCATTGTAACTTGTTTTTTGTTGTTTATTTCCGGACGCAATTTATGTCAAGTTGGATTGTATTTCCATTGCTAGTACTTCCGATATACCTGCAAACGAGTAATATGAGTGTTCATGTTATGGATAAACAATGAGACTTAGGTGTTTGGAAAAATAATAAAATTAAAAAAGATAATGCCCAGTTATATCGGTTTGTTATCTAAATTGCCCGGATTATGTGAAAGGATGTAGGAAGAGGCTACCTTATGTCCGCCATTGGGTATATGGACATTTTAGCTTTGTATTAATACATTCTTACAACTATGTAAGTATGAAGTTTAAAATCAAGGCTAAAACGATAAAAAAAATATCTGATTTGTTTACTACATCTCTACCATATCCGAGCATGCATTCAAGGGGATGCAAACTGGGTACATTTCCCGTTTTATTGTATAGCTAAAAATTAATCCAAGTAATTTAATATACTGGATGGCGAATTTAATACTCTACCGGCATATTAAAACTAGGAATGTAAGTATTGGTTTTGACAAATTATTATGCTTTGGATGGGGGGGGCACAACGCCATTTGACACCCTGTATATTCACGTTAAAGTTTATACATTTACAGTAGACTTACTTTGAAAAGCGAATTCAAGTAAGTTGACATATTTTGAATAAAAGCACACTTAAATTATGTTCATCCCAATATCACATACAACGAGTCACGATATATATTTGATACAGTTTTTTCTGAAGGATAAAATAGCTCCATCAACAGTGGACTTGGTGGGAGAGCTCATACAGGTAGTACAAGTTCAGTCTGCAAGTCAACAGTTGTATGTAATCACTCTAGATTTGACAGCATGGATGTAATAAGGATGCAGCAATTGAAATATATTATATTCTTCTTCTTATCAACTGTCACTGCAGAAAAATGTGTCTTAAATATGACAAGTTTAGACCTCCAAGCCAACTTTGATTTCGATAAGGTAAGTAAAACATCAAAGGAAAAGAGTATAACTGTATTGTAACGGGCCAAGGAATGTATTCAGGAACGCAACCGTCAACATCATATACTTCGTTCATAAACAGTCTTCAATTCGTCCATCTCATTCGCAGTTCGTGCACAACGTCGTTTACACGTCTCTCTAGAAAGATGGAAGTACGGCAAATCGGCAATCACGTTCCTAGTCTAGTAGGTCATCCGTTTGAAGTATACGTTGTTACACGATCAAATCACAGAACGGTATAGTCGGCATCAAATTTTGAAATGATTCAAAATTTCCTTTCCGTCCGAGCACGTTCATAAAGTTCGTAAACAGACAGTAGAACATTACAGCTACGTTCGTTCCGTTCGCACACAGTTTGAAAATAACACCAGTTCGACAACGTTTTGAGGAACGCATTGTCAACTAGTTTGGTATGATATATATATTTTTGCAAACTCGTTCATAAGCAGTCTGTAATACGTCCTGAATCAGTTTAACCCGTTTGAAATTAGTTCTACCTCGTTCTCAATACGTCCTTAGACAGTTCATCTCGTTCTGAAAACGTCCCTAGTACGATTTAAGTACGACAGTTCCGTTCGTAGTACGTCCAGCTCGTATTAAGAACGTCGTCACTCGTTCTGATTGCAGAAACAGATTGAGAGAAAGTGGTGACCACCAGAAAATTTTGAGAATGCTCTAAGTTCTGGGCGACCTACTCGTTCGAGTTAGTTCATAAAGTTTGTAAATAGACCCCAAACGGTTCTAAGTAAGTCCAATCCGTTCGTACACAATTTAGACCCGTTTTCGAGGACGTAGTTAAATAGTTTGGTGTGGTAGTAGGGTTACGTTCGAGAATGAAGTGAGATCAGCCTACTATCATACCGTTTTGTGATTAGATCGTGTGATAACGTAGGAACGTAGTTGCCGTACTTCGACCCGACTAGTGACGCGTTAACGACGTTGTCTAATTAAGGAATAAATAATGATAGGCCATTCAATATGGTGAAATTCTGCACGAGTTGGACAGAATGTTGTACAAAGCACGAACCGAAGGTGAGTGCATTTGTACTAACATTCTGTCCATTCTGTCCATTTCAGTAGTGAGAACTAGTTTGGTGTGATAGTAGGGTTACGTGTGAACACCAACATAATGCGACCTGAAAATGAAATGGACGTATTGAAGACTGTTTATAAACGAAATAGCTAGTTTTTTCCCCGATCACAGCCAGATTTAGCCCGTCTTACGACATTTTTGTAAGAACGGTTGAGAACTAGTTTGGTGTGATAGGGGGGTTAAAGAATGATGATAATATGTGATACGACACTTTCCCTAAGGTGGACATTATCTGAAGTTGACATTTTTGATTATCTCTTATATGATTTTATTAGTTTATGGGTAAATGGTTCGAAGTGAAGGCGTGGTTCCACCGTATAGAAGGATTCTCTGATTATGATGCTTGGAATGATTTCTCTAAGGTGTACACCAAGAAATCAGATGGTGTAGCTGATGTATTTGAAACAGGAAGAGTCAAAAATAGGTATCATGTATCAGTTATCGCTTTATAAGTCTCCAGTTATTGTTTTGCCCCCTATTCTTCTTATTTTTCTGAAATCGTAAATCAGAATTTTTCATATGTGGTCAGAATGGAGATTCGACTTTCGATTGATCTTCTATGACCTTTAAAAATTAAAAAGATTATTTCTATGTTATTCGGGATTTCTGACATTTTACAATGTTTCTTCCATTTTCTTAAGAAATGAATAATTTTGTTTAATAGTATTTCTCAACGTATTCCTTTGAATCGGAGCTTTAATTATGTGCCACCAGTTTTAAGATTATTCTTACCGCGTTCCGATTTACCAAAACATTTTTTTGTTTTAGCGATAACTGCAACAGAAACCAGAGAGGACGCATATTGTTTGCAGGTGGACGTCTTCATCCAGCTAGACTCACATTGGGAGATGATAATTCTACTTGTAAGTCTAAGAATGTTTTCAACGTAGTACCGTACATGTAATTTTTCGCAAATAGGCTCTCATGGGCGTTTATTTGAAAGAGGGGTGTATGGAAAAGTATTTTTCCTCTTTATGAAGGCGTTCTTTCGAGGGCAGTTTCAAATAGGAATGAACAATATTCACGGAAAAGTAACATTATGATAACTGGAATTGAGGAGACGGAAAATGAAGATTGTAAATCATTAATTCTTGAAGTTGCCCAGCAGATTGAATCAAACATTTCTAGTTCAGATATTGATGTCGCACACAGAGTTGGAATTAAAGTACCTGGTCGAAAGAGAGCACTAACCCCCCTATCACACCAAACTAGTTCTTACCCGTTGTTGCCAGTCCCACGAAAACGTCGTAAAACGGGCTCAATCTGGCTGTGGTCGGGAAATATGTCTAAAATAATTACGGGCTTCAACTGTGTACGAACGGACTGGACGTACTTAGAACCATTTGTGGTCT
This sequence comes from Owenia fusiformis, assembly GCA_903813345.2. Taxonomy (NCBI): domain Eukaryota; kingdom Metazoa; phylum Annelida; class Polychaeta; order Sabellida; family Oweniidae; genus Owenia; species Owenia fusiformis. The sequence continues at coordinate 22,113,908 of CAIIXF020000001.1, read as the reverse complement.
ATTTACAAACTTCATCGAACGTACTCGAACGGGTAGGTCCTCTAGAACTTAGAACATGCTCACAATGTTCTCTTGGTCGTCACGTTCTTCAATAAGAACGAGTGACAACCTACAACTTCAATCCTAGTAGGGACGTTTTTACAACGAGTTGAAATGTCTTAGGATGTATTGAGAACGAGGTAGAACTAATTGCAAACGGGTTAAAACTGATTAAGAACGTATTTATCAACGAGTTAGCAAAAATATAGCTATCACACCAAGCAAGTTGCCACTGCGCTCTTCAAAACTGGTTTTAAACTGTGTGCGAACTGAATGGACGTTCTACGGTCTGTTTACGAACTTCAGGACTTTCCCGGACGGGGAATGTGATTTAGAATTTTGAATCGATTCAAAATTCGATGGCGACCATACCGTTCTGTACTCAGGTCATGATGACCTTCTAGACTAAGGGACGCGTTATACGACGTTGCACACCGACGTGGTGCGACCTGAACGAACTGCGAATGAGATGTCCACGTATTGAAGACTGTTTATGAACGAAGTAGCTATAATTATTTTAGATATATTTCCCGACCACAGCCAGATTAAGCCCGTTTTACTACGTTTTCGTAGGACTGGCAAGAAACAAGAACGAGTAAGAACTAGTTTGGTGTGATAGGGGGGTAATCGTCAGTCGTCACCGTACGGAAGTGGATCATTTTCCAAATTTGTTCTCTTGTAAATCAAAAGTACTTACTTTTTATCAAAATTAATATTATACTTAAAATGCAGTTATGTGGTAAAAAACTTTTAAAAAAACATATACAGTTATAAAGTTTTTAGAAGGCAACCTTGTGTGACCCTATTCTAGAAGCAAAAGCCCCCGTTACAATTAAAACGAATATATTTTCTTAATAAGGGAAGTCAGTAATTTTTAAACGGTATGTTCATTTTTGTGGCGGAGTACTAGACAACGACACCTCAATTTTGGAGCAGCTCAGGGACTAGTAGTTTTACTATTTCTTATACGTTATAAGCTAATATTAGAAGCTACTTCTTGCGATTGTGATTCTTTTCAAAATAACCAATTCAATACATATACACGTAGATACTATGGCGATGTATGTGGTAGCGACCGATTACGACAATTATGCCTTGACTGTGGGTTGTTCTCATGAAGGAAAGTTATACGCCAGTGGGACATGCCTTCCTGATCCAATCGTACACGTACTAAGTAGGACGACAATATTGCAACCCGGTCATGCAAGATACCTGGATGATATCATTAACAAAACAATATGCCACGCGGATCTTCAGGAATTCAGACCTAACTTCCACTCTCGGCGTAAGTTAAAAAATACCTTGGCGACTAAAATGATTGATACGGCAAAATAACGCTCTTGTCTACCAAAATTCATTTTTCTATTGATATATCCTACCTTTACAATTGACAATGTTTATTTTCAGCATGTGAAGGGCCCGTGGGCGATGCGTCAACGTTATCGTCTTGGTTGTGCTTGTCAATGGCTTTGGTTTCTACTTTTATGTCCCATATTTGGACAGTAGTGTGATCAGATGGACCATATTTCAAAATTTGATATTCTTAGAAATTAACACTGTTATTGTCAACTAGTTTTTAATTAGTGAAATTTGCTACCATATGATTGAAGACACATCTTTAGTACAACAAACTGTTATGTTAAAATGAAATTTTGCATTTAACCCGGTTGACCTTTAGCAACCTATTAGATTATCCTGCTTACGCTCAGAATACAGATCCAAATGATAGAGAATTAAGAAAGAATAAACATTCCTACTGTGGAAAATATATTAACTTTTTCATAGTTCTATGGAGATCCAAAATGTACCGAGGAGCATGTCAGTAATAAAGATAAATCAACGATGGATACATAAAGAGCTGCTTATTTTGATTAGGATTGCATGGATTCTTTTATGTTAAACGATCTGTATATTTCGTATTTCAATAGAACTTTAAATATTTAGTAGATGTTTTGACAATAAAGTTTTTTCGGGATGAATATAACTCGCGTTTTATAAACAGTAACTTGATTTCAAATCACAAATATACAGGCTGGTCCAAAAGATTTAAATAGAACATTGATTTACCATTTGCAGAAATTGTATTCCTCCTATAAAATACACCAAAAATTTCCCGAAGCCATGTTGGGGTTATTTGGAGGCCATCCAATTGTTTGGACAAATGAAGGGGGGGAGTTTTTTCAAGATCTTTGCTCCATTGTCAGTTTTAATGTCAGTCTTTCCTTGATTAGAAATGGCAATTGAAACCATAACTTGTCGCTAAAATGGCTACGTGGTCGGCACAAATGGATGCAGCTTGTATAAATCTTATATTGCAAAAGGAAATGTTCCACTTTTTTGGACCACCCTGTATATATTTGGTCTGAAAGTAAACAGTTGTATGTAATCACTCTGACGACATGGATGCAGCAAGGATGCAGCGAGTGATATATGTTATATTCCTCTTAACAACTGTCACTGCAGAAAAATGTGTCTTAAATATGACAAGTTTAGACCTCCAAGCCAACTTTGATTTCGATAAGGTAAGTAAAACAACACGAAAAGGGAATGAACATGACTATATATTATACGGGGTGTATTAGGATATATTAAGGTACGTAACATTGTATAATTTTAACATATAGAATAATGATGATATATGATACGATATATCTGTCTCTATGGTGGAAATCATCTGCTGAAGCTCACATCTTTGTCTCTTATATGATTTTATTAGTTTATGGGTAAATGGTTCGAAGTGAAGGCGTGGTTCCACCGTAACGAAGGATTCAATGATGATGATGCGTGGAATGATTACTTTAAGGTGTACACCAAGAAATCACCTGGTGTAGCTGATGCATTTGAAACAGGAAGAGTCAAAAATAGGTACCTGGTATCAATTTGAGTCTCCAATTAAGTTGTTGTGCACCCATTTCTTCTTATTTTTCGGATATTGCGAATCAAAATTGCTGTGGTCAGGATGCATACTTATCCAGGATCTTGGCAATTTCGATTTTTCGATATAATCGATGAAATTTGTTTAAGCGAAAAAATACATTTTAGGTTTCGAAATTTTCGATTTCATTAGTTTAATCGAAAAAATATGTTTCGATTCTTTCGATTTTTTCGATATTTTCGATAACATCTACCGTCACAATGTTCAGTTTATTTTCAAATCATCCAAACTTGGCAAAATGGGTACCGTTCAAGATTTTGGGTATAGGGTAGCTTGGAAAATGTTATAGAGCTATCTAAAGCTGGGGTGAGGGGTTAAGTTTAGTGGTTAGGGGGGTTAAGTTATGGTTAGGGCTGAGGATTTAGAATTAAGGTTGGGGGCTTAAGGTAAGGGATTAGGGCTCGAGCTTATGGTTAAAGTTAGGGTTTGGGGAGCTTAGAATTCAGATTAGGGGTTGGGGTTAAAATTAGGGTTAGGGATTAGGTTTAGTGCATAGGGTTAGCGTTAGGGTTGGGGCTTATGGTTAAAGTTAGGGTTTGAGTTTAGGGCATATAGGGTTCAGGTTAGGGGTTAGGGCTAAGGATTTAGGGTAAAGGTTAGGTTTAAAAGTTTAAGTAAGGGTTTGGGTGTGGGGGTTAGGGTTATGGTTATGGCTGGGGATTTAAGGTTGGGTATTAGGGCTTATAATGTAAAATTCAGAGTGAGGGGTTAGGTTTGGGCTAAGGGTAAAAATTAGGGTTGAGGCAGGGTCGGAGTTAGGGCTTATCGATTTAAGTAATATTTAGACTCGAAATTATCGAAAATATCGAGATACAATCTGCAGCATATAACCTAGCTTTATACTATACTCGAGAATTTCGAAAATATCGAAGAGGGTCTGGGTTCGATTCCCACATAGCCACAGAATTTAGCACACTCCCTCATGTGTCGGGAAATATTGATATCATCCGAGGGATATTAACAATATCATCCCGACGGGTGAATAACGACCTGATACCAATAACCATGGTAAAGAGAAAATCCTCTGTTGAATGAGAGAAAAATGTTGAAACATTCAAAATGAAAATTTTTGAAAGAATTGAACATTTTTGAAAAAGATTAACTTTTTGATGTTTTTCTGAGGTCATATCCTTGTCATTTTGACGCAAAAAAGCTACTTAAAGGAGGGCACGTTAATTTTAAAAGACATCATAAAAATATAGGTGAATTTCATCCAAAATACTTGAGAGTTGGTGAGTTAACATAACTTTGGATGATCGTTCCAATGGTATATCACACTAGGTACCTTCTGTTAAGGTTTTAGCTGTAGCAGGGGGACGGGACTTATTCGAGTTACAATAAAAATGCTCCAGCTATGCAGGAATACTATTTCTGTGCCACTTAATTTACTTTTTCATAAAATTTTGACCACAGGTAATTTTCCCCAGAACTGGAAATTAGGGGATATCTCCCCAAAATATTAAAAAAGAATAATAAGAATGACATAAGAAAGTATAGACCTATATCTCTTCTCAGTATTACTTCCAAAATATTAGAACGAATTGTCTACTCTAGGATGTACGAACATTTAATTGAAAATAACTTATTGTATAAATACCAGTCCGGCTTTTTGAAAGGGCACAGCAATGAGTTACAACTGTTAGCCATCAAAAACCTAATTTGGCGCAATTTTAGCGACGGCAATGATACACGTGCAATTTTTTGGGATATTTCGGCCGCTTTTGACCGTGTCCCCCATTACCTTCTTCTAAAAAAGTTGAAAGCGTATGGATTTTCAGGAAACTTATTAGTTTTTCTAAAATCTTATTTGACTGATAGGAGTGTCAAAGTAACTGTGAATGGCAAATGTTCTGACACCTCTCCTAGCAACTACATAAACTGTTCTGTGCCTCAGGGAAGTATTCTCGGACCTTTGATGTTTCTCCTCTATATAAACGACTTACCTGACAACCTGACCTCAGAGTGTTTTATTTATGCAGACGACACCTCCCTCTTTGTACCTACTTCCCAAAACAATCCGCAATCTCATATACAAATTCAAAATGATCTAAAAAAATCGAAGCCTGGTCTAAACAGTGGAAACTAGATTTTAAACCAGAAAAGAGCAGAGAAATGACCTTTTCTAAGAAAAATAATCCAATCTATCCACCAGTTATCTTAAATGATAAACAAATTGAAAAAACTGACATTCATAAACACCTAGGCTTCATTTTTGATAAAAAATTAAGTGGGTCAGCACATATAAATTCTATCTGTGCAAAAATCCAAACAGCTCTTAACCCCTTAAAAGCACTTAAGGGTAGACTAAAATCAAAACAATTAAATATTCTCTATACAGCTTATATTCAGTCCTGATTTGATTATTGTGATATCCTTTGCGACTGTGCTCCTATTTGTGACCTTAACAGACTTGACAGTCTCCAGTACCAAGCTGGTCTAATAGTCTCTGGTGCTCTCCCAGGCTCCAGCACTTCCAAAGTACTTAACATTTTTGAACTGGTCCACCTTAACTGAGAGGAGGATCCTCCACTTTAAAACAATTATGTACAAAGCCGTGAATGATTTAACACCTATTTATATCTCAGATATATTTAGGCCATTCATAAACCCTCAAGCAAGATTGTTAAGGAAATCTCGAGATTTCACTATCCCTATTCACTATCCACATAAGTCTCCAATATACAAAATGATGAACCTATGGAATGATCCAGGATCTGTTCCCTTGGAACAAAAGCTCTTGCCAACTATTGCATCTTTTAAAAGAACACTTAAATTAAATTCGTTCCCTGGTGTTGTTTCAACTATTTGTTTAAAATTAACTCGTCAACAAGAACTTTATCTGAATAGAGCCAGGGTAGATTTAGTTTTAAAAGCTCAGCTCAAAGCCCACAATTGGAGCTCAGTTGAGTCATCAAATTGTTTATGTGGTTCCCCTGAAACTTTTCCCCACTTCTTTTTCAAATGCCCTCTGAAAGAACAACAAAGAAATAAATTAATAACTGACACTTTAGGGATATATGGGGACTTATTAACTCATTTCAGAACTCAACAAGACAAAATTCACTTTTTTCTTTTTGGGGATCCATCATTAACCCAATTAGAAATGGATAATCTATTTTCACTGGTTGCGAATTATCTCATTGAAAACACAACCAGAATCTAAATATTTTCCTGCCTATGACCTGTTACCATTTTTCAACATACTACCCCCCCCCCCAGGATATCAGCAGCCCTCCTATCTTTTGTTTCATTGCAAGGCATTCTACCATTTACAGGTGACATCCAGGTTAAGATGAATATTGTACTTTATTGTTTACTTATATAAGGGGACATCTAATGCTTACAGCGCTTTGCCCCTTGTAATTGTATCTAAATGACTTGTGCTTACAATAAATATGAAAGATGATAAAAAAAAATTGACACCCTGTATTAGTTTTTCTTTGCCTGATTCCCTCGAATCGGATATCGATTGACCAAAATATTCCTTTTTAGCGATGACTGCGACATATATATGAAAGGTCGTAAGTTGTTTGCAGGTGGTCAACTTCATCCAGCTAGACTCACCTTAGGATATAATTCTGCTGGTAAGTCTAAGAATGTCTTTCAACTTAGTACCGACTAAATCAATAGGCCAGAGGGCGTTCATTTGAAAGAGGGGTGCATGAAAAGTGTTCTTCCTCTTTAAATGGCCAAGGACGTTCTTTTTGATGGCCTTTGGTACGACAGAAGAAAACATCACAATATTTTCATTCTTTTTTTGCTGCTCTGGGTACCCTCAACATGTGTAGGTGTAATTATTAGATCAACATTTTGTGAGAAAATGACCCATTAATTTACGTTTACAATTTACGGTGACATGGGATGGATACCGCCTAACATCAGACACCGATTGGAGATGGTGAGACTCTTTATTAGACTAAGCAAAATGCCTAGAGATAGGCTGACTAGAAGAATTTTCGACTTTGATAATGAAAATCCTATCTTAGGACACAAATGTTGGTGCAAGGATGTAAGGGAAATATTTATATCTGCTAATTTACAACGTGAATATGAAACGAGACACTTTGGAGATAGTTCACTCATCCTCGATTCTATTAAAACAGCGGAACTGCAACGATACATCGAAGAATGGAAACTTAAGATTGCCAATATGCCAAAACTAAGGACTTATAGGACATTTAAAACAACATTTGAAACAGAAGACTATGTCAAGATCTGTTTACCAAGGACATTCAGATCATTGCTTGCAAAAGCAAGATCAGGCACATTACCATTAATGCTGGAGACTGGAAGATATAGATCCACCCCAGTTGACCAGAGACTTTGCTTACATTGTAAGAACGATAATATATCCATTATTGAGGACGAGTTCCACTTTTTACTAGTATGCCCATCATATAAAAATCTACGAGAAGACTTATTTTTGTCTGTTAAACGTATTTTACAAAAACAAGAACTTATTATTGATGATGAACTTTTGAAACTTTTATTACATGACTTTAGATTAGTGCGCCATACTGGAAAATTCCTGAATGCTGCTCTTATCAAAAGAGCAAGCTTCGTTTAGATAATCTTATTATAATATTGTTTTCAAATATATTGTACAATGTGCCCCATAAGCCTAAAATAGGCTGGGTATTCTATACGAGGCACTTAAATAAATAAATATACATAAATATACATACATACAATAGTCAGAGCACTTTTGATCTCACTTTATCGATATCTATAGATACTGTACATGTAGTGCTAATATTATGCCAAAGGAGCATTGGCTTGCTAATGACCACTTTTATTTAGCTGGTAAGGACTGCCAACCAAATGGAGGTTGCCAGGCTGATGATAAGTGGAAAGAATGAACTATTTGCCTCTTTTTGCAAGTAGTCATCATTATTCTAAATTTCTTTTAAAAAGGACTAGTTCATTATATATTCGTAGGTAACATACCGATGTACTCGTATGTATTAGCGACCGATTACGACAATTATGCCTTGACAGTGGGATGTTCTCACGGAGGAACGTTATACGACAATGGGACATGCCTTCCTGATCCAATCGTACACGTACTGAGTAGGACGACCATATTGCAACCCAGTCATGCAAGATACCTGGATGATATCATTAACAAAACAATATGCCACGCGGATCTTCAGGAATTCAGACCTAACTTTCACTCTCGGCGTAAGTTAAAAAATACCTTGGCGACTAAAATGATTGATACGGCAAAATAACGCTCTTGTCTTCCAAAATTCATTTTTCTATTAATATATCCTACCTTTACAACTGACAATGTTTATTTTCAGCCTGTGGAGGGCCCGTGGGCGATGCTTCAACGTTATCGTCTTGGTTGTGCTTGTCAATGGCTTTGGTTTCTACTTTTATGTCCCATATTTGGACAGCAGTGTGATCAGATGGACCATATTTCAAAATTTGATATTCTTAGAAATTAACACTGTTATTGTCAACTAGCTTTTAATTAGTGAAAACATGCTACCATATGATTGAAGACACATCTTTAGTACAACAAACTGTTATGTTAAGATGACATTTTGCATTTAACCCGGTTGACCTTTTGCAACCTATTAAATTATCCTGCTTATACGCTCAGAATACAGATCCAAATGACACAGAATTAAGAAAGAATAAGCATTCCTACTGTGGAAAATATATTAACTTTTTCATAGTTCTATGGAGATCCAAAATGTACCGAGGAGCATGTCAGTAATAAAGATAAATCAACGATGGATACATAAAGAGCTGCTTATTTTGATTAGGATTGCATGGATTCTTTTATGTTAAACAATCTGTATATTTCGTATTTCAATAGAACTTTAAATATTTAGTAGATGTTTTGACAATAAAGTTTTTTCGGGATGAATATAACTCGCGTTTTATAAACAGTAACTTGATTTCAAAACACAAATATACAGGCTGGTTCAAAAGATTAAAGTAGAACATCGATTTATGCACCATTCAAAAGTTTGCGTGAGACCCCCCACGCGGGTAGGGTAAGGAATTTGATCCACAATATTGCCCCCAGGGATAGGAATTTGACGAAGATTGTCGTCCCGGGAGTGGGGAATTTGATTTACATGTGCCCGGGAATGGGGTTATTTGACTGAATCTGTTTCGTCCAGTATACACTTAGGATTCTCGGAATTTGCAAATGATCGGTATATTCAGTGAACTTATTTATGATTGCTCATATCGGGAACAGAAGAAAATAACTCATCTACATGTCGGGAAAAGTTTCAGGGGTGGAATCGCCGAGAATAACCGCTGGAGAGAGGAATTCTAGAATACTGAGCACATCGAGCAGTAATTATTAGTTTGTCAAGCTTGTTTTCGTCCTCCCTTCGGAAAAATTCACTTCCGCGTTCAACTTATATTCATGAGCACGTCATAATTTAATTGATTTAATATAGGTGATTAATTTAATTTGAAATTATTTTTTGAAAAAAGTTACGTTCGAAGGAATTTTAATTTGATTAATATCGCTTTGATATAGCTGAATAAAACGGAGGGAGGTAACCTATTAAAGTAAAAAGCCAATATCTTAAAATACGTCATTGCATAAATTACAAGAGACCTTTCGAAAATTACTATGATGTGGATTTGTTCCCGATTTGTACCCACCAAACGCAACAATCCCCCCGCCCATTCGACAAAAAAATGATCATTCATACAAGTATGTTCTCCACTTTTGTTGAACAGATACAAACCAAGAGTAAAACCATGTTCTTTTAATTTCGCGGGTTATTGCGTCATTTAAAAAGCTGTTTCTCTATTGGTTATATGTAAATAGTAAGCAAACATTTCATTTATAAATTAATTGTAGTATGTTTCCGCGAAGAATCGTATGACCATATATGGTGTCTCTAATTAAAATATTGACATAAACAAAGTACTGCACGTGTATATATCCCTCAACATTTACGAGCATCATTCTACTAACAAGAAAATCTGATGTTTAAAAATAGATTTCAAATGGTGGAAGGACCCGGGGGTCGCTAATATTTGACCAGATTTATTGCTCCTAGGGTAGGGAAATTCCTTGATTAGAAATGGCAATTGAAACCATAACTTGTCGCTAAAATGGCTACGTGGTCGGCGCAAATGGATGCAGCTTGTATAAATCTTATATTGCAAAAGAAAATGTTCCACTTTTTGGACCACCCTGTATATATTTGGTCTGAAAGTAAACAGTTGTATGTAATCACTCTGACGACATGGATGCAGCAAGGATGCAGCGAGTGATATATGTTATATTCTTCTTCTTAACAACTGTCACTGCAGAAAAATGTGTCTTAAATATGACAAGTTTAGACCTCCAAGCCAACTTTGATTTCGATAAGGTAAGTAAAACAACACGAAAAGGGAATGAACATGACTATATATTATACGGGGTGTATTAGGATATATTAAGGTACGTAACATTGTATAATTTTAACATATAGAATAATGATGATATATGATACGATATATCTGTCTCTATGGTGGAAATCATCTGCTGAAGCTCACATCTTTGTCTCTTATATGATTTTATTAGTTTATGGGTAAATGGTTCGAAGTGAAGGCGTGGTTCCACCGTAACGAAGGATTCAATGATGATGATGCGTGGAATGATTACTTTAAGGTGTACACCAAGAAATCACCTGGTGTAGCTGATGCATTTGAAACAGGAAGAGTCAAAAATAGGTACCTGGTATCAATTTGAGTCTCCAATTAAGTTGTTGTGCACCCATTTCTTCTTATTTTTCGGATATTGCGAATCAAAATTGCTGTGGTCAGGATGCATACTTATCCAGGATCTTGGCAATTTCGATTTTTCTATATTCTCGATTAATTTGTTTAATCGAAAAAATACATTTTAGGTTTCGAAATTTTCGATTTCATTAGTTTAATCGAAAAAATATGTTTCGATTCTTTCGATTCTTTCGATATTTTTGATAACATCTACCGTCACAATGTTCAGTTTATTTTCAAATCATCCAAACTTGGCAAAATGGGTACCGTTGGTTCAAGATTTTGGGTATAGGGTAGCTTGGAAAATGTTATAGAGCTATCTTAAGCTGGGGTGAGGGTTGAGTTTAGTGCTTAGGGGGGTTAAAGTTATGGTTAGGGCTGAGGATTTAAAATTAAGGTTGGGGGTTTAAGGTTAGGGATTAGGGCTGGAGCTCATGGTCAAAGCTAGGGTTTGGGGAGGTTAGAATTCGGATTAGGGGTTGGGGTTAAAGTTAGGGTTAGGGGTTAGGTTTAGTGCATAGGGTTAGCGTTAGGGTTGGGGCTTATGGTTAAAGTTAGCGTTTGAGTTAAGGGCATAGGGTCGGGTTAGGGGTTAGGGCTAAGGATTTAGGGTAAAGGTTAGGGTTAAAAGCTTAAGTAAGGGTTTGCAGGGTATTGGGGTTAGGGTTATGGTTATGGCTGGGGATTTTAAGGTTGGGTATTAGGGCTTATAATGTAAAATTCAGAGTGAGGGGTAAGGTTTGGGCTCAGGGTTAATATAGGGTTGAGGCAGGGTCGGAGTTGGGGCTTATCGATTTAAGAAATATTTAGACTTGAAATTATCGAAAATATCGAGATACATTCTGCAGCATATAACCTTTATACTTTATACTCGAGAATTTTAAAAATATCGAAGAGGGTCTGGGTTCTATTCCCACATAGCCACAGAATTTAGCACACTCCCTCACATGTCGGGAAATATTGATATCATCCTAGGGATATTAACAATATCATCCCGACGGGTGAATAACGAGCTTATACCATGGTCAAGAGAAAATCCTCTGTTGAACGAGAGAGAAATTTTGAAAGATTCAAAATGAAAATTTTTGAAGAAATGGTATAATAGTTTTTTTTTTACCTGATTCCCTCGAATCGGATATCGATTGACCAAAATATTTCTTTTTAGCGATGACTGCGACATATATATGAAAGGGCGTAAGTTGTTTGCAGGTGGTCAACTTCATCCAGCTAGACTCACCTTGGGATATAATTCTGCTGGTAAGTCTAAGAATGTTTTTCAATTTAGTACCGACGTAATCAATAGGCCAGAGGGCGTTCATTTGAAAGAGGGGTGCATGAAAAGTGTTCTTCCTCTTTAAATGGCCAAGGACGTTCTTTTTGATGGCCTTTGGTACGACAAAAGAAAACATCACAAAATTGTTTTTCTTTTTTGCTCCTCTGGGTACATGTGTAGGTGTAATTATTAGATCAACATTTTGTGAGAAAATGACCCATTAATTTACGTTTAATATAGTCAGAGCACTTTTGATCTTACTTTATCGATATCGATAGGTACTGTACATGTAGTGTTTATATTATGCCAAAGGAGCGTTGGCTTTTAGCTGGTAAGGACTGCTAACCAAATGGAGGTTGTGCAGGCTGGTGTCGGTGTCTCAGGGAATCTTCGCAGGCGCTTCGAGATAGATCTGTGCCCTGCCTCGAATTTTGTTACCTGTATGATTACCGCATGGGAGAAAATCCACACTAAAAAACAACCTCAATAAATTTCTGAGTATTTTAGAATTCGTTTTATGTACTTGAATCCCCAATCATATCGCTTTCATTTTTATTTACAAAATCGTATTTCGCGGCAAATTATTACAACCAAGCACGTCATGTCACGCGACGTAAAATTTCTGCTCTGAAACTGAAATCAGTTTTGCCGCGAAAGCAGACACGTGCTGACTTTATATCCCTAATATCATGATAAAATAACTTTTGGAAGTATTGATGGTTCACCATCGTAAAGTGTAGTAGCCTTCCAAGTAAGATAGCATAAATTCATCTAAATCGAGCAAAATGGTTTGATTGCAATCTTAACTCAAAGGGAATGATGTTGTGATGATAAGTGGAAAGAATGAACTATTTGCCTGTTTTTGCAAGTAATACATTATTCTAAATTTCTTTTAAAAAGGACTAATTCATTATATATTCGTAGGTAACATACCGATGTATGTATTAGTGACAGATTACGACAATTATGCCTTGACTGTAGGATGTTCTCATGGAGGAACGTTATACGCCAATGGGACATGCCTTCTTGATCCAATCGTACACGTACTGAGTAGGACGACCGTATTGCAACCCGGTCATGCAAGATACCTGGATGATATCATTAACAAAACAATATGCCACGCGGATCTTCAGGAATTCAGACCTAACTTCCACTCTCGGCGTAAGTTCAAAAATACCTTGGCGACTAAAATGATTGATGCGCAAAATAACGCTCTTGTCTTCCAAAATTCATTTTTATATTAATATATCCTACCTTTACAACTGACAATGTTTATTTTCAGCCTGTGGAGGGCCCGTGGGCGATGCGTCAACGTTATCGTCTTGGTTGTGCTTGTCAATGGCTTTGGTTTCTACTTTTATGTCCCATATTTGGACAGCAATGTGATCAGATGGACCATATTTCAAAATTTGAAATTCTTAGAAATTAACAAAGTGATTGTCAACTAGCTTTTAATTGATAGTGAAAACATATCATATGATTGAAGACACATCTTCAATACAACAAACTGTTATTTTAAAATGAAATTTTGCATTTAACCCGGTTGACCTTTAGAAACCTATTAAATTATCCTGCTTATACGCTCACAATACAGATCCAAATAACAGAGAATTAAAGCATATTTTACCAAAATAGATAAATCATTTGCTCAAGTTTATGAAATGAGCGAAGTTGTGAGCGTTGCTTGTCTCTTGATATACATTGAATGAACTATTACGACAGCTTGCAATGCAAGATCGTCGTTTGTACAATTTAAGATCAGATTGATGCGATCTTTAACACTAATTGTATCGTTATATTTATAGATTTCGTTTAGTGCTAACCTTTCTTCAACATACAACTCGCAATGGCAAAGAAAGTATTCGATTGATTCAATTTCATTTAATGTTATTTTTATAATGTTATTTTTCAGAACATTTTTACTTCGTCTAAAAATCTATTGAATATGGGAGCTTTAACTGTTCGTTCAATTAAAAAAGGTACAGTAGATCCTGTCTAGTCCGAACACCACTTGGATCAGCCAAATGTGTTCGGATTAGCAGGTGTTCACATTTTAAGGTTTTTATTAAGCATGTGAGTCAATGAGATATAAAAAATAGAAAAACTTTCGAATTTAGAGATGTTCGAATTAGAGATATCGAAGCACAAGAGTCAAAGGGAAGAGATTAAAAACCTAAAAGAAACCCAGCAAGAAAAGCAAACTCTAATTTTAAACCTGCCATAAGAAAAAATATGTATCCCTATATTTCTGAAAACCATGATCTAATGTGAAAAGAAGTGGTCTCTAATTAACACCCCCTCCCCCACACAAGAGTCAAACAAGGTGTTCGGATATTCAGGTTTCACTGTATATTATAATCAGACAGCTAAGTAAATAGATTTTTGAGAAGTTGTTTTTCAGTGTTTGGCGTTTCTTGAGTTTTTTTATTTACAGTAGTAGTACTTTGAAAAGCGAGTTCAAGTAAGTTGACAAATTTGTAACTACATTACAGTTGACATGCAGAAATATCAGATACAGCATATTTTATATGTAATATTCCTTGGAATATTAACAACTGTCACCGCAGAAAAATGTGTCTTAAATATGACAAGTTTAGATCTCCAAAGCAACTTTAATTTCGATGAGGTAAGTGTAAGAAACACCAGCTCTGTCTTTTAAAATCGTACGTACACAATCGGTTACATTCAACGTAAGAGAACACCTAACTAAACAAAATACTAAATCTTGACGAAGGCCAGAAGGACGATGGCACAACATTTTCCAAAATATGTCTTATATACTAGTATTCATTCCTTAGTTCATGGGTAGATGGTTCGAAGTGAAGGCGTGGTTTCACATTGGTATCGATGATGATTGGTTGTTGGATAACTTTTCAATTCAATACACTAAGCGATCGTCTGGTGTTGCTGACGTATTGGAAACAGGTACACCGAAAAATAGGTGGGTAAGCATTAGGTCATTCAAAGTTCAATATATCTAACGTCTTAAGATTTAGGCAATTTTCGGAAAACTAAACATATTTTTGAAAATGCTCCGATTTTAAGATTTAGGCAATTTTCGGGAAACTAAACATATTTTTGAAAATGCTCCGATTTGTACTTGTTTTCAAGTATTCCATTTTTTCAGTTTAAATATTAATTACTATAAATACAATAAAAAAGAGTTTGTTTTCTCCATTCAACTGAGCAACAGATCTCAACAGAAAGTTTAACATGTAATGAATGGCTTTGAATGGCTTTACATGATTTGTCTTTTACTATGTGTGCACATTGTTTCACTTATTTCACTTTCACTTTCAAAGGACAAGGGGTGTAAGATGTCTTGGCTGTAAACACATTCTGATCATTGTATTATATATTCTCTTATATAGTTCTGATTGTGAATCATGGCCTGAATCGGGGCTAAAGATGCAATTGGTTTCGAGTACCGGAAGCCATCCGGCTAGACTTGCCATAAGAACCACAAATACATCCAGTGGCGAATCAGGTAAGTCTACGGGCCCTTAGCAAGCTTTCCCAAGGGGGTTCACTTTTCGAAATATTCCAGGGGTGTTCACATTAACTTGAAAAGTCCTCAGAATTTTAAAGAATTGCGCAAGTACCACCATTCCAATTTTTTTAGATGAACGATTAAAAAAGTAAAAACTGTGTGTGGTTTTCATGGTGACGGGGATGAGCGGCAAGTTTATCTTAATTTAACGTCAAAATTTACTTCTGATTTGGACGAAAAATTAACTGCACTATATAACCGGTCTAGGCGAAATTTACAAGAGCTGATTTGCGACTCTAATGGATAATTGTCTCATTCTCAATTTTTTCAAGATGTTTTTCCTTATTTGTTCATACTCGATTGGGTAAGTAAATATTACGATGGTAATAATTCCTAGAGGTTCCGGGACAAATTCTCTAAAAAACGTGTAGCTTAGTCTATCTAATGTTGCTACATGCACTTTCTTCATTCAAATAAATTGTATGCTGGGTACGTATTTCTTTTCGAATGTTGCTGCCTATGACTTTCTGATCTAGTTACTTGTTGTTGGCAAATTTTTAGAGGACCGAGAGTTCTATGTGGTAGAAACTGACTTCTACAACTATGCCTTAATCGTAACATGTACGTGGGAGAACATATTATACGCAAACGGGACGTGTCTCCCCGATCCAATCGTACATGTCTTGAGTAGGACCAACAACTTGAGATCTGTTGATGAAACACGCGTATATGACATCATTAACAGGAAGATATGCCACGCCGGTCTTGATGAATTTAGATCAAACTTTCAAGGCACACGTGAGTTTAACGCAAGAAAAAGGTTTTAGCTAGACCTGTTTATAAAAAGAGAGAATAACATGTGAAAAACACGTTACCATCTATTTATCTGCAAAAACCTAAGATGTATAGCAAAGTCTCTTGAGACTAGAAGTAAGATTGTAACCGAGGCGAAATGGGAATCTTATAATTTACTAAGGGTAGATTGGCAAATTAAAGGTTTTCAGGTCCCAAAATGTCGTATTGATTCACAAAGTGTCAGTTACTCCCATGCCTTGTCATTTTCAACGATTATGAAAATGGAAAATGATACTGTTTAAAACTTCCAGTTTTCTATGTCGACAATGTTTATTTATTTTATTTATTTTGTTTCAGCATGCAGTGTACCGGGTGATCCGTCTTCAAGTCCGTGGTTAGGGCTATCACCATGGCTACACTCTTTAGTTGCGTTGATTTCCATTTTCAACTGTTGTCTGATGTAGTGAGGTTATTCATAAAAAACATCTTCTACAATGAAACATTCTGTTGTGTGTGAGACTTTGGATATAATGTTTAATTCGAAAATATAACCTAAACAGACGCTAAAAGTCAGTCGGACTTAATTACAGAATTGGATAGTTTCTAAATAGCTGAATAACGCTGACATAATAGATGTCGCCCTTGTTTGTCTCAAGTTGATTTTTTGGGGTCATTTCAATGCTAAAAACTTGCAATAGTAACTTAATTTCATGATTTATCAAAAAGTGTTGGTTGAATCTGTCTTAAACTCGTATGACATACTATTGGATGACCCTGTCAATGTACATATTGTGATTAACATGAAAATTGTTGGTTGTCATACAAATAAGCCAAGGTTTTAATGAATTTTAGCATTGTACCAATGGAGATTTGGCCCAAGTTTTTTTTAAAAAGTCATGGAAAATAATTTAAACGACATAACTGTGTAAATATAAACACCGTGTATAAAGCTATTATTGGAGAAAATTTGTCACTGAGTTCAAATAGGCTATCAAAAATAAAGAGAAGTAAGTCATGAGAGGTAAAAAGTCTTCAAATCTCTTAAAAACTCATGAAAAAAAGGAGAATTAACGAGATTTCAAAGCTATTTAGAAACTCCTCTATTGCCCGTAAAACCTGGAATTTTAGATAAAATTGTCCCGGGATTTTCAAATTGAGAAGATTTGATAAAACAATTTAGATTACTCGTTCATTTCGCAACTAATGCTATGACAGAACAAAATTTTATTTTAGTATATTATTCCATTATCGATTAATTACATATGACGTATATGACAAAGGTCTAGTTATTCCAACACCATCTCCATAAGTTTGTAATTTAAATTCCTTTCATATTGGATTAAATATGCACTGGCGGATCCAGGGGGGGATTATGGGGCCCAAAAATTTCGTAGGGCCTCAAAAATGGGCCTTTTTGGACACAATTTGGCCTTTTAACGCCTCTGAAGGACAAATAATCAATATATGGGCCTTATATTTTCAAAATTTGGGCCCAATTTGCCCCCCCCCCCCCCCCCCTTGTTAATTTCTGGATCCCCCCGTGATATGCTTCTTGTACACGTTGAGTTTTTTTTTTCATTATATGGTAAACCTGAGATCCAATGAAGCAATATCTATAGATCTCAAATGGATACACGTAGAACGTAGATGTGTCTCAGCATATGCTTTTAAAGAATTATAAGTCTAGATACATGACTTGTGTGGAACTGACAGCCCCGCAAAAACTGAGAACGGATGCAGCCACTATCACTGCGACTGTACTTCCAATATAGTGAACTATACTCCCCATCATTGCAGAAAGGATTAGCTGGGCAACAAACACCATACTGCTTAGCAGAGCGATGTCGGTCCCCAGTCCCCGTACCTGCTTTATCCTATGTTCTTTAGATACGATGTCGTCAAACTAAAATACAAAGTGTGCAAGCACATAATACATTGTAATAAAGCGAGTAGAAATTGCAACAAATCGAAAGTAAACTTTCAGTTATATGTATAAACTGTACTGGGCTTATGCCTGGGTCACAAATGCTGCGATTCATCGGCCGGCGCCCGGCCGATTGAGTATTCTGTTCAAAAATGTATTCAATTTTGAACAAAATACTCAATCGGCCGGGCGCCGGCCGATGAATCGCAGCATTTGTGACCCAGGCATTACAAGAATAGCCGAGGGCATTGGCTCGAGGCTATTAGTTCTCGTAAAACCCAGTACGAATGGCTTTTTTTAACTTAAACCCAACAGTGACACAGTTATGAAAGGTAAATGGCCCATGATCCAATTTTAAGTCAGTCGTATTTTGTGCCACATTGGTTTTGGATAGCTTGCCAAGTGTCAATTCTTTAAAAACAATAGAAAAGCGGTGTTTAAGACTTTATAACACCGAGGATTCTGTTTTAAAACAAAAGATCCCAACGGTGAATAAATCTTGAGTGAAGTTTTTTCAGCAACTTGTTTTCTAAAAAAATATCAAGACATATGCAACTCTTTAAATACTGGTTCAAATGTTCCTGTGTTATACTGCTAGTATTTTGAAACATGTATTGAAGCATGGAATGATATGGTACGGTACGGTACGGCATGGTACGGTACGGCACGGAATGGTGTGGCATGGCATGGCAATCCATGATTTTTTCCAGGAGTACATGTAAGTCATTGAATTGTCTTAAACCATGTGATATACCATACCTGGTCCTGGTCAATTGATCAACTTGTTTAATATTGAATTTTTCAAAATCATTTTCATAATTTAAAATAAATATTATTATGAATTCATATCTGTCCTCTTTGATTGAATGGATGATATTTTATCGACTTTCAACATATCTCAGGGCCGCGGTTTTTGCAATATTGGTGCCGATCGTTAAATAGTATTCTAGGGATCTTTTAAAAAATCAACATGAAATTCTGAAACATGCAATTCTTCAAGTATTGACTCGGTTTGACAATAGGTATTTCATTCGAATAAACACTTTGGAATAGAGGAGTGTTTGAATTGTGATCACCTTATGAACTTACAGTAAGCTACTCAATAGTGGAATATTATATAGCAAATATTTTTGAAGAATATAATAATTATTGCATCATGACACTCACGACGCGCCACGATATCCTCCGCATATTGGTTTGCCGGAGTTTATCGTGGCGATATCCTCCGGTTATTTATTTTGCCAATAGATATCAAATTTATTTTTTAAGTTATTATACATTTAGTACACTAAGTGTAGGATAATTTGTTCATATGCCATGCATAGGCAATACAGTTCAATGATATCTTCCACCGCTTTAGGGAAGGTAACTGGGATTTTGGTTTTACAGATGATACGATAACAGATATGCGGTGGTGCGGTGATGCGGTAACGTTATGAGAGTCTATAATGGAGAGCTAAGATGCCCAGTTACCGTGTATTGAAAACATGACCGTTTAACGTATCATACATTTCCTTATGCGGTAGAAGATATCGTTGAACTGTGGCGCCCACGCATGATATATGAACAAATTATCATACTCCAGAGTTCTCATGTCATATAAGTCAAAGCATAACGTCAATTATAAAGTAGTTTACTTCGATGAAAACTAAAAATATCGAAATCGCCAATAGCGTAACAGTCCGCCATCTTAGATGCGACGGTTACGACCGTTACCTTCTCTTGATACTGAGCAGTGATACCTGATACCTGAACAGAGGCCAAAAAATACCACCCCAGGCCTATATAAAATCAATGTGAATTGGAGACTGGGGGGTATCGTGATGCAACAACACCGTGTTGTTGCATCAAGATGGCCAGACTTCCGCTGATAGATTTTCGTACGATATTTTGTTTTCCCAATTTAAACCCATTTCTAGGACGAGTTGCTCAATAATCATACACATGCAGTTAGCTCATGATCTATATTTAAAAAAACTCTCATTAGTATGCATGTACCATCATCAAGAAGCGAGAAATTCGCGGTTTTAATTCCTCACTATTGATGCAACAACACCACTCTGTTTATTATCGATGATGCAACAACACCGATGTGCTGATGCAAAAACGCCAATATAATGTATCATTGAATATCTAGAGAAACTGTTTTATGTTCTGTTTATAGGTGTTGGTCGGGAAATGAATAAAACGCGTGAGTGCGTGGTTCATGAATGAAACGTATTTTGTTTGGTTCCTTAATGTATTTGTCTTTATCAAAGTTAAAAGGATATACAAGGTAAACTAAATACATAGGCTAAGTATTGAATCCCCGGGAGCCAACCTCATTGATATTGTATCTGAAAAATAAAGATTATTCATTTTCTAAATTAAATCCCCTTGATTTACCGTATAGTATGGAAATTCTTTACAAAGTACTAATATAACTAGACTTTGGAAATTGAACAAGTTCAATTTCAGACTCCAGATCTAGACTTTTTTAAGCCGAGTCATCCAGAAAAAGATGGATGGATGGATGAAATAGAAAGGAGGGATAGGACAGAATAGGATGTACCGATAGGAGAGAATAGAGAAGAAAGATAGGATAGCAAAGCAAAGCAAGGAAGGATAAGATAGGAAGGAAAGGATGGGAAGGATAGATAGGAAGGAACGGATAGGGATAAAAGGTATGGGATAGGAAGGATAGGATAGAATAAGAAGGAACGATAGGATAGAATAGTATGATAGGATAGGAAGGATGGATTGAAGGATGGATGGATTTTTCAACATTTTCTTTGCTACTCTTGACTTTCTATCAGGATACCATCAGATCGATTTTTATCGAAATTTCAAAACGCCATAACTTCCGAACCGGAAGTCGGATCGAAATTTGGTTTGCAGATTCTGATTCCTGAGAAAATTATATTCTTTATTCATAACTCAAACGTTAAATTTGGAGAATTTTTTTATTTTGATCTACTTTTTGGACAAAAGTGGGTTAAAATACTTTCTGACGGCAAAAGGCTAACACTATTAGTACATTCTTGGCTACAAGTATACACAATATCGAAGAATATAATTGAAGTGTAGTGTCAGAATCACAAAAATAAGGAAAACTTTGAATTTGACCTAGATTTTGACCTAGACATTTTTGTGTCCAAATTTTGAAGCTAGATTGCTTTTGAGGTACCCTTCATTTAAAGGCTTTCATTAAATTAAGCTGTACTCGGTCGTATATATGTCGTATTTTACACTTCAAAGAAAAAATTCCCATTGACTTTACATGGGGCACCTTTAGCGATTTTGAGTTTTCAAAACGCCATAACTTCCGATGAGTGTTGGTTTAATGATATTGCAGTTATACAATGCTATTATATAGAGGTTATTTACTGAGAGGGATTCAATATTGGTTTTATTCCGGGAGACATTATGATATTTCCCGAGGGCCCAGGGGGAATCTGGGATTACTGTACCCCTATCAATTTACCTTTTCGGAACCTAAATCCTATTACCTACCTTTTTACTCAATCGTGGAGAACGAATCCAAAGAGAACAATACTTCTACATGTGCGCCGTGCAAAATTTCCAAAAGTTCGTCGTGTTTACCGAGAACGAAAGATGTTTGTCCACTATTTTGAATGATACTAATTGGTATCAGGGTCATCAAGCTATGGAACAGGGGTTTATGAAAATAGATGGGTTACTATAGCTTGCAATGTTAAAGGTGATTGAACTATGTTATAAAACAACTTCCAGTACATTATGATATTTATAAGTATAAATTTTTGAAAATACATATAAAGAATCTTTGCCCACAGGACGTGTATTTTGAATGCCTGAGAAGAACGCAAATGGGTACTGGCCCGGTGTTGCAATAGTAGCATTTAAAAATCTGTTCCTCCCGAGATATATGGTCTTCTGAAATAATACTATTAATTGGTGATGTTGCATCATTGCTCAAATCTAGAGGAGTGTTGTTGCATCTTCGGTTTGGTGTTGTTGCATCAATAGTGAGGAATTAAAACCGCGAATTTCTCGCTTCTTGATGATGGTACATGCATACTAATGAGAGTTTTTTTAAATATAGATCATGAGCTAACTGCATGTGTATGATTATTGAGCAACTCGTCCTAGAAATGGGTTTAAATTGGGAAAACAAAATATCGTACGAAAATCTATCAGCGGAAGTCTGGCCATCTTGATGCAACAACACGGTGTTGTTGCATCACGATACCCCCCAGTGAGAGATGCTAAATTAACTTTTGTGAAGATTTTTTTAGACCTATGCATTTTAATAAAGAGCATTAACTTTCAAAAGTATACGCAAGTTTTTTACCGTTTTTGTATTTTGAAATTCATTTTTTGGAATCTACCGTTTGATTTTCATACATTGACAAAACAGTGTATAATTGAACATATTTTGAAAGAGCCATTTTATATTAGAGCATTGGATTGTTTTTTATGCGCACTCATTTTCACTTATTTAATTTGCACTTTTAGTAAGGGCTAGAATTCCCTTAGCACATCTTTAAAATGTAATTTATGCTTTCCTACAAAATAAATAGAGTTAATGTATTCATTTTATCAGAAAAGCTCCGTTAGATAGAGGTTATATGGATGTAAATCAATTGATCGTTTTTTCATTTCTTTCTATAGATGCTCATATTCCCTTTTTATTGTGAAAACTTATGTATTCACTGGGTTCACATTGAATGACACCAATGGAACAATAAATAATTTAAAAATTAAACGTTTGTACACTCAATGGCCACAAGAATTGAATACCGCAAATATCATGTTTTGCCATTCAAGTTCAAGTCTATTTCAATATTCCTTTCACCCCTGGAGAATCAACCTCTCGGGTGTTATAAGTATTTGAGAATCTTTCGAATATGGACAAGTATTCAGAAACGTAGGCCAAATTCACGCCGCGCCATTCAAACCGCGTGCATACTATTCACGCAGTTTGTAACACTGACAAACTACGCGCATGTCAACATTGCATCATACAAGTTTTTTTCAAACGTCATGTAGTTTGTAGTTTGTCGAAGGAGGTTAACGACAAATTTCTGGAAACGGGATTTTTTCAAAATCGTGAAAACACAATTGAATCTATGACATTTCTGGAAACGACATTTATGGGAACGACCCCAGGGGGCTCTGGGGCTTCTCTGACCTAAACTTGTTTCAAAATCATGCAGTTTTCATCGTTTTTAATACTTTTCAACTAGTGATTTAGAGCCAAAATTGACAAACTTAACCTATCCCCCTGTGTTCATTGGACCCACCCATTACAAGATCTGGCTACGGGCCTGAAATAACTGCATACTACTCACCGTATCATTGGAGTGGTAGTGCGCTAGGATGATGTATGGCATCGTGAAGAGGGTGGCGTACATCACCCCTGCAGTCGGCGAGAGAAGAACAACAACAACTGGATGACGAACAGTGGCCATAATGACCATTCCAACCGTGTAAACCAACTGACTAAGTATATAAACTGGCTTAGCCTCTGAAAAGTAATGATATACGTAGCATACGATACCTTAATGACATGAAATTGATTAAGTAGTTATGGTGATTTATCATTTTCGGACAAAAAAAACGCAAAATTTGAAGTAGCAGAATTTGGCTTTTACTTTTGAAAATATCTTAAGATTGCTTTAAAATCAAGAATGTTGTTTCTAAAATGGCGAGGAATTCAAATATTTGAAATAAGATGAACAACTTTTTTTCAAAAGTCATATTTTTCGAAAAATGTCTCAAGTCATGAAAACTAATGTTGGAATAATTAAACTATATTTTCAAACTTTACACGGGGCCTTAAAGGATTTTTAAACAAGGTTGAATATGTATGTTAGAATTGTTTTGAAGTCTAAATTGTTGTTTCTAAAATGGCGAGAAATATTTGAAAATTATAAGATGAACAACTTTTTAATCAAAAGTCATATTTTCAAAAATGTCTCATTTTCAAAAAGTCATAAAAACTAATGTTTGATTAATCAAACTATATTTTCAAACTTTGCACGTGACCTTTAAGCTATTTTTAGCTTTCTACCATGGATGATTCTTCAACTGGCGAGGGGTGGTATCTGACTGTCGTGCACGTTCGTAAACTAATGAAAAACATTGTCTACATTAGGGTTAGGTAACTGAAATAGTCTAATCTTACTCCCCCTCATCAAATTTACACATGCGCACAATGTAGAATTTAATGATTGTTTAAATAATTAATGCAGCAAACATCGATAAACAATTTGAATAACACCAAAATACAAACAGATTACGTAAAGTAATTTCGACAGATCTCTAAAATTAAGACTTATCGGATCAAGTATCGGGGACGGAAACAAGCCTTCAATAAGATTTTACTCCGGGATCTAATCCCTCGGAAACCTCATTGATTTGAAGGAAGTGAATGTCATTACCCCGACTTTTTCAATGATTTTCTGTTCACAGCATTTTTAGATTATTTTACTGTCGACATGAAACATCTGCTTTTCAGGCATCGTAAAATGATTAGGGCCCGTTATTGTTTCTACATTATTACATCTAAAGCAATAGGCTTATTAATTCCCATTCGAAATCAAAATAGAAACATGACCAATGCTATATTGGTATTTGATAAATGGGAAAATTCAGAGGATTAAAATAAGCTGATTCCTTTTCATTACAACTAAGTGTTGATTCCGACTAATTGTCTTGTATTTTACCGAGGAAATATTTTCAAGATAAAAGCAATATCACCGTATGTTCTACTTACTGAATTTTCTAACCAGGGTTTCTATGCAAAGAGAGTATATGGAGCACGATAGTGAATATAAAGACATCCCGAATGAACCCATCCGTACCCCCTCTTCGTATTTACGTCGCATCTCTGATCCCAGTGGAGCAGAAGGATGACCTCCGTAGACACTCTGGCCAACAAAGTCGGTGAAATACAAAGAGTAACATACAAGAGACATCCAACAAAATAAGTTAGTTAGGCATAGAACTCCTATTGATTTTGGCATCTGTATTATAGACTTCAAATATGTTTTTAGTGATACCTCCGTTGGCAAGATAACTGGCTCCGACTTGGAGAAGCTTTGTCGGGATTCACATGTTTCCTCCACCGTTGCATTAGTGACATGATTAGCCTCATAGTTACTGTTAAGTTCCCCATTTGATTTCATATCGAACGTTTTATATAAAGTATTTCTAGTTTCAGTCATCTCAAACATTTCTCCTTGCCCTCCATTCGAAACTAAGCTATTTGACTCTTTCTCAGGAGATTCTTCGTTTGTAAACTTATGATACGTTCCCCCTTTTTTGCTTTTGTTTTTCTTCTGAAGTTGTTCTGCAATGCCACTGATTTTGTTCAAAGGCACCTCTTTATAGCTTGATATTGTTACAAGAAGACAAACTATATACATGACAAGAACAAAGGTAAACACAAACCGTACGTGGCCACCGATGAAAGAATTAGTAGACATGATTTTCGACCAATCAATGCCACCAAGAAGGTACCCGAGCGAGCCCCCTAGTCCGGCCATGATGGTGAATGTGGTTAGGCCCGCGGAGTGATCTTCTGGTACTGTAACATCCAGCATATAGGCCCGGCTAGGCGATTGACAAGCGTCACAGCTGAAGTCTAACAGAACTACACCAATGGTTGTGATGATGATACTGAGCACATGGGGCTTTATATAAAATTGTTCTTTTTCAACGAGTTCATGATCAAATGTTGTGTTATCTTTAAGACTTTGCAATTGTATGGAAGTGTTCCCATTGCTGTTTGATACATTCAGCCTCGAATTATTATATGAATCTCCAAAACTTTCAGCAATATCTTTTCCATTGGGAACTAAAATAAGTCCGAGAACGATTCCAAGTGATAGTAACAGTATGAACGGCCTTCGTCTACCTAATCTAAATGAACATCTATCGCTAAGGGAACCAAGCAACGGTGCAAGGAAAAATCCAAGGAGGGGACTGCAGCACCAAACCAGCGTCATGTATAACACTGGCACCCCGATTGATAGTAGTATTGGGCTAACAAAGGCTGTCTCTGCGGCATAGCAAAACTCAATCCCACACACAACTGCGCTTATCCGAGCAAGTTGGAATCGACTTTTTCGCTTGTGGATATGTTCGAAATCGTCTCCTTCTTTTGCCATGATGTTGTTAATGACTGCATCATAGTATTCAGTTCCCTTAAGATTCTTTAGCACCCTCATGTATGAGGTGAGGAGGCCGAGTGACATCTTGATCTGAAAAAGCCGGTCCATCATTAGGCTATAGTTAAGCTATACACATGCATTTAAAAGCTATGAGTGCTAGCCGTTCACCAATCGGATCTTTCCCAAATGTTTCAGTGGTGCCAGTATGGTCAAAGGGATTACACTCTAAGTTAATTGAGGTCCGATTTGGTCGGTTTCTGCGCATTCAGCTTGAGATGAACAAATCGTTATATTAGACGTTTAAAATCCTTAAATTAGAAGTTCAAACATTCAAAGCGTATTTTACCGAGCTTGGTGATGTTTTCACTAAAAAGTGTATGCAAATATTATTCCAATGGTAGCACTGGCATATTTCAAGACATGTACATTTCAATTTATACTTTGCTTACGCTGAACATTGCCACTTAAAATTTCTAATCTAATTCAATTTTTTGTTACTCACCTATCTATAAATGCTCTTGGCCACAAGTTTTTGCTAGAAATGTTCTTTTCAGTGATTTGTCTTATCCTTGTCTCAATCAGTCATGCCATCAATGTGTCAGAGGTTTATTAGAATTAAAGGAAAGCCTCTGGCAATCAGTGAGAAACTAACGAACCTGTGTAAATGAATCAATAGAATGAGAATCCACATATTATTTGCCCAATTACTTCAACTGGCATGATCTTCGTTTGTCTTGTGAAACAGAGAAAACTCATCATTGGTTTGTTCTCATAGCTCGAGCTGTATTCCATCTGATCATCTTTTTGAGATAGGTAGTCAAAAAAATATCAGCGTCGAACTCTGTGAGATTTTGTTTTATATTGTTTTATTTTATTTTTAAACAGAATGGCATAAGACACACTTACCTTCCAGATATGCTTACAACTTGGTCTCCTTTTACAAATTATCTTAATTCCCGAAATCATACCTTTAGAGGACACCGGGGATATTGTTATCCACTTCTCAAGGAGTACTATTAAACTATGTATAACAACTTGTATAGCCCATTTTCTCAGTGTCTTTCGAAGGATGTGGGGTCAATTGGGTCTACAAATATCTTAATGTTGACTTGTTGAGCTTGAATTATCATAAGTTCATATTCCTACAAAAAATAGATGCTTTTTGCATATTGTTTACAGTTTAATATGATAAAACAGTAGCAATTTAGCAAGCATTAATAAGATGGTGAAAAGGAACACTGGTGTTCTAACTTGACTTTATTATTTTATTGACATTTATTAATTCATCGTATCTGAAATTCTATCCAGCACCCACATCTTAATTGTGTTTAGTCAATATCTAATCCAAATAATTACATTGCAGTGCTCGTTGACGTCATTAACCCAAGGAGTGCTTGAATTGTAGTACTCTTCTGGATTCCATCGATTCCATGATATATACAATATATAGACATGATATAACAAATCAAAACTAATTGAAATCCACGAATGGACGCAAATTTTCTTTTTAGAATTTAGATTTTCATTCAGATTTCTTCTTCTTTGAATTTGTCTATTTTAAATTAAATTTTAAAAAATAATACCCTGCCATGTCATCTGGCCAGAATTAGTTACCTGGTGGTAAAACTGCCTACTCGCATCTGGGTTTAGGCCCTAAACTTTAGGGCCTGTTAGGCCTGCATATAATTCGGCTAAAAAGCCATGGGGCTTAAGTCACCCACCCATCCAAATATTTCGATTTAGGAGCCCCCATCCCCCTTGTCAGCTTCTGGATCCACCGGTGCTCCCTGTGGCGCCATATCGGTTTACCCACGTAGGCCCGTAAGACACTTTTCTCCCGAAGGGGGTGCGGTTTTTAGTAAAGAGAATATAAAATTGTTATCTTTGCCAATATAGACAATTTAGACTATATATTGTAAGAGGGATTTGGAGAAACATTGGAATAGGGGGAGGGTGTGCCAGAAGGGCATAAATGTTTACCCAAGAACTTTTACTAGTTCAAGATCACAGTCAATTATTTCTGGACACTTTTATCAATAGAACCGATTAAAAGAAAATTAGAATTTTTTAGATTCCTTCTTAGGGGAGCGAGGGGGCAGCTTCGAAAAATTTTACTAATTCAAAATGCTGTCCGGTTAATTCTGAGTACTTGGTGTGTTTGAGTAAATGAATGCTTTAGTTTTCGGGGTGGAGTACCAGAAACTTTTATGATTTCATTATGTCACTTAGTGTTTTCTGGTGACTTAAAGTGTTTAGATTAACAAATGTAATTTCCAAACTTTTCAATTGTTTTTCCACTACCCTTAAACAATTTTACACTTTTGAGATGCTATCGGTGCTCTCTGGGCACTTTCAAAGTGTATGAGCCAATATTTTTTGTTTTTTGGAGGGGGTGTCAAAGAGGATGAGAGGTTGGGGACGGGGTGGGGTGTTGTGCCAGAGGGGGAGCAAAGGGTTGTCCCCAGAAACATTGACCATATCAAGGCGCTATTTGATGATGTCCGGTCACTTTAAAAGTGTCAGACAAAACATGAAATCCAGACTTCAATTGTTTTGTGAGGGGATGAGAGGGGTGGCCCAATCTCCTAGAAAATTTTACAATTTTAAGATGATATTTGGTGCTTTCTGGGCATTTTTTAAAGTGCATGAGTCAATAATTTTTTTTTTGAAAGAATCATAATTTTTTTAATACTATTTTGGGGGGGGGGGTGTCAAAGGGGTGTGCCAGAGGGGGAGGTGGAGTCGGGGTATCAGTGTCAGCGAGTGTTTGTCCCTCAATAATCATTGACCATATCAAGGTGCTATTTGATGAAGTGTCTGAGATAATACATGAAATAAATTTAGAATTTTTGTCAATCGTTTTGTGGGGGATGTGCGGGGTGGCCTACTTCCCTAGAAAATTTAACAATTTTAAGATGCTATTTATATTTTGTGCTTTCTGGGCACTTTCAAAATGTATGAGCCAATTAAAAAAGGGGGGGTGCCAATGGGGGCAGAGGGGGAGGTGGGATGAGGATGCCAGAGGGCGAGCAAGTGTTTGTCCCTCTGTAAACATTGACCATGTCAAGGTGCTATTTGATGAAGTCTGGGCACGAGGCAATACATGAAATAAATTCAGAATATTTAAATTGTTTTGTGGGGGATGTGAGTGGTGGCCTACATTACCTTGCCCGTAGCCAGCTTTTACCAAGGGGGGAGCTTTTTTCCAGGGGGGGGGGCTTTTTCACAATTTTTGCTAATTTTAATTGCGAAATTAATTGCGAAAAATTCTCAGAATGGTGAAAAACTGCATGATTTTGAAAGAATTTCTGGCCAGGGGGGGGGAGCTTCCGCTCCCCCAGCTCCCCCTCTGGCTACGGGCCTGATTACTTCCCTAGAAATTTAAAGGAGGGCGGGGTTGCCCAGGCCCGTAGCCAGAGGGGAATCTGGGGGAGCTTCTGCCCCCCCCCCCCTGGCCAGAAATTCTTTCAAAATCATGCAGTTTTTCACCATTCTGAGAATTTTTCTCCCCCTCCTGGTAACAGCTAGCTACGGGCAAGGTGCCAAAGTTGGAGGTGGGTCGAGGTTGCCAGAGGGCACTGGCGGATTAGGGGGGGGGGGGCCAGGGGCCCGGGCCCCCCCCTCCTTGGGTGGGCCCAGAAAAAAAAAATTGGGCCCAAAAAAATTTTTGGGCCAAACAAGGCCTTCAGGCCCCAAAAAGTGGGCCTTTTTGGTCATTACTGGGCCTTTTAAGGCCTTATTTGTTAATTTCAGGCCAAATTTTGAAGAAAATGGGCCTCAAAATTTCAAAATTTGGGCCCACTTTTGGATTTTAGGGGCCCAAAATTTTTTTCCGCGCAAGCGCGGACGTTTTTTCTCTGACCTGAAATTTAGCCCCCCCCCCCCTTGTTGGTTCCTGGATCCGCCCCTGGAGGGGGAGCAAGTGTTAGTCCCTCAGAAACATTGACTATATCATGACTACCTGTAGGTTATATCAAGGAGCTATATGATGATGTCTCTGCACTTTAAAAGTGTGAGACAATACAAAAAATAATTTTCAGAACTTTTCAATTGTTTTGTTGGGGTGTGAGGGGTGGACCACTCCGGGACCACTCCCCCTAGAAAATACAGCATTTGGTGCTTTCTGGGTACTTTCAAAGTGTATGAGTCAATGAAAAAAGGAAAAACATTCCCTTGGGGGTGTAAAAGGGTCGCACCCTTAAGCATGGAGAACATCCCACCGGGATTTTCCATTACTTGGCAAAATAAAAGCAGTAAAGACCAGTAGAAATAATTTTCAATTAAAGATGGCAGCGCAATCAATCAATTAATCTCTGCTTGTTTTACTATAGATGGCGCTATAATTTGTCACGTGATACAATTTCATCATATGATTTCAAAATGTCAACAAAACCATTTGTTGCAAATTTTATTTTCATTATTGAAATCTACGTTCTAAATGAGAGAGCTGCAACATGGTATTAGGCTTAATCGGAAGTTCATTTTCTATACACGTAAGTAAACGAATAGTTCAAGTAGTTGATCAATGCAGTAGGCAGACTGAGCTTTTAGAGGAGGATCTCTTTTTTCAAAAAATCTCTCAAATAGCCTAATTCAACCTTAGAAGTTAGATTTCGTCTAGCCTGTAAGCTTACCTTATCTACATATAGTTGAGTTCATGCAATCTCACATAGATAGCTTAGATCTACTATATTAGATACTTGAAGTAGAACCCACTTGTTTCGATTCATATTCCAACTTTTGTTCACGAGCAGGGGTTCATTGGCAGGGGTGCCTCGGAGGAACTACTTTTGAGTACAAATTTAAGATGAGTTGTGTCGCCGACACACTAGGTAAGCAGAATGTGTGTCCACGTTCCGGAGTCCACATAAAGCGTCGCTGGCATGGAGTGCCACAAGCAAGGGGGGTCTGACCTCTCAGAATTAAATCGAAACCCTCTCTGGAAGATTCTGAGCTTATAAGAGCCATATTTGTACCATTAGAAACAAATCTTAAAAAATGTTTTCTGGAAAATGGGCCTGGTATAAAAATTTGATGTCTCTAAGATTTACTTCCTGCGAAAGCTATTTGGATTTTGATATAATAGCTTTCCCACGGAGCATTTGGACAGCTCAATGATCGTGACCTTTGAAATCGAATTAAGTCGATCCGCGGCTTACTTTTGGTCTCTAACTGTGTCTTACATCAGTATCATCAATCCGTGTAAGTATTGGAGCGCTGGAGTACTTCTTTTTCGATCAAGACTTGTAATTGTTAGTCGAGGGAATCGTTTTACTGCCAAATTCCAATATGGCGGTTTCTGCTCGGACATTTTCGTAAATCTCCGGAGGTTGTCCGAACCTAACTAATTCTCAAAATTCATTTCGTTCGTTGCGTATCTCGCACCTAGCAAACCGCCATATTGGAAATAGGTCTGTAAAACTTTAACTCGATGAACAATTTACAAGTCTTGATCGAAAAAGAAGTACTCCAGCGCTCCAATACTTACACTGATTGATGATACTGATGTAAGACACAGTGAGAGACCAAAAGTAAGCCGCGGATCGACTTAATTCAATTTCAAAGGTCACTATTGATCAGCTGTTCACTTCTCCGTTTGAGAGCCATAAGTTTCAAAATCTAACATGGCTCTCAAAGTGAGTAATCTAAGATGACATACAAAGTGTATGTCATTGTCCAATTAAGTCACAGAGTTATTAGTTAAACTCGGGATAACATAATGGTACTTCATAGCCCTTCATCAGCAGGGCAGCGCATGAAATTTCACCAATTTCAATAAAATGCCAGTTTTGATTTTATATGTTTTAATATTGACCAGACTTATGTCAATTTGACCTTTATGCTACCATATTTCATAGGAATGGGACACAATGAAGCCCAGAATGGCAGAAGATGACATTACAGTAATAGTAAGAAATCCTATAACACACAACACCTGGGACCAGGGAAAATTTACAACATATGAGATTCATATAAAGGTTAGACTTCAAACAGATATCTCAATACAATGAATTGATGCAAGTTTAGTAGTTTACCTTTAATTGGTTTCCTAGTGCCCAGAAACTCCTTCAAGAAGGATGTTTGGTTTCACACATCGGGTGGAACTTAACAGTTGTGCAAATAAGTTCATATCATATTCAATGTATTGACAGTAATGATTAAATTGTTAAAACTATGGAACCGTTCAGTATATGAGCCTCGCCATAGGAAAACCGGTCTTATCACAAAAATTTAAGTTGTGCTACAGAGCCAAAAATGTGCCCAAGATAGAGGAAAATGTGCTAAATTCAAATCAGTCTTTTTGGACTATACCTGCAAGGAAAAATTGTTAAGACACAAGCCATGACTCATTTGAAAGGTCTCTTTGCGCTTTTTATGAAAAACAAAAAATCAAAACATTGATAAAATCTGTGATAAGACCCCTTTTCCTTTGGCCTGGCTCAATATGTATAACCTAGGATATCCTAGATATCCAAACTAAAATCCTTGGACTCATTACTCATAACTTGATATCCTTTAGTGAGAAAAATAATTCAAGTCAGATTTCGTAGCTTATTGTTTTGTTTTCAAAATGCATTTCATGACATGTTCTTGTTTCAAGACATACTTGGTAACATTATAACAGAGCAAATTACATTCCTTCACATATAGTGATGAGATTTTTCTTTTCTTTTAAGACACGCAACAGAGCATTCTCAGTTGGGGAATCTATAGTGAGGCGGAGGTACTCTGACTTTGTTTGGCTCAGAAAACATCTATATGACCAACACTTTGATGTGTAAGTTGTTTTCTCATATACATGTCCAGCACTTTAATGTGGTGTGTACTTAAAATCAGATAATCAGCATTAAAATGCAAAAATACTAGCGTTGTCTGATAGAGTTTAAATGTTTTGTTGTCCTTCAGAGATTTGGATAATTTATGATCATTTCATGCCACCTATAAGGTATGCAAAAACATTGGCTTGATTGTCTATTGTATGGACTGACAATATTTCAATGTTCCATGTGGTACAGCATTTCATTATGTTAACATGACCTTCTAATTTCAATGTACCATAATAACTCATGGGCGTAGCTTCACAAAATCGATATGAAAAATCTACATTGTATTGCTTTTTGTTCGATTTTGAGAAGTTATTGCTGCCATACAGTGGCTGTAGATCAAATGTGACTGAGGCATTAGTCGGAAATAATGATTGTTAAAGTTAGCCTGCTGCCTTACCCCTTATGGAATGTGCATGTATGTTAAATCATGTGCATTTGGAACACATACAATCAATGCATGTTGAAACATGTGCTGACAGTGAAAGGCAAATATTTACCTACTTCTTAATCTAAACTAGTTATACAATAAGACATAGAATTCCTTACAGAATCTTAAATAGTATCACATTGTGTTTTATATTTGTTCACCACTAATAACAATAGAGTTACAATGATAAAAATGCATGTGAATTTTAAATCATATTGAAGTTTTACTAAAATAACAATTCTTATCTGTACTTGGTGACATTAAAAAGACTTAATAACATTCATTTTTATACTTTGGACCTCTTCTTTCAAGTGCAATATTTCACTTCTTGTCCTTTAACGCAGCCTTAAAAGTATTTGTGTGTTTGATCTACATGTTTATTTATAATTCACTAAAATATATGAGCAAAAGTTATTTTACTACAATACTTGAATGTTAGGATTTTACGATATTTGGATGATTTCCAACTATTTGTAGTAAACAGCTTCCAAATGTAGTAAAACTAGAATTTGGATAAATTCTCAAAATTATTAGTACCATATGTCATTATTGTTTTTAACTTAGACTTTGTACCAGTCAGCTTCATATCTCCCTTATTAATAATAGTACATACATGTACGTGTATGTTCCTAGTCATTTATGCTGGTCATTGCTCGTTTATCATTCAAGTACAGTTTGATCGAAAAGTATGTACTCGACCTTCATGATAGGTAGAGATTAAAAGGTGGATTGGATCGAGTGGATTGGATTCATGTAAAAGGTGGATTGGATTGGGAATCTTCAAAATATGGATTTTTTAGCTGATCTCCCTCTAAGCAATTTCCTCCGGCCTAAAGTATTTTGTGGTAATACTTGGGTCCCTTTAAGGAATTGACAAAGCAATGACAAATACAGCCTTCAATTAGTTGATAGATACTCTAAAGCATTTAACTGCTCTCCCTTGTAAATCAACATTAGTAAGACATAATAAACATAGATCGGTAGATAAAAGCTGTCATTCAAATTGATGTGTGGGTGTTCCCAAGACATTCTGCCATGTTCTGTTTGAATTTAAAACAGATGATATGGATCTTCGACTTGAAAAGTCTGCCTTATGATTTGTGAAATGTCTAAAATTACCCTTGGAATGAATAAGATTGTGTATCAGGTCACCTTTCTAGTCTACCCAAGCAAAATGATATCATCTATTATTTGACATTGTGGAAGTGAGAAGAGCATTAATCGTCTGATGGGAGATCAATATAATTTTTTTAAGGAAAATCCATATTTTGAAGAATCCCGATCCAATCCACCTTTTACATGAATCCAATCCACTCGATCCAATCCACCTTTTAATGTTTACCTCATGATATGAACTCATCAGATGCACTTGCCATGATTTAAAAAGTAGAAATGAAATCCAGCCCATTCATAATAAAATGCAATGCATACTTTGGTGATATAATCACATGTACAAGAGTCATTTTAGAATCTTAAGCATACACAGAAAAAATTGTTGTGAAAATGATTTGGTTTTTTCTGAATACAAAACCACCATCCTTATGTCATGTATGTCATGGCATCATGCCATAAGAAAACAGCTAATTGCTATAAAATTGAAGCTGTGTAATGAAAATGAAATCGAATGGTTATACATGTACTATTGTAACATTTATTCAGTATGTTCAGTGGTGCTAAAAAATAATATGTTTAACAATTATTCAAAAAAGTAAAAAATGTGATGATCTAAAAATCTTAGCTTTTATTGTTAAAATGGCAAAAATCAAAATCGAATTCAAAATGAAAAATATTATCGCATGATTTGTAAATAGGTGGAGACCTAAAAACGTGTAAAAAGTCATGGATGCAAGTTCAATATTATCATGTGTAGGTCTAATGATGGCATTCCCATCTTGTGGTAATCACATGATAGTTGTCTGTTAAATTGGTACTAAACAAGCACTTAAGTGCACTTGAGGTAAAACAATTGTTCTTAATAGATAAACTCTCATAGATCATAGAGCTAATATTAAGTCTCATCTCAAAGCTCATTTATCACATGTTGTTGTGACATTCTTGTGAGGCTGACAAACTTCTCATTCACCTCTCATTTTTAAACAATATGAGTTGAGCAAACCACTTTGGCATCATTAGATAAATGATGTTGAACTCCATGTAGATGGCAATTTTTTGTAAACAAAGTGTGATCTACTTTAGTCTTGTTCAGTTTATACAGAATGAACGTACCATATATTTAAATTGGTTTGTCTTTCTACGTTGTTTCAAAAATCTGTCAAAAATATTTATGCCCCTTTCTGTACAAAACTGAATAACACTGAAATTGAATCTTGAATATGAATCACTTTCCTCCTCAAAGTGTAATTGGTTTTGACATTGATATTTTGGCCCTATTTTATATTTATCAAAAGTTTCTTTGTTTTTCATCAAATCATAGCCTACAGCCACTTTGTATAACAGACTTTCCAACCTAAAATGAGAAATTTTCGGGAGATTTAAAAAAAATTGAGGTACTTTTCCGGGAGTTTTTTTCAAAATCCGGTAGTTTTTGCGGGAGTTTTTTGAAAAAAGCGGGAGTTTTTACGGGAGATTTTTGAAAAAAGCAGTAGTTTTTACGGGAGATTTAAAAAAACTGGAGTTTTTGCGGTAAATTTTGAAAAAAAAATGGAGTTTTTATGGGAGATTTTGAAAAAAACAGGAGTTTTTACGGGAGATTTTTTAAAAAAGGTATTTTTCGCGGTAAATTTTAAAAAAATGTGACTTTTTTACGGAAGATTTCAGAAAAAAATGGGAGTTTTTGCGGTAGGTTCTGAAAAACTGGAGTTTTTTACGGTAGGTTTTGAAAAAACAGGAGTTTTTGCGGTAGATTTTTAAAAAAAAATGGAGTTTTTACGGTAGATTTCTGAAAAAACTGGAGTTTTTATGGTCGATTTTGAAAAAATAGGAGTTTTTTACGGTAGATTTCTGAAAAAACAGGAGTTTTTACTTTAGATTTTGAAAAAACGGGAGTTTTTATGGTCGATTTTGAAAGAACAGGAGTTTTTACGGTAGATTTCGGAAAAAAACGGGAGTTCTTACGGTAGGTTTATGATTGGTTGAAATTATTATGACGCATGCGCAGTTAATAAATTAATTAGAACTTATAATCTAAGATAGATGTCACCTAGTTCATTATTTCACAGCAGTCCCTACCCATAATGCGCCTTATATTGCGGGAATATTTTGTTTAGCGCCATATAAAAACAAAATGTATTCTCCTGACAGAAGTACAACAGAATATGAACTGGCCCCGTTTTTGGACATTTGGTGTGCAAACTTATACCGAACTGATAGCAGAGAAGCAATTTGAATCAAGGGAATGAAGTACTTTTAAGTTATTTATGAAAGTATCGATAGTGAACCATGGGAGCCAATCCTTCTTGGAGTAAAAGAAAGACAATGAAGAAGCGTGCCTGCAATAATCAAGGTCACAAATTTGTCAAATTCGGTAGATTTCGACAGCAAAAAACGGAGATTTTACGGGAGTTATACCAAGAATACAGGAGATATTACAGGAGTTATACCAGAAAACGGGAGATTTTACGGGAGTTATACCAAGAATATGGGAGATTTTACGGGAGTTATACCAGAATACGGGAGATTTTACGGGAGATTTCAGCAAAAATACGGGAGATTTTACGGCCATATTTTTCAAAAAAATTACGGGATATTTTAGTAGAAATACAGTACGGGAGTTTAGTAGAAATACAGTACGGGAGTTTTTACGGGAGAAAACGGTACGGGAGTTTGGTATTTTTTACGGAAAAACAAAAAATTTACGGGAGATTCCCGTAAAAAAACGGGAGGTTGGCAAGTCTGTATAAAGTTATGTCAAAATCTACAGTTGTTTTGTCTATAGCTTGTACCTACTGCTGCTCTTTATTTTAGAATATTATCTACAT
Source organism: Owenia fusiformis (assembly GCA_903813345.2). Taxonomy (NCBI): domain Eukaryota; kingdom Metazoa; phylum Annelida; class Polychaeta; order Sabellida; family Oweniidae; genus Owenia; species Owenia fusiformis. The sequence continues at coordinate 22,076,376 of CAIIXF020000001.1, read as the reverse complement.
GATGGGGTTATGTCATAATCTGCATTTGACTTGTAAGGCTCTGTTTTATTATTTCCAGGACTGTTCCAAACCTTCCTAAAAGTGTTTGGTTCAACAGATTCAGTGAGCAGGTGGTCTCTTCAAGAATACCAGGCCTAAAACAGTTTCTAGATAAGTGAGTTTTACATAATCTTAGTGAACACCTCTCTCTTGTGAACACCTGTGTTTCATGGACACCACTTCAACAAACATTGACTCCTGTATAAAATCCCCTCTGTAGTGAACAGCTACCTACAGTGAACACTTTTTGTGACTCCGTAGGTGTTCACTTTATACATACTACATTTCAGCATAGTAGTTTACTGATGTAAATAACAATTATTCATTTTTTAGCTAAAAATACCCATTATAATTATACTCAATGTCTGATGAGTGTTTTGTTTGCTATAGGGTTGTAGAGGTGACCCAGTATCTTTCCGACAGCTACGTACACTTGTTCCTGCAGACCTGCCTGTCCCCTAGCGACATCACCGCTGTCGTAGAAGGACATAAGGGAAATGGTGTTGAAGGAGAAATACTCAAATATAGTTCCTCACAGCCTGGGTAAGTCCTACCTAAAAATGTGGCACGTGGCAGTCAGGGAAAATACAAACACGTTTCACAATCTGATTTAACTTTGATAAACATAAACATTTATGACTCCAAAGAAGTATTATTACATATACAAAAGTATTTTACATGGTGGGAACGTAACACAATTAATTTATATCGGAAGCCAGTTTGATCCAATACAAAGTTATTGAATTGAAAACCTGCGCAGATGTTCTTCAGTTCATAAAATATTTATTGGTTATTAACCAGAGCAGATTAATAGACTTGATTTGTGTTAGATGAAAACATGATCATTAACATAAATACCTCCTGCATCACTTCAAGTGGAACAAATTTCCGTTGGTCTGTTGATTAAACCAAATTCTCCAAACCTTAAAACCATGTTTTTGCATATTTTCGGGATGATAAAGGTCATACTAATCAAGTTACAACCTTGACAATAACGCAGATGCGAGTAGGTAGTCACAAGTTTCGCCACCAGGTGGCTCGTTCGGGTCAGATAGCATGGCGGGTATGGTAGAAAGTTCCCTTTAACTTAAATTACATCTGTTTTAGTGGATCAATTTTTATATAACCCTTATGTATCTAATAGTTATGCAAATTAAGATATGTCCAGTAAAAGAAAATGTTATCTGTCCAATACAAGAAAAGATATTTCACTTTTTGTGATTTTGTAACATGGGGTCTATGAGGAATCAACCTGAGCTAGAAATCACATTTTCAAAAAAATTAAATTTTCAAAGTTGATAAACAATTTTCGAAACCATTTTTCTAGATGTACTTTTACATATAGATTTCAAATATGACATCACTTTGACTGAATTTTGAATATTTAATGACGTAAATCAAGATTATTTCTATTCGCATATAGTATATTGATTTAAGTTAAACATATATAAACATGAAATCAAGCCCACATTATAAACACAAGAACTTGCTTCTTGTTTCATATCGAGTCATCCTGTCTCAGCTTTCGGGAACTAAGTCAGTGATGTCATGGTAGAACATTTCATGATTATCGTCAGTTTCAAAAAATATTTGTGAAAACGCTTTGCAGATTGTCATAAGGACCTATATTTTTATTATCACACCATCGGTGGGATATAGTCGTCATACTGGTCGTGGTCGTGGTCGTGGTCGTGATCGTGGTCGTGGTCGTGATCGTGATCGTCCCGCTTTTTGTCATCGCCGTTTAAGGAAAACTGCTCATCAGATTTTCTCCAAATTCGCAGAGATGATAGAGCATATGAAGTACTAGAGCTGATAAACTTTTGGGTGGCCATCTTGTTTTCTGGCGGCCATTTTGAAGGTTTTTCGAAAAATCTTGTCATCGCCATTTCAGGAAAACCGCTCATTGGATTTCCTTCAAATTTACACAAATGATAGAGGATATCAAGTACTAGAGCTGATTAACTTTTGGGCGGCCATCTTGTTTTCTGGCAGCCATTTTGAACACATGATAGAGGATATCAAGTACTAGAGCTGATTAACTTTTGGGCGGCCATCTTGTTTTCTGGTGGCCATTTTGAAGGTTTTTCGAAAAATCTTGTCATCGCCATTTCAGGAAAACCGCTCATCGGATTTCCTTCAAGTTTACACAAATGATAGAGGATATCAAGTACTAGAGGTGATTAACTTTTGGGCGGCCATCTTGTTTTCTTGTTCTTGAAATTTGTAAACATAATAGGAGAACAGTTTTCCTGGTTCATAGTCTCTGCCTATTTGATGGTGTGATCTCGTTCACGTCCTGTGCCTTGTTGATTGTGCGAATATATGTGAAGAGGAATGTCAAGTAAAACTGAAATGATGTGTTCAAAATCGGACCTTGTATACGTATTTTAATGGGGAAAAAAACTGGATTTAAAAAATCTGTTCCCGAATTTGAGCACTCTAACACGGGAGGTGAGAATATTGTTGTCATTCTGAATTATCCCATATAAATCTATTGCTCCAGCTCTCCAGCCCAAAAAAAATATTTAAAAACAAAACAAAGTGGCGGCATATGAATTTGGAATAGTAAATGCTCTACTCGGTATTTAGACTATACCTTTTTTGTATATGTTATAAAAAATACTTGGGAGTATAATACATCTGCTCCATTTTCATTAACTTTGTTTTGAATCAGAAATAGCTTCCAACAAAATTCCTGTAGAATGATTTTAATTCCATCAATTGAGGTGGTTTATATTGTCTGAGATAAAGCAGCTTTTAAGTTGATAAATAAATTGTACAAAATTCTTGATTTCTTTCGTTGACTCTTTATTGAAATTAAGACCTCATTCCCACCATGGAATCGGATATGTGTAAATTCATATAAATAAAGTAATCAGTGAACTTTTGATATATACCTCAGTACATGTGTATACCTATTTGATTTGCAGGAGTTCCAATGATAACCTAGACATACTCGGATCTGATGACTCTGGTATTGATAGTGGATCATCTCCCATGACAGTGCCAAACTCCCTAGATACTGACTATGTAATGCCTGGTCCTTCCACCCCTTGTTCAGACTCAGACTCTACCATTACCATAGACAGCACAGATGGGACCAGTTTATGTGAAAACTGTGGGGGTGAAAGGACAACAAGTGTAGTAATTCCCCCTCAGGCATCTAGTACACCAGTTGACATGGGACAACTCAATATAAATGGCGATCCAGAAAATACTATTCAAATAACTGAGAAACCAGAGGAATGTTTTGTAGGAGGAACTAACTTGCAACATATATTACAGCAACAGTCACAATGTCTATGTCCTCAGTCACAAAATCCTACCAAAAAGAACAGGAACAAAAACAAGCGAGTATCATTCTCTAAGGAAGTAACTGTCGCTCAAATTGTTGAAAAACCCAGTCTTCAGATAAATTCAGCTGGTCGACAAAGTCAGCCCAAAGTCAAAATTTTGTCACATATATCTTCCGATATATGCTAGATGTACAATGTTTATATGTGTTTGTCTCATATAGAACTATGTAGTATTTATTTATTTTTATAGGATATCTTAGGGACTATATAGGGTATCTAAGTTCTCGAAAATGTTTCACTTTTGGGTCATGCAGTGTAATGTGGCAATGTATGGAGTTCTCCCCTGGAAAATGACCAAATTAGAAAAACCATGTAACACATGAATTCATATTGTGTTAAATAAGCAATTAACACGTGGGACGTGGGCCCCTACAAGTTAATTGTATGTGTTACCATCAATTAATTTTTGATTTTTTAGTTGTTATACTTTTATATAATGAGGATTTAAACCAAACTCTATCTGTTTAGTTTTTTATGGATATGTTTAAGTTTTTAAAATAATTGGATGTACAACAGTAATTTGATATGCAAACATCTGTGATTTGGATACATGTGATTTGGATTTGTTAGTGGAGCTAAGCTTTTTTGAAGAACTTTGAGTGACCATTAACAGAAACTTTGTTGAATTAATAAATTGTTAATGTTGTAACCATGGACATAATGACGTCATAGTTTGAGAACAATTAAGAGTCTATTAACAGAAACCTCAAGTTAGGAACTCATATAAAAGTTTGTGTTCTCTTACTTTGCGATCATTATATCTACGTTCAAAACACTTGATTTAGAAATTCTAACTTTGAAAAAGTTTTTGTAAATGATCCATTGGTCAATATTGTAATGTTGTCATAAAAAGTAATTTCAAATTGACATATCCAAAAAATGTAATTTTCCATTGAACATATCAAACCAATTAAAAGTTGCATTATCATGTATAATTTTGAAATATGATATTTATCCAATGTTTCATTTGATATACTATACATTTTTATTATATATTTTAGTATATAACATTAGTGACATTGTTTTAGTAAATATTAACCTCGTTTAACAAATAATAACTTTATTGTCTGTCTACAGGTTAGGTAAAAGTTGGGCTTTCAAAAAGTCTCTTGAAAGCCCATGGTAAAAAAAGAAACCCCAAAAATGCAATAAACTATTCACTTCAATTATCTATTTTGTTGATCCTTTTAATCTAACATTGTTTGAAATATGTGGATAAGTGTCACCTGGTTATAAACAAGGCATGTTATGCGATTACATTCAAATCTCAAGCACAATTACATTCTACATATACTTCTAAAATGAAAACAAGCTGAAAATATCAAAATGCAACTTTCGACTGTCGGCTACCGGATTAATCTATTATTTTATGGGCAACTCCTTTTAATATGAATAGTCGCCTGCCACTATTCAGTTCATATATTTTTGTTTGCCATACAAAAGTGGGTTAATCTATTAGCCGAAAGCTGTTATTTGCATCCGCGAATACAAGCTTAGACTTTAGTTTATTTTCAAAGAGTCTCCTCATCTCCATAGGCTGACATAACATCATTCATCCAGTTTATATCGCTTTCATCAAACGTATCGTATGTTGTCACAAAACCTGTTGGACAGCCGTCAACACTTTTCAACCCCGTCATAGATACGACGTTCCCTTCCTCATCCTCACACATTAGTGGATAACCTGTGAGGCGTCCAGCTACCTGTTCAATCGTAAAATATTGGTCTATCAACATCTAGTGTTAAGAAACTTGGGACTAGGTGCTCCTAAATTCTAACCATGTTTGGACCAATATCGTTTTCATGAATGTGAGGGACATACTATGTGTCACACAAAACTATGACATAGAGTACTCGAATGAGTAATGTCAATGAACAGCCCACGATGGCAGACAGATGGAACATTCTTCATGATCAGTTAGTGTATATCGGTAGAGATCTTCCAACAGGAAGATCAGAATATTTGGAATATCCATCCAAATATCCGGCTCCCGAGCAGATAATCTCAATATCCAGATTGGAGGATGTTTATCCATAGACTTATAGTCTATTACATATAAATACAAAATCAATTTAATTTAGTGAACTTATTTCTAAAAATCGCATACGTAGTACGAATTTTGACACTAGGTAAGATTGATAATGAGCAACTTACAGAACAATCTTCCATGATTATTTTCTTTGCGCAAACCATCTTATCAGTCACAATATTTTCAAGAAACCAACCATCACTACAGGACTCAGGCGTCGGACTAACCACTGTAATTATGTCATAATATGCTTTCATATGATTTTGAGGATACCATTTTTATCAAAGATCGAGATGATATCAATATTCCCTAGCCAAGAGACAAGAGAGCGTAGCGAACAGAGGCCTCATTATCCGGTCGACGCACCGCAAATCGCAATCGCAACGTAAATATTTAGCGAATCGTACGCAAAACGATATTATGAGGTCATCTCAAAGGCACTCTAGCGCAAATTCATTGCCGTTTTGCGTCTTTAGCGCAAATCGCAGTTTTCTTATTACACGGTAGACGCATCGCTATTTTCATTTCGCATCGCAAATATACTGCTAACCGCACGCAAATTGGTATTATGCAGTCATCGCACAGTTGCGTCCACGTAAATCAGTTGATTTTTATGTCGCAAACTCCACTTTATTTGCGGCATCCCTGACCCTGCCGCAATATAAATCGCAAACATATCATCAAGAATCTTGATAGTTTTCCTATTTAAATTAACATTATCGTTGTAGAAATCTAGGAAGTGCCCTTTGAGACCTCCAACTAAAAATAGGTTGAAAACATTAGAGACACAAATAACCAAAACTTATCAAAATCAAGTCTGAAAGTGCACGATTATGCTACCTTGGTTTTGTGAAATCTATAATAAATATTGCAATTCCATTTCGCAAATATCGTCTGCTAAAATTAAAATATTAGGGTTCGATCAAGCTGGAAAATGTGGCGCATATTATTCCAGGATGTTCACAATAGAAGAGGTTTACGCTTATTCAGAGACAGGAGTCAGCCGTTAGAGATGACTGACGATGAGATATTAAACAGATATCGCATGCCGAGGCCACTCATTCTTGAGTTGATTAATATATTAGATGGGGATCTAGCGTCAAGAACAAGGAATCCTCAGGCAATTTCATGTCAGCTAAAAGTATTCATTTCATTACGATATGCTACAGGTTGTATGCAAATGATAAATGGAGATATATTCGGGGTATCCCAACCTACTGTTTCGAACATTGTTGCTGAGGTATCGGCGGTTTTCTCTAGGTAGGCTATATCAGTCGGACTAATTACAAAGACACCGTGTCTTGTTTTCAAGATGGGCTGCCTTCCAGTGACAGATCTAGATTTTCGCAAGATATATATAGGTTATGTAGTGGGAGGGATTCAATATGGGTTGTATTATGATGGACAATATGATATTTACCGAGAGCCTGGAGGGTCAGAGTGAAATACCAAATTGTCCCTCACAATATGTGAAATATCAAATTGTCATGAGGAATAAACCCATATTTAATCCCGACCAGTAAATTAGCTTTTTATTCCATGATATTCATAACTGTCTTCATAAAATCATTAGTTAGATTTTTCTATGAAAAAATGGTATATTTAATCAAGAAAATATGACTTAGCTTTATGATATTTTTAAATATAAAAAAATTATTGTACATGTGTAACATAAACACATCAACATCAAAACATTCAGCAATACGTAAGCATTTTTGTCTGTGTCAGAGCGATGATGATAAAACTGGAATTCGTTTTTCACATAAGAACATCATTTTAGCATGCTATATCGACCCAACTGATTGAAAGAGGAAGCTTTGTTTGGCAAAATATTTTCTCAAGGAATAAATCCATATTCCATCACGACCATCAATAACCTATTTATTTCATAATATTTTTTTTTCAATTTTTCTGATACGGGATCTGATACGGGATTTTTGCTGATACGGGATCCAATACGGGATCTGATACGGGATTTTGGCTGATACGGGATCTGATACGGGATTTTTCAAATAACACTTTTATTCCCTGTTATTTTCCCAGGGAAAACATGTTATTATGGAATAAATATAGGTTATTTACTAGGAGGGATTGAATATGGGTTTTATTCCGAGGGACAATATGATATTGACCGAAGGGTAATATGATATTGACCGAGGGAGCGCAGCGACCGAGTGTCAATATCATATAGCCCAAGGTCAATATCATATTTTCCGAGGTATAAAACCCATATTCAATTCCGACCAGAAATAACCTATTTATTCCATAATACACCCCTCTAAAATGCTACATTTGGATAATGCAGATAACTGGGAAAAAATAACCGGGAAACCGAAAATAGGTTAATATGCTCCAATACGATTTTTCCCGGGGACAATACGATTTTTTCATGTAATACGCTCCAATACGATTTTTTTCCCGGGGACAATACGATTTTTTCATGTAATACGATTCAATACGATTTTTATTCCTTCATATTTCCCTGGGAAAACAGTAGTATTATGGAATAATCCCGGTTATTCATCGGGAATTAGTAGTATCATGGGATAAATAGAGATTATCATATATGAGGTTCAGGATATTGAACCAAGGAGGATTGGAAGCCAGGGTTCCAACTCGATATTCTTTAATCTCCACGCATGCGTCATTTGCTATTCGTGTCTGTATAATTTGTACGACTGCATGGAGAATGACCCGATACTCTCCAACAAAGCTATCGCTAGGTGATTGTTTTGCAGAATATCGGTGTTGCATTCTGGGAGCCAATCCTCCTTGATATTGAACTATAGGATGATCTGTTTATACCATACCAATCTTGGTCATTTTGTTCACGCTGTTCAATTGGCCGGAGTTCAGAAAATGTCCAACCAACCGTAAGAATTCATTTAGAATAGCCTGATTTTCAGATATTCATCCACATTTATTTCTGAAATCCTTGTTTAACAGGGATACGCTCATTTCCTTCCTTCAAACAGATCGCAATTGTCTGCCTTTTCTCCATTATCGTTTACAGTAATTATGCTCATGTTACAAAAATGAACCAATATGCGAACGGCGATTATGACGTCAGCGGGCAGATATACTGTATCTGCCCGCTCAGAGCGGGACGTATAGCTATATCTGACCGCTGATGAAAATATATAGAGGTTATTTAATGGGAGGTTTTTGATACAGGGTATATCTGAGGGAAATACAATATATCAACCCGAGGGACCGTAGGGACCGAGGGTTGATATATTGTATTTACCGAGGGATATACCCTGTATCAAAAATCGAGCATTTAATAACTGATTTATTCTATACTTAGTAGATTGTTAGGAATAATAGCAAAGTCCCCTGGCTCAGTAGATATATATGTCTCCCGCTCACGTCACATATCAGTTATATTCCCGCATGTTATATACCTATAACACTACTAAGTATGGAATAAAAGTTTGTATTACATACCTAGCGAAGCATTTGTATGGAAGTCAATGGGAAAGTTAGCGAGCTATATCCACCGATATTGCCCGATTACCCCGATATAGCCCGCTTACCTCGTTTTGATATTAGATTTCTTTAATAACCATGATAATATCATGACGTCACGTCATTGATACAAAGTAACCATGGGAACAAAGGCATGTAATACATCAGTTATGTCACTATGACGTGAAATATGCCTTCGTTCTTGCCCAAATATAGAGCCTCCCAAGGTCGGCCTATATTGGGAGAACTCAGGCATATTTCACGTCATAGTGACATAACCTCTAATTACAAACCAGCTTTATGTACCTATAACACGTCCAAGTATGGGATTGACACATCCGCACTGGCGTAAACATACATAGACATTAAAAAATCGATATCTATTTTGAGCTCTAAGTTTAAATTTCCCGCGTTTCCAATTTATTTGCGATTAGCATACTGTTGCGTCTGCGTTGCGTCTGCGTTTGCGTGAAGCGCGTAATACGACGCAAACCATGATTTGCGCTTGCGAATAATGTTGATTCGCAAGCGCAACGCAAATCGCAACGCTAATTTAGCGCTGACCGGATAATGAGGGCTCTGGTTGGTATTGCTTGCACAGAGTGGCGTTATGTTTTTAACTACCACCAATAAGGATGACCATGTATAAATGTACAAAAATCACATTAAAGAAACGTACGTGGCGTATCAGTTGGGCAGTAGATCCACACAGAGTTGTCTTCGTGAACGCACCAATTATACAAAGCACTTCCGAGACTAGCCGGTGTTACAGGAACAAAGGAAAGGAATCCATGCTGATGACCACATCGCCCAAGATTATCTTCTGTCCCATCGCAAGTCAACCTACTTCGCACCATGGAAAATTCGTCATCGGTTCCCATGCGGATCTTTTCTGAAATGGTAAAAACCTATTTTTGCACTCCATTTGACTTTAAGCTTACTTGTCATAGCATCGATGAAAAAGATATGCCTGATGAAAATGAGAGAAGGGCACATAAATGAACTACAAACCATTATGCGCAGCGTAAATAAAGTTTGGATACAAAATCAACGGAAATAATTTACGATAATAATGGTACACATTTCAGAATTCTATAAACCTACCGTTATGCGCAGCGTATATAAAGTTTGGGTCATTAGTTTTGTAGCCTAGTTGATTGCACACAGTTTTCGAATCGTTTTTACTATCCCATCTCATGTAGGTACATACAGACTTCCATTCGCCCACATGTTTTACCTCCAATCGACCAGTGTAAGGACCGATACCATCCACGAGTCGAACTAATAAATGTGTAAAAACGTTTTAAATTTAAAGGAACCCGGCACTGTTGGTAAAGGATAGCCTTGCCCCAAGTCGGTACTTTTTACCTAGATCTGATCTTGAATCATAATAGGAATCAAGATAAGTAAAAGAGACCGGTATAGGACTGCTATCGTGATATCAAAGGATGAAGGTGATACTATAATGGGACTACATAATACAATATTTTGTAGTAAGTTATCGTACCTTCTTCCAAAATTTCTTCGCATGTAATCTCAACATCCTCCGCATGCTCACAAGGAGCAAATCCCCAACCATTATGTCGACATCCTTCCAGTCTTTTCTCAGACCCAGTACATGCTAAATTATGCAACCATATTCTATCTGGCACGTTTTCTCTTCTTGATGTTCCTATAGTGTAAACGGTAAACACTTGCATTTGTCAGTAGATGATAGTAATTATGAATAATTTAACAAGGCGTTAACATGCAAAATGTCACCACCTTCCATTTGATACCGCCAAATTCGACCACCTAGTACCGTTCACAAAAGAGTGGGAGACTTTAACAATATATGTCACCACTTGTATTGTATTGTATATTTTAGTATAAATTGTACATTTTAGTATAAATATATATATTGTGATGGTGTCAAGAAAATGGAAATGTTGATGGAAACAATTTACTTGAAATGTTGTTCCGAATAAATACGGAACAAAACTGTCCAGAGCAATGCTAGGGGGGTTAAGTTATACGTTTTAAAGAGAACCTGTACGAGTATGCAATATTTCGACAAACGAGGTTACTGTTCCGCTCTCATTTCATCTTTCCAGGGACGTCACTACAATTATTTTCCGTATATAGAGATTATCTTATATGAGGTTCAGGATATTGGGATTATCCCGAGGCCAATATAATATATCTGCCCGAGGGCCGTAGGCCCCGAGGGTAGATATATTATATTGGCCAAGGGATAATCCAAATATCCTGAACCGACTATAGGATGATCTGTTTATCCCATACCAATCACATTGTTCAATTGGCCAAAGTTCAGAAACTTTGCAACCAATCGTGGAATTATTTTTAAATATTCATGTTTTGTATTCTTGTTTCTTTTCCTGCTCAAATCTTTGATTATTAACGGGGTATACTGCTCCTTCCCTTCTTTAAAGCATCAAACAGGTCGAGATTGTCTGCGTTTTTTCTCCATTGTCGCGTTTACAGTATGCGAACGTTACAAAAAAGAACCAATACGGGAACAGCGATTATGACGTAGCGGGCAGATATAGTATATCTGCCCGCTCGAAGCGGGACGTAAAGCTATATCTGCCCGCTGATGAAAATATAAGTTTTTATAAACCGGCTTTATGTACCCGTAACACGTCCAAGTATGGGATAAACCATTATACGCAATCAGCAACACAGGTACAGCTGAACAGAACAAATGGGAGAACTAACGCACAGGGGACCATTATTCTACGTTTACGTACAATTTTTTAAAAACGTTTATCTTGACCTCCCTAATGTTGCCTGCAAAGGTACCTGAAGGTATTTTATGTGCATAGGTGCTGCCAAAGCCAAGTTGTCTGCACGCAATGATGGAATGTTGTTGCCTCCAGTTTGAAGCACAGATTGTCCCCCACTCTCCCTTGTAGAACACTTCCAATCTACCGAACGAATCAGAACCCCCGCTAAGTCTTAACGTTTCTAAACAAAATGGATTTAATACAGAGGAGCAAAAACTTAATTGAAAACGTAATTTATAGGTATCAATTTGTTAACCCTGTATAATGTATGAGAAGCAGTTATATTCATGTAAATATATGAATTGACAGAAAACACTACTATGGCAAAATAACCCATGTCGATGAAGGACATGCCAGTCCTGAAAACAATCTCATTATCGGTGTAAATGATTCAAATAACGAAAATTTACCGCGTTTTGGTTTTGTACACGATACAGCCGCAGTATCCATAGTTGGAAATGTATCTATGAACCAGGCAGGATATGTACATCTCCTGATATCCATGTTTGTTTCCAGGGAACAAAACTTATCTTTAATCCGTAACACTATTGGATCATCCATTTTAGAAAAGTAGGATTCTGAAAAGTTTGAAATGAAACACACGTCAAGTCTAGGACAAATAATCGTATTTTTATCAAAGTAATGAAAGACATTTAAATATAAACATGATCTATTGTACTAGCTGAAAACATGCATTTATTAGTCATTATAGGGTTAAGATCACATTTGCATTCAGTAGCCTAAATAGATACGCACAGAAACAAAGTACCTTTTAATGAAGCAGCATTTGATGTATCGTTGAAGCCCAATTGTCGACAAATTACTGCAGCGTGATTGTCGTTAAAATGACTAGTAGGAGAATCTCCAATCCCTACCCATATACCCCTACCCCTCACTTGCACCATACCTTCAGTATCATCTTCACCACCAACTAGTCGAACTGAAATACGAATGAACGTGGAATTAACATGCAAAATGTCACCACCGGCCATTTGTTGCACGCGCCGATCTTCGATCACAGACGCCTAACGCCGTCACAAAAAAGTTGGAGATATGTTATCACTTGGGGTGGTGGCATAATAATATCGTGGTACAATGTACAGTAGTGTTTTCTGGGCTCCGGATTATTACGCTGATTGAATAATAAAGATGGCGTTAAGATGATGTGTTCTTTGTTTAATTTTGATTTTTATTAGCTCGATATAGACTTGTGCATCATTTCAAACAAATGTCAATATCAATTCTAATAAGAAAGAAATTATAAACTAGAGGAATGGAGAGAGTAAATACACAAAAAAGAACAATATACTTCTTGTATCCTCCGGTTCTGTCTCTGGCACGCATGACACGATAAGCATATTCCTATGTGCTACTTTGTATGAAGGTGTCCTAAGAGATGGTTTGCAATCACGTAGTGAAATCCTAGGGGCTGAACATCTGATTTGGTTCGAAATAACAGGGAATCCTTTGCTGGAATCGTAGTATTCATAATCTCGCAGTGCCTTTGCATTTTTGCGATCATACCCAAAATATTCGCAAATAAGGGGGGCGAGTGAAGCCTTTGTACTAGTACTGAACATCGTAAATATTCCCCATATGCCATTGTTGTTGTATTGCAACACACCGGCACCTTCCCCTGCACCGGCCAGCCTCCACAACTCTGCAACACAGAGATCACGCAATCTGTTATTCTTGTAAACACAGTTGGTAGATAGCCCCCCCCCCTTAGATATCGCATGAGAACTACAGATTCAAAAAATGTTCTCGTTATGATCTAGCAATATAGGTATTGTATCTTGAATATGAGTTGTATAAAAATGTCTCGTCAACATATAGCTCAGAAAATGTGATTTTTTTTTAAGTGCCCCAAATAATATATATACCAAATATTGGACAGCAAAACCTAGATCCAGGTACAAAAATAACAATATTTTGTTTGGTGTTTGTCTGTCATTTAAGAGGTAATCCTTAAAGGCACTTTCTGGCGAAATCTTAAACAAATGATGCACCAGCAATGTTAATTTAACCAGTGTGTTGGAGGATACAAAATATTAGACAAATGGTATATGCATATTAATATTATTTCATTGCATGGGTAACACACATCTAACATCCCCCTTTTAAGATCTGATGTCAAACATATTTTTAATGTAGTTTGGAAAATATTAAAACAATCGATACTCTGTCTGTAAATTGAACATTTTTTGCCAAGAAAATAATGTTCAGTGTTGGTAAGTGTCCACTACAGCGATGGTAACTAGAGAGGGGGTGTTCACTAAGACCGATTTTACACTATAAAAATACAAGTAAAATTGGAACTTCAATTCTGGTTTGTTCAACTTACACTTACATATTTAACTTTTAAAAGTTAAGTCACCATATTTTGCATGCACATTCCTTGGAGGAATCCTAACATAGAATTTCATTAGTTTTGATTATAATTTATTTGTTAAAAATAGGGAAACATTTGATTTTGATTGGCCGATAACAAAAATTTGCCATTTTGTAACAAATGCAACATTTTGATAAAATTAATAAAAGTCTCTACTTTTGATGTAATAACTCGAAAATGACCAAATGTTTTCTTATTCAGCACAAATGTAACTGTTTTAGGTAGTTGAGACATTTCCGAGAAAAATGACATGCAGAAACATGATATTTTAAATAAAACGGGGCCAAAAACGACCCATGAAGATGCCTGCACTATTTGAGATTTTGGCATGTTTCAATGACCTGAAAAATGGATGGGATAGGGGAGTGGCATACCTTTTGAGCTTATTCCAGTTACCATTTTAATCAAATGAATGATGGCATATTTGGTATCATCCTAAAGCTTGTAATGTGTGATTCAATTTGGTACCCATATTATGACATCAAATTATATATTATGACATCACAGTGGTACCAAAACGACCTTAATGGAAAAAGAAGCACCAAAATGCAGCAAAATAATGGTGCAACTCCAACATTCTTTTGACAATTCACTACTTGCCACAATCAATGAATGCATTTCTTATTGAGGTACACTTCCATTGCATGATCTGATGACTGGCAAAAATTAACTAGTGATAGTTAATTAGTTATTGTCAATAAGATTAGAGTCACCATATTATATCTGTCATTTATAACTTGGAGTTTTATTAATAATGTCAAAATGTTGCATTTGTTACACAAAATGGAAAATTTTGATTATAGACCAGTCAAAATCAAATGTTTCCCTATATTTAACAAATAAATTATAATCAAAACCAATAAAATTCTATGTTAGGATTTCTCCAAGGAATGTGCATGCAAAATGTGGTGACTTAACTTTTAAAAGTGGAGAAATGAGAAAAAATATACAGACTTGGGACTTGTGTTGTCTCGGCTACTATGTAATTTGAACCGATCACCTTTCGATGTTGGCGGGTCACAGTCTATACCGACATCTTCAGAATGGTCACATGCCCATCTCTTGCCAAATTTTAATTTATTTCTGTCACAGTTATCGATGATCGTGTCAGATGGCCCACACATCAACGCCGAGATCCAAGTTCGAAGACCGTCTCCTTGTAAAGAAATTCATAGTTTTTGTATCAATTGAGACAGCAGGGTGACACATCAAGTTAAACAACGGTTTTTGGATATTAGACCAAGTGCAAGACTGAAGCATATGCCTTAATAGGAACATTAATTTTGCTATCGGTGATCTTCCCTATCAAGATATCTTGCAAAACCATCTGATGAACCAGAGTTTAGACAATATTGTTATGCATTAGGGAATGATGAAATTCTCTGAAACATGAGAAACAAATATATTGATGATTCTTGTTTACCTGGAGGGAAAGTTCCCCTTGGTACGACAATACCTCTGCCGTCGTTGTATCCAAGCATCTTACATACAACTCTAGCATCAGTTGGAGTTACCAAATCATCACAAACGGTTCCCCAAATACCATTAAAGTTAACCTCAAGGCGACCTTGTGATGCCGTGGCACCATCAGCAAGTCTCACTAATTAAATGAAATAAAAACACCACTGGTGATCCACTCGATTACGCTGGTTACCAAAACGAACCGTTTTGGTAACAAAATGTCGGAACGTCGAAGGCACGATTTTTCTTTTTTCCTTATTTCACGCGTTGTAGGCAGAATCCCCACGACGTTTCTTCTCACAACGTGCATCAGTATGATATGTTTTAGAAAATGTACATGTTTGCAATAAATTGGCTCAGAGGACAACAGAATCGTCGATTTACTTCCTCACTTAAGTTACATAAACGGTTTTTCGAAAAACAGTTAAGATCTGCACTTTTAACCCAAACCGTTTATGTAACTTAAGTGAGGAAGTAAATCGACGATTCTGTTGTCTTCTGAACTATTTGTTCGCGAATATGTACACTTTCTTAAACATATGATACTGATACACGTTTGTGTTAAAAAATGTCGTTGGAATTCTGCCTACAACGTGTAAAATAAGGAAACGAGAAAAATCGTACCTTCCGGATGTTCCGACATTTTGTTACCAAAACGGTTCGTTTTGGTAACCAGCGTAATCGAGTGGATCACCAGTGAACACGCTAATATCACTGTTCTAAAAAAAAGTTAGCTCATTTTCCTATAGGCAAGGATGACTGGTTTTCGCCCCTCCCTCAAAACACAAGTTCAGACATTGTCAAATACAACGTTTTTTACAGAGATCATATACTACTATAGTAGCTACTTAAATGTATGTTCGAACATAACATTATGGACGTGGACGTCTTACCTTCTAAAGGATGTGGTTTGCAGGACACTGATGCGTCTGACCAATGGAACCAACCTGGTGCACGCCAATAGAGGTTGGACGTCCATTCAAGTACACAGTCGTCAATCGTGGATTCATTTCCGTAACATTTGATGTACTGTAAGGATCTATCTGATCCGTAACCGAACGGGGATCCACGGTATCTTTAGCAAATAGAAATGGGTCATATGAACATTAATATAAAACAAATATGAATGACCTGGTCGTAAACGTCACAGTTACTGATATGAATTGAGTAGTTTCATGATAACTACCCTGCGCGCTAAATCTAGTTTTAAGAAGCGAAATTGAACGAATGCATACGATAGTACCTGACAGCACTCTCCAACGCTGTTGTTAAACCAAGCTGTCTACATATGACTCTTTCGAAGTAATTTGCTGAAGCATGTTGGTCGATTCCGAATGGTTTGTCGCTATTCTTAACAGTTCCCCACTTAAGTTTATGGTAAATCTCTACCCTACCAGCGTACTCTGACCCTCCTACTAGTCTCACCCTATCTACAGGAAGTATTTATTTATTTATTATTTGCTTTGTCTTTTGGCATAACATTTAGAAAGGAGCACGTGGGTTATCGCAAACAATTTCAGAAGGTTATATCTTGGATTATGACTATTTTCTGACAATGAAGACAAGTTTATCTTTTAGATCAATTCATTATCTCAATGAAAATTATGCACAGTAATAATAAATTCAAACAAACTCGGAGATATTTAACTAGCAATTAACCCATCAACACACTTTTTTACCCCATTTTGAAGATGTTGACCCCATTTTCACCAAAAATGCAATCATTTTTTACAATGTTTAATGCATTACTATTCTTTATTTTGATGTATCAAACAGTTCTTGAAAGAAAAACTTAATTGCATTAAGATAAGAGTTCCCCATGTTATTTCTCCATTGAAAAATCTCATGCTATCCATTTGTTTCAGTTCATTTTGGTCATCCAAATTGAATATCTTTAAAGTCCCTGGAGCAATCAAATTTTCCTTTTAGGATTTTGAACATGTCTCAAAGCACATTCTAATTATGCATTCAACAATATAATAATAGGTTGCATTTTTGGTGAAAATTAGGTCAACATTTTTGAAAAAGTATGTTGATTGGTCCATTGCCCCTTCAATATCACTTAGGTCTGATTAACTAAATTATCATTATATATACTTTTCTTGAAGATAATGAATGGATCTAAAAGATACATCCATGTTCATGATCAGAAAATATTCATAATTCAAGTTAGAATCGTTTGAAATTGTTTGCGATAACCTACGTGCTCCTTTCAACATCATATCGTTATAAGAGGAAATAACATCTGTTTACACAATTTCGGTACAGTTAATTGGTAAAAAAGCCCTTAACAAGTAGATTATTCCACGTGACTCAGTGGTTTTCTAATTCTTTGTCCACGATATCAGGATATGGTTACTTACTTTGAACAGGTTCTCTCAAACATGACACTGATGCGTCTTTACTTTTAAGGCAGTTTCCCACAGACCTGACAAGACCACACTCATCTATTTTATCTTCAATCCCATCACAAGCAACATTATTCATAAATACGTGAGGCACTGCAAAGGAAGAATGTAAAGTAGGTTCAATTCATGTTAGTGTTGAGAACAGTATTTCACAATGCTGACAGCTCAAGATTTATTAGGTACATCCTGAGGTCAGTTCTGTTTATAAACATGCTCCTGATATGACTGGATCTAAATATGTAAATCAGCTTTCCAGTAATCAATTATAGCCAGGTGCATGACGAAGGTCCAACGTTTGTCTGTTCTTGCATTATCCTGACAATGACATCATTTCTATCTTTAGAACTCTATGTAATAAGTAACCAATCAGAGTCAATGATGAGATGCGTCTTGTTAACGTTTCAAATGGTATATAAGTTGTGAATGAATGTAAGATCAGGGTGAAGAAAATGATAGTGGAAAGATGGTGGGAAGATAGCGGAAAAGAATCTGAAAACTTACAATCGTCATGATGTCGGAAAATAAGTCAAGGAGCCGAGGAAAGGAAATGGAGAAAACTAGGTAATCGAGGATGCCGAATTTAACATTGGTCTGACAGACATATAGCATTGTATTCGAGGTAAACGAAAGTGAAATGGTTTAACGTACATATTATTGTTTACACGTTCACAGTTGATTAAAGGTTACACAATAATAAAGTAATTGTATTATGTAACTTATATTCGTTATTCATATTTGCGAGTACGGTAAGACTAGACGATCTAAATATCTCTCACAGCCAAGCATTTTCATGTCACAGCCAAGCATTTCATATTATACAGCCAAACAATTCAAACATTAAATTAATCATTAATAGGTGGCAAAAACCACGTATAACATTATTATGACAAGTGTGAACAATTCGAATGCAAATTGTTGAATTCAGTGATCTTTGAATATTTTTAAGATATTTCCATCGATCAGTCTCTGGTGATCCTGTACATGGATGCCCCTTGCACATTCACATGTATATTTTCATAGGAGGAAATTATTAAATTAGGTACCTTGGCCCTCGCCAAAATAGGCGGCCCTCATGCTATATGCTTTGCCATGGGTCTGGTATAAACCCAGCTGTTGACATACGACCTTGGCATCGTTGTCATCCCAAGAGTCGTCACATATAGTACCCCAGGTACCATAGTAACTCATTTCGACCCTGCCCTCTGTTTCGTCTCTTCCATCAACAAGTCGAACTATAATTGGGTATGGATATGAGAGTTTGATATGGATGCATTGTGTATTCATTAAGCATGATATATCACATTTCGGCTAATCAAAACGGAAAAAAGTCATTCTACACTTTACAGCATGCAGATGAACGGTTGTTTTGACTTTGTGTGCTTTTTGTGTGCTAAAACAATCGTTGATTATGTCCTAGCCTTAAATCTTGACCTTCTGTTTTGGTTTAAGGCAAGCAACAATTAACTTATGATGTATTTCACCAACAAAGCATTGAACAGTCTCAATTTTTATAATATTATTGCATTTGCAAACCTCTCGTAGTAGGCGATCAGCCTGGGGGGTTGGTCGGTACCAAATCAGGGGAATAATGGCCATGGTGATTTTTGGGAAGGTGTACACCCCTAGAGTAAGAAAATATGTGATAGCATTGCAGAAGTGGCAGCTAAATGGGTGTTTTTACCCATTTTTCAAAATGGCTGCCGGTGCGCTTGCTACCAAATGAAAGAAGTTATATCTAAGCATACTGAGAAGCAAAATCAGTAATTTTAGGGTCTAATTCTGGGTTTTAGGAGTCACTGATTCAATTTATGCATAAATCCAAGTCATCAAAACATAAATTCATACGAAAATCCAAGATGGCCACCAATTTTGGTTCAAAAACAAATATGTAACTAATGATACAAGCTAAAACGTTTCAAAATGATTTTGAAGAGTTTTAGAAGAGGTTTTCAAGCCTAAGGATTTTATTCATGTCTAAATCTATGTCATCAAAGGATTACCTTATATGTAAATCCAAGATGGCCGCCAAAATAGGTGCCAAATGGAATATGTAACTACATGTATTGATACATGCTCAAAGAACAGATAAAAAGCAATTTTATAGATCATGAAAGGGTTTAGAGGTTAATGATTTCACTTATGCTTCATTTTAGTCTAAGTAATCAAATAATTACTTTTCATAGAAAACCAAAATGGCCGCCAATATGGGTGCCGAAACGAACATGTAACTATTAATGTAAGCTCAAAGAATAGCTAAAATGTAGTTTTGTAGATCATGAAAGGGTTTGGGGATCAATAATTTTATTGTCTTAGTTTTCAAAGAATAACTTGAAGGGAAATCCAAGATGGATGCCAAAATGAATAAGTTACCATTTATATAAGCTCAATGAACAATTACAAAGTGATTTTGGAGACCATGTCTAGGTTTCAGAGGTCGATAATTTTAAGTCAATGGCTAGGTTTAAATGGTTGAGAACTTTAAGTCATCAAATAATTCTTTTATTTGGATATTCAGGATGGCAACCAAAATGGCTGCCAAAATGAATAATTAATTTTGGAACATATTCATTTGGATATCAAAGATGGCCCTGATGTGATGTACCATCTCAATTGTACTCTCTTCATCAAAACAATGAACTGGTTTATGAAAGCAGAAGAGTCCTAATATGGAGGTCTCAAAGGGAATGATGATACAAGACATCTTTCTTGCCTAGCCTTTTTGGACATCATTAATGTTATGACCTAGTCATTTCCTGGAGCATAACGGATTTTAAGCTGCTTGGAGAAGATGAGATATATGTAGTGCAATCCCAGGAATCTTTTCAACTGAGTGGTATACAAAGGAATATCCTTTGCATTAATTCGACTTCGCTTCAGAAAAGAGAGCTTCATCTCTAGTTTAACTAGACTCTGCAAGCAGAGTAACAAATGAAGCTAATGTTTTTTTTTCATACTATCCATGATGAGAGAATTGAATATATTTTGGCAAAATATTTTGATGGGTCCCAACAACAGCATCTGTGAGAACTAGAAAAGTGGATGAAAGCTATTGACCTTAGCAATGTAGGGAGTTGGTACATAGAGATTATCCTATATGAGGTTCAGGATATGGGGATTATCCCAAGGCCAATATAATATATCTGCCCGAGGGCCGTAGGTCTGTAAAGAAAGGACAGACTCAATCCAAGTCTACAATTACACAGAAGATAATATCTCGGATAGACTGAAGAGTGCCGAGAATGAAGACCTCATTGACAAAGTAAGGTGTAAAGGGTGGAAGGTGAGACACTTCCCAGTTCATGTAGGCTTTAGAGGCTTCCAATGTTCTTCTCGGAAAATCATGTTGAGAGAACTAGGTCTGCAGCCTGTGGACTTCAAGATGGCAAATAAAGGAAATAGGTTAGATGGTTGAGTCATGCTCCATGTGAATGTTGTAATTTATTTTGGCAGCCAGTTTGGTGACCATTTTGGATTTTAATATGAGGAAAGGTTAAGATAACTTAAGTAAAGGTAAATTGAAACCATTTTCTCCTGAAACCCAGTCTCAGATATCTATAACATAACTATTCTAATTTTTCTATGTGCTTAAAAATTCATTTTTGCAGCCATTTTGGCAGCCAGTTTAGATTTCTGTATAAAGGTATTCTTTAATCACTTCAATTTATACATGAATGGAATCCTTAACCTCTATTTAAACTTACCATGGTCTGCAAAAGCAACCATTTTTGAGTTTACATAAATAGTTACGTATTCATTTTGACATTCATTTTGGTGGCCATTTTGGATTTCTATGTAAAGTAGTTCTTTGATTATTATTTAGATTTAGAGACAAATAAAATCCCTATCCTCTTAAACCTTTTCATGGTCTCCAAAGTCACTTTTTAACCATTCTTTGAGCTTTTTGAACTTATATCAATAGTGACATATTTGTTTTGACATCCATTATGGCGGCCATCTTGGATTTCCAATTCTTTGATGACTTAGATTTTGACTTAAATGAAATCCTTGACCCCTAAAACCCTGAAATAGACCTCAAAATCACTGTTTTTGTCTCTCAGTGTGCTTTGATATAACTTCTTTTATTTGGTAGTAAGTGCACCGGCGGCCATTTTGAAAAATGGGTGATAACAACCATTTAGCTGCCACTCCTGCAATGCTATCATATAATTTCTTACTCTAGAGGTATTTACCTTGCCAAAAATCACAATGAGGCTTATTCCCCTAACTTGGTACCGATAACCTAAATTTTGGGGTGAAGCTGATGGCCTATAGGCCATCTATAAACTAAATCTAACTCAAAATTCTATCTAATCAAGTTTGTAACTTTATTGTTCATTTCACTTACCTTCAATATCGGGTTCGGAACCACAAGAGACGCCAATGATGTTCTTGGAACCGTCTTCATTATCCCTGTGGATGTCCGTACGATTACATGAAATGTCTGGAATCGAAGAGGTGTGAAAAATGTTTGTGTCACACGATCGAGGCCCCAGAGAGACTTATGAAGAACTAAGAGGACGGGATGTGTGATGAAAAGGTTGAACATGCTGAAATCATCTAATTATTTCGGAAACTCATGCTTCAAGTTACTAAAGAAATCTGGAGATAGCTGCAAGCCCTTGTGACCCTCCATTACCAGTTCCATTTGTGGTAAAGGGGATAGAGGGGGTCCAAAGACTTGAAGCAACTCTAATACTTCCTACAGTACCTTCGGGCCAATGTTCCTCCAGGATGGGCGAATGTTGACATTCTATCAGCCTTTCCTCATCACCCGCACACGCATTTAGAGGAAGATGTATGAACGTCTGCCTATCTTGTAGTCCGAAATGAGAATCCTTTAATGGTGGGAGTTTTCAGAATATGAAAATTGATAATGACCACAGAAGAAATTGACGTGCACCGTTGACGAACTTATCCCAAAACGTTTGCATTTTGTTCAAACAAAAGTCATAATACACGCTACTAGTTAAAATTGTTATTATTCTTACTAGAAGTGGAACTGCTCGAGTGCCCACTGGGAAACCGAGCTCCCTACATACAATCTTGGCAGCATTTTCATCGAAATCCCCACATATCACGCCCCATTGGGGTGTCATTATTGCACTATTGTTAAAGTACAACTCGACTTGTCCCTCAAGACCTTCTCTTCCTTCACGTGACCTAGTTAGCCGAATACTTGTAATGTCTGCGTTTGTTGGTCCAAGTCCTTTAATGCGCACATGATTATTAAAATATGCACATTAAGTTTTCACGATACTTGCTTTCAGCAGTCTGTTCTCTATTCTTACATGTTTATGCTATGGACATACGATTCGATCGTTTTCTTGATACGAGTATTTATCTCTAAGAATATGATATTGATATCAATGATGTATTTAGCTGAAGTGGTTTAAACAGTCCAGCATTTTGTCAGCAAATACGATTTTATATTAACGGGGTTTTACCATTCCTGCAAGTTTTACTGCCTGATTTTCAAAAGCAAAAACAGTAACAACCAAGGACGAAGATGTAACAGCTAACAATAATAATGATATTCAATTTCGAACTGTGTCATATGCATGTAGCTCCATTAAGAAATCTGATGATCAATATTAAAGTTTGTAAATGTAATTAATACCGTAATGATGACCAACAGCACACCAAATGAGATGAAGTAGTAGCACACATACGTTACACAACCTGCAATGATGAACGTAAAACCACGTTAAGTCCACGAATAACAAAATAACGTTGTATACCAACATATAATATATAGCTATATGGTTTGAAGAATGACCTATATAGAGTCTATATTATAGACTTAATCTTTACATACCGATCCATCGTGATCATCTATCAGTCAACATTTATAGTTCAAGCCGGATATATGCTCGTACAATAAAGAACAAATTCACTTTTATTTTCTAACTGCATGACTTCAAAGTGCCCAAATGATGCGTTAACATATTCGGAATATAACACCACTTGATCAAAATATTAAAATTTGCATTCACAAATATATGTAAACATAACATCTAAATATAACAATAAGGAGACATTTTAAATCAAATTCACAAAAGCAATTGATGTGGAAAATGACACGCTTTATTGTATTTGCAGTTTTAACGACTGTTAAAAGCATGATTCCAGCAGCTGATAAAATACTACTAACAAGAGAATGAAATACATGCTTTATTACCCCAGTGATCAAACAATATTAATTAAAGCATCGTGTTTATTAATTAAAGCATCGTGATCAACATGGTAAATGTAATTTCATATTCGGCGTCTGTCCTCAGTTCTGGTTGATGCTGTATCCAGCGTAGCCTTGCCCAAGTCGGTATTTTTTACTTATCTGGTCATAACAGAAATCAAGATAAGTAAAAGAGACCGACTTGGGCAAGGCTATATCCAGCGTTGCTTCTGATAACTGTAAAAAGGAAACATGTACCATCGTCTGATCAGCGTTCTATCAATTTCTTTCTAGAATGCAGGGGCGGATCTGGAAACCAACAAGGGGGGGCCCAAATTTCAGGTCAGAGAAAAAAACATCCGCGGGAAAAAATTTTGGGCCCGTAAAATCCCAAAGTGGGCCCACATTTTGAAATTCTGAGGCCCATTTTCTTCAAAATTTGGCCTGAAATTAAAAAATAAGGCCTTAAAAGGCCCAGAAATGATAAAAAGGCCCACTTTATGGGGCCTTAAGGCCTTTTTTGGCCCACAATTTTTTTGGGTCCAACTTTTTTTTCTGAGCCCCCCCTTGGGCCCCCAGCCCCCCCCCCCCCCCCCCCCCCCCCCTAATCCGCCAGTGGAATGCCATGGGTTCGTACTTTCGATTTGGCCCAGCACACTGAGAAAGTTTCACCCCTTCTGTCAGATATTAGCGTCGATGAATGAACCCAGTTCAACCCGAGGATATTAATAGCTAATTGCAAACAGATATAAGTGATGAATACCATAATGGTGAACATCCCATTTAATTTTTCACTTTAAGACCTGATATTAATCTTTGACACGCCAGCATCTTCAGATGAAATGATTACTAAATTGACTGGAAAAATGAGATGCACCAGTGCTATACCAATAGGATTGGTCCTAATAGTATAGTTTCTAAATAGCTGAATAAAGCCATTGTGGGATCCACAGCCTTTACTATCCTTTTGGAATAGTTCTCTCAAAAACGTTAGGTAAAGAGGGACTCTGATAAATCAGAATGGAATAAAGCTGATATAATAGATGTCACCTTTGTCATTCTTCGTTTTGCTTGAGCCAGACTGCCATAGCCTGCCATAGCCATTTTATAAACTTGCAATAGTCACTTAATTTAATGATTTATGAAAAAGTGCTGAAACTGTCTGAAACTCAAATTGCATACTCGGTCAAGTCAAGTAACTTAGTCAACATTCGATATTCCTATGTTCATCAATATTAACTAAGAATGGTACCATAATTAAAGTAAACCTCTGATTAATTATTTTCAATAAACCTATCAGCAAACATGTAAATGATAAATTTGATGTTCTGTTACATATTGGTGAAGCAATCTTTGGGATATTGCCTAAATTTCTGAATTTCCACTATGTCCCACTATACCCCTACTTCAAAAGATGTATGTTATTTGTCATTTTTCATTATGAATCAACCATAAATGTAATTTTTCTTGTTTACATAAAGAATGAACTTTCTGTTTTCAAATATTGAAAGATGGTACTGCATTTATTTTTTCATGATATGGAGCAAACAAATGCGTGTCAATTTACACTGTAATATCCCAATTACTAATATTTCAAGGGTAGTTTTGAAGAATAATCAAGAAAATCCATGTTTTTAAATGAATTTATCCTTGTCAAAGAACGTAAATGAGGATATGCGGTTTGAAGAACTAACAACATGTTTCAAGTTCTTACAATTCTTGGTTAAAACAAATATTTCGAAAGTTGTGATTTTGAATGTAATATCCAACTCAATGGGATTTGTTGATATTTGTGAATTTTTTCTTTCGGAATGCACATTGCTGGATTACAGAACCTTGCCTTGTTCGAGATGCACAAAAAGTGTATTGTTCATACTTGACGTCGTTCTGATATTTGGATGTGATTGACGTTTTCGTTAATCTCCAACCACTGTAACTTCCAACTTAATTTTTGAAAACCAAATATGATTGTCACGAATCGATATTTAAGTCACACGTTGATGCATACATCATGTGTGTACATTAACTGTCGAATACATGCCGACTTACATTTATATAAATATCCACAGTTAACTCAAATCATCAATTCTCGAAACGGTTTATTATTTAACCTGGTGAGTTTAATGTTTCATTTTAATTTATAATTATGGTATCGGATTTGAGTATGATATTAGTCGGGGCTTAAACAAAGCAATAAAATTGCGTGAAACCTTTTGAGAAAATTCGAACGATATTTCAAGAATCCTCCTTCAAAGTGTTACCACAGTGCTCCCCGGGAGTGGAAATTTCGTCTTGTGTAATCAAAATAATAGCGGGTGGTTTAATTTTTGTTTGAGTTTATAGCTCAGCATCTATAAATTTAAAAACGTGTTGCCTCATTGAGAGGTACATGCAGATTTTGGCGATCTATCA
Organism: Owenia fusiformis; assembly: GCA_903813345.2. Lineage (NCBI taxonomy): Eukaryota > Metazoa > Annelida > Polychaeta > Sabellida > Oweniidae > Owenia > Owenia fusiformis. The sequence continues at coordinate 22,049,849 of CAIIXF020000001.1, read as the reverse complement.
TTATAAAAGGCTAAATTTTGTGCAAAAACATGAGTTGACACGCCTACATTTGGAATTGAAATTCCCTACATAATTGTCGACTCATGTTTAAAAGCCACAAAACAATGACCTACTTACTGTATATTTAGCATGGGATCACTAAGGGAAATATTATTAATGACTTAAATCGTTAACGGTTAAGTTGTATTCTAAGAAACTTATCAATTTAGAAAAACAAAATGTTCAATTTTGTTTTTCAATTATAAAAATGGCACCTGTAGAAAACAACGTTAACAAAATTATTTAAAACGGAGATATTTACGTATGTAACATTCGTTGGCATGTGCCAGGGAGTAAATAAGAAGAATATGCATTTGATTCTATATCTTGGTCCCAAAGGAGTTTGTTAAGGAGCGGTATATCTTAATGTACTTTTATCATACCGAACTCAAATATTTCGAATACTTATTTCGAGAACGCTTTTGTTGAGAATGGATTCGAGATGTACTCAAAATTAATACGTTAAAATGTGTATTATCATCTTAATAACCACCTCACAAATTATTTTGGAAATCGAAGATGTACGATTTTTGAGATTTTTATTTTCGAATGTTGACTTAGTTACTCGACTTGACTGACTGTGGGATGACCATGTCAACGTGTTGGCTCAAATATTTTTAAAACGTATGTTGATTAAGTGACATAATTGTATAAATCAATGTTAGGCTATATTATTGGGGAAAACTTTTCACTGAATTCAAATATGCTATTAAAAGAAAGAAAGCTTGGTTGTTAGAGGTTTAAAGTGCAAATCTCTTTAAATCTCATGAAAAAACGAGAATTTGTGAGATTTCAAAGCAATATATGGAAACTCCTCTATTATATAAATGGCCCTGAAATCGACAGTGCTCGCATTCAAACATTGTTGTATTAGAATATTAAATATAATACTAGTATTAATAAATTAAAGATGGCACATCCTTGCAGTAGAGTGAATATGAACTTTGTTGGTCCTGTTGCTATTTGAAGATAAACAAACTTTGGAAATATCAGGCCAAAACCTATCATAGTAAAATTTACGAAGTACAAAGGTAAACAAACTATCTGGAACTCAAGATTCAAACTGAAAAACAGCGCACCAAATGTCTACATTCACGAGGACCCGTCAAAACATGTACGAGACATCCGTAAAAAGCTGCTACCAACACTAAAGAAGGCCAAAGAGGAAAACCAAAAGGCCACATTTAACTACGACAAACTAGTGATAGATGGCGAATATTTTGCATATGATGAAAAGAAATCGGAAGTTATCAAGTTGAATAAAAACAGATAGGGGCATGGCCAAGGCCCGAAACAAACAAACCAAACAATATTGACTATATTACAATGGAATGCACATGGTCTATCGCAACATACAAATAAAGGGGAACTACTTGAACGTTTCAAATCATATGACATTATAAATATCTGTGAAACTTGGGCAAAAACGAATCATGATTTTGACGATTTACTTGATACGCATAAATGCTTTGGTCTAAGCAGACCTAAAACTAAATCAAGAGGCAGATACCATGGAGGGATATGTGTATTCGTTCGTAAATCACTATTAGATGGGATCAAACGTGTATGTCATAACCTAAAAGAATCTGTAGCCTTTAAACTAAGTAAACATTACTTCGGATAAGATAAAGATATTGGATTATTGTGCATATATGTAGCTCCAGAAAGATCTTCACTTTATAACCATGAAGAGGACGGAATATCTCTATTGGAAACAAAAATCATCCATTTGTTGGAGAAAGTGCCAGAATGTGACATATTATTAAGTGGTGATACAAACTGTAGAACTGCACAATTGCGAGACTATATCACACCAGACACAGCAGAGAATATCCCTTTTCCTGAACTATATAACCTTGACAACTTTCAAAAACCAAGAGCAAACCGTGACACAGTAGATAACCAGTATGGCAGATCTCTTATTGATATATGTAAAACATTTGGCATTCACATCGTAAATGGAAGAACAAAGGGTGACCCAGAAGGAGAATTCACATGTATATCAAATGATGGACTCAGCCAAGTAGATCTCACATTAGCACCAGATTCATTATTTGATAAAATTGAAAATTTTTCTGTACTAACAATTGACGAATCTGACCATTACCCAACACTCCTGCAGTTAAACATTAATATCCTCCATGAACAGCAACAAGACATTAACCGAAACCCGCAAATAATAAAAACCGATTCCTATAAATGGAAACATGATAAAGAACCAACATTTCAGAGAACAATGTGTGATGATGAAACAAAAGCTCTCCTGCAGAACTTTTCACATCTGATAAATGATGGCAACATCAATGAAAGTATAAATGTCCTGAACAATATATACACAAGAGCAGGTGCAAGCATGAAACAAAAATCATCGAGCAAACGGGCAAAAAACAAACCCCAACAACCAGAATGGTGGGATAATGAACTACAGGAACTGAAAGCCAAGAAATACCGCCAATTGAACATTTTCAGGACAACACGCAACCAAACCGATTACGAACAATATACAACATACAGGAATCAATTCAAGACATCAGTTAAACTTAAGAAGAACAAACTGAAAGCAAAGATGTGTGGACTAATACAAGACCGTAACAATAAATGGGCGACAATCAAACAATTGTTAAGAAAGAAACAACCTAATATCAATATTGACCCTAATGATTGGAAAGACTATTTCAATTCACTACTGAATGATGAAACTGTAAATATTGACCAGGAATTTAAAATACGGATAGATCATACCATGCAACTCCATGACAACCTGTGTATTGAATGTGATAATAATGACCCAGATATATTAAATGATCCAATTTCAACGGAGGAAGTTACATTCTGTATAAATAAACTAAAACATGACAAAGCACACGGACTGAGTGGATTCTTAAATGAATTTATTGTACATACAAAGGACATCATTACCCCTAAATTGGTGGAACTGTATAATGCGATTTTAAAGTCAGGGATTTACCCTGATGACTGGTGCAAAGCAATAATATGCCCTATTCATAAAAAGGGAACCTATATATGTTCAAATTTTCGAGGTATTTCACTTCTTGAGACCTTAGCAAAGATGTTTAATTCAATATTCAATATAAGGATGTTAAATTGGAGTAAAGGTAACAGCGTTATAGATGAATCCCAAGCGGGATCGAGACCAGGGTACAGTACAATTGATAATATTTTCACTTTATCAGCAATGACCCAGAAACATTTGTCAACACCAGGTGGAAGGTTCTATTGTATTTTAATTGATTTCTCAAAAGCGTTTGATAATATACCCCACCGCCACCTATTTTATAAAATGATGACTACAGGTATCCATGGTAACGTGTTAAAACTATATCAATCGATGTACAGTAAACTTCAATGCTGTGTTAAATGCGAGATAAATGTAAATATAGAGCAAGATATCCATACTATTAAACATGTAAAAGGAATTACAATTTTTTTTCCATGTACAAAGGGTATATTTCAAGGAGATTCACTCAGCCCAACGTGGTTCATTATGTATGTAAACTCATTTTTTAACATGCTGAGGGAACAAAACTGCCAAGGAATCCATATTGTAGAAGGTTCCCCTAATATAATGGCATTGTGTTATGTGGATGACTTAAATTGTATAGGTAACACTGTACCAAATGTGCAAAAACAACTTGATACCTTAGGTAGCTTTTCACGTAAATGGGGAATGAAAGTAAATTTATCCAAAACAAATGTGATGGTGTTCAGGAATGGTGGTCCCCTCAGGCAAAATGAAAAATTTTATTTTGAAGGAGCAGAGATAGAACAAATATCATATTATAAATATCTAGGTATACTATTTTCCACAAGACTCTCCTGGTCTCCAGCTAAAAGTCAGCTTGCTTCACAAGCAAAGAAATCTATTATTTTACTCAAACAACTTAACCAAAAGTGTGGAAGAATACCACTTAAACTTATGTTCTCTCTGTTTGATGCCATGGTAACACCCATCTTGTGCTATGGTTCAGAGATGTGGGGATATGAATGGTGTAATGTAATTGAATGTACACAAGCTCAGTTTTGTAAATATTTTATAGGTGTGGGACCACAATCAAATGATGCAGCAGCATTAGGCGAATGTGGCAGACTTCCACTTTGTACCACTTATATGCTTAAAACCATAAAATACTGGATAAAATTAACAGAAATGCCTAATCATAGACATCCTAAATCATGCTATACAATGCTTTATCAACTAGATCAATCGGGAAAAACAACTCGGGCATCAAAAATCAAATATTTGCTTTTTTCACTGGGATTTGGACATGCATGGTTTGAGCAAAGTGTAGGGAACCAATTATATTTTATTTTTATATTTAAGCAAAGACTTCAGGATATGTACAGCCAAGCTTGGCTAGGGAAACTCAGGGAAAGCCCCAAATTATATACATATATGCAATTTAAAAATATTTTAGAGCCTGAATTTTATTTATTATGTAATTTAGAATATAGATGTATTAAAGCTCTAGCAAAATTTAGAGTTTCGAACCACTGTTTTGAAATTGAAACGGGAAGACACCGTAATATTGTAAGAGACAATAGAATGTGTAAATATTGTACCATAATAATAGAGGATGAGTACCATGTAATGTGTAAGTGTCCTAGATACCATAATATTAGATTAAGTCTTGACATTACCTTTGTAGAAAACTATAGCACAGATCAATTCATCCAATTGATGAAAACAAAAAATGCTATCCTCCTAAAGAAGTTATCACTATTAATTATTGAAGCAACCAATATTACACTATTGTAAATATACTATGTACACAATGGGCCAGAGGCCTTATATGAAATAAAATCTTATTATTATTATTATTATTATTATAAAAAAAAAAAGAAAGAAAGATAAGTCAACTTTTTTACGCGGATATCACGTGGATAGCGGCATGGGTTCCATATGGAGGTGGGTTGGCTGTGTACAAAGGTTTGATTACATGCCTGCTTTACATATCCAAAATCGTCAGTTTCTATTTTACAAGATAATGATTATCAGGTTATGAACTCATTACTTTAAGTGAAATCAATACCGTTTAGCATAAAATTGTTATTTGTCTAGTATGTTATATTTGAAATAAAAATAAGCTCTACATGATATTTCCAGGCTCCATGAGCCTCATAGTCATTTTATGGAATTAGAAAAGGTCACATTCATGATATCAGCTCACTTATTGTATAAATGAATCGCGGTATTTATCAGCTGCTTTTTGTCCTGGAAACCTGGCCATATTTTCAACCATATCATCATGATAATAATCATGTAAGGTCGTAAATATGAGTGATATATATGGTTGGCCATCTGGACGAAACTATTGTCATACTTTTAACACCGCACGTATAATCCAATCAAAAACGACAATTACGCGGTTGAGTTACCGCGTCAAAAATGATTTTGCACGCCGTCAAAAATGATTTTGAACCACGTCAAAAATTGTATGTGACACGTAAATTACGTCTTGGATGGCAGCCAAGTTTGAAATCATTGCTTCGATTGTTTGTACAAAATTATTTTCGACGCCTTTCAAAATTGATATTGACGCCGTACAAAGTTATTCTCAACTGCGTATGAAATCGTTTTCGACGGCATACAAAGTGATTTTTAACGGTGTAAAATCAATTTTGAGGGCTTAAAAGTATGACGATACATTCAGATGGCCAGCCATTTTATATATTCTGCAAGTTTTCTTGCGTTATATCCATTATTCGTCTCGTTTTAGCTCCACCCTATGCAGACAGAGCCTGTGGGAAATATTGGGTGCGGCGCAAATGAGCGGAGGGTGCGGAGCGACGCAGTATGCCTTAAACATTTCCCAGACCTATATATTTTGAGACTATCCTTTTAATACTGCGTCCCCAGCATTCATAAAAATGGTGTTCAAGATACACTACCCATGCAAATTATTTTTGCATCTTGGAAGCCAGGCAGTATCTGTGTGATTTTATAAAAATTCGGAAATGTTCTTCAGATATGAGCCCCCTCTAAATATTGGGTGCGGAGCTACGTTTGTGGAGCTGCTCCGCACCCAATATTTAGAGGGGGCTCATATCTGAAAAAATTTCAGAATTTTTATAAAATCACACAGATACTGCCTGGCTTCCAAGATGCAAAAATAATTTGTATAGATAGTGCACCTTGAACACCATTTTTTATGAATGCTGGGGACTCAGTATTAAAAGGATAATTTCAAAATATATAGGTCTGGGAAAGGTTTAAGGCACACTGCGTCGCTATAGAATGAACTGCGCTACTATTTTCACAATTGTATTGATATTTGGTGTCAAATACACATATCTTGGTATATTTGAAGTCCCAAAACGGCTTAGTTTCAGAAATATCCCAAATTTAAATTCAAAAATAACCGTTAGCTCCGCACCCTCCGCTCATTTGCTCCGCACCCAATATTTCCCACATGCTCTGTCTGCATAGGGTGAGCTCGTGTCTGGAGTTCTTTGTATGTATTTCTATGGAATATAACTGTACAAAAAGAGAGGTTTGCAAAAACTTTTATAAAGTTATATTTTTCTAAACGTTTCTCTAATCTCCATATGCTGACATAACATCATTCATCCAGTCTATATCGCTTTCATCAAACGTATCGTATGTTGTCACAAAACCTGTTGGACAGCCGTCAACACTTTTCAACCCCGTCATAGATATGTTCCCTGCGTCATCTTCACACATGAGTGGATAACCTGTGAGGCGTCCAGCTGCCTGGTTGGTAAAATAAATTAGAATACTTGATATGGATAGACACAATCACAATGTGATGAATATGTCACGCTTGACAGTTAGTCGGGGACATACTAAAATTACTTTTTTGTGGGGGAAGGGTAGCACCCACTGTACCCCCTCCCCCTTCCCTGGCTACGCCCATGATTGGTCTAGTATTTCAGTTAGAAACAAATGGTCGATTCAATTTCGTCCATACATTGGCTCAATTGATTAACTTACAGAACAATCTTCCATGATTATTTTCTTTGCGCAAACCATTTTATCAGTCACAATATTCTCAAGGAACCAACCATCGCTACAGGACTCAGCCGTCGGATTTACAACTGTAAGATGAAAGGGAAATATGTATCGGTATATAGGCCTTTGTGTCTGATCAAAAATAAAACATCTCGGTGTACCAAAGATCCAAATATACGTTGTCCCTCTTCGGCTAAAGACGATTTCATGATTCTGGCACTTTTGCATCTGCACCTTGGACTGCTGAACGAGGTCCTCTCACATGAGATGGATGTTTAAATTCAATCATGTTAGTACAATAAGGAACATACGTGGTGTCTCAGTTGGGCAGTAGATCCACACAGAGTTGTCTTCGTGAACGCACCAATTATACAAAGCACTGCCGAGACTGGAGGGAGTAACTTCGACAAAAGAAAGGAATCCATGTAGATGACTGCATCGTCCGAGGTTGTCCTCAGTCCCGTCGCAAGTTACCCTGCTCCTCACCATGGAAAATTCTTCATCAGTTCCCATGCGGATCTTTTCTGAAATAATAAATCTGAAACTGTGACATTTTCGTTCACTGTGAATGTGAATTCAGATTCTTCGAAATGTAATATTTGAACATCTTTTAATGATTCACGATAATAATGGTACCCATTTCTCCATTTTATAAACCAACCGTTGTGCGCAGCGTAAATAAAGTTTGGATCATCAGTTGTATAGCCTAGTTGATTGCATACAGTTTTAGAATCAAGTTTATTATCCCATCCATTGTAGGAGCACACAGACTTCCATTCACCCATATGTTTTACCTCCAACCGACCAGTGTAGGGACCGATTCCATCCACAAGACGAACTAATATAAAAAAAACGTTGGATTTAGAGAAATCAGACACTGTTTAGGAGTTGGACAACTCAGTATCGTACGCGTGAATCAGAAAGAGGAAGGTATTGGGAGAAATATAACATCACCCATCATCACACTGTTAATATTATTGTACAATGTGTATATTTCGTACCTTCTTCCAGAACTTCTTCGCATGTAATCTCAACATCTTCCGCATGCTCACAAGGAGCACAACCCCAACCGTTATGTCGACATCCTTCCAGTCTTTTCTCTTCCCCAGTACAATCAACGTCATACAACCAAATCCTTTCAGGAACATTTTCTTTTGTTGACGTTCCTGCATTGGAAATGAAATTACAATAAGACATGACTTGACTAATGATCAAGAAATATAAAATGGATATCAATTTGCTGTTAAGCTTTTGCCACTCACTGAAGAAGTTGTTATATTATTGAAGCCACGAAGAAATGATTAATTGGGCAAAAATTTCGAATAAATGCTCCTCCCAATGGACCATGGGACACGACTTCATGTTTGTGTGTAACACTTTTTTATGAATCTCTCCCTACTTTTATCATAGCAGGTATGGACAGTGTCATAGTTTTAAGACTGATATTCCATTCTCCGAACGTATGGGGTCCAGACATCATCAGACTTCATCCACTTTGTTCTTTTTTTCTCTCCACAAAAAAGGAAGTATTGACCTGAATCCCTGGATGAATGAGGAACAATAGTGGATGATACCCCGGGGGATGATATCTGGAGCCCTGCTTTCGGAGGATGCTGATTCCAGCTGAATTCGCTCCCGATCTGTTCTTTACTAAAGAAAGACATACCAGATTGTATTTGTTGGGCGAACGCGCTCCCAAAGCCCAGTTGTCTACATGCAACAATGGACTGCCGTTCTCTCCAGTCAGCAGCACAAACTGTCCCCCACTCTCCTTTGTACAACACTTCCAATCTGCCGTATGAATGAGATCCTCCACTGAGTCTTATTGTTTCTAAACGAAGAGTCTATATAAAGTAGGCCTATGTAACGATTGGTGACTTACCAGCAATGGTTATTGGAAGTTGTAAGAGTTTGTACTGAGGCGCCGACCGGCGCCGAACGCAGACTGTCGAACACAAAAAAGTTGGAGACTGTAACAACTAACAATGTGTTGGCACTTTCGGTGGTGACACAAAAACTAGAGATGAGAACCGTTATATAATTCATTAATGTAAATGACTGAATTCAATGTTCACTTACCACGTGCTGGTTTAACACAAGATACGGCGGCAGGCTCCACCGGTGGAAATGTATTGATAAACCACGCAGAATATATACAGCTCATAATGTCTTTATTTGTCTCCAACGGACAATTTCTATCGTTAATTCGCAACGCAATCGGGTTTGAAACATCCATTTTAGAAAAGTAGGCTTCTGAAAATCCAAAATGAAACCTACATGAACGGCAATGCGCTGATTCATTGTACTTTGGTTCGTGCTTTGGGTGTTCAGGGTTTGTTTTTATGTTCATAATTGGCTCCATATTTTTTGCATATTTGTGTTCTATATTCTCTGTTGAATGTAAAAGGCGATTACCTGTTAAAGACGTTGCCTCTGACGTATCTTTGAAGCCCAATTGTCGACAAACAACAGCTGCATGATTGTCGTTGAATTGACTGGATACTGTTTCTCCCATGCCTACCCACATACCCTTTCCCCTAACTTGCACCATCCCTTCCGTGTCATCTTTACCACCAACTAGTCGAACTGAAACATTCACATGTATATGGTTGTCGATGTACATTTTCGGAATATCATTTTGCTCCAACTGGTTAGCCTGACTATTTCAAAATATTGACCTATTTTATTCAAAGATTGACATTTCAATATTGCTTTCAAATTGGTATTTGCGCAAATAGTGTAAATCGAAGAAGACGTTTGAATGTTGGTTATTGTGACTTACTTCCTGTGTCCTCTGGTATACATGATACGATGAGCATGTTCCTATGTGGTGATGAGAATGAGGGTTGTGGAAGAAGAGAGACATTGCAATCACGCAGTGAAGTCGTTGGGGTTGGACAACTGATTTTGTTTGAAATAACGGGAAGACCTTTACTAGAGTCGTAGTAGTCAAAATCTCGCAGTGATTTTGCATTTTCGGGATCGTACCCGAAATGATCGCAAATTAGCGGGGCGAGTGCCTTTTTTATATTAACATCGAATATTGTAATTACTCCCCATAAGCCAGTAAGATTATAGTTGTACTGCACCACACCGACGCCTTCTCCCGCACCGGAAAGCCTCCATAACTCTGATAACATAAATTATTTAGTAGGGGCCTTAAACACGCGGTCCTAACTTCGACCGTTAATTTGAATTTTTGACCTACCAGATGCTCGAAAATGAAGGATTGCAAGTCTCATACTGTACCGTTCTTCTTGAAACTTATACCATTAAAAGCAAAACAAAATTGCCTTTCTGTCGGTGCATTACTTTACTGTAAAGAGTCTCTCGTTCTAGCAGCGTTTTGGTCCCCAGCTGTTAGAAGGCCTTCTTACAGCTGGGGACCAAAATGCCGCTGGAAGTAGGGACTCTGTTTAAGAGAATAATGTACCAACAGAAAGGGATTTTTGTTATGCTTTGAATGGAAAGTTTGAAGAAAAACGGTGCTGTACGAGACCCGTAATCCTTGACTTTCAAACATCCGGTAGGTCAAAAATTCAAATTAACGGTCGAAGTTAGTACCGCGTGTTAAAGTATTTATAATATGTAAAGTAACACGTTTTATGATAATTTAAATTCCTAATGAAAAAAACATTTGGTTAGTGTTTATTCTTAAGATAACTTTTTCAAATTAAGAATATTGATTTGATTCATTTATCAGTTATGTTTTGCGTTCGTTTAATCTACAAATGATCCTCACCTGATGATATTGGAGGGTCGCAGTCTATTCCAACATCCTCTGAATGTCCACATTCCCATTTCTTCCCAAACTTTTGCAATATCTTATTTCTGTCGCATGTATCAATAATCGTCTCAGATCCTTTACATCTCATCGCTGAGAGCCATGTTCGAATTCCATCTCCTAAAAGATTGTTAGTCTAGCTACAAGCCCCTGTTAACCCCCCTCCCATTATTTGACTTCAAATGTATGAAACTCATACAGAGGGGAGGTGTGTAGGGGAGGACCACAAAGACTTGTAGCTAGACTAAAATATTGTCAACGGGTAACAGGCTCAATTAATTATAAAGCTATTGAGGTAAAATAATTTATTCTGATATCTACCAAGACCTTCTAGGTCACTTGGGATTGTACAAAATATGCATTGGATTTAAATGAAGGGGAAATTGTGATTTTTAGAAAGTAAGTAACATGATAAATGAATTGATGCTTTTTGTTTACCTGGAGGGAAAGTTCCCCTTGGTACGACAATACCTCTGTTGTCGTTGTACCCAAGCATCTTACATACGACTCTAGCATCAGAAACTGTTACTAGATCATCACAAACGGTTCCCCAAATACCATTGAAGTTAACCTCAAGACGACCTTGAGACTTTTTGGCACCATCAGCGAGTCTCACTAATTTTATGAAATAGAAAGCTTTATTAATTTACGTCACATAGATAGTATACCCTGTGCCATGGGAATTCAGAGACACCAATGACCTTTTCAATATTAATTTGACCAAGAATAACGCTGTTCTGGCAAATAAAGCCACATTTGGTATCATACCTTCTAGCGGTTGCGGTTTGCACGACAAAGATGCATCTGATAAATGGAACCACCCTGGGGCACGCCAATAACGATTAGAGGACCATTCAAGCACACAATCTTCAACCGATGACTCATTTCCAAAACATTTGATGTATGGTAGTGATCTGGCTGATCCATAACCAAATGGTGATCCGAGGTACCTTGAAATTCAAGGCAAATGCTGGCAACATTACATTGATCACAGCGACAACATTGATGATACATAAAAGTAATAATCGCGATGGCCCTCGCCTTTATTTGAACATAGCAAGTTAAACTAACCTACCTCGTCGCACTATCCAAGTTTGATGTAAGGCCTAGCTGTCTGCATATGACTCTTTCAAAGTTATTTGTTGAAGCATGTTGGTCGATTCCGAATGGTCTGTTGCTACTTTTAACAGTTCCCCATTTGTGTTTATGGTAAACCTCCACCCTACCTGCGTAGTCTGACCCTCCTACCAATCTGACCCTATCTACGGGAAACAACGTTAACATTGAATTTTGAAGATGTATTCTAGGTAAAATCGGTAAATAACAATACATGGACTTCAGTTGCAATAATATTCGAATATCAAATCGATCGAATATTTGAATTTTCTTAATACTCGTATAACAATATACTTACTTCGGATAGGCGTTCTCAGACATGACACGGATGCATCTTTACTTTTAAGGCAGGTTCCAACAGACTTGACAAGCCCACACGTTTGGAGCTTATCTTCGTTACCATTGCAGGCAACTTTATTCATGAACACATGAGGAACTAAAATAGGAGACGAAAGGTTACTTACAGTGTATTGCTCAGTTTTTAAACCGTCAGCTCCACCATTTAAGTCTAGCGATTTATTTCAATCTCGAAGGCACTATTACTATAGTAACAACCATCACATCAAGACACATCTATCATTAGTGTAACAATCCATTTATATTTTCATCAATTTTGTAATGAATTGTGTTTTAGGCGACCATTCAACAAAAAGTCATTTGTTTATTCCCAAATGGTTAAAGGGGCAACAAGGACTGTAGAGAGAAAATTCGAAATTTTTTATTTTTTCTGAGCTATCAGGGCAACATTTGGCTTAACATCCTCTTTGACATACCTATTTTCTTAAAATATATGGGTAAACTATCAATTTCAGCATTAAGAAGTGCAAATTCAAAGCTTCTATAAAGGGAGTCCCACTTATAGAGTTTTAAGATCCACGACGTTACAAGTGGAATATCAGCTGAAATAATGTTCATCCTTGGGGTTTCTTTGTAGATCATAAAAATATATGTTAGTCTGGATGAAATATCCAAACTTAAATATATTTTGACACTGGTCCCTGATCGTTGAATGGCCCATTTGCACTAATTGTTGCACCTTTAATACAGAGATTAAATGGCATGGATTGTACATATAAAACAGTATCCACCTTACAATAAACGTTGATTTCAATTTGGCATGAAATGAATTATACTTTACTTCCGACATTTTTTCTCTATTCATGAGTCTGTTGGTGTCAAACTAGACCGTTAATGTACGACATATATAATTTATTATTGCACAGTCCTGTTTATAGTGAACATTTTAAACCTGGCCATGTCTATTCATTGCATGTTCAAAGTTCATGTCAGATGAATAGAATTTCTACATGTCAATGACTTGTATATAGAGCATCTTTGCAAATACACTCGTATATACTCGTATAGTGCATGAAATAAAGGGGATCTAGTCATCATGAGATTTCGGGGAAGTGCGCGATTATTACTGGATCTAGTAGTGGTATAGGTAGAGCTACTGCAATGTTACTGGCTAAAGAGGGCGCAAGTGTTCTGGTTCATGGGCGAGATTTAAATGGCATTAACGAAACTGTCGCTGAATGCAAAAGTGTCAGTACCGAGAATGCCATGTTTCCCTATGTCCAAGGGGATGTAATGGATGAGAATACCCTTGCAAACATCAAAGAAACTGCTATTAAAACATTTGGAAGGATTGATATTTTAGTCAGCAACGCTGGGTATTATGAACCGCATGATTTAACAACAGGCCCAATGGAAGCATTTGATTTGGAGGTGAAGGTTATGCTTCGTGCTCCTATGCATTTGTCGCAGTTGTGTTTCCCAGCTCTGAAGCAGAGTGGAGGAAACATCGTCTGTACTTCGGATTTATATTCTACAAATGCAACTGACATCGCTCCTTTTGATAGCATTGTAAAAGCAGGATTGAATATGTTTGTCAAATGTGCAGCGCTTGAGTTTGGAGCTCAGGGGGTTCGTGTAAATGCTGTGTGTCCAGGTTTTGTGAAAAACTTTAACAATTTAAAAAACTTGGGATTATCTAAAGAGGAACAAGTCGAGCTGTATTCCAACTGCGAGAAAGTGGTACCGATAAGAAAAGTCGGATCGGTTGAAGAAACTGCAAAATTGATCGCGTTTTTGGCCTCTGATGATGCGGCAATGATGAATGGCGCTTGTGTGGCTCAAGATGGCGGTCATGCATTGATTGGACTCGATAAAGCTACACTCGAAAATGCTGCAAAAGTATTTATCCAGGAATAATAATTTTTAAATCTCCCAACAATTTTTTCACTTATCTCCTCTCTATCTTATCTGATCCTTTAATTAATGACGCTGGAGAATTTGAAAAATGCACTCGAAATACAGAGAGCATCCCGAAAGTTATGAGGAGGTCTACATTGCAGCAATATGCCGGGAATTTCATGCTATTTCAACGTACCAAATCATGCTATTTTAGTGCCTAAAATACATTGAGTTTGAGGATTGATGGTCATAACGTTAAATAAATTACTCTGCACCTTGGCCCTCTCCAAAATAGGCGGCCCTCATGCTAAATGCTTTGCCATGGGTCTGGTATAAACCCAGCTGTTGACATACGACCTTGGCATCGTTGTCATCCCAGGAGTCGTCACATATAGTGCCCCATGTACCATAGTAGCTGAGTTCCACCCTTCCTTCTGTGTTGTCTATTCCATCAACAAGTCGAACTGAAATGACATGATTGGTCAGTAGTGTATATGAATATATTATATGTAGATTGTTTTCTGTACCATATAAAAGTATTTGTTCAATAACCTTTGTTTCCTTTTGGTGGGATGAGCAAACAATGACCAAGACCAGTAATATAATGCCCTCCAAACAATATTTACAATTAACAATCAATAGTACGAGTAGTGTGTATAAAAAAATTGAAATAGAAAAAATCAATTGAAGTCAATGTCTATAATTACTTATATAGATATTTTTCAAGAGCATGGTGAAAAGCGTATGTGTAGGATTCTAGTCAATTCACAATGGATTTCAAAATCAAACATATTATGGGTGTCGGTGTACCCTAACAATAGGTTGAAATCATAATTCAAATAGTCTTGCTTCAAGACTATGGAGCCCTACACGAACGTACACAACAGGTGAGGCGTGTAGTTGGGGGAGGGGGCTCACAAGGGCTTGTGGCTAGACTAATACTCAAAAGTAATACTTATAAAATGGACTATGTAAGGTTCTGGCCTATGAAGGGTGTTCTTTGCACTCACTTTCAATATCTGGTTCAGATTCACACGAGACGCCAATGATGTTCTCAGAACCGTCCTTATTGTCCCTGTGGATATTTGTGCGCTTACATGAAATTCCTGGAATATGTAAAATTCATACAAGTGGTGTATCTTTACATACTCGTTTCCCAGTTTGATTTTCAAACAATATGAAAACATCATACCTTGAAAATCTAAGATGGTATCTTTAACAAAGATATCAAACAATGAGTATAATGAGTCTGCTATCCTAGATTGATCGACAGTTACACTTTTAAGTACAGTAAAAGCCTAAAATGAATAAACACAAGGAGCACACGTGTCTCGAACTCGCAACCTCATGGTTAGGGCCTAAAAAGTGTTCCCTTGGGAGGTGTTCCACTTATAGAGGTTCATTTAACATTGAGTCAGTTGATCTTTTTACTCTGAAGTTTTCCCCAAACAGAGAACTGTTTCACTTAACAGGTTTCACTGTACAAGGGCACTTTTCATTTTATTTTGCCCAATTAATCTCAGTTTGCTCAGTAATCTGCGAGAATATGATGCTATAAACACGGTACCTGGAGGCCAATGAAGGATAGGCGAATGTTGACAATCGACCAGCCTCTTCTCTGTACCGTTACATGCATTCGGGGGGAGGTGCATGAAAGTCTGCTTATCTTTTATTCCGAAATGAGAATCCTTTAAACAATTAATGGAATGTTTTAAGGATAAAAAACGTTCAAAAATTGTCACTAAAGTGACTTTATCTGTCGGAAAGTGTTTTTGATGTATGTTCGAAATCATACCGAAACAACGTATGAATGATAGCTAAAATATGAAATGTTATAGAAATATAGAATCCTTACAAGCAGAGGAACTGCTCTGGTGCCCTTTGGAAAACCGAGCTCTCGACAAACAACCTTCGCAGCATTGTCATCAAAATCCCCGCATATTACGCCCCATTGGGGTATCATTATTGTACTATTGTTAAAGAACAACTCGACTTGTCCTTCGAGACCCGCTTGCCCTTTACGTGCCCTGGTCAAACGAATACTCGTAAAGGGCCCTTAAATCGGAGATTGAAATATGCATTTAATTCTTTCTGTCACTTGGACATCCCAATATCCTGATATCTATTTTCACTATATTTTATTTATTGTATCTTAAACGGGTGGACGGGATACTAAAAATGTGGCCAAGTATTTCTGTATTGTTGACTAGCCATCTCAATATGATAACAACTCATATTTATCATTTTCAAGCTGGGATTTAAAATAAATATAATGTAAATAAAATCATTCTATCTTCTTTAACTGCGAATATCACTCTGTTTCTTGTTTATATGAACGTTTGATTTATGTATTTTAAATAACAGCATTGCTTCTATTAAACATCTAATGCCGGAGTATCTTACTTTTCATGATATTAGCCTATGTTGATCAATATTTAATCGAAATAGCATCAAACGGCTGAATGGCGTTAGCAAATATGCCCATAAATTGACATTAATGTTCATAACTCGATTGACGTTTATGTTTTTATTTCAATATTGTATTTATTTTGTCGTAAAATCAGAACGTCTTCAAATGAGAGTCGGATCACACACCCTGCAGTGCCAATGTTAAAATATTATGGGGTGTGGGAATTGCATCCATAGTTAAAGCAGTTATGATTGCTATTTGATAACTGAGAATTGAAACGTCTTCTTTTCGTGTTATCGGCCAATTACCAGACGATTAATTCTAATTTATATAAATATAAGTAAATACCAGAACCTGGGCCAGCAGCCCGACATATTATCAGCTGAAGTAGCACCACACATACACAACTCAACCATACATAACTCAACCTATGATATAATTACGGGTAAGTCCATGAACATAGAACATATGTCCAACTCTACTGTAAAAAATCGAACGTCGCATGTTGACATCACAAGATGTTTAAATAATGACGACAACGACCTATAGACAATTGCAAGATAAAATGTACGTACCTACTCATATTGATCATCCCACAGGTTAACTGTAATATTTATAGTCGGTTACATTGCTATAGTTTATACGATAAAATGTAGATTAACTTTTAGCTTTATACTTTCTTAACAAATATGTTAATTTCTTAATTGATATTATAAACGCACTGTTATAAAGAGCGTGATTTTTCAAGTTGAAAGTCAAAGTGTTTCGCGCATTATATAGTTAGGCCTACCAAAAGCGTTCGATGAGAAAATTGAATTTGGAAAATATAAATTGGGATATTATTAATCATCTACAATGATATAACATTTTAAAATCAATGGAATAGAAAATGACATGCTCTATTGTATTTAACAATACATGGCCGTATATTAAGGGGATGATTCCATTAGTAGCTGATAAGATAATGGCAATTTTATGGAAAGCATGCTTTATTACTTTCGTGATCAAATAGTTCATTTTATTTTTTTTATTAATTAAGAAAGGTGATCGAATGATCAAAATGTTCGATGCGGGAAAGTTTGATATAGTTCAATAGACGAGTTTCCATATAGCTTTGAAATCTCGCCAATTCTTGTTTTTCGTGTGATTTTAAGAGATTTGCACTTCTAACCTCTAACTAACTTTTTTTCTTTATAATGGCATATTTGAATTCAATGAAAAGTTTTCCGCAAGAATAACTTTGATTTATACAGTTACTGTATGTCATTTTAATCATTTTCCATGACGTTTGAAAAAAACTTGGACCAAATCTCCAATGATGCGATGCTAAGATTCTTTAATACCTTGGTTTATTCCATTCTAATACTCAGACCATCTCTGCCATGCACAAAAATGTTCTAGAAGGAAACTAGCTGAGAGAAGGCTGTGATGGGATTATTCATTTGTTAACCAAAAACTGTCAACAATTGTTAACAATTATTGAGACACCGTATCATTCTCTTGGTGGAGAATGAACATTTTGATCCTTTTACAAGTACAAATATACGCTTTGTAAATAATTGCAAGCTGCTGTTCACTACTAAAAGTATAAGATAATCCGCTAAAGAGTTCATTTGAAAAGGATTACACTGCAAATGACAGGTTCAAATCCTGTGTTATATCCTTATGCACTGACAATAAAATACATTTAGTTATTAAATGAGACGTGAGCTATCATCAATACTTATTACCACAGTTTCAGTGTTTCTACGTCTTTTCTTACTTTACTTTCTGGGAATTGAATATTATTAAAAGATGTGTACACTGGCAAAAGATGGCGCTATGCATATAACATAAGAGCAATGATTTGACGAGTGTTCAGCTTTAACTAGTACAAACGTGATATTACACTATATCCGGGTTCTCAGGCTCTTTTGGAAAATTGCAATTACTGAAAAAACATTATCCCCATTTACTATCATTATTGTTTAATAATCCTTTTAGTTTATGTAGTGTTTACGGCAGATTTTATTGTTTGATTGAGTATTAACCGCAACTGAGCGCGTGATGACAATAGCAGATGATAAACATATGCATGCGTTTTGCAAATTCGTTGGGTCGTGAAAACCACGATCACCTTGAATAAATATCAAAATCGTGTTTTATGGTCATTTTTTATTGATTTTAAGTGTCAATAGTATTGTCAATAATAGCTCATAGAGACTAGAGCTAAAATTCCACTAACAATTGAAATGGAGTTTCCGATGAAAGTCTTCATTTTGCTGATTGCAGGATATTCATCTGTCACTGAAATCATCGCTTTCAATTTTTCAAAACAGGATCAGAGGACTAAAACAGCTCCGTTCTCCGACACGGAACTCACATCAGTAGCAACGCTGGCAGTACCGACGGTGTCATTATACGAAAATAATGTCACAACTGAAAGGAACCCACCTGGAGGTGTCAACGTCAATCCGTCTATGCTCAACACAACAGTTTTAAATGTTACAAAAATAATGAATGAGACTGATGCAGTTGATATCAATGTTCAAACAACACAGGAAGAATTCGCTGTGGCTATTGAGATCACATCTCCTATTGTACATAATCTTGTTACATCATGGACAGAAAACAATAGGAACGTAACAGAAACAGCTGACCTTTACACTACAAGAGGTGTCGATACGCGCACGTCTACTATGAATAAACCGATTATGTCAACAGACACTGTTGACGTCAACAAGGTCCAGTTGTCCCCGTGTCTTCTAAGACATATGCGAACGAAGACATTATTTTGCTGTCCACCATATAATAAAGATTTGAACTTGGACAGTTTACGTCCAAAGGGATTAACTATGGCCAGTATGGCTATTGAGTTTTGGTTGAGTATCGTACTATGTGCTGGTGGACTGATTGGAAATATTTTGGCGTTCATAATATTATCAAAAGATAACACAAATACAAGTATTTTCATCCTGAAATCTCTAGCGTTGGTAGACGGGACTTATTGTCTGTGGTATCTGATGTTTGATCCGTTTTTGACGGCCTACCAGAACACAACATGGGTCCAACATCGAGACACAAAGATTGTCCACTGGATTGCCTTGAATAAGCAGTATCTTGGATTCGTGAACAAAACTCTGCAGTTGCTATCCTCTTGGCTGGTTGTTTTACTTACACTAGACCGTTATATTGTTGTTTGCAAGCCATTCAAAGCGAGTAGTCTCTGTACTCTCACCAAAGCAAGGGTTGAGGTGGTATGTATTAGCATTTGTTGCATCTGCTACAACATACCTACGTGCTTTCACCAGGAGTCGTACATGTCTGTCAATCCTTGCACCGGTGCTCCTGTAGGGATGCGAAAACTCACACCATTTGGAAACTCGTACGGTTATGGGATTGTTTACGGGATGATCTGCGAGGGTCTTATTAAATATATCATCCCGGTGGTGTCTGTGCTGGCGATGAACGGTTTATTGGTGTCAGCCTTGAGGAAGGCGGCTAGAAGACGCAAAGCATTGGTTACATCAACGGAGAAGGACAGTCAGAAAGGAAGGGACAACCTAACACTCATGTTGACCGTCGTCGCCTTCATGTTCCTCCTGTTGATCCTACCTGCAATGGGCGTTAAAATTGTCCAAATTCTGTACTATTTTCATCGTTCAGAGAAGATCGTACTAAACGTTGATATACTGAAGTTCTCGTATGGGCTAGCGTATTGTGTTTTGATCATTTCTGACCTCTTCTTGCGCATCAATTCTAGCATTAACTTTATCATTTACACGCTTGTGAGCGCCAGGTTTAGACGAGGACTGTACGAACTTGTCTGTTGTAAAAAGATGGCTGATCGCATCCAAGACAGCGCTATAACAAATGAAAATGCAGTTTCTAACAACAGGAGCACGGCCAAGACACAAGTGTAATTTGGGTCAGTTAACACTCAACACACGATCACAACAAATCTGTTCTTACTATGCTTTTGAAACATGTTGCCGAACGGGCTAACGGAACGGAACGGGTTGCGGAACGTAGTCTCGGGATTGTAGTACGTTCAGCTCGTCTGTTTGTACACAGTTTAAGTCCGTTTTCGAGAACGTATTGAGAACTAGTTTGGTGTGATATTAGGGTTATGTAAAGAGGTTTGACAGAAAACCTAACTTACTACTCAAAGGGTATCAACAAACCAGAAGTTTCATTGCACTACTCATTGCAGCGCAAGTGGCTTTTGGAATCCAATTCCATGAGAGGGAGGTACCAACAAAAAGGACGATATGGAAAATATGCAAAAGTATGAGGAACATGGAACGAGTTTCAACTTGAACATTAGCAATATTTTGAACACAAAGAAACATTTACTACATGTTATTTCCACTTGAATGGTTTGAGAAATAGTTTGGTACATGGTGTGACTTGGTAGTAAGAAAAAAGACGATATGTTGTCTTATATGTAACGGTTGTTTCTAACTTAAATGTAGTAAATGTACTATATCTAGTATATATTAGATAATGTACAAGTATATACCAGCCTCTTGGCTTGTCAACTGAGAAGGTAGTATCCTACCCAGGCCCGTAGCCAGGGGGGGCTCTGGGGGCTCGTATGAGCCCCCCCCCCCCCCGTCTGATATCTCCTAAAAAATGTGGACCTACCTTTTTGCTTCCTTGAAGAAAAACTTGCTCTTCCCCACGTTCACTGGGCAATTAAGATTAAAAAACTGGCATTACTGTGCATTTTTTTTTAAATTTGTGCATTATTTTCAAAATTTGGCCCAATTTTTTTGCGGACATATTTGTGCCCCTTTCCCTCTGTTTTTTAGGATCGTCCTTTGTGTTTTGTAAACCCCCCCCCCCCCCCTAGGATGGGGCCGGAAAAAATGATGGCCCAAAATATTGCAGGGCCTTTTAAGTGGGCCTTTATGGGCATTGCTTGACCTTTTGGGCCCTATTTTTTCAATTTAAGGCCAAATTTTCAAAAAACGGGCCATAAATTTTCGCCTGAATTTTGGTTTTAGGGCCCTAAAAATCTTACACGCGGCCCTAGGATGGTCCTAGAAAAAAAATGTTTGGCCAAAAATTTTGTAGAGCCTCTTTAGTTGGCCTTTACTTGACCTTTTTACTTGACCTTTTTGGGCCTTATTTTTTTCAATTTTCGGCCAAATTTCCAAAAAACGGGCCATAAATTTTCATAATTTTGGTTCTAGGGCTCTAAAAGGTTTTCCGCGTGGCCATAGGATGAGCCTAGAAAAAAATGTTGGCCCAAAAATATTGTAGGGCCTCTTTAGTGGGCCTTTTTGGGCATTACTTGACCTTTTGGGCCTTGTTTTTTCAATTATAGGCCAAATTTTCAAAGCACGAGCCATCAATTTTCAGAATTTTGGCCCAACTTTTGGTTTTAGGGCCCTAAACAATTTTCCGCGTTGCCCTAGGATGGGCCTAGAAAAAAATGTTGGCCCAAAAATATTGTAGGGCCTCTTCAGTTGGCCTTTTAGGGCATTACTTGACCTTTTTGGGCCTTATTTTTTTTTATGTTAGGCCAAATTTTAAATAAAAAACGTGCCATAGATTTTCGAAATTTTGGCCCTTTTGGTTTTATGGCCCTAAAACGTTTTTCCGCGGATATTTTTTCCTGACTTGAAGTGTGGGTCCCCCCTTGTTAGCTTCCGGATCCGCCACTGTCCTTTACAATACAAAGGGGCTTGGTTTAGCATGGGGAATTTTTTTTTGGGGGGGGGAGGGCGGTTTGCGGGGGGGGGTGAGAGCCGCCCCCCCCCTTACAAAAAGCTGGCTACGGGCATGCTACCCTTTGCACCCTTTGCGTAGAGTCTAGTTATAAACTAGTAGACTGAAGACGAAGCTCTCTTTTAAGAAGTGAAGTCAAAGGAATTCAAATTCATCCCGATGCTATCTGAGAAATGTTTTAAACAAACATGTGAAAGTCTCTGAATTGCCTTCAAAAAGCTTCAAAAGTTAAAGACCATTAGATATGAAATAGATACTGGAAATTTTCTTATGTTTTAAATAGATGTCACCCCATGCATATGTTCAACTTTCTGTTTTATTTGAAATTCCTTGTGCATGTTATTATGCTGTATGTTGTATATAAGAGGATGTTGAATGTTGATGTGCAAATCGGCCCATGTATTGAATATGAATCTCTGTCTATCCGTGTTGTTGTCATTTTCATAAATAAATACATTTATTTTACTGAATTCTTTGAAAACATTCATTACATAATCTTCCATTTATTGAAGAAATATTGAACCAATAGAATTTATCACACTGTCTTAAACAGGGTGGCGCAAAAAATTAAACCCTCCATTTTAGAGATTTTTGAAAATAAATTGGAAAAAAGTTGTCAGCTTTTCATTTCTCAAGTATTCCGCCATTTTTCAAAAAAGTAGCTTTTTTAATCATCAAATATTCCTCATACATTTCAAAAAGATGGTATTTTTAACACCAATGCAAAGGTTGAACAAAGGGCATGCTATTTCAATAATAAAATGCCATATTTAATGTGCCACTTCTAAAAGTCAGTTTTAAATAAATTCACGATTTTTCGAACAAGAGGTCCTTCAAAAAACACTTTTTGAAATTAAAAAAAAAAGTTTCACATATCACACTTTGATAACATTGGGTAAGACTACAATATAAGTCAAAGTGATTTAAACTTTATATGGTATTTTTATATGGTATATTTAAGAAATTGAGGGTTGCATTTTTGGATCACTCTGTAGATTCGAAAATCCTGCTATCCATCCGAATTCGATAATTTTGATTATTTTAATTTTAACCGATTTTATCAGAAACCTGTCCATAATTTTAAAAGCAGAATTAGATCCATAGGCCTATATTAACGCTATATAGGCCAAGGGAGTGTACAAAATCGCAAGAAGCGTGGTCTAATATCTCCCAAAAGGTTTACTATAATGAATTGGTGGCGTTCTTTTAGATTCGAGGTGCAGCTAAAATCGAGATGTCATATTCCTCATTATGGATCAAATGTAGGATGTTCTTCATCGTAGATCATCAAATTGTAACATAAAACAGCATAATTTGTTGAGAACATACTTCACTGGGGGGTATCGTGATGCAACAACACCGTGTTGTTGCATCAAGATGGCCAGACTTCCGGTGATCGATTTTCGAACGATATTTTGTTTTCCCAATTTAAACCCATTTCTAGGACGAGTTGCTCAATAATCATACACATGCAGCTAGCGCATGATCTATATTTTGAAAAACTGTCGTTAGTATACATGTAGCATCATCAAGAAGCTATAAATTCGCGGTTTTAATTCCTCACTATTGATGCAACAACACCACTCTGTTTATTATCGATGATACAACAACACCTATGTGCTGATGCAAAAACGCCAATATAATGTATCATTGAACAACAAGAGAAACTGTTTATGTCCTGTTTACAGGTGTTGGTCGGGACATGAATAAAACGCGTGAGTCCGTGGTCCATGAATGAAACGTATTTTGTTTGGTTTCTTAATGTATTTGTATCTGAAAAATAAAGATTATTATACGAACATTTTCTAAATTAAATGCCCTTGATTTACCGTATGGAAATTGTATACAAATAACTAATATAATCATGGAAAGACAACAGATATCAGTCATTTTGTGTTGTTTGTACCTCAATTGAAATACTCATTTCTGATTGGTTGATGAGCGGGCAACAATATGTACTGCTGACCGCTACTAGGTACTGTTGACCGCTACTTTTGAAAAAATGTTTTTTGAATGTTGATTTTTTTTTAATTTTGAAAAAATAAGTTGTGTAAAAAATTACAAGTATTCGACGGTTTGAGATTTTTTGCTAAAATATGATACCTTTACTTATCAAATATGTTCACTTGATATTCGATTATATATTCGTCCAATTATTATATTCTTCGGACTAACAAACAATTGTTCACCTCTCTATTCGGTCAACTGACAAAAGTGTATACCTCAACAGTAAACACTGAGAGTACTGTTGACCTAGATCTCCGGTCTCGGTCAACAGAACTTTCAAGGTTTACAGTATCGGTATACAATTTTGACAGTTGACCTCAAGAGAGGTCTACAATTCGTCGCGTGAGAATAACTTTGTACTAACTGCCATTTTCAAAAAAATTGAGATAGACATGGAATTTTACTATTTGAAACACAGGCTTTCATCTCAGATACATGCCCCATCTCAATTCCCTCTCATTAAGCTAGAATTCAGTGTGAAATTGTACCATCTCCAGACAAACAGCTTATTTCTAATTTCAAATTGTCATATCTGATATCAACTGTTTCAACCAATCAACTGTCTAAGAATTGGTCATGTGACTTGCAAAACTTGGAGTTATAACAATCTTATATTAAAACGAAGTATGCCAATATGCATGTTATTGTATCTAGAATGAAATAATGTTTTGTAACACAAAACCATGCCAGTTTGCTTGCCTGGCCTTTCATGTTTTAGTTTTTGAACTATTACAAGTAGATCAAAAAAATAAAATGATACAGTATGTGCAATCCCATGCATATTCAAATTATATGCCCTCAATTACTCTTTGTATTATGGATGCTCATTGGATTATTCATGGCCACATGATATGAAATAGAATTACTCATTTCCTCGAAAACCTAAATCCTCGCTACCAGGGAAGATGAAAAGTACAAATGACCAGTTAATTAGATCATGTGAGCAGTCAAAAGTATCCTTTATCTTCCCTGCTACCAGGTCTTATAGGGGTTTGAATGGCCAAATGCAATAGAAATGCATATACGAAGCTGTCATCATTAAATGTTGAAAATGAAGGACTACTTATTTGTTTCTTCAAATAGAGTACATAATAATAGGTTATATACTAGATATAGTAATCAAAACAAATAGTAACTGTCATATTTTGCACTACATCGCTCAAAGGCAATCACTGTCTGTATACTATTGAAATCTCTTTCAAAATGATGTTTTATAGTTTGTGGAAAAAAAGCTAAATCTATTTAAACTAGCTTTAACTTTTACTGACCATACACTATATCAATAAGGAGTTATCTTTATGTTAGTATAGTCCCTTAAAACACTTATTTTATTTTATCTTCATCTATGATTTACTTTGCGCTTTTCACTGAACATCTGGGATCTTTTTAGTTATTTTATTACTAGTATGTTTTTCAGATTTGTCCTTTCTTTTGCATTTTTGGGATCATTGTTTTTAGATCATCTACATTTTATTTTGGAAAAGTAACAAATTGGTTCAATTTCTTTACAAAGAGCCACTCTTAGTCTCCACTTCTACAATTGTTTCAATTCCCAATTGTACTCCACAGAGTAGCAAACAACAGAAAATGAATGGATTATGATAGCTGCATCACAATGAACAAAATGTGATTACCTAAATCAAGGTTTCATCACTTTCATTAATCTAAAATGAATTAAAATTTATTTTTCTATTTTCAAATTTCTTCCATGTGCATGTAATAAAAATTGGTTATGTCTTAGGCCCTAAGGATCTGAAACCTGCTGGTCAAAATGGAATTACGGACCAGTTGCAATGTTATTCTCCTATACCCAGTGAAAAAATCAACTGGTCTGTATCAAAAATAACCTGATAATGACCAGCAGACCGGCCCTTAGAGGCTACATTGTAATGTGCTGGGAGGTTTAGGCTACAGGGTTTATACCGAGGGAAATATGTGGGGGACCGTATTGGCATCATTGGTTTCAATGCATTGTACTTCTGCCTTAGTTTCAAAGGCAATAAATTCTTTTTGAAGGGTGTCCTGAGATTCCAAAATTAAGAAATAATTGTACTTATTTGAGAAATTGATTTTAAAGTTTTATAAATTGAATTTTCTTTATTTTATTAAATAATATTCTTTGGTTTTTGAAGACTTTTTTACAAAGCAAAACATTATTTTTCATTCTAGATACAATAACATGCATATTGGCATACTTTGTTTTAATATAAGATTGTTATAACTCCAAGTTTTGCAAGTCACATGACCAATTCTTAGAGAGTTGATTGGTTGAAACAGTTGATATCAGATATGACAATTTGAAATTAGAAATAAGCTGTTATTCCGGTGGGAAATTGTATCAACTCCATTTCCATAGTTTTAAAAAGGATCTTGTAAATTGTTTCAAGGTATGATATTTCATATAAGATATCTCTAGGGTGAGACCAGGTGACATACAAAAAATCAAGTTTCACATAGCAATACTAAGTAAGATACAGACCTCTAAACTTTCAAACCTTGATTTCTCAGTTCCGTAAAAATGTGAGATAGTACAAAGTTATTCTCATGCGACGAATTGTATATATCCTTTGTTATACCACCCAAAGTATGACGTCATTTATCAAGTTGAAGAGTTGTATGCGCTGCTCAGGAGTCGTGTACGCTATCCAGGAGTTGTACATCGTTCTCAAGAGTTGTATAGGATGAGTGTTGGTTTAATGATATTGCAGTTATACAATGCTATTATATAGAGGTTATTTACTAAGAGGGATTCAATATTGGTTTTATTCCGAGAGACAATATGATATGTCCCGAGGGCCCGGGGGAATCTGGGATTACTGTACCCCTATCAGTTTACCTTTTTGGGCCCTAAATCCTATCACTTTTGTTTACCTTTTTACTTAGTCGGAGAGAACGAATCCACAGAGAGCAATACTTCTACATGTGCACCGTGCAAGATTTTCATTAAACGTGTAACTAAACCTCCCTAATAAAGTCAATTAGACGTTTTTACTCGTTGGCTCTCCAAATTGGAGGAAATAAAGAATCATATCATATCATAGATGAAGCAATCATCTCATTAACATGCTTTTTGAAATGTTCTCCGATAAGCTCACGAATGTTACAGTGAAACTGTTTTAGCTATATTTTGATAAACAGTGGTAACGTACATCTACTATATCTAGTTTATCACTGTTCTACAGATGGATGACAGATCATTTCCAATAGCTCGTCATGTTTACCGAGAACGAAAGATGTTTGTCCACCATTTTGAATGATACTAAATGGAGTCAGGGTCATCAAGCTATGGAACAGTGGTTTATGAAAATAGATATTGGGTTACTGTAGCTTGCCATGTTAAAGACGATTGAAAGAATCTTCGCCCGCAGGACGTGTATTTTGAATGCCTTGAGAAGAACGCAAATGGGTAATGGGTAACGGTGTCGCAATCGTAGCATTTAAAAATCTGTTCCTCTCGAGATTTATGGTCTTCTGAAATTATACTATTAATTGGTGTTGCTGCATCATTGCTCAAATCTAGAGGAATGTTGTTGCATCTTCGGTTTGGTGTTGTTGCATCAATAGTGAGGAACTAAAACCGTGAACTTATTGCTTCTTGATGATGCTACATGTATACTAATGACAATTTCTTTAAATATAGATCGTGCGCTAACTGCACGTGTATGGTTGATTGAGAACTCGTCCTAGAAATGGGTTTAATTGGGAAACAAAATATCGTACGAAAATCTAACACCGGAAGTCTGGCCATCTTGATGCAACAACACGGTGTTGTTGCATCACGATACCCCCCAGTGATACTTAGACCGCCAAAACTTTCCTCGAGGTCGACATAAAATCTAGCCTGACGGTCCAGTAATTTCCCCTGAAGTTGAGAAATCAGCGATTTGTACCTTAACACTAATTGCGTCAAAGTATTTTTAAGAATTGATTCGTACCTATATTCAAAGTTGAATAATCATTCCACATCATTTTGAAATAGGGCGCGCACATTAAATGTTGCGTCTGACGCCGTATCTTTTTACCAAGAAGAACGCTCTAATAATAAAATGATAATTATGTAAAATAGGCTATATACAGAGTGGGCCAAAAAAGTCCGTATTTTTGTTTTGATAGAACTTTTTGAAAATCCATGGATTTCAATAAAATTTTGACAAGATATGCAGGAATCAATATTACGTGTTCCAAAAGTGGGATAAATAAATCTCTATGTGTTTTTGAGAAATAATGGTAAACAGACACTAAGGGTCTATTTGAAAAATTACAGATATCAGAATGTTATTCAAAATGATATTATAAAATTAGTCATGTCATGTCTCAAAGTACCAGAATGACATTATTGTAGTCAGTCTGTCAGAAAAACACATGGTGTAGGGTCAGGCCCGTAGCCAGGGGGGGGGGGTTCGCAGAAAACTGAACCCCCCCCCCCCTTGGCAAATCCTGGCTACGGGCCTGAGGGTGTTCAGTATATTTTGAAATAATTTCCAGAAAATTACCTAGAGAACAGTACAGTCTAACAATGATTTTAGGTTTTTGGTGGCAATATAATAATGATGTTTTCTCATGCTTTTCGCGAATTTTGGAAATCAAAATACAGTAATAGCCGCAAACGTTCAATAGTTCTAATTTGCAAAATATAACAGTCGCGAAATTACGTGGAAATTCCTGTGAATTTATTATTATTCAATGTTCACAATATTTTCGTCCAGTGGTGGTATTCTTGCATTTCGGGTTCTAAAAGATCATCATTAAAATCATACGGCTAAGGTCGATAGAAATAATTTTTAAATAAAGATGGCATGATAATCGATCTGTGTTTATTTATAAATACTCTAGAACAAGGAGGATTGGCTCCCAGAGTGCAACATCGATATTCTGTCCCATATATGGGCATGTCGTGATACAAAATTTGAATTCAAACAGCCACCATTTTGTTCACTTCAGCATTTGAATCGTGAATTTTGGTCTTGTTTCCGAACGAAAAATTCCAAAACTCAGGAGAAATGATCGAGATATTGGTTCGAATCTTTTGGACTGTTTATTTTGAATTTATAGTTGGTTATAATTTCAGAAAATAACGACATTTCGACGATTTCATTGTTGGAAAATATCGAGTTTCGATCCTGGGAGCCAATCCTCCTTGACTCTAGAAAGATAATACCAAGGAGGATTGGCTCCCAGGATCGAAACTCGATATTTTCCAACAATGAAAACGTCGAAATGTCGTTATTTTCTGAAATTAAAACCGACTATAAATTCAAAATAAACAGTTCAAAAGATTCGAACCAATATCTCGATCATTTCTTGTGAGTTTTGGAATTTTTCGTTTGGAAATAAGACCAAAATTCACGATTTAAATGTTGAAGTGAACAAAATGGCGGCTGTTTGAATTCGAATTTTGTATTACGACATACCCATATATGGGACAGAATATCGGTGGTGCACTCTGGGAGCCAATCCTCCTTGATAATACTGGATTCTGTTGGTGCTGCCATCTTTATATGATTAAAATGAACATATAAGCACAAGTGCCAAAGGGAAAGGACCAAAAGTTGTAATGGAACTTAGCAAGAAAAAGCAAACTCTAAGTGCATACCAGTCAAGAAAAACAAACCCCATATATCCCAAAACCATGATCTAACGTGAAAAGAAACAATGTCTAATACCCCCTTTCCCCCCACCATTCAAGAACCGATATCACAATCCAAATCCAGAACACCAAGGGACATTTCATTCATACTGAAGTCATTACAATACATGTTGAAGTAAAAATTAGAAATTGATAACCAATACTCATAACATCAAAAATAGTTGTAGATACAAGTACTCATACAAGATAGAGCATTCAGTCTCAAATGATGTGGGATACTGTGTAGATAAAATCCAGTCTCCAAGTCCATAGGCATTTCAAAGGGTCAACATCCATTCACAAGAGCCGTCGTCATAATCCATAAAACACAATAATTCACAATGGTCATCAGGAGAAAACTATGGCTGGTTTCGATCCCTATTTCTCAACCATTAATGCCATAGCCGGGATCCACCTCAAAAGGTGCCAAGTGAAAGTATTGTGATCATTGCCAATGTCCTAAACAATTCCCACATCCTTCAGCATCTCAAGTGGTAAAACTTGAAACTTCGAAATTAATGATTTGTATTTTTCAGCAAAGCCCAGAAAGTATTTTTAAGCTTTATACATTCTCGCAAAATTGCTCAAGATGAAGCCAAAGTCGAATGAAACAGCATGGATGATAGTGAACGAGTGTAAAGGGTGGTTTTGCATGACGGATTCCGACTAAAAAATATAGACCTACGCTTACAAAAAATTAGAGGAACATTTTTGTCACAAAGCTGTCACAAAGTCACAAATCCCCAAAAGCTGATAGGCGCAATTTTTTTTAAAAATTCAAAATTAGTGAAATATAAATAGTAAATAAATCCAAAATAAAAAAAATGCAAAATAATTATAATAGTTAAGAATAGTTCGGGTATAGTAAACTTACATGTAGTAGGCCTATGTGGCCTCAACATGCAATAAGGCTAGGGGGTCTTGATAAAATTTGGGGGCAGATTGAAGTCCAACTTTCACCTAATTTACATTTATCAGAGGAAGTTGGCCGTTACTTAGCCCATTTGCGTAATGATGATAATTAAACGTTTATTAAGGGAACAATGAGCTCACTATTGCATTGCAATTCCGCCTAACTTTCACCTAATTTACGCATAACGTTCACCTATTCTACATAAATTAGTGGACAGGTGGAACTGAACCGCTAATTAGCTAATTTGCATAAATGCAGAAAATTAAACGTTTTTTAAAGGTGATATGTAGCTCACTCATGCATGGCAATTTTTACAACGATATGACACGAGACAAAGTGTAAAAAAAATTAATTTCGTTTTACGTCATTATTTGTTTTGTTGAACGAAAAAATCTGGCGCAAACCGCAAAGTGAACTGAGAACTCCGTTGCTCACTCATGATCACTTGTGAGCTTCCATTCAACTATCACGTGTATTCTTCCCGCAAGGGTGTGATAAATTAACCAATCACCATCCTTAAAAATGATGTCATGTCGAATTTGATTGGCTAGTGTAAAATGAGATGTAAATAGAAAAATTAGCGCCAGTCTAAACGGCCACATGTTCAGTTCGGGCACCTAATGTATACATCCGCGTAGTAAAATAATTCTATAAAGAAAGAGGAATAATCTTACCATGCGTCGTTTTCTGTCAATTTTCAAAAAGTATTTTATTTCGATTATCAATCAAAGTGTTGTAAATGATAGTTACAATATATTCTAAGTTGAATCCAAACACATTTCAAAACGTGGATCGATATATTAATATTCAAATGAGGTGTAAGTAGGTTTTAATACTACACTTCATTTCTAATAATACATTTGCGAGAGAAGAAGCCATTCGAAATCGCGCCTGAAATGTACACATTTGAAGCGGACAAACCCCTTCCAGATACGCCGCCGCCAGAATATGACAGCATCGCGGAAGAGGTAAGTACATCATCTTTTGGTTGAACTTTGAAATGAGGGGAAATGTGGGGGGAAAGGCCCTAAATTTGACGATAATTTTTGCCATCCTCAGGTTCCGAAGCAACCGACACCGTCTGACATTGTTCATGCTGCCGGTTTCCTGAAAAAATCACTTGATGGGGCTTCTGTAGACTACTGCGCAGTGGCAATAAGAGACACTGAAGAAAGTCTGAATGAGTCGAATGAGGTTGACCCATGGGCCTTGCCTGAACTTACGGATTCCAGCGAAAAATGGAATGGTGGGTAAACGTTGTCGTCTGATCACTGATGATGTCTGGCAGCTAGACAAGTGCACTCATCAACATCTGTTTATGAAAATATCATGTTTTTCATGTTTAATCTTTCGGACTTGAGTTATTAGCTAGGACACTTGTCATTCCAAGACCCATTTTTATCCATATTATAGAGCTCTACATGGAATTTGTTACTCACTTCGAGAGTCATGTTAGATTTTGAAATATTTGCAACTGATTGTTGCAATGTTGAATGAAGGTTAAGTTAGTGCTCTTGTCAGTTCATGCCAGACATCCTGTTTCAGAGCTGTGATTGTCAAATTGCAAGAGTAAAAATACCCATATTCAACAGGCCAATATCAAAGGAAGACATGGGATTCAGATGACCATCAACCAGCCTAAATAGAAGGAAGTCGCACACCTTGTCAACATGTAAACTAAAACTTTGTCTGGAGGAGAGGAAATCAAAGGGCACCTAGAGTTCCTTTGAAGGAAGTCTAATCAATTTTATTTTGTAGGGACTGATCTGTAGTGATCTCTTCTGAGAAAGGCTAAGAAAATATAGAAATGGACTAGGAAAATGTTCATGATATTATCTTACAATTATCAATTATAATCATGAGTCTATTAGTCTAGATAATTTGCACAATCAATTTTTAATCTAAGGCTTGATTTGCTTAGAAATGAATACAAGACATTTGAAAAATAATCACCAATAGCCGATTTATGTAAAAATAAATATAATCATGGAATATTTGATTTATGTTTATAGATTTGACAAGGGGCCAGAAGGTAAAGAGGGTTATTGTAGGATGGATTGGGAAACCAATAGGTCTACTAGCCCTTCTCTACCTCTTCATATGTTCTCTGGATCTACTGAGCTCTGGGTTTCAACTTGTAGGAGGAAAGGCATCAGGTAAGAGCAATAATCTGGAAACACAACTTTTTATATATCTTCAGTGATCTCCCCAGGATTTTTTCTCAAATGGTTGCAAAATTGTAACTTCCACTGTTTATACATTTTGTTCAAATTGTGAATATTATCATGATTTATCTGATTTTGAAGTGGATGCAAATGGATTCTCAGGTGGTTGTAGACCTACATTAAAATCTGGGTGGGTGCAGCAACCACTTGGTTTAATGCTGGGGAGATCACTGATCTTACATCTAAAACAATGTATTTTTTCATTTAGGGGAGGCAATAAATATACAATACAATTAGGGGCAACATGTTGAACATAGAACATCTAACTTTAAGCACATTTTATAAAATGGGATCACATCTCACTTCAAATTCACATAGAAATAGTGATTTTTGAAATGGCAAATCAGATTAAGATTTCACTTTTTGACTAAATTCTTAGCATTTCAATTTTAGATGTGAAACGAAAATGCTAGTGACTTCCTTGTATCATATATAGCATAAGTATTCAGTGAGGACAGGTTTTACTAATGTTCACAATTTTTGTGGAAATAAATCATTCCATTGAAAAATACAGACTTCTCTCTATTAAAATGAATCAGGATCTACTTATAAATGAACGATTTCTCTGTCAATTAATTCTTTATGCTATTTCAGGTGAGGCATTCACAAACAGTGATGTGATACAGAACCCTATTGCTGGACTGATGATCGGCATCATAGCAACTGTCATGGTGCAGAGTTCCAGCACATCAACATCTATCGTTGTCACCATGGTAGCCTCTGGAAGTGAGTATATACAGTGTTTTCAGTAGGCTTGTCCAAGATTGCGCCCTGGGACGTAATGATTTTCAAAAAATGCGTCTCCCCTCAAAAAACTGCGTCCCTTGAAAAAATGTTCCCGGGAATTCAAAGTCGCGCTTTTACACTGGATGTAATAAATTGATGAAATTTTGTATCACCGCTTTTGCTATTTATCGGTCTCAATCAGCGTTCTTGCGAGTCTAGTATGTCATTGAATGATACAGATGCCCTCACTTGTGAGGTATAACTTATATTCACCCATTAAAAATACATTTTATTTGCGAATTTCGAAGCAATTTGCTATTGATTTTGCTTTAGCATGTTTAGTTTAGGGGCAATCTGCGCGAGGTTCAATTTTTTGGTTCAGTTTCTTGCGCATGTGCAGTCTCAAATAATGATCACGTGATCGCACTTGAC
The DNA here is from genome assembly GCA_903813345.2 of Owenia fusiformis. Classification (NCBI taxonomy): domain Eukaryota; kingdom Metazoa; phylum Annelida; class Polychaeta; order Sabellida; family Oweniidae; genus Owenia; species Owenia fusiformis. The sequence continues at coordinate 22,015,669 of CAIIXF020000001.1, read as the reverse complement.
CAATTGAAAATGGTTTGAATCAGGTCTTCAGCTACCGGCCAATCGTAGGATTCGTACTGATTACTGCTCGGAAATTAAGTATTGGATAACTTTTTGTCTTATCACATGCCTTGTACTATTTCGATCAGAAATCAACTTCCGGGAAGTGAATTTCGAAAGAAAATTTTATTTCTTTTAGAAATAGAATTTCCTTCAATTACTTAGTGGATTCTGACGAAATAAAAAGATTGAAGGGAAGATCTTTCTCAAATCATTCATCCAAAGTTGATTGTATGAGTATGGCTTGCACTGCGTCCACAAAACGCAATCACTTTTTATTTCCGGGTCCAAGGGATATATTTTGCGTGTATGTAATGTAAGGACGGCGTTATTGAAAACACAGATATATGAGAAAAAATAATTCTAAAATATTTATGTACATGAACTAGGGGTTTCGCTAGAATTTCTCACAACAGGCTAGATAAATGAAAACAACAGGCAACATTAATGGAAATCATAAATATAACATGGAAAAGTTGAAAAGTCCCTAAGAACAACAGGCGATTTTGTGAAACCAACCGGTGAAAATCACCTGTTGCCTGCTGCTAATGAAACCTCTGATGAACTGTGAAAATAAAACCCTTGTGGGTAATTTTAGTTGAAAAAGTTTCTATTTATTATGTTTTGAAATGTTGAATAAAGGCATATTAATTTAGATCCATCCTTTCATCATGTTATCAAGATATATTTCTAAATCATCTCAGGCAAAGGGGCACAGTATAACATATATAGATACTCCTGGGGATGATAATGAAAAATTGCAATGTTTTGGTCCAAACTGAAAGTGAGAATCACTGCTTCCTTTCTTTTCACAAAGGATATAACACAAAGCAAGAAGAACACAACTTTTATTTTGATATCTGGTTTTGCCTTCAATGGCGTAATTAAGGTTCTTTCTATGTTGCTCAAATAGCAAATTTATTTTTAAAATCCTGATTGTGCTTTTCAGTTCTTGACGTGCGACCAGCCATCCCTATCATAATGGGGGCCAACATTGGCACATCTGTAACCAACACGGTTGTCAGTCTGGCACATTCTGGCAACAAGGATGAGTTCCGCAGGGCTTTTGGAGGTGCAACTGTGCATGACATGTTCAACTGGTTATCTGTGCTGATCCTACTTCCATTGGAAGTTCTCACAGGTTTGTGTAGATTTTAACTTATCACTTTTGAGATCTGGTCAGTTTTAAAGAAATAACCCTCTTGAAAACATTAGTAATCCTACAAATTGTTGCATTATAAAATTATTGGAAGATCCCTTGATTACAAACTGAAACAAACTGAAAAATATCAATTGTGAATGTGAATGCCTTTGTTTCCAAGTTTCCAAAAGAGTCTGAAAAGCCACTTTTCAAAACTAAAATATTGGATCATGATCCATGTTATATTTCCATAATTCTGAACCTTTTGTTTTATTACTTCAGGTTATCTGTACAGGCTGACAACAGCTATCATTGACAGCTGTAACCTAAAGGACACTTCAATGGAGAAGAAAGAGTTCCTGAAGGTCCTCACCAAACCTTTCACCAGCACAATCATCCAGGTTAGGAAACAGTTCAGCTTGTTTAATGTTAAATTGTATTAAAACCTAACCTATGTCTTTGAGTGATTGTTTATGCCACCACAAGTGGTGACAAATTGCAATAGTTTCCAACTATTTTGTGGTTGGTGTTTGGCAGTCAATGTCAGTAACAAATGGCAGGTGGTGACATTTTGCATGTTACTGCCTTGTTTTAACTTACAGTAAGAGAATAATTTATTAAAAATGGTTTAATGAGAGAATTCAGACACAAGAAACAAATATAAATGATAAACTGGTAATATATTTATCAAATGCAATAGAGGTTTATTGGGTAACATGGACATCTTTTCAATCACCTGCACTCCTGTTGTCACATACTGCATCATGTGTGATAGCATGCTTTATCCTGGTGCTTAAGGGTTTCTTTCATTTTTGCACTTAATAAGTCAGGTCAAATATGTTGTGGTTTTGTTGAACATCTTTTCAATCCTTTTTTCAAATTCAATGGATAAATTGATTGGTTAAACCCAGACTCGAACTGAAGGGTTCAATCGATATCTTTTTAGGTCATCATAACATGAGTGTACATAAATGATTACATCGTGTTATCATGTGGGTGCTTGTGGTTTCAGGTTGACAAAAAGGTAATACAGAAGATTGCCCTTGGAGAAACAGACTACGCCAAGAAAAGCCTGATTAAGGTACTACTTCATACTCTATTACTTATTGACAAATCTTCATAATTTTTGTAATTATCTTATCACACTTATATCTGCGTAAATGGGGGATTAAGGGCTTGATGAAAGATTTCTTCAATTACTATGATAATGGGATGGCTAAACACAACATCTACATTCCTACTACCCCCCCCCCCCCCCCTTCCTCCCATGTTACTACAATATCTATAATAATATCCTATCCTGTTTATTGGATGAATAATAACTCTTATGACCTTTCAATGTCAAGCTTTATCATGTTTTATTGATCCAATATGTAGTGTACAAGCTATTGATTTTCTGAATCTTGGTTCATTATTTTATGTTAATTATAGGCCATTGCGACATAGAACAAAACATGAATCAGGATGTTAAAATTTAATTAATAAGAATATCCTCATTTCCAGAAATAGATCAACAGGCAGTGAATATGTTACACTACTGCACTACCATCCCAATTATCACTTACATTACCTTACATTTTCTTTTGTACCAGTATTACAAGATCAACTCTCCAAAGTTACAATGGAAATGACAGTCACCATCAACTTTTTCATATAGTGATATGCTGTCTTTCAGAAATGGTGTGTCTACAAGGAAGTCCAAAAGGCATTTAACTTGACAACAAAGCAGAATGTTACCATAGTTTCTGCTGAGGGTGTACAGAGAACTGTCCTTAGCAATGTTACAGAGGAATTCAACATGACACTTAAAGTTGGAACTGGAAAGTGTAAGTCATGTCTTCCTTTATTATTAGGTCTAATAAGGGGGCAGGTCTATGGTGACATCTATGTGCCATTTTGTGAAATTGATTATATTTCGGGGAGAGTGGCCATGCAAGAAAATGGGTAGATGTTACTTTAATGTTCAATAGGGTTTTTAAGTCAAATGGGGCAGGGGTTTGAGCTAGACTGCCGTATACTTTCTCTCCTTTTGGGGATGTTTGAGAGGTGGATTGCAAGGCCTGAGTTAGACTAGGGGTGAGCCTTCATTAAAATATTTCACTAAAACTTGAGAGTTTTGACCTGGTCATTAAATAGTGTACCTTTGATCACAAACCAATCCCTTTTTGTTGTGTTGACATTTATTATTTTGCAATTCTTTTGACTGATGAAATTCCTTTATATGTCTGACAGGAGTATTTGAACTTGTTGATTTATTCATTTTTGTTGTCATCACGTTAAAAGTGCATGAAAACATGAGTGACTTAAACATGTGATACTACAGGTTATAGCATAGACAATTATAAGCACTCAAATGACACGAGATCTTTGATCAAATAAACATAATCCAGTTTGAACTGTTTATGTTTATTAACCACAGATAATTACAGTTTACTATTTTATTATAAATCTTGTTTATATTTTTTTGACTTTAATACACATACGTAAACAAAATCATGTCTATTAGTATATAGCAAAGGTTTAGTTCATTTATTGTCAATAATAAATCTTTGTTTTGTTTATCATCTGTACACTCATGCATGTTTAACTACTTGTAGAGGTTTTGAAATGGGATCATTCATTATTTTCAAGTGGGGAGGGAGTAACTGGATGGGCATAAATTAAATGTTGGCCTATTCCAAAGAAGGTACTTTTAAAAAGTCTTGACCCATATTTCATCAATTGTTCATATATTTTCAGGTTCCTTTATGTTCTACGACACTGGTCTCAGTGATATGGTGATTGGTTTCCTGCTACTAGCCGTGGCCCTGTTCCTCCTCTGCACATGCCTTGTGCTACTGGTCAAACTACTTCATTCCATTCTCAATGGCAATATTGCCAAGATCATCAAAAAAACAATCAATGCAGATTTCCCAGGAAAACTGAAGTTCCTGACAGGGTATGTCGCTATAATAGTGGGTGCTGGGATGACGATGCTAGTCCAGAGTAGCTCTGTGTTCACCTCAGCCATGACCCCATTGGTAGGAATAGGAGTGATCTCATTGGAGCGAATGTACCCATTGACCCTCGGATCCAACATTGGCACAACGATGACGAGTATGCTAGCAGCATTCGCCTCATCAGGGGACAAAGTAGCGAGTGCTTTCCAGATCAGTCTCGTTCATTTGTTTTTCAACATATCAGGAATCCTCTTGTTCTTCCCAGTTCCAGTTATGAGAAAGGCCCCGATAAAACTTGCGAAGGTGATGGGCAACACAACCGCCAGATTCAGGTGGTTTGCAATATTTTACGTCATTGTGATGTTTTTCATCACCCCTGGGGCCATATTTGGACTATCGATGGCTGGCCTCCTACCCCTTTCCATTGTTCTTGGTACAGTATTCTTTGTTGTTGCAGTTGTGCTATTTGTGAATCTCATTCAGGACAAAAAGCCTAAATGGCTCCCAACTAAGTTCAGGAATTGGGAATGGCTTCCACTATGGATGCATTCCTTAGAGCCAATGGACAATGTGATCAAGGCTATCGCTGCCTTGTTCAAACGGTGCTGCCCTTGTTGCTGTAAACGAACACAGCCTCTAGAAAGTAGGCCCAGCAGCAGGCGAAGTAGTATCTCAGATGCTCGTCTGGTTTTTGCCCTACTAGAGACTCCGCCAAGTAGTCAGAGTAGCTCCACAGAGAGCAGCAGAGACAATTCTCCTTGTGCCTCTAACATGAGCTCAAGATCAACATCTATGCTCCTACCTCGTACAGTTTTATGACCCTGATGATAAACTACTAGTATTCAATTTGGTGTACATATTTGTATATTTATATGTAAATACTGTTTTTTATAAATATTTGTACAGTGTATACTTAGCTTCTAAGTACAAAAGAGTTATTTATCATGCCATATTGCCAATTCATCTTACAACATTCTGTATTCTTAATAGCCAAAGATAATTTATAGTTTCACATGGAAATTACCTAGATTTTTTTTTTTAAGTATTCAGTATTGGTACACAATATAGAAAGTGAATCATTTATCTAGATGTTTCTACCCAGGGGTGAGACGAGTCGAAAAAATCTGATTCGAGTCGAATCCGATTTGAGTCAGAAAATGACGATTCGAGTTTCGAATCCGTTTCGAGTCGCGCGAAGTGCGAACAACATCGCTTTTGACCGTTCGTATTTTTAATGCGTCAATGGTGGAAAGCCGGAAATATAAACAAACACAATTCGTCGTAAGTTTATTCTGATTTTATTACATATATTCTTTCATTTGTGTGCACATACAATATAATAATTTAATACAAGCATATCCAAGTCATTGAAACTTATATATTCAACGCAATATCGAGTAAAAACATGCATATTGACAGTATTTTTCTGAATTTTTTTATTTTTTCGAATTTTTTTCTCAACTCGAAAATGATTCGATTCATCAACTTCGACTCGATTGGACTCGACTCGAAGCTCCAAACCCGCGAGTCCTCGACTCATCGGGTTGTCGTCTCACCCCTATTTCTACCCATTGCAGTAGTGAGTATACCATCACCAATTAAAGTCTACCTTAATTTCTTATATTTATGATGCATATATCGCAGTTCAAGTTTATTATTAATAATTTTTGTGTCGGCACATTATAAATATGGATTTTAATTTTTGATGCATTGACATCTTTTCATGAGTTTTTGTTTTATTGTTATAATTGAAATTGACATAATGTATGATAGCACCATGTTGATTTGTTGGTGACCATGTTTTTCATTATCCTAGTGCAAAAATCTGTACAATTCACAAAGTTTTGAAAACTTTACCAAATTTATCAATAAGAGAATGTTAAATGGTATTCTTTTATCAATTAAATGAACACGATGAGTTGCAATTTAGTTATCGGTATTCCTAGTGTAGACAAAGTATTAAACAAAAACCAAAGAAATAAGAATAAAACTTGTTCAGATGAACAAAATAAAAAGTTACAAATGATGAAAATGATATATTTTGTGATGTTGTGCTTTAGTTGAGGGGATGAGTAGAGGACAATTAAGGTTAGCACTATTTACATATAGGCCTACAGTATACAGTACTCTATATTCAAAGTGACATTTCCTGTATTAACAATATTTGGTATGAACCATTCGGTACAATCATCCTTGTTAAAAGCACTCCATTTACTTATTGTAAATTGTAATTCCTACAATGGCTCCATCTATGAAAAGTGAATAACAGAAATTCCTATTCTCTCCATCTACCTTGATCTGATGCTGCCAGTGCCACCTATCTAAATCTAGAAAAAAGAAAAAGCATTATTTAACTTATCTGATTTGTATAATAAAAGTAGGCTACCTTAAACTAAAAGGGATTTGCATTTTGCCTCCGTTACATTAGCTCTGATTTTCAATCTGGCGAATACAATTTTGAACAAAATACACAATCCTCCTGGTTTGAAAATCTGAGCAAATGTAACTCAATCATTACAATTCTTATGAAAAAAATGTTTTTTGAAAAGTTAAAAATTATCTTTTCATCATAAAGCACAAAATGAGGAGTTTCAGTCACTATGAGTTTTTTTGTACAAGTTACTATGATAAGAATGAATAGAGCAAGTGACATCTATATATAAGTACTTTAAATGAATGCATGTACAGTAGCTGTATAGACTAGTATGGCCATACAAGGCTTATTTGAATATTACACCATGATATATAATAGCCATGAGTTGCCATAAATAGTATTTACAGTGAGAAGAATCCAAGGATGGATCTCGAGACTGACAAGGGAGCCAAAAAAAAATTTTTCAAAATCCCTTTCTGCGCATGTACACATAAAATTCTGGTCTCATTTTCCAAAAAAGACTCCACTCAACATGAAAAAATTGCCTCCCACACCTTCAAATGGAGCCTATCAAGAGATTAGTATACCCCCCCCCCCCCCTCTTTAACATAAGGTATAAGGAGGTCTAACAATAAAATCCATCATATTTATTGGCCTCTGGTAGCCCCTCCCACTTACTGTCTATTATAACATCTGTTGTAATACATTGTAATTTGTCTGAGGTAGTAAACCAAGCTGATGTTTTCAGGATTCTGGGGAAGAGGAACGACACAATTTATAAACTTATGTCGAAGGTCAAATTTTTAGCTCCTCAAGTTTTGTCCCATTCATCAAATGTCTATTACTTTTTTGTTGTTTGCATTCCTTACAGATGTGGCTTCTTCAACTATGTTAAACATTTCTAGTTCATTTTTAGCTCACATGATGTGAGCTATTGAAATGACTCACTTGTCTGTCCGTCTGTTTTATTCTTTACAATGAAATAATTTGTTGATTTTTCTAAAATCAAGTGATGAATGGCAAATCAACTTTTTTAAGCTAAGGGGAGAGTACTCTGAGCCTTGTGATAACTGTGTATTAAATGATACCTGAAGCTCTTTTAAAGAAGTGAAACCAGATTATTTAAAAGGGAATGGGAGGGGTTTAACTTTTCTGTTGAGACAAGATATTGACACATAGCATAGGCCTAATATAGGCCTATATTGGTACACAATACAGAGAATAAAAATTTAAGTGAAACATGTAATTTCTAATATGTCATTCAGATATCAATCTTAGATTTCCAAGTAAAGTCCTATTTACACATTTTTCCAGCATTTGGTCTTTGGATCTCCTATATTGGGACAGATCATATTTTACAACGTGGCAACAAGCATGTCCTATTGCCTCTGGTTGTTTTTGTGTCCATGTGTAGCCACGTCAACTAGATGCTATTATCTCCCGAAGGACATATGCTAATAATCCATTTGAGACCGTATGATAGGGTTCAGGTCTCACATCAAGTACACTGCATTCTTGAATTTGAAATGTGAGCAGTTGGGGATAAAACCACACACATGCTAAAACTTAAGAATACAGACCCTCTGTGAAAGAAAACATTAGAGTAATAATACCATCACCAATCTGTAAATAAAATATGGGATCAATTTTTCAGAATACTAGTTCAGGGTTGTAATTCTACAGGACTTTAATTTGCACATTTAATTTATTGAACAGAAAAATAAATTACTATCAAGTTGTATGTTGATTGTTTTATTATTTTCGCTCTCCTGGTCAGTAACCATCCACATTATGATAATAGCAAGCTCCAGGCAGGCAATGTCCGTTATCTTGTGGTTAAATTGAAATATGTTCTCATGGTAGAGTAATGTAACATTTTCCTGGTATATTTCAAGAGCTCCTTGGGGCACACTTGAGGCAGAATGGATGCATGAAGAAACATAATATAAGTTATAGCTACACTACACTTCTTAGCTTATCATTTAGCACTTTGACGTATCTTTACTATTCATTATTGCTGGAAAACAAGAGAATATCTACATGCTGTGCTATAGGAATAATAGACATATTTCTCAGTATGTTACGACTACAAACATTCATTTTTATATTTTATATAGTGTGTATACTGGTACAATCAAAACAATGGGATACAAAAACATCACAATGGACCAAGAAATTAAATGGGGATAATGAGATACCAATTCGGAACCGTGTTTCTCTTCCCAATAAAAATAAGGTTGCAAGATTGGGCTCAATATTGAAAAAACATGTCGAAGCATTACGCAACACAACCAATAAACAAGTTGATTTAGTTTTCCTGGTCGATGAGTCGAGCAGTGTTGGGGCTGACAAATTTTTCCAGGAATTGAAATTTGTGAAAAAATTACTAGCAGATTTTACTGTATCAGTAAATGCTACTAGAGTTGCAGTTATTACATTTTCTACAAAGAATCGTGTTGTGCGACATGTGGACCACCTCACCCAGCCAAGTGATCTTCATCACAAATGTTCCCTCCTGGAGGATGAACTCCCTGGGATAAAATATAAAGGTGGCAGCACTTATACTTTAGGGGCAATACTAGAGGCACAGGTATTGTATACACATAGTCTAATTAAGATTTCATATTGAATTCCATCTTTATGACATGATCTATCCAGTTTTCATTTGATAAAATATACGAGATAGAAATCTGTATGAAGTGAACACTATTTAGGCTGTAAGTGTTCAATATAGTTAGGTGTTCACCATAGTAATTTATTACAGAAAAGTTATTAGGAAATAGTGTTCACCAGGGACAGGTGTTCATTAAGATGGGTTTTACTGTATAATCCAAAATGACATTCAACTAATTGTCATTTCTTGCTTGGTAGAATCAGTATGAGGGTTATTTGATAATCACAGAACTTGTATAGTCATGGTGGTGCAGCAAGTGCAAGTTACTCAAGAAATGGTTGTTGTAATATATACTTGCATCTTGCCACAATTGAGTTCTGATTGAGAAAGTATTGTAAATTGAATGAACTTAAATGTTTCCATATTTTGGGCTTCAGCGTATGGGTTTCAAACTTCACTCTCTCAGACTCTGTGATTTGATTGGAGTACAACATTTTAATGGAACAAATCTTATTAATATTACTGCACTTTATGTTACATATAGCATGCATTTAAACTTTACTTTAAAGCAGCAATTAATTATGGAGCAACCTGGTGTCCTGACAGACCTCAAGTAAGTGACCACTTGACAATGGAGTTTTGTACACAAATAAATTGAATCATATTTCTCATAAACCATTGATAACAAGGAAAAAACAAGTTATATCTTTAAGATGCAGCATCCGTAAGTGGAAAAACATCTACAGAAACATTGTATCATGATTTGTAAAATCAGCTGATGGAGACTTTGGAAATGGAAATTGCCACTCACGGCACCCTTACAAACCCCAAAATTGTTTCCTAAAATCAAACAATTATTTTGATTTTTAAATACCAGTAGATTTTGTCTTATTTTCAAGTAAAGCAGTTGCATCATTAGACAAAACAATAAAATGCTTCATTTAAACAAGTCCCTCAAAAACAGGCTTGGATTTATGTTATGAACACAGGGTGATGCCAAAAAATACTTCACCTGAATAAAAACACACATTAAGGAAACAACATGCAATTTGGTAAAAAAGAACTTTTGTCTGAATCTGCATTGCCTATGTTTTATCCTTACAAGGGTTTTCTAAGATAATGTTTTTAAAATCAAGAAATGGCTTGTTTCTTTGGCAAATAATAGGAAAGAAAGATAAACCAAAATCAAAAATCCTCTTGATGATAGAGCATTCCTACAGGCTAAAAATATTTTTTCGTTTAAAATTCAAAGCCATAGATGAGTACATTACATTACTGTTTTCTTCATTGAACACTTTATCTACACAAGAAGGTTAAAGAGGGTTCCTTCATTACTGACAAAGTTATTCCAAACTTGGAGGGTAGCATTTTTTGAGTCACCCTGTATTTCAAAGTGTCTGATTCGTAGAAGAATTTAGAACCAGAGCTAAGTATTTTAAGTACTCAATTTAAATGTTTAGAATATAAACAAATTCCGAGCCATATGTGGACATTACTGCTTGCAACATGTGTGAAGTTCTATGTGCACTTCAGAAAATAACTCTCATACAACATGTACAATGTGTCGAACATATTTCTCAAAGCTTACTTAGCTGCTTATAAGGTGGACCATAGAATTTGGCCAATTAGTGTATTATGTACCATAAATGGAATTTTTATCTTGTAGGAATTTCACAAAATCCCAGGACCAAGATTGACAAACCCTTTAATAAATCTACTTATTCATAAGTAAGACACATCCTAACTTTCCAATGAACCCATAGATAGCTGCAATGAAAAGAATCATGTAACGTAAATGTGTTACCCTTGAAACTTTTTATCTAATAATAGAGACCAGACAACAGGGGTCTACCACAATGTGGTGAGATGTGATTGTTATACCATAGGGAACTTAACACAATAAAGTAGTATGTAGAGAGTGTGGAGTACCTCCCATGTAAAAAACAAATAATTCAGGATAACTGCTCTGTGGTACAAATAGCTTGAAAACCTTACATGAAAGAGTTTTATCAGCAAATTGACAGATACTTTCTATATTAGCTGGCTTGAACAAGTGATCAGACTATCATTTCAAAAGCTTACAATACAAAGATTTTTTCAATTTTACAAAGTATTTCTTAAGTTGACGCAAACAGAAACTAATTAAAGAAAGAGTTTATGTCAGTACAAACATTTATTTTTTGAAGGTTCTCTTTTGTAAAACAGGAAATACTACTTCTAAAACAAATGAATCATTCTTTGATCGCAATATCTTTTTTTCCTAAATCTAATATCTTAAGTATGATAAATGCGAGTTGACCATGCTAGTTTTTAAAATCAAACATGTAATATATATTGCCTAATTAGTTAGATGATAAGTTTATACTTCATTGTAGATTCTTTGCAGTTAAAACAGAACATTGTTTCATCACTATTACTCAAGATTGTTCAACCTTTTGTGATTGTCAAATGATAATATCCATGAAATAAATGACTTGACCCACTCTGGTTGATTCATCAGAAAACTTCAAAAATAAATATTTAAGGGTTATTAAAGGGATATTCTTTGGCAAAAATGAAGACTAACTTTTAAACTTCATAGTATTTCCAATGGATTGATAGATTATCATGTTTATAAGGTCTTTCAATCTGTCAAGTTTCAAATATCAAGTCTTTACCAATGTCAATAGTAGATAGAAAACTGAGGGCATCAGGCCGCCACGGGCCGCCACGGGCCCGGGGCTTTCAAAATCTCTGAAGATGAGCAGGAGATATTGATGAGCAGGAGATAAATTAATTGAATGGGGATTAGGAGATAAATTAATTGGATGGGGCTTTCATCTTAAATGGGTGAGAGATAAGATACGCATGACATCATTGTTATCTTAAATGGGTGAGAGATAAGATGCGCATGACATCATTGTTATCTTAAATGGGTGAGAAATGTATTTCTTGGACTGAATAGTAAAGTACAAAATAAATCCCTTTAATATTATTTTAAATTTGGTATAATCCATTAACAGTGTTTACAATTCTACTTTCAATATTAACCCAACATTGAAAAGAATCAATAATCCTATTGAGCTGGTCAAACAAATACTGTTGGCATAAAAGGAAAGAGAACTGGATTTTGGATTAAATATGAGTACAGATGAAAAGGTTTATTTATTTAAGTCCTATATTGAATTGACCGTTGAAAAGGTTTATTTATTTAAGTTCTATATTGAATTGACCATTTGATCTTACTCTACTTGATTTCAACAATAATGGTCTTTTAATGTAATAATTGAATGTTGACATTTAACTGTGTCATCACAATGTTAATCCTTCATATTCTAGAACATCTTTTGTTTAATGTGTTAATCCTTTTTTCTAGAATGATCTAGAGTATATGACATCATCATTTTATGACCTAAGTTTCTTAAAAAATACATGACATCATGCCCTAAAATAGAATTTGACATCATTTTTACCATATAAAAATCTCCAAAAAGTGTGTGGACCATTTATGAACATGGTAGTAAACAACTGGTGATTTAGACATATCTGTATGCATGTTTAAGGTAAGTCCTAAATATTCTGTACATGATATTCAATAACACAACATCTAAATGCAGTAGGATCATATATGTTCCAATTTCTTTGATTAGTTGTTATATATGAATTGTATTTTATGTAAATAATTTCGTAGAAATTGAGCGAATTGTATTTTATGTAAATAATTTCAATGAAATTGAGGGTAAATAATTTAGTAGAAATTGAGAGAATTTAGTATTGTGACATGGTCGAATACTTTAATTATCATGTACAAATATTAACTGATGTTCACAAGTATTGTTCATCTGGAAGGTTCCAGAAGTTTGACAGAAAAATCTATTGAATGTATGTTAAGAATATAAATAATCTTTCAACTTTCTAATCTGGAATGGTCAATAACAACAAGAACTACATTAATTCACGACATCAGTTTCTAAGAATATCACGACATCAGATGTTGATAAGAAGATGATATTGATGCCACTTGACAATATATATTGAGTGAAATATTCAAATCTTTATCATTTCAATCCTTATACTTGATATATACACATCAACTAAAAACCATGAAACTAGTACCATATGTAGACAACCCAGAACACTGGTTGAAACTTATTAGAGCTGGTAGACAGAATAGATTGAAAGTATCTCAAACAGGAAGAGGGTGGATAGGCATAGATGACATTAAAGAAGATACTAAACCGGTATTAATCATATCACCCATGACTGCAGTTGTCGACAGAGCAAAGGCACAATTGAAACGTCAACAAGAAGATATGAAACATGAAGAGTATAGACCATCTAAAGAGAAACAACAAAACTCTGTAAATATAAAGAAGAAACATCCATTTAAACAGAAAAAACAAAACACTTCGAATACAAGAAAGAAACGGACATTCTTATACAAACCACCTGGTATCCCAGCAAGGATGGACGATTAAAGTTATTTGTATATAATACTGAACGATATGAATAAAAATAAATAACTAAAGTTTCAAATGTTGTTGCTATTTACAGTCATTTACAAATGGTTTGAATATGTATGAGCATTAGTTAGCATTACCTCATTAGCATCTGTTAGCATTATCATTAGCATATGTTAGCATCTGTTAGCATTATCATTAGTATCTGTTAGCATTACCATTAGCATATGTTAGCATCTGTTAGCATTACCATTAGCATATGTTAGCATCTGTTAGCATTACATCATTAGCATATGTTAGCATTATTTAGCATTAGTTTTACAAATGTTCACTGATGTTCACAAATGTTCAAAAATGTTCACTAGTATTGTTCACAAATATTCACTAGTATTGTTCACAAATGTTCACTAATGTTCACAAATGTTCAAAAATGTTCACTAGTATTGTTCACAAATGTTCACTGATGTTCACAAATGTTCACTAGTATTGTTCACAAATGTTCACTGATGTTCACAAATGTTCACAAATGTTCACTAGTATTGTTCACAAATGTTCACTGATGTTCACAAATGTTCACCAGTATTGTTCACAAATGTTCACTGATGTTCACAAATGTTCACTAGTATTGTTCACAAATGTTCACTGATGTTCACAAATGTTCACTAGTATTGTTCACAAATGTTCACTGATGTTCACAAATGTTACCAGTATTGTTCACAAATGTTCACTGATGTTCACAAATGTTCACTAGTATTGTTCACAAATGTTCACTGATGTTCACTAGTATTGTTCACAAATGTTCACTGATGTTCACAAATGTTCACAAATGTTCACTAGTATTGTTCACAAATGTTCACTGATGTTCACAAATGTTCACCAGTATTGTTCACAAATGTTCACTGATGTTCACAAATGTTCACTAGTATTGTTCACAAATGTTCACTGATGTTCACAAATGTTCACTAGTATTGTTCACTGATGTTCACAAATGTTCACTAGTATTGTTCACAAATGTTCACTAGTATTGTTCACTGATGTTCACTAGTATTGTTCACAAATGTTCACTAGTATTGTTCACAAATGTTCACTAGTATTGTTCACTAATGTTCACAAATGTTCACTGATGTTCACAAATGTTCACTGATGTTCACAAATGTTCACTGATGTTCACAAATCCCCCTCCTCCTCCTCCTCATTCCCTCCTAATCCTCCTCCTCATTCCATCCTCCTCATTCCCTCCTCCTCATCCCCTCCTCCTCCTCCTCCTCATTTCCTGTGAACATTTGTGAACATCAGTGAACATTTGTGAACAATACTAGTGAACATCAGTGAACAATACTAGTGAACATTTGTGAACAATACTAGTGAACATTTGTGAACATCAGTGAACAATACTAGTGAACATTTGTGAACATCAGTGAACATTTGTGAACAATACTAGTGAACATTTGTGAACATCAGTGAACATTTGTGAACAATACTGGTGAACATTTGTGAACATCAGTGAACATTTGTGAACAATACTAGTGAACATTTGTGAACATTTGTGAACATCAGTGAACATTTGTGAACAATACTAGTGAACATTTGTGAACATCAGTGAACATTTGTGAACAATACTAGTGAACATTTGTGAACATCAGTGAACATTTGTGAACAATACTGGTAACATTTGTGAACATCAGTGAACATTTGTGAACAATACTAGTGAACATTTGTGAACATCAGTGAACATTTGTGAACAATACTAGTGAACATTTGTGAACATCAGTGAACATTTGTGAACAATACTGGTGAACATTTGTGAACATCAGTGAACATTTGTGAACAATACTAGTGAACATTTGTGAACATTTGTGAACATCAGTGAACATTTGTGAACAATACTAGTGAACATTTGTGAACATCAGTGAACATTTGTGAACAATACTAGTGAACATTTTTGAACATTTGTGAACATTAGTGAACATTTGTGAACAATACTAGTGAATATTTGTGAACAATACTAGTGAACATTTTTGAACATTTGTGAACATCAGTGAACATTTGTAAAACTAATGCTAAATAATGCTAACATATGCTAATGATGTAATGCTAACAGATGCTAACATATGCTAATGGTAATGCTAACAGATGCTAACATATGCTAATGGTAATGCTAACAGATACTAATGATAATGCTAACAGATGCTAACATATGCTAATGATAATGCTAACAGATGCTAATGAGGTAATGCTAACTAATGCTCATACATATTCAAACCATTTGTAAATGACTGTAAATAGCAACAACATTTGAAACTTTAGTTATTTATTTTTATTCATATCGTTCAGTATTATATACAAATAACTTTAATCGTCCATCCTTGCTGGGATACCAGGTGGTTTGTATAAGAATGTCCGTTTCTTTCTTGTATTCGAAGTGTTTTGTTTTTTCTGTTTAAATGGATGTTTCTTCTTTATATTTACAGAGTTTTGTTGTTTCTCTTTAGATGGTCTATACTCTTCATGTTTCATATCTTCTTGTTGACGTTTCAATTGTGCCTTTGCTCTGTCGACAACTGCAGTCATGGGTGATATGATTAATACCGGTTTAGTATCTTCTTTAATGTCATCTATGCCTATCCACCCTCTTCCTGTTTGAGATACTTTCAATCTATTCTGTCTACCAGCTCTAATAAGTTTCAACCAGTGTTCTGGGTTGTCTACATATGGTACTAGTTTCATGGTTTTTAGTTGATGTGTATATATCAAGTATAAGGATTGAAATGATAAAGATTTGAATATTTCACTCAATATATATTGTCAAGTGGCATCAATATCATCTTCTTATCAACATCTGATGTCGTGATATTCTTAGAAACTGATGTCGTGAATTAATGTAGTTCTTGTTGTTATTGACCATTCCAGATTAGAAAGTTGAAAGATTATTTATATTCTTAACATACATTCAATAGATTTTTCTGTCAAACTTCTGGAACCTTCCAGATGAACAATACTTGTGAACATCAGTTAATATTTGTACATGATAATTAAAGTATTCGACCATGTCACAATACTAAATTCTCTCAATTTCTACTAAATTATTTACCCTCAATTTCATTGAAATTATTTACATAAAATACAATTCGCTCAATTTCTACGAAATTATTTACATAAAATACAATTCATATATAACAACTAATCAAAGAAATTGGAACATATATGATCCTACTGCATTTAGATGTTGTGTTATTGAATATCATGTACAGAATATTTAGGACTTACCTTAAACATGCATACAGATATGTCTAAATCACCAGTTGTTTACTACCATGTTCATAAATGGTCCACACACTTTTTGGAGATTTTTATATGGTAAAAATGATGTCAAATTCTATTTTAGGGCATGATGTCATGTATTTTTTAAGAAACTTAGGTCATAAAATGATGATGTCATATACTCTAGATCATTCTAGAAAAAAGGATTAACACATTAAACAAAAGATGTTCTAGAATATGAAGGATTAACATTGTGATGACACAGTTAAATGTCAACATTCAATTATTACATTAAAAGACCATTATTGTTGAAATCAAGTAGAGTAAGATCAAATGGTCAATTCAATATAGAACTTAAATAAATAAACCTTTTCAACGGTCAATTCAATATAGGACTTAAATAAATAAACCTTTTCATCTGTACTCATATTTAATCCAAAATCCAGTTCTCTTTCCTTTTATGCCAACAGTATTTGTTTGACCAGCTCAATAGGATTATTGATTCTTTTCAATGTTGGGTTAATATTGAAAGTAGAATTGTAAACACTGTTAATGGATTATACCAAATTTAAAATAATATTAAAGGGATTTATTTTGTACTTTACTATTCAGTCCAAGAAATACATTTCTCACCCATTTAAGATAACAATGATGTCATGCGCATCTTATCTCTCACCCATTTAAGATAACAATGATGTCATGCGTATCTTATCTCTCACCCATTTAAGATGAAAGCCCCATCCAATTAATTTATCTCCTAATCCCCATTCAATTAATTTATCTCCTGCTCATCAATATCTCCTGCTCATCTTCAGAGATTTTGAAAGCCCCGGGCCCGTGGCGGCCCGTGGCGGCCTGATGCCCTCAGTTTTCTATCTACTGTCAATGAAAGATGGCAAAGGTATTTGTATTTCATGATTCATTCATTTGTGATAGAAGTGTCACCATCTTTTCAATCAAGAGTTATTTCAAAGCTTGTACCCTGTGCAAGCACTTCAAACGATCTCTGAACTTCAAATGCTGTTTTCTACGCAAATCTTTTTTTACTTCAATGTCAATGCAAATCAAGCTTTGTATCATATTTGATTGGTTGTTTGAGTAACATGTTTCAATTATTATTTGATCCTTTTTTCTTCTAAACTGCATTATTGCTGATACTGCCCCTTTAAATTTTATAAAATCTAAGACTTTATATTATAAAACCTCCTCTGACCCTTGCTCTTCATTATTTATACTGAGATGACCACTTTTAGCCAGATATAGCTTTATTCTTACCACTTACAGCTACTTTATATTTTACAAAAATTGATTGCATTTTGAAATTGAAAATAGAGCCTACAGTACATGAGTGTAATTTATCTTTTAGTTTTTATTTCAATTAAGCGTTAGCATACATTATTTGTGTAGCATTTAAGCTGAATTAAAACCGAACAAATATTTTCAGAAAGTATTAAAATCAGCTCGTCCACAAGCAGCCAAAGCTGTCTTCCTAATAACAGATGGCTATTCCAATGCAGGAGACCCTAGACCTGAAGCCAAACTTTTACGTGACAAGGGAATTAAAATTTTCACATTTGGGATTAGAAACGGTAATGTTGCAGAGCTGAGAGACATGGCATCAAAGCCAACAAATGAACATTGTTATATCTTGGACAGTTTTGAGGAATTTGAGGCACTGGCAAGAAGAGCTTTACATGAAGGTGAAATATTTCTATCTTTTGTTATATCAATGTAATAAATAAATACACTATACATGTTTATAATATAATCATCAAATTATCTATTATCAAAATACTTCTTTCAGTCATGGTCAAATGCAAAATCATAAAGAACCATCATTGAACATTTTTATTATGAAAATTATTATTATGTCTAGTATACAACACAGGCTTCGAAAAAAATGAAAGAAAGAACTCAAAAGAATTTTACAAGATTCCAACATTTAATAATGACCCTCTTCTGAATTTCAGATCTGCACACAGGCAGTTATATAATACAGAACAAGTCTAAATGTGACAGTCTATGTCCCCCAGGGGCAGATTGTTGCGATGAACATGCAATGTGTAGATGTGGCACACATACAGGCCAATACGAGTGCTTCTGCATGGAGGGTTTCTATGGGGATGGCCTAGCAGGAGGCTGCAAAGGTACCTAATATTTTACAGTTTCTATCTTGAAAAGCTGCAATACATGTGTATTCCTTGATATTTCAAGTTCACATGTTTTTTAGGTACAGAAAAATAACCCAGTCAGCCAGTGGCATGCAATTGATCTCCATATCAAAATCATTTTTTGGGAATTATTTGTTGATTAAGTTCTGAAGTTTGTGTTATCTAAACAATCTGGTAATTTTGAGGTGCAGCAATATAATTAAACATCCAATTTCAGAGTGTCCATCAGGCACCTACAAGAACTACACAGGACAAGGTCTGGATGGCAACTGCACAGCGTGTCCAGATGTGAACCATGTGTCATCACTGGGAAGTGTCTCAATACATAGCTGTATATGTAAGAGAGGATACATTGCTGATGGTGAGCTGACCTGCACAGGTAAGCAATTTCACATATCTAGGCATACATTGTCACTTTTGACCAATCAAATTGCAGTATAACCATGCATGGCGGCATCATATGCATGGTTCAAAATTAAATGCAAGCTTTTGAATATTTTTTTGTACATTTTGTTCACAAGTGGCAGCATCAACTAAATAAATGTATATACCATATTTAAATGTGTTATGGTACAAGCAAATCCTGTTTTAGTGAACAATTCTAAATCTACTTGAGCTTTCTAAACATGTTTAATAAATTATAAGGGAAAACCATCTGGGAAATTCAAATATTTCATAATCAAAATACCGAAAACTTCTGTTTTAAATTTTACTTTTTTTTAAACATATCTCAGAGAAGTCATGAAAAATCATATTTGAATAATTACAAATATTTTTGAAATCTACATGGAGCCTTTAACATTGTAAATACTGTACTCATTGGAAAATGTTAAATCTTTCTTCAATATCCAAACATTGTTAGACAATCTAGTTTTGTCATGGTACATGAGGCCCAATGATACAATAGATTGCAAATGTTCCTGCAAACTACAGCGAAACCTGTATATCTGAACACCTCTCTAATCCAAACACCTCTCAATGGGAACACTTTTTCACAGTCCCAAATTATTTCATTTTTGACTGACATGATAAATAAAACATTAAAATGTTAATATCTGATAATCTGAACACTTTTGACCAGTCCCAGAGGTGTTCTAATTAGACAGGTTTTAATGTACACACAATCTTTAAGGGTACACCTGTAATTGTTGATACTAAACTTTTATTCTTCTAAAATTAACACAAAATGCAAGATTTCAGCAACTCATTAAGATAATATTTATTATCTCTTATCTGTTAATGCTAAACAGATTGACATGTATTGCAATTCTATATAATACCTCACACACTAATGACCACAAATGCCGCACTTCGCAATAAAGAAATTGACATTAAGAATCTGTTTTAGATATCTAAATAGTTCAATATGCACATATGTGTTTTACAAATGATTACATAGGTATGTTCTGTAGTACATGTATCAGAGCATGCATTAAAGCAATAATACATTGTATTTGAAATAAATATGTGCAAATACATTTGAGGAGCTAAATGACTAAGTGAATTACTCAATCATCATAATATCTAATATTATTTGTGGTCTCTTTAATAAGTATATTTGTGGTCTCTTTATGTATGTATATTTGGTGTCCAAAAACTCCAAAAATTTTCTTATAACATGAGCCTACACAGAGAAAATTTGGTGCAAAGGATTAGAGTCCAATATTCAGTCTGATCCACCAGAAGTGGAAGATAATCTGAAGAGGATTACTACTAGATAGGCAATAAAACCTCTGTCTGCTAGTGCCCCAACACACAGTGATAAGGGACTGATCATTCTCCGCAAATTTTCACACCTCCTTCAAGTTCTTCTGGTATAAGGATATTGTTCTTGGTAACAACAGTAGCAGTTCGAAGTTGCATTTTCTTATGATTTTAACGTGCATTGTTATACAGCATGTCACTATGGTCAAACTTGAGCCTGAAAATACACAAAGGGAAACACATGAAAAATGAAAATCAAAATTCAGAATTATTTCACTTTTATCTGAGTTCAAAATAACAGGTCCATTTTAATTTCACACCCTTGTCTTTATGTGTGCTCACTCCAGAGCTCTCCACTCTGACCACAGTTTGTCAGTTACATTGATTAGACACACTGCACTGTTAACTGACACTACCTCCACAAATAATCTACAAAATGCAGGAAATACTTCTGACCAGCAAGATCAACTAATAAAACCATGGATGACCACTGATACTAAAATATGGGAAAAAGGATATAACACTTTGTTGAATAAAATGGATAGTTAACATAAACAATTAACAAAAAATGGTCTCGATAAAAATGAACCAATTCATAAAATTTCTTGAATTACTTATAATTGTAACGCTATCGCTGAATCTCAGTTTTATTTTTTGTTACCGTCGTATAGCCTTGAGATGCCCTAATCTAAAACCGCCTAAAAATGGTTATTTCGTGAGCAAAACGTGCAAGAATGTCTACAATGCCGTATGTGGGGTAAAGTGTAAACCAGGTTATGACCTTATTGGAAGCAGCGTGACAATATGTCAAGATGACGGCATGTGGTCAGGTTCCCCAGCAGTTTGTGAAGGTAACAAGATTTCTTATATTCATCATTTTAAGAAAATAATATTGTGGCAGTAGAAATAAGTAATTCAAAAGTATTTCTTAAAGTTTAATTTTGATTTCAAAAAATGACTTTTGATTTTTAAATCTTAACAAGGATACTTATTTAGACACCTAATCTCAACTGATAACCATTATTTAGGAATGCTGTGTTACATGGAACAATCACCAGCTGATTTCTGAAAATGCATTCATAATTGAGAGGTCAACTACAAAAATTGATTGCACCATTTCTTTACATCATACACATTAACAGAAACAAATGGTTTTACAGGCCACACAGGTACTCCAAATGTGGCAGTAAAAATGAGAACTTATCTGTTTTACACAATTATCAAGCACACCTGGCACCTGTATCAAATCAACAGAACCAGAATGCATTTGTCTCATTAATTAAATCGATGTAACGATGGTAAACTTGCATTAGTTGTAGCTGTTTCAATCAAGTTAGTCATCTACATTATTTATATACTTAGTATGACAATCGCAAAACATTTTTGAATTTGCCAATTATCATGAATGTATATACTGTATTCTTATATAACTGCGAGCCATTGTGTTCGATTTTTGAAATCAGCTTTTGTCCGTATAAATAACATGAACAAAAGAGACACCCAGCAATATATAACTACCTTATAATTTTATATACTATCTGTTTACATCTCAATAGCTGCGACTATCAAACAATAGATAGATCTATTTACATGAATTTATAACAAAACAAACCTATTCATTTCGGCATTTCTTTGTATTAGCAGATAGCGTTCAATATAATCCATACTTATCTCAGAGATGAAGTGTCTTGTCATTTGGTACAATTTCAACCAAGTGCTTCTTATAAGATTTCAAGTATGCAAATAACTGTTTGGAACCTTGCCTTTGGCCAAACTGTACCTATTTCTCTAGCAATTTACCATTCTTCATTCTGACTCTTTGAACTGATTTGTTTCATTCCATTTATGACTCCCTTTCTTTTTAGTGTACTCTCTCAGCCTATCTTCCGACTTACCATTTAGTAGAATTTAGTATGTGAATATTGTACTTTAAGATTTTTTCTCCATAAAGCATTTTTACAGGTTTAGCCATTTTAGTAGCAATTAAACCTGTCAAATAAACAGTTTTCCAAGAAAGAAGTGTTTTGGTATCATAGAATAGAACTGCAAATCGTAGCAAAAAATTGACCCAGATGTGAAAAGCATCGATCTACATTATATGACTGATTCTTCAACTTTCCCATCACATACGCTGATCCCATGTTAATCTTTCCAAGGTTTTAAGTTTCATTTTAATTATTTAGAAGAGCATCATCATCTCTATTTTCAGACATTATTTTTTCTAAAATCCACAAGAATCCAAGATATCTAATAATAAACCCGATCTTCAATTTAAAATGTTTTCTGAGGAAATGAAATCAGTTGGTATGTCAGGAACTGGCATATGAACCCTTAATGGCAAGTGCAATTCTAAAGAAGAAAATAAATTGCTTCACGCAGTTTCCTCTCTATCTCTGTAGAATATTGCACTATCACTATCTCATTATTTCTTCTATCATGAAATCTAAGAATAAAAACTGCCACTTGACCTGGATACGTACATGATTTGAAGCCATACTCAGTCAGGTCATCAAGGGAATATACTAACCTCATATCTACAGATATCCTCAGATATTCGTTATCTTGGTACCACAAAAATCAAACAAATAAATATTCCAGACTAAAGTACATGTTGAAAGTATACATTAACATGATGGTTAATATGAGCCATTATAAAATACAAATGAGAATACTCTTCATTATAATAATAAGTTGTAATTTTTCTGCAGTCAAGACGTGTAAGCCTCTGAAGAAGCCTAAGAACGGAGAACTGATGTGTGATAAAGATGACTTCTCATTCGGGACAACGTGTCATATCAGGTGCATCAAAGGATACAAACTGATTGGCTCGAAACAACGAAGATGTATCGGGATCGGAATGTGGAATGGTATCAAAGCAAAATGCAGAGGTAAGTAACAGTACCAGATATTTTAAATCAATGTTTCTGTTGTTGTTATAATTACCTAATTCAAGAGGCATCAATGCTTAATAAGTGAAGCATGGTTTCAAATGTTACAGGTTGTGACACTATAGTGTTAAACATCAATTTGTTAATTTGAGGAACAGTTGAGTATTTTAGGATTCTGTAAAATTTTAAATGTCTCAGCAAAATAAAATCACCCACTCACTAATCATGAAATAATGAATGTAAACATATTCAATGATGTTATTTCAACTATAAAATTTAATGTGGAGATATCAATGACGTCAAGCAATTATCACTGAAATTATAAAGTCAGACTCCATCCTAATTATCAGGTTTGATAGACATTATAAAGATTTTATTTCCTGTCAATGATATCAACTCATATCAATTATCACAAGAATAGTGATTTTTAACACATCAGAGACTGGTTTAAGCCCATGTACCTTTTAAAGGTAACAATTAGCCAACCAGTAGATAATCCTTTGAACCAGAACCACCCAGCAAAAACTACCTTATTTTATGTATAATCTCTTTACATCTCAGTAGCTGAGACTATCAAACAATAGATAGATCTATCAGATATTTAGAATCTTTGGTAACGATGTCTTACATCCATATTTTCAATTCTCCATAGTAGATATCTTATAAATTGTTAAGTAAAAAAAATTGTCATGTGCTCAGGGTTCTGAACTCACAGCTGCCTAACTGTCAATGGCAATCACTTTTCACTCTTGGCAATGAACTTGGAAAAATAGATGCCTATTGGGCAATGGATTGAGTGCCCGTATGGTAAATAGTGGCAATCATGTTTTCAAATTTTGATGTGAATACTTTATCTGTTCAATTCAAGGAAAGATACATCAATTTTCATGATTTTACACAACTTTGGAATGATGTTAGTCAAGATTATTTCTTTTTCTTTTGTCTATTAATTGTGTCTTTTGAATCAATGACAAATTGTCTCTGTACTCCTATTTTATTTCTTCTCTCATCTACCCTGCGCGCAGAGTCTAGTTATAATGAAGCTCTCTTTTGAGAAGCGAAGTCAAACGAATGCAAAGGGTATCTCTCATCATTTGTCTGCATATTTGTGCTGCACACTTATTGGCCCCCTTATTGCCTGAATGTATGCCAAACATATCTAAGAATTAGAAAAATGAATAACATATGCTTCGTTCATAAGGATTAAATACTACCATGACCCATGGACCTCCATCCCATTAATGATTGATTATGTTTCAGTATGGCAGATAGGTTATCTGACAGACCATGGGAATGTCTGCCTGTATTTTTTGCCGAGTACTTTCGATTCTAAACATAATTTTTGTAATAAATGTAATTGGGGGAGGCAAATTACTGCATAAGCCTCAACAATACGAGCTATAACTATATCATGTGAATTATAAATGAAACAGTCGCAAATAAACAAAATGAATACCAAATTGCTAAAAAAGCAACCAATAAAATAATGCAGAATTGCTCATTTTTAAATGTTGAGAAATATGTGCTTTCAGAGATAAAATGTCGGGTACTACCTGCATTGAAAGATGGCAATATGGAGCCATCAAAATGCAGCAAACAAGATATGCCATCTGGTAGTATATGTAGGATGAAGTGTGATCCTGGATATAGAAGGGAGGGACCATACACAAAGCAATGCAGTACAAGTGGTAAATGGTCACAGGAGACAAGGACTGAATGTATTGGTAAGTTCATACTGGGAATTTTGCTTGTACAATGAATCATAGATGCAAAATATTTATATTGTAAAACAATTGGTATTCAATGCATGTATCATTTATTACAATCAACTTGTTTTCTTTATCAAAAAGTAACCTGTAAATCTGTAATTATTGAACTCTTTTGGCTTGCTCTGTTGGTCATATTGTGCACTGAATATCATTGTCATTATACGATGAATCGTAGATGCAAAATATTTATATTGTAAAACAATTGGTATTCAATGCATGTATCATCTATTACAATCAACTTGTTTTCTTTATCAAAAAGTAACCTGTAAATTTGTAATTATTGAATTGTTTTGGCTTGCTCTATTGGTCATATTGTACACTGAGTGAATATCATTGTCATTATATCTTTATAATGCATTTTGTATTCCAGATGAGAGCCCCCCAGTGTTTCACTGCCCAAGTGATATCAAGGTTGATGCGGATGAAGATGACAATGGTGCAATGGTGCGCTGGACAGTTCCTGTTGCCATTGACAACTCGGGATATCTACCTGCAATGAAAGTAGTTCCAGCAGTTGAACCTCCAAATAAGTTCCCAATAGGAACCAATGAGATTGCTTATACTGCAACTGATCCTACTGGAAACTCCGGAACATGTCAATTCACGATCAAAGTCATTGGTGAGCAAATGTGTTTGCACTTAATTATATCTATCATCATAAATTCATGTAAAGGATGTAAACTTTGTCTATACTTTCAAAACTTACTTATTGCATATGTTTAGACCAATCAGACTATGGCTCTGTAACTGGTTCTAGTCAGAGTGAACTGTTCTAGATGATCACCTCAGAGTTAAAAGATAATTACGAATGAATACTAATGACTTTTTAGATACCCAACCACCTCGTGTTGACTACTGCATCTCACCAGAACCATTTATCGCAACTCATGGGACTGCAAAAGACATTACCTGGGAAATTCCAGAATTTTCTGATAACTCTGGAGAAGAACCTAAAGTAGTTCAAGACAATGGGTTTGGTGAATATCCTGTAGGGTTCCATCTTGTGACGTATACTGCTACAGATAGCTCCGGCAACAACAACACATGTATCATTGAGATTTTTGTACAACGTAAGGCCATTATAGTCACATTTCCAAATCAGCATGGTGAATGAATATTGAGAAACTCCAAAGGGCATCATTTTAAGAAAATAGCATCCTTGATTTTAGAATTATAAGACAGCAAAGTAACTGAATGTGGAAACAAAATTACAAACTTGTAGTTGAACATGAAAATTTTAGACAAAATTCTGAAAGTAAAAAAAACACAAATAACTGTGAAAAATGCCTTTTATTGCAAGTTATAATTATTTAGAACAAAAGTTCCTTCATTTACAAAGACACTGAATCATGCAACCCATATATATCAGTCATTTTTTATTATATTCCAGCGCATAAATGTGCCTATCCACAGGATCCTGTGAATGGTGTTGCTATCTGCGCAGCAACTACAGATACGAGATATGTGTGTGTCCTGGAATGCATGGGAGGCTATGACTTTGCAATAGAACCTGCTCCGTCATATGAGTGTGAAGTCTCAAGTGGTATTTGGGAACCTGAGGAACAAATGCCTTTCCCAGATTGCGCAGGTTGGTCTTTGTTTTGTGTTTTTCAGTGGTTATACTTTCTTAGAAGTCAAGAATACAGAAAACAACTACTCCCACTCATTTAAAGACAATTACTTTTACTGGTAGATAACATGTAGCTCTTGATCACCAGCGATCTCAGCATATTTATGTTCCCATTTACAAGTATAACTCTTCATTATGATCTTTTATCAACTAATCTTGGAACAAATTGTATATCTTGAGTAATATTTTTTTTTCTATTTTTGATTTCAAAAATAATTCCAAGTGAATAATGTTAATATAGTCAAGCCCTGTTATTTTCACTGGACTTGTGATTTTCAGAATTGTGTGTATCAAAGAATGTTAGGTGCTATGCTGCAGTGTTTTCCACTATATACTTGTTATTTTCAGAATCATTTGTATCAAACAATGTTATACAATCAGGCACTTTCATATTTCACTTTACTTGTTATTTTCAGAATCATTTGTATCAAACAATGTTATACAATCAGGCACTGTCATATTTCACTTTACTTGTTATTTTCAGAATCATTTGTATCAAACAATGTTATACAATCAGGCACTGTCATATTTCACTTTACTTGTTATTTTCAGAATCATTTGTATCAAACAATGTTATACAATCAGGCACTGTCATGTTTGACTTAACTTGTTATTTTCAGAATCATTTGTATCAAACAATGTTATACAATCAGGCACTGTCATGTTTGACTTAACTTGTTATTTTCAGAATCATTTGTATCAAACAATGTTATACAATCAGGCACTATCATGTTTGACTTAACTTGTTATTTTCAGAATCATTTGTATCAAACAATGTTATACAATCAGGCACTGTCATGTTTGACTTAACTTGTTATTTTCAGAATCATTTGTATCAAACAATGTTATACAATCAGGCACTGTCATGTTTGACTTAACTTGTTATTTTCAGAATCATTTGTATCAAACAATGTTATACAATCAGGCACTGTCATGTTTGACTTAACTTGTTATTTTCAGAATCATTTGTATCAAACAATGTTATACAATCAGGCACTGTCATGTTTGACTTAACTTGTTATTTTCAGAATCATTTGTATCAAACAATGTTATACAATCAGGCACTGTCATGTTTGACTTAACTTGTTATTTTCAGAATCATTTGTATCAAACAATGTTATACAATCAGGCACTGTCATGTTTGACTTAACTTGTTATTTTCAGAATCATTTGTATCAAACAATGTTATACAATCAGGCACTGTCATGTTTGACTTAACTTGTTATTTTCAGAATCATTTGTATCAAACAATGTTATACAATCAGGCACTGTCATATTCGACTCTCAAGACAGGTGTGATGACAGACTAGTGCAAAACCAACTGGAGACAATGTTTGAGGAAATCATGAATCTACAGGTATCGTCATACATTAATTACTGTTGAAAACTTGAATGCAGTCAATTCAATGAATAAATGCTTAAAAGTTGAAATGAAGCATTTCTGCATTTCAATGACAGATAGTCTGAATAATTTCAAGTCATGAGAAATTCTGATTTTATCTGATCCTATTTCCTTCTCTACTGTTCTTCTCCTGTTCTGGCCATGCATATATAAAGACTAATTTTCACAAATATTTGATTTCCTAGATTCAAGATGGCTGTGAACAAGATGTAAACTGTGAAATTAATGATATATTCACAGAATGTCTTGAGAGGATTGACGAAGGTAAACATAATTACATGTACTTCTACATTATTACTTACTTATAACCAGGCGACCCAAAAGTACAACACCTTTAATTTTGGAATAATACTTTCAAATATACTGTAATCTTCTTGTGAAGTGTCACACTTATATTGCATCTTTAACATTGGGATTAAAAGAAATCACATGTTCTGTCATTTATTACATGCATTCACTCATTATACAGGTATAAATGAAAATACAACATTCCCATATATGTTTTAAACAACCAGATATGTAATGAAACAACCTTTTGCATTCTTTCTAAAAATATTTTTCTGTAATATGATGGTGAATCTCCTTGGGCACATTTTTGGCTCTGTAGCACAATTTTAATTTTTGTGATCAAACCGGTTTTCCTATGACCATGCTCGTATAGACAGTAATCAGTATATTTAACTATAGTTTCTCTTTTTCAATAGAGATAAGCAATGCTATCAACGTCCTCCCATACAGGAGGAGGCGTTCACCACCAGAACTTATTCCAACACAGAAATCAGAGGATGGACTTAAAAACCAAGTTGAGGTTGACTTCAATATTGAAGGTAAATTAAATGGCTTTTGGGCTTTTCTATTTGAAAATTGAGGAATTTCTTGAAAAAAATTCATATTATGGCTCATGTAAGAAATAGTTTGTTTTCATTGGTCTAATTAATAGTTAAATTGGTTTTAGTAGACATATTTTTGGAATATATCTTAATTTTCTTTATATAAACAGATATACCAATAATCTTAATTACAAAGACAAACATACAGTATGTGATTTTACTTGTAAATTAATGTAATTATTTTTAATGTTGCCCTTTGTGCTTTCTTATTATTTGGAAATATAGGGTATGTATTGTATATCAAGTTTGAAAAACTTTATGATTTAATACAGCAAACAAAAGCTGATTGTGGATAAAAAAAATGCATAAAGTTGTAATGACTACTCTTAAAGCAATACATACAGTACCCTAATAGAGCCCAACATTGCAATTGATGGCAAACACTTTCAAATAAACAAATACAATGTGCATATGATTCACAATTTCTCCATTTTAGCATCTATCAAATATGTTAACAACACTGCCACATCAACCAGTATATCACAGAAGAAGTTACTGCAATCCATCAACAATATCAAGAGCATACTAGAAGGCAAGGCAATGAAAGGCGAGATAGTCCTGGGCCAGGGGGATCAGAAAGTGGTATCAAGGGACATCACATTTGACCCTAACCACCCTGCCTTTATGTGTGCTCAAGGCAGCGTGCTTCACTTCAATAATTCTGACATGTGTGGTAAGTTTCACAAGGGTTTCATTAACAGCAGGCAACAGGCAATTTTCACCAGTTGTTTTCACAAAATCGCCTGTTGTTTTAGGGATTTTTCAAATTTTCCATGTTAAATTTATATGAATTCCATTAATTTTCATATTTCATTCTTTTCTTCCAGTTGCCTGCCCGCTAGGCACCTATTTCAATGTTATCTCCAAGACATGCGAGGGGTGTACTAGGGGCACATACCAACCAGAAGAAGGCCAACTGTCCTGCCTAGTATGCCCAGATAAGACATCAACAAAGTCAAACTCATCTAAAACTGTAGGCCAATGTAAAGGTATGGCTACTAACTTGTACATGAAGTATAAGAGGAGATTTTTCTCTTTTTCAACTCTTTTAACAAATATGTTTTCAATGGTCCAGTTTTCTTGCATGCAATTCTGACTACTCATAACTACAGAATTCAGTAACTTAATAGAGGGAGAGGGAGAGTCCTATCATCTTATAGAATTGTAAATGAATGGCATCATTTGAGATCAAAGCCCTCCATCAGTACCTTTCTAGAAGGTCAATAAAACACCGTAAAATATATGAGTTATATGATGAATTAACAAAGGGCTTATTCATGTATTTGCAGCTCAGTGTTTACCTGGTAGTTTCTCAGAGACAGGAGTAGAACCATGTCAGACATGTGAAAAGGGTTACTTTCAACCCGACTATGCCCAATTTCAGTGTCTGGAGTGTCAAGAGAATAAAACAACTTGGAGACGGGGAGCAAGGCAAAAATCCCAATGTGGAGGTAAAGTGTGATTTACATGTACCTGTAATAAATCAAATGTGTTTCACATTTTATTGATTGTGATAACTTGTAACCAGAAATTGAAAGTATTGTCATTATCAATACTATTTGATATGCCTAATTGTTTTCTTTCACTGAAGGAAGAATCAATATGAGTCATGCAATTTAAAGTTGAACCTATAAAAGCTTGTCTGCAAAGTTAAACCAATTATATACATGTATTTTGATATTCTCATTTCAATATACATCTTTTCTTTAAAGTAATGTGTCCTGCGGGATATGTGTCTAAAACTGGCCTAGAACCATGCTTCCCATGTCCAAGAGGGTACTACCAACCCAACAGAGGGGCTTCATCAGTGTTCAGGTGCCCCATGAATGTAAAGACCCAAAGTGTTGGCTCTACCAGTATCAACCAATGTGAAGGATATGAGAACATGATACAGAATGACATTATCTCAGAGGCAATATCTACAAAGGCTATTGTGATCAATAAGTGTTTTGAAGACCCCTGTAAAAATGATGCAGAATGTAAACCTCTTCAGCCTAGTTTTGTGTGCATCTGTAAACCTGGATATACTGGTAAGAGCTCAGAATATCTGTTATCCAGCATATTGCACTTGTGGTTGCCTTGTTGTTAACATCCTCCTACGCAGGTGTCCAGAATCCATACCTCCTTCTTCCCCCTGCTATAACCAATTTGGAAGTGCCCGATTAAACTGAATCACATGATCTAATTATGCGCAATGACTTATACATGATTTCTGTCGCAGTATTGCGACAGCCAATCAGATTGCGAATTCCTGTGATCGGAGGATGTGTTGTTTATGGCAATTACTTTTTGCTTGTCATGGTAATGGCATTTTTGATAACTGCTCTATTTTTGTACCTTAGTTTTGCTGTTATCATGAAGTACAATAATGCAAACTGTGTTGAATAATATGACATACAAATTCTATGTTTCACCTCCAGTCAAAGAACAAGTGCATGGCATCAAGGACAATATCACATGTGTAAAGGAATGAATTCCATAAACCAAAGTATTATTTTATGAGTGAAATAGAAGTAAGTAGCTAAAAACTGATACTCCTAATTTTTTATAGGTATATACTGTGAGACTGAAATAGATGAATGCTTCTCAGAGCCATGTGCACACAATGGTACATGTATCAACGAACTTGATGGTTATCTGTGTGAATGCAAACCAGGATATACAGGTATGTTTTTCATTTACGTAAATCATTTCCAAACATAAAAATCAAGTCAATAACCGTTTCAAAATAACACTAAAATTGCAATATGATCCAAGTAATGCTCAATAATTTTTGATTGGTCAGTGAGTGTAAGTTTTGACTTGACTGCTTCAAGTTATAATAAGTTACCTATATTTTAATTTTCCTCAAGCATTGTTACAGTAATAGTAAGTTATCAATATTGCCTATATTTTACTTTTAAGCTGTCAAATGTCAAAATCATATCTACTGTAATCTTCAGCAAATGTTTTGGTCTACACTTTGGTATCATTTAACAATCCACATCGGGAGAGATATAAATGAATGGAAATTAAATAATCAATCATTAATGTAGAAAAACCATTTAGATGCTATGTGGACTGTAAAACCATGTACATTTTATGATAGGTAATGATTGTGAGAAGGAGATAAATGAGTGTGATTCAACACCATGCAAGAACAATGCAACATGCACTGATGAACTGAACAGCTTCAAGTGTGTGTGTCCACTGGGATTCACTGGCCAACTATGTGAGACCAACATTGATGAGTGTGAGAGCAACCCATGTAAAAACTCTGCAACTTGTCAGGACCATATAGGGAACTATACATGTCTGTGCCCTCTGGGGTATATAGGAGTTCACTGTGAGACTAATCATAATGAATGTGAGAAGTTCGCCTGCATCAACAATAGTACTTGTGTTGATGGCATCAATAATTACACGTAAGTCAACATTTTTTGATAATTTGAGAAGACTGTCGAGATAACAGTACCTGGGCAATATGGGAAAAGTACAAAGCACCCAAAGTTTAATCAAAAAATAAAAGTTCATAAAATATGAAAAGTCTTGGAGCAAATGAATAGTCTTGAAGAAAATATGATGGAAACTGTATGAAAAAATTTGTTGAAAACTGTATAACGAAAATATGATGAAAACTGTATGAAAAAAAACTTTAAGATAAAAACTGTATGAAGAAAATATGATAAAAACTGAGTGATTACAATTACAGGTGTAAGTGTCTCCCAGGTTATACAGGATTCCACTGTGAAACACAAATCAATGAGTGCCTCACATTTCCCTGTGAGAATGGAGGACAGTGCTATGACTTGGAGGGAGACTACAAATGTAGATGCATGCCATCCTATGGTGGCAAGAACTGTGAAAAGAGTAAGATCAATAACTATCACATTATACGAAGGCATACAGTAAAATGAATTATGAATTTGTATGAAGCCTGTCATACAAATATTTGTTATTTTATGTTTGTTCACATCCTTTCAGAGCTTTCCTCAGATTTTGACATGGTGTTCCCAGTATCAAGCACGACAGACTATGTTATACTACCAGACCTTCTAGGAGATCTAACTGAGGTCACTGTAGCCTTCTGGATGAAATCAACAGACAAGAGGAATTATGGAACTGCATTTTCATATGCAACTGATAAAGTAGACAATGCTCTTACTATCACGGATTACAATGGGCAAGTAACTTAAGTGAATAAATGCAATGAACCATAGAGGGGGAATACTCCAAATTTTATAGATGACTTCAACTTCAATTGAGTTTTGTGTCGAGAGGGCCCTCATTTTGATCTGTTTGATATGAACAACAAGAAGAATTTGCTATACAGTTTATATCATATGAAAATGCAATGTATTTATGTACATGGTTTGTTTTCTTTCTAGGATTGTGATTTATGTGAATGGTGCCAAAGTAATCACAGATGTGACAGTGAATGATGGCAGATGGCACCACCTTGCAGTTACATGGACAAGAAAGCAAGGATTCTGGCAAATCTATGTCGATGGCGATATAGTCGACCAAGGATTTGACCTTTCTGAAGGATCAACAATTCATGGTATTTCATTTTAACATCCATTTTACATCCTTCTTCTCATTTGAAATATTATCGTATGATCTGTAAAATGAAGCCTTCTGATTGGTCAGTTCTTGTGCTGAACCAATCTGTATTGCTACTGAGATTGTCCCCATTGATCATCTCTGTCGCAATACAGAAAATATTAGTACGGAGGGGAAATTCTCAGTAGCAATACAGAGTATCACACCATAAAAATGTTAAAGAATGATTTGTAGTGCAATACAGGATATATTCTGCTCTCGATATTCTGTATTGGCACTCGACTTCGTCTCATTCCAACACAGAATTTCTCGAGCAGAATATATCCTGTATAGCACTTCAAATTATTCAATAACTTATATTGTTGGTAATTCCTAGCTGTTCTAGTATTATACTGTGGAACTAAAAAATAGTTAATACAATTGTATGTTGATTTACAGCTGGTGGAACTCTGGTATTGGGTCAAGAGCAAGATGAAAAGGGAGACAAGTTCAGTGCATCAGAGTCCTTCATTGGTCGTATGAGTAAAGTCAGTGTGTTCAGTGAGGTGTTAGAGTATGATGAGGTTCAGAAACTTGTGTATTCATGTGATCCATACATCGGGGACTATGTGGCATGGCCTGACTTCCTTAAAGGTGTAAATGGAAGAGTACAAGTGGCAAATTCTTCCTTCTGTAATGGTGAGTAAAACAAGAGGCAATCAATCTGATGAGGTATTCCTCAAAAGAATAAGTAATCATATAAGTAACCACATATCAAAATGCAGACACATGATCATTTTATCACATACATGAAGGCATTCCAATCAAACATTTAGGTTTATTTGCTTAGATGATTTAAATTTTCTTGTCTTGTCAATAACATGGAGAACTGCATGGGACATACCACTTTTGTACAACGTTCACTCTCTCCGGAATAACTATTATACAGAGAAGTGTAGTTTTTTAAGGAAGTCTATGATTTTTTATAATACTAGTGGCATTCAAATGGGACTGTATTATCAAAGACCCAATTATACAGTGAGCTTCAGAGCATCTCACAGTTTTATCACAATGTGAATGGCCTCATAAATACTTCCCCTGTTATCACTATGTGTATTTTGTAGATTGCAAGGTACCAGCTGAAATTGAGAATGGAAAGGTGACATATGATGATGTTACACTAGGATCTGTGGTTAGCTATACCTGTGATGAAGGATATCAAGTGAAAGGGTCCAATGAACTAAGATGTGGCGTATATGGAGAGTGGGATGCAGATGAATCTGTTTGTGAGAGTGAGTGAACCATAATTAGTTTTAATTAAGCAAGTAAATTGAATGTTTGGATAAATTAGTGAATTGTTGACACTTCCATTGTTTCAAATGACTATAACTTGAAATATAATATATTCTCTGTCAGTCCATTAACATCAATGTGCTCTACCATATTACATATCAGATAAATACAAGAACACAAATGTGTACAAAATGTCCCCACCAATGGGTGATCCCGTCTAATGGTTATCTTGAAAATGGGTAGACAAGACTTAATTTGAGGATGGAAAATCCAAAATGGCGACCTTAAAATTTACCCAGAATGCCATGAAAATTTGAAATTGATCCATCACACAGTTAACCAGAAAACATGTAAACAAGATTTTAGGATGGAAAATCCAAAATGGCTGCCTTGACATTTACCCAAAATGTAAAAAAACTAATCAGTTTGTAAATTTTCATACTAAAATTCATCCCTGAAAATATGAAATTGATCTTCCGAATGGTTCACCTGAAAACGCATAGACAAGACTTTACAAACAAGATTTTAGGACAGAAGATCCAAAATTGCTGCCTTGACATTTACGAAGAATGCCAAAAAACTAAACAGATGTAGATTTTCATACTAAGAATCATCCCTGAAAATTTGAAATTGATCTACCAAACGGTTCACCTTAAAACCCGTAGACAAGACTTTACAGGCAAGATTTTTAGACGGAAAATCCAAAATGGCTGCATTGACATTTATCCATACTGCCAAAAAACTAATCAGATCTAGATTTTCATACTAAGAATCATCCCTGAAAATTTGAAATTGATCTACAGAATGGTTCACCTGGAAATGCATAGACAAGACTACAGACAAGATTTTAGGACGGAAAATCCAAAATGGCTGCCTTGACATTTACCCAGAATGCCAAAAAACTAATCAGTTCTAGATTTTCATACTAAGAATCACCCCTGAAAATTTGAAATTGATCTAAAAAACGGTTCACCTGAAAACGTGTAGACAAGACTTTACAGACAAGATTTTAGGACGGAATATCCAAAATTGCTGCCTTGGCATTTACCCAGAATGCCAAAAAACTAATCAGATCTAGATTTTTATACTAAGAATCATCCCTGAAAATTTGAAATTGATCCACCAAACGGTTCACCTGAAAACGCGCAGACAAGACTTCACAGACAAGATTTTAGGACGGAAAAATCCAAAATGGCCGACAATAAAAAAGTGATTATGAGTTTTTGCTAATTTCCTTTTACAAAATTATCACATATAACTACTGTTAACAATAACATAGGCTTTTACAAGAAAGTACATCTGAAATTATTTATAAAGCTACTAAATAGTTAAAGTATGAAAACTCAAAAACACCATTCAATATGATACAAAGTATTATCGCGCGCTAACTTTTCTTAAGACATTCAAAATGGCTGCCATGACGGAGCTAACAGGTTCAAAACCTAATCAGATCTAGAATGAAGTGAGCTATACAAGATATTAAAGTTTTAAAAGCAACTGTGAAGCCGTTTTTCTTAAAGTTTGCAGACAAGGATTTTAGCATTTGACTTCAAAATGGCCGACAGGAAGTAGGTTTCGAGTTAATTTTTTTTCATCCACATCTGTATGCACTCATAAGTTATCCCTGAAAATTTGAAGGTGATATCTGTAGCGGTTTTGGAGAAAACTCCCGGACGTACGGACGGACAGACAGACGGACGGACGGACAGACGGACAGACAGACGGACGGACGGACGCGCCTAGGCCGACAATATGGCCCCACACTATGTGGTGGGGACATAATTAAAAACATGTTCTTAATTTAATGTTTAGGAGTAAAATGTCCATACCCAGGGTCAGTCCCCTACAGTGACAACCATGGCAGGGATCTCAGATATAAAGGAGTCTTTACTTATACATGTAAACGTGGTTATCGCATGGAAGGCAATGGAACACGGGTGTGCCAAGCAGATGGAACTTGGAGTGGGGAGAAGCCTCAATGTGTTTGTAAGTTGTCCCATTATAGAATGAATGAAAAAGAATAAAGAGTGAAAAATGTTGTACGAAATCTTTTAAAAATCATTGCCAATGTTGTCCATGCAATCAAAATTTTAGATTGCAAAAAGGAATTGAGATATCTGATCAAATATAGAAGTTATATTTGATAACTATAATTTATTCATAATTAAAGTACATTGATAGTTACTATTGCATTGCAGTAATCTTCTGTCCCGAGCCTGAACAAAAGAGTGAAATGCTAATTGAACGTTGGAGCCCAATCTACAAACTTGATGACAGTATTAGATTCTACTGCAAGCCAAATTTTGCCATCAATGGAACTTCTATTCTTCACTGCCAGGAAAATGGAACATGGAGTGGTATTGTTCCATCATGTGAACCAATAACTTGTAGAAACCCTCCTGCTGTAACACATGGAAATCTTGTCAATGATATAGGCGGTTCATATGCTGCTGATAGCTTGGCTAGATACGAATGTGAAAAAGGTTACAAAATGGAAGGTATTAACACTGTGAAGTGTTTCCAAAATAGAACATGGAGTTCTACTGTACCTGTATGTTCATTAGTGATATGTGATGAGGTTAAGAACATAGAACATGGGAAGAAAATAGGAGACAGCTATACATATGATTCGGTGGTAGAGTATCAATGTGAACATGGTTATGAAATAAAAGGATCTTCAGCAATAATATGTTTGAATAGTGGAGAGTGGAATGCATCTATACCATCGTGTAATTTGAAACGGTGTGATGCCCCAACTGAAATTGAGAATGGTAAGATAACTGGTCTGGAGTATGTGTATGAGAGTACGATACAGTACACTTGCAATGAAGGCTATGCATTGGAGGGTGTTGAAAAACGTGAGTGTCTGATAAACTCTACATGGAGTTTTGACCCACCAACTTGTAATCCGGTATTCTGTGGAGCTCCAACTTCATTACAGAATGGACACTTCACTGGAGACAACTTTAACTTTGGGGCACATATAACATATAGCTGCGATGATGGATTTACTCTTGAAGGGAAATCTAACAGTGAATGTCTAGCTAACAAAACCTGGAGCATCACCAACAATTTCTGTGAGAGAGTTAACTGTGAAGCACCTTCCCCTATTGATAATGGTCATGTCATAGGAACTGGTTATGTATATGAGGACGTCATTGAATTCAGATGTGACAAAGGATATGACTTGGTTGGTTCTTCAGTTAGTACTTGCTTAGCTAATGCTACATGGAATGCCACAGAACCATATTGTAAAATCAAATCATGTCCCGAACTCAAGGATATTGAAAATGCCAGACTTTCTGTGACAGACATAACATTTAGATCTAAAGCTGTGTATTCATGCTTAATTGGATTTGAGATGAAGGGAAGAGGAGACCTATCATGTGAAGCAGATGGTAAGTGGAGTCATCCATTGCCTGTGTGTAAAATCATCAAATGTGGTAAGCCTCCAGAAATAGAAAATGGTATAATGACTATGGATAATATGACATATGGTTCAAAGGCACGTTATCAGTGTAAAAAGGGATTTAAAATGCAAGGAGATGAATCTGTGACATGTTCCAAAGATAAAAATTGGAGAGGTGATATCCCATTGTGCTACAGTAAACAATGCCCATTTCCAGCTCCACTACCATATGGAGAGATTATTGGTTCATCATACACTTTCAATAGTGTCATTACAGCTAAATGTGATGCAGGCTATATTCTAAAAGGGGATAAAGAGAGGACATGTCAAGAAAATGGTGAATGGAGTGGTGTGGAACCTAACTGCACTGCAGTAGAGTGCACAAAACCATCTTATGTCATATCAAATGGTAGAATGATTAACACTAACTTCTCTTACGGAGCTACCATAAACTATGTTTGTGATGTTGGATACTATATTGATGGCCACACATCACGGACATGCGGAGCAGATGGAGATTGGGACAAAACATTACCAGTTTGTGAAAGGATTGAATGTCCTCAACCTTTGAGGCCATTAAATGGGAGATATGAAGGTTTTGAATACAAGTTCAAAAATACCTTAAAAGTTGTCTGTAGACGAGGCTATGAAGTTGTAGGTGAAGCATATCGAACTTGCCTTGCAGATGGCACATGGTCAGGAGGAGAAAGCAAATGTGTTAAGATCTCATGTAAACGACCATTGGACATTAAAAATGGAAAAGTGATAATACAAGGCACTGAATACAGACAGCAAATTGAGTATGAATGTAATGAGGGCTATGAAATGATAGGACAACCTCGGCAAAAATGTGGAGCTGATAAGCAATGGAGTAGCCTACCTCCATATTGTGCAATAATTGAATGTGGTGCTCCAAGATTACCCTCAAATATGATACAACAAAAACAAATTGAGTATACATTTGGATCAATAGTGACATACAGTTGTGCAGCTGGCCATTTTTATCAAGGTTTACTCCAGCAAAGATGTGAAAAGGATAAAACTTGGCAATGGATTGGTGGAATTATTCCATACTGTGAAAAAATGGACTGTGGTCCTCCAAGATCTCATGCTAATATGCTTATCGAAGAAAGCTCTTTAACTACATATGAATCAATAGTAAAATACACATGCAGAGAGGGATATTCATATTTTGGAATTATTGAACAAAGATGTGATGAAAATGCAGTGTGGAGTTGGGTTGGATCAACAGTTCCTATATGTGCTGCAATATCATGCATTGACCCTCCAGATCTCCCTGGAGGATTAGTAACAATTCACGAAGGACTGAATTTTGGTGCTAGAATAGAATATTCTTGCATGCCTGGATTCAAAATGATAGGAGATGGGATCTGGAAATGTCAGGCAGATGGACAGTGGAGTGGAAGTTTACCTTCATGTGTTACAGCTGGCTGTCCTCCACCAATCGATGTAAGTTATGGTAAAGTTAAGGGAAACAGTTTTAACACTGGGGAGTCAATTGAATATGAATGCCAACCTGGATATGTAACTATAGGGATCTCTATAAGAAAATGTACTGTGAATGGGACATGGTCAGGGACTTTACCTTCTTGTAGGTATGTATCTTGTCCACCCCCGCCTGATTGTACAGGTGGGCGCATTAAAAAACCTCTTACAACATACCACTATGGTAACATTGTAGAATATACTTGTGATGAAGGATTTGAACTAAGGGGAACATCGAAAACTGAGTGTCTAGCAAATGGGACATGGTCCTTTACATCACCACAGTGTATCGCAGTATCATGTCCAAAACCACAAGAAATATTTTTTGGCAAGGTCATAGGATCATCATTCAAAATAGGTGATTCTATTAATTATGAATGCAGACCAGGATATGTGACTGTAGGTGTAGCAACACGAAAATGCACAGCAAATGGAGCGTGGTCTGGTTCATTACCCTCATGTAGATATGTGTTATGTCCCATACTACCACCCTTTCAAAATGGCAAAACAGAGACATCATCTTATCATTATGGGAGTATAGTCAAATATCAATGCAACACAGGGTTTGAGAGAGAGGGTGTTGCTACAAGAGAATGTCTTGAAAATGGAACATGGTCATACGCTGCACCCAGATGTGTTGCTGTATCATGTCCTCCTCCTAATGAAGTAAGATTCAGCCAGGTCGTCGGTTCATCCTTTAAGATAGGAGAATCCATCAAGTACCAGTGCAAACCAGGTTATGTTACTGTTGGTGTTTCTACCAGAGAATGCATGGTAAATGGATCATGGTCAGGAACTCTACCATCATGTAGGTATGTCAACTGTGGAACACCACCAGCTTGTCCAAATGGGAATGTAATAGGGACGTCCTTTGTGTATGGAAGCAAAATAAAATATGAATGCAAAGAAGGCTTTGAAATCCAAGGTCTCCAAGAAAGCGAATGTCAAGCAAATGGTACATGGTCTCTTGCTACCCCTAGATGTATTGCTGTATCATGTCCTTCACCTCAAGATGTAGCATTTACAAAAATTGTTGGCTCATCATATAAAATTGGAGAATCTGTCAAGTACCAATGTAAACAAGGCTATGTAACAGTAGGTGTATCAACAAGAGAATGTATGGCAAATGGGTCATGGTCTGGTACATTACCATCCTGTAGGTATGTGAGATGTCAAACTCCACCAGTTTTCTTACATGGTAAGGTTGTTGGCACATCATACATTTATGGAAGTATAATCAAATATGAATGTAACCCTGGATATGAAAGGTTAGGTGTTGGGACAAGAGAATGTTTAGCCTCTGGTATATGGTCACATTCTCAACCAAGATGTAAAGCAATTTTATGTCATGAACCTGTTGAGCCAAGTCATGGTAGAGTGGTTAAGCTTGGAAGTGGAATTAACTTTGGTCAACAAATAAGGTTTGATTGTAGAACTGGCTATCGTTTGGTAGGAGATCATATTCTTACATGTTTATCTAATGGATCATGGTCTGGATTGTATGGCAAATGCATCAGAGTTTCTTGTCCTCCTCCAGTCAAAGTAAGGTATGCTACAGTCAATGGATCATCATATCTATTTAAGGATAAAATTGAATATCTGTGCTCGTCAGGGTATGTTGCAATTGGTGATGCTGTAAGGGAGTGTTTACCAACTGGATCATGGTCAGGCTCATTACCATCATGCCAGCGTGTGACATGTCCTCCTCCAATATCCTTTAAAAATGGACAGGTGATAGGAACATCATATATGGCTGGTGAAACAATAATATTTAAATGTGATCTAGGATATGAGTTAATTGGGAAAAGAACAAGCGAGTGTAGCACATCAGGTGACTGGTCAACAGCAATTCCAATGTGTATGAAGAGGAAATGTGAACCACTACCTCCGTTATTACATGGGTCAACTAATAATAAATTGATGCATTTTGGAGATCAAGTACGTTTCGATTGTGACCCAGGTTATCGCTTATCTGGAACATCTGTAAGGCAGTGCCAGGCTGATGGCAAATGGTCAGGATCAAATCCCTATTGTATAAAAGTTATATGTGCAAGACCCGTAGATGTGTCACATGCTGAATTCATAGGTGATCAAAGAAGTTTTGGAGTGTCTATTGCTTATAAATGTGACCCTGGTTATGAAATACAAGGTGAAGCAAATCGCACTTGTACAGCAAAGGGAATTTGGTCTGGAGCTACCCCCTCCTGTCTCAGAATCTCATGCAAGCCACTTTATCAATTTGAAGGGGGAAGAATCAAAGGATCAAGTTTTAAATTTGGTGATAAGATTAGTTATTGGTGTAACAATGGTTAC
This sequence comes from Owenia fusiformis, assembly GCA_903813345.2. Lineage (NCBI taxonomy): Eukaryota > Metazoa > Annelida > Polychaeta > Sabellida > Oweniidae > Owenia > Owenia fusiformis. Next base: position 21,973,366 of record CAIIXF020000001.1, on the reverse strand, counting down.
CAGCTAGAGGGAAGATCTATAAGAGAATGTTTATCAAATGGTTCTTGGAGCTTTACAGCACCCAGATGTGAGCGTATAAGTTGTTATCCACCAGTTTCAACATCTGAAATGAAAATCATTGGAAGCTCACATAAGTTTGGAGATAGGGTCAGGTATATATGTGATCCTGGGTATGAAACAATTGGAAATGCTGTCAGTGAGTGTCTAGCAAATGGCAGTTGGAGTTTTGTGGCACCAACCTGTCAAATTGTAGTTTGTCCTAGACCACCTGATTTACAGAATGGTGACATACATGCGAGTAGTTATGATTTCAATAGCATTATATATTACAGATGTAATTCAGGATTTAAACTCAGCGGAGTAAAATCAAGAAAATGTAAGGCAAATAAAGATTGGAGTGGTGCTACACCAATATGTATCGCTACATCTTGTGACCAACCTAACCCCCTTAAGAATGGAACATACCGTGGATCTTTGGCAATAGGATCTATTATAAATTATAAATGCAACAATGGGTTTATTCTTGTTGGTGATAATATCCAGAAATGTCAAGAAAATAGGACATGGAGTAAGATTTCTGTTTCTTGTGAACGCATTAAATGTAATGATCCACAAACCATAAATAATGGTAAAATTATAGGAGATTCATTTAGATTTGGAGATCTTATCAAATATAGATGTGAAAAGGGATATGTATTGAAAGGTAAAGCAGAGAGGGAATGTTTATCTGATAGATCATGGAGTGGTTTAGCACCAGTGTGTATCATGATGGCATGCCCAGCACCACCTCAACTTCAGCATGGTAAGGTTCTAGGAACATCATTTATGTTTGGATCAATCATTGAATATGTATGCGACATTGGCTATGAACTGACAGGACCAAAAGAACGTTCATGTATGGAAAATGAGAAATGGAGTGGTGAAGATTCAACATGTGTAATCATTTCCTGTCCTCAACCTGATAATATTCAGCATGGGAATATACAAGGAAATGTTCACACATATGGCCAAACTATTAAATATATCTGTACAGAAGGTTATGAAATCATTGGTGAATCAGACAGGACATGTTCTAGATATAAAACATGGACTGGTGATCTTCCATTATGCAAGCGTGTCTATTGTGCTCCTCCTGCACCATTTGAAAATGGTGTTGTGGAAGGAAATGACTGGGAATATGGATCAAGTATTAAATATTTATGTGACGATGGATTTGAACTTGTTGGTATAGCAGAACGATGGTGCTTAGAAACTAAAGTATGGAGCGACAAAGATCCAAGCTGTGTCAAAATAAGTTGTCCTCTTCCTCCTGATATTGACAATAGTAAAGTAATCCAACTAGATGCAACATTTGGGGGAAATATAGAATATGAATGTGAAGAGGGTTTTTACTTAGTAGGTAATGCAATAAGAAATTGTAACAATGATAAAACATGGTCAGGTAATGTCCCAAAATGTCAGAGAGTCAGTTGTGATCCTCCAGAGAGAATTAGGCATGGAGAGATAATTGGCACAGACTATCTATTTGAGGACGTAATTGAATACAAGTGTCAACATGGTTTTGAAGTGGCTGGTCTGGCAAAGCGAAAATGTTTAAGTGATGGTGGTTGGGAGGGTACCACTCCATCTTGCAAGAGGATGGTTTGTCCAACACCTGGTAAACCGCAAAATGGTAATTTTATAGGTGGAACATTTGAATTTGGACATTATATCCACTTTATATGTAATGATGGCTATGAGATTAAAGGAGAGGCTGTTGTAACTTGCATAGCAGATGAACATGGGGGTGCCTGGGATAAGCTGTTTCCTACATGTATCATGATTGTATGTCCCGAACCTGAAAAAATTGAAAAGGGATCATTGAAGGGTAATATGGTTAAGACTCAGTATGGAGAGATTATTCAATACCAATGTGAGGAAGGTTATATCATAGAAGGCAACCCAAGGCGAAGATGTCAAAGAGATAAAACCTGGAGTGGAACTCTACCTAAGTGTAAAATGATTGAATGTGAACCCCTTGGAGCAGTACCTAATGGTGAGATCATAGGATATGACCATGGCTTCAGAGATGTAATAACATATGTTTGCAGAGATGGATTTGAAATGACAGGCTCAAATAAGCAGACATGTCAAGAAGATGGTACATGGAGTGGAAAACCTCCAACATGTGTACCCATACAATGTCCTGCACCTCCGCCTTTACCCAATGGTAAAATTGATGGAAAATATCATGAATACAAAGATAAAATACAGTTCACTTGTGATGAAGGTTATGTGTTAGTGGGGGAATCTAGTCTGGAGTGCATGGCTGATAAAATGTGGAATGGAAATTTTCCATCTTGCAGAAAAATAAGCTGTGGTAAACCAGATGTTGTAGAAAATTCAGAGTCCCGAGGCACCTCCTATAATCATGGAGATGAGGTAGAGTATAGATGTGAGAAAGGGTACAGACTTGAAGGTCACTCAAGAATAAGATGTCAGTCTGATGGTAAATGGAGTACCTCTGTTCCTAGATGTTATTTGATCACATGTGGTCCACCACCACCTGTTGCTTTTTCCATTACAAATGGTGCAACATTCCATGTAGATGATTTTGTTTTCTACAAATGTATGGATGGCTATGAGTTAAATGGAAATAATTTATTGCAATGTGCATCTCAAGGAGATTGGATTGGGGATTTGCCTACATGTGAGCCAGTCATTTGCGGTCCACCACCAGTGATATTATTTGCATCAACGATAGTAGAAAAGACAACATTTGGAAGTCGTGCAAATTATAGATGTAATGAGGGATACACTATTAGGGGAAGCTTAAGTGTTGAATGTAAAGCAAACAGACAATGGATGTCTGAAATACCAGCAGAGTGTGTACCAATCACTTGCGGAAGACCTCCCCTAGTTACTCATGGGGAAGTGTTAATATTTGAAGATACATACAAAAACTTTGCAAACTATTCCTGCGCCAAGGGTTATATCCTAGAAGGGAAAGAAAGACTGATGTGTACATCTACTGGACGATGGGAGAGACCAGCTCCTGTGTGTAGACATGTGGCGTGTGATTCACCCAGAATCAGCAGCAATGCTGTAGTGAATGGAAGTGACTACAGCTATGAGAGTGTTATACAGTACAGCTGCAAGGTTGGCTTTGCCCTGCATGGTGATCCATACAGAGAATGCAGGAGAGATGGCACTTGGTCAGGAATAGTTCCACAATGCCACAGTAAGATATTACTCTGATAATATTCATCACCAATATAATCAAAAACTACCATATATGCACTACAGTAATTAACAATTATATTTAAGCCAATGCTTTAGAGTACGTAGAGAAAATGTATATTCAATTATAAGCTAATGTGATATATATAGTTTATCCCACGATTAATTGTGTTATCTGTACAATAACAGCTATTGATATTTCTGATATTATTGAAATCCGTGTGATATTTTCCAGAAAATCGTTTATCAAACTCATATGCGTGTGATATCGTTTATCTCACGCATATCCGTGTGATATCACATTTGCATTTCGCGCCACAATATTGTTGGAAATAAGGTCAGATATTTTATTCTCTTTTGAGAAAATAGGTCCGTTAATTTATTCTCTTTACGTTTCATTGGTGTATTGAATTACTATTACTATATCATGTTACTTACTTTTAATTGTTAAAATAAAGTGTTTCAAATATTCAATTGATAGTCTAATTTCTAGTTTATATTGTCTGCCAATGTCCTGGAAATCGGATCAGAACATCACAAGGTGATTGTAATCATGGGATAAACCCAATATCACATAATTTCTCGTGATATCATTTTATCGCCTCGTAGATATCAAATATCAACACTCATTCGCTTCGCTCACTCGTGTTGATATTTGATATCAACTCGGCGATAGAGATGATATCATTCAAAATGATGCGATGTTCTGTATTTATCCCACGATTAATGTGTTATCTGTACAATAACAGCTATTGATATTTCTGATATTATTGAAATCCGTGTGATATTTTCCAGAAAATCGTTTATCAAACTCATATGCGTGTGATATCGTTTATCTCACGCATATCCGTGTGATATCACATTTGCATTTCGCGCCACAATATTGCTGGAAATTAGGTCAGATAATTTATTCTCTTGTTATATTTTATTATATTTTATTATTAAAATGTGATTGTAATCATGGGATAAACCCAATATCACATAATTTCTCGTGATATCATTTTATCGCCTCGTAGATATCAAATATCAACACTCATTCGCTTCGCTCACTCGTGTTGGTATTTGATATCAACTCGGCGATAAAAATGATATCACTCAAAATGATGTGATATTCTGTATATATCATTAGTGTTAAAGTCTGAATTGTGGGAAATATCAATGTTTAGAATTATATGCCTTTATTTTCAGGAATATATTGCCAAAGTCCAACTGCTGTTGACCATGGTAGGATAATGGGTGATGACTATGGGTATGGTGCAACAGTGGAATATGTCTGTGATCTGGGCTACTTTCTGGAGGGTGATAGATTCACTAGGTGTACAGAAGATGCCAGTTGGAGTGCTCAACCCCCAGTCTGTAAAGGTTTGTAAACCATAAATTGTTTTTGAAAACCATAAATATCAAGACTGTACATTTAGAGAAGAGTTTGTTAAAATATAGAAATAGTCAGTTGTAGAAATACAGCTAAAGAGAACTTTAAACTTAAGGCAAGGCATTAACATGCAAAATGTCACCACATGTCATTTGTTAGGGACTGACTCCCAAACACCAACTACTGAACACCAGATGCCAAACACCAACTGACTAACATTGTCTACAAAAAAAGTTGGAGACTGTAACAATATGTCACCATTCCTGGTGGTGATATAAAATTGTATAAAACATCCACCAAGATATATGTTGTGTTGACTTTTCAGAGGCATCTTGTCCCGAACCACCCCCAGTGCCAAACACAATTTCTCTACCAGTTAGTACATTCATGCCTGGTGATAGTATAGAACTGTTCTGTGGACTTGGCTATGAGCGTAAAGGAGACATGAACATTGTCTGCTTACCAAATAATACATGGTCAACACCTAAAGGATTCTGTACAAGTAAGTACACTGGTGATCCACTTGATTACGCTGAAACCGTTTCGGTAACAAAATGTCGGAACGTCGAAGGCACGATTTTTATTTTTTCCTTATTTCACACGTTGTAGGCAGAATTTCCACGATATTTTTATCACAAACGTGTATCAGTATCATATGATTAAGAAAATGTATACATTTGCGAACAAATAGTTCAGAAGACAACGGAATCGTCGATTTAATCCCTCACTTAAGTTACCGAAATGGTACTTCAAAAAACAGTTAAGATCTGCACTTTTAACCCTTACCGTTTATGTTACTTAAGTGAGGAATTAAATCGACGATTCTGTTCTCTTCTGAGCTTTTTTTCGTAAACATGTACCTTTTATAAAACATATGATACTTATACACGTTTGTGAGAAAAAATGTCATGGGGATTCTGCCTACAACAAGCAAAATAAGCAAAAAAGAAAAATAGTACTTTCGACGTTCCGACGTTTTGGTCAGCTTAATCGACCGGATCACCAGTGAAGTAGAAAATAGAGTGCCTAGAAATAGCACAGAAATGATGATGAAATGAATGGGCTAATATAATTTTGAAGTCACACATGGTTGTTGCTGTCATAAAGGATATTCTTATTTATTTTATGCACACACAGTCAGTTGTTCTAAAAGGTTTATATATTGATTTTATCAGTTGTTTTGTACAACAAAAAAGTATTCTTCATATATTTATTTTCCTCCTCAGAGAAACACTGCGGCAAACCTGCAACAAATGATAGAAATGTAGTAATAATGGGCAAGGCCACCAACCAGTATAATTACAGAGATAGGTTGGTGTATATGTGTAGGCCTGGCCTGTCACCCATATCTAAGAGAATTCTCACCTGTATGGAGAATGGAGAGTGGGATATAACACCAGGGTGTCAAGGTACTAATTTGTTACTTTCCATGATTCACATTCATTGTTTTCAAATTAAAAATGTCAATTCTACATCAATAAGATATTTCTTACATGAAAACATGAAATGGAAATATAAAAAAAAAATGTTGCTTCGTTGTATGACATTCACCAGAATACTATCTTTTGATGGTGCATTTGAACCACGAACAAGAAGTAAACAAGGCATTTACATTCAAAATGTCACCACCTGCCATTTGTTACAGATGCCAAACACCAACCGCCAAATGCAAAACACTAGCCCCCGTATGGCATTCACCAAGAAATTGGAGACTATAACAACATGTCACCACTTTTGTACATGTAAAAGCATGTGTATGATTTTCAACATTTACTTTTTACTTTAGCCCAGTGTAAGTTCAAGTGCAAGAATGGGGGAATATGTATCAAACAAAACAAATGTAAATGTCCACAGGGATTTGGAGGACGACATTGTGAAAAAGGTATTTCAGACTGCAATACATAATTGTGAAATAATTAGAAATTATAATAATGACTGTAAAGTGAATAAAAATTTATTATGCATGGTGTCCAAGAAAATAAGATATAGTATGCTCCATGGTAAATACAGTCAGCTCTGCCTTATATTGCAGCTTTTGTCGAATGGTTATATTCAAGGTTTATGTATTTTGCCCTGTAGTTAACACTGCTCTAATGTATTTTGCCCTCCTTATATTAAAGCTATATATATTTGGCCATATTCATATGGAAGCTATATGTATTTTCCCCTGTAGATCCTGCTATTCTATTGTATTTTGCCCTATTTGTATTGGTACTATGTGTATCTTGCCCTATTTATATTATAGCCATCTGCATTTTGCCCTGCCTTAACGGGGGAAGGTGTGTGGGTCCCTTCCAGTGCGAATGTAGGCCTGGATATATTGGTACAAGATGTGAAAGAGGTAGGAATAATTTTACTTTTTTATATTTTATATATAAAACAGTATTGGATAGGGTGACCCCAAAAATTGCAACCCATTTTGGAATAACTATTTGGAGTCACCCTGTAGAACACAATATGAAGAGACTTGAACTTGAAGCCAGAAAAGTGCCTTGGACTATGAATCCTTCTCTCCTGATACACTTGATCTTGTCACACCTTATTTAAATGTGTATGCTAAATTCAAAACTAATTTATAGGGTAAGCGTAAGTGTGAAACTTTGAAATATCAAATCTACAGTTTTTCACTTGGTGACATGTCAGCAAATAAGTTTGAGTCATGGCTCTAGCCTCTGTGAAAATTTGAACAAGTATTAAAAAGAGAAACCTGTTACTTTTGAGACACCCTGTAGACTTTACTGTGACTACTCAATACAACTGAACCTATTATTTCGAAAATTAAGATTTCTGTTTTTTATAGATGTCAGGTGGATTGAAAAATATTCACATATGCTCATATCAATTTTAGTTTCAAACTTCATTATATGATTGCAAACAGTATGGATAAGTTTACTTACTGAATGGGACTGTAACATTTATGAATATTAAAATCATTTCAGCTATATGCAGTAAAGAATGTCAACATGGTGGAATATGTACAAGGCCCAATAGGTGTCGCTGTCCCTATGGTTACTTGCCTCCTTTCTGCGAAACGTATGAACACATTTTCCTTTATCACAAACTACTTAATTAATAAAAGTTAATAAACATACAATTTCATTGGCTACTGAAGCTTCATCTTAACTCTTCAGATCTGTACTTTTTTCAATTTCAGACGATCTCACATAAGAAGACTATGGACGTAAGGAAACGAGAACCGCAGTACATGGTTACACACAGAGCACTACACAAATAGCAAGACTACACAAATATGTAAGACACTGGCTGAGAGGGACTTGTATCTAGGATATGCTTTGCCAATAATATGCCAAATTGTCGCTGCCTGGGAACAGCTACTTGACTGAGATACAATTTGACTGAAGAGATAACAAATGGACATGTATCTTCCAATGACAATGGTGCAATACTGACACATGTATCTTCCAATGACAATGGTGAAATACATGTATCATCCGATGACAAGTGTGCAATACTGGCACATGTATCTTCCAATGACAATGGTGAAATATATGTATCATCCAATGACAATGGTGAAATGCATGTATCGTCCAAAGACAATTGTGCAATACTGGCACATGTATCTTTCAATGACAATGGTGAAATACATGCATCGTCCAATGGCAATTGTGCAATACAAGTATCATCCAATGACAATTGTGCAATACTGGCATATGTATCTTCCAATGACAATGGTGAAATACATGTATCATCCAATGGCAATTGTGCAATACAAGCATCATCTAATGACAATTGTGTAGTACTGGTACATGTATCATCCAATGACAATGGTGAAATACATGTATCTTCCAATGACAATGGTGACATACATTATCATATGGCAATTGTGCAATACAAGCATCATCTAATGACAATTGTGTAGTACTGGTACATGTATCATCCAATGACAATGGTGAAATACATGTATCTTCCAATGACAATGGTGACATACATTATCATATGGCAATTGTGCAATACAAGCATCATCTAATGACAATTGTGTAGTAATGGTACATGTATCATCCAATGACAATGGTGAAATACATGTATCTTCCAATGACAATGGTGACATACATTATCATATGGCAATTGTGCAATACATGTATCATCAATGATGCAATGACACTGATGCAATACCAGAAAATGTCCAATGACACTTGTATTGTGAAAAGTGCTTTTTTACTTTTATTCATCGGTGTTTGATTGGGCTTAAATTTATCAAACTATAGTATCATATTCACGAAAATATGTTCAATGTATGGAAATCAATGGTAGTGTGTAACTTATGTTTATTTGTGTTCACATTCAATTACATGTGTATGTGCAAATAATAAGAGATATGAACATTATCATACAGTGTTCTCCACAGGATTTTTTCTCAAGTGGGTGCAAAATTCTCATTTTCACAATTTAGACAAAAATTGGTCAAATTATCCCAATTTTTCATAATTTTTCTCATTTTCAAGTGGGTGCAAATAGATTTTCAGATGGGTGCAAGCCTGTTTCTGAAATCTCAGGTGGGTGCTGCATTCACTTGCTTTGATGCTGGGGAGACCACTGTCATATTTGTTTAAGCCAAATTAGGCTAAATCAAAAGTAGAAAAAATATTATATGTAATGTGAATTGTTGAGATGACTTTGATGTATGAATATGCATGTAGATAATATTTTCTTACTATTTAATATATAATAGGCTTGTTGTAATATAATACTGTATATAACATGTTACATGATGCATTTTTACATAAAAACTTATGGTGTGATATTACATTTGATTTGTTTCATTAAACTGAGGACTTCTCGTTGTCACAGTTAATATTTTCATTTGTCCTATGATTATAGTTTTATCTGTTCAATAACAGCCAGTAATATTTCTGATTTTATGATGATCCATATGATCTTTTTCAAAAAATCATTTTATTTTTGATTATGATAAACCCAATAATATCAGATCATTTTGAGATTCATATTATAGCCAAGTAGATCTCAAATATCAACCCTTCATTTACATTGCTCACTCGAAATGATATCACACAAAATGATCTGATATTCTGTATACATTTCTAGTTATTTTGATCACATCATACCCCTTTATACCTGATTCAGTCTCTCTTTTGCTTATAAGGCCAAATTTTCCTTCCTAAGAACTTTACAAGAGAAACAACAACATAGAGAATGAAAATTACAATGAGTAAAACAAGTCCAATAATATCCAACAGGTAGTACTGACAGAAGCTAAGATTATTCATCCCCTGAGAGCGCAGATGATGGGCCCCTTTATGACGAAGGACATATTCAATCCAGTATATTGCCTTGTCGCTTGGATCCATGTCATTATCTGACAGAATCTTAGAGGCCTTCTCAGCATTAGCTTTATATGTTGCATTGCTGATCACATTCTTCATGGCCTTCAGTAGAATTTCACTTGTTAACCCCTCCACTCGTAACAGCTCCCCTGACTTCACACGATTCGCAAGTTTTTCACAGTTGTAGACTTGATCCAGGAAAAATGGTATGTTAACGGTAGGTTGGGCATAGTGGATAGTTTGAAAAGTGCTTGTCATTCCACATTGATGCACCACCAGTTTTATGTTCGGGTGGCTCATGAGGTCCTTTTGTGGGATCCATTTGTCAATGATAGTATTGGCACCTAGACCTTCTGGTTTATCTCCATCATAACTCCATATGACAGTTTGAGGCATTGCAGCGAATGCACGGGCAAACATTGCAGCTCTCGTGTCAGAAAGACGTCGAAATAGGGAACCAAAGCTAACCAGTATAACACCATGAGAGCCACTATTTTCTACGATGTCATTGTAATAAGCATCCAACTGCTTTGGTGGATCTAGAAAAAAGTCAGCAATCGAGATCACATGAGGCATAAATGGAGCTGGATAATGTAACACATTGTGCCTGTTCATCAAAATCAACGAAACTGTTTTGTAGAAATCAGGCAAATTCTCACAAGCACTTGGTTTGATGATCCGACTGTACTTCAAACAGATCTCCTTTGCTTTTCCAAAAGTTGTAATAGAAGACTTGTACAACTTGATATGCTCCCATGTGTTCCATAGTCTCTCCATGAAAGTCATGCTATCGCTATAGGGTTGACTTAAGTCTATTGGTATATAGGAGGGGTTAATTGGAGCCAGCAGTGATCCTTGTATAGAAAATGGTCCCCAATTTATATAGGCTATAACAGGAATATCAAACTGCGCTCCTAGGATTCTTGTAACGAATACGTATTCATCAGTTATTATCAAATCATACTTCACTTCAGTTAATCTCTTCCAAGCAGTTTGATCTTTTAAGGTAAGTTCTAAGTTGGAGAGAATTACAGGTCTGGTAGGTTCATTTTGCTGTGACATAGGCAGTCCAATCATATCATCCAACCAATTTTGATTTCCTGTTCCATTCAGGACTGGAGTTTTGTATGTAATGATATCATACTGTTCCATCATTTTCAAGTTGTTTTTCTCATTCATTTCATATAGCTCGTGTTTCTGTAGTAATTCAGACCATAATACACTGATATCATGCCCTTGTTTGTACATCAAATTGCACAGTTTTAACATATTTGTTACCCTGCTATTATATCCTAAGTCTAAGGGTGCAAATAGTAGTTTTGCTCCATGAATGCAAGATACACTCATAACAGAAGAACACAAAAATAGAAACAATGCCTTTGAATCCATAATTACTTTTCAAAACTAACAAGGACTAAATATGCTACAGAATTTCTTGGCATGATATATAATATTTGTGTACTGTAAGCATGGAATATTTTGAATTTCTATTTTTTGTCAAAAATGGTGAATTTAGGAGGGATCTTCTGGTACTTCCTGAATTTTAATAATGGATTGTGTTCATGGTGCTATATTTTGAAAAACATGTCACAATGAAAAAAATGTTTACGTTTCTGGCCATTCTGATTGTCTCAGTTATTGTTAAAATCTCACTGAAGAGGTTCATTGGGTAGGTCATCTAATGGGGCTATAAATCACAAAACTAATTAATTGCACTACCCAAAAAACTTACATTATTGATGTTTCGGCAACAACTGTGGGGAGCTCATGCTCAAGAACTGGAAGTTGAATAAAAATTCTGAACATGCCGAAACGCCAATAATGTATGATTTTTATGTAGTGTAGTAAGAATTAATTAGTTTTGTGAATTATTAAAATCATTTACTGCTCTGATATTATTGTATGTATGTCTTACGTGTTATAATATATACGATTCATTAGATGTTCAAATATAACTTGAATTAGTAACCCGGATCGATCAATTACTCAATCTGAATATTTTGCTTTAAATTTCTAGGTTTACAGTAGCGCTTGAACTTAGTACTCAAACCTTGAAGGAGATCAAGATGACTGTACTACTGATAAAAAACGTCGGTCCAAACAATAGATATCCTGATGAAAAAAGAAATTAGACTAAATGTATGATGCATCTACATTAGAAAATCAAAACTTTAAGGTTAAGTATTGATAATGATGAGGTAATAAATATCCTGGTTAAGGTGCTATGGAACTTAACAGGAAATGACAAAACAGGAAGTGACAATTTTTTTTGCATTTTTAGATATTTTTTGAATAAAGATAACAGAGTTCTGGTTTGACCTCCAGTCAATTTAACTATTTCCACATATCATTTACATGACCAGGATCACAATGTGCATGGTCAGAATGACCCTAAACATGATGAAATAACCTTTTTAGCCCTTTGAAAGTGTGACTGAAAAAAAGCTAAAAGTAGGAGCGTAGGGAAGGTCACTAAACAAAATCTTTTGAATTTTTCAGAAAATGTGCCCAATATATTGCTCTAAATGATACAATCTTTGAAAATTTGATATCATTCATAGAAAAAGAAAAAAAAATGAAAAAACTGATTTGAAAAGCGATCTATTTTCCTTTTTATGACTGCCATTTTTGTTTAAGACAATTTTCTAAAATTTCAAAGATTGTACTAGTTAGAGCATTATATTGGGCACATTTTCTGAAAAATTCAAAAGATTCTGCTCAGTGACTATCCCTACGCTCCTACTTTTAGCTTTTTTTCAGTCACACTTTCAAAGGGCTAAAAAGGTTATTTCATCATGTTTAGGGTCATTCTGACCATGCACATTGTGATCCTGGTCATGTAAATGATATGTGGAAATAGTTCAATTGACTGGAGGTCAAACCAGAACTCTGTTATTTTTATTCAAAAAATATCTAAAAATGCAAAAAAAAGTGTCACTTCCTGTTTTGTCATTTCCTGTTAAGTTCCATAGCACCTTAAGAGAACTTACTGAAAGGGCTGGGATGTATCATTGCTTTTTTGTATTGATAATGATGAGGTAATAAATATCCTGGTTAAGTGAACCTACTGAAAGGGCTGGGATGTACCATTACTTTTTGGTATTGATAATGATGAGGTAGTAAATATCCTGGTTAGGTGAACCTACTGAAAGGGCTGGGATGTACCATTACTTTTTGGTATTGATAATGATGAGGTAATAAATATCCTGGCTAAGTGAACCTACTGAAAGGGCTGGGATGTACCATTACTTTTTGGTATTGATAATGATGAGGTAATAAATATCCTGGTTAAGTGAACCTACTGAAAGGGCTGGGATGTACCATTACTTTTTGGTATTGATAATGATGAGGTAATAAATATCCTGGCTAAGTGAACCTACTGAAAGGGCTGGGATGTAATATTACTTTTTGGTATTGATAATGATGAGGTAATAAATATCCTGGTTAAGTGAACCTACTGAAAGGGCTGGGATGTACCATTACTTTTGGAGAGTGGAAGTGGACTGGGTGAGAACTATTCAACCTTATTATGCACTTTATATAAGTTGGTATGATTAAAGTCTATTCTCTATATGCTAACAACCAGAGTCTTGTTTCAAGACTCTGAACCCCCCCCCCCCCTTTGTTCAATGGGATTAGAATAATGGAAACTTTAATAATGTGCCAAATAATCGGAAGCTTTACTATTTAAGGTCTTAAAATATATATATAAATTGTTAATTATATCAATAAGCTAATAAGTAAGATTCAATTTATAGGCATTTTTGCCTGTTAATCACTCATGGATGATAATGTCAGGTATATCAAATGAAATACATGAAACATGAATATAATTCATGTTCTAGTAGTTAAAAAGTTTTACGAACAAAAAACAAGAACAAATTGATAAAACAGAAAAAATTGCACATCAAATACAAAATACAAAACTCCTTCTCCAATTACATATGACAAACTGAATTTTAAACGAACATCTGCACATCTGCATAAAGCCTGTAGTCATAGATACAAATGAAAAAGCAAGAGTCCAATACGAAATTATCACCAGTAGACATGACAATGTTGCATCAATAACATAAGGTATTTAGTAAACAAAATAAACAGAATGGAGGTTAAATTACTTTAATAATAGATGAACAAATGTGAACACCATCACAAAAATGCTATTATAGAATAAGCAAACACAGGAATAAGTAAAGTGTCTCTTTGGCTCTCGATCAGTACTGATACAAAGACACTTTAACAAACAATGGTGAAATAAGCACAACCACTCTATTTGGGTTTCAAGTTAAGCAATTTCAGGTTCAGGATGCGGTTTATAATTTGGATTTGTTTACTAGCTACAGCAGTCAAGTCTACAGATGGTAAGTCAGTCTGGCTTCTAGGCCCTTATTGATAAAATGCAAAAAAATATTTTTATGACTTTTTCCTGAAGGATTTTTGTCTAGAAATAAGGAATATAGGGACGGATAATATCATATCTATTTAAGACCCTTTACAAAGCATAACTTAACATGATGATGCTTCAATATCCATTGCTTTACATACATTTTAACTTGATATTTGTATTATAAAGGGATACCTGACAAAAATGACTGCAATGTATGCACAAGTGCAGACAACAAAATAGCTCTATGCTGTAATGCCTGCTATGAGAAGTCTGATAGTGATAAATGCTTCACAACTGAAACATTGGTAAATATTGACAAAAGTCTCAGCATCTCTACCTAATTTTGAAATTTAGAAGTTTGTACAGGGTGTCAAATAAATATGTTCTCCCCACATAACTTTTTTGTCTACATGATATCTGTTTTTTCCTTGGCACATCAAAATTAGGCCTCATGGAGCACCTCCACAAGAGGTTTCAGATGACTAGCTGAACTAGATGCACTTTTATGCACAAAAGTTCATACTTTTGAAATTAAGGGCTGCCCTGTCAACCCTCACGCATTTGCTGGAAAAATAGAAATCACGCATCAATTTAGCGTGTATGATCAAATATCACGCAAATCACGCATTTTGTTGATATTTTTAAAAATCGTTTTTTGTGAAATGCCGACACGGTAAAATACCGAACGATGAAAAAATGCGAACCTATTCCGTTCGGTCTTTGCACGCGATTGCCGTTTGTGTCATGCATTTTGTACAAAATATGTGTTTATATCACGCATTTGTTTCGAAAAAAATTACACCTACCCCCCTTGAACAGCGAGCGTTAACGAGCTGGAAAAAATTCAGGTGTCCAAAATGTGTTCACTGAAGCTGTCCAAAGTTTGAAGGAAGGTGTTCAACATTTGGAAGTCACTCATGCTAGACGGTCCCAAGTTGACAGCCCTGTAAGGGGGAGAACATATTAATAGGACACCCTGTATACATTTATTTCAATCTGTGGAAAATAATTTTCTTCCTCTGTAATCCAAAGGCAGTACATCCTTTCTCTGCGGTCACTGGTTATAAGGATATTTGTGGAGAATGTGGAGCAGCTAATCAACCAGGAGTTACATGTCATTCTAAACTCTTCCCAGGGTGCAATGGATGCCAGGGCTATACAATAGCTTTAAAAAGGTATATAATATCAAAACATAAAAATGAATAACCTTACATTCATTCCATCAGATTAAAATTGGTTTCCAATAATTGTAAATACATACAAGGGTTGATCCAAAACTTCTGCAACATTTGCCCTAAAAATCTGATCAATATTTCTCATAAAATGGGCTGAGTCATCACCTATACAGCACATCTAGTTTCCTTTTTCTATATAATTCATGTTCTAACTTTTGGGTCAATCCTCGTATAATAACTACAGTAGTGTACTTTAGATGCAGCAGGTTCAATACCCAAGAGAGTCCTGAATGCAGCAAAATATTCTATGACTGTATGAACAAAGCATGTTTCATTGCAAGAGGCCAACTACCTTCAACAGAGTAAGCATAATCATTGAATACAATTACATCTATATTATATACAGTATACAATTATAAATCATGCATAAGATACCACTAAGATGCAATTACAAAAGTGTAACAATTGTTACAGATTAAATCCTGATGTCTATACCAATGCCAAACACAAGTCACAAAAATTGGGCCTATAGCAATGTCAATATGTCACCATTTCATGGCGGTGATATAAAAAAAAGTCTTACATAATGTACAAAGATTACATTAAATGTTAATGCTAGAAAGAGATGATTCCGCAATATTTTCAAGGATGACCTTCTTAATATTTATATACCTATTTTGGTTCATACACAAGGAAATATGTCATTTATATTTCAGGGCTGACCTTGGCAAAGTTTGCAATGATTTTATATGTGACAAAGATGAAGATGTGAGCTCTTGCGCTGTTGACTGTAATAGTGATGATCTGCCATGTAAACCACCCCCATCCCTCATAGAAGATAGTCAGTACTACACTCTATATTATTTATTTATATATTATATAGCATGAACATGCAGATAGGTTCATAATCATTCAAATCTCAGTGCAAGCCTGTTTTGGAAGTAAATATTATATGTTCAGCAAACTCCATGTATTTGTCAAACATCTCTGCACGTTGCATTTGAAGTGCAAAGTTTTTCATCATTCTAAGCACTTTTTAAGTGATTTTGGCCATTTTTGGACCAAAATTGTCAAAAGTGAACCCCTCCCTGGAATTTTTCAAAAAGTGAACCCCCCTTGGTAAATCCTGGATACGGTCCTGAAGTGTATGTAGTTAATATACTAAGATTATCTGACATGTACCACATATGCAAATGCACTTTCGTTTAACCAAATACCCCTATGACCAAAACATTTGACCAATCAGACAACAGTTACTCAATGCATAGGTATTTTTTCAAACGCTATGAGAGTATCGACGAGAAAAATTGAAAATCAAGCAATTTTGAGTGAACTTATTGAACAACCTCGTATGTATGACATAAACTTGAAACATGGAATAAAGTAATATGTATAATGCTAGGTCCATGCATAATGTGCAAGAATGGTGGAACATTAGATGTTTCCTGTGGCTTTTGTACATGCCCTGAGGGATACACAGGCATTGACTGTGCAGCTGTCACAGGTAGTATTAAAGGGAATATTTCCCTAAATGCTGTTATTGATGATAATTTATTGTTTTATCAAATGTTCATTGTCACATTTGCGACTGTTAGAACAAACCATTTTTTGTAATATAATCATGTTTTTCTACTTGTAAACTAATATTCAATGTATTCGATTAACATGCATTACTGTCCAGCAAAACTTCTGTCCAATTTTGAGGTTATGTCTCACTGTTTCTTTATTGTTTATTAAGAGGTGAATGCAACAATCACGGGAGACCCCCATGTTATCCAGTACATTTCAAACATCCAAGAGCAGTTGTGTTATGATGCATATGGACAGGGGGGATTGAAATACAAGTTCTTTTCTCAACCAGACATAGGTGAGGAAACATTTTGTGGATTTGAGGGTTTTGCTCTTTAACCTCTTGAATACCCAGAATGACAGACGGATATTTTTAACTCAAATAAAATTCAATGGGAACCCAGGACAACAGATAAATTTGTCACAGAATTTCTCACTAAAACTGCTCTAATTCTGACAATCTTTAATGATATACACATGTTATGTTTTAAATGTATGTAATGGGTCTAATATGTTTACTATTCTTATGAAATCAAAATCAAATATTGTGTATTTAGATGTAAATTTTTAAAAAACTGGCAAAAATGAAAAACGCTCTGGTTTCAAACCCTTTTAGAGGCTAATATTGAAGAGTTTAAATGGCTATCACTAAATTCATTTTTTCTATTTCATTTTGAACTGCTTTAGTATTGATATTTGAGGTCAATCCCTAAACTTAAGCAGTGATTACTTCAGTATTGATTCAATTGGGCCTTGGATTACTTGACAGGTAGAAATTGCCTTGGATAAGTTCAGATTTGAAAGGAAATGAAAAATATTATGACCATCTATATATTTCTTAATTTGGCGTGCATTCCTACATCATTATTGGTTAGAAACAATGTCCCAGAGGAAGCTGAATGACTCATTCAACTTGAGAGGGAAAAAGATTCACTTGAAGATACAAATGTAAAAAATCAAAAAATCAATTAAATTTAATGTCTGATCAATTATAATTTCAGTGTAGTACATTTTTATAAGCTAATAATTAATACCTTCAAAGCACATAACTGTCATATTTCAATCTGATACGATTATTGATGATAATGAAAATATTAAACATAGACATATTTAAAGTATTGCACCAGAACAGGCTGGAAGCATTTTAAGGTACATTTGATGACTTTTAAATCTCGCTTATACCTAAGCCCAAATAAAATGATAAAGAGATTTGTATGTATCCCATGTGTGACATCATCATTTTTAAAAATATATATCTACATAATCATATGAATGTTTTCAATGCTGCATAGTGATCTGTATTTGATTATGGTTGAAGCATGAGTGGACGGATTTGTATTACAACTACAGCACATAATAACAGCAATAAAAAGCAATACTTGCATTGCAGTTCAGACTCTTACACAAGACAAAATAAATGAATGATTTCAATTAAATGGTAAAGTGAAGCGACACAGTTGTAAATTCTCCATAATTCAAATTCAAGGAGCTTAGTACAAAAGAACAGTACAGTATATTAGAAACATCTGTATCGAATTGACTTTCAAATATATTTTGAAGATGTGATAGGTTGATAATGAGGCATCCGGTTTAGAGCATATTTAGATAATAGTCCTTCTTCATGTTGCTAATCATTATTCATTCTGTAATACACAGCTATTAAAATGCCTATGTATCATTGAGGCATGCATGTTATGAAACCATCTCAAATTGAACTAATTTGTGAGTCTTGTGGCCTATTAATCATAGATCAAGCAAAACAATATTTACACTCTCAAATATTTTCAATAAAATAATGAATCATCAAAATCATAAGGCATTAAAACATGACAAAATGTCACCACATGGTTACAATTTAGTGTCACGCCAAATCTAAAAGATTGTTGGTGAGAAACATTGGCTATATGGTGGTGACATAAAAATGCAAGCAGCGCATGCTGTTTGCATTTAATTGAAAAGATTTCCTAATATGAAATAATAATAACTGAATTACAAGAACACAAATGTGTACAAAATGTCCCCACCAAGTGGTGATCCCGTGAAATGGTTATCCTGAAAATGAGTAGACTTAGACTTTACCAACACAATTTGAGGACGGAAAATCCAAAGTGGCCACCTTAAAATTTACCCAGAATGCCAAAAATTTAGTCAGTTCTAGATTTTCATACTAAGAACCACCCCTGAAAATTTGAAATTGATCCGTCACACAGTAAACCAGAAAACATGTAAACAAGACTTTACAGACAAGATTTCAGGATGAAAAATCCAAAATGGCTGCCTTGACATTTACCAAGAATGTCAAAAAACTAATCTGTTTGTAGATTTTCATACTAAGAATCATCCCTGAAAATATGAAATTGATCTATCAAACCGTTCTCCTAAAAACGCGTAGACAAGACTTTACAGGCAAGATTTTAAGACGGAAAATCCAAAATGGCTGCCTTGACATTTACCCAGAATGCAAAAAAACTAATCAGTTCTAGATTTTCATACTAAGAATCATTCCTGAAAATTTGAAATTGATCTACGAAACAGTTCACCTGAAAACGAGTAGACAAGACTTTACAGACAAGATTTTAGGACGGAAAATCCAAAATGGCTGCCTTGACATTTACCCAGAATGCCAAAAAACTGATGAGATCTAGATTTTTATACTAAGAATCATCCCTGAAAATTTGAAATTGATCCACCAAACGGTTCACCTGAAAACGCGCAGACAAGACTTCACAGACAAGATTTTAGGACCGAAAAATCCAAAATGGCCGACAATAAAAAAGTCCTTATGAGTTTTTGCTGATTTCTTTTTACAAAATTATCACATATAACTACTGTTAACAATAAAGTAGGCTTTTACAGCAAAGTACATCTGAAATTATTTATAAAGCTACTAAATAGTTAAAGTATGAAAACTCAAAAACACCATTCAATATGATACAAAGTATTATCGCGCTCTAACTTTTCTTAAGACATTCAAAATGGCTGACATGACTGAGCTAGCAGGTCCAAAACCTAATCAGATCTAGAATGAAGTGAGCTGAACAAGATGTTAAAGTTTTAAAAGCAACTGTGAAGCAGTTTTTCTTAAAGTTTGCAGACAAGGATTTTAGCATTCGACTTCAAAATGGCCGACAGGAAGTAGGTATCGAGTTAATTTTTTTTCATCCACATCTGTATGCACTCATAAGTTATCCCTGAAAATTTGAAGGTGATATCTGTAGCGGTTTTGGAGAAAACTGCCGGACGTACGGACAGACGGACAGACAGACGGACAGACAGACGGACAGACAGACGGACGCGCCTAGGCCGACAATATGGCCCAACACTATGTGGTGGGGACATAAAAAGTTGTTTATGGATATATCTAGTCGAGTAAAGTCAAGGCTAGCTGGAATTCCACTGCATTCAACCTTCTGAAAAAGTAGGGACACATCACGTCACCCAAACTATGAATTGCTTAATCCTTCCTCCAAACTGAAGATGAAGATCTCTTTCA
The DNA here is from genome assembly GCA_903813345.2 of Owenia fusiformis. Classification (NCBI taxonomy): domain Eukaryota; kingdom Metazoa; phylum Annelida; class Polychaeta; order Sabellida; family Oweniidae; genus Owenia; species Owenia fusiformis. The sequence continues at coordinate 21,952,848 of CAIIXF020000001.1, read as the reverse complement.
AGTCATTAATTATACAAAGCATGTGAAGCAATGTACCATATCTACAGACACACCTTTAAGCAATTGTCCAGAATCAAGGAGTCAATCATAATATCATCTGCAAAAACTGAACTATAAATTGTAAAGAACTGCTAGCTTTCAATAGGACTTTGTCAATAGGACTTTGCAGGTTTAGTGTTTAGAAGGAAGATAGTACATTGCACTGGTCATGTATTTCTGCTATGTTTCTGTATTGTATTCATTTACAGGTTTGATAGTTAATGCAAGATTGAAGACAACAGATGGTGATAATGAGAGCAAACTTATATCACATCTTCATATCACAACAAATGATGTTATAATACAAGTCAACCTTGACGATGTTACTATAAACAACAAGAAATTACAGTGGCAAACGCAAGATGAAGTATTTGGGACAGGAAGTGAAACTACTAAAATAACAACAACTTTTACAACAATGGTTGTTCAAATCAATGAACGAATTGAAGTCGCAGTTACCAAGAAATATAACCATTTGGATTTTTTCCTGAAATGGCCTATTGAGTTAACAGCAAACACAAATGGTATTTTAGGTAAGAAAACACTATTTGATGCTTGATCAATTAACTCTCTCAAACTCAATGCAATCTTTTTGAACTTTAATAGAGATATGTAGCTTAATGTCTGCCCTTGTACTATTGCTAATAGTCAAAATGAATCCATCACACAGTTTGCCGGTAGAGCACAGACAAAAATAGAGACACCATTGCTTTCCATTAGCCTGCCCCCACCTACCTCCTAGGCTGACCAAAATAACATATACCTTATATATACATACAGTATGATACAATAAAAATTATCATCTGGTCTATTCTAAAACTGACTCATATCTAACTCGCCAATAAGCCTACGGAATGTCTATGGTTGCTTAAATATTTCAGGATGGGTGGCAAACAATGTAGAGACATTAACACAAGAACCACACCCAAACACGTACGTACACCTGAGTACAGGGAAGAATGTAAATGTCGGCAAACAAACAAAATGCTTCAGAGTTGGATACAGCCAAAGAAAAAGCTTCATTAACATGGATGACTTCTTAGTGTCAAAATAATACAATGATATGCAACAATTTACCATTCAGTAGTATACATGTAATTCAAGGTTTAGTAATTCAAGTTCTGATTTTATTATAAGTTGAAGATTTTAATATATTGATGAATAAAGTACTTACAGGGTGATCAATAAATAAGGTAAAAGTATCTGGCATTTTGTAAATATTGGTCCAAACATCCTGAAATTTGGTCAGAATATACCTTGTACATTTCTAAATAAAAACATATAAATACATAACTTCTGCCATCTGATTTGTTAATATTATAGTTACTATGGCAACTGGAGTCGGGGGTACCCGGGGCAATTTCATGGCGTCCAATTTGAACAAATAATGATAAAAAGCACATCTTTTTCAACCTTAAAAGAAATAAATGTGGGTGCCAGCATTAATTGTTTTACTACTTTGTTTACACGCTGTTACATATTTTCTTGCAAATTTTGATGTCACAGAAAAAAATAATATATAATGAAAACTGATGTGATCATAGAAAGTCTATGACACAGGTCAATGATGAAAAACAATACCCACAAGAGATTTCATGAGAGAAAAGAGGAAGAAGCTAAGACTAAGAGGCCTGAAAAACGTTTCACATTGCACTGGGATAATGCTCTGTCTCACAATGCTAATCTCACGGTACAAACCATTGAAGCACTTGGTTTCCCACTGTTAGGTAATGTACTATACTCTCCTGACTTGTCCCCTTATGATTTTACCGTCTTGGTGAGCTGAAGAGGGAGTTGAGAGAGTTTCTCATGGGATGACTTGAAGCCAGCTGTCTTGAAAATGTGCAGACTATGGGGAAATGGGTTAAAAAGGTGTTCAAAGACTGGAGTAGAAGACATGAACTATTGTTAAAAACAAAGGACATTAAGTAGCAGTTATGAAGTATGAAATAAGAATATGATATGCCATTTTAATTGTGATTTGAAATATATTATCAAAAGTGTTTCGACTGAAAATTTAGTTTTTTGATAGTTGCCCCGGGTCTTCATGCTTTCTGTTGCTATGGCAACTATAACTTCAAACTATCACATCAATTTGATCTGTAACTTAATATATCAATTCAATAATGTTTGAACATTATTCTGTGCAAATTCTATGAGGATTGGGTAAAATCTGAAGAAATGCCAGATACTTTTACCTTATTTATTGATCACCCTGTATACACTATTAAACATACTGGTACCTGTAATTTGCTTTTCATCGTCATTTGAAAGCCGCAGATATTCAGTTGTACTCAATGGGTTAGAACTTGCATTTTATTGAGATTTGAAATAAAACATGGAAGTGATCTTACCTCATACTTGATGTTTTGATCTATCATGCACCTCTGCTTCATGATGTAGTATTTCAGCCATGGCCTGTGAGACCAATAGCTTCACGTCCTTCAGTTCTTTGCTCTTCACTACAATAATCCTACAGAAAATCAAAAAATACAATGTTGAAAACAGAAATTACTCTTACATTGAGCCTCGGGTTACACTCCACTCCTAAAATCTATTTCTTTTTTCAAGATGGTAACACCCACCAAAACAAGACCTTAAAGTAGATTAGTAAGGGGCACACAAGGACTTGATGCATGACTAAATAGAAAAATACCTAAACATGATACTGCACCTATGAAAACAAATTCAGCTTACATGTACTACCAAATTATCACATTTCAGATGATGAGTCATCATTGAGAGTGAGGTATCGATAGATGACAAAACTTATGAATGTTTATCTCAAATGTTGATATTTAACCTGGAGTAATTATGATTTTTGAGTTGACCTCCATTTCTTCCACAAGTTGGTCCAATAGAACGCAATGGAGTTGAATAAGAAATGTGATTTATTAATACATGTACACATACTGTTATAGCTATGAACAATGATGGACTTTTTTTCTTTTTTTGAGTTAACATTTTTTAGACATTTGCATTTGATGCTTACAAACACATACATACATAAAGTTAAAGTATGATACAGACACAGTGCATCTTCATATACATTTTGGACATTTAAGAGTTGGCTTACTTGAAGAAAGACTGTTGCTAGGTTACTGATGCGCTTATCTGGACTTGTGGATAGCTGAGTCATGTGAGCCACTACAGGAGGACTTGTGATTTCTGAAAAACATAGAAATTAATGAAAAACAATAGAATAAATATAGAATATTTTTCCTTTCAGAATAGAAAAAATGTCCAACAGTATACTGTATCTACTATGAAGAGGAGGAAATAACCAAAAATTCAAAGGTGAACCTATCAGTATGAAAAGATGAATGTAGAGATTCATCTTTACATGAAGACAGGTTCATCTTTGAATTCTGGGTAACTCCCTTCTTCAAACTATGATTAAGAACAAAAAGCATAAAGTGTGTTAAATGGGGACATGGAAATTCTAAAGAAAATATTGAATAAAGTGAATGCTGGGTATCTTTACATACTCCTGAGTTATGTTTTCAACTTACTCTGAGAACTACAAAATGTACAGATATCCAACTCCACTTCATGCAATATTTGTGTCTTACCAGGTTTTGATTGTGGAGTCACGAGATACATCAGGGAGGTTATCGCTGACATCACTGTATCTTCATCATCACTGAAACATATCAAATATTGAGAATATTTCTGTCTAACCAAAATTCTAGTATGTTTGACAGTCTGATCACTTTCTTTTATTTTCCAACACTATTGATAATATTAAACTTTCATATATTACACAAAAGCTTTATATAAGCCATCATAACTAAAGTAAGATTAAATATTGTTATGAACATGAATACCTGACCAAACACTGCTTCAGAAGGTGGACTCCATCATTCTTTAAGATATACTCTTTGTTTTCTTTATCTGGAAATATAGTTGTAATACTACTGCCTTATATACAGTAACAATATAACTACATGATGGGAATATCTGATATTGGTAGACCCCTGGAACAGCTGACATTATGAGAATTATATCAAAACTTTCTTCAGGATGAGTTGAGGCTATTTGCTCTTTACAGATTCCCTGTAAAGTAGTGCGAGACTCTAACTGCAGTCTGAAGCCTTTACAGCTAATCTTTTCACAGAACTATCACAGTTGGTATTGTTACATATAATCAACCTGAGGAACCAAATGTCAAAATGGTCAATCTTTACTGATCTGATATAATCAATCAAATGACAAATGGAATCATCTCTAACTTACCAAGACAAATATTACATATACCTCCAGCAGCAAACTGCACAAGTTTTGTATTGTTCTCTGTGAGATTGTCTGAAAGAAAATATTCAAATAACAATATTCTATGAAATATATAAAATGTGAAATTTATAGGCTGACATTCCAGTTCCAGGCCTAGATGCTTTCATATATTTCAAAATTATTACAAACTAAGGTGTTTACATCTATTGTTACTTTTACTCATGGGCTTTCAAGAGAGTAGATAAAAGATTTTCAACATTTTGCCTATGCTGTTAGAAATTGCATTGAATGAAACCACTACGTGTACTGGTATATTTATATGGGAATCCATCTATGTCAATTTACACAAAATTTATGATGATGCATACCCAAAAATAGGTCAATCACTCCCAGTCGTCTCAGAAAATCATAGTTGATGGGGTCGTATGAGAAATTAGCCAGATTAGCAAGAACTTCTTCCTTTGCACCTAAAATAATAACCAAAGATATTAACAGAAAGATTTTTTCAGTATGCATGTGTATAAGTGACACAGTCCAATAGATTATCCAAGACCTAATAGGTATGAAAACTTGCAAATGCCAATTCCAAGATACGGAACAAGATATGGAAAAACCTATGGTTTACAAAAAAGACCAACCCCTCCAACTGGTCAATGTTTTCAACAGGTAGCCACAAAAGAGGGCAAGAGGAAACCAGAACAACGGCAACGCCAAAGAGTAGCAAATCCCATCAAACAGAAATGGCTGGCTTTTTTCCAAACGAAATATATAGCAAATATCATAAAACAACACACATAAGAAAGGCCACCATTTTCAAAATGGTTGCTCACTAGCCAAGTTGCCATTCAGAAAAAGTAATATGCTTTTAAGTAGCCACCTATAAAAAAAATTTAAAAATCACACACATGTACTTGTAAATGGTCGCCATTTTTTTAAAATGGCCACCTTCTACCCAAAATGTCATTAGACAGTATGCAATGCTTATGAGTATTCATATATCAAATATGAACAAAATCGCTCTACTACTTTTTGAAAATGTAAAATAACACACATAAAAATGGTGGTTGTTTTTCAAAACGGCCGACTACTCCCCAAAGTTTTATTAGACAATGTGCCATGCTTAAAGTATTCACATATTAAATATTAACAAAATCGCTCTACTACTTTTTGAGTTATAGTAAAAAATGTAAAATAACACATGTAAAAATGGCGGCCATTTTTCAAAATGGCTGCCTAGTACCCAAAATGTGATTAGACATTGTGCCATGCTTAAAGTATTCACATACCAAATTTGAACAAAACCGCTCCACTACTTTTTGAGTTACAGTAAAAAATGTTAAATAACACACGTAAAAATGGCGGCCATCTACTACCCAAAATGTCATTAGACATTGTGCCATGCTTAAAATATTCACATACCAAATATGAACAAAATCGCTCCACTACTTTTGAAGTTACAGCAAAAATCGTTAAATGACGTGCAAAGGCAGCCATTTTACAAGATGGCTGCCATGTATTTCTTCTATATTTACATTTCTAGCTTAATCAATGTCCTATATAACTTTTTTACATTTAAAACATATCGCTATTACAGTTTTATATGCAGTACCTAAATTACTGTAAAATCGGCACTAAAATGGCCGCCATTTTTAAACAAGTGGCCATTTTGAAAATCGGCTTTCGAGCAGAACTTCTACTCCTATTGGGTATATGTGTACAAAATATGAACAAAATCGGGCCAATGGTATTTGAGTTATTGCCCGGACGGACGAAATTGTTAATATAATGTAGAGGAGACTTTCTATATGTTTAAATTGAGAAAAACAAGATCCTCTTTTTAGAAAATAAGGCTTACATTTTTTAAGAAGTGCCATGGAAGTGCCAAGGTGTTTCAAAATGTCCAACATCAACTTCATGTTTATTTTGAAGTACATTAAGAGCGTGATCGAATGAGGTTACATCAGGCAGACTTGCCAACCTAAAATGAAAATTTTTCGGGAGATTTAAAAAAAATTGCTGTACTTTTACGGGAGTTTTTTTCAAAATCCGGTAGTTTTTGCGGGAGTTTTTTGAGAAAAAGCGGGAGTTTTTACGGGAGATTTTTCGAAATACGGGAGATTTAAAAAAATTGGAGCTTTTGCGGTAAATTTTGAAAAAAACAGGAGTTTCTAGGGGAGATTTTGAAAAAACTGGAGTTTTTACGGGAGATTTTTTAAAAAGGGTATTTTTCGCGGTAAATTAAAAAAACGTGACTTTTTTACGGAAGATTTCAGAAAAAACGGGAGTTTTTGCGGTAGGTTCTGAAAAACGGGAGTTTTTACGGTAGGTTTTGAAAAACGGGAGTTTTTGCGGTAGATTTTTAAAAAAAACAGAAGTTTTTACGGTAGATTTCTGAAAAAACGGGAGTTTTTACGGTAGATTTCTGAAAAAACGGGAGTTTTTACTGTAGATTTCTGAAAAACTGGTGTTTTTACGGTAGATTTCGAGAAAACTGGAGTTTTTACGGTAGATTTCTGAAAAACAGGAGTTTTTACTTTCGATTTTGAAAAAAACGGGAGTTTTTACTTTAGATTTTGAAAAAAACAGGAGTTTTTACGGTAGATTTTGAAAGAACGGGAGTTTTTACTGTAGATTTCGGAAAAACGGGAGATCTTACGGTAGGTTTCTGAAAAAACGGGTGTTTTTACGGTAGATTTTGAAAAAAACGTGAGTTTTTACTGTAGATTTCTGAAAAAACGGTAGAAACGAATTGATCAAAGCTAAGTAAAATGTATATGTGGCGTTCACTATTATGCTAAGGGCAATCTGCATGAGGTTCCATTTTTAGGTTCGGTTTTTCGCGCATGAGCATTAAATCCAGCGATTTAATTGGTTGAAATTATTATGACGCATGCGCAGTTAATAAATAAATTAGAACTTATAATCTAAGATAGATTTCACTTACGTTCATTATTTCACAGCAGTCCCTACCCAAGATGCGCCTTATATTGCGGGAATATTTTGTTTAGCGCCATATAAAAACAAAATGTATTCTCCCGACAGAAGTATGACAGAATATGAACTGGCCCCCGTTTGTGGACATTTGGTGTGCAAACTTATACCGAACTGATCGCAGAAAAGCAATTTGAATCCAATGGGAATGAAGTACTTTTAAGTTATTTATGAAAGTATCGATAGTGAACCATGGGAGCCAATCCTTCTTGGAGTAAAAGAAAGAAGCGTGCCTGCAAAGGACAAGGTGCAATTATTGGCATATATCCCTATGGTCAAAATGAATCATTCGTAGGTGTAACATGAAGAATAAAATGTCATATAATACTTTGGAAAATATTAAAGTGCTCGGACACACATAAGCTGAGATAGGGATCATTTCGTTCAGTAAGGTTGTATTGACTTACATGGGGCTGTGCACCATTGACTTAACATGAGGATATCAGCAGATCCCAATAGAGGCCATTGGTTTCAATTGATTATCACAGAAATACCAAAAATACACTATGACCTGAATCGATTGCAAACTTAATAATTTCACAATACGACACAAATGGTTTATCTCATCAAATGTGCAAATATGAGGTTTGCAATCGATTCAGGTCATACTTAAAATTAAAAGATTGTACATTTTTTCATCATTTTTTTCCCTACAAAATGGCTATAGAAAAATGCTCCAAAAACAACTTTTACACTTATCACATACCATACAAGTTTGTAAAACCAAAGATTATACTATTATATTTCATTATGTAGTAACATATTTGGATAAGATGCAGGGATGCCTAGGATGTAAATGGATTTTGACGGACACAAAAATACTTCCTGGTTTGGAATCTATGCCTCTACACTTCATGATTGAATTATGACCCTAATAAGTGGCCTATACATCAATACAGTGCTGAATATAGGTCAACAAGATACTAGTGTGCATATAAATGTAATAATTGAAGCAGAATACTTATTTTGAAAAATCAGATGAATTATTTTTTTCCCATGGGGAGATCCCAATGGCGGGTGTATAAGGTCCTTTGTCAAATTCCTTTTAAATACGGTAGATTTCGACAGCAAAAAAACGGAGATTTTACGGGAGTTATACCAAGAATATGGGAGATTTTACGGGAGCTATACCAGAAAACGGGAGATTTTACAGGAGTTATACCAAGAATACGGGAGATTTTACGGGAGTTAAACCAGAATACGGGAGATTTTACGGGAGATTTCAGCAAAAATATGGGAGATTTTACGGCCATATTTTTTAAAAAAATTACAGGGTTTTTAGTAGAAATACGGTACGGGAGTTTACGGGAGTTTTTACGGGAGAAAACGGTACGGGAGTTTGGTATTTTTTACGGAAAAACCAAAAATTTACGGGAGATTCCCGTAAAAAAACGGGAAGTTGGCAAGTCTGCATCAGGTATCGTTTTGTATTGTATTTCATTTCATCTCATTTCGGTAAAATGTGTAATAAACGTTGCTAGAGACTAAAGATTTTTTAATCCTAGATAAATATTTTTAAAACATACTAAAGATACCTCACTCACTCAGTAGTGCTTTTGATGTACTAGGAAATAATTCCATGATTTATTTAATTTTGTACAAACAAGAAAATGCATATCTACTTTCACTCTTTGTTTCTTGAAATTCGTTCACTAGGGCTTGCAGATAGCTCAATCGTCCGATGCCATATGGTCCGGTTTTCTTATCGAGATATTCCTTCGTGCTAAACATACTCAAAATCTGAATAAAACAGCAATAACAAGTAATTTTTGTCAAATCACCCGCATTTCAGAAACTAAGCATCAGATTACCGAACGTATATTGACCGACCGGAAGTTGAGTTGCAAATACTACAAAAGCAAACAACAAACAGTTTATACTTTTTGATTTAGGAAATGAATAAATATAGCACATTTTAGCCAATTGTTCGTTAGAATTTTATTTTGTTTTGGTTGGAAGCTAGTCAATCTGACTAAATTGAATAGAAAAATTAAAGATTATAAATGAACCGTAGTGACGTTTAGACTTTTACTGCAACAAACATGGCTGCAAAAATCTCAAAAAACCTCTTGGCAAAAATTCGCACTTTTACTCATATAAGAGCTTACGTGAGTATGTTTTGAACTATACATAATTTGAGATATATCTCATAAAACCATGGCAAACGGGGATGACTGTCAAATTTGGGAAGCATTTTTAGTAAAGTCTGATTTTCCCAACGTGCTACAAGATCCTGTGACAATGATCAGACTTTTTTTGGATTTTTTGGAAATCCTAGCCAAACCTTCTGACCTTACCTTCTTCTAAGGCCACTATATCCACAGGGGCTTGTCTCGAGGCGTCGGGCAAGCCCTCCGATGAGTCTACTGCTTATTAATAGTATTAAGGGTGGTCGGTTTTGATGCTACCTGAAATTTGTAGAAAATGATTGTTAGATATATCAAGTAAAAATATATGGAATCCTTTCAATAATCGACATGCTGATTCAAACAACACTAAAGAGTAAACTTACCTAAAATGGTAGCAATCCATCCACTTGTTGCTGAGAAATCTGAATAATTTGTTAAGAAGTGATTACACTGCAAGTACCGAATTTTTTTGCAGCCAAATTATTACCTCCAGAGTCGATTTCTTCCCCAAGACACGTCCACTGTTAAAAATTGGTAGTTCCTAGAGTTCTTTGTTTCCTTAGGTTCATTCCCGTATGTTATTTTTAACGAAGGAGAGCCTATAACGACTGCTATACGCAAAAAGATGCATGAAATTAAGTTTCGAAACTGAAAGTTGAAAAATGGCGACTTTCCCGTGTTCTATGCGCAGGTGCGTTCAATCCAGCAATTTGATTAGTTCATATTATATGAACGCATGCGCAATAACTACACATATATTTTTAGATAGATGTCACTTGCGTTCATTATTTCACAGCAATCCCTTCCCATGATGCACCTAATATTGCTGAAATTTTTTCCTTTAGTGATAAAACAAATAACTCTCATCTTCGAAATACGTTTTCCATTCCTTGGCAATAATCTTTCATTTGGTATCTAAGTATAACCGAACCAACCGCCGAAAAGTAATTCGAATCCTTCTGAATTGTGGGAATGAAGTACTTTCATTTTTGCGCATGCGCATAGAACACGGGAAAGTCGCCATTTTTCAACTTTCAGTTTCGAAACTTAATTTCATGCATCTTTTTGCGTATAGCAGTCGTTATAGGCTCTCCTTCGTTAAAAATAACATACGGGAATGAACCTAAGGAAACAAAGAACTCTAGGAACTACCAATTTTTAACAGTGGACGTGTCTTGGGGAAGAAATCGACTCTGGAGGTAATAATTTGGCTGCAAAAAAATTCGGTACTTGCAGTGTAATCACTTCTTAACAAATTATTCAGATTTCTCAGCAACAAGTGGATGGATTGCTACCATTTTAGGTAAGTTTACTCTTTAGTGTTGTTTGAATCAGCATGTCGATTATTGAAAGGATTCCATATATTTTTACTTGATATATCTAACAATCATTTTCTACAAATTTCAGGTAGCATCAAAACCGACCACCCTTAATACTATTAATAAGCAGTAGACTCATCGGAGGGCTTGCCCGACGCCTCGAGACAAGCCCCTGTGACTATATCGTGGCCTTCGTCCAAAGATAAATCCCTGCATGTTTTATACTCTGCCAGGGCCGGTGAATTCGTACGATCCGCGATCCGATCCGGATAAATTTCGTCATGGTAATGATGCATTGTGGGATTAATCCAAGAATTAATCCAAAAATCGGTGAATTCGTACGATCCTGGGATTAATCTCAGGATAAATATCAATCCACCTCTTGAGGTGGATTACTTTTTGGATAAATTTTATCCGAATTCCAATGCAATTTGGATAAATCTTGGGGATTCCCCCTAATCCTCGGATCGTACGAATTCACCAAATATTTATCGGATTAGTAATCCAAGATTTATCCCAAAAGATAAAATTTATCCGGATTGGATTGGGGATCGTACGAATTCACGGCCCCTGATGTGTGTCATGTCGCTGTATATGGGTCATGTTGTAATCATAAAATTTGAAATCAAATGTTCGCCATTTTTCGCATCACAATTTGAATTACGAGTTTTGGTCTTTTTACCTCACCAAAAATTCCAAAACATACATGAAGTGATCAATGTATTAGTTCACATCTTCTGGATAGCCTTACCTTCTTCTAAGGCCACTGTCTCGTGGCCTTCCAGTAAATATATATTCCTGCATGAACAACTGGTCATGTCGTAATCATAAAATTTGAAATCATATGTCTGCCATTTTTCCACATCACAATTTGAATTGCAAGTTTTGGTCTTATTACCTCACCAAAAATTCCAAAACACATAAAGTGATCAGTGAATTAGTTCACATCTTCTGGATCGCTAACTTAGAATTTACAGCCAGTTACTAATGTCAGTTGTTAACGACATTTCGTCCAGTTTTCGAACATCGCCATTTTCTTTGGAGCCGTTTTGTTTTAATTTTAGACGAAATCCTGAAGAAATCATGTAATATCTCATCAAGGAGCCGAGCTGGGTCCGTTTTGATTAATGATTTATTTATCTGGTGATTTTTAAAATATTCAATAAATTTATGACACCACGGCCAGCTTTTTTCAAATGGAGTTCACAGTATTCCAGATGAAATCCTCTCTAGCCAAGTATTGGCTAAAGACTCGAGTAAGGATAGCCAACTTAGAATTGACAGCCAGTTACTAATGTCAGACGTTAACTACATTTCGTCCAGTTTTCGAATATCGCCTTTTTTCTTGGAGCCGTTTGTTTTTATTTTAGACAAAATCCTGACAAAATCATGCAAGATCTCATCAAGGAGCCCAGCCAGTTCAGCAGGAGATCCAAAGGGCAAATTGTGCTTCGGTTAGCGACATTTCTATCTCCGCCGTGGCGTGATATAATCCCGATTTCTCGGTACACGAGTTCGTAGAAAAATACGACACCTCAAATCAAGAGGCCATAACTCAACCCATAAATTATCAATTTTGATTCTGTTTGAATTTTTAGGATGCCAGATACGAGAGTTGCGATATATAAAGCCATCGTTATGTTTCATAAGGGATAAAATAGTGTATTTGGTGTAGGCCCGACTTGAATACTTTTGGAAGAATTTTCCAAAAAAAAAATTTTTCCGCTAAAAAGTTGGCAGAAATTTGTCTTCAGGGTTTTCAGCACTAACCTTCAGGTGTTCTCGATTATTTTGGATATTTCTGATCTTTTTGTCAGCTTAACTTTTTTAACCTACCTGTAGTTCATGGAGAAAATGATATCGAAAGTGCACTCTCATTTTTCACCCTAAATCGTATTTTTGGCGAGTCATGACCTCATGACGTAAATTCCGGTTTAGAAGTTTTGAGGTGGAAGTTTTCAAATTGCTGTCGAATATGCCCGAATATGACGACAGTAACAATAAATTGGACCCTGAGGTATTGCTGTCTGGTGTATAAAGTATATGGGAACAAACAGATAACATTGAAGTAAGTATATAACAGGTGCTATCGATAAAAGTGAAGGAACAAGTCGTAAAAGTTCACTAAAATTATTCCAAGAAGATATGGCTTCCAATTTTCTAAGTTGAATTTTGAATGACCAGTTTTGCCATTCCAATCTGAATTATTGTGCTTTTAGGGTATAACTAGATGGTCGATATTACCCTGGGATATTACCCTTATTCTTGATCAACTTAAGACTTTTATGAATCCCGATCTAGACCAAGGGCCAAGCAGAGACCTGAAAACTGTTTTTCATGTCTCTGGGCCAAGGCATTATTACGGTCTACAACTTGTGGACTGCGATAACTAAGGCTCACCAAGTTTTCTTTCTTTGACTTTTCATCAGGATGATTAAGCCTAGTTGAACTAAGATTGCTGTCATGTCTGCATTTCACAGTTCAAAATCAACTTGTGTAGTAATTTGACACCGACTTCTAATTTGCCTCATTGACTTATCGTTTCTCAAACATATTTCCAAAAATCAGGAAATAAGGGTGACGAGCGGGGAAATTTTATTGGGAATTTCATTGTGAAAAACTACCGAGTGACAGTTTAAACCACATATCCAGAGCCAGATCCAGCTCCTATTGGTAGTAGGCTCAAAGGATAAAAAATATTTATTGAGCATAGACACAGAGCAGGTAATCTGGCGGAGGTCTGTGATTTCCTTCAAGTGTAGGGTGACATGACATTTCTTTCTCTGTATTGTCTTTATTATTTTGATCAACTGAAATTGTTATTGTTTATTGGGCATATTTTTCTCATTTTGATGCAAGAAAAGCTCCTGGTAATACTGCTAATACTTATATCTGGCCAGCTTTAGAGAGAGCCAGTTTAATTTAGCTACACTTAATCTTTCAAGCGAAAGCATCAGAGTATGCTTTCACATAATTTCAACGGTTGGTGTGAAACTTTTTCATGTAGTGACATTTATAAAAGCAAGTTGATCTGTGGAATTCATTTTCATATTTTGATCTAGCATCATTGATGAAATATCTCCAGATCTTCTTAAGCCTTTACTAGCAGCTTTCTCATAATTTTAACAGTTGGTGTGAAACTTTTTCGTGTTATGAACTGAGTTGAACTCTGGCCAAAAAGCCTTGCTTTTGATGATCTGTGGAATTCATTTTCAAATTTTCATATTTTGATCAAGCATCACTGTAGAAAAATCTCTTAAGCCTTTACTATCAAAAGGTCCAAAATTAACAGACATAAGCAAAAATATTAGAAATGTTTTTCAAATATTCAAATATCCAACCATTTTTCAATAAAAGGTGAATTTTTTTAATTATCAAATAGTCCACTTCACCGTTTACAGTGCAAAACACTTTATCTTTGCACCATTGCATTTAATGTATTGTCTTATTAATGTTAGGTATAGGCAATATTTATAGCCTTTTCAGTCAATTTCACTTTTGAGAAGGGTATTTTTTATATTCTATGGGGAAAATGAAGTGAAAATGTCATTAGCCAGAGAGCACAACTGCATTGGCCAAATAGGATGGTAAGTTAGCATTTGAATGAATCTAAATTTCAATATTAGATGCTTTTTTACAGATGCAAAAGGACTATTTCCATGCATAACATATCCAAGAACTGACTGTATACTAAATGCTCTTCACACTTTGATTTTCAGGCAGGCAAAGAGTGGGTACTAAAGCTCTGGGTGTTATATGAACATGAAGTGAAAGAACCCATGCAGATTGCTTGAGTAGAAATGATCTATGGTTACTCAGTTCCTCAAGAAACTCAAAGATGCAGGTTTGTTTCCTTGTTCATTAAAATTAGTTGAAGTCATGATAATATTAGCTCACGTGGGTTCAAATGATCAAAAACCTGAATGTTTGATATTGCTAAAAGCATTTTTGTTACTAAAATTAGGCTGTTGGCAGTCAGAGACTTCAAGATGTTACACTTTTGTACACACATTGATTTTATGTCACTACCTACTAAAATGGTGAGATATTTAAGGAATAAAGACCAAGATTTTATAATTTATGGCGTAATATATGACCGAAAATTTTATTCTGCTCATTGTTAAAAGACCGAAATTGCGAAGCGATTGAGGTCTTTGGCAATGGCCAGAATAAAATTTGAGGTCATATATTTGACATATATCATAAAATCGAGGTCTTTGTTACGATTCTAATATGATAAACAGACAAGAAACACAACTATTTGCATATGTGAATTTTAGCAGTCATGCATACTGCAATATAGACCAGTTAATCAATTGGTCTAGCTATTGTGACGTCACGTATCATATTAGAATGTTATATAGCCTTCACATTTTCTGTGGACAGCATCCAGTTGTCAGCAGTTAGCATTCAGCATCTATAACAAATTCTTAGAACTTGAAAAAATTTAACTATTAGTGTTCAGATTAGATGTAGCATCCAGGTGGCTACATTTTGTCATTTTAATGCTTTGTTATAGATTGCTTCAAAAATATTTATTGTTGCCTTGATGATACTGGAGTAATACTAGGTATTGAAACAACCATAAACCTTCCTGTCATCTATGTACTAATTTTCTCTAACAACTTGTTTAAATATTTCTTTAGATGCCATAAAGTACATCATCATTGTTGTATCTGGCACGGCCTTCTGATGCTGCTCCTCTCTAATACCTGACTCCTTACTTTGGCTGTGACATCATGTGAGAATACTTCAGAGATAAGCAAAACAGGTGAGAAAGTCCTATTATGTGGGTACTGTAGATACACTTAAAGGGGCAACAAGGACTGTAGAGAGAAACGAAATTTTTTATTTTTTTCTGAGCTATCAGGTCAATATTTAGCTTTATATCTTCTTTGACATATCTATTTTCTTGAAATGTATGGATAAACTATCAATTTCAGCATTAAAGGGAATGCGAAGTTTCATGTTCTAATTTACACGCTGGCTACTTATAACCATCATCTATCACTTCAGCTCACTCATGGGACATATCGTGTTTGAACTAACATATAATTCAAGTTCAAAGTACCCATATCTGGATCGCTGCGGATGCCGCCATTGTTATGTATCAATGACGTCATTGATGCCTTAAAATTGATGCCTGGGAAATATCGCTATATAATCACGTCATACTCGGATCGCAGAAATAGAACACATTTCACTGATATTTTATAACTATTTCTGTCCGCTTAACATTGTTGCTGCATGTTCATGTCCATATCATATCATATATTTGGAAAAGTTGTTTCAATATATTCTTCATAGAAATTGAATTGTTGCAATGTATTTTTTCAAATGTTTGTATTTATTTTCTCCAATGTGATATAGTATAGGCTAGGTAGAAAAATCACTAAACTTATCGGCTGCGCGATTCGGAAGTCATCGCAATATTCCACTTGAAAAATATCCACTAGAATTATTTTATATAATGATAACACTGGGTTAAAAAGGATAAATCTGTTCAAATCCTGTAAATGCTTTCTTGTATATTTAACCAATAAATGAGGTAAATGCATTAAAATATACAAAATGGCATTTACACATAAATGCATTACTGTGCATCAATGGGTATTTATTTAACTAAGATTAACGTGGCTAATGTGTTGGCGTATTTGTGGTGAAAATAAGTAAGTTGTATCATCGGCTGAACGCATCCAACAAATAGTTGCATTTACCATATTTATGTAAATACACGACATACCATTTCAAATATCAAAATCTATGCTAATGTTCATTAATGCGCTGATGAGCAGTTACGGCACATCATTATTAACCTTAAGGTATACGTCGGCAAATAGGCATACTGTCGCAATTGCTTTCTTACCTAATCATAAATGGTAGATTTCTTCAATCTGTAGTATTCTATTCAAATATGTATAGGTGCATGAATAGGTGCATATTGGAGAATGAAAGAAATAAAACAGAAAGTAGTAATCCAATGAAACAGTAACTCCCTAAAGTGTTTAGCCATTTAAATTCTGATGAAAAACGCAAACAAAAAAAAACGAAAAATCGATGTCGTCTAAATGATACGTATGTAAATGTCAATCTCCTAAATATTAAGATTGGCATGCGCAATAGCTTTACAAGGACATGCCACTGTCATATTTTCAAAGAATAATACGTAATGTCTAATGTTTCTCAGTTGTTAAACGACCAATTTCAATCATCATATCACCGTAGCGACATTCGATATGACAAAAAAGCTTTTCAAAATGCAATGGTATTTCACCTTGGATCATGACAAGAAAAGGCTCATAACATTCAGTGATGCGGGGAGACGATGGGGTCGATTGTAGTATGATATTTCATTTCAACGACGATAAGGCAATTGCCGTATTGATAACTTTTTGTTAAAAACAATTCCTGATTTCGAGCTCGAATTTAATGATATAACAAACGTGGTAAGTACAGTTCTACAGTATTTTCGAAATAATGATTTTAAATTTAATGGCATACAACCTTTTGTTTTTTCTATATCGGAAAATAAGTGGAACTTCAAAAGCTTCAGTCACATTTGTTCAATGCGACCACACGTCGATCGTATTTCGCTGAAATCAGTAAACTGCGGCAAACACAGGAAAACTACAGTCGACTTAAGGTCACCTTGCTGTCTACGTACACGACATATCCAGTTTTTACAAGGCGTAGAGTCGGAGTTCAAACTTTTTCTTTCCTGTGGTCACCTTAGATATCAACAAGCAGCAGCCAAACCGTAGGTCTCACGACGACCGTACGTCGGGTTCACGGTCGACTTGCGGTTGCGCTACTTGGATTTCATAGGTTACAATTGACCTTTCCGAACCATATATAGAACCCCTTCTGGATGCCTTCAAGAAAAGCTACGCACGTCGTAGGGCCGCCCTACGCTGATCGTGCGTCATCATTTATCAGCCGTACGAAAATCGTAGTTTTTCCTCATAATCAAGATACGCCATACGGCTATCTTAGCAAATGTGACTGCTAAATTATCTGACTGCAGAAATACTTAGGCAACCGTAGAAATCCTACTTACCACAGAAATGATAGACCGTATGGTGACGTGAGGCTAAGAATCCATAATAGTAATTGAATACGGTTTTAAAATCTAATTTTAAAATTTTAATTTCTTTGAATACCTGTGTTAAAGATAAACAGAAATGCAATGAATATTAAAGTACGAACACGTATTTTTGTAATGAGACTAGCAAATTAAACCATTGCATTCTTGGAAATTCAAGATGGGTTGGTTGAATTAATTTTGTTATGTTTTATTCAAATAGTTTGCATTCGCCTGATAGAATTAGCATTCTCTGTTCGCATTTAGCGCTAGACCTAATAAAAGTTAAAAAGTCACGAATCCCAGATTGTTTCAAGTGTAAATAAAGAATAAATCTAACCTGCATTCCATGTCTAGATAGGTAAAAAGCAATTCCGAAAAATGCCGGCGTTAATATTCTATTAAAATCGTTCTTTATTATGGGTGGTATAAACGTATTCTTTTAGTTCATTTGAAATGATTTCTTTGGTTTTGGAATGGCAACAACTCGGCATTCATTTTTTGATTCAAAAATGGCGCCACAAAACTTTTGGAATGCCAAGGCATCAATCTGGCATCAATGACGTCATAACACTGTCGTAAAGAACCACTTTACGGTTGAAATGGCAGCTCCGTGGTCCAGTTCATATGCAAAACCCGGGGCTCAATAACAATTAAAAGGATAATGATAGAACAATAAAACTAAGTTGGATTGAAAGATATATCTTTATTCTAACTTATTATCAAGTTTAAGGGACAAAACTTCGCATTCCCTTTAAGCAGTATAAATTCAGTTCAAAGCTTCTATAAAGGGTGTCCCAATTCATAGATTTTAAGATTCACAACGTTTCAAGAGGAATATCAGCTGAACTAATGTTCATCCAGGGGGTTTCTTAGGAGATAATAAAAAATAATTTTGGTCTTGATGAAATATACAAACTTAAATATATTTTGACACTGGTCAATGATCATTTAATGCCCCCTATGTACTAATTGTTGCACCTTTAATTTGGCTACTGTTTAATTTGACGGATTGAAAAGGTCTGCCAAACAAAAATCCACCAATTTTCAGGTGTATTTTGGAAAATCTCCAAATCTCTGAAAGATTTCATTTGTGTAAGCCTTTCTATTTGGATTTCATTGCTATACCAAGACTTACTGTATGCTATACACCTGAGTTTGAAATGCTGATTTCCAGATCAATGATAAAACTTAAAACTCAGTTCTTAATCTCAGTTCTTAAGTGTGATAATTAACTGTATCTACAGTATGTTTCATGAATTAAGTTGAGTGTTCATTTTCAAATTATAAATTTGCAGGTCAAGGTACATTCTGATATACATCAGGCCCGTAGCCAGGGGGGGGGGTTCGCAGGTTCGGGCGAACCCCCCCCCCCCTGGCCAAAAATTCTTTCAAAATCATGCAGTTTTTGACCATTTTTAGCACTTCTCTAGTGATTTTAGCCTAATTTGGGCCAAAATTGTCAAATGTGAACCCCCCCTGGAAATTTTTGAAAATTGAACCCCCCCCCCCTTGGCAAATCCTGGATACGGGCCTGCACATGTTCATGATATACTGTACTCCCACTAATATTTGACACAATTATATTTTGCGTTTTTGGCATTTTGTTTCACAACTATTACATTTCGCTAATTCGCTTTTTTTTACCTATTATAGCCCAGCTCTGGATTAAAATATTGTCAACATTGAAATCCCCGAATTAGAACTGCTGGAATTTTCGCGCCTTTTATAATTTCACGAATTTTCCAATTTTTGCGAAAAGCCCAAAATAAAGTAGCGTGCAAAACTTACCGGGAGTACAATATTATTATCGCACCGTAGGTGCTATATTGTGATCAATTTAATGGGCAGGTGTGTGGTTGCTCAGGGGTCCCTTAATTTGCTTGTTTGTAAAAAGTACTTCAAGGTGTTTGACTGCATCGTTGGTCCACAGCTGGTACAAAAAGCCATGACAACATGTTATGACAACATTTAAAGCTTGTGCAAAGCTTTAAATGATATATGACACATGCAATGGAACCATTGGTATATGTCTGCTTATGGGGGGCCCATACTGCCTAGGGGGGTGGGGGACACGCTGTATATACAGAACAGGTTTTGCCAACCCTCATTACTGGTAAACAAAATACAAAACAAAAAGAACGTCCATTTTGAAACTTACATTTTCCCCATAACATGTGCTTTATTGCATCCTGATGCAAAGACTAGTTATAATCTACACTAATTTACACATTTTTTGGGTATTTCCAGAGCTCCATTCACATATCCAGATTCCTAAGATCAATGACTTCTATAGTAGATCCCTCCATCAATGTGGGTCCCTGAAGTCTGTATCATGTGTAGGATCAGATTTAAGCCATGAAATAGGTAGGTTCAAGAAGACAGCTGAGTTTCAAAATGGCCATTATTTTTTACAGGAAAACATGTTTTTTGAAAATTGAAATACCAGTAAACTGGTAAAAGGTCAGTTCAAGGAGAAAGACGACCACTATTTATCAAAAAAAAAATTCTTTACTGTGATTTGCTTCTTGTTGAGTTAATGTTTTCTTAACTTAAGGTCAAGGTCAACATTTGAAATGGTATATGATTATTTTACATATTAAGGACACATACTAGTAGTTAGCTGGTACAAAAAGCCATGACAACATGTTATGACAACATTTAAAGCTTGTGCAAAGCTTTAAATGATATATGACACATGCAATGGAACCATTGGTATATGTCTGCTTATGGGGGGCCCATACTGCCTAGGGGGGTGGGGGACATGCTGTATATACAGAACAGGTTTTGCCAACCCTCATTACTGGTAAACAAAATACAAAACAAAAAGAACGTCCATTTTGAAACTTACATTTTCCCCATAACATGTGCTTTATTGCATCCTGATGCAAAGACTAGTTATAATCTACACTAATTTACACATTTTTTGGGTATTTCCAGAGCTCCATTCACATATCCAGATTCCTAAGATCAATGACTTCTATAGTAGATCCCTCCATCAATGTGGGTCCCTGAAGTCTGTATCATGTGTAGGATCAGATTTAAGCCATGAAATAGGTAGGTTCAAGAAGACAGCTGAGTTTCAAAATGGCCATTATTTTTTACAAGAAAACATGTTTTTTGAAAATTGAAATACCAGTAAACTGGTAAAAGGTCAGTTCAAGGAGAAAGACGACCACTATTTATCAAAAAAAAATTTCTTTACTGTGATTTGCTTCTTGTTGAGTTAATGTTTTCTTAACTTAAGGTCAAGGTCAACATTTGAAATGGTATATGATTATTTTACATATTAAGGACACATACTAGTAGTTTTGATAAAAGATTGGTCCGACAGAGTGGTCAAAAATATTATATTAATTGGCCTACTTCATGTTTTGCACATGCTCTTATTTCACATTGCACATGTGTGTTATAAATATTTACCAGAGTTTCTCACGTTTAGGCCCATGGGCGTTTATCTGAAAAAGGTGTATGAAAACGTTTTTTCCCTCTTTGTGAAACCCCATGGGCATTCATTTAAGATACTTCAAAAACTCACAGTGGGCGAAAACATTGAGAAAAGGACTAAAATTGAAGTGGCAAACAGAGCAGAGAATAGAGGTGAATTTGACAACTCATTTGTCACACATTTCCTTGAAATTTTATGTTTATGATATATCTTTGCAGTCCCCATGGCAGTAGAGGAACAGGTAGCCATCATATTCTCTGGAGTTGAAGATAAGCTGACGAAGTTGACATCCGGCAAAATTGCAGATACAAAAGAAGGAAAGCTACAGAATGTGTTCTAAAATTCCCTCCATGGATTCAAAACCTGAATATAGTTCATTCTATAATGAACATGAACTAAAGAGAATTAGTTCCAAATGACACTGCCAGTCTTCCTGATTCATTTCAATGAAAAATTTAAATAGACAGTGGATAATATGTGCAGTAGTATGATCTTCTGGAGTAGCTCAACAAATTACAATGATTTGTGTTATGTTATGCAGTAAATCTTGGCCCATCAAGAATTGGGAGATTGAGGTATCTCTTGGAGCTGTCTGCTATACTACACTGCTGTGATACTGTACTACATTCACAACACTGTCTAATAGCATAATTGCTAGTTTGAACCTTTGAGCCATGGAATAAGCTTCTGATAAGAATGTCTAAATCATTATTTGTCATTGAGAGAACATAGAATAGAATCTTTACATTTGAGAAATATTACCATACACATGTTTACTGAGTATTCATTCATAGATATTTCAGAATCGGGGGGGGGGGGGGAGGGGGATTAACCCCAGAGTTCAAAGATGACTACATTTATAATGTAAACATGTATTGAGATGACGTACAGTTGGTACACTTCTGATTGGTCCAAATCGATAAACAAAAATGGCGGATTCAAATTTTCTAATAACATCGTAGCTTGGATTTTCACATCAAGATAAAGAAAAGTGTAATGAATATGCTTACATCCATTTAAACATCACGACGACGTGTAATATTAGAAAACTAACTCGTGAGAAGGATGTGTCCGGATATATGCCCTTTTGGTCCCTCAGTCAAATGTATGTGAAATATGGTTTTTATTACTGTCCTAGTTATATTTGATAAGTATATTTACTTTTTCACGAGTTTTGATGCAAAATTAACCCCCTGCTGAGAGTCAGAATAAGTATCTGAACAAATAAAGAGGGTCATTATCATAGAAAAAACACCAATGGCAACATGTATGACATACAAAGGAGAAATAACTTAAGACCCATGAAGAATTAAAAAGAAAATCATATTTTTGAAATGTATTTTAGGATTAAAATTTTTTTCAAATTTTTGAATTTCCCGCCAGTTTAATTTGAAGGGGGAAAAACAAGATGGCTGCCATTTGATGTAAGAAATATCAGAAAAAAAGTTGCTTCACTTTTAGTTTTGCACAATGAGCACAGTTTTCCGGTTTAGGTTTTTTTGACTGATTCTGAATCTTCATCACCAGGGTCATGTATAGAGATTATAATATTGAAACCAAAATGTTGTGCTCAGCATGAATTTGACTGAAATATGTGTAAAGGACGATTCTCAGTTTGGAGAACGAAGTTCATCAATCTAAATGAGCATTATCCCTGCTTCGGACAAATTTGATTTTTTTTTACATAATATAGATTTAAATGTCCTCTTTTGAACAGTCATATTTTAATTTGGGTAAAATTTCTAGATTTTTCGCAAAAAAATATTATCGCAGTACACTGATGAACTTCTTTCCCTTCAGACCAATTTGTTATTTTTACATCTTGTAGATTTAAATGTCCTCTTTTGAATATTCATAGTTTAATTTGGGTAATATTTCTATATTTTTCATTAAAAAAATTATTAGCCCAAGAAACTGTTCTCCAAACCGAGAATCATCCTTCACTAACACAATTGAAGTCTCAAAACTGGATGCTCAGTAACTTTGAGTGACTATGATCCCTTGATTACCCAGATAAACACCAATTCACTTATCCAGAAATACCATTCAATGTCTATACAAAGAAAGTACGCAATATTTTGGAGGATATGTTTCAAAGTTTTTGTATAAATAATTCATTTAATATTTGCCATTGATTTGTCTTTGATGCCAATATTCTTCATCAATTGTGATACAAATTGATATTTTTGTAATCTCAGAATAGAAGGTATCGAAGTTTAATAATATGTGTGATTGAGTTGGTTTATCAGACATTACAATTTTCAATATTTTCTAAGTCGATACCCAGACTCATGGTAGGTGGTAGGCAGGAGACTAATACATCAGTCATCGCTAAAGCTCTTGGGGTCCACCCCTCTTTTTCAGAATTGATCTCCACAAAAGACATATTACTGAGTATTTGTTCCATAGCCTAGCATATTATGAATGAATATTATTTGGTACTATATAACTGCACTTTATCTTAATTTTTAGAATTAAAACCATGTCAGCATGCTGGCATGTCAGCGTCATGATTTTATGATTACTAGTATTGATGAAATGAAATAAATGAATAATTGCATTCAACGGTCAGCCTATATTGTTGAGAAATTATTTACTACGTATAATTTTTTCCACAATATTTCCTAAAATAAGTTCATTTTCCGTGTGAAACTCCTGTGCACAGAATATAGGCAGTATACCAGTATACGGGTATAGCAATGGGGGAAAAGAGTCTTGTTAGGTGGAACAGGGAAGGTTCGTGAAAACGTCAGGAAAACACGGAAGGGTAGGGGAGTTTTGTAGGGTAAAGGACCGTGAGTTGTTTGTAGAATGATACACTTTAAAGCATTTAATTGACTTTAAGATTGCACCATATAATCCACAAAAATATCTCATTTTCAAATATTATTTATGGATTAACACCCAAGTATTGTTACATAGTGTTTTAAAGTGTATTGATGTTTTTTAGATGAAAAACACAAGTGGAATGCATGAACAAGCTCCCTAGATTCATTCTACAAACAACTCGCGGTCCTTTAAATACCCACGAAATAAATGTGCTTTTTCGGCAGTATGTATTGTATTCGAATATTTCGTTAACTTCACTTCCTTTCAATTATTAAATAAATAAAGTCGATGCACTATTGATTTTCCTAAGGGCAAGGAATATCCATATTCTGTCTCATATGGGAATGTGCTTCAAAATTCGAATTCCAACAGCCGCCATTTGTTCACTTCAACATTTGGATCGTGAATTTTGGTCTTATTTCCTATCGAAACATTCCAAAACTGAAATTCTTGGAGTCAACCCTCCTTGCACCAACTAGTTGCACGTCGACGTTGTGCAAACTGCTACAAATTATAAAAGGTGCAATATGCGGTCAGCGTCACTGATCCATACGCTAAGCGGCTGACAGACTGAGGATGCACAATTTGCAAATTATGGCTATTAGGTGAGTGGCTCCTCGGAACATAATGCTGAAATTACCAGTACGATGTTTTACCAATCTGTCGAGATAGTGTTTTCGAAAATTTATATCTGCATAGCCTGATAGCGGTTTTATAAGATGATTTTTAATTGCATGTTGACTTAGGGGCGTCGGCAGAATTGTTGAATTGAAGCCGGGCATAGAAGGCATTCACAGCTCATCCGAGACTAAACAGGGGTCATTATGCTATGAATGAATATGTATACGTGAGCTGATCATTTTCGAATAAAACATGCCTTCGAAATAATTCGACAAATCGAGAAATAGAGACGGCCGCCGACCTCACAACGTAAAATTAAAAGCCGGGTATTTTGACTTTCATTGTTCAAAGTTGGAAAAGAATTCTTACTGATGTCCAACCATGCTTCAATTAATGCGCTAAAACGAGTCACATTTACGCATTTGGCGTGAAGAACGGTAACACGTAACCTGGTTTTATTGGCTGCATTCCATCGGATCATATGTAATACGTCCATCAATGTGATGTGCTTGTGATACTCGTTTATGTTGTATTAGATTCATACTGAATCATTAATGCATATTGACCGAGATATGGCCATGAACAAATACATAGGCGTATCAAATCTAATCTTGGTTTAAAAATCGAGAAATACGACGTCGTCATTGGTTTGCGGTAAAAACCATGATTTTTCACTCGTCGTTACAGAAAGTTGGCAGAAATTTGTCTTCAGAGGTTTCAGAAAAAAACAATCGTACCATTGGAGAGAGCTCATTGTGGGCTAAATTTAGAGTGAAAAACATTTTTAACTCGACGAGATTTAATAGCCCAATTAACGCGCGAATGTGATACACATTTGTGCATTTTCAGTGAATTTCTGTGAAAAAATGTTTTACACGTTTGTACCCGTAGCTGGGTGGTATTTAATCGGGTCGAAATAACTTATCCATATGCGCATTGCCCTTGTAATAAGCTTTCATTAACTATAAAAATGATCATTCAATGACGAATATTGACCGAGATATGACCGTGAACAAATATCATACGCGTATCAAATCTAATCTTGGTATAAAAATCGAGAAATACGACGTCATTGGTTTGCGGGAAAAACCATGATTTTTCACTCGTCGTTACAGAAAGTTGGCAGAAATTTGTCTTCAGGGGTTTCAGAAAAAAACAATTATACCATTGGAAAGAGCTCGATGTGGGCTAAATGATGAGTGAAAAACATTTTTTAACCCGACTTGTTTTAATAGCCTATTTAACCCGCGAAAATGATACACATTTCTGCATTTTTAATGAAAAATATGTCAAAACTTTAGCACCCGTAACTGGTTGGTATTTTATCTGACCAAAATAATAAATTCACATACGTAATGCCCTGGTTATAAGCTTTCATTAATTATCAAATTTATAATATAATGATAAATATTGACTGAGATATGATCGATTAGAAATGCATGTATACACCATGACGTTCAAAAGCGTGAAATTTAAATGGACTGATCACCGTAGATTACTACGCGATTTTGCCGAAAGAACAATGGAAATGACGTCTTGGATCTCCTGCTGAGTTCAATTTCAATTCATGAAATATTAACATGACGGTTTTTAGAATTGTTACTTAAATTTATTGGACCCTGACGAGAAATTTTACAATAGTTCACGGTGTTCCAGATAGAATTACTTCTAGTCAAGAATTGGTTAGAGACTCGAGTAATTCTGACCAGTTAAGCCAGTATCTACTCCTGACGTTCTATATGCAAGTGCTTTTTATAAACAATGTGCATACATTTCTGCCCCGCTGAGAACCTAAATTGTTTGTTGTGCACTGTAATGCTGCAGGGTATTGCAATTCTTTGCATGTGCAATCATACTGGATGGACAGAGCCACATATATTTCCCAATCTATTTCAACACATCAATGCCGCGCAAATGCAAGATCTTACATGATTAAAATATAAACATCTAGCGCCAGTTTGGAACATAATGAACATTATCCAGCTCTCTATAAAGCAGGGAAATCGTCATTTATTCTCATGCAACGACATTGGTTTATCAGTGTCAAGGAAAGATGGCAAATTTATTTGTATCACATGATTTATTAATATTTTATCAAAGTGTCAACCATGTACATCATCTTTTCAATCAAAAGTTATTTAAAAACACTATGGCAAAAAGTGTACATGCTCCACTTACTATCTCTGAACTTCTAATGCTGTTTTCCACTTGAGTTATTTTTCTCACTTGAGTTATTTTTCCCACTAAATTTTAACACAAAACAAGCTTTGTACAGTATCTTATTGATTATGTGACATTTTTCCATTATTTTTTTAACTTTTTCTGCATAGTGCCTCTTCTAACACAAATAGATTAATCTCTATGATGATATTTAAGCTTTTCATAAATCTTGATCGTTGAGTATAAGTGCTGTCTTCTCAGACGCCCGCTCAGACGCTGGTACCCCTCAGGCCTCATCTTAGTTTTAAGGAGTGCCATCATCTTCTTTTCTGATATATCTGTCATTTTGATTATATGTATCTCAATTCAGTTTGTTGTTTCCATCATCAGGCCACATACATAGTTTGACATTGCAGCATTCGATCTTGACATTGAAGTAAACAAATGTTTTCAGATTTCAACTATATCATAGCTAGTCTCTATTGGATTTCCTGCACATTAATTTGTCACTTTCAATCATCTCTGAGACTAATTGATAAACAAAAATATATAATCTCAGTAGCTTTTTTTAGAAATCATACAAGGAAAAATGCTTTGAGGTTAAAAAACATAAGATTCCAATGATCAAAATGCCTGATCAGAAATACTTATTTAATTTTGTGGATATTTGGTTATCTTGTAAACAAACTTATCGCTTTATTTCTTTTTTCTTTTTTTTCTTTGTCCAGTTTGTTTTCATAGTTAAATATTATTGTGGTTAAAGAAACAGGAAACTTGACCTTCCATTTTTCTACGAGTTGAAATGATGAATTCTGTAAGTGAACTAATCAATTCTACAATGGAGAAGACCGATTCCACATGAATTTTGCAAGATTTCTCTTTTTTATTTAAGACCAAAAATGAGGCTAATACATGTAATATAGCAAAAAATATTATAAAAGAAAATTTTCATTCCTAAAAATACTGTACTTTTGCAGTCTTTTGCCTATAAAACATTTAAGAAAAGCAACCAGAAATATTTTGGGAGATTTTCTAGTGAATTCTTATCAAGTAGTAAAAGTAGTAGAACTGCTAAATACAATTACTAAGAAAGGGCTGATTATTCATCATATTTTCAGGAACTGTGTTAATTTCTCAGGAAATTATACTGAAATTGATCAAAATTCAAGATCCTCTCATTTTGTGGGCCATTGCGAATTATGTCTGTGTTATGTAGATGAAAACTGGGAGTAGTGACTCTTGATCAGTTTATGCATGTAATGGTTGCGGAAAATGGATAAAAACCAACTAAAGTATACTTTTAATGACTTTTGTGTATCAGTATGTTTTATTAACAATGGTAACTTTTTGATAACCCTTATGGACTTTGAGTTTTCATTTTGTCTGTCCCATATCATTTAAGACCGAATGCTCTTGAATTTTATATAAAAATGTGTTAAAAAGGTGTTATCAAATTCATTTTTACAAACACGTGATTAAACGTCACATCTCAAAAGGAATTCTCAACGAACTGCATCATACTGGAATAGCCTGTATGATGACAAATGGCGGATATAACCGTCGCTTCAATTTGATTTTCATGAACTGTATGTTTAAAAGAGCAACTAGATTAAATTCTTTTGGTACTGCAATCACTCAAAGTGTTTTTCTACTGATCATATAGTTAAATATGTTCTACCATCGAAATAAAGGCTTTTATTTTTTCAATCAGAATATGACACAGGACAATGGATACTGTATAAATGACCACGAAGATGCTATATTGTGGCGATTCACGACCCCATTTAATTGGGATTTCATATAATACATCATCACACAAGCTTAACACATGCACAGAATTAGCGACAATAAAATCCCATGAAACGAGGACCAAGTGATTGAAGAGTTGAAGCGAAGGTTATGTTCGCCATTTGCGACAACCATATCTGACTTTACCGTTGTCAGGCTATTCCGGTGTGTGTATAGCAACTGTGTAATAAACAATTATTTCTGATCGCAAAAGGTCCTTGTAAAGTCCTAAGTATTCAGTTATTTCTGACAGTTCCTACGAATTATTTTATATTTTTTGTACAAATGAATTCTTGTAACATTAGAAATAAACATCTCATAAAATATGGTGATTGTTATCGGTAGCAAACATGAAGAAATTTTTTTAAAGTTCGCCAACTTTTCACTAGGGTAAACTTCCCGGGAATTTTAAGATTGTATGGGAAGCCCCGCCTACTCGATCAGCGGGATTGGCATGGAAAATCAGAGAAACTAAACACAGACAGGTTTTTAGATGCGTGTATATCAGAATGATTAATAACTCAGTGACCGAGGGAAACATAGATGTCATCTGAGGGATATTCCCCATATCATCCTGACAGGTGAATAATGACCTTATACCATTTTCAAGAGCAACATCTACCTCAAAAATCATCTGTTGGATGAGAATATTAACGTGAAGTGTGTTTCATGTAATTAAAACAGAATAATAGAAATAACACTATCTGTCTCTGACTGTCGCTGTTCTTGACTAGATTCACTACTACGGAGACTCAGTAATTAGTCTTTTCGAGTTCTTGGTCTTGGTTGATTTTGCCATGTTAATGTTGATGCAACCTCAGTTGAAGTCTCAAAGGATATCCCCGGGAATATATATCTGGGTTAATATCAGAATCAGTGGGATCATATGGATATCAAATCTAATATCATCCCACTAATTCCAATATATCCCGATATCAGTCCCGATCTCAAATTCTCTGACCATGGTATAATTAAACAGATTCATCTGCTTCTCCATCCTGTACCATCATCCTTTCTGTTATGTAAGTCTTCAAAGTAAATATGAAATATCAGATATAATTGTGCTTTAGCATAGGGGCTAATACTTTCTAATACACTGTACTTTATGAAACATAATTTATACTAAAACTATATAATTACATATTATACACTTTGGTAATTCTAAAATGGCTTTGTCGGAGTGTTTTCGTACATCATTTGCCTGCCTTAGTAGGTTCTTATTCATGATACATGGCTTAGTAGCAGTTTGGAAAATAGCAGTATTTTATGGTGTCTATGGATGGATTCTCTGTATCGGAACCCTAGGCATATTCGTTGAAGGAGCATATGTCATTTTCAAAAGACGAGGAGTTGAGATCAGCAAAAGGTAAGTCTTTTTTGTAAATACTTGTATATCTATTAAATGATATACCAATTGACCTTTGTTGACCTTATGTTGAAAATATTGTGTGATCCAGTTTTGCCCTTTTAGTACATATATTATCAATTGTCAGCTTTTTACCAAACACATTCCAACATTTGTCTCAATCTCTTACAGACCTCAAATGGAAAATATTAATCATGCATTTTTATATTTTCAGCATATGCCCTACAGTACTGTTCTACCTGATAATGACAGTGCCTTGTGTATGGATGATTAAGATGCATAGCCTCAGCATGAACCAGGAAGAGCTTTCGACTCTTTTCAGTGCTGGAAATTATGACTCATCCAACAATTCATCAAAATCTTCTTATTTTTATGAGGTAATTGTTAATTTACATGGTAATTAGGGGTCAGACCATTATTGGCCTCTATGGTTCATTTGTTTCAGAAAATTTGTTAAAATCGTTTTTTTTGTAACAATATCAATTTTAGGAAAGTTACTGTTCGTAAATGCATGTTTACTAAAATAACCTAGATTGAAAAAATGCTGATGATGGTCTTGACATTATAAAAATTGCAAAATACAGTGATCAGTGATCATACAGGCTAATTTTGTTCTATATTCTTTATCATATCAGAATATAATAGTGCAATGAGAACGGAGAATAACTGAACCAAAACAGAACTGAGTGAGTCAAGAACTGAAACCAAACCCAAATCTCTGACCCCTTATTGCGATGTTTAAAATCTCTGGCAAATATGATTTATGAAGATGTTATGTCAAAATTATTGAATCAAGCCACCCTATGATATATGTTCACAAATTTTAAAATATTTCTTCTTTTATTTCAGGATATAGATATACCCGTATCAGATGAAACATTTGAAATTGCCATTGTACAATCCATGTTGCTGTTGATCCTACTGGGCAAGTGGTTATTACCACACCATGAAGCAATGACCCGCCAACAACTCTCAGAACAACTTATAGGATATGTAGGCGTAGCAGCGGACATCATTGATCTGTTGGATATCTTCACGAGTGATTGGAAGCAAGGACAAGATGGAGTAGTTTATGCTATTTTGGCTGTCTATAGTGTTAGTCTATTTCAGTTCACATTTGCATTACCAAGTATCACAAGTACTCAGAGTCAGACAACAACGCATAAATGCTGGAATGCCACTGTTGCTAGTATATTAATCGCCACATTTATGCATGATGCTCCTTTTCTCATAGTCCGACTTGTCACTATCATTCACTACAGAATTGTCACATACACAAACATATTTTTCGCAGCTAAGAATGTTTTAATAATCAGTCTACAAGGATATAAACTCTATGGAGTATGTGTACCAGAGTCTGAGCACCTTGATGAAGGAGATGTGCCAACTGAGCATATGAATGAAGAGGCTATACAATCAACATCTGGGAGGCAAATAATACCTGATGTAAAATTCCGTGGAAATTCCAATGTCATTACTTCAAGAAATAGAACAGCAAAACTTCCTGCAAATGAATTATATTTAGATGATGATGTCTGGAGTTCCCCAACAAACCCTACAGGACATAAACTGCCAGTTCGAAGACCTATACCTAAAATGCAAAGACCTCCGCAACTAACATTTGATGACAACCAACGAAAACTAGTTGCCATGGTTTCGGGACCTCAACTGCCATATGATAATAACCATCCAGTACAAGCAGCTACAGTATCAGGAAATCAGGGAGCATATGAAAACTACCTTGCAAAAAGAGTTTCTTCGATCACAAAACGTCAATCTCCTCAACCTGTTTACCACCCATTGGATGATACTGAACCAACGCCAGACTACCAGTATATTTACAGATAATCAAATAAGGAAACATCAAATTCCTGTTCCAACATGAGTACCCAACTCAGGCTCTAAGTAATTCATTCAGTGCTATCATGCCTTCTTTCTTGCAGATGTTTGATTTCCCTTGATATTGAGCTTGTTCATTAAAATGTTACCATATAACTTTAAATGTCATCATATAAAAGTGAAATGTCAAATAAGTGTGGATCCCCTGGAATAAATGCACGGTCTACATTTAGTTTAAGCAAGGTGACATAAATATACATGTATAACATCTATAACATAAAGACATAAATATATGTACACTTAAAAACATCATAAAATAGTTTTGTTTTTGTAGATTAACTGTGTAAGGCAGGCTGGACATATTGCTGCTGCCACTATGGTTAAGATAACTATCCATCTTGATCATACTTTTGATGAAATGCATTCTCAAGGACATAAAATAGTCTAGGTCCCCCTTTCAAATCTTTATTGTTAAAATTAGTTTGTGTTAGTTCTTAAGATTGTGGCCTAATACAATGAAAATAGGCAGGTACCTACAGTGTCAAAATGAACGTTGGTATTGTATGACCTTATATACAATAAAAAATACTAAACAAAATCCATGGTTATCTCATGTAGCAACTTTTAATTTGAATAGTATAGAGAAGATGTAACCACAAGTGCCAAAAGGGAAAACCAAATAATATTTCAAAACACACCAAAAAGCAAGTCTGATACCCCTGTTCCTCACCATTTAGGTGTCTTAGCTATTAGTTTTATAAATCTCGTAATGGGTAAAAGAACCTAATCTGTTATTTTACACATCAACACGCGGTACAAACTTCGACCGTTAATTTGAATTTTTGACCTACCAGATGTTTGAAAATCAAGGATTACGAGTCTCATACTGCACCGTTTTTCTTCAAACTTGTTCCATTCAAAGCATAACAAAAATCCCTTTCTGTTGGTACATTATTCTCTTAAACAGAGTCCCTACTTCCAGCGGCATTTTGGTCCCCAGCTGTAAGAAGGCCTTCTAACAGCTGGGGACCAAAACGCTGCTAGAACGAGGGACTCTTTACAATAAAGTAATGCACAGACAGAAAGGCAATTTTGTTTTGCTTTTAATGGTATAAGTTTGAAGAAAGACGTTGTAGTATGAGACTCGGAATCCTTGATTTTCGAGCATCTGGTAGGTCAAAAATTCAATAAGGATATTTGATGTACATGTAACTATAAATTCTGAATTCTTGAAACTTGCATGTATGAATATATGCATGGATAAATATGTTTTATAGTACCCAATTATACATTCCAGTCCTCCGCAGTCACAGAAGTTGGCAAATTCAATGAAAGGAAGAATGTCCAAAAGGTTCCCAGCCCTCTCAAAGTGAAACAAAGGACCCATCATCTACACTCTAGGGCATTCCATGCATCTTTGGGTATGTGCAATGATTATTCTCTTAAGATGAAATACCTGTAGCTCTTATCCTTTATCACCCAAACTGTTTTTAATTCATAGTGATATGTAACATACACCAACAGTAGACTTTATTGCAAGCATAATCTCTGTATTTCAAGTCCTCATAGCCATGATAGCAGATTTAATCTTTCAATGTATTATTTGGTCTTAAAGCACTTGTGTTTATATATCATTATCATTTATCCATTTAAGAAGTATTATGCGGAGTATTATGTTACCAGATGATGTGTCATAAAAATTCTATCATTTCTAATTCATTCTTAAACCTGGATTGATATTGATTTTACATTTTTCACAATTATTTTAGATTTGCGTTTAGTTTGCTATATACATTTACATATAAATACTAAATGTTTGTGTACAGTGTTTATTTGTTATTGGATTTTATCCTATCAATCAAATTTATGTAGAATATTTTCTTTCAGTGAGCCAGGGGAAAATTGTTCCTTTTAAACTTTCTGATATTGGTGAGGGGATACGAGAAGTCCATGTTAAAGAATGGTAAGTGGATATACCTTTATGTCAACAAATTTTGGACATTTTTAATAAAATTAATTTCACAATGCACAATTTAAGTGATGTATTGAAAACACTTTTTAAAACTGAGTATTTTCATGGGCTTTCAATTAGATCTAGTTGAAA
This sequence comes from Owenia fusiformis, assembly GCA_903813345.2. Taxonomy (NCBI): domain Eukaryota; kingdom Metazoa; phylum Annelida; class Polychaeta; order Sabellida; family Oweniidae; genus Owenia; species Owenia fusiformis. Next base: position 21,918,901 of record CAIIXF020000001.1, on the reverse strand, counting down.
GCCCATCATTTAAATAAACAAGTTCCTTTGCCATCTGACAAAAAACATTAACACTGACTTGGAAATGCAAATTACCTGAAAGATTAAACTGGAAACTAAACACTGGTTCCCTATAAACTTATTCAAGTATTTTGTTACAAATTGAATCAATTGCCATATTTTCCTATTTTCTGAAAATATCAGCTTTTCTGAAGTCAAATATACTGGACATTATTTAATTGATGTTGCGCCATTTTAAGTCTGTACTGTAACTAAGTCAAATTGCTACATTTGCATTTCAGGTTTGTGAAAGAAGGTGACACTGTTAGTCAGTTTGACAGTTTATGTGAGGTCCAAAGTGACAAAGCTTCAGTTACCATCACTAGTCGCTATGATGGAAAGGTTAAAAAGCTCTATTATGAAATAGATGATTTAGCTCTAGTTGGGGACCCTTTAGTTGACATAGAGACAGATGAAGACTCTCCATGTAAGGATTATTACATCAGGGATTACAATAATATATTATTTACAATAATTTACTATTAAGGGCTGTTTGGATATTGTGATTTTTGTTGTTACTTGGTTTTTGAAATTCCATTGCTGTTGCATTTTAAATACATGAGGAAAACATGTTTTTACATCAATATTTCTAGAGAGTTCACACTTTACTTGAGTAAAATATATTCATGCACATTTATAACAGATGGTTGAAATACAATTCCTCCATGAGTTTAAGTGAGTGAAGATTGTAAGAGCACATAGGATTTATGAAGCAAAATAATTTCAAAAATCTCAAAACACCAACACAAAGTTTCAGGCAACGGTGTGGAAAAATGAACACATGTGCCAAATGAAATATCACATCGAGATAAATTTTGAATTTATAAACTAATAAAGTGTCTGGTGGTACAGAAGTGCAAATACTTAACTCTGTAATAATTCTAACTGACTTCTAAAATTCTTTCCAGCATCCAGTACAGACACACCTACCTATGACCCCCCAGAAGAGGGTGAGATGACCATATCCAGTACTGATCACTCTATGCAAATGGTGAAAGGACACAAGGTGCTCGCTACACCAGCTGTCAGGAGATTGGCCATGGAAAATAAAGTAAGATATACTGGTATCTGATATTCAGGGAGGATATGGGATCAGTTTATCATATTCACAATGGATTTCAATTTGAAATGGTTTTGCGTACATGCAAGATGCATATTAATTTAAAATCCTCCAACAACCCTTATTATGTCACCACCACATATTGTTGAAGTCTCCAACTTTTTTGTCGGATGTTGGAGTTTGACGTCTGTAACAAATGTAACAAATTTAAGGTTGTGACATTTTGCATGATAATGCTTTGTATGAAATCTAAGGTGCTCCCATAATTTGTGACTGATAAATGTTTCACAATAATACATGTGTACTGCATACAATTGTTTGATTTCAATACCAATACGTATTTAATTGTAGATAAGACTAAGTGAGGTGTCTGGTACTGGGAAAGATGGACGTGTCTTAAAGGAGGATATTCTCAGATTTATGCAAGGAGAAGATACACCTAAAGGTAAATGTTATGTAGTAATGTTAATACATGCAAAATAGTAATGTTTAAAAGAAGAATTAAAGTTAACCGGATTTAAATACCATACAGTATGATTGAATTCATATGATTTATTAATAATAACTTTGTAAATGTAAATGATTTATTTGATGCATCAATGATAATTTACCACGAGATCAATATTCTCATTTTAAATTCAAGAAACTCCAGCCGTACAACCTAGTGCTCCACCTCAACCTGCTGTTCCATCCACCGCCCCTACCCCCTCTGCAGCTAAACCACCACCCCCACTGAAGAGGCCAGCACCAGTAGTCCTTGGTAAAGACAAAACTGAACCTCTAAAGGGAGTGCGTAAAGCTATGGTGAAAACTATGACTATTGCTAATGCCATTCCTCACTTTGGCTACTGTGATGAAATTGACATGACAGCACTTGTTAACCTTAGGGACAGTTTGAGAAAGATGGCAGCTGAGCGAGGAATCAATTTCTCATATATGCCTGTTATTTTAAAGGTGAGTGTCTTCATTTGAAATAAAACATAATACTTGTTGACATGTGACTGGATTTAAGGATTGATTACGCATCATATAAAAGCCCCTGTTAATTCATACTCTTCTATCAATGTATCCTTCAGTCAAACAAATGTTTGTCTGTCTCAGTTTTGGTACACAATAAAAAAACTTGGCTTTTGAAATTCACATCTTTCCAATTAATTAGCCACTTTATAATGAGTCTTTCCAAAGTAGTTGATTTTATATCTTCGCTATTATGCGGTCATTCATTAAAATTCAATGAATCGTGTAGAATTATTGACACAATGAGCAAAAGAAATTTCAATTTTTCTCAATACCTTGATGGGTCAATATGTACCTTGTAGTAATATTTACTTGACTTTAATGGTGAATTACATAATGTTCTGTTACATGTACTCTTGCAGGCAGCTTCACTTGCACTAGGCCAGTACCCAACACTTAGGTCAAGATGTACCTTATTAAACTGACTTATATGGTGAATTACATAATGTTCTATTACATGTACTCTTGCAGGCAGCTTCACTTGCACTAGGCCAGTACCCAACACTTAGGTCAAGATGTACCTTATTAAACTGACTTATATGGTGAATTACATAATGTTCTATTACATGTACTCTTGCAGGCAGCTTCACTTGCACTAGGCCAGTACCCAACACTTAGGTCAGGATGTACCTTATTAAACTGACTTATATGGTGAATTACATAATGTTCTATTACATGTACTCTTGCAGGCAGCTTCACTTGCACTAGGCCAGTACCCAACACTTAGGTCAAGATGTACCTTATTAAACTGACTTACACCCCCAAAATGCAATCTGATTTTCGACGCCGTTTCGGTGCCAAATTTCGGTGCCGTTTCGGCACCAAATGGACTGACTAGTCCGGTAGCAAATTTTGGTGTCGAAAGGTTTCGGTGCCGGAACGGTGTCGAAACGGTGCTGGAACAGTGCCGAATTTGTTTGATGCCGAAACGGCGTCGAATTATATTGGCTGTGTATATGGTGAATTACATAATGTTCTATTACATGTACTCTTGCAGGCAGCTTCACTTGCACTAGGCCAGTACCCAACACTTAAGTCAAGATGTACCTTTTTAAACTGACTTATATGGTGAATTACATAATGTTCTGTTACATGTACTCTTTCAGGCAGCTTCACTTGCACTATGCCAGTACCCAACACTTAAGTCAAGATATACCTTATTGAACTGACTTATATGGTGAATTACATAATGTTCTGTTACATGTACTCTTGCAGGCAGCTTCACTTGCACTAGGCCAGTACCCAACACTTAATGCACATGTAGATGACAAGTGTGAGAACATTACTTATAAGGTATGTTTCCGATGAGAATGATATATTAGAATTGATTGATAAAATCTAATAATCTATATGTATATGCGGAACATAAAATATATGCTTTGTACAACTATAACCATAAACAAAAACAAGTTACACTAATGAGAGAAACATCTCTAATATTTGAACTAACCATTTACATGTACAAACTTATATTGTGACAGATACATTCCAAGTAAACAACATCCAAGTTCATTTATGTTAAACAAATATCAAACTTTTACATTCCATGCCGTCATCAAGAAGATGTGTTCTTTGCCAAAGACCTCAATCACTTTGCAGACTTCAAAATCCTCAGAGGAAATAATTGTATCTAATGATAGGTCATTTTGTTTAGAGGAGATACATGCACCTATCTGTGAGCTTTTGAGATGATATTGAATGAAAGTGATAAAGTATATTGTGTTTATTATTTTTTTCTAGGCAAGCCACAACATAGGTCTAGCAATGGACACTCCAGATGGTTTGATGGTCCCTAACATTAAGAATGTCCAGGCACTGAGTATATTTGAAGTGGCTTCAGAATTAACAAGACTTGTGGACCTAGGAACTAAGGGAAAACTTGGCCCCAGTGATTTAACTGGAGGCACCTTCAGTATATCTAATATAGGATCAGTAAGTTAAACCTTAAAAGTTGAAGTTAAAAGTTAAATCTGTGACTAATGCCATTGGGAAATTTCTTGTTCACCAGACCCCCTCTTATCTGTCAATTGCGAAAGAACAATACAAGACAAAGGCGGGCAGTTATTGCGATGCCATTAAAACCATGGAGTATGATTTGTACACTTTTTCAAAGATGGATTAATTTTTAAAATTAATATTTTTTTGATATTTGTTCAGTTGGTGCCATCATTGCATCTGGTGGTGAAAAAGCAGAAAGTTATTGCTGGCATAGTCACTATATGTTTCTTAAAGTATGAGAAGAAGAAGTGGTAATATAATGTTTGTAAAAATTTGCTTGTAGATTGGAGGAACATATGCCTCCCCAGTCTTGCTACCTCCTGAGGTGGCCATAGGTGCAATAGGCAAAATACAGGTGAGTTATATTTAATACCTGTACATGAATACATGTGAGTAATAGTATAATCACTGTATGATGAACCAGTGTTGGATTGGTGAAAATGTCTAAGTTTAATGTTACATATAACAAAGTGAATAATTTCACAGTGAAGATTCCAGATCGATAGTGTTTTTTAACAAAATCCTAGTGGAGTGTTTATAAATGGCTCACAATTTTGTTCAGTCTATTCATCATGAAACAATAAGTATTAGAACTTTTGTTTTATCATGACATTGTAATTGTACCATTTACAAAATGATAGAAAACGATCAATAGCTGTTCGCAATGACAAGATGGCATAAGAAATTCTAAATTAACATAGAATGAATGGCTAAATGGATTGAGGGTGAATTTTAATTGAGTAGCAATTCAAAACTCCAACTTCATATTTTATTGCAGACTCTGCCAAGATTTGATGCTGGGAATGTTGCGAAGGCTCACATAATGCAAGTCAGCTGGTCAGCTGATCACAGAGTCATAGATGGCGCTACCATGTGTCGTTACTCAAATCTATGGAAATCCTATTTAGAAAACCCTGCATCAATGATTCTTGATTTAAAATAAGTAGAGTGTATTTAGGACTATTTATACTAGGTTAGGGGACTGACTGTTAAATCTTGGGGACCCCACCTTTTCAGGATATGTTGGGCTTGAATTCAATAAAGTAGAATAGGTATGCTGTGTCTGGTAATCCTTATACACTGAAAATGCTTGATGGGAAAATTAACATTTTGGGTTTCATAGGGAATTTAAGTCCCAACGTTTTCTGATTTCAACAAATGGACAGACCCTCCCAAAATTTAATCACCATCCTTTAGGAGCTAACATGAATGTTTTCCAACTCTTTATATAAATCATATAGATTCTCTCTCTGTTTAAGAAATTGAAGAACAGTGTTTTTTATTGCCTAATCATGATACCTGTAGGCAGGGGGAATTGATGAAGAGCTTGGAAAATCAAATGTTTAAAATGTTGGAATGGATATTCATAACCTTGTAAGAACAAATCTGATACATTTTGTATCAAGAGTTTATGATCATGTAATCTCAGGACCAAGCTATAGCATTATGAGACATTGTTGTAACCGAATGAATCGGAGTTATTGTATTGGCCATTTCATAAATGCTATGTTGTTGCCATCTTAAAATATATTTTAAAACACCTCCACTGTGAGGTTAATTGGGAAACCTGTAAGAGATTGTGATACTCTTAATATTTGGCAACACTTAAAAATGGAGAAAACCAAACTTCGAGAATGCTTCACTCGGTATTGCTTTATCGATTTTCCACCTGGTTGTGGGCATAGAACACTTGCAGTATTTAAAACTGTTAATATTAATGTAATGACCTTGCAATATGTATTATCTTAATAGCTAGATCTGACATAATGCTTACTCACCAACATATTGAAGAATTGAGCAATAAGCCAGGCTGAGTAGAATGATTTTGGGATATTGTATCTAGTATACCTGGTACTTGTTAAAGTTAAAGTCATGTAGCCAGGGGGCCGTTTCTCGAAACTTATCTTATTAACAAATCGTTAATAGCAAATCATGGATTCGTTTCTATGGACACTGCATCGTTAATGGAATAACGAGACCCCCATTCGTAGTCGTAAAATCAATAATTGAGAAAAATTATGATGTAATTGTGAATCATTAACTTTCGAGAAATGGAAAAAATCGTTATAACAATTGAATTAACAATTTGTAAATAACGAAACTTTCGAGAAACAGCCTCCAGATTACTTGTTATACTTGGTCTTTATAAAATTGATGTAAGCAGCAATTCATTTTAAGCATTATCTGAAAGCGTATGAGAATTTGAGAGTTGTATAGTGTAATATACACTCTATGTATATGTAGATACTGAGAAGTAATAAAAGAATTATGGCAGCTAAACTGAAATTTATTGTATAAAAATACAGAAATACATTTAATGTCTGAGTGTATATACAAGGAGAATTTGATTCTTCCATTATTTACATGATATGAGATAGAACATTGTGTACGTTAACTTGAATATGACTGGTCCTTTTCATGTACAGTAAAACCTGTATATTAGAACAACTCTTATCTGATCACCTCACGATGTGATCACTTTTTTATACAATTTTTTATTCAATCAGCCATAGGCGTCAGTGTCAAAAACCTTGATATGTGAACACCTGCCAATCCAAACACTTTTTACCAGTCCCAGAGGCTTTTGGGGTTACAGGTTTTACTGTATGAAAATATCTTGTAGTCTAAAAGCAATATAATGTAAATCAGTCATTCTAACTGGTTTACAGGACAATTAGTATTCTTGTAAAAATAAAGTAATGTCTATTCATAGATATATCATATTTGTTATCATTTCAGACTACGTTTACTTTCAGTGGAGTCATGAAGTGCAAGTACTAAAATTCCTCTTAACGATACCCCATCCTCCTCGTCTTTAAAATTGTACATCTATATCCAATATTTAGTCAGTCAATTCTGGTATTGCATATTCCAGGACCAATATGACCCTCATTTATTTTTATATTGATACTAAAAATAGTTCCATTAATGTTCATGGCATCTTCTATTATTTAAAATTGCACTTAAAATATATACAGCAATTGTATCACCATGAGACTGAGTGTGATAAACAACGCATGGTGTGTCCTATGTTGTGTCCCTGTGTTGTATTCAGTTGTCTCTTTGTTATGGTGATGTGTCTTCTTGTTATGGTGATTTGTCTTCTTGATATGGTGATGTGTCTTCTTGTTGGCATGTGTCACTGTGTCAGTGTCTTGTACTGAGTTTTGCTCCCATGGAAACACGGGGAAAGGTTCTTCCATAGCTTAAAAATAAATTGAAATTCTATTTACAAAGGTATTGGATGATGCATCATGGTGTCTTAAGAGTTATTTAGACAGTCATATAAGTTAACTGCTCTTAAAACAAGACAAGTAAGTTAACTGGACTCAACCTTGCAGTACGAGTTCAGAGTGAGCCCCCATTTCCTTTCTTTTTTATTATGAAATTATATATTGGACAATTGAGTATAATTAGTTGAAACATTTATAAGGTGGTATCAGAACTAGATTTTTATCAGTGTGTAAAACAGATTGAACCAAAGAAAACTCCCTCGCACAATTGTCTATTATTAGTATCATCCATCCCATTTGAAGTCTACCCGGACAAAATGACTGCATCCTTGTCACGAAAATTCAAACTTTTATAGATTAAGAAAAAATCAACAAGTAGTAAATACCAATCAACTGTTTTCTAATTGTACTTACTGCATGTATCGAATCGTTTCTGTCTCATGCAGTCCATCTCCCCGTTGAAACAGAAGCACATGAAGCAGCCTGTTGGGTGCCAGGTACCATGTTCTATCTCAGGGCCGCAGAACTCATGCTCTAGGTAGTACTCGCAATAACGCCCATAGTAGCGACTGGAAATAAATGAGTGGACTGATGAATAATCTACGAAATGTGTATGCGTTGTTTCTCACCAGTGTGTATCATTTCAAGATAATAAATATGGCTACTCCTAGTAACTTTGAATATTTGAGAAATATATATATTTCAAAATTACTTCTAAAATTTTGCTACCCCTATGTATCATATTCAATCATTATCTTAAAATAGTTAATTTCACCAATTTGTACACTTTACAATTAGTAACTGAATAACTTTGTTTGAATTCAAGATAATTATTCGGAATAGCGAAAATTCGGAATGATTCTTCTGTCTTAAAAATAAGAGATATAATGAGAAAAATAGAAGACAACTAATTTTACAAATAAAACTTAATTTGCAATGTAGTTACTACTGAGTACGATGATTCAAAATTAAATCGAAATGTTGATCAGCGGGGTTTCATCTGGAACTCATTTTCTCCAGTGTGAACGATATCTATTTTAGAAATCAATTTCGCCGATACGATCTGTACCTAGTTTTAGCTTGATACAGTATAATCTAGGATGAAGAAACGAAATATATATCTTCATCTGAGATATAATTGAAAAATGTGTACTCACTGATCACAATGGCAAAAGTTTCCAAGGTAACAGATGCCGTTACCGTTGCAGCAATCCTTTTTGGATTTCTTTGTTATTTTCACTTTCTTTGACGTCCCTCCATTTGCACGGTTATGGTGCTTTCTCCCTGGATTGGTGCTGATTTCATTCGTGATCTCTTCGTTTACACGATCACCTGAAATTAATGGCAAAATATTTATGATTTTGTTACATACAATATGATAAATTACTGGAAATGCATTAAAATCATAATATATCTATAGTTTCAGTTGCACCACTTGAAGTTGTACAGTGTAATAAAAATTTTGATGGCGGTAAATTAAAAAATATATATCCATTTTACAAGCCTACAGGATTCCCCAAACCACACTCCTTGTGTAAAATCATTGCATGACAATTTATTATTTTTCACGTTTCTGAACTAATGATGAAAGCGTTGATACTGAGAATTAGCACAACTATTACAACCTTATGATTGCATGTTACAATAGTTTATTATTATAAAGAGAAACACAACTGTGATAATTGCTCATCATTGGTTTAAGACTACAGGTTTGGTTAATAGAAATTGGCCTTTTGTGGAAAATTGTTGCATATATAGAGCAACATTAACAGTATGGAACAATATGAAATGGAAAGTGAGTTGAATAAAGTTAAACTTCTCATGAAATATAAAGCGCTAAGCCGGTAACGGGATAATTACAGCTTGGATTATGGGAACATTTCCAAAGTTGCTATGGTTACATTTCTTCAATTTGCAAATATGGAATTAACTTATTAATCAGATAATCCGTTAATGTAAGCAAGCTTTCATTCCAGTTATAGAGATGTGACTTAGAACACAAATAGTTTAACCATATGGTTTGCATTAGGACATCCATATCCACGGTGGCCCATCTAAGTTTGAATCAACCCAGTTTGAATTCTAAATCCCATAAACAAGAAAGTCTGTTTGAAATATTTTAAGCAAGTTTTGTCACCTATAATGTAAATAATTAAAGGTCCTCGAGTAGCAGTTTAAATACTAGAAATTTCTGTGAAACTGTCCATTAAAGACACACTTTGAAATACAATAGCAATTAGTGTTGTTACAGAGCTAAACATCGTTGAGGACCATGGAGTGTTTGATCAGGGGTATGTGACATTTCGAGTGGGTGATGAGTACCGCTATAAATATGTTGTCGCGTGGACCAGCTGCATTCATTAGCAATCAGACTTTTAAATAACGTAATAATTAAAATAAAATAGTTAGGTTGACTCAAATACTTGATGAACAAGAACATCTTAATAAAGTGTAAATAGCCATTGACTTTACTTATTGACTCACCCATGAGGCCCTTGAGGCGTTCAATACAAGTTACAGCCTATTGCAGTATTGGGTATACCTAGGGCCCAACCTAGGGTATACATGTATGTGTTGAGATATCTTGCATTTTTCACAGCATAAGAACTTTTGGTAGCCCAGTGTGTAGTGAGAAAGTGTAATTTTCATCAAAATAAATTTACCTTTTATAGTAAGAGACCTAGTTCAAAATTACATTTTTTGATCTAATGTTACAGTGACTTTTCCTCATTTTTTCAACTTTTGTAATTGTTTGTAACTACATTGTACCTTAATAAAATTTGTAAACTTACGTTTCTCTGGGTGGTTCTTATGTTGTCCCCTCTTTCCAGACTCTATGGAATGTCCTGAGACTCCAGTAATAAACACCAACCAAAGCACACTACTGAAACACCAAAACACAACCATCAGTCTCATGGATTCTGTGTTGTCAAATGCACTTCAACAATTATAAGAACGTGATTGTGCTAAAATTGTGCTTTTGTACCAAATGCCTCCAAATCGTTTTGTAATTTCTCAATGATGACTGAATATTAAAAACAGGTATTTCAAATATAAGAAGCCAAAATTCCTTATATTTACGATCATATTATATTAATATATAATTAGCTATCATGATGAGACAGATACTTCAATTAACAACCAGAGATATGGCTTCTTTATCTAATTAAATTCTTTGATCCTTTGCTTTGATCTTTCCTGCCAATGATCAAAATAGACTACTCTTCAATTTCTTCTGTTGATGCTTATATCTATTACCTCATAGAAAAATAAAATGTGCACCTCAAAAGCATATCAAAGTCGTTCTCCCCCACCCCTTAAAAAACTTGTCACAATCAGGTCGATGGCAGTCGTTATCTGGGAACACAATCATCTTAGATCGTTAAATACTGAACCTCATTTAAAATATGACAGTGTTGTTTTTCAGTAAAACAACTTCTTGGCTTCAAGAAATAATGAACAGAACCCCTTGAAACAACATAATAGTATAGAACTTGAATAGTTTTTACCTTATCATGTTAGATGTCCTCATCTTGTCAGTTCTTGTTCTTATCTTTTCTCTTCTTCCATAGTGCAAGCATTTTATATTTTTATTCCTAGTAAGTTTTCACAGTTTTCTTTCTGTTAATGTATTGCGTCTTGTATGTTCCATTGATTAGCAGTTATTGGCTTAGGAATGAAGTGGGGTAAATACTAATGAAAACATTACCCTCCAACTAGGGTTACGTAATTGGCTATGTTTGGTTGATCCAACCAATCATCATCAGCTACATCAGCGGGGGCATTGTTTGGCTTTACCGTGTTGATTTTGACAGATGATCTTTGTTGATGAAACAGTTGCATGTTTACTCTGGTTTATGACTTATGTTAGATGTGTTTTCTATTATCTTGCTCTGTTGTTCGTTGCCTGCTGTGCTCATGGCGCGAGAAAAAGAGCAACATACAAAACACAATATTGTGAACTGCGTAAGGTTAGCTTGGTCGGATCAATCCCCCGAGTAACCCTGGTCAAACTGTTGAGATTTAAATTTAGAGTAATTCAAAGCAGCTTGAAACCCCGGGGCTTGAAAATGACTCGAAATGGGATGATGGTTCGGCTGGCGCAACCAAAGTTGAGAAAACGCAATCTCCGGCGTAATCTGGTAGAATTTTCAGACGACAAAAATGTCAACAGACCACATGTGGAGTTTTGTTGATGAATTAAGGAGAAAACTTGAAGATGATGATCGAATTAATAAGCTTGTCGCCACCCCAACTACCCTGATAAACGATGAGGCCGTGATTTTGACCGAATCAGCGACCAGGTAGAGTGAAATAATCGCGAATTAGAAAAATTTCGAAATTTTTAAGCCAAAATTCAAACTTTCAAATAATCTAAGATTTTCAAATATTCAAATCTACATTCTTCTTCTTCTTCCTTGATTTGATGGAAAGGACCAATTCATCGATGTATTGGATGATGAAAGTAATCCAGAGCCCATCCTCCCCCCCACCACACACAGACAAAAGTCATTCACCCCCCCCCCCCCACCTTCAGGTCAAATGAATAAAACCATGGGCTTTCAACTAGACCAATATCAATGGAATATCTAAATCTGAAAAGGTAAGCTTTGTTTTGGAAGTATGGACCACAATGACATGTACTGTTCTAACCCCGGGGTTCTGACTCTATCTCATAATCTGAGTCACCATATTAGAGACTTTCAGACTCAGAACAGTAATTTAATAGATGTCGCTACTTGTTGCCACATGTTCCTGTGGTATGGAGGTGGGACTTCTGGGAGGTTTAAAATTTTGCCCAAAAATCACTTGTAAAGAGCTCAGGAAAAACTGACTTTGAAAGAACCCTTGCCTCTTGCTTCTGGCCTGGTGCTAACAGAGCTCCCATCATGACATCACCATTTTTTATGAACATGTATTTTCTGTTTTCTGCCTTTCTGCTTTGAAAAACAATTAGACTACCAATTAACATTTGTATATTTACTTATGACCAAAATGCTGTTATTAAAAATATTCAATTTACAGTAATAACATTTGACATTCCAGGGATAACACCCTTGGGAAGATTGAAAGTAAAATATTAGAAATATGCAGAGGACTTTCCAATGGAGAACCTCCTTCTCTCACATATGACAGCAGAAGTACATGGGATAACATCATGTAAGTCATTAAATTGTGTTAATTGAATTAATTAATTGTTAATTAAATTAAATTAAATTAAATTCCTGTAACATCTTACACAGTTAGGCACAGTTAATAAGTAGGACTCTGAGAGCTCAAAGGGCATCATCCTAAACCCCAATAAACCATGTAGTACACCAACCCAGCAAACGATTAATTTTTTTGTATCATGATTTTAAAATACAATTGTTTGTTAGGTTTGAAGACCATACAGGGATAGAGATGATATCAGGTTCTAACTGTACTACTGTGAAGTTTGATGCAATTGCCTCTGTCAACAAATTAGGTGAATATGTATTTATACTGAAACAAAACTACTCATGAAAAATAATGCCTAAAATAACTTCACTATTAATTTTGATGCCTTCATAAAAACTTGAAAAATTGATTGAGAGCGATTGAAATATTGTGACTTTCCTCATTTTTTGTTTTTTTTCTTGTCATGTGTGTCAGACTGTAGTGGAGTATTTGATGATCTGAACTTTTATTGTTAAAATGGCGGGAAATTCGAAAGAAATAAAAAAACAAAAAGTCTATTACTTTTTCTTCCAGCTCTTTCAAAAACAGTTAAATATAGGCATTTTTAAATCATTCATTTTCAGCAACAACACTGAAAGTGTTATCCATCATCTACCGCCTGGTGCAAAGTGACACTTTTTCTACTAAAAGGTAGGCTAATATCAATTCCCCCATTGTTGATTATTGAGATTGAAATCGAAATTAAATCTCATTTTGTTCTTCTTTCCAAAGAAAATAAAGTTCATTGTTTAAAATGTTAGGCCTATACAATACATTCAGCTTTATTTTATGATCAGTATCATTTTTTTCAGAGATATATTTTACCAAAATGTTGGTGCTTTTGGGAGGCAGTCAGTTGTTGATGAAGTAGTTAACAATATATCTTGTATGCTGAAAGTGCCACGCTGGCAACTACATGTGGTAAGTAAACAATTGATCATCTTAGGAGTAGCCAAGATCTAAAGTTGTTAAAAAGTTATAAAAAGAGGCAGATTTGAATTATAGGGAATATGATACAGTGGTACTATCATTATTAGATTATTTCAGTTTTAGAAAACTATCAGAATAGTTGATGTTCTTTTGTAAAGTTTTGGTGAGACCTGCCTCTTACATGCATGGCTACATGTATATGCCCACAATCATGTATGCTAATGGTGTGAAAAAGGCAATTAACTGGATGTATATATTAGTTAACAGTTTATCTTTGAGAATTGAGATATTACATGTGTTACTCCTACTATAGTTCTTTTAAGTCCCTTTTCAACCCCAGTTTTAGTTTCATCCTTTTATTCAATATAACTCTTATATTTCCAGCTTGCGACATCTAAAGGCTGTATTGCTGGAAATCTGAGGTTCACAGAGGAGGATGGCAGCTCCACCAACTGTTCCTTGTCATCTGTTGGAGTGATGGTTCCAATGCATGTTCAGGGCCTGAAAGACATGTACACTGATGCAAGATTTGTCCTGGTTGTAGAGAAGGATGCCACTTTCCAGAAACTTATGGAAGAAGATATTTGTAACAAACTAGGCCCATGTATTGTAATAACGGTACAATATAAATTGTATATTTATTTCACAAAGTAACATATTGTCTAAAACTTTACCATGGCTTTATACTCTAGAAGGCCCATGCCTTTATTCAGCATTCGAAATATATGAAGTTGGGGCATAGTTAGACATGAAGAAAAACTGGCACACCAAAATTTTATGGAAAATTATTTATTCAGATGTTTTTGAAACTGAAACTAATTCTGATTTTTCAAGTGGAGAACATCTGACATTGATTGAATACCATTATATGAAAAATATTTTTATTTTCCAGGGCAAAGGCTTCCCAGATATGAACACCAGACTGATGGTGCGGAAAATCTGGGAAATATTCCATCTACCTTCATTTGCCCTCGTGGATGCTGACCCTCATGGTGAGCCCTAATTCACTCATAATTTACAACACATCTTCAAAATATTACATATTTTCTACACTTTCATCTTTTCTTTTCAAGTATTTACCTTTGTGCTTCCTCACTGGTTTTCAAACCAAAATGAAAGATCAGATTTGTTTAAACTGTTAAATAATTTATCAAAAGTTCCTTTTTTAGGGATGGAAATCATGTGCAATTACAAGTTTGGATCAAAGGTAAGAAAAGCTAAATTATACAATGTTTGAATAATGACAACAGCACATATGACACATCTAGATTTTCCCTAATTATGGGCTTATTTATGGGTTTTAAAGGCCCTGTATAATATTTTTCGCTTGTAAATTATTTTCCATTACTTATTCAAGTATTCTGAACTAGTTATGTTATTTTCCTTTTTTGAAATATTTGTATTTCTAGCCTTATCTCAATCTTTTTATGTCACAACCAAGACCACACAAATGGTGACATATTGTTATAGTCTCAAACATTTGGTTTGTGTTAGGCAGTTGGTGTTAGGAAGCTGGTGTTTGGTGGTTGAAGTCTGTAACAAATGGCAGGTGGAGACATTTTATATATTAATGCCTTGTTTATTATTTATTTTAGTCATTGTCCTTTGAAGCACCAAGTCTGACAGTTCCTACCATGCGTTGGGTTGGAGTTCTACCATCTGATATTCAACAGTGAGTCTAGTCTTCACTTCCAGTAATATTCATGATCCAAGATCAAAACACATCAATCAAGGAATAATTGCATCTGATGAACTATTTAATTTTTGACAAACTGTTGCAGATTATTTTAATCATCCTCAACTTTGATTGCATGACTACATATTAGCACTTAATGGCACTTAATTTAATATTATTAACAATGATCATACAAACTGTCAAATGTCAAGTTTTTATGAACAATTCAGATTATTGGCAGCTTGTCTCCCATTAATATATTTTAAACCTATTCAGGTTTTGGGGGTGCAACACCTTCCCCCACTGGCCAAAAGTTCTTTCAAAATCATGTGGTTTTTCACCATTTTGAGCAAAATTGAACCCCTCTGGAATTTTTCTAAAAACAACCCCCCCCCCCCTGTCAACGAGCCTGCCTACTAATAGGTTGCAAGGAGGAATGAAAGCACTTGGTGCCAGCCTTACTTGCATTGAATTATCCTTGTATTGTATGTTTCAGGTTACATATTCCTGAGGAAAGCTTGATTAGTCTATCAACTCTAGATATAAGAAAGGCACAGGAACTGCTAAGTAGACCATTCTTTTCCTCTCAACTACAGTGGAAGAAAGAGGTAAAAAGAGAACTGGGATTCTTTTTTATTTTTATTTAAAGTTATTAAACACTTTAAGGCCCCATGTTGGAGTATTGTAAAGTAGGGGATTAAGAGCATGTAGTGTATCCATCGCTGAATGTCTTATACATTTTATTCTAAAATTATTGTGAAACTAGGCTAAGGTAAATAACCAAAGGAACAGTCTACATATATTTAAAATATGCTTATGCTGTAATTCTGACATTACTATAACCTGAAATTTTGAATTTCTGTGATCTCTGGTGGTATTGATTATTGAATACAATTTTCATTATGATTTTTTGTTTGCTTTGTTTCAGTTACAGTTGATGCTAGATTCAGGCTACAAAGGAGAAATACAATGTTTAACGTCTCTGTCACCAAATTATTTGACTGAAGTGTACTTACCAAATAAACTCAGATATGGAGAATGGCTATAAGCAGGCCTTTAGTCTGATAAGCAGTCATGAAACTAACTCTGATAAATGACATTAGGCCTACCATTGTGATAGGAGTACATGAGGCATTAAGTGGGTGAGGCAATTGCCTATCCAAGTTCTTACAGAGAAATGTCAATGAATTGTTTTGTAATTAAAACCATGAAAATTAAATAAAACTTGGATACATTTCTGTATTGCCATTGACTCAATTTTTGCCTCGCCTTTTTGCCTCAGCATTTTGAATCACCTTTTTCTATATCTTGACTAATGGCTACATCCCTCATCGTTATCATTATCATAACATAAACAAACATTAAAATAGGCCTAACCCTTGTAATGTGGGTTCGCAATGATTATTGGCACAATGAATCATGACATATAATAATCTTACTAAAAGAATATATACTAGGCTAATATTATGTTTTACATGAACTTTTTCAAAGTTAAACTTAAATAAAAAAATTCTTTACTTTAGAAATGTAATAATGTTAGTTGTGAGCCTTCACTGCTTTACACATGTATATACAAACATATGGAACTGAAAATATTCAATAAGCCATACTATCAAAATAAAGAATCAATTTATAAAATCAGCAATGTCATTAATTAACTAGGTAAAGGTAATGTAGAAGATGGACTGTTTATATTACAGAAAAACTTTTACTATATATCACCAGTTGTGAATTAGAGAAATGTAAAATCCTGGAAAATTCTATTAATTTGACTAAATCAGGTTTTGTACTAGGATAAAGAATGTTTTGCATCAATAGGGAATGGGATTTTGACACTCAGGACATTTTCGTATAATTATCTGTTATGACATTATTTTTGTTTCATACTCTCAATACTGTGATAAGGCCATATGGTCAAGCATAATGACGCTTCTACCATTGGTTGGCAGAAAGTACGACTGAAGTAACAATTACCCGGGAAAACATGTTTGTCTTTTCGTCCAGGATTTTATAGGTGGCGCTAATAAAAGAATTGCAAAATTTTCTGAAACATTTTTTCTACGCTAAAATTGGTTTTCTTACCCTACCTGAGTACAGTAGACAAAATGAAGTGTCATTATGAAGTTCTGGGTGTACAAAGGAACGCTACAGACGATGACCTAAAGAAATCGTACAGAAAGTTAGCCTTAAAATGGCATCCAGGTTTGTGATTTTTATTGGTGGGCGATAATAAGGTAAAATGTGTTTTTATCACTGAATTTCATTCACTTCAGCAGATTATTATCATCACTGGAACTCGCTAAATTACACTTAAATTCATTATCTCAAATATAATTTAGCTATGTATCTAAGATGTGGATGTATTTTCCTAAATGTAGGAGTCCTTGTAATGTACAGATGCAAAGATGACCTGTAGCCGTAGGGTCTTTATTTATAAATCTGATATAGAAGGTGATGTACGTCAAAACTCCAATAGTCCAACTCATCAGAGTGGAGCATCCCCATCTAAGGTCCTCACCTCTTCTGTCGAAGTTCGCCTCATGGTTTACTTTCATATAGTTACTTTATCATGTGGCTGCTTTAACAATGACTTATACTCTTTGTTACAGTGTTAAAAAGGCAAGAACTTAACTTCGACATACTGTATAAGTGTTACCCTCACGTGCCTTCTAAATGGTAGTAAACGAACTTCAATGTAACTACATCAGCTTATCTTTCCGTCCGATCAACAATAAGTACAGTTATACAAGAAATGTAAACGAACTGAAAAAATTTCCAAAAATGTTCTGACTGGCTTGTCATTTCCGAAAGTTCTGATACATAAGGGTTATGTACTGGGAGGTTTTGGATATGGGGTTTATCCAGCGGGTCCTTCGGTCCCTACGGTCCCTCAGGTAGATATGCATATCTCACGAGGGATGAACCCAATATCCAAACCGATGGTACATAACTGCTTTATCCTATACCAAGTAGAGTTTTCAGGGGCATATGGCCATTTCAATAGTACACGGTGTAAAAATAAACAAATCATTCATATGCAAAGTCATTTTATTGCATTACCGGAAGCGGGAAGATATGCACCGGAAGCGGGAAGATATGCACCGGAAGCGGGAAGATATGCACCGAAGCGGGAGATATGGCGGGAGATATGGAGGTTCTGGATATGGAAACCTCAAAATCAGGATACGGGATATATTTTACCATCTTATCTCCCTAAAACTCTACTTGGCATAGGATAAATTATATTACCCAACATATGTGAAAATGGAATGTTTGTTCATTCATTTTACGAGAGCTAAATAAAATGCGATTTGTTTACATTTCTTGTATAACTGTACTTATTGTTGATAAGATAAGATAAGCTGATGTAGTTACATTGGAGTTCGTTTACTACCATTTGGAAGGCACGTGAGGGTCCATTCATCAGGTAACACTCATGTGTCAAAGTTAAGTTCTTGTCTTTTTTAACACGCAACAAGGAGTAATTTCAGGTCTAATCTAAGCTGGCAATCTGGAAATTTGAATTTTTGATGGTCGAAATAAGTCCATGTAGCCTCAGGATGAAGTGACCCAAATAGACTACATCTAAGTTCGATGGAGGCCACATACAGTTCGATTTAAATTTTCACTTCCTCAAGAAGGCATATTATTTGCTCAGATGATGTTAATTGAATGAAGAAATACCATTTGTCCATTTCTACATGTTTCAGATAAGAATCTAGCAAATCTTCAAGAGGCTACCGAGGTGTTCCGTGTCATACAGCAAGCCTATGATGTACTCAGTGACCCCCAAGAAAGAGCCTGGTATGACAAACACAGAGAAGCTATTCTTAATGGAGGTAAGTTGCAGAAATATACCATGGCATTCATTGATTATGGTTGTGAAAAGCCTGTAATAATCCTGACTTTATTTTTCAAAACCTGCAGAATGTCTCACCTTGGCTTCACAAAAGATCTGGTATAAGTCTATATTGTACTCCAGGTATTGTTCGCGTGCGATTTGATTTTGCCTTGTTCGCGAATGTAGTAAAATCGCGAACATTTATCGTCGCGAACATTTGTGTTTTAAATCCCGGGGGATATGACCCGGGACATTTGATAATTTTCGTTCGGTGTAAAACATTCGTCCAGTGTTGTTGGGCGATAATTCAAAAAAAGGCCTAAAATGTCTAACATTTTGAATTGGCTTATTAGGCCAACAAAGGCAAGAACTGTTGACGACAATGATATCCTACAAATTTAAGTTGAAAAAGCTATTCAAAAATATTCAAATAAATGCCCTAAACGTGGGAAATACAAACATGATTCGGATTCTGAACGGACTAAAATTACCGGATGAAATGTCATCAACTCAATTGCAATTTTGAAAAATCGCTAAATTTTATAGCTTCGAAATTTATCCGGAGTACAGTATCTACTTAGATTCAATAACAAAAAGAATATATGATAGCAAAAAATTTTTTTAGAAACATTCTCATCTTTTATCAAATTCTCTCTTTATCGAATCTACTCGAACAATATATTAGAAATCATATCTATCAAAATTTGCATTACCCCTTCTTAAAATTAATACACCGGTATTACAGTATGGAAGTAAACTCAACTTTACAGACTTATTTTTTTTAAATTAATTAAAACTGTGATGGTTGATCTAGTCACATTTGGTCTATTTCTTAATAAGAGTAAGTTTGAACTATTTCTCATATGAATTCCATATTTAACTTTCTAGGTATGGGACATGGTGAGGATTATCAAGATAAGAAGGTGGATGTCTATCAATACTTCAACACAGCTTGCTACCAAGGATATGGGGATGATGACAGTGGCTTCTATGCTGTCTATCGTGAAGTGTTTGCACAGATTGCTGAAGAAGATTATGCCTTTATGGGAGATGACAGAAACAGTATATCAGAACTGCCTGGCTTTGGGGACAATCTCAGCTCTTATGAAGAGGTATCATCTGTTTAATTAATATTCATATACTTTTTTGCCTAATGGATCATATTTTCTCACTTTTTGCTAACAGTAGGTTGATAACCTATTTTTACTCCATTTGTAAATGTTATATTTAGTCAAAGTTGAATATAATATTAGACAGACAGTTCACAAAATGTTCTCTAGAAAACAAAAATGTGGGTTTATATGTGAAATCTGTTTAGTCCTCTGAGGACTAAAAACTAGGGTTTAAGACATGAGGACCTCTTATCTAAATCCTAGTTTTTACTTATTATTCATTTTCTCTAATATCATATCATTAATATGTTTCAGGTGGTTGGACCATTCTATGGTTATTGGGAATCCTATTGTACGGCAAAGTCCTATGTTTGGAAGGAGAAATACGACACCAGAGAGGCACCAGATAGATGGAGTCGTAGAGCTTCTGAGGCGGAGAATAAAAAACTTAGAGATGCAGCCAAGAAGGAGAGAAATGAAGAAGTTCGAGTAAGTGTTGCAAATATACAGATGAGAGGTGAAGAATGATTAAAGATAGAATCATGATGAAAATTTGATTTAGAAATTATCAGTTGTAAAATACATTCAGGAATAGAAAATGCAAGTTATGCTCTACAGTATGAATAAAGGGAGGTACAACCCATTTCTTGATAAAGTATTTCAAGAAAAAATTCATTTACTCATTATAAATCACTTAAAAACACATTTGTTATCCCTTTGTGAAAAGTTCTGATGTTCAAGCCAGGTACATAACATGTATGTTTTAGTTGTACACTGAAATATTGATGTACATTGTACATTATTCCTTTTGGTCTTACCATTTTAGGCACTTGTTGCATTTGTGAGGAAGAGAGACAAAAGAGTTCAAGCGCATAGGGTATGTTGGTCAACCTTTTTTACACTAATATATTAATCAAAATCTCAAGAATAGACTAATTTTAGGTGGTGCATTGCCTACGCCCTACATGGGCCAATTTTCTCTCCTGTGTACACTAAATTGTACTACTGTACTCCGGGTAATGTTCGCGTGCGATTTAATTTCGCTTTGTTCGCGAATGTAATAAAATTGCGAACATTTATCGTCGCAAAATTTGTCTTAAATCCCCGGGCTTTGACCCGGGCCTTTTGATATGTTTTTTTCAGTGTGAAACGTTTCTTCCAGTGTTGTTGGGCGAAGGCCTAAAAACATTTTGAATTGGCTTATTAGGCCAACAAAGGTAAGAACTGTTGACGACAATGATATCTTACTAATTGAAGTTGAAAAAGCCATTCAAGAATATTCAAATAAATGCTCTAAACGTGGGAAATACAAACATTATTTGGATTCTGAATGGGCTAAAATAGCCCGCATTGATTCACGGTAATCGGAAAAAAATTCAACTTGTGCAATCTGCGAAATGTCATGAACTTCAATCCGCGAAATTAAACAGCCGCGAAATTGCAATTTTGAAAAATCGCGAAATTTTATAGCGTTGAAATTTACCCGGAGTACAGTATTATATTGTAACTCGTTTCTACATGTATTCTGACATACTAGAGAATAAAGCACTTGATGATCAAGTGGAAATGAGAGATGCCATATTTGTCAATATCTTGATGTTCTGGTATATAATACTTATTTACTTAAAGCACTGTTAAACCCTAAATAGGGCATTTCACACCACCTTTAATAAAACATTATTATGTATTCCTTTTTTGTCTTCTCCCTGCAGAAAAGGTTAGAGGCCAGAGCAGAAGAGGTTAAGAAATTGGCAGAAGAGAAAAGGCAGAGAGACAAGAGAGAAAGACTTGAGTGAGTCCTTACTGTGAATTATTAAAAGTCCTCTGGGGATTTCAGTTTAACAGTGCACCAATAAATTGGGTGCTATTTTCAGGAGAGTAAATAAGAACTTGTAAAGTCTTCATAAAACATTATTTGTATACTAATACAAATCATCAAATTACCTAAACATGAGTATGCTGGGAGTACCATTTAAAAAATGTATGATGGAATTTGCTATGACTTGCTGTTATCTATTTTATAAATATTGATAAAATCACAACTTAGTAAGACATTCAGTAAATACTATATTATTCTGCAGGAATATGAAATCATTTAAGCAAGCAGATTGGAGCGCAACATCCGAAAATGACCTTGAGAAGTTAGAGGCTCAGTTAGTTGACACTCATGGGGATGAAACGCCAGAATATGGTATGTTGTGACGTGTGATTATGTTTATATTTTTGTTGTCGTTACCAAAATGTGACATCCTGTTTTTTGTGCGATGTCATATTATCAATATTAGATGTCACATTAATGTGTTATGCATATGTAATATTCTGTTAGTGTTTCTGTTATATTGGTTTATTTGAGTCACATGGCAATCACATTATTTCTATTAAATATTTGTATATTTCATATTATATTCTACATGGTTTGCACTATGAATTACTATACAAGTACTTTTTTGAATCATTATACAAATAAATCACAAATCTTAAAAATATTGTAAATTGTGTCTTCTGTTTTTGATTTCATCATTACATTTGAAGTCACATGACATTTCAGATAGTGAGGAAGAAGAAGAGGAAGAAGTGCTTGATGACCTGTTCTGTGTGGCATGTAATAAAGCATTCAAATCAGACAAAGCGTAAGTGTATTGCAATATTCCAGATTCTCTCGGAATATTGTTGTTTTTCTCAACACATTATAGTATCTCTAAGAAAATTGTAGTTTTCTCAGCACATTGTATGCTTCTACATTTGATATTAAATGAACGATTGAGTACTTATCAATGCATTGAAAATATTAGGCTGTTAAAAAGTAAGTCTTTATTTTACCAAAGAACACTAAAAAGTTCAAGAGGAAAGACAAGTTGATTCCTTCAGCGAGTGATGCCAAAGTTCAAACCATCACTGCCCCACTCAAATTATGCATTCAGGTTAAGGGGTGAAATGTGTATGATCTGAGATGCCTGCTGATGACGCAATGAAGGAAGGTGTCTGTAACAAATGGCATGTAGTGAGATTTGCACGTTAATAACTTGTTTGCTTCTATATTGTTTACCCTGTCTTGTTACTCCAGGTTTGCAAACCATGAGCGATCTAAGAAACATAAAGAAAACATAGCATTCCTTAAAGCTCATATGGCAGAGGAGGAAAATCAGCTAGGTGCTAATGAAGATGATGATATAGATGATGCACTAGGTGATGATCTGGATGCAACAGACAATGTCGACTTTGCTATAGGCTCCAGTGAAGATGAGACAACAGTTCAACAGACACCATCTAAATCGAAGTAAGTACATTCTGAATTCTTTGATTCATAGTATAGTATTTAAACTCCATGCATTCTGTATTATCTGTGTATTTTTATTTATAAATATCAGTCATTGATATCAATAATAACATAATTGCACATTTTGAATTTGTGATTTGCAAGATACATGAGTGAGGCCATTCAACTATAAACAATTATTTTTCTTGATTGGTGTTTATTTGTTTTATTTTATGTTTCAGAAAGTCTAAGAAACAAAAGAAGAAGCAAAAGCAAATGGCAAAGTTTGCACAACAGGTAAACTGAAGTTTGGGATTTTTGACAAGTAGCTCCTTCAAAACACCAATAAAGCAGTTGGAAGGAATGTCAAGATGTCGTTAGAGATATTAATCATTTCTGTCTCACTGCAACACATGCCCTCTGGGTGTTTTAAACACTAATAGGGATTTGTTGGATTTGATCTTAGCCCCACTGGGACTGGCAAAAAATGTTCACATTTTGAGGTTTTTATGACAGTGTGTATGGCAGATAAAAAAATGGGAATGAAAAAAAGTATTCACATTGAGAGGTGTTCAGATAAGAGAGGTTTAGGAATATACAGGCTTACTGCACATTATATAGAAATTCTGAGATAAATTAATTGAACTTATAATCAAATTAGTAAAAAAAGCCATAACTCTGTAAAGTGTTTTTTCAATCAAAAGAAACATTTTTTTGTATTTGAAACAAGGAGGTGAAATTGTGTTGTGGTAAGATAAAGCAACCGCATGAGTTGAAATAGTTAAGTTATTGATGAAGATATTGTATTGTAGAAGGAGGAGTCTGATGAAGAAGTAGTGAACGGTATTGAATCTGTTAGTCTAGAAGAGAGCCATTCTGAAGTGAAACCAACCACCAAAGATAGCAATGATGCAGATAATGATAGAGTCACTCCTGATGTTACACAAGCTGTTATTAATGGAGATCTTAATGAAAATCTAGAGGTATGTGCGTGTGCCTGTATTTTACACAGTCTTAAAGTATTACATACAACTTGTACATGTATATCACTTGGTACAGCATTGACTAATAGTTTGTTTTATGGATTAAACATATTAATATGTCTCAGATCATTAGAATAAAAAGATGCATTTTTCAACTAACATTTGTCAGAGAATTGTCGGCAGAAGTGGTGACATATTGTTATAGTCTCCAACTTTTTTGTTGATGGTGTACTGCAGTCATCGTTCGGCATCTGTAACAAATGGCAAGTGGTGACATTTTGTATGTCTTGTATAAGATAATCTGATTTAATGCGTTATGCTTTGAATAATATCAAACTCAACAATTGTAGGAAAGTAAAGGAACTGAAGTGGAATCTCCAGAAATAAACACTGAAGCATCTGAAACAACAGATACTACTCAAAAGAATACAAAAGATGAAGATATAGCATCAAAAGAAGATAACACAAATGATAAAACTGATATACCAAAAAGTAAAAATAAAAAGCAGTCACAAAATCAGGTGAGTTGCTTCAGGTTGTTGTATAATTCCTGACTCTTATGTTTGTTTAATTGTTATTATCTGTTATGTTAAATCATGTCACATCCTTCACAAACATGTGCTGATAATCAGAATGGTCTCCACTCTACTATACCTTACCCCTAGAAATGCATAAGACACTCTGTTTGTCTAATTGCATTGTTTAGTATATTTTTGAAAGTACCTTATCAACATCTGACTTTCAACCGATAAACCAGTAACAGACAAATAAAAACAAATAACATAATTATTACTAATACTTAGCCAAATGGGTTTTTAATCTGTAATGCAAAATTCAAATGTTAAAATTGTAAATACAATATCACGTACAAGTATTTATCCAAGTTTCTTCGATTGTATGTTTCTACTATCTACTGATATTGTTTATGTATATCTGTTACAATGTAAAACTATATTTCAAATTATTTGTTATCACACCATCACATTCTTGCAAAAATACCATTCACTCATTCATTTACAAACATGATACAAAGAATGAGCTATTATAATACAACTTGCGGTTTACTACTGCAGTATACAAACAGGTCACGACTTGCAGTGAAATTGATCAGTGTTTCCAATCTATTTTGCAGGAGATGAAGGGAGTACCTGCAAACTGTAACACATGTAAACGTACATTTCCCTCTAAAAGTAAACTATTCCAACACCTCAAGCAAACTGGGCATGCTTTAAGACTTGACAATGAACCAGCACCAGTTGCTGAGGCTCCTAAGACTAAAAAAGGAAAAAAGAAAGGAAAGAAAGGAAAATATACCAATGATGATGATTTCTAGTGAATAGTTAACTTACAAGTGGATGTGAATGAGATGAGGGAAATACGTGAAAATGGTGTATTAGTAAAGTACTACTAATGTTTACAATTTCCAGTGGAGAACCTTTCATGATGTCGTACCAGCTACATGTAGGAAAAATACATGTATAAAGAAGACTTTAATTGAGAATTATGTACTGTTCATATATTATTGAGAAAAACATGCCTTTACGGCATATGCATCACCTATAATTTTACCAAAACCTCATCTCCAACTGAGTTTGGAATTTTAACTATGATGATGTAAAATTCAATGGTCATGTTGAGTTATGAATCATACTACATATCTTGCCACCTTTTTTGGCCAATTTGAACTTTTCAATTTTGTTAACAACATGGCTAATACTGGAATCTGAAGTAAGATAGAGGGTAGGCCTATGGTTAAATCAGAAAGTTCTATAAAACATTCACATAATGAGGTGATATTTTTAGTTGGATTAGGGTTTAATAGATGCATGAGGATGTTATTTGATATCTGAATGAAAATGTTATGAATGCTGACCAAAGGTTGGTGCAGTTGAAAAAGCAATAAATTATTGTTTATATACAGTTTATATTTATCATGTTATTTATATTCCACTCAAATCAATATGAGATCAACTCCAGGAGAGTGACATGCTATAGATTATTGGTAAGGATAGGGGCAAACCATTTGATCAAATGGGAACCTACAGTAATTAATATTATTTCTTTGAAGGAATATTAATGCAGCAACTATCATATAAGTCATGTAAGTTGGACCTTACTCTTCAATCAAAGTCTAATGTCAGAATGTCCTGCCCATATGTGTGAATCAGATGTGGTGAACAAAACATCTACTTTGAGAACTGAGACAATTGGCAATGACAACCTCCTCAGATCGCCCCAAAAGAACACCAAAGAGCCTTAATGCCACCACATTATCTAGTAGTATGTCATGTTTTTATCAATTCTTAGTTGTTACATTGAATCAGCAATTCAAATCTGATAAATACATGTATGATCCCTACCATTTATGATTCAAATATATCAGCATAGACCACAACTATGCAGAGTTCAATATGTAAAGAATCTAGAATAAATTTAACCTTGATTATTGGAGGCACCCAATCAATAAAGATAAAAAATGCTGAGATGATACATTGTGGAATAGGACCTCACAAGCCTGGATTATAAAACAAATAGGGAAGTATTGAGATGCCTTCAGACATTTGTACAGAGATCAAAGATATTTTAATGGGGTAAGATATTTTGCAGGGCCTTAATAAGTGAGCCTTTTTGGGCATAACTTGGCTTTTTTGAGTCATATTTTAATTTAGGTAATCAGGGCACAAATGTGCAAAAATTTCTGACCTAAAACGTGCCTCCCATCCCCCTTGTTAGCTTCTAGATCCATCAGTGCATTTTTAAAGAGATTTTTGGGCATTTCTTCACACTAAAAAATATGGTAATCGGACAACTCATCCCCTAGAAGACTCATCCCTGCAACTCATCCCCTGGACAACTCATCCCCTGGACAACTCATCCCCTGGACAACTCATCCCCTAGACAACTCATCCCCTGGACAACTCATCCCCTAGACAACTCATCCTCTAGGCAACTCATCCCCTGGACAACTCATCCCCAAGACAACTCATCCCCTGGACAACTCATCCTTTGGCATGTTTGAGTAATTTAATGTTATATTATCAATTCATGTATTATTCAAATGATTTTTAAATGTTTTGGTTATCAATATGATCAGTTCTTAGTTTCAAAAACACGTATTACATGAACACTGGTAGCGGTACTGCACTCAATTATGTTACTGACAAATGTTTGTGATAAAAATGTAGTGGGAATTCTGCCTACAATTTTGAAAACCAAAGGCATGTTACAGAATGATCGGTCCATCAACTCGCTATAGCGAAATATAATCTAGTGTAATCTAAATGTTCTAAAAGAGAAACTACACATTTGGATTTTTGAAAACTTTTGATGTCAAGAATATATCGAAAGCAGAGCGTAAGTAACGATTAATATTGAGGTAAAACTAAGTTTATGCATTTTTTCCGATGATACTCAAACTACAGAAACACCATAACCAAATACTTTATATTATTTGCATCTTTAGAAGTCGATTTCATTTTCCAATTTTGGACAGTCACTGATTCGAATTTCACACGCTCATTTCATATTTATGCTTCGTAATTAACCAATTAGATCTATCAAGACAAAAACACTTGTAATGGCTTGATGGACTTTCACTTGTGATTGGCCAAGCTACATACACAGTACCCCCATAATGTGTGCTCGGTTTCTTCTTCTTGATCCTTTTAGTGTCCGTGTGACACTATTGGCACTATAATGCTGCCTTTGGGTACTTTTCACTTATACTTTACTAAGTTGGAGAGAGAGCGCTAAGAACAAATTATTTCACCTGGTAGTTAAATCCAGTATTAGGTTGTAGAAGAGTCACTATCTCATGAGTTTAGAGTCCATTTCACTGCTTCATTTCGTCAGTAGAACGGCAAAAATAAGAAATTGGGAGACCATTGTGCAATAATATATGGAAAAGTATATTCATAATGTACATGAATGACATTTGTATATCTTGGATTGCTTCTACCCTGCGTGCAGAGTCTAGTTAAACTACACTCTGCCTAGTAGAGACCATGTTACAGTTTAGTAGCCCCGCCCCCACGACGGGTACCGGTGACAGTTTGGGTAATAAATCACTTCTGACCTAAGCGCTGACTTTCTACCACCAATCAGCGAGCTTGAAGAAACATAAGCCAAATGCGTTCTAATTAAATATGCGCGTGTCATTGGTCAATTCCGGGCTCAACGATGACGTCAGAAGGAATGACCATATATAGAACGTCGGTCAAATTTGGCCGACGAACACTGATTGGCGCGGTGAGTTCACAGGTTTATTTTAGTTTGAAAGAGTGAAGACGAAGCTCTCTTTTAAGAAGTGAAGTCAAACGAATGCAAAGGGTAGATTGCTTCTAGTTTGGCTTATAAATTGTGTGGCCTCTTATATTTGGATGTTTCTCTGCCATGTTATTTTCAATAAGATTAACATGGCTGAAATTCTTCAAATTACAAGACGGCACAGGCTTATTGCACAAAAAACTAAAAAATCTGAAATATACAAATGTCATTCATGTACATTATGAATATACTTTTCCATATATTATTACACAATGGTCTCCCAATTTCTTATTTTTGCCGTTCTACTGACGAAATGAAGCAGTGAAATGGACTCTAGTATAAAGTCACTGTCTCTTTCTTATTTTGTTTGCTTAAAATCTTTTGGTATTTTGCAGATAGCGATGCAGCGCTGGGTTTGTGTAAAAAAAACGGGTAGCTAGCCGGGTGACCGGGTACCTAACGTTCCTTGCAGAATTTGCCCACGCATATATTGAAACATTTACTGCCGTTTATCATTTAATATAATATGACGTTAGTCATGTTAGTTGCCACATACTTTATTGCCTACAAGTGAGTGATTGACAAGATGTTGATGATTGTTTCCTATGATGGCGATTTCTACTAGATATTAAACAAATCTGGAAGATATACGCACGTATCTTGAAATTTTAATAATTGAATGTTTTTATCTGTCAATTGACGTACGATGTATGACTTATGATGTTGGTTGCTTGTTTTATTGCCTGAGTGATTGACAGGGTATTGTTGATGATTTGTTTGCTGGTCGGTTGGCTTATTGGTAGATTAAGTTGTTGCTTGGTTATTTAGTCGTTTGCTTGATTGGTTGGATGGCTTGTCCATTGAGTTAAAGGAGGACAAGGATGGTTGGTTGCTTGGATTTTTCAGTGGCACGTTTTAGGCCATTCAATGAAAAAAATCAAATTCCCAACCCTGCTGGGATTGTTAGGTACATGGTCACCCGGCTACCCAGTTACCTGGTCACCCGTTTTTTTACAGCTTCTGTAATTGTTCTCACTTTACTAGAGTTCTTAAATCTGGACTGCCATTTGTGGGTGCAGCCATTTTTAATCTTATCATAAGCTGTAGCCTTTGTGATGTTGATCTCCGTGAGCTGTTTGGCATTTTCAGCTGCCTGCTTGGCCATCTTATCTGCAAGTTCGTTGCCTTCTGTGCCCTGGTGTCCAGGTACCCAGTAGACTTTGATGGTCTTATGTTTATGTATAAGGGTTTTACAGGCTTTGCGAATTTCGAGTTTATCAGTTGTAATTCCTTTTAAGTTAGTGGTTAAGAAGGCTGATATTATTGTCGGTTGACTATCTGATAGTAGTGTAATATCGGGGCTTGTGGTGGATGAATGCATGAATTTCGCCAATATAGTTGTTGCCAATTTTAGAGGTTGGTGATTTGATGCATATTGGGGAGGAAGACAGACCTTGTTGGTAGATGATTGCTGCTGCCCCTGTTGGCCCTGGGTTCCCCAGTGATGAACCATCTGTGAATACTATAGTGTCTTTATCTGGTTTTGAGGAAAGTATGGTGGCTATAATATTGTCACTCTGTGTTTGTTAAGAGTTCTTGAAGTCCTCAACATGGACTTCGACAGGTGGTAGATTAAAAGTTTCCATGTTTTCATTGTGGTAGATGTGTTTATAATAACTCTCCTGAGAGGTTGGGCAGTTATACAGTCGTAATCTTGCTGCTAGGATGTTAAAGCAGGAGGGTTTACGTTCTAGCGTGGATGACTGGGCCCATTGTTCATATTTGTCAGTAATTGGGTCTGATCTGTGATGGGTAAGAATTCTTACAGCTTCTTGAGCTTGGCGTGCCCTTAGGATTATGTCAAGGGGGGGGAACTCCAGCTAAAATTTCTAAAGTATCAGTGCTGGTAGATGGTATGCAGCCAATGGCTTTCCTTTCAGTAGTGCTGATCTGTGTATAGGGGAGAATGCTGTT
The DNA here is from genome assembly GCA_903813345.2 of Owenia fusiformis. Taxonomy (NCBI): domain Eukaryota; kingdom Metazoa; phylum Annelida; class Polychaeta; order Sabellida; family Oweniidae; genus Owenia; species Owenia fusiformis. Next base: position 21,888,318 of record CAIIXF020000001.1, on the reverse strand, counting down.
ATGGCTTTATCTGTTACTGATGCGACAGCGCTGATGCCAGATTCAAAGTGAGGCATTACTAGTGCTCTATAGAGCATTGTAAAGACTTCTTGGCTGCATCCTCCCTTGCTAGATGTGAAGTTTGAGATACTTCTAAGTGCCTTGTAGGCCGCTTTTGTTTTCAAGTCTATATGTTGGTTAAAGGTTAATTCAGTGTCGATAGTGCATCCAAGTATTTCCTTATGTGTCACTATGTCCAACTTTTTTCTGCCGATGTGGATGTTAACTACCGGGGAGGGTCTGTTTGGTGAGGTGAAAATTAGAACTTCAGTTTTTTCAGGGGCAATTTCCATGTTCCATTTTCCACACCAAGAAACAGCTATTTGGTTAAGGTCTTCGTTGATTTGTGATGATAACTAATCAATGTCTTTACCATGTGCCCATGATATTATCATCTGCGAATCCTGCTGTAGCGGATTTCACAAAGGTCATAGAGTCTTCAGTGTAGAGGTTACAGAGGGATGGACTGAGAATTGACCCCTGAGGAATACCCACCTTTGATGTCATTAGTGGTGTGGTAAAGTCATTGGTTGTGATTGAGAATTGTCGGTTGTTAAGGTATTCATGTAAATACACAAGCATCCTGCCTTTGATGCCTTTGTTAAACAGTTTGTATATGAGTCCCTCTCGCCAAATTCGTTCAAAACAACTTTCATAATCCAGGACTACGGCAATCATGGTTTCTCCTCTTCCCCAGGCTTGTTGGATGGATTGTATTAGTCAGAGCACTGTTTGGGAGCAGGAGTGATGTTCTCTGAAGGCGTCCTGGAAAATGGAATATGAATTGGTTATTTCATTTTTCTAAGAGAGACGGGGGTTTATGATCCTTTGGAGTATTTTCCCTATGAGGGTTTCAAGTGTGATAGGGCGGTAGGCTCGGTCTGAGTTGTAGTTGGGTTTGTTTGGTTTATTGAGCATAATCTTGGGGTCTATTTTATACTCTGATGGTAGCCTCCCCTGTTCCCAGCATTTTTGGGATAAGAACCAAAGAGCTTTGTGAAGTGTACTCCCGCCTTTTTTAATGAAAATACTCAAAATCTTTTCCCTTGGGCTGGGGGTCGTTTTAGTAGAATCTGTTGAATGGCCGAGATTACCTCAGTGAGGTCAATGTCTTTATTTTCCGGAGCACATGAGTTGTTATAATCCGGAGATGCAATGATATCCATTTCTTTATTTATGATTTCAGTAGCTTTGTTGGTTACAAATGCAAACCATGTGCTAAACTGTTGGACCAGTTGTTGTTGTTTTCCATACTGAGCTACCATTGCTTGAGCTATGTCCCTAGTATGTAGAATAGATGGTATTGCCATCTTTAGATATTATAGGCTGGACTATTTTTTTGTTTCTTTTGTTTTGAGATTTGTTTATAGTTTGCCAAATGTTATCTGGTCTGTGTGTATCATGCTCCTTGAACAGCTCATCCCAATACTCAGATTCGGCTTGTTGGGCCTTCTGGGAGAACTGTTCAGCAAGCTCGGTATAGGTCGACCAGTTGTAAGGATCGCTCCTTTGATTATACTTTCTTTTAGCCTATTTCACCATATTCTCTGGGTGAAAAATCCCTGTCTCAGTATTGTCTTATTTTTTTTCTTTGAAACTCTCATATTATTGCCACAAGTTCTGCCAATGTTCTGGGAGAGGGGAAGGATATTGGTTATTGGTATGTCATACTTTTCATTCAAGATTTTCCATGTTTTGATCATATCGCCTCTAAGACGTCTAAATACAAGTTTTGGTAATTTTAACTCTTTCAGTCTTTGGGGATATCCTTATGTTTCAGGCTTGGTATACATCTTGTGGCTCTTCTTTGTACAGCTTTAACTGCTTCGGTGTCTTGGACTAGATATGGAGACCAAACTGTATTTCCGTATTTCAGATGGGGTTGTACCATTGCTTTGTAACGTAGCAACATATTGGAGGAATCTAAAAATTGGAAGGTCCTTGAACCTTATAATCCCAGTATTTGATTAGCCTTTTTGACTAACGTCTGTACTTGTGTGCTATTTTTCAAATTATGGTAACCATTACTCCCAGGTCCTTCTCACCTTCTGTTTCTTGAAGAACCCTGTTGCCCATGCTATAGTTATATACTGGGAGATCTTCCTATTCTTGATATTTTACATTTTTCACTATTATACTGTAGTTGCCATTCTTGAGTCCAGTTCAAGGGAAATTATATCTTGTTGTAGTTCGTTACAGTCCTCTGAGTTATTCACTTCTCTATAGAGTTTCGTATTATCAGCAAACATAATCAGAGGGCTGTTTACTGCCTGTCATTTACGAATATCAGGAACATGACAGGTCCGAGGACTGTCCCCCGGGGTATGCCTGATGTTACATCGGTCCATGATGACGATTCTTCGTTAATGATTACTCTCTGCTTCCTACATTGGTCTTGATTACTGTTGCAGTTTTCTGCTAAATCACTGTTCTCTGGGACGTCATATTTGTTTCCGGGTTCCGCACCAAGGAAAGCTTTCAGCCACTAGAGGGCTGTACCCACAATTCCTAGGTTTTGTATTTTTTTTAATCAGTCGTTCATGCGAAACTTTGTCAAAGGCTTTTTTGAAGTCAAGATAGACAGCGTCAATGTTGCTTCCACTGTCTAGTACTTCAGTCCACTTTTCTAGTGTCACAAGTAGGTTTGTTACGCAGGATCGACAAGGTAGGAATCCATGTTGACACTGCGACAGGAGGTTGTTCTGTGAAAGATGAGATAGTATTCTTTCTCTTATTATAGATTCCAGAATCTTACACACTACAGATGTGAGACTTACAGGCCTGTAGTTATTAGGTTGACATTTCTTGCCTTTCTTGTGAATTGGTGAAATGTTGGCTTGTTTCCAATCTTGGGGTAATGTAGCAGTATCTATAGATTTTCTAAATATCAGGTATAGGGGTCTGCATATTACTTCTTTCAATTCCTTAAGTATACGGGGCTTGATATTAGAGAGATTTCGCACGGCGTGAATTTACAACTTATAACGTATACTTATACTTATAAGCAAACTTACAAGGTGTTTCATAATGTGGGCTTTTCGTCAGGAAAGATCTTCTCGGACTGTAATAAATAAAGGTCAAAGGGATGCCTTTGTTCTTTCATGAATTGTAGCATGTTTAGTTGATCCAAATGTGCTTGTCTAGAATAAAATAGGCTCATATATAGTACGTATGTTGTACGTATATCTCTTCTCAAATTGCCTTTTTTAGATGCTCGTTATGAAACACCCTGTATGTCATTTGTTGAGCTACTGAATGGGTCGTTTCCAGAAATTGCTAGAACCTTCTGGTTTGATTGGTGTTTCAAATTGATGGTTAACGTATTTGATTGGATACTATTGCTACTCAGCAAATTATTTTTAAAAAATGCTTACGGTCAATTGTTCCACACACATGCAGGTAAAGCTTTATACGGAGATCCAACTCTATACGTTTATCATCTCGTATATATACGGTTTTGTAAGTTCATTGAACTTATACTGATCATGAAAACTTTGAAATAATCAACTTGTTTATGTAATGACTCGCTTTAAAGGATCATGACTCACTTTAAAGGATCGTGTTTATAATACACTACAACTACTAGGACACGGAAGCAAGCATTTAACTATAATGTGCATAATCTACACGTGCAGATGACAGTGCATTCACAGTCTCTAGTTGATGGAGCTTTTCTATATCGTGAATAGTTATGTTCCATTAAGTACAATTTGAAATTGATTTTAGTAAATATAATAGTTCGACATGACCCTTTAAAGTATACGTATACGTATAAGTTGTACTTTCACGTATGTGCGAAATCTCTCTAATATCTGGTCCAGGTGATTTGCTTACTTTCAGTAATTCCAGTTTCTTCATTACATCCTCCTCCGTGAATCTCCAGTCCTGTATGTAGTTATTCAGTCTGATATAGTGCCCAGCTGGTATGTTCTCTTTATTCTCATGGGTGAAAACACTAGAGAAAATTTGTTAAGCTCTTCCGCTTTGTCAAGGTCGTTCTCTGTTCTGGATCCATACTCTCTAACAAGTTGAGGGATTCCACTCTGTGTTTTCCTTTTGCTATTACTGTAGCCTCAGAACTTTCTTGACTGAGATTTTGCCTGGCTTGGCTATATTACATTCGAATTCTTTAACTGCTCTAGAGACTCCTCTTTTGGCTTGATTTCTTGTCCCTGCGTTTAACGTTCACTTCTACAAGTCCAATTATATCTGGTTCCATCTTGTGGGTCATCAATTCAAGTTCATCTTTCTTATTAGGGAGGCTATCCATATTTGTATATATTACTTTCATTTTATGTAAACTATTTACACTTTTGTTCTGTTTAGCTGTTACTCGTCTTGGCTCTCGTCCCTTTCTGGATTGGTGATCAAAAGAGGGGGTTGCTTTGGCAATTCTTTATCTTTGGGTGTTGGCGCAGGCTCAATGTTATCGCCTCAGGGTGCTTCGCGTTTTCTCATCCTGCTTGTATCCGTCACCTCTGATGTGCTTCCTTCACTAGTATATATAGTGTGTATATTCCTTGGTACGATGGCTCCTTTCTTTATCATGAATATTGTCACATTGGCAATATGCATGACGATCGTCAAAGTAACAAAAACGAGGGACTAAATATGTGAATTGCGTCTTCGTTAATATACCAAACATACTCGTAGAACCACATGAATATTCTCAAACTAAACTATCTTTCTTAACTTTGAGCCAAATTATTGTCTACAACTTGACTTATAAATGGTGTAGAATCGAGAAATAAAAATATCTTATCAAAAACGAAGCCTGGAAGTTTTTCCATCTTGTTACGCTGACGTATCGTCAGCGTAACTAGGTGAGTACCAATGTTCACAGGAATGAAAAGATGTACAGTAAAAAGGTATGCACTATGCAATTTATACAATCATAAGTACTGTGCGATGTGTAGAATTTGCCATCTTCATAAAGGGCTGGTTGATCTCTGTCTTCCATTCTCTTACATGTATGTTTCATATCAGGAGTGCACTCCATCTCCTTATACATTTAGTATCTAGGGGGTAAAGAATGCTATGAGTTTTTATTTAGAATATCTTTGATCTTTTGTTTATCTGTTACAGTACATGTATAACATTTGCTGATTTTATTGCAGTTCCATAATGTCCAAAGCAGCATCAGCGTTGAAGTTCAGACGGAAGTTTACATTTGCCACAAAAGATGTAACACACTGGTTTCCAGGACATATGATGAAAGGTTTAGAATATTTCATATCTATCATATCTAGATTTAGCCCATATTGATGAGCTATTGTAAATACACACTTGTTAAAACTCCCATAGTCCATTTTATCAAAGCTGGGGCAGCCCCGTCTACTTATCCACAAAGTTTTATATAATATATCTTATAGGCAGCTCAGTTGTTCAATTGGCCACTTTAATTTAACTCACTATTTTGGCAATGAGTCCAATGTTGCTTCATCATTTAACTTTGAATTTCATTTAGATTACATAAGTATTTCGCAATTTAACAATGGATATAATGGATTTTAAATATTAGTGCAAATACAAATAATTGTAATTTTAAACTTCACAATAACAATGTTTTATAGATTCAAAATAGTGAATCCTTGTATCAAGTTGAAATTCAGCTTTTTTGAAACAGCTCAAACTTTGATTGACAGGTCTATTTTTGTACTTTCCATATTTGGGTGAAATTGATGACCTGTGTTATAAATTCAAGGTCAGGCTGATCTGGTCACTCTCTAAGGCAATGTTGAAATAGACTTTTGATTGAAATTGATCAATTCTAACTTCATATTTCTAAGTTGTAACATATTTATATAAAAAGTGTTCTTTCAAAACATTCTTGGATTTCTATTATCAGCTTATATGAGAAGTTTTAATTGCAATTATTTTAAAATGAGATTTTTGAATGTAGGTTTAAGATTCAAGCCAAAACAGTTGGCTTCCTCACAAAATCAATTATAAGACACAATTATACAGTTATACAGTAAATGTACAATGTATCTTATATTATTGGACTATTTGTTATATTTGAGAAATGTTTGTCATATTTAGAGGAATGTTTGTTATATTTTAGTAATGTTCGTTTAATTAAGGAATGTTTGTCATATTCCAGGCATGAAGCAAATGCAGAGTAAACTGCAAGATGTTGACCTCATTGTTGAGATACACGATGCAAGGATACCTTTCAGTGGACGAAATCCGAAATTCCGAGATACATTACTTGTTCGACCTCATTTATTCATATTAAATAAGATGGACCTTGCAGATCTTAGTAATAAAGATCAGATTGAGGAACAATTAAGGAAGGAGGGAGTTGAAAATGTCATGTATACAAATTCTAAAGATGGACACAATAAAACAATAATGAAAGAGGTATAGTTATACCTCTTGTGGGATTTATGTAATCAAGGGTGTAAATACTTGCCATTTTGGCATAGTCTGTTATTTCAATAATATGCTTAAAAATAAAAAAGGCTGGGTAAATAATTTTGAATTACTTCCCTGTGTTTAACCATGGCTATAGAAAGCCCCTGGTTTAAAAGTGTTTAATTCATTCAAATTCACCATAAACTTTCTCAAAGCAGGGAAAAGAAAGGGAGAGTGTTGTAGCTATATACTTGAAGTTGCTTTGTATGTACAGGTACTTGCATAATACAGAAATGACAGGTTTTTCTCCCTTTACAGATTGTGCCTGCCTTCAAAAAGCTCATAGAGTCTGAGGATAGATATAATAGAGCTCAGGTAACATTATTAATATATTATGTCATGTATTTTGTGTAATAAATATAAGATAATGATTTTTTACATTAGCCCCTTGCGCAGAATTTCATTTTGTGTTTTTCTTAACTATGATACATGTAGAGTGGATTTTAGAATTAATTTCTCTTGAGTATGACAATGCAAATGTGAATAATGATAGGGTATGGTTTAAGTTCTTAGGATTTTGAAATTGAGATGTTTAGAAAAAAAATTCTTGCTTACTTGGTGTTCTGTGGTGCTTTTGATACCAATAAAACTTAAAGCACATGTAAAATGTAGGATAAAAGTGGTCACTTCACTTAATGCTATTTTTCACCATATTTTGTTCTTTTTTAGGAAGTTGACTTCAACCTGATGATTCTTGGGGTTCCAAATGTTGGCAAATCTTCTTTTATAAATGCAATACGTCAAACACAATTAAAAAAAGGAGGTAAGACATACAAATTGCCCTCAAATGACTTTTGGTGAATAGTAGCTCAAATATTTTCTATTTATTTGAGTTATTTTAGTAACTTCCAGCTTACCTCTCTTTCAAATATACCATATTATCTGGAATAACGTGGTTCACGACTCATATAAAAGGCTGTGGTGTGTACCTGTATGTCTGTGTACATGTACCTGTGCACATAAAAGAACACAGGGCTCCTCCAAGGAGGGGATTCTGGCTCTATCTTCGAGTGTAAAATACGGAATATACCAATGAGGTATTGCTCGCCAAATATGACGGTAACCAAGATATAATAATAATAATTAGATAAATCAATACACCAGAAGAGAACTTCAGCACAGCGTGACAATGGAGATCTTCACATGTTAGGTAAATAAACCCCTTTTTGAACCTTAATTTGTTTTTTCAGGCAAAGCTACAAGTGTAGGTGCAGTACCAGGGATTACTAGAAGTGTCTTGGAAAGAATCAGGGTAAGGAACAATTCTTTTTTTTAGATATGGCCAAAAACACTATTATAAGGTATATACGAGGCAATTTTATCCCAAATATTTTAGATAGGGTTTCTAAAACATTGAAAATTGAAATCACATCTGATCTTAGTCAAGGTCAATAGAGTCAGCTATCATCTTTAGATCGATCAGTTTCATGAAAGATATGTACCATAATGTTTTGGTATCATGTATAAATCTTTCAACCTCAAGGTAGACTTCTTGACTATTTTTCTTTCTCTTTCAAAGCCCTATATATTTTTCTATCCATGAAAGGTAAAATAATACAAGAATCATCACTCTCTTTATTTATTTTAGTCTCTTTTATTCGTCAACACATGATATCACATCATATACATACATATATATATATTCCACGGAGTTAAACCTTCTGTGCTGCCATTGAATTGTGGAGAATTACATTGACAACTTTGAAATATAATTTACAAAAATGGAGACTTTCTTCTTTTTGAATATTTTTAACATACAGTATACCATATCAATTCAGCTATTCGTGACACTTTCATTATGACAAATATCCTTACTTATGTTGTGTACTTTTAGGTGTGCAATAGGCCAAAGATCTATGTGTTTGATACACCTGGTATAATGAACCCAAACATCAAAGATGTGGAAGTTGGAATGAAACTTGCTCTGTGTGGTATGTACAAGAACATCAAAGAGAGAAATCACACACATTGGTTTTATTATCCCACCGAACAAAGTTCGAGGGGGATATAAAAAGCCACCCATCCGTCCATCCTGCCATCTGTCCATCCATCTGTTAGTCAATAACTCAAATACTGGTTGACGGATTTGATTCAAATTTTATAGGCTTATGCCTCATGGGTGTAGGACCTCTGCTCGAGAAGGAATTTACAATATGGCCACTCAATTCAAAATGGCGGCCATTTTTTGTAAAAAATATAATCATTGATAACTCAAATACTAATTGACCGATTTGGTTTAAATTTTATATGCTGTTGCTTAGGGACATGGATTTGGTTCACATTTTACACGCTGATGCCTAGGGACATAGGAGCTTTACTCGAGAAGGGATTTTCAAGATGGAAGTTCAATTTTAAATTGGCTGCCATTTTTCGTAAAAGAACGTAATCTTTGATAACTTAGATACTAGTCGACTGATTTGGTTCAAATTTTATATGCTGTGGCCTAGGGACAAACTACCCTTGTTTTGTAACAGGATCAAAATGTTTCAATGAAATAAATCAACTAATTGTAGTTTTGCACTAAATATACATATTGATATTGAATTGATTTTGAAATGCCAATGCTATTCTTAGCAGTTATGTCCCTATCATTGAATATATGCCTGAGGTCTGTCATCAATATAGCCTGAGCTTGCGAGGGCTATATTACGACAGACCGAAGGCATATATTCAATGATACGAACATAATTGTTGTATGACATACCTTTATTTCCATGGCTACCTTATATAAATGACATCACACGTCTGTGTGCGAGTGAAATTTGGAAGAAATGAAACATGACATCAAAAGATTGTCTTGGCAAAAAAGTTTGGCGGCTTAATAATACAGGAATATATAGCCAACCTTCAGCTCCATTGATCAAATACAAAAGCTTTGTATGTAATACATTCTAATAAACAACAATACCAATACAATATTTTGGTATATGTTCTAATATGGTGTATGAAATAATTGTACAAATATTTTCTTCACTTTATGTAAAATTATTATATAAAGACCAGTGGTTGGAAAAAATATATTTTTGCTTAATTTGGCAGATCTGCCAGATCCTGGGTTTGGCAATGGATTCTTACGGTTTCTTTTTGCTTCATTTTGGCATCTCTTTCAATTTTAACAAGAAGAATGTTTAAAAATAATGCACAAAAACATAAAATCATGAGCAAAAGAAATGTCCGTTTTGAGCAAGATTCTCCATAACATTCATTTGATCCTAATGGGCTATTTAGTTTATAACTAAATCCAAACAATTGATGAAATCCAAACATTCCAATGCCATGGCCTAGAAAAAAGATCCCAAGGTTCTGTCCAACATATTTTAAACCAAACAATTCAATGTTGACACATTGTACTTGTAAAAAAAAAGCCCCGTATGCAAAACTCATCATAATGGTACTACTGAATAACCCAATGAAACTATGATAGAAGGAAATCATAACAATAAGGCTGATGCACATTATTATTGAACATGGCAATTAACCTGATGATTTAGGAATGTTATTCCATCTTTGGAAGATATAACCAAAACCTAACCCAATACAAATTCTGCCTAATGAACTGAAAATGGGAAGGCAGATAGTAAAAATTGCCACTTCATGTTCTCGATGAGCAGATCTCAAGACAATGGTGATATTGTTGACAAATGTACCACCAGTTCCACCCAAAATGATACATATTAGAAAGAAGTAATGAAATTGCAATGTTTGTATAATTTGCCAGCTGTTCAAATCTCGAAGACTTGTAGTGTTCTTCCGACCTGCAGCCTCTGGAATCAGTGTAGTTTTCTCATCTACATATTTAGCATCATCTGTTTTATCATCTTCCTTGTTTTTTTCTAAAGTTTTGAAGAGTTCATTCAACTCAGTTCCTTCTGTTTGGATTGTTTCATTTCTTGGTATTTCCTTAAGTAGCGCTATGGCTAACAAATTTATAGCTACTGATATCACAGCTAAAAACAGCATAAAGTCTCCGTACTTTTGATTCTCAGCATCTTTAACGTGGCCTTGTACAAAAAATCCTTGATAGATGGTGCTAAATATTGTTGGAGAAATCCCATATACACAACCAAGAACCACTAGCACTGTAGCTCTGTGTTTTTCCTCAAAGTTCTTACTGTTTACTGCTAAACTTGCGATATTGGGAAATGCTGTTCCAAACATTGCAACTGAATATATGACACAAAACAGCCAGGCATTATGAGCAAAATAGGTTTTGAATATTGTACTCATCCATAATAGTGTAAATCCAACTCCAGTGAGAATCAGACCAAATGTACAAGTAGGTCTTGGTCCAAATTTATCAAATATTAGTCCAACAGGAAACATAATACTTTGTCCTAGGTCACCACTTGCAGCTATGTACTCCACATTTGACTGTGTATAGTTGAAAGTGTTTTTCAAGGCAAGTGCATATGTGTTGAAACTGTATAAGACTCCTGTCAACCACATCCCAAATGTTCCTACCACCAGTGAAATATATTTCTGCATCTTTGATTTCTGTAATTAAAAGAGTAAAAATATTCAGAGAAAGTGTGTAATGTAGTTTAGCATTTATTTTATCACTACAAGCAGTTTGAAACCCCAAAAGGCCCAAAAAAGTTTGGTTCAATCTAAGGCCACATGAAAATTGAGATTGTATTAACATGTTGAATTAAATGGTCCTTTTTAAGATTTTATTCAAAATGATATTGACTGAATTGAAAATATTGAATAATGTTCATTTTAAGGCATTCAAATATTTGAAATTGTTAGACTCACCCCTGCATGTTCCCTCATGGACTTCATTTGTACAGAAGCATGTTAATCTACGGTATTTATAATCCCACGTCAGGTATTGATAGTCAAAAATATGGTAAACTGTTCTAAAACCACTCATTATCACTGTGGTATATTTAGCTCACATGGTGAGCTTTTGAATATTAGTAAGGTCATTGATGCACTTCAGTGATAATACTTCAGTGATATTACATAATCGTGAAATGAATAAGTCTGAATATATCATTGGTCAGAAAACACTAAAACCTGCTTGAAACTGTAAAAGTTTATACACTCTATTCCACACTGTATAGAAATAAAATAACTTACACTATACACTGGCATGTAGCGGCCCTGATATCGATAAATTCTACACGCAATATAACCCGATTTTAGATGCTTGGTTAAAACTTTACACGAAAAAGCCTCGATATCCGGGCATTTACTCTTACACTGAACTGAAAATAGCATCGTCTAAACGTGTATGTCTTGGCTTCCGGGTAAGTTTATCAACATTTATACTCAATTGAAAGAGCAGTCGTGCTTATATCGTGTACCAGTTTGATTGTTTTATATGTGTGTGTATTTATAATATGATAGTCTAGTAATACCGTGTCGTTAGAACAAGTGCTAGATATCGAACTGATGACCTGAAATTAGATTATTGGACTGATCGCGCATCTGATATTAGATGATTAATTTGCATTGAATCTGATATTAACTTGCAACCCAATACTACAGTAAATACCATGACTTTACATTAGAATGATAACACGGCCTCATATTCTAATTCATTATACGTCCATTGCAGGCCAAAAATGTTTCAATGGCGATATTGTAATGCACACGAGAATACATTCGATTCGTATATATTGACACCCCAGTTGTCCGAAACCCAGTTGTCCGAAACCCAATTCCCCGAAACCCAGTTGTCCGAAACCCATTACTCCGAAAAATAAAGTCATAATTTACCAGAGAAAGGGGGGGGGGGGGCGTAGCTTACTTAAGCTTACGTCAGTTTCATGCCATGTATTTGGCCAAATTAATGGCATGGACGCATTCTGATATTCATAGATCTCTCTCTCTCACTTTGAATTGCATCCATTGTATGGCGTTACCAGAATGGCAGGAACGGGAGATTTATTTTACATTGTGATTCTAAAAAAGGTTATTAAAACACAATATATATTACGGAACAGTTTATCTTATCTTCTTCAATCTCTTTTATATAGGCAAAATAAAATGAAACATTTTGAAACAGATAGAATAAGGTATCGCATAGAACTTTAAGAATAAAACAGTATACAAATTACGTTGTCAAAATATTTCGTCGCATTTAATTTCTTAGTCTCAGTCTCTTATCAAATCGTAAAAGAATAAAACATTCTAAACTTAATCACTTGGGATTTATGTTTCGGCATTCGTTTCAGGCATTTGTTTTTTATGTTCTTCTCCTGAAATGTATTTGTTTGACAAAAATCAGAGAAAGTGCGTATACGTATAAATATGCCACGCAAACAAACGGGTGTGACTTCAATTTCTTGTCTGTCTGAGGACGTATTGGGAACGAGGTAGAATTAAAGAATTCTTATGAACAAATGTATTGGCTAAGTTAATTTCTGATGGATCTGGATAAAATATATTTCAAAACTTTGTCAACACTAGATAACTTCATTTAGGCAGATATAGTATCTTGATATATTTGGCTATCATGCGTTTAAAATACGTTCCTAAAACTATGAAGACGTTGGGTGAGAAATATTGCTATTGTACGTTCGAAAAGTATTTGGTTGTATTTTGTAGTTCTCAAGTTACCCATGAACTTTCGTGGGCTAATTAACGTCTTGACTTAGCATATTTAGCCTAATTTTGCAATGATGTCAACGTGATTCAAAATTTAATGTTATGCTGTCGTGATTCGCAGAGGTTGCGACAAGATTCGTTTTAAGAAATTGTATTTTTTGATAAGATCCCCTAATTTTCGGAGAACTTGGTTTCAGACAACTGGGTTTCGGAGAATTGAGTTTCGGACAACTGGGTTTCGGACAACTGGATTGACCCCTATGAGGGTTGATCATACATCAATTGAACATGGAGATTTTCCTGTACACTTTTCCCAAACATGTGGAATAGACTAGATGCGAGTAGAAATTATCTTGATTTATCCTATGCCAAGTAGGGTTTTAGGGAGATAAGTTGGTAAGATATATCCCGTATCCTGATTTTGAGGTTTCCATATCAAGAACCTCCACATCTCCCGTCATATCTCCCGCTTCGGTGCATATCTTCCCGCTTCGGGGCGTATCTTCCCGCTTCCAAAAAGTGGAAATGCAATAAAATGACTTTGCATATGAATGATTTGTTTATTTTTTACACCTTGTACTACTGAAAACTCTACTTGGTATAGGATAAAGCAGTTATGTACGGTCGGTTTGGATATTGGGTTCATCCCTCGTGAGATATGCACATCTACTTTCTGTCCCTACGGTCCCTCAGGTAGATATGCATATCTCCCTCTGGAAAAACCCCGTATCCAAAACCTCCCAGTACATAACCCTTATTTATCCCATGGTTACAAGGATATAGATCGAATATCACGTGAAGATATAATTGATACGTGGATGAAGATATATTTTAGCAAACAATTCCCAAATCATCGAATATCACTTTTGAAACCATCGAATATCACTTTTTGAAAGGTGATATTCGATGGTTTCAAATTGATATTCGATGGTTTCAAAAGTGATATTCGATGGTTTTGATTTTTTCAATTTTTTTTATTAATTCAGCAAAACGATTGTTTATGAATACCTAGCAAGAGCTCAAAAAGTTCAATCATCTATTTATCTCAAAAAGACCTCAAAAATTGAGCTTGAATTAGAAATATGTCTTCTAAAATCTTCCTCGCCTGGACCTGATGGGATTCTACCATCACTTATTAAGTCTGTAAGACAGTTTTTAATTGATCCGCTCTTGTATATATTTAACTTATCTTTTAAATCTGGTATTTTCCCAGACGCCCTCAAATTGGCCAAAGTAACACCTGTATTTAAAAAAGGAGTCACTACAAATCCTTCGAACTATAGACCAATTTCAGTTTTATCGGTATTTTCTAAATTGTTAGAAAAGCTCATGCACGCCAAACTCACTGGTTTTTTAGAACGTTTTGAAATTATTTTTACTTATCAATTTGGATTTCAGAAATTCAACTCTACCTACATGGCCATTTTATATTTCATTGAACAAATTCGAAAATCAACTGATTTGGGGAAAACGAGCATTGGCATAACATTAGATTTTTCCAAGGCCTTTGACACTATTAATCATGACATTTTGATACAAAAACTTGAATATTATGGCATCAGAGGAATAGCTAAGTCCTGGTTTGAAAGTTATTTAAAAGACCGCAAACAATATGTCACCATTAACAATTATGAATCTAAACAATCATCTCTAAATTGTGGTGTTCCGCAGGGCTCGGTGCTTGGACCACTATTATTTATTCTTTACATAAATGATCTGCCTTTTGTTGACCCTAATCTAAAATTTATTATGTTTGCTGATGACACCAATCTTCTTGATAGTGATTATGATTTAAATGAACTAATGCAAACTTGAATTCAATAGATGACTGGATAAAAGCAAACAAACTTTCACTTAATATTGGCAAAACCAATGCTATTCTATTTGGACCCCAAAAAAATCAAACAAATCTGAATCTCAAAATACGCAATGAGAACATAAATTTCCGGGATAAAATTGACTTTCTTGGAATTATTATTGATAAAAACTTGAAATTTAAAGAGCACATAAAATCTATTGAAACAAAGATTTCTCGCGTCATTGGTTCTCTTTATCACATTAAACATCTACTTCAAATAGACAGTTTCAAAACAATTTACTACTCATTGATACACTCTCAATTAAATTATTGCAACATAATCTGGGGTAACACATTTAAATCATTTTATGATCGTCTACATAAACTGCAGAAACAATTCTTAAGGCTAGCTTTAAATAAGGATAGACTTTCTCACTCCGCTCCCTTATTTGAAGATCTTAACATATTAAATATTTTTGATGTCAACAGATATTGTACTGGTCAGTTCATGTACAAAATCTTTAATACGCACCCCAGTCTTCCAAAAAATCTATTTCAAGACTTGTTTGATATCAACATTAGTATTCATCATCATTACACAAGACAATTGCATTATTTTCATATCCCTAAATGCTCTAAACTTTCCCTTCGCTATCTAGGTCCTAATCTTTGGAATGCTCTACCACATGATATTAAAAAATGCTCCACTCTAAATATTTTCAAATCTTCATATAAAAAACTACTCATCTATCGATAATGTATAATACCAATATCATACTATACTGTTGATTTTATACTGATACCTGATTTTTGTAACATTTTTACATTGTACATCCTTAGATTAATTGTTAATACCATTTTTATATACCTACATGTAACATAATATAAGTGTTTTCTTTTATATGTAGTCTAGATGTCATTTAAATGATTTCTGTTAGACCGCAACATATACCCACTAGGGTGTCTAGCGGCTTGTTTTTATAGTGTATATTATATAAGAAATATGAAATAAATTGAATTGAATTGAATTGAATTATACATTTATTATATATTTTTATTTTTTGGGATCCTGTTTTTACGGCGTTCGCATTAAATACAAACCACTCTGTTACGTCACGTATATGACGTTCGTTGAATTATCGCAATCAAAATGTCAGACGAAATGGAATTTCCATTGCAATTTATCTGACTATTCAATGTTCGCTGGATAATAATTCCCAATGGGATGAAACGGACAATCCTATAGTTTTTCAAAAATATCACTTATATCCACTCATGGATATCAGTATCTTCACTCATTCGCTGCGCTCACTCGCGAAGATATCAATATCCACTCATGGATATAAGTGATATTTTTTCAGAGCCATAGGATATTCCTTGTTATCCCATGGTTGCAAGGATATAGATCGAATATCACATGAAGATATATTTGATATGTGGATCAAGATATCATATTTTAGCAAAAAATTCACAAACCATCGAATATCACTTTTAAACTATCGAATATCACGTCTTAGAAAGTGATATTCGATGGTTTGAAAAGTGATATTCGATGGTTTGAAAAGTGATATTCGATGGTTTCGAATTTTTTCAAATTTTTTTTTACATTTTTTAATTATTTTCAAAAATATTTCAAAAAAATTCAAAATTTCAAAAATAATTTCAACATTTTTTCACATTTTTTTCAATTTTTTTTCATTTTTTCAAAATTTTTCTCAAATTATATTTTTCAACTTTTTTCGCTGATGATGATTTTCCATGGGATAAACGGACAATCCTATGGTTTTTCAAAAATATCAATTATATCCACTCATGGATACAAATATCTTCACTCATTCGCTGCGCTCACTCATGAAGATATCAATATCCATTCATGGATATAAATGATATTTTTTCAAAACCATAGGATATTCCTATATTATTCCATAGTTAGCATGATATCCATAGGATAACATGTCAAAATAAAAACGGTATTTTTGAAATCAGTGGTAAAATATGATATTTTTGGCAAATTTTCACTTAACCATAGCATACGGTGTTTTAGCCATGACATGCGGCGCCGTATGCCATGGTTTATGGATTTTTGCTACTTTAGACTCAAAACGAGGCTAAGTGTCAATATCGCCGTATCGTTTGGAAAATTCGTTTTAGATCACTTAATTCCCGAAGATTCTGATGATGACTTTAACTATGGAATATAAAGAACATCCTATGATTTACTCGTGATATGATTTTAATCTCTCGCTACGCTCACTCGTGCAGATATCATATCCATTCGTGGATAAAAATCATATCACTCATAAATCATAGGATATCCTCTATTTAAGATGTGATATTCGATAGTTTAAAAGTGATATTCGATGGTTCGTAAATTGTTTGCTAAAATATGATATCTTGATCCACATATCAAATATATCATCATGTGATATTCGATCTATATCCTCCTTGCAACCATGGGATAAAGCTTTACGTCCCGCTCCAAGCGGGCAGATGTAGTATATCTGCCCGCTACGTCATAATCGCCGCTTGCATATTTGTTCATAATTTGTAACGTTCGCGGAATGACTGTAAACGGCAATGGAGAAAACACAGACAATCAGGGTCTGTTTGATAGTTAAAAAAGGGAGAGAGCATCCACTTTATCAATAAAAAATTCGAGAAAATAAATATGGGATTATTTGAGAGAACATGAAAATCCGCCCACGGCCAAGAAAACAAAACTGGACATGAATATTCTAAAATATTTCCACGATTTAACAATGTGAACCAGATGACCAAGATTGGTATGGGATAAACATATTATCCTATAGTCAGGATATTGGGATTATCCCTTGGCCATTATATAGGGGTTATGCAATTGGAGGTTTTGGATACAGGGAATATCCCGAGAGATATACAATATTTCTTCCCGAGGGACCAAGGGAAGACATATTATGTATCCCTCGGGATATTCCCTGTATCCAAAACCTCCAAGTGCATAACTGTTGTATATAGTTTAGCATGATATGTACTTCTTTCTGTAACTGGAATACGATTCTAATATACAAGCAGCACATACGTATTCCCGGGGAACCATAAATATTTTGTGTAGTGTGTGGACATTTTTCTTTTCATTTCTCTAAAATCAGATTATTCTCATAAAATTCATACAAAGTTGGGCCTAAGCCTCTATTTTCGTATTCTGCATGTTAAGATATTTATAATGTAAAACCTAAGAGATAAATTCAATGTCTTCAGTTGAGAATAAGTATAAGGTAAATGTGTGAATTCTGCTTGTTGTTGCACTATTTTTATAATAAACAAGGTTCGATACGCAACACTGAATAGACTGCAGTCATAGCTTAGTTGTAAAGAAAACAAAAGAAGTTGGGACGTGGTCATGCTTGAATACGATTTTAAATATATCGCCGTTTACATTTGTTGAAATCGGCCTGTATTAATTTCAACAGGTGATCGGTGTACAAGGGCATATATTTGAGTTATTGGTTTAACGATAAGTATGACCTATGAGTGGGTAACGTTTTACAAATGCATGAAACAAATACTCCAATGGCCTAATCTCAATTTTCCTGCATAAACTATTACATTGAAATGATGGTCATTTGCTCTCTAACTTCCGCACCGCATACGTAACTTCGTAACAATTCAATAAGCCAAGACAGGACCGCTATAATCGCTACATGCCAGTGACTATAAGTAACTGTGAGCCAATCATTGCACAGAAAAAACTTTATGCACTGTTTATAAGTTTCACTGAGACAAGTGGGTCAATACTTCTTGTACTTTATGTGCTCTCACACAATTACCTTCCCTTGCATAAAGTTGCAGTTATATGTAACTGAATATTGTATATTCATCACAAACAACCTTAGCAAAATGATGGTTCAACGAAATGGACGGTTCGCTAAAACCAATAAACCAGGCAATTCAGGCCAATTTGGAAAGAAACTAGATAGCGTGATAGCGAATGAGGATAGTAAGTGAAATATATTTTGCAAAGGTCAGCTTGTAAACTACTGGGTAACCCTAAATGATGAGAAATATGTACAAAATATGTTTTGCATGATTTATTCATATCCCAATGATTTAACTCCTTCACTGCATCTAATAAGGTATATAGATACAAATTACGGGACATTTAGGAATTAAGTGACTAGACCAAAGCAAGCATGTTTGAGATTTTTAATGATTTAAAATAAATTACCACTTCATTATTTGCTTTTAGACATTCAATCAGTTTTATTTGTCCAACAATAACCATATTCACAATTGTTCAATCCAACGAAGATTAGGGGATAAGCTATGGAGACCCCTCCATTTGTCCGTCCATCCATCCTTCAACTAGACAACAGCAACACCAAAGTGTAGCAAATCCCATCGAACAGCCATGGCTGGCATTTTTTTTACAAACAAAGTATACAGCAAAAATGGCAGCCATTTTTCAAAATGGCCACCTTCTACCAAAAGTGTCGTTAGACAGTATGCCACGCTTATAGTATTCACGCATCAAATATGAACAAAATCGCTCTACTACTTTTCGAGTTATAGTAAAATACGTTAAAATGACGGCCATTTTTCAAAATGGCTGCCTTCTACCAAAAGCGTCATTAGACAGTGTGCCATGCTTATAGTATTCACATACCAAATATGAACAAAATCGCTCCACTACTTTCCGTGTTATAGTAAAATACGTTAAAATGGCCGCCTTCTACCAGAAGAGTCATTAGACAGTGTGCCATGCTTATAGTATTCATATACCAAATATGAACAAAATCGCTCGACTACTTTTCGAGTTACAGCAAAAATCGTAAAATAACGAGTAAAGGCCGCCATAGTTCAATTCTTTGAAGCAAATGATTCTAAAAGTACAACATATCTTTGAAAAAATATCATTCTGTTAAGTGAAATTGTAAAAAATATTTTGCAATGTGTGAAATTGAATTAAAGCACATGATTCAATGAATAGTGGATGCTTCAATTCACTTATGTCTTCTAGTCTAGGCTTTGAATTCGGACTACCACCCTCGTTCTTAGTCTAGAATCAGGACATATGTTAGATTTAATCATCTACAATGCATTTAGTCATTGGCTTAAATCCTATACTATAATATGCCTATCAATATAATATGTAATTATTTAAGTATCATCTCAATGCTTTAATTTTAATAGAATTATTTTAATATTTTACTAACTATATAATATGTAGTTTGGATTACTGTTGATAAATAAATAAATGATTGCACTGTTCAGTAAAGAAATACATGTATAGCAATTCTCCTTTTCGCAGTTCGCTCTTTGAATCAGAACGTTCGCAAATATGCACTGAAAAAGCACTCAAAAAGGACAAAATTTGATTGGTCAATATTTTCCCACTATGCATTTCGCGTAGCTATTTGCGTGACACGAAAGTTCTAAATCAAACTAATTACTCAATTTTGTTTTTACACCCGCACGCTAAATAAAACCATGACACCATCGTAAGTATTCTTCTTTGTCATTGCTTTAATGGTCAGTATACCGAGTTTAATCAATAAAAGATTGTACAATGAACAACAAAATTCGGAAACGAGTACTATACATTTGCTTTCGGACCACTGAACAGATTGACCTAGATAATAGCGACGCGTCTTCTTTGGTCTACTGCTCAGTTGTTTGTGGGTTTTCAACGTAACTCTATAATGTAATTTGAAGATGAATACTTTTATTCAGTTGTTGCATCGATGTCGCAGTTTGTAGTGCGGTAAGATTGGCATGAAAGTATTAAAAGTCGAATGGAATTGTTTTTTCCAATATGGCGACTAGTCTACTGATCACGTGACCTTCTCTTTCGGAATATTTTCTCACTTTTCAATCATCGTTTTCACCACGCTATGAATTAATACAATGAAAAAAATAGCTGTTATATTAAGATTAATGAGAGATCAATCGTTTCTAATAATTTTTTCTGTACTCTCGTACGGGAATATGAACGAATATATCGTTTGAAAAATAGGTTTGAAAATCCCCATGTTAAACCTATGAGGGAAAATAAGGAAGTATAAATTTGTTCCTCCGCGAACTGCATCATGGGAAATATTTTGCCCTTATAAGGAAAGATTTTCGCGTCTTCTCTTTTGAAGAGGGAACAACGATTTCGATAATTGTATTATTTAAACTGACTATACACTATAGAAATGATTTTCATTGAAAAATCAAATCAGTACCAAAATTATGGTTACCCTGTAGTAGTGAAAGGCACATTAGAAATGAATATCACCCCCTTCAATCTATTTTTACAGGTTTTTATGATTATTTCAGATTTTTCTATAGTTTGCGTAACCAGGACGGTGAATTTTCTTCATTTTTCATCAAACATTTCGTCTTACCAATATTTATTATATCTGTCAATTTTATCAAAATTGCGCCGCTACGTTTGAAAATAATTCAAATTATGTAGTTTTTCCAATTGAGCTCCATTATAAAAATGGAATTTTCAAACTTAATATTTTAAAATTCTACGTGGTGAAAAGTTGCATATTGAGTAGTTAGTTAATGTTATGGTGTTAAAAATTCAAAACAAAAAGGAATAAAGAAAAAATGCCACAGAGAAGTCTCAATAGAGTCTCTTTAATAGGTTCATATCCTTTATAGCTAGGACCTCTACTTTTTATTATTTAAATAAATGACCTCAGTTTTACTTCTGCTATATTGAAGTTTTTACTTTTTACAGATGACACCAGTATTTTACATTCAAATGAGTCGAAAGAAGAACTCATATCTGTTGCAAATAATGAACTTAAAAAAGTCAATGACTGGTTCATGGCTAACAAGTTATCGCTTAGTATTGAAAAGACTAATTTTTTATTCTTTTCATATAAAAGAGGAATGTATAACCCTGAAGAAATCAAGATAAAAATTGATGACAAAAATATTATTACAAAGAAGGATAACATTAATTTTCTTGGTGTCCTAGTTGATGACAAACTAAATTGGAAACTTCACACTCAAAAACTAAAAGGGAAGATAGCTAAAATTATACACATATTATATACTTCTAAGCATTTACATGTTGATACCTAGGGAGAAACAAGCTCTGCTCAAGAAGGAATTTTCAAGATGGCCACTAATAATCAAAATATGTTTTGTTAGGTGGGATTTGCTTCTCCATGGAGTTGCTGTTTTTCTAGTTTCAGTATAAAGATGGCAGTAGGTAGTAATTTCAAATGCTCTCCTGTATAAACAGGTGGACTGTTACCTTTTTGTGAACATTCTTTCAATCACCTATGAAGCCTCTGACAATACATTTTATGTATGTATTTTCCAGAAGTTTCTAGGTAGGATGGAAAATGTGAATGTGATAATCATTCATTTAAACATTTAAAACTTAGGAAAATCTGTGTAAAATTATATGAATTGTAAATTGTCGTGTAGTTTACTAGCTTTTATTTTATCTGATTTTTTTATTTTTTATTTCAGCCAATTTAAAAGACCATTTGGTTGGACCTGATGTGATAGTTGACTATATGCTGTATTGGTTGAACAAACACAAACAGTTTGAGTATGTAAATTTCTTTTTATGTTAATTATTAGAAACTTTGAGGGTCCCTGTGATAAGATGTAATTTCTTTAGCATATGATGAGGGTTCGATCAATGTTTTGAGTTAGGATTTTAGTTTGTAGATAATTGAAATTAGTTTTTAGCTGGGATTTTTGTGCTATTCCATTAGAGATGTCCTTGACTAAAAAACTGTCTAAACATTGTATTTATATTTTTTGTCAAGTAATTATGGATCAGTCACAAACTAATATCACAATAAGTTGATTTATATGTTTACATTCCAGTTATGTAGATCACTTCAAACTGTCTGCTCCCACTGATGATGTCACCTTGTTTCTGGCACATGTGGCTAAAGAACAGGGATACATAGAAAAGCGGAAGGCAGTAGTAGGTATGTACAGTGGTGCATCTGTTTCAAACAACAAGAATAAGTCCAAATTTGGTCATTGCTATTACATTCAAATCTTAAACAGTTTCTAATTGATGATTTGTGATAATAGGACAGTAATATCTATAATTTGATCACAAATGGTCAATTATAACCTATTGGGGGCTAATGTATCCATCCAAATATTTTAAATAACAGTGTATTAATCACACAGATTTCCATATTGACCTTTTGCTAATCTTGAATGAGACTGTGACGTCAACAATGTTACATGTAGGTTTGAGAGCGTTTTTTAAACTTTAGTGCTTTGAAAACATGAACATTCAGATGCCAATACATCTGTAACTCAAATTTCCTATCATTCCTCAGTGCATAAAGATTAAACATAAAAGAATGTCCACAAGAAATGGCTCACTTCCAGAGAAATATGTTCAGGATTATGAAAAAGTGTTAACTCAGCTTTAATCTGGTAAAATTTGAACAATTTTATGATATAATTTATGTTATACCACTCTAAGTCCAATTACAGTTGTATAACATGGGTCTATAACAATGATATACAGTAGAGAGTGGTATATCGTCATCGTATACAACTCCTCCGTATACACTCCAGCGTATACCACTGTAGAAGTGCATTCTGGGAACTAATAAATAAAAAAATCAGAATCAAGTGACGTCATAAATGGTTCCGGCATGATTTGCTAGAATCAAGCCACGTCATATATGGTTCGAGATCAACATCATTATCACATAGTATGTAAAATTCCAGTGATCTGATTGGTTGTAGCCTTCCTGGTATTTCCCATATCACAACCATGTAACTAGTGGTAACTAATTACTGACGTCATATAAGTAAAAGCTCCAGTGTAGTGACGTTACACTATTCAAACTGTTCAGAAATAATATTTGACGTCACACACCTTGATACCTAGGAAATGACGTTATAATGATAAAATAAAAACATACTTTATATGATAAAATCGTCATCACACGTTTCAGCTGATGTGATACGAAAATATTCCACTCAAGCAAAAAGCTATCACCAATCAAGGTTCGCTTTCGTGGTGATACAATTTTTACTTTCGTGGAATATTTCTCGTATCACATGCTGAAACGTGTGATACAATTTTTACTTTCGTGGAATATTTCTCGTATCACATGCTGAAACGTGTGATAACTGATAGTATTATTGAGTTGGCTATGGGATATTTTTATGGTTTTTAATTGTTATGATTGTGTTCGAATCACTGTAATTGAACTAAGAGTGGCATAATAAGATTATATAATGGTTCATTCTGTATATCGTGCATTTTATACTCTCGTGAGAATATAATATATTCACTCGTTCGCTACGCTCACTTGTGAATATATCATATACTCACTCGAGTATAAACACGATATACAGAAAGAACCATTATATAACCTCATATTACAACTTGTGATTGTAAATATATTTGTAATATGACTTTGGAAAACTTATTTAAAAGACCCCTTCCTTGACATGATTTAAAAACTACATGTACATGTATGTGTATATCATTTATTGCAGGAGGCTATATGTACAGGTGGAATTTTGATGCTGCATCAGCAATTGCATTGAGGGCTTTTAGGGAAGGAAAACTGGGCAAAGTCATGCTAGACACAAACTATATACACTCAAAAGTGACTTGAAGTACATAGGCTGGATTAGGATTATCTAATTATAATTGCAGTATAGACTGACATCAGGGAGTTACCTGACATCAAGGAGTTACCTGACATCAGGGAGTTGTCTGACATCAGGGAGTTATCTGACATCGTTGAGTTCTCTGACATCAGACAAAGTTTGCAGAAAGAGTAAAAGATGTATGTGTTCTATAATGGGAACATGTGTATGTTTCAGTCTCGCACATTCTAGGCAAGTCTAAATGTAATATTCAAGTGATTGTGTCAACTGACTGAATTGTGCCATATTTGATATTGATATTTTTGACGCCATCGGTACAGATATTACATTGTATGTCAATCCTTGAAGTGGATCAAAGAAAATATTCAGTAATGTGAATGATCTGGAAAATTGCTCATCTTTAATGATTTTAGAGGCAGATACATCTGATGGCAAAATAATTCTTACATACAATAGCCTACTTCTATGAATTGGAAAGGTGAGGTGCAGCATCCTCCGATCACAGGGCTTCAAAATCCAGAATTTATTCATTTTACCCTAAGCAGTTAGCATTTCCCCGATTAAGAGCTCGCAATCTGATTGGCTGTCGACAACACTGCGACAGAAATTCATGTATAAGTCATTGCGCATAAGATCACGTGATTCAGTTTAATCAGGCGCTTCCAAATTGGTTATAGCAGGGGGAAGAAGGAGGTACGGATTCTGGAGACCTGCTTAGGAGGATGAGGTGCAGAGGCATATACGTTTATTTAAAGCTATTTGATAGACTTCTTATAGTAAATAATCCATGACCAACTACTAGTATGGTATTTTAAGATATGTTTATTGATGACATAATAATGTACATGTAATGTATGGAAAATAGAGAGTATGAAAAATGATGTCTGATATTCCTCTTTATATTTTAAAAATTCTCTACTATAAATATGTAGTGAAACCTGTGAAGTGGAACACCTCTAGAAGTAGAACACCTCTGTAAGTGGAGTTTCTTTCAGAGTGCCAAGACCAACTGACTTAACGTTAAATGAACATCTCTAAGAGGAAGACCTCACAAGTGGAACCCTTTTTAGAGGTACCAAAGGTGTTCCACTAAGACAGGTTTTACTGTATAGACATTCATGTGTCTTGTATTGTATAACCAGATCTGACATCTTTCTGTACCCTTATTCATTTATATAAAATAACATATTCATATAATTTCAGCCTGTATAACTTATATTACACATGACCTCAGATATAATTCAGGAAGTGTTTCAAATATGTAATACAGTATAAGCTATCATTGTTCAATCAAAAACCAATAAAAGATCTCTTACTGATCTAAACCCTTCTTTCCCACCACCAAAAAAATAATTAAATTTTGTATATAAAATTGAAAATGATATTTAAACCAGCCTCTTATCATTTCTGCGTACAATTCTTCATTTAGGATATCTAGAATGTCACTATCATATGTGTATCCTTGAATTAGTTTATCAAAGCTATGTTTTGGGTTTAGATTATCCAATGATATTGTAATCTTAAGACAGAGATTTTCGTTCCTCCATCACTGTCATAGCCTTAAATATCTTTCTGATTCTATATCGCCTCTTCCTTTCTGCCACATCAGTTGTATGCTGGGAATCTACCAAGCCAATCAACTTTGGGATTGCAACTGCGAAAAGTGCAATAAATATTTCTGAATCAGTTCGAGAAATGGACATGCTCTGTTTGCGCACAACAGCCATGAGTAGGAAGCCAAGAAGAAAGAAAGTAATAAGGAATCTCCTGAGAGCCTTGTAGATTGCTTTCCTGAGGGGCAAGATCATTTCACTAACCTCGCTGAAGATGTACCTGGGCATCATGATATCACCATCATCAGTCCTCTCTATAAGGGGACGAGATGGCTCATCTGTGCATAGGAGTATTTTCCCTTGCACCAGCATTTCCTCATCAAGAGTGATTCCTTCCTCAAAAAGTAGTCCCTTAAGGTGAATATATTCATCTTCAACATCATCAAATATTCTTTTAAGGTAGTACACAAGAGCACCGATGAAAATTAGAAATGATACGGAATCTCCAAATAGTATATCCAAAGCCAGGAATGTAAAGGCATGGATGTGAAGGAAGAGAAAATCAGCAATGATACAATACACAATGATTGCGCCAATTATGTTTAAGGTCATTATTGTGATGGCCTTTGGTCGAGTATGTGTTCTGTAGTACATTTTGAGGTATTTCTGAATACCATTTGTAATGGAAAATATTGGGAATGAATACCAAATCAAAGGAACAGCAAAAAGGATTGCTTTAAGAATGACTTTGATTTTGTTCAAGACTTTCTTAACTTTAGATGTTGGGCTTTCATCACCCTTTATAAAAGATCTCCAAAAAAATCTCCAAAATGAACCAGAACATATAAGATACATTCTATGTTTCATGTTTTTGTAGGCAACCTTTAATGGTGGCTCACCTTGATCAATTTCTGTTTGCAAATCATCTGGCAGAGGCTGCCCATAGAATCTATAGTCCTCTTTCCATGACAGGATCTTACTAATCGAGTGGCGACTCGTCAATGGGTTAAACAGAAATACATATATAGCAATTGTTACAATTAATGGAGACACTAGGAAACCAATTATCAAACTCCAATTTGCTTTTTCAGTGACATATGCCAAATTTTCTTCCATAGTGCTATTTTGGTGAACAGTGTTAGTTTCAACAGTCAACTCAAGAATAGATTTAATGAAGGATTTCAAGGCCATGGACTGATACATCATCAGTGGATTCATTTCTAGGACCAGTCCATTGAAGGACATCAGGACATACACCTGACACAAGAGAAGAGTGCAGAACAGATAGATGAATAGAAACCTTCGGAGTAGTGTCACCAAATAGCCACCAAAGAACCATAGAAACAGATAATGAAGAACATATGAGAACCTGAAAGACATTTCTGCCTTTCCATCAAAATAGACATTTTCCTTTTTCTTTCGGCCATCTATGCTATCATCTGATTGAGAGCTGTCTTCGTCACTGTTCACTGGCACATCTTTATCAATATTGTCTAGTTCAATGTTAACATCAGTTTTATTTGCAGGCGTTTTCACTAGTACATCAGTTACACCACTGTCTCCCTCACTTGAATCTCTATGTCTTGCTTGATTGCTCATTCTCTCTTGTTTGTCATCATTTGCAACAATAGCATTCTCTTCCCTTTTGCATTGGACACACAGCAATAGTCCAGTTTTAGTGCAGTTATCTCCATTGTTGACATCATCACTCTCCATAGCTACGTCATCATCATTTGTATTATCAGCCTCAGTGTTGTCTTTATTCCTTTTCTGACATTTAGATCTTTTCAACATGCATCTACAACATGATTTAATTCTAGTCCAGCATGATGTGTGATTTTGATCATCAGGAATATATAGCTGCAACCAGTAGACTGTCAGTGGGCTTAAGATGAAGGCCACTAGGCTTGAGATCTGTATGAATATCAATAGGATCTTTTGCCATAAATTGGGATCCTCACAGCCGATTGTATACTGAGGTGTTTGGGCTGTGTCTGGGTTGTCGAAGTCTGATGCTTGTAGCCTAACTTCTTTCCTGTAACAGCATTTGAGGTACATTGGGTGCCATGTTCCAGATTTTTCTCCATTAAGGTCACATATTTGATAATCCTTTAGGAATAACTCACTGAGCACATCAAGAATAACAACTTTAAGTGTTTTATCAAAGAAACCACTTGGTCCAAGGTCAGAGACATAACAATTACTGACATTGAGTTTGATGTTAATTCCTCTGCAAACATTGTTCTTCTGTACAGTGTTCTTATAGGGGTACAGCTGGGCAGATGACAGGAACTCTAGTTGGTACGGTACAAAGCCATATTCATGCTGCTTCTTACGGTTGATGGCATCCAGTGTTATTGAGTGCATCTGAGATGTATCGTCATCTCCAAGTGTCTCAACATTAATTTTCATTTTGTATAGAGCTCCAAGTTTAGAGTTGTCAACCACATGATCAGATATTTTACATTGCAGATTTTTCGCAAATTGGCTTCGTATTGTCTTTGCGACATTTTGAGGAATGGTTGCGAAACAATCTGGTGATGCTGCATAAACAATCAGGCCATTTTTCTCTTGTTTTTCTGCATGATCACGTTCAGTTTCAGGAGCTTCTCTCAAATGTCTGATCTTTGTTTTTGCATTCTGTTCGGCTACAATATACTTGTCTATGATTTGTTCATCAATTTTATATTCAGTAGATACTTTTAATGCATTTGGATAAAAGTTCCTCCAATTTTGTTGGTGTGAAACTGTCAAAGTCACATTTAAGAGTAGACCCAACATCAAAGTGATTTTCTTCATATTCTTGATTTGCGTCATATTTTATCCTTATCACATTGATCTAAAAAGAAAAATAACTAACTGCATATTTTTATTGTGTGAATCTGTTGATATATCATACAATAATAATATTTCATAAATGTAAGTAGTTGTTCTATATTTTTGTTTAGCTGCATGAATAATTTCCTGTTAAAAATTTGCCCATCTGCTAACTCTTTGTCCCAATGTAACCTTTTCAAAGAAAATTTGTCCTCAAAGTTTAATTTATTAAAAAGTGCTGGTATGACTCAATTTCATAATTATACAAAAATGAATTATATTTAGAGGTTATGTCACTATCGTGGCATATATGCCCGAGATCTCAGTGATATATGGCCCGACCTTGGGAGGGACATTGATCTCTGAGAACCGAGGGCATATGTGCCACGATAGTGACATAAACGATTTATAACATACCTATGATGATGTAGACTGGTCAGAGAGTACCGTTTTCTTATAGAATTGACAAACAAATGATTTGAAAATGATTGAAATGAGTTTAGAAAAATTGCTCGCGCAGTTTTATCTTCGATTGATTGGTTATGACGTCAGCGCCTTGACCAATCAGAAAGTTAGCGGGCGCGGGCTTTTCAAAACTTATATTGGCCCGCTGTCTTGTGTACACTTTGCACATAGGCATGTTATAATTATGTAATACTTATAAATTTTCAGAGTACAGTGCCAATTGACTTAGAAATGATAAAAAATTATGTTACCAATATTAAAAGCATTTTATTTATTGCGAAAATGTTTTCAGTACAAAAGTTATTTAAAAAAATCACATTTAGAGAAATAATATGACATTACCATACATATGGTTAATCCTTTCCCTTTTTATTTTCTTTATCTTATTTCATATGATTTGCGCATCAGATATCAAAAGCTCACCTTTCATATCAAAAGGGGAAAAATGTTAACACATGGTAGAATAAATAAACTGTAAACAACAAGTCATTATTAGTATCTTTTCATGTTGTACCAATAAAAATGACTTTTGCACGCTTTAAAAAGCTTAAAAGGTATATGTATCGTGTGAGTTGGATTCTGGTCAACGGTTAAGAAAGAAAATAACTGAATTATTTTAGTCTATAAAGTTTACTCGTACGTTGTCTGTCATCAGTATGAATACATGATATATGGTGTTCCTAATGGCTGTAGTATATTGTATTTCCTTTGTATAGTATTGTTGTACTTTACAAGAAAACACTAGGGTATGGGAAATATATTATGTGATCTTGGCATTAATAAAGTTTTGCCTCTAAACTCATTTCAGAGCCTATTCAGAAATAAGGTCTATGTGGCATCTAAGGAAAATAAAACAGAATACATGAACAAGTTATATACATTCTAGTATTTCTTCTAGAGGGGTGTATACACAGGCGCGTATCGTGGTCATTTTGCAAGGGTACGCCCCCGTATGTGGATGAATAATGTGTGAAGATGAATGCGATTTTGGCGTATGATTTCGTTCGTGCAGACCTACCATAGGTTCTGGGTCGATATAAAGATGGCAGCACCAAGAGTCAACACTACACCAGACGAAAATAGAGAAAGTCGTCTGCACAAGGTCGTGCGAATTTGGAAATGCTCTACACATAAGGGCTTTTATTGGCTTAATCAATGTAGTTAAAGCTAAATCCACTTATCGTACGGTTTAAATGATTAAATTACTTACATTTAATAATGTCAAGTGATACTCAGGTTTATACGTACTGAATTTGCTGATTTTGAGCGTGTACTCTGCCGGGATTCGCCATCATACCCCATACGGCCTTGAAGAAGCGTACAAGAATGACGCAACTCTTTGAATCACGAAAAAAATTGAATCTTTGAATCACGAAAACAGTGAATGACAATGAGGGAATCAAGAACTTATTGTTAATACACTTGTACAACAAAGGTTTACACATCATCAAAGAAAATAACAGTAAAATACTGAATTTCATGTTTTTTTTAAAACGTTTTTTCAAATTCAAACAGTACGCCTGGGCGTATTTTGCGTACATGACGATACGCGCCTGTACACTGGCAGGCGAAATGGTTGAAACGGGGGTTGAAATGTGTTAACATTTTTCCCCTTTTGATATGAAAGGTGAGCTTTTGATATCTGATGCGCAAATTATATGAAGTAAGATAAGGTAAGAAAATAAAAAAAGGCCGAAATGCTTGAAATGGTTGAAATGAAAGAGAATGTGAAAGAGCTTAGGCGAATTGATTAAAATGCTTGAAACGGCGAAACAGGCGAAAGCAGCGAAACAGTAATTTTATTTTTCGAGACGTATTGATTGAAATGATTGAAACAGTTGAAAAGCCCCGGCGAAATGCTTGAAATGAAAAACGTGCATGTTCGTTTTTCTTTTCAATCGTTTGGCCCCTTTCTTCATGAATTGGTCGTATGATTGAAATGCTTGAAATGGCGAAACAGGCGCAAACAGCGAAACTTTAAATTAATTTCAAAAGCGAAACGATTGAAATGCTCAAAATGACGTAAGCATTGAAACGTAGGAAATGATGCAAGCATTGAAACCATTGAATTGATTGAAATGATTGAAACAATTGAAACAATTAAAACACTATTTACAGTGTATACAGTGCTTATTTCACTTGGACAAAAACTGCTTGTCAGCCTTTAAGGATGTAAGAGACCCAATCCCCTCATCCTTATTATGACAATTCCTTCAATTTTGCATCATGCATATTTTCTTGTTCAACTCCACTTTTGAATTCTCATAATCTTTTGTGCTTACATACGGGAAAAGGAATACATACAAAATTCTGAAAATTCTATTAACATTTCAGTTTTCAGAATAAGAAACAATTTGATACTTTGTACTTGATTTTTTAATTGATAAATTAATAGTCTAATTTAAACTTGTTTTATGTATTTTTTGATTCTGCTAATGTTGATCTGTGTTATTTATGAATTGAATTTGAAAGCTATTCATATGTAATATATCTGTATGGAAGAAAAATGATGCTCATTCATAGTTAAAGGTGTAGAAAGAGAAAGAAATTTTTCAACTTCAGTAAATGAACACGGCATAGCATACCATACCAAATAAAGGTCTGTCTCTCAGGTATCTTATTACTTGAAAGCTCTTGTTCCATAACAAAATAAGTAATATGGAGAGGAAAGTGTACAAAGTATCTCTGGAAAGCCACTTGAGGGCCAAACGTTTGCTAAATCCCATTTCGTTAAGTCTGTCAAGAGGCGTCAAGGGTAGACAGCTGACGAGGCAACTCTTAGAAAATTTTTGAAAAACTATTCGAAAAATTATATCAACATTGTAAAACAAAATGTTGTTACAGTTGAATATTAACTTTTGCCAATCTTTTATTAATTAATATTCATATGCAACTAGCGACCTATCAAATCTTGAAAACTATATCACAATTTTGAAGTTTTTGAAAAGGGAGTTATGAAAATGTTTAGGATGCCTCATGATCTCTGAAGAACCTGTATTTTCAATATATCAAATAACAGGCTTTTATGCTCTTCAGGTTGCATGTGGATTACACAGAAGTACTTAACGACATACATAGAGTACCTTGAAGTGTGTGTTATTTTACTCAAAATGAAACTGGATAAAGGTTAAACCATTTAAATATTTATGGAAAACATTGCTATTTTAATGAGCTTTGATGGGATTAAGTCTTGTTGACAGGTTTCAAAAGTTTTGGAGGGCCACTCAACTTCAGACAAGTGAGAAAAATACAAGAATCAAATTAGGAAATTGACAGTATTGGGGGTATTCATAATATGAAGTAGGATTGAGTGATCCTCAACATTACAAGTGTCATTTGAATGGGGTTTACCAGTAGAAACATATTTATTTATATTTTATGAAGTAAACTTGTAAGATGTTATACTACACGTATATATAGTAAATAGTTGTGCCATTTTATGGCAACACCAGAAGTGGTGATATATTGTTATAGTCTCCAACTTTTGAGACGGTGTTGGGTGGTTGGTGTTTGGTGTCTGTAACAGTGTTTTGTATCTGTAGCGGTCGGCATCTGTATGATATGGCAGGTTGTGACATTTTGCACGTAAATGCCTTGTATGGTTTTGGTTGTCTTACACATAATGATGAAAAATCAAAATTGACCAAGTAGCTAAGGAACATTCATTTAACCTAAAATTTATTTAACCTAAAATGCACTAGAATGCTTCATGCACTGTGAACCAGAAATACCAGTAACATTGCTACTTGAGTTCTTGATAGAATGAGGCATTAACTAATATTTGAATGAAAAACATACAGGATCATTATAACGCGTCATCTTCAAATCATCTCTTTGGTGGTGCTAGTCAATATGTGCTTCATTGCAGCATTCACACCACATCATCCCCCCCCAAAAAAAAATATGTAAGTGAGATGTTCCCTTGTTGCAGCAGCTTCAATATTATAATAAGATGGAGTCTTAAGTTTATTCTATGGGTGTATGCGGAAGAACTTATATCCAAATAATCTGAGGCTTATGAACCAATAGCACAAAACTTCCAATTCGCTTTTCTTGTTCCCCCTTATCAACAGTCATCGTGTGGCTCATTGTATTCCATACATAGCATTGTAGGCTATTTTGGATAAGTCTTGACCAATCAATTTCCTTCAAGAATGAATATATTCTATATAAGGTCGAAGTTGATATTGTCTGTGTTTTGTGAAATAGGACAAAGATAGTCCCAGAAATGGATCAAATAGTTTCGACCAAACCACCTCTTAAATTCAAAACTTGTTCTCAAAAGAGAAAAAATGTAAGTATTTGTAAATAGTAGTACATGCATATTACTAATGTAAGTAAGTGTGTAAAAATGTAAGTATTTGTAAATAGTATTACATGCATATTACATATGTAAGTAAGTGTGTAAAAATGTAAGTAAAGTAAATAGTATTACATGCATATTACTAATGTAAGTATTTAATTATGTAGACATTAATGGTATGTTGCTAATCTACCCAAAATTAAAAAAATTAAATTAAATTAAATCTAACATTTATTTGAAAACACCAAATAAATTCTGGGAGAGGTAAATATACATTTTTAACGATACTACTTTTCAAAGTTGTGACATATTGTTTTAGCAACCAATTTTTTATGACTCATGTTCAACAGTTGGTGCTCAAAGCCTTTGACAAATTGTTGCACTTTTGTAACATAGTAAAACCTGTGTATCGAACATTTTTGCCAAGAAAAATGTTCAGTGTTTGGAGGTGTTCACAGAATTCAATAGAGTGTATGAGGAGGAAGTTGTGAGAAAGTTGTTCACTAAGACAGGTTTTACTCTATTAATAATAGCTTACTAAGGTGTTACATTGTGTGACAATGTGTTACACTTTTTGATGAGTCACTGTACACTCAATATTATAGCATGAGGGAATAACATTTTTAAATATTTTAGAAACCTTTGATGGAGAAAAGAAGGCGAGAGAGAATCAATAATTACTTGGAGGAAATTAAATCTATCCTTGTCCAGGCTGGTAATATAAAGGTATGTAAGATATAGTTTAATGTTGATCCTTTACATTCGTTTGACTTAACTTCTTAAAGGATAGCTTCATCTACATTATTTTACTTAACTCTGTGCTCGGGGTAATGAATGTTACATGAGTTGAATGTACTGATATTGTATATTATATTGAATAATAAGAACAACCAGATCAATAACTATTCTGAAGATGCCATTGGAAATTTGCTTAATGTAATTCTAACATCTGTATGAACATCTGTGACTAGGTTCCTTTGTTCCATGGATTTATATTTTTTGAATTTCCCCAATCAAATGAATTCACTTTTTTTTAATTGTATTGTATATACAGAGTGGGTAATAAAAATGGGACATTTTGTATTATTCTTTGCAGAATGGCATAATAGAACCAACCAGCCAAAAAACGTATATTTCTAACATAGGCTAAACTTCCTTTATTATTCAATGGGAATGTTTTATTTTTTCAGTCTACCAAATCCCAGAAAATAGAGAAGGCAGACATTCTAGAAATGGCAGTTGATTATTTACGCTGTGTTGAGCGAAAAGACAATCCAAACCCTAAAACTATTCTGTCAGATCAATCCAATGATCAGACATGTACAAATAAATGTCAACATTTTGAACAGCCATCATCAGAAATATCGACAGACATTCTGAAATTATTCGAAGGTAATGGACAATATCTGTTCCCTGTGACTTTAATACAATTGAGTCCAAGATCACCAAGTTATTTCTTAGTTACACAGGGGTCATCTCAACATGCCACTAGTACACCATCTAGGGGAACATGTCAAAGATCTCAACAAACTGTTCAACATGGACCAGATAGCAACTCAGGGTGCATTTGGAGACCTTGGTAATATAAAGGCATCAAATTGCTGTGTTTTTATTTAGTTTCAGTATTCTTTGATCACGATTCATGATCCAAGATGTGTATTCTACTAATAGAAGAAACACAAGGAGGATTGGCTTCCAGAGTGCAACATTGATATTCTCTCCCATATATGGGCATGTCATGATACAAAGTTCGAGTTCAAACAGTCGCCATTTTGTTCACTTCAACATTTGAATCATGAATTTTGGTCTTACTTCCCAATGAAAGATTCCAAAACTTACAAGAAATGATTGAGATAGTGCTTCGAATCTTTTGGGACTTTTGATTTTATAGTCAGTTATAATTTAAGAAATGATCGAGATAGTGTTTCGAATCTTTTGGGACTTTTGATTTTGATTTTATAGTCAGTTATAATTTAAGAAAATAATGACATTTCGACGTATTCATTGTTGGAAAATATTAAGTTTCGATCCTGGGAGCCAATCCTCCTTGGAAGAAACATGAATATTGTCTGCATGCATTTAAAATGGAAATTGTCATTTTGCATAATAATTTCTTTATAAAACAAATAATATAAAACCAACTCAGATCTAAGTATAATAGAACTTTATTGTCATTTTCTACAACTGAAATTTACATTGACATATTGTTCGTGCTGTAAAGTATACAAAGACTGTTGAGATATCATTGAGTTTTTAATCTTATATGACCTGTATCACATAGGGTGTGAATGTCTAAATCTCAGTTTTTTGCCTTTTTCAACTAATAGTCCTAGCCGGGGCAACTGCTTTGTTCTTAAGCTTTACCAGTTCCAGTGCTTTACTAAAAAATATTTTTTAATAAAACAAATACATTTGAGATAAAAATGTTTTGAGTCTTTTTGTAAATGTGCTAAAAAGTTTAACCGAATAAGTATTTTTTCAGTGTCGGATCCCTGCACCATTTTTAATAACTTTGTCCTAGATCAGAACTGGCTTTAAAGGGGCAACAAGGACTGTAGAGAGAAAATTGGAAAATTTAAATTTTTCTGAGCTATCAGGTCAATATTTGGCTCAACACCTTCTTTGACATACCTATTTTCATAAAATGTATGTATAAACTATCAATTTCAGCATTAAGAAGTGTAAATTAACTTCAAAGTATCTATAAAGGGAGTCCCACTCATCGATTTTTAAGATCCACCATGTTTCAAGAGGAATATCAGCTGAAATAATGTTCATCCAGGGGGTTTCTTTGGAGATAATGAAAATCGATGTTAGTCTTGATGAAATATCCAAACTTAAATATATTTTGACACTGGTCGCTAATCGTTGAATGGTCCCCCTGCACTAATTGTTGCACCTTTAAGGTTAAAAATAAATTGTTTGAAATTCTTGATAACTCTTGGTAAAATGTCATGCTAGGGGACCTAAACAAAATCAGATATTCCCACCCTGTGTATATGTAAACTGACACTTATAATGTATAATTTACAGATATAATGTAATTGGTTCACAGTTTGTGACCCAATTTTGATTTAAGACCAATGTAATGAATCAGCTTTATTATAGAGAAACCTGTTTTAAATACAAAATACATTATTTAAATAATAGCTCATCGTTTTATTCATTTATTTACTTACATACATCTATTGTTTTTTATTAGTAGATTAATCATTTTTACAAATTGATTATTGCAAAAAAATATTTTTTAATTCTTTCCTTTATGAATACATGTATTTATTGAAAGTGGACAAAGTTACATTTGGACAAAATTTCCCATTTAAATAAATAACTGCTTTGTTATATAGTGCCTGATAAGCAATAGTTGTTTTAAAAACAATTTGATTGAACATGGTAATTCAAAGAAAATTGCACCTTCGCCAATCTTTCAAAGACTGGGAGTTGGTATGCCATTATCATGTGAGGGGACCACTTTCATATGTATATACACATAATGTACAATTTGTAGCAGTATTCAAAATCTGCTGATGTCATTTAGGTGTCCCAAAAAACTGTACCCAAATGAATCAGGAATGATTCTTTGTTCATTCATAGAAAAAAGCTGAATTTTTCATATGATATTAAAGAGAATTCATTTTTCAGCAGCTAAAAATCATAGAAATTTGTAAATAACTGATTGAGACATTTTAGATGACATGCTCTAGATTACCTCCACCACGATTGATGCAGAACTGAATGCAGTTTAAAACATGGGAAAACAGGTGATGGTGTTAAAACAATATTTTCTTTAATACTAAGCAGAACTACTTAATGAAACGTTTGGATGTCTATGGTAAATAAATTGTCTGTCAGATGACCAGATTTCAAGAATATTCCTTCATCACTCACTCAGTTATTCCATTTTTGTCTCGGTACAACATTTTTTGGGACACCTGGTTTAATATGTTTTTTTAAATAAATACCTCAATACTTGGCAATTTCTGCTTTATCAGTAAACACTGGAATCCTTCAACCATAGGCTCCAATGTCTTCTCAAAAAGCCAGACTTACATTAGGAATATTTACACCTTCTTATCAGTGACATCTTTTTGTAAAACCTTTTTAATTTTTTCAATAGTGCTTATCTAAAAATGAGTTTTCATTGAAGTATACATAGTATACACGGTATATATAGTATACATAGTACATACTCTATTATTTACACAATGTTTCATCATTTGTTTCCTTATGAATTTGAATTTTTGGTCTTGGAAACCTTAGGAAGTTTTGACCAATTTTAGGAATCCCATACTTGGACTAATCTTGTCCATATTTGGAGTAACATTGAAAAGTCCATATTTGGACCAGCCCTGGAAAGTTCATATACGGTGTACAGTTAACAAGAAGTAAGAGGAGGCATCAAAAGTTCAATGTCTGTTTAAAAACTTAACTAATTAAGTTTGACATCTGACCCCACCCCCTTAAAACTTTAAAATGTTGAAAATAGGGGCAAAGAATTGATATGAAAAAAGTAAAACATTTTTACAAGAATGATTGTAAGCATCTAAACTGGTCATTCCAATAATACAGTTTGTGTCACTTTACTTTATCTTTGAAGGCAGTAAAGCTCACATTTTATGAAATTTCAAAACATTGATTTTGTCCCATAGAAAACTTTTCAGTATTGAAACCCCCCACCCCCAAGCTTGATTAGTAAAGTTTCTAAACAGACATCAATCTTTTGATACCTCCCCTAAATGATCACGTACAATATGTAGATATTAGCACCCTAATTGATTTCACACCATTGCTTTCTACATTGATTATTAAAAGTAAGGGTCTTGGCCCTGGCCCCATTACTTTCTACCATTTCTACAAACATGCTATTCCTAGGTAGGTTATAAATATACATTAGTATCATACATTAGTCCATACACTCATTCACTTTTGATTCACTGGATAAAAGAATTTTTTAATATTGCATGCATTAAAATATCGTATACCATTATTTTCCAATAATTAATGCTCAGTTTCTGGAATGAAATATATACATGATTGGTTGTTGGTGTGACCCTATCCCCGTTCAGACTCTTATTGTAGGAGAAATATATACATGTACATGATTGCTGCCTGGGATGGCCCTATCCCCATTCAGACTCTTATTGTAGGAGAAATATAAACATGTACATGATTGCCCCATTTAGACTGTTAGTGTAGGAGAATCATAGACAGCAGAGAGGGGATGAGTCAGCAAAGTGAATCTGATCACTTAACACAAGAACCCAAAACAATTTTGAAAAGAAATGTCAATACTGTTAAAATATAGCATCCTTGTGGGACACTAACTTAACGCCACAACCACCTTATCATAAAATTTTCTCATTTTCAAAAGGTAGACCATTAGATATTTGGGGATCTACTTTTTACCCTTTATCAGAAAGTTCCCTCTAACTCAGCTTAACAGCTGAAGTATTTTTTCAAACTTCTAGAATTCAGACACAAAATATTTTTTGTTTAACCCAAACCCAAAATATTTCCAGAATTCATAGTTATATTTTTGTGCTCTCCTTCAACGATATAATAAAAAGGTTCCAGGGCTTGCAATTGGGAGTCCATTAATACTACGACTATAGTGCTGCCATCTTTACCAGGAAATACAGGTAATATAGAGAATTTGATTGAGAAAATATACTGTAAAATCAGCTAAAGCTAAAACTTCTCTTCAATCAAATTCTCCTAACATAATAGAAATACTCTCCAAATGCATGACTTCCAATCAAGCTTAATTCGTAGCCAGGTCAGAATGGCACCAATCTATTTTTGATTTTTGGAGAAAAATTTGTATAATTTAGTAGGCCATTGTAACCTACAAATATAAAACAGAACTTGTCCATGAACATTACTAAAATAGAGACATTACACACAGAGATATCATCACGCCACTGTTCACAATGTACAAAATGTATGACTTTGTTATTCTATTCTAGTATTTGTCTCCCTTTTAATACACTTTCATGCACCATGGACTTCAAATATATAAGTCCCTGAGTGTACTTCACTACTTCCTTAGTACTATGAAAATCATAATCATTCTTATATGTACATACATATATGGTTCACTTTTAAATAATCATTTTTTATGAATAATCAAAATCCACTGAGGAACGACATGACTAGTATAAATAAATGAGGAATAATTGGAATAAAATCATAAAACCTGAAGTATACACCCATCATGTATTTCTATGAAGCCAGAGTAATATCACTGTTCCACAGCTGGATTACTCTAACTGCAGTTAGCTTCATTCAAGATGGATGCCGAGATTCTTTCGTTTTTGATAAACCTCCGATTTCAGCTAAACTAAGCTGAATCTTGATTACAAAAGTTTCGCCATGCAAATTAATAAAACTACGATTGTATTCAACCACAAATAAATGCCCAAACACCGCAAAATTCTTCTATGATCTACTTGATCATCAACTTCAGTTAGGGTCATTCTAAGTGAAGCCATTTTCTTTAATATTCTCCAATATCGTGGTTGATTGAGCATTTATTTGTGGTTATTTACCATCGTAGCTTTATTAATTTGCATGGCAAAACATTTGGAATCCAGATTCAACTTAGTTTAGCTGAAATCAGATGTTTATCGAAAACGAAATAATTTCGGCAACCATCTTGAATGAAGCTAACTGCAGTTAGAGTCATCCAGCTGTGGAACAGTGAATATGTTAACAGCAATAATTCTCCCATTGCAGTTTAACACATAACCCCCGAAAATCAATACCAATTAGATAACTGCTCTATGTTAATAAAGGGAGCAACTGCTGAATTTTGTGACTGTGCATTAAACTGACTCATCGGAGTAAAAGATAGCATGAGCAATGATTTCAAATTCGAAAACACTTATCCTGTATGTTAGACATAATTATTCTTTGATCACAATAGTATACAGGGTAGGCTAAATCAACCCTAAAATTATTGGATGAATTGAGTACATTTGTCAATTTTAAGTTGGTGTTTTAGCCCACCCTCTTTTATATCAATTTTATATTATGCCTCCGAATGTAACACACTAGTCAAAATATGCTATTATTATTAAATTATTGTGTCTCCCAAACCAATGGATATTTAATTAAATGTAATTGAAATCTATGATATCAAAACAAAATATTTGACAAAAACTGTGAGGATTGTATATTGGTATAGAAATACATGATGGTTGAGTTCCTCAAAGGCTAATTATGGGCTGCCCTTTTGCCTATCATATAGCCCGTCCACCTTTCGGCAGTATTTTTCAATATAGGGGCATTGTCTATAGTGCTTAGGAGCAGCAATTGGTTAATGTGAGTGGAATGGTAGTCCCAGCGTGCACGGTTTGGTGCAACGCCTAATGTGACATGACGTAAATCATATATGCTCCCCAATCCTGTATCAAACAAAGGGAGCATATGTTTTAGTGACGTCATGCCTTGCTTGAAGAGTTTTTCAGCTTCGCCACTAAGCTCTGGCGGTGCGATGGTCTTAAGATCGTAAAGACCAATCAAGGAATAAATAAAGCCATTGAGAACGAAGCTGCTAGGATTTGTAGGGTATTCCTCATACCACACATACTTGTCCATGAAGGTGGCACGCACCCCACCGTCTTGACTGTTTATATTAAGCACCTTGGTGGCTCGTAATGCTGATTGAAGGTACATTTCTTTCTTAGTTCTTATATAAGCTCTAGTTAACAGAGATATTGCCTGCCCCTGGGCCATAGCTGAATACCAACCAGGATCTAAGGAATCAAATGTCCCTAGTTTACGTGTGACCATTATTGGCCATCCACCCGTGCGGTCTTGGTGACGAACAAGCCAATTGGCCGCGTAATAAAATTGAGCTAAATGAGTCACACTTGAAAATGTGATATTGTCTACGTATCCAGTACCATGTAATGTTATGCTTACTATTCTACGTACTGCAAATTTCATCTTTAATTTTTTCTGTTTGGGATACAACAAAGTTAGCCCTTTCTGGAAATCTGTCGGGATATCTCTAGTCATGTGACTCCATGTCTGGCGATCGCCAATCCCATAATATATTTCATTACCAGTTGCGTGAATTAGTGTCTGACTGCACGCATAGTGTATATGGAATAGTGGTGCGGATTTGGCCTTTGTCTCTACCAAGACAGTTATACTCCCATTGGTGATAAACTTAAGATCGAGGGACATGAAGAAATTGGAATCTTCGTCTAAGTGGAATAAAGCACCAGGATTGCCTAGTGATTCTGAAAATAAATAGAAATTGCAAAATCAAAACATGCCAATATAACACATGGGCACTACTGTAAGGTGCCATTAAATTAAAATTATATCAATTTAAACTTCAAAAAATCTTTTTTCTTAAGCAAGAGTGGACGTTGAATGTACAAAATGGATAATGTTTGGCTTGGACTCTTGTGTAAAACCTGTGAGATGATCCCTAAATAGGAACAAAATGGAGACCATTAGGATATATCATATCAATTTAAGACATTACGTGGAAAAATCCATTTCAGATTTGTATTGTTACATAATATTGTTGAGGAACAACACATTTTCTGATATAAAATAACCACTTTGGCCTTTTTCCTTTAATTGAGTTTATTGATAAAGTACAATATTTAGAATTACTTTTGTAAACAGGGAGTCATTACAAGAAACTTTCGTCAATTTACAGGGTTAATTGTATAGGTCTTAGGTTAATTGTTGTAGCCATGGACATCATAGAAACAGAAAACAGAAAAATAAACCTTGGAATTTGTTACTTTGAGAAAGCTTCTCGTATTGACTCAAAAGTGGATAATACTAACCTGGAGTCTTGAAAGCCAAGACATCGGAGTCAATTTCATCATCAGGGACACACCTCACGTGGGAGGCAGGGCCTGAGACCTGCCACTCCATATCTGTACAATCCTCTCCATTCTCATAGACGGTGACACTTGGTTTGTCCTCTATAAGGAACTTGCTAAAGTGACTAAGACCATACTGGGCTATCTGGATGGGGTAGTAATAGCCATGGGCACCCCACTGTGTCGATAGAGGGACACCTAAAAAGTATACAACAAATATTCAATATTAATCCAAGTTTCACAAATAGAATATTGTTTTTAACTTTCAGGTTCAGGGATATTAGCACTAACATTAAGGCAAATATTAAGGTAAGCCAGGCAGAATGTATTTTCTGTCTAATTAACTTTATGCATTTTATATTAAGGCAAAAATACATCCAAAATACATCCCACTCGACCTATTAGTCTATATCCCAAACTATAAAATAACTATAAAAATATTTTTAGATCTTCAGGACAGAACCAAGTCAGTTGCCTGTAATACAGTAATAAAAAGTTAATGACCCTAAAGTAAGTATCTCTTATTTTATCATGAAATGGCTTCTTGAAATACTGCTAAGGGATCTGAATCCATTATGAGGACAATATTCAGAGAATATACTAGTCTTCGAGGATCGATCATTTACAAGCTAAGCCAATCAGTTTTCCTCCAATTGTCTGCAATCTTCCACTAGAAATGATAAAGTAGAAACTTTCAACTTTCAGAAACAAGCCATGAAATAATGTCCCTGTGGTCATGTAAAAAATTCAAAATAACGTCAAAGTGATGCAATCAGCAACGAAAAAATAAAACCTGAAGGTCATGAATACTCGACACTGTTACGATTTGCTGAACAATCTGACACTTTATTCATGATCTAGAGAGGAAAACAGTGAAATAGACAAGACCAAAACAGATATTTTAGAAATGGGATTCCAAGTCCACTATGGCCTGGCAATTTATTTCAATAATCAACACATATTGATAATTAATATATTATGTACAGTGATCTCCCCAGCATTAAAGCAAGTGGGCGCAGCACCCACCTGAGATTTTGAAAACAGACTTGCACCTACCTGAAAATCCATTTGCACCCAGTTGAAAATGAGAAAAATCATGAAAAATAGGCATATTTTGACCAATTTCGGTCTGAATTGTGAAAATGAGAATTTTGCACCCACTTGAGAAAAAATCCTGGGGAGACCACTGATGTAACATGCTATATGTGAAAGAAATAGAAATAATACAGTACAGTATAGCATTCTTTG
This sequence comes from Owenia fusiformis, assembly GCA_903813345.2. NCBI lineage: Eukaryota > Metazoa > Annelida > Polychaeta > Sabellida > Oweniidae > Owenia > Owenia fusiformis. The sequence goes on along the minus strand of CAIIXF020000001.1, from coordinate 21,844,680 downwards.
AAATAGCTGATGTGAAAAAAATGTTGATATGATTGCTGCTTCCAAAACATTCATTTATGAATATCACAAATGGCACAGAGCAAAAGTAATTATTCACTTTGGGAATAAAGAATGAAATTGTAGATTACGGTGTAATATCGCACTAGTGGAAATATTTGATCAATGTCAAAGTGGAACAATACGCTGATTCCTCAGACAAAAGTGATCTTTCAAAATGACAAGTAACAATGCTCTGGATAATCCATGACTTCCATTCTCTATTGCATTCCGAATGGCTTTCTATGAAAATTGGGAGTTAGGATCTTACATGTGATAACATCACACATCATTGCTATATTTTCATGTTTTGTCCGGGTTATTGTGACATCACAATTATTGTCAATCAGTAACATTATTAACTTCACCTTGCTACCATGGAAACATGCCAGTTGTCCTGGCACGTGAAATAAACATTTAAACAATTTGATTGGCTGAGAGCTTTAAACGTACATACCCTCTATTCCACTGATACATTTTACACGATCCCGCACTTCTACATTGTAGTGTTCAAAGGACATGAAGATACCAGTTGGAGTGTACATGCCATTGGGTTTGTAGATCTTCGAGTAGCTATGTTCAAATATGAACCTCTGTTTGTTATCTGTTAGCCTGCCATACACCTGAAGCAAACAACACTGTGATAAAAAGTAAACAGTAAAAAATACATAATACATTGCAGTGCAACAACATTGTGATACATTTTAGTAAATAGCAAAGAATACATACACTTGTCACCCACTCAGTGTGATTTTGAAATACTGTAAACATAAAACAAATGAATGCAAATTTTTGGTCCAATTCTCAGATATATATTTCTTCTAACAGGTGATTGTCATGGAAACTCTGATAAGGATAACTTCAAATATAAATTAGGCAATAATATAACATATAAAATATGAACATTCTGGAATTCCGTGACAAACATCAGGAAATCTCAATATGCTCTGAGCTCAAAATGTGAAAATATCTAGCTGGTCGAAACAGTGTCTGACTACTCATTAAAGTTGACTTTTACGGCATGTATTTGTTATTTACAATATGCAATTGGGAGCACTGTGCAGCTGATCATTAGCCTAATAGCCTTTGATGATGAACAGGTATCACAATTTATAAACCAATTTTGTTCACTTCATATACTTTTGTATATTATTCCTGATTAACAACAGTTAATCATGACATCATAGACCCATCTTCGTTCACTTGGCTCCCATCAGTCGGGAATGCATTTAAGACTGAGTTTGCACAATTTCATAGGCCTGGGTTTTAAAGCAGAGTCTATTGACTATTGTAGAATCACAGAAGTCCAAAGATGAAAAACTTAACATAGAGTCAACTTAACAAGATCTGATTGCTCCCTTATTGTACCATATTTTGCATGTTCCATTGACTTGTATGTTATATGTTTTAAAAATAAACACATTTTTATATGAGCTTCTCTCAATCCTCTTATTTTTTCAATTGCTTTTATTATGTAGTATATCATTCATTTTTCCCCTACTGTATGTTACCTGATGAAAAAAAACTTGTTTAGCCAAGATTTATCACGATAAGTTGAATAAGGTTATATTATATTGTTGTGGGTTGCATTAGAGGTACTTATAACTTAAGATAGATGTTTGTACAAGTCATAAATGATTTTTTTACTGTGATTAAACCTTTTAATGCAATACCACTTAACTTCAAAAATATGACACGATTTGAAAAAGTAACGTATATTTGATCTCCTGACACTAAAAACTCTCATTGTTCAATTTTAAATAATGTTGATAAAACATGCAATGGGATTGAATCGTGGGTATTCAAACTAAGGTTCTAAAATGTTGTTGTTCTAATTATACCATGTACATCTGTTTCTATTACATTTATTCTCACACAATAAATCATATGAAATTAAACTTATATGGAAAAAACTGATGGCTCATCATATACATTTTTTAGAAATTTTTTAGAGATCAAGTTCCTCTATTTCAATGAAAATCGGTGACTGTGGTATTATAGTTGATAACGACAGTCCTCTGTTTGAACCGAGTGAACCAGTTGAAGCTGCTGAGCCGTAATATGTATGAATGTCACGCAAACCATGATATGCTTCATTGCTCTGAAGGTGAAACAATGATGAGACCCACAGAGACAATATTTCAATGTCATCGGGAGTGCTCTTTAATCTTTAATCTTAAATCAATGTTAATTACTAACTGTAGAACATAACCGACATTGCGATGTTGTAATGGAATGAGTAAATCATTTAGGGCCAAACACGGTGATAATGAACTATTAGTTTCAGGTCGAGACTCTTAAGTATCCTGATTAATGGCATCAGGGGAGAAATCACGTTATACTAAGAAATAAAATGCCTTGTTATGCGACTTATATCCATATATGGTTTATAAAACTCGAAAATAATGCTAAAATATCAATCGTTCAATGGAAGGCGAGGAACCAAAGGAGACAGAGGTCTACTTAGCATTTATATGACAACGAATACATATCGACTCAGCTTAGCTTCTACAAAACATTTGAACCAATCTATACGATACTTCTTATTAAATACAAAATGAAATGACAGAAAACGGAAGCAATTAATTATATGAAAGGAGTTACTCCAAATCACTGCAAATGTTGCAACATGGCATACTCTCATCAAATTATTTTGAAAGCGAAGGGAAAAAAGAACATAGGTTCATTAAATCTCTTGAATGGGGCATTCTAGTATTTGATGGATGGGTATAAGTACTGGGGATTAAATCTAAAAGCTAGGACAAAATTACATTGAACTGATCAAGAATAACAATTGAAAATATTAGAAAATGAAATGAATCAATTGACATTTAGTTTTCATTTGCCTATGAATAGTAATTACAGAAAGCGTAAAGCGATAACAATATAAATTCATTCTGTGAAAAAAAATTGCAAGAAACAAAAAAACATGCATAAACACAATCGTAATTGTACAATAACAAATACAAGTCTCACATTTTTTAATCAACTGTAATGTTGTATTCATTATTCTACTGCAACTCTCAGTGATATCTACAATCTATCATTGATCAACCCCTTACCTCAAAATATTTTTGAATGAAGCCAAAGAATGGCAGATAGACCTCATCCCCTTCACGTCTTCCTACCACTGTATACTCATCATTGACACTAGTTTCTATCTCCTCATAGGGAATATCATCGGGATCAGCATCAGCGTCTTTCACCTCTGATGATTTCTCTTGTAACTGTTTAAGCTGTTGACCAATCAAAAGTGATTCTGGCTGAGCATATCGGTTTGTAAGGTGACTTACATCTCTGAAAGTGCAGAAATAAAGTTTGAAGAAAATAACTAATCAAGCACATCAAAGAACACATGTCAAAGAATATACTTTATACATATGTATGTAATTCATAACAAAACCTTCCTGCCCTTGATTCCCACAAAATTAAAGATGATACAACAATACAGTTTACCATTTTTTATATATGATAAAAAAGAAAATCACAGAAAGGAAACAAGGTATGTCAAAATGTAAGATATTGCAAATGTTCACATGTGTGAATGATGAATGCCAATCATAAACAAGGCATTAACATGCAAAATGTCACCACCACCTTACAGACTCCAACCACCAAATGCCGAACACTGTCCACAAATAAATTAGAGACCATAACAATATGTCACCACTTGTGGTGGGGACACAAAAAACTGTAGATATGGCAATATGTCACCACATTTTGGTGGTGACATGAAAACAAGTAAACCAACCTGTAGAAGGCGTCATCCTGCTTGGTGAGGTCATTGCTGCTGGCACAACTGAACCAGAAGGAACAGATGCTGATGAGTCCTACGATGACAATGAATACAACAAAAACCTTCCGTCTTAGAATACGCATCATCCCATCTTACTCAACCACAAATCTGGAAATACAAGCAAAAATGCATAAACATGGGTTAACATTGGGACGCATCCAGAAGGTCTATGTTTACTTTTTATTTAGACCTTAAAAGTGCTAATTCAGCACTTATTTTGTGCTTACTTAGCATTGAACAAAGTTTTATTTTATGGCAATAAAATTTTTTGCCACTGTTATTCAAATATTCCACTGAACATTATATATGTCACATATAGGTCATTTGAAGTTCATTCTTTTCAGAAAGTTATAGCAAGTAACAGCATGTTATTTTAGGAATTCCTATTTAGCTTTGTTGATATATTAATCAAATATTAAAATCTTTCAAATCAGATTCTCTATATCTTTGCGTTTTCATATAATTAGTATTATGTATTGTCTTGGCCATGTACTTTACAAGTCACTCTGTGCTCCTGTCATGTCGTGACACTTAAAAAGCAATAGAAGATAAACTGAAGCACATATTAATCATACAAAAAGTTCACTTTTACAGCTCTGCACTTTGGGTAATAATAAATTTTCAACCCATTCCATTAGGTCTGATTAATGCCACAAAATATGACAGCAATAATGGTTTTGAAGGGAAGAAATCATATTATTCAATCGCATATGATGGTGAATATTTTAGCAATCTGACTGGCTGTGGCCCATGTGATGGAACTTTATCCTGTATTTTTACGCCATGGGATATAGATCCTGTATAACTGTGACACCAGTAATATCATCGGTATTTTGCTTGAATCATTGGGTGACTTCAAATATCACTGACATTCTGACATGAAACAATGCTATGCCACCCTATGATTCTTAAGTCCATGACAAGCAAAAAATATGCTATTTTCAAACATTAAATAGAACATGATTTTGCCAGCATTGGCAACATGTAGGCCCTTGCTGTCGAGCAAATGTAGAATTGTTGAGCCCAGTTTTCAATATTGCATCGTAAGAATATGTAAAAATGGAGTTTAAAGATAATATTCTGAGAAGAAATCTTTGGAAGGACCATTGCATCAAACAAATGACTCCCACTTACAATCGACTGATCTAACTAATGGAATTCCTTCTGACAGAGACTTTGAAGAGCTAACCAAATAAAAGTATCATTCTAAGTAAACTATGAATGGGTGGATGCCTTTTCTTTCCACACGATTACATTTAGCTTCCTAGAGTGTCTGTATCAATTGAGATTTATTTCTCATCAGAGTTTCTTAAAGTGTCTAGCAAAATGAAGTCATTATCAATATCATTGCAAGTGACCCTTAAAATACATGCAACAAATGATGATAGTACAATACTCAATCAAGTTAAAAACTGTAGTAATTGTATGAACCATGTTTGAGATCAGATTTTTGGCTTTTTGGGGCCTTTTGTGACACAATGACATGAGTCGTGATCTATTTTAATTTTTTAAAATGTTGTCTTTTTCACTTGTCATGAACTTAAACATGTGGTGATTTACGATTGTAACTCCTTAGTGATATTTGAACTTCAAAGATTTGAGTAAAATACAGAAAATAAAAGCAATATCCTGGAAATTCTAAGAGACACTCCTTCATCCCAGCATCTGGGAATCAATTGTAATTCATCTGCGTTTCCAAAACCCAAGGATATAACTAACACCAATAATTGCATATCTTTCAAAATTACTGTCAGTTTCCTTTCTTGCCTTTCAAATCTAGCATTGCTGGTGTTATTTATCCTGTACAGCTAATGGCTGCTTGTTAAAGACTGTGATTTAAGACTACCATGGCTTCCTGCCTACAAGCTCGTACAAGCTCATGAGATTTTCGTAGAACGATAACTTAGTTGGTATATTCGTAGCACTTATATTGTCATTGTTAATTACCATTTTTCAACCATATTTCTGACAATTATTTCTGACATGTATAAATGATGAACTTACCAATTTAGTAATTTTCTCAACGAGAACAGTTCAGAAACGTTAATTATTTCAGTCTAAATGATAATGCCAGAATGTCGTGGGTAATATCCTTAAAAAATAATTGAACGATACTTAGTGTCTCTCAGTCATTGTCACATTATTCCACATTCAGTATAATCCTTTAAAACTTCCATTCCTAGTCAAATATTACGTAGATAGACAGTCATTCATTCAGCACAATTGCCAACGATCAAGCCAACTACTAGTATTTGATTCTACAACCTAATACTCAAATATCAGTAAAATACCAATATGATATCTTGATTCTATATTCAATGCAATTTTCTATGTGGATTAATATAATCCAATTCAAGTCTTGCAATTCATCAAAATCACAATTCACGATAATAATAATATGATTTTTTATAAATAAACATATAACTGTCAGTAAGCTTTTCTATATCCTAGTCAAACTCTAATCTTTAACAAAACAAAATAGTTTATTTTACCGAAGTAATTAACTAGTACAAGTAGAAATTCCCCAAAGATCAAGAATAAGAGACATAGATCTGCAAGGCTCTGGATCAGTTATAGCATGTGACTTCACCTTGCGATAGGGTGGTAGCAGAACGTTTCTCAAAATCTAAAATTAAATATTCCATTAAGAAAATGTGAAATTATTATGATTTGATAACAGATATCCTTATGTGAAGGAAGAGTTGTTTGTGTGTTTAGCTGTTTCTAGAAATCTGGCAAAATAAAAAAATGTATATTTAACTGTTTAAAGAAATCTGGCAAAAATGAGAACAGCAATAATGGATGAAGGGCAATAAATCTCCCACGACAGGATGTATTGATGGAAATATGCCCAAATATACCTTTATGCAGAAATGACGATTTTTTAAGTTCTGAAAGTTAACAAACCATGATTTGATTTTTTGAGAGATGTTCATATATTCTACCGTAGTAATTTAGAATAAAACATCAATTTTGTTCAGCAGAAAAAACTGCAAATTAGGAACAGTAACCAAATAAACAATCCTTAACGTGCAAAATGTCACCACCTGCCATATGTTACAGACACCAACCACTGAACACAGACCACCAAATGCTGAACACCATCCATAAAAAAGTCGGCGACTCTAACAATATGTCACCACTTGTGGCACTGGTGAAATAAAAAAAATTGTAACTTGTATATGACAAATGACAATGTATGTATTCTGAGAAGATCCCTATCACAGTCAGGTACCATTAGTAGACTTCAACCATCAAGCAAGCCCTTCAAATATTGACACACTTACGATTACAATTCATCAGAGAGAAAGACAAAATCAGATTCGAGATATGACAGCTTAATATATTCATTGATTGATTACTATGTTTTTCTAGCCGATTACTCATAATATAAAGTAGCCAGTTCATAAAAATGTCAGTCTGAGCATTAAGAAACAAAAGCCTCAAAATTAAATGCAAAAGACTTCGCAAATATCTAGGGAATCACCATTTGATCTTGAGGAAATCACTTTTAGAAAAAGACTCAACCTGAATGTATGAGAAAAACAACATTTGGGGGATTTGGTAAAGACAAAAATAAAATTCTGCATGTGGAAGTTCTTTAATATTACATACCTGAATTATTGGTTCGGGAAAAAAACGTTAGAAGTACAGTAGCTATTACAAAACATATCCTGGACAACAGTACATATACTGTTAAAAAGGTTTCTTAACAATTTTATGATTCGCCCTTTGTCATCCTTACCATTGGGTAATTTTATTTCATTATAGAAAGAAATGAAGCTCTATGTGAAGGATGGGACGATAAGTGATTCCATATTCTGACTAAGCAACTAGATAACAGCAGAACCACAGCTTATCTTTTTCATCTTGAGTATGATCATCCCAAGGGATGTATTTCTCCTTTTTAGAGGTTAAATTAGCATGGCAGCGATTAACTTACTCAATCATTGATCATCCCGTGTAATCCAAATGACAGATATAAATACACTGAATCATACACTAAAATAAGCTAATAAAAGAGACCGTTATAATCCTAGTATGGTATCGGTATCATAAAATGCATTTAATACGAGCAAACAGCATTACATATCACATGGGCTTTCAAGAGAGCCCATGCATATCATAGTGTGCCACAAAGGGATATAATGGTCAAACCTTGAAATTATTATACCCTAGTTAGGGTTCATTTTGTATATAAATGTAAAAAAATTGGGGAATCCACTAAGAGTTGAGAGGTTTCTCCAAATATATCATTGTTACGGAATGACGTCACATTACATTGGATTTCCACAAGAGTGGGCTACGAGTATTACGTCATCAATATACGTTGGATGATATGGAGACATTCATTGTGACATTTGTTTTGGGAGGATTCCTGACAACGGCCAAATACTTTCATTTTCGTTATTAGAGCACTTTGACATTCAATTAGAAATCAAAAGTCCATTTATTAGATTTAGTAAATGAAAAGGAATCAAATTGATAATTATCCTCAAAAAGTCGTTCATAACGTTTTCTAAGGCCTAGATAGTTATATACATCCTTTAAGTAATAAATATAAACTATTACCTGAGATCAAAATTTATATTTATGATACATCGATTTGCATCTAGTTATATAATTAACAGCTAAGGAATGCTTTATATCTCAGTAAAGAATATGTCAACTTCATAAAAAGAACAAATTGCTAACATTCACCGATTGTTGGCAAACTCTATGCACTAGTTAAATTCTTAATATTTCTATCCCAGACCTTCAATTACACTGTACATGTACTTGAAGAATTCATATCCCAGGACAAGGTAAGAGATAGCATGACCCAAAGTTCACAAAACACGAATCTGTCAGATCAGAATCTAAATAATATATAAATACAACATATGGAATTACATATACAATTTCAAGAAATATCAAGATATCTATCTGATGTTATATTATTACCAAAACAATGTTGAAAACATGAATGAATCTAACTATCTTACCTTATTGTAGTTACAGACTACACGATGATGTGTAGGATAAATCCGAGACAAAACAGATGTTTTTTCAATAGCTGATGTCAGGATGAGGCTACATTTAGCAAATGAGTATTGTGTGACAATTGAAAGCTCTCTTCTGTAGCTATAATCTTGCAACATAGATATTTAGCCGCTATCCCTTATAGTAAAATACTACTAGCACTGCCATAGAAATGTCAATCCAAATCACTTTTGAAATAACGTACATTGTATAAGTGCCCACGGGAATACTATTTTGCATCATTCTTTATTCAGATCAAAACATTAAAGGATATATTAAGAATGATTAATTATATCAATTTTTATTGTAAGGGTCATTTAATTTATGATAAAGTCAATGATATTTCCATTAATCCAAAACATTAATCCACTGAATTGTTTCTTAATTGAAGAAATCATCTGGTTGGATGCATATAATCAGGTTATGATTAGTAATTATATAATAATTTCATTATTAATTCATGAGACAGACTTGTTATTATATAACAGTACAATAATCAGAAACAAAATGTCTGTTGCATTGCCAGTGTGATGAGATAATTGTAGACATGCATTGTAAAAATTAATTGTAGACATTTTTGTTTTTCAACCAATAAATTGCATTATTTTTCATATGCCTCAAATGTAGTGTTGGTCCTATTATATATGAACGCTAGATTTCAACTGAATCGTCATGAATTTTGCCCACTCATATTATTGCTAGAATAGTAATTATGATACGATAAACCGAATATATCATAAAATGATTGAATTTTTATGGACATTTCTAAGATATGGCTTAAAAGTACTTGTACGTTTTCTACAATGAAAATGGTGGCCATTTTGATTTGTTTTGAGAATTTTTATTGCTATATCAAATTACATGTACAGAGGCACTTCAAAATCAGAACATGCTTATAAATATAAAGAATGAAAATCAAAGAATTACTCAGATGCGAGTAGGTAGTTACCAGTTTCACCACCAGGTGGCTGATTCGGGGGAAATAACATGGCAGGGTATTACAAAGTTCCCTTTAACTTGAATATTCATCAGTTTTAGTGGTTCACTTTTCATATTACCCTTATGTATCTGATAGTTATACAAATTAAAATATGTCCAGTAAAAGAAAATATTATCTACCCAACACAAGAAAAGATATTTCACTTTTTGTGATTTTACAACATGGGGTTTATAAGGAATCTCCCCGGCCTAGAAGTCACATTTTCAAAGAAAATTAAATGTTAAAGTTGATAAACTCTTCAAAACCACATTTATAGATGAACTTTTACATGGATTCCAAATATGGCATCAGTTTGACCGAATTTTGAATGTCATAAATCAAGATTATTTCTACTCTCATCTAGGATATTGGATTGAATTCTGCTTACAAGAAAAATAAGGACCATTTTGATATTTTTCAATAACCCCAGTCTGAATAGTGGCTGTTATTCAGTGATAAAAAAGTTGGATGAATTTTTCAAAAGTTGACTTTTATATCATTTGTGATTAATTAAATGAGAACAAACTTAGACATTTTAATCAAAATAGAAGCAATAATTTAAGTAATGGCTCTAAGTGATTTGTCCAAGACAAATTGATGGCCATTTTGATATTATAAACCTAAAGTCATATGGGCTTTTTCTGTTGATTGTGAACAAAAATCATTTCAACAGAAATCATATTGTTAGACGTAAAACTTGTCACTGTAGTTGGCAGTTAGTTTGATGGTCAGACTAAAGCAGATAAGTAGATGAGGCAATAGCTCATACAAGTTAAAGGTGAGGCAAAATAGATCAAAACTAGGCTAGGCAAATCTTCATCAAAATGGAATAAAATACTACATATAGCATTAGACTTCATATAAATATTTTCAATTTTGCTTTGTATACACTTGAGTTCATTATGGGTATGTTTGCGTAATAAAGTTAATAAATCTAAATTTATTACAGCTTTTGAAAAACATATCTGCTTGAATTTATTTCTGTAAAGTTTTGGTGAGGTCTACCTCATGCCTAGTTACATAACTGATGTCTAAATGAGACCTATCTCAAAAGTGCTGTTAACCTAACAAACAATTGATAATAGCTCAGATCAAATGACTTAAAAGAATTGGCATGAGGTGACCATGACCGAGATAATAAGCCTAGTATGCTCTGGGCCAAGTCTCCCAGATATGTATTCTCAATAACCAACAGACAGCATAATTTCATTTATTCAAAATCAATATGATGCTTCAAAAGTTTATTGAGTGAAATAATGTTTTTCACATCCCTTAGGCCAAAGGGCAAATATCACTTATAGGAGTCGAGGGTTTTCTTAATGCAGATACAATGTTCACCATCTTCAAGACAACTTGTGCTTGGATCAATATTCTTGAAAAGTACGAAGACATTAGGGATGTTATTTCCGCAAAAAGACCAGATCTAGACATAAAACTTCCTGACCACCATTAAAGTTTTTCCTTACCTGACTCGTATCCATCCATCAATAACTTAACCCCTGCATCCGTGTTTTAATGGCTTTTCCTGTTGAGCTCTCTTACTATGGATTTATTCAACGTTCTCATGCAAGTCGGCTTTCCTCTTTCGGTCACCTAACAATTTCACTTTCTAGTTTTGCTGATTAAGGCATGTTCTACACATACTTAAAATCTTCATTTAAAACTTATTTTGCCTAAACTATAAGATATACCTGTGCCTGTGTAATAGTAAAATGCCGTCCTAAAAAAACATACACTAACTGTGTTAGTCTCTTAGTCTGCATTCATATTTAACTTTTTTCTAGCGGGATCTACATATATTAATGGTTTGTGGTCAGACCCTATAACCTCAGATGTCATGTTTAAAGGGGCAATATGTCTAACTGAAAATGTACCTGTATAAAATGTTATCCATTGCTATATTTCTATTCTACTCGATAATATAAACTTACTTTTCAGAAGATAAAAAAGATTTATTGACTTATATATCACAATTTAAATAGACTTTAAATGGCCTTTATAGACTTCAAATAGGACTGTTAAAATGAATATAAAGACAGATACAAAAAACGTATGATGTTTGTATTCAAATATTGACAGGTAACATGATATTTGAAAGCACAAATGTAGTTTGACATGGTAATTGCACCTTCCAACTATTTTGTGCCAAATTGGTATATGCATTGCCAATATAACTGAACAAAAACATTGTAATATTTTCACAGTTTGAAGTTTTGTATACTTGTTCATGTATCTAATTCTGTGCATTTGAAAAACACGTTAACATGTTTAATCCTTATAATTTTGTCTCTATGAGCATGTGTTATTCTTCTGAACAAACGTAAAGTAAGTCAGGCATTCTCCTTATTCAATCTTTTAACCTGACTCAGAGTTTAGTAATTAGACTCTACTTTTAATCAAAGTATTGCAGAGGGTATCCATCCCCCTACACGAGGTCCTCCTTAATGCTATTTAAAGGAGCTCAAGGCTAAACTATCATCTTAGATTTCCAAGGCCTGAAGTTTTCATACCTGTGATTACACTGCAAACTGGTAAGCGAGTATTTTAAAATATACCCTTTACATTCGTTTGACTTCACTTCTTAAAAGAGAGCTTCGTCTTCACTCTTTCAAACTAAAATAAACCTGTGAACTCACCGCGCCAATCAGTGTTCGTCGGCCAAATTTGACCGACGTTCTTTATATGGTCATTCCTTCTGACGTCATCGTTGAGCCCGGAATTGACCGATGACATTCGCATATTTAATTAGAACGCATTTAGGTATGTTTCTTCAAGCTCGCTGATTGGTGGAAGGTCAGCGCATAGGTCAAAAATGATTTACCCAAACTGTCACCAGTACCCGTCGTGGGGGCGGGGCTACTAAACTGTAATATGGTCTCTACTAGGCAGAGTGTAGTTTAACTAGACTCTGCACGCAGGGTATTTAAAATAGGGCCAATGATGAATTATGGGACATGTCCTCCTGTTATTTAGAACAACAAACAGATGTTAATGGAGTCAGTATGCTAACAAAAACAGGTGGATGTCTCCCAAATCTTTTTTAAAATTTTAGACGCTAATTGAAGTTTAAATATATAAATACCACTTATATTTACTGAATTCAAAATTGTAGGCTGATTATTCAAACAAAACTATTCTCTATTATTTAATCCAACTTAAGACCTCCAAGAAAAATATACAGATGGTAAACTTGTACCCAATTTGTGCCAAAACAATAGCTAGTTTATCTATAAAAGTTCCATAAATCCTAAAATTTACCACTAGACGATGATTATGTCACTTAATATAAATAATTTGTTGAAGTAAGTTCAAGTGTAGAGAGTTGCGCTGTTTACAACCCCCTACAGTTCATGTTATCTTGCACTTTACACGAACCTCATTGTAATGATTTATACATAAGCTTGGTATATTTCACTTTCTGCACTTATCTTTTTCTTTTGAACAGCTCATAAATTTGGGGAAGGGAACCCATTATAAGATAATGATAACAACTGAAAGTTTACACACTTAAGAACAAGTAAATAGAATAGAATATGTTTATTGTTTGGATACCTTTACTCCTAGAGTAACTTATCTCAGACTGTAGGTTAATCCGACCAAATATCTTTCAAAGAGAATGGAGGTACCCCTACATAAAACGACTGTGACCCCCTCAACACAAGAGGGACATAGAGGGTGGGGGGGGTGTTTCAAGACAGATGCTTTTAGATGCTTAGTAACTTATCTCCGTCTGTAGGTTAATCCTTTTCTAATCTATTTTCTGACCAAATATCTTTCAGAGAGAGTGGAGGTAGCCCTAGATGAAACGACTGTGACCCCTCCCTCACCCCTCTGCACAAGAAGGTGGAGGGGGGTTGATTCGAGAAAGTTGCTGGGAGATTCAGCATTTATACAGATATGAAATAACTCTGGTGGATATAAAATGCACATTAATGCATAACTTGTGAATAACGCACACTTATGCCATCTAAATACCCTTTTCAATGCTTCTAAAAGAAAGCTTCGACTTTAAAACTATCCTCAGCACTGGTAGCATATAAACTAATAATGTTTTTAACTTGTCATATAACCTTCATGTGATCAAATGCTTAACCAGAAAATAGTAAAGAAACTGCCAGTCTGAACAATTTTCTAAATTAGAGCTATAAATTGTCTGTCATATATCAGCAATTGTTCTATTAACAGTCAGGAGAGAGTTGGAAGTAATCCCTTTAGATTAATAAATGGCTATTGATAAAGGGTCAATGTCCAACATGTAGCAATATAAGGGCTTTAAAGTGCTTGTAAGAACGCAAAATCACAAAAAAATGTCCCCAAATGTTAATTAATTCAATCCTATGTTATATCAACATTGTATCTATCTACTTACGTGTTTTTGATCGAATCAAATAAGTCTGAAATTAGCGAAAACATAAATACAATAGTTTGGCTTCTGACGTCATGATCCGAAGCTTCCAGGATGCATTGCGCATAAACAATATGGCGGAGATAGGGGGAAAATAAAACGAAGAATGGTACGCTGGTGTGTACTCGGAGGGTGCTCCAAATCGAGAGAAAACGACGGTATATCGTTGCATGAGTTCCCAAAGGACCTCTCTATCGCCAAAAAATGGCACAGTTTTGTCTTGAAAACGCGGAAATGGGACATGCCTCCAGAGACTGCAATTAGGAGAAAAGCACAAATTTGTTCGGATCATTTCGAACGGGATTGCTACGACAGTAGTCATTACAACCAATGGAAGCTAGGTTATGCCAAGTATGTTGAATGATTAAACGTTTATGCTTCGAGATTTAGTGAAAAATATACTTTTAGGTCATTGTTGAACAATAATTTGAGTGAGGCAAAACACCCGGAAATGAAATATCGTAAAACTGTAAATGATTCTTTGGGCTACGTTTCAATGTAATAAATCAGAGAAACGAACATAGATAAATGACAACATACATTCTACAAGTTCAAACTCCAGTTAATGTTCCTTGATAACTCTATTTAGGCAAAGCACCTATATAAGACATTGTCCAGGACTAATCATCCTCATCTTTATAGAGTTAAATAGGTATTGATACATTTGATTTTCTTAGAATTAGAAAATATCACGGGTCATATGGATGCAAACATGAATGCTAAGTGGAAGTTGATGGATCAAATATGACATCCTTAGCCTAAAGTCTACATTAACCATCACTTTCCATAGCGATAACAGCTCTCAAGTCACCAATAAATTACTCCAGTAACCGTAAAATCAATCATAAATATACAAGGGCTTTACTAAAATAGTTGAAACTATTGATTTTTTAGGGACAAAGATACTCTGGACAGTTGTACAGGGTGGTCAAAAAAAACGGCAACCCTAATTTTTCCTCATATCTTTGTCATTTTTGGAAATTTTGCCCTGATATTAGGCACACATGTACATCATTCAATTTAATACTAGACTGTATTATTTCATGAACATTGGACTGACAGTTGCAATGTTACAGCACTTTGAACAAGGTGCCCCAGTTTTCCAATATCGTGCTGTAGGCAAACCTGCACGCGTTTTCCAAACCTGTCAATGACATAACAGCATTCCTCAGCAAGTATGGCCTGAATGACACATGTGATCTTTATATTGAGGTCAAATGTCTTTCTGGTGTTTTTACCCTACACTCTATAGTTGGGGTATTCCCACTGGTAAAGATTAAATGGGGCCATATCTGGGCTAAGGGGTGCCCATTCATTATCTGTTGTACTGCTGATAATGTGGTCATTGAAGTGGTCCCCAAAGCCATTATTGTGCATCATTTGGTGTATGGGGTATGGTTCTGTCTTGTTGGAACCACTGTTGCTGCCTTTCAACCCCTCTGGGGTCACCTTAAGTCCCCAAGAACTCCATGGGAATCACAAAATAGAGGTTGATGTTGACAGTTATTGCATATCTGTTAGCATCATCAATGGTAAAAGGACCCTATATTCTGAGAACACACTAAACTGTGCATCTGTCTGTGTGAAGGTGCCTCTCCGCTACTTCATGAAGTGCTTGGCTCCCAAGAATTCATAATTGTTAGAGTTTACCAGTGCATCAAGTTGGAAATGGAGTTTATTTGGATAACAGACCAGTTCAGACAACCCGAAAGTGGCCATCTGGGGTATGTTGCTTAAAATGAAATAAAATTGTGACTATCAGTCCGATGGTCATGAAATGTGGTAGTTTGGTAGGAAATTGAATGATGTACAAATGTGTAAAATATCAGGGAGTTATTCCTTAGAATGACAAAGATATTAGGAAAAACTAGGGTTGCCGTTTTTTTTTTACCACCCTGTACAACTCACAAAATAATCTTAATATTATCATTGTGTAAGTAGGGCAGTAGGTCTCATGAACTTTTTTAAATGGAGAGACTTTGAATTCGAAAAACAATATAAGTGTTAAGCCTAATTATGTATTGCACATTGCCATATTATGTATATATTTTGCTGTTAAGGGCAAGGAGGGGGTCAATCTAAGATGAAGTTAATTTGCTTTTGGAAATAATGACCTAGCCCAAAAATGACAGAGAACGAGTGCAAGACAATGATTCAGCAAACAGTTTCCATGTTGACATGTCTCTACTCTGGTGTTCCATAAGAATACAATGACACTATCTGAAGGAAATTATTATCTACCCTAACTATTTCCTCAAGATATCTATAGGTAGAATGTGGTTGAGACTAAAAAATTTCAACTTGCATGAAAGAATTCTTTTAGTCAAAATTTTATTACCTATCTCTCATTGGTAGATTGCATCAGTGCTCCCCCACCATCCCCATCACATCCCCATCCTCCTAACCCTCCACATCACATCCCCTCCATCCATCATTCTGTCACCATGCATAAAATTATGTTTAATAAGAGGTTCCTTTGAAGTGAAGTAGCAAATACTCATCTCAACCTTTTTGATGATGATGCAAATGTATGTAATTTCTCAACAAGTTTCTGATGAGATATCTTTGACTCGTTCATCCCTTTCAAAACTGAATTTGTAGAGAAAAGCATCAAAGCAAATTGATGCCGCATCGACTTGACATTTTAGAAATAGGCTTGCACCCACCTGAAAATCCATTTGCACCCACATGAAATTGAGAAAAATCATGAAAAATAGGCATATATTGACCAACGGTCTAAATTGTGAAAACAAGAATTTTCCACCTACCTAAGAAAAAATCCCGGGGAGAACAGTGTATACTACTATACTACATAACACTACACTACACAATATAATACTTTTAGCTGAAACATTTCCAGAGATCTATGCACATTTTTGTATTGTTACTTTTGAAGGTTTAATATTGATAAACCAAAGGACGGTTACCATAGCGTGACAGTTATGAGAGTAGAAAACTTATTAATTAATATTTCACATTTGACATACACAACTTCCGTCTGTCTTATTAAATGAAGCTAACTGGAATTACATGAATTACCGGTTAGTTTCAGAATAAATCTAGTGCAAGTATCATAACTAGGCATTTGCAGAATGAATGCTTCGAGAATCAAGATGTATTACGTTTCAAACCAAACAGGGGGCTCATTTGATACATTTAAAACAACAACACAAAAAACGAAAACAAACATGTAATATATTACAGGTTCTCTAATCAAATATGACATTACTTATAGACGGAAACTTTCAAACTTGACATATACCTGCAAAAATTAGTGGCTTATGGGCCATGTAAACCAGCATAGAATATGCAAATTAGATAGATACATATATGTATACATACATATATCTATGTATTCATGCATATATATATTATATGCCAGCACAGAATATGCAAATTAGATAGATACATACATTATTATATGTATTCATATATATGTATGATATATATACAAGCATGGAATATGTTAATTAGATAGACTAGATACATATATAGAACTAGATACAGAACAATTAATTTATTAGTTGGCATAGCATATGTTAATTAAATAACAATAATTCATGAATATCTTACATTGAGATATCTATGAATATGCTTTAATTTATGAGATATATGTGTATTGTATACATGTTATATATGTATGTATTTGTATATATCTTCTTAGCTGGTCCCCAGTCCCCAGTTCCCAGTTTGAGATATCTATATGCTATATATAATATGTATGTATTTGTATGTATATTTTAAGAAGGTCCCCAGTCCCCAGTTCCCAGTTTGAGATATTTATATGCTATATATAATATGTATGTATTTGTATGTATCTTTTTAAGAAGATCCCCAGTCCCCAGTTTCCAGTTTGAGATATCTATGTTTGTGTATATTTATGTATTTGACTTATGTATCTTATAAGTTGGTCCCCAGTCCCCAGTTCCCATTTTGAGATATCTATGTTATATGTATGTATGTATCTTCTAAGCTGGTCTCCAGTTCCCAGTTTGAGATATCTATATGTAGGTATTTGTATTAAACATTGACAGAATATGAAATGAATATAACATCGTAACAAAAAAGTACAATTGTAAATCTAATATTTACGTGTATTAAACATTGACAGAATATGAAATTAATATTCACCTTTCCACAAAGTAAAGAAAATCGATAATTTCCGGCGCGCTGATTGGTTGCAAATGAGTCAAATCAATGATGTCAATGCCTGAAAGTTTTGAAGAATTAGTACAGCCAGCATAGGAATATTTTGAATTAAGTGCAATAAAAAGGATTCTATTTGCCCAATGCACTAAATATTTACGGGGCACTTTCATTCCGAATCTTATGTAATTTAATTTAATCATTTTTTTTACAGAGCTATTGTTTATTAAGACTTCTCAGATCAGCTTCACATACCAGGGCTCACATGTCTCGTGTGATTGTAAACAAAAAATGTAAATTGAGAAGTTAAAAACGACTTGATTAAATTATTTGATAGTGGTCATGCAATATCCTGTTACTATGTCATAGTAAGAAATTCCATCAGAAATTCACCATGAGTAACATTCGCACAAAGCGTTACATTTTGGTACTTATTCTCCATCAGCGATGTCAATAATGATCAGCAATGTCAACATATCATCAATAAACATTGTATGATATACGCTCTTTCTCTGAAATCTTCCCAGTGATCATTATTCAAAACTGATCATCACATAACTAAATCCTTTGAAAAGTGAGGTTTTACAAGTGAAGTTTTCAGGACACCCTGCATATCCAGGTTTTTTTTATTAAGCGTTCTCATTCTCATTATTTTCAAGAAATCCATCATCATTTTGGTTAAGAAAAATTCTACGGTCTGCTGGATCTATTTTGACAGTTTTGCTTTAGCAAGATACTTTTACAAATTGACTGTTTCTACACTGAATAAAAAACATTTTCCCGGGAATATTTGGATCGGGAGATACGCAGCGGGAAATATACATTGGAATATATATACATGTTTACTTGGATGTGTTACAGGTATATATTACGGGATCTGTTTGAAGGTTTAAAAAAGGGAAGGAGCATCCACTTAATCAATCAAAAATTCGAGAAAATAGATGTGGGAATATTTGAGAGAACAGGAAAATCCGCCCAAGGCCAAGAAAACAAAACTGGACATGAATATTCTAAAATATTTCCACGATTGAACAATGTGAACCAGATGACCAAGATTGGTATGGGATAAACATATTATCCTATAGTTGGTTCAGGATATTGGGATTATCCTTGGCCAATATAATATATTTTCCCTCTGGACCTAGCTGCGGCCCTCGGACAGATATATTATATTTACCTCGGGACAATCCCAATATAAATGTACTGAACATCATATAGGATAATCTCTATATATGTCACGCTCCTCCAAGATATCAATTCTTTATCCCATACTTGGACGTGTTACGGGTACATAAAGCCGGTTTGTAAAAACTTATATTTTCATCAGCGGGCAGATATAGCCCGCTCCGAGCGGTCAGATATAGTATATCTGCCCGCTACATCATAATCGCTGTTCCCGTATTGGTTCTTTTTTGTAACGTTCGCATACTGTAAACCACAATTGAGAAAAACACAGACAATCGCGATCTGTTTGATGCGTTAAAGAAGGGAAGGAGCAGTATACCCCATTAATAATAAAGATTTGAACAGGAAAAGAAACAAGCATACAAAACTGGACATTTTAAAATAATTCTACAGTTGGTTGCAAAGTTTCTGAACTTTGGCCAATTGAACAATGTGATTGGTATGGGATAAACAAATCATCCTATAGTCGGTTCAGGATATTTGGATTATCCCTTGGCCAATATAATATATCTGCCCGAGGGCCGTAATATCCTGAACCTCATATAGGATAATCTCTATATATCCTGATGTTTTCAAGTATAATATTTTCAAGATATGATCTGATATGACTTGCAGAAATAAATAGGAAGTAATCGTTTAGTTGATTAACTTAAAATAGATTGTCTATCTATTTATTTATATGCATGAGATACATGTTATAATGTTAGTGAACTAATGATCATGATAATTTCACCTGTTCACATCCAGTTCCAATCATGATTGAAAACTGACCGGAGTAATTCTCTTCAAATTATTTACTCATTATGAACAGAAATTTAATATTTCAATCGCTTAGAAGGCGTAAATAAATGCCAATTTGATGTTCAATAAAAATCCGTCAATAATTTACTGATAACTTGCACATTTGAAGAGGTAAAACTTACAGCAATCAACCGAGGATGTACATGTAAACTCAATTGCATTTGTTTATCGCGGGAAAAAGTTTCTCTCATTGACGTCACAGATTTCTAAGCAGCTCATTATAATATTCATGGGCTGACTTTGTGGAAAGGTGAATAACATTGTAACAAAAAAGTACAATTGTAAATCTAATATTTATGTATTTAACAATTGTCTTCAAATATCAAGGTAAAATAACCGAAATGTTATCTGAGTAGTACAGGGCGTTCAGTAAGTAAAGCTAATTTTGCTCTCAAACTTTTATTTTTTGTCATTTTCCTTTCAAATTTTCAGTGAAGAAGCATTTGACATTTTTCTAACTACCCTGAAAAATTA
The DNA here is from genome assembly GCA_903813345.2 of Owenia fusiformis. Classification (NCBI taxonomy): domain Eukaryota; kingdom Metazoa; phylum Annelida; class Polychaeta; order Sabellida; family Oweniidae; genus Owenia; species Owenia fusiformis. Next base: position 21,823,836 of record CAIIXF020000001.1, on the reverse strand, counting down.
AATAAGATATGGTGAATAATAGCAAAACAATGGTTGTCATAGTAACGTGAATACGGGTTCCGCGGAGCAATTTCTTACTTTAATAAAAATGTTATAATGCAATGAAATTGATTAAGATTAATGCTGCATATGTCTTTGTTTGCTATGGCTGAAAGTCACGACAAACATAACAACAACATACACAAATATGATACCATGGCAACAGTAGTCTATGACATCACAGACAGATGATACAACAGATGGAATGATCCAGAATGATCCATCAGACACTGCTCCATGATATCATCAAAATCATGGCTGCCAGGATTGCCAATGGAAGCAAAATTAGCAATGAAATGAAACAACAATTGAGAAGTAGCATCAGATACAATGTGTTGCTAGGGAAATCCAAGCAGGATACCATTAGGGATATCCAAAAAGCATATGGGGACAGTGTGCCTAAGTACACAGTCTACAAATGGTATCAGAAATTCCAAAAGGGGAGATTTTGGGGTATTTTCATGTTTGAAAAATGATCTGCGTGGTAAGATCCACGCAAATATCCATGAGCTTCAGAATGCCGTTCAACGTTCGCTGACAAAGAACTTTCCAGATGGCTTCCACAGGATATATCAGAAGTGGATAGAACGACATCAGCTGTGTGTGAAAGCTAAGGGGAACTACTTTGAACATGAAATAGAATGCTAACTTGAAAGTAGAAATGTGGAGTAGCCACAGAGCTATGGTCGAAATATAGACAGGACAGAAACTAACGTTAACAAAATCTACTATGCTGTGAACTTATAAAATTGCTTCGCAGAACCCGTATTCGCGTTACTATGACAACCACCATTTTGCTGTTATTCATTATATCTTGATCATTTTTTCAGGATAGTTAGAAAAGTGTCTGATGCTTCTCCACTGAAAATTTGAACGATGATAGACAAGAAATAAAAGTTTGAGAGCAAAATTAGCTTTACTTACTGAACGCCCTGTATTACTCCAGTATATTGCATGTTTAAGTTATCTAATATTTATGAGCATTTTAAAACCTATTTTTGACATATAGCATCAATCAATTTGTACAGATTTTTATTCTTCTGTTTGGGTTTGAGCTGCTAGTTCATAATGAAGGTGTTATATTTTTTCTCTATCTGATCTAATACTGGCCACATGAGCACACCAGGTAGATATCAGTTACACAAACTTTAGAGCAACGTTTAACATTAAACTTGTATATTTAAGTTCACTGAGTTACCCTATATGTGGAAATAAAAGACATTAGCGCAACCAGCAGACCAGGGGGGGGGCACGATTGCCAAATTCTTGCTATTAGCTAGAAGCTTCAAACAAAATACATTTTAAAGCTCTTATTTTTATTGGTCATCGCCCCCCCCCCTCCTGGATACGCCTATGATAGGTATATAGGTCAAAATTGGTAAGCGGCAATGGTCATAGTATGTCTAAAAATATAAGTGATTCCAATGTAGATATTTTAAACTTCATATTTCATTATAGAAATTTTATTCAAGACTTAACAGAACTGTAACTTTAAAGAACTCTTTAAAATTGTCTTTGAATTATACATTGAATCAGCCTGAAACCTATCTTCTAGAGGAAAACAGTTAATCCAGTCAAGACTACAGTAATGAGACAAACCCATAACTTACATAACTTAAATAATCTGTCTCCAGATTGGAAAAGAATTATACAGTTATATGAAGCACTATAAAGCTGATAAGCTGTTAGTTATCCAAACATATGTGTCTACTTAAGATGGATCATTTTATGTCTTATCTTGATACTGAATTTAAATAGAGAGTCAATTTCAGAAGCTTTCAGTCTAATGTATTGCAATGTATTATGAGTTCTCTACCTTTTCAATATATTGAAGCAAAATTAGAAAAAAGTAAAAAAAAAACAAAAATAGATAAAAATCAAGATAAACCTTTTATTTCATCAACAAGATACTTTTTTAAAATCAACCAAAATTTCCTTTGTACAATTACAATATTGAGAGACTTACACATGTTGTGTATATGTCATTTTGTTCAAAACAGGTTCGGAAAGATGTTTCATTTCATTCTGAGCATATGATACCAGAAGCAAAAGAAGTGTTTGATGTGTTTTCTAAAACAATATAGAGAAAAGTATATACATTTTTTCAAATTATATTGTTACCATTCAAAAGATGACCATTAAATTGACGATATGTAATTTTTAGAAATTTTTGATGACTGATTTAAGAGAAAAGTGTGTTCAAAAAGTTCACCATATCAATACCAATCCTTTACAGGTTCTCCTAAATATTCAGGATGTCAACTCTTCAGTCTATATGGAAAGGTTAAACTTGTGACTAGGATAACAAAAAGGTCAATCTTTCTAATTTTCACATATTTTGTTATATATCAGATAGACATTGAAGTTCTGCCTAAATAAAATCTGGCTGTTCTTGGATTTTAAAGTGTTATGTAAAGATGATGACTTAATGACTATTAGATGACTCTTCCACCTACACCAGTCCAGTCTATACCATTAAACATGCAATAAGAGAAGTTAATATACAGGGTGGTCCAAAAAAGTGAACCCCTGCAACAGGCTATATTTTCCTTAATACTTGCATGAATAGACTCATATTATCATATCACATGTTGTAGAAAAAGGTCTAAAATTTTGGTTGATGCCATAATCTATTCTCTGTCTTAAATTTTGAAGAAATCACATCTAAATGAGGTTTTATATAGAATTCATCCTCAGTGTATATTGCTATCAACTCATAAAAGAGAATGGATCAATATGAATCTTGAATGATTAAAATTTACTTTAAAATAGTTTACATACTTTAACATAGAGATCTCGAAATGGGAACTGGGGACTGGGGACCAGCTTAGAAGATACATAGTTGATACAAATACATATATACACAAACATAGATATCTCAAACTGGGAACTGGGGACTGGGGACCTTCTTAAAAGATACATACAAATACATACATATTATATATAGCATATAGATATCTCAAACTGGGAACTGGGGACTGGGGACCAGCTTACAAGATACATACAAATACATACATATTATATAAAACAATATAGATATCTCAAACTGGGAAGTGGGGACTGGGGACCTTCTTAAAAGATACATACAAAAACATACATATTATACTATAGCAATATCTCAAACTGGGAACTGGGGACTGGGGACCAGCTTAGAAGATACATACAAATACATACATACATATTATATATAGCATATAGATATCTCAAACTGGGAGCTGGGGACTGGGGACCTTCTTAAAAGATACATACAAATACATACATATTATATATAACAATATAGATATCTCAAACTGGGAACTGGGGACTGGGGACCAGCTTAGAAGATATATACAAATACATACATATACGTATAACATGTATACAATACACACATATCTCATAAATTAAAGCATATATAAATATCATGAATTATTGTTATTTAATTAACATATTCTCTGCCAACTAATAAATTAATTGTTATCTATCTACTGTAGTTCTATATATGTATCTAGTCTATCTAATTAACATATTCCATGCTTGTATATATATCATACATATATATGAATACATATAATAATGTATGTATCTATCTAATTTGCATATTCTGTGCTGGCATACATAGATATATGTATGTATACATATATGTATCTATCTAATTTGCATATTCTGTGCTGGTTTACATGGCCCATAAGCCAAATTAGTGCCTTAACATTGTGCTATACGTGCCCCTTTGTCTCGATCTATCGCAAATGACAGATAAGAGGGGTCTGGTAAACAAGAATGATGCTTTAACCTAAATGAGAACAACATAACCCAATAGAAATACATGAGGCAACAACTCAATTTGGAGTTCTGTATTTGAAAGAACATAACCCTCTGCAAAAGTGACCTATTTGACTCTACACTCTTCAAATTTCTGATAAACCCCTGAACTCGAAATCAGAGAAAATGTCATTGTGGTAGGTTTGAATGATTTATTGGCAATGTACAAAGTTCTGGCAGTGAGGATCAAGCTGTAAACTCTAAAATATATCTATCCTTTGGATTCATTCAACTTTGCTTCTTAGAAAAGAGCTTTGCCTTAGTTTATAATATAGAGTAAAATCATGTATGCTTAACATTTTTTTGAAGTCAGTAGAGTATGTGCTGAGGAAGGGTGTCCGCTAGAGACAGGTGTTCACTAAAGAGAGGTGTTCACTGAGGTAAAAAGTGTCCAATCCCATTAAAAGGGAAGAGCCCTAGCCAGACAACTAGGGAAAACAGAACACTTTTTGCTTTATACATTATTCAATTAGGGATGTTTTATAGGTTATTTATATTATTGAATACTAGTTCTTTATAATATCAAAGAACTGTTGATTGGTTCTATGGGTTCACATTGTTTCATAGATATTTATATCTGTTTATATGATCTTGCCATTTGTGTTTTCTATATAAATGTCTTCAAAACATGAATATGAATATAATTATGTCATGACTAGGCATTAACATGCAAAATACCACAACCTGTCATTTGTTACAGACATCAACCACTGAATACCAACTGCCAAACACCAACCGCCAGATACAATCTACAAAAAGTTGAAGACTATAACAATATGTCACCACTTCTGGCGGTGACATAAAACACTCACCAACCTTTACGAATAGTCTACAGCTGTGATTATATGATATAAATCCCACATCCAAATAAGTGTGAAACTAGTAAATTAATACAATTCTCTTTAAATTCCCCTGCTTATGCTATAATGATAGGTTCAAGTGTGTAATCAGGCCAGAATTACATGCAGGTAATACTAACCAGTAATTAGAAAAATGTCATACATAACAGTGTTATAGCGGCTAGACAACTCTTATTAATTGTCAGTATATCAATCAATGCTTTATGCTGGCACATGCTCTTTATTGGATTATTAAATATTCCCTGACTTCTACTTGTATTATGTATATCATCTAATATCATAAATGATTCATCATTTTGATTCTGTCAGGAATTGATTTACAAATGGCTATCAAGAGTACAAAATAAATAATTAATAAAAAAGTTAGAAATTCACTTTCAGAAATGATATACCTGTTGTTGATTGGATTTTGACCAAAGAACATTCTTGCCGCAATGAGGTTTAGACATGATTTATCACCAAAATGGCTACATGTACATATGTAATGAATCAAGATGTTATATCTACAAGGATAAAATACATGAGACTCACAAAGGTTCAAGCAAACTAACCGGAAACTAACTGTCCTGTCTCATGTTTAAGTTTGAACATCCAACTCCTCTCAATATAAAATCTAAAGCCAACGGTAAGAAACTTTTTGATCAGCCCTTGTACATGTACATCGTGCCTGTATTTTGAATCTTTCATGTCACTGAGGTTTGTATGTAAAAAACATGTATGTACCGTACCCTACCTTAATCTTAATTAATCCAACCTTCTATCTGTTCCTTTCTTACTGTTTAAAAACAGGAGAGTGCAATAAGTATCTGAATGCAGTTTTGAGAAAAAGCCCCTGTGTTAGCTATATATTATGTACCTCCCCCTCCCTTCCTTATCAGAGCCTCTCAACTCATTCTTCAAATGTCAATTTCATATCTTGTTTTCTAAACAAGGAACAAAGTAGACAGTATAGTGAAGATTTGTAACCACACCTAAACAGATACAGACTACATATGGTATAAATGTTAATGGAGGTTTGGCCTATTGAAGGTTTGTTATATCCAATACATATCAGTCATCTTATAGACACCCTTTCCCTGTTCAAAATAACCAACTTATTTTGTTTTTCCTTCACCCTCAATTTTCTTAGGTTCAGTAATAAAGCAATGGAACTGAATGAAATACTTACCTCTTTTACATAAACACATGTTTCTAAAATATGCTTATATTGAAAGATGGCCAAAATAAAAGATGTGCAAATTGTAATGCTAATCACATATGGAAGATGGAATTAATAAAACTGCAAAATATAAAGCTTACACCTTTGTAGGGTATCTACCCTGTGTGCAGAATATAGATTTAAACTGCCCAAAGTGAAGACGAATCTCTCTTTTAAGAATCAAATCGAGCATATGAATGCAAAGGGTATAATGGCCTAGTCACATAGCCCGGCCGATGTCCGGCATCGGTAGAGCTCGGTGGATTTTTATGGTGCCACCGAGCTCTCCTCATCGGAAGCAGAGCTCGGTGACGTGAACGGACTCCGTCCGGACATCTTCAGGCGACCGACCGAACACCGGCCAGTGACCGTACGGAGTCTGTCTCAAAATGGTAGTTTTTTTCTGCCGATGTGGCAGCAACTACCGGCCGGAGGTCGGCCGGACATCGGAAGGAATACGGCCGGTACCCGAGCAGGTAACAGGACACCGTGCGATCGCCGGCCGGGTTGTTAACGGGCTTTGAACAGTGACCGGCCGATGCTCTGTCCCACATCGGCCGGAGCTCGGTCGGAGCTCGGCCGCTGTCCGTTAAAAAACCTCGTCCTCTGGTTGTCTCAGATGCACGGGACACCGGACGATACTCGGCTGTGCACCGGCCGACGTGTTTTCCGATGTGGTTACGATGGGGCTGCGATGACATGATGAGGGAGCTCGGTGACAGCCCGGTGAAATTTAACTCCGAAGTTAAAATTTCACCGAGCTACCACCGATGCGGTTTTAAGCAACAAACGCCACGGATGTCCGGCCGGTGTCCGGCCGGTGTTCGGCCGAGTTCGGTGAAAATTGCATCGCTGGCTCATCGTAACCTCATCGGCCGGGCTATGTGACTAGGCCATAAGGTATCAGCACACGCATATAAAAGGTTTCAATGTATATTGATTCTGTGTAATACCATTAAATTAATAAGAAACCTCCCTGAATACACTAAGGCACTTATCTACTTACACTTATTAATTATTCTTACAGATGAGAAATCAAAGAAATTTTTCAAACAAATAAAATAGAGATTATCCCTAGCAGAGCTGAAAAAAGTAATTTTAATTTCACAAGAAGGCTATTCGTAATTCATCCTCATACTCCCCAGTGACTAGCCAAACAAGATAAGGGAATTACATCTGAATGATGATCAAAAGAAGGGTGCTATAAAGAAAATTATGAAACATTCTCAGTGCAGTATATATTAGTGGTGGGACTCGTGTGAATTATCCTACTCGAGTAGAGGCTCTTGAACACTCGATTTATTCGCGATTAAAATGAATGATTTTGGAAAAAAAGTTCAGAAAAACTTTCTTCGGAAAGTTACAAACTTTCACTTCCGGTAGCAATGTTTTCAAGTATTCTCGGCTCAACCTACCTTGAATAACTCCAACATACCCATCAAATTATTCAAATAGAATAACTCAATACACTTTATATGTTCTTGTTTTGCATTGAAAAGTAAATAATTTAGCAATTTACGCTAATTGGTTTGACCTCGTTAAATATTGCATTGCACATGCGCAACCGGATGTAATCAATAAATAAAAACAAACACGAGAAAGCCTATCGTATTTGATTTATTATTTCAGTTAAGGTATCAAACTACAATGCTATATATTAAGGAAGGCATCATTGCTAAACATTGTACAGAAATGTTGTACATTGGATGTGTTTTTTTTTACGTAAATTGCGGTTGAAAGGTGGGTAAATCACATTTTCTTCATCATTTTTTCATTTTTTTTTCAATTCGAGTCAGAATTTACCAATCGATGAATCGTATTTACAGGGTTTGGCGAGTAGTATTCGAGTCCACGAGTCAATCGTTGCTCCACTAGTATATATCAGGATTTTTCTTGGAGATTTAACTAATTGGTAAACTTGGCCAAAATATCAATATGTATAATATAGATGAATCTATAGAAGTGCATGGTCAATGTACTTTATTTGAAAACCCCATAAACCCATATATGTATGTATGTTTTTATTTTTCCAAATATATTTTCTTGTTTGATATTCCATAAAAAGTATAAAATCAGCTGATGTAATTCTGGTAAATATTTCACACAAGTTCTGTCAAAAGCATATGCTAAATATTGATTTCCCCGTATAATTGCATTTATTATCTAACTGTACTTTAAATGTTTTAAAGAGGCACCATAGACTAGATACAAATTGACAGTAACTTTCTAAAAAATTGTCATAGTTTTACTTTTATCTTGCTTACACTACTCCACTTTGATCACAGATATCTCAAATATTTCTCCGAATAAAAACCTAGGTTTTTTGGCATGCTTTTTAGAAAGATTACCTCAAACATTTAAAATATAATCTCTATCCCTTGCTGCCACTTTAATAAGTTATCTTACCTACTCAATGTGCATAGCATAAAACCTTGATCAGGGCAGTAATACTGTGAACACTGCAGGCTTTCCGAACATGTAAGTAAGTAATAGGCTGATTCAATGAATGAAGTGAATCCAGAAGTACCTTCCCGCGGGAATCTAACAATGTGTAGAGATAATTGAACAATTTGATACATATATGAGAAACAATATAAATACCTTTAATCGATTGCATTCGGCAGACTACCCCACTCAGCTAAATATTTACCAAATCAATCCTTCACAGTTCTGTCCTGAAGCCTTAGTCAGATGTTATGACACAAAAAATCTGTTACTTGATCAGTTGTGATGCCATCACTTTGTAAAACAATAATCTTAAGTTTCTCACCTCCCCTCCATTTGTCTTGCAGCTCTGGAAGTCATCTTGGTCTTTGGCACATCCAAACATAAATATGTGAACGTGGGGAACAATGTGCATGGTTCATGTCAGGGTTAAAATATTGTAGCACTCTTAGGGTTGTGATAGTCCCAGCCAATGCTATCTAGATTTTAGTATGTTATCTCCAGTATGAACTTATACTACTATTTCCAAGACCCATGTACCTATGAAGAAGCATTGATGTGATTCATGTTTCTAGGGTATAAGTGTGTATGTGAATCCAAGATTCCAAGTAGTTCATAGATAATAGTACCACTGAAATAGATCACATAGACATATACAGATACACCATGTTTAGTAGACTAACTACCTACTTCACCCCAAACAGTAAACCACCCTTACAGACATATTTCCAGTTTCTTAATCCCTCATTACAAACATAGAAAAAACACCAAACAGCTGATATAAATCCAAACATACATATTAGATAACATAACAGTTGTTACAATGTTTAAAGTGGCACTGGTTGTTATTAGATCTAAAAAATTCTAAATAAAGAGAGTCTATAACATGGATAAAAAATGAGATATGGGACTTTTTTCAAAGAAAAATGTGTGAAATGTTTTTAGAGGTTTTTATACCAATTCTGAGGAATTAAATATTTTGGGTATTGGATCCATACATGTAGACTACTTTATCTTTGTCAATATTGTAACTAAAAGGCAGGTGCCACATTAAATATAGTATATTAACACAGATAAGGTTTTACCATTTTTTATAACTATTTAAGAAATTATTTGGAAGGTTCTAAGCACTAAGCAGGATCTAGGGTGGTATCCTGAACATCTAACAGATAACTACACTATCCTCTGACTGTCAAAAATGATTTTAAAGTTTTGTTACCAATCTCAATAATCTCAAATGTTGCTCTGGTGCCCTTTTATGGGAATTTGTATATGAAATGAATATAAGATATACAGACAGAAAGTAGTACAGTTATAGCTCATCATTCCAAATGGCAACTGTCAAGTAGACTGGGTGCAATCGCATCTCCCCCATAACCAATAAAAACCACAAGATAGAAGAAGAAAAGAGCTTTAAAATACTTTTATTTTAAAGCTCCTAGCTCAGTTTTGAAGGAAGTTGCATCAATTTTTGTCAAATTCAAAAAAATCTTAAAGATTCCAAATTTTTGCCTCGTTTATTCCATGATCACACCCCCCTGACTGAAAATCAAGAAGAATTTGGTAATCGCACATCCCCTGACTGAAAACCGAAAAAATTTGGTGACCGCACCCCCCCTGACTGAAAGCTGGCTATGTATTATTGAATAGATTTGTGTCATCTACTATCTTAATACTTTAATGTTATCCAACATGCCTTACGCCCAAAGTACAAAAAATACTATATGAAAATTTTTTTGGAGGGTGATAATAGATTTCGTATGTCTTTTCACTAATTTAAATTCAAGCCTTGATATATTCAAACATCAATAATAATAACAACTGAAGTATGTTTACTTAGCGCATTCCATTTACAAGTGAGTAGACACCCCAAAAAGATTTCATTTGATGTAAATAATCAAACCAACTCCTTGTATATTTGCTCATAGGAACACAACCCTTTCCACAAGAAAAAATGCAACTACACTGGCCAGATACTAGGCAGAACATGTTCTAATACTGTATATACTAGTGGTGCAATTCATGGACAAAACACTAGTCGACTCGAATATGAAAAATGGAGCCAGGAGCGTCTTTTGATGTCTTTATTTCTGCTAAAATTATTGGAGAAAATTGCGTGAATTCACTTCTAAAACAGTCTATTGATGTCTTAATGAACACAAAGATCTAGGTTAGATCATTTTGTTGCATGCTATATTCTTTCATTAAGCATCTCTATTTCTTTTTCATTAACATTAGACTTGCATCATGTTTTATATTTTCCTCGGTGAACATCTAAAATTTGTTGTAACAAGGCTCGCTATAGCGACTTAAAACAGACAATAGCAAGTTGAGATTATGGATCCTGGAGTCGACATGATTATTCGAGACCCTCAATGCGTCGATAAGGCGACTCTACGACTATTTTCTGCAACACTAGTACAGTATATGCATATTCTAAATTGATATAAATCTCATCTCTCATTTAAAGAGAACAATACATCAAGCTGATCTCTTGGAAAGAGTATTAATTTGACAGGCTGTTAATGTTATCGGCTATCAGCAATGCATTCAACTTCAATTCTTCCAATCTCTCATTCTCTGATAGCATGAACAGATGAAGATAAAATATTGCACAGGGAGTAAAATGGTATTTTTTTGTTTGATTTCGCTGCAAACTATTTTGACGTGTCTAACATAGCAGAAGGGGGGAAGATTCGTGAATATTTAAGACAGATAATTAACTAAAATTGTTTATAAGTTTGTTTTATCTTACTAACTATTAGGAAGTAATTATTTTGACAAGTCTAGAATGCTGCAGATATAAAACATATCACTACATACAGGGTGATCAATAAATAAGGTAAAAGTATCTGGTATTTTGTAAATATTGGTCCAAACATCCTGAAATTTGGTCAGAATATACCTTGTACATTTCTGAATCAAAAAATATAAATATATCAATTCTGCCATCTGATTGGTTAATATTATAGTAACCATGGCAAATAGAGTCAGGGGTACCCGGGGCAATTTAGTTGTGTCCAGTTTGAACGAAAAATGATAAAAAGCACATCTTTTTCAAACTGAAAAGAAATAAACATGGGTGCCAGCATTTATTGTTTTAATACTTTGTTACCATTGTTACACATTTTCTTGCAAATTTGGTGTTTGGTGTCACAGAAAAGATAAATATATAATGAAAAGTGATGTGATCATAGAAAGTCTATGACACGGGTCAACCACAGAAGAGATTTGATGAGAGCAAAGAGGAAGAAGAGGCCCGCAAAATGTCTCACATTGCACTTGGATAATGCTCCATCTCACAATGCTATTCTCACGGCAAAAGCAATTGATGCACTGGGTTTCCCACTATTAGGCCATGTTCTATACTCTCCTGACTTGTCCCCTAATGATTTTACCTTCATGATGAGCTGAAGAGGGAGTTGAGGGAGTTTCTCATGGGAAGACTTGAACTCAGCTATCTTAAAAATTTGCCGCAGGCTATGGGAAAATGTGTTTAAAAGGAATTCAAAGACTGGAGTAGAAGACATGAGCTACATGTTAAAAACAAAAGACATTAGGTAGAGTAGTTATGAAGTATAAAATAAGAATATGATATGTCATTTCAATTGTGATTTGAAATACATTACCAAAAGCGCTTCGACTGAGGATTTAGTTCTTTGATAGTTGCCCCGGGTCTTCATGCTTTCTGTTGCTATGGCAACCATAACTTCAACCAATCACACCACTTTGATCTGTTACTTAATAATTTCAATTTAATAATGTTTGAACATTATTCTGTGCAAATTTTATGAGGATTGGGTAAAATCTGAAGAAATGCCAGATACTTTTACCTTATTTATTGATCACCCTGTATACACGTACATAATTGGTGGTTTTGTTAGAAAATCTTCAAATCTGTTAATGGACTTGGTATTGCTGTTTCAGTTGTTGGAAATGTTCCAAATAAAAAAAACTGATGAAAACCACACTAAAAAATGTTGTGAATTACCTTGACCACTGATTTTTAAGCTCACTCTGAGATAGTACATGAAATAGAAAAAAATAAAAATCCAATTTAAAAAATATAAGAGAATTTTTGCTTGACCAAAATGTGGCCATTGTATCTTAAATAAGACCAAAAGGACCCTCATTTCATAAGAGAATAGCAACAGCTCAGGTGAATCCTATATACATACATACAAACGTATATATTGTATGCTTTCTAATGTATTTTGCGCATTCTAATCCTTAAGAAAATAAGTCAAAAATTTACTTACCACAATTATATCAAAGAATTTCTGATCTTCAAGAATTCAACTTATCTGCAATCAGGCCTTAAACTGCTTTATTCACTTGGATATGCCAAGTTCCATTTTCTTAGATAAACTGAATTAGTTGGCTAGATTTATTACATTTAGCTAAAAAGACCACATAAATTGTAAAATCTTGTTGATATTGATCCGAGTAACTTACTAACTTACAATCACAACTAACAAATACAGAATTGATTTCATATTGGGAACCAAATATAGCCAAAGCGGAAAATCTACTTTATTATTAATATAAGAATGATATTCTATATTTACCAAAGCGAACTCTACTTGCAATACAAGTAATTGGTTGGGAAATGATTGAAAATTGTACTGATATGACATGAAATGTATATGGCAGATTTATTGTATATATATATATATATATATGCTTTTTGACACCAGTTCTCTAAAAAATAATAAACTTTGAAAAATGCATCTTCCCAAATTTCAATATAAAAATACTTAGATTATAGGTTGAAATGAAATTTTCTAATTTTTGGATCAAAATGTGGAAGTACATTTAAGTCATTAAATTCTTAGACTTAAACTAATGACATAAGGCAGTTCTACTTTTTAGAAAAGTCATAAAAGAACTTGTTTTCCTGTTGATATTTCACACAATCATAAATATCAAATTTAAGTATTACCAAATCAGTATAATCACGGGGTACCATCGAATAATTTTGGCAACGTACCGGAGAACGACATTTCACTAAGAAATGGCAATAATTTAGCACAATATATTTTTTAACTATAGTTCTATTTTGATTTTGACAAAAGTAAGTATTCCATGCAATAACTATTTCATTCTTGAGTTTGTAGGAATTCTGTTGGAACCCAGTTCTGATCAAGTACGAAGTTATTGAAATCGGCGCAGACGGACTGTACTCCGAAAGATGGTTTTTCGATTATAACTTTTCACAACATTTAAGTATAGACTTTTGAAAAAAGTACAGAATAGTCCTTATACTTTTAAATAATTCTGTTATTTCTGATTCACACGACTCTGATTTGTTTAATTAAAAAAAAAGTTTTAAAAATATTACTTAGGAACGTAACCGGAGCTGGGAACGTAACCGGAGCAGATCAGTTGAATTATTTAATCTAGTTAAACTACAGAACATTGCTTTTCAGTCGTTAATAGACAGTGTTCTATAATTATATCACACCAAGTAAGCTGACATATGTGTTTGTTAATAATATATATGCTTTAAATCATATATTTTATTTTTTTTAAATTATATAATTCAACTGATCTGCTCCGGTTACGTTCCCAGCTCCGGTTACGTTCCTAAGTAATATTTTTAAAACTTTTTTTTTAATTAAACAAATCAGAGTCGTGTGAATCAGAAATAACAGAATTATTTAAAAGTATAAGGACTATTCTGTACTTTTTTCAAAAGTCTATACTTAAATGTTGTGAAAAGTTATAATCGAAAAACCATCTTTCGGAGTACAGTCCGTCTGCGCCGATTTCAATAACTTCGTACTTGATCAGAACTGGGTTCCAACAGAATTCCTACAAACTCATGAATGAAATAGTTATTGCATGGAATACTTACTTTTGTCAAAATCAAAATAGAACTATAGTTAAAAAATATATTGTGCTAAATTATTGCCATTTCTTAGTAAAATGTCGTTCTCCGGTACGTTGCCAAAATTATTCGATGGTACCCCGTGATAATGAGAGCGCATTATGAAATCTAAAGACACGATTGTTAAAGCAACTCTCCCACTGTTCTTTCATAATAGAAAATTGATACAATATGTAACTTATAAATTGATTTCAGATTTCTAAAAATACAAAGCATTTAGTTAATCCTGATATGATATTCATCAAGACAATGCATCCATTAGCTAAGGAAAAATATTTTATAACGAACCACTTACGACAGGAAAGATAATGCTCAAAAATCAATGAGCTAAAACCGCAAGCCTGAAATAATAGACAATTGAGTAAAAGTAAGTGACGAGACAATTCAATCATCAAAGACCAACTTTGCCATTTATATTTTCAAAATTACACCATTTTGTGCCCTGCGTACTGAGTCTAGTTATAAACTACCCTACGCCTTATGTAGACTATATTGCAATTTAGCAATCCTGCATCCATGACATGGTACCAATGACAGCAAGGTCATAAATCATTTCAAACCTACCCCACTGATCTTTTCTCAACCAATCAGGCTAAATGCATGCTCATATAATAATGTCAGAGGAAATGACCATATATAGAAATTCGTCCATATTATGACAATGAACAAGGATTTGCTTGGTGATTTCAGGAAATTATGTGATCACATTTGATTATTTGGGCACAGCACAACTGTTTCATCCGGATCTGCCCAAATAGCTTGAAGTAGTAAAGGTTCACCAATCATCCAGTGGCCCTAGACCCCATCTCTGGTTCAAGTAAGACACTTTGCTTGGTGCATAAGTGATCCAGGGTGTCTGACTGAGTGGTCCACAACTCATACAAAGGGTTGAGGTATGTGCTTGTATGTCTACATGCACATAAAAGAACACACTTAGCTCCTTTGAGAAGGGTTTCTGGGTCTGTCTTCCAGTGATATTCAAAGGTAGTATCCATCAAGAACAAAACAAGAAAGTCACAAGTAAACAATAAGTGAATACAATTCTACAGAAGATAGGCAAAGCAATCCCTCATGATTGGTTAATGAAATTATGCCACAATCCAACGCGTCTCGACTATTGATCAGCCTGCGTGAAATGGTGTTGGAGCATGAAATTGATGTAAATTCTCACTAGTCTTAAGCTTTCAATGTCCTGGTATTAAAGAAACTGTCATATTTGTAAGAGAAAATATCAAAAGAAATTTCCCTTCATGAATTTCCTATCTTTGCAGGAGAGACTTATCAGACAAAAGATGAAAGGAAGAATGACTCTTTCAGATTTTTTTTCAGGAAATTAGGAAAACAAGGGATGCTATTCAGGGTACCTGACATAAGACTGAAGTACTCACCATAAGAAACGCAGTCCCAATGGTAAACCCATAATACAAACCATACAAATGCATAGCCCAAACCAGTGTGACATAACATACAGAACATGCACTATGGGCATATCAACTTGTAACCCTAGACAAGTACATTTTTTAAAAAGGTGTGATAACAAATGAGCTAGAAGGATTTTCAAATACTCTAGCAAAGTCTTTTACCTCTTGACTACCTGGAGTGACGAGATTTCTCATCACCTCAGAAATAACCTTGAAAACCAGAGTGACGAGAAAATCTGTCACAAAATTTTCACTAAAATTTCTCTCATTTAAACAATTTTCATCTTATTTACACAAAATTGTTTTAAAATGTGTAGAAATGATCTCTGTCTAATTTTACTAAGTTGAGCGTCTAAAGTTGTATAGATATGTAGTAAAATGTCAAAAAATGAAAAATTCTCTCGTTTCAACCTATTTTACAGCCTGGGATTCAAGAGGTTAAGGTAATAATATCTGATCTGATCTAAGTTTAAAATAAGGGAGTACATATAGTTCCATTTTTTAGCCAAGACTGACAACATTACTGAGAAGCATTAGGCTCTGATTTAACAATTCAATAAGGTCACACTTACCTTATTGATAAAACTCATATTCCTGCATTTGGTTATTTAGTACTTCATTAGATTGATAACAAGATTTACAACATCAAACAATTTTTGTCGATGAGGGAATTGATATTGCTTATTCTATTGCATCATTAGTGTTCGATCATGGGTCCAATCTCATTATGGGTGAAAAAATCAATTTGCATCAAGTATCATAAATAATTATCTTATAGATGATACCCGATGACCATAACCCATTTATAATGAAACAATATAATGAAATTGGGTGGAGTTTAGAGGGCCCTTATTGTCCTTGTTTTTTCCTCAAACCTTCCTCCCTCTCCCATCTCTCTATTTTTCTCAGTAAATCTAAATCTAAAAATATTATTAACACTGAAAACATGGATAAATACATTTCTCTTTCATTTATGTTATCAACTAATGTATTCATCTTGTTATTTGACATATTTGGTCAATTTCATATCATACTTAACAACATAAATGTTTAATAGATATTTTTTCTATATATAGGGTATAATAAATGTTTAGAAAATGATTAGAAAACAGATTGTGAACAATTGATTTTAACTAGCATTCCTGGCAGCTGGACATATCTCAAATCACTATCTTAACCATTTAAAAAGCAAGACTTTTTCTGTCAATTCAAAACCTGATAACATCTTCCACTGTTACATACATGGCCATACATATACTGTGCATACTTGACATTATAGATGCAGAGAAGTTACTTGATCCTCAATAAAGATGGCAGCACTTATCATAACACGTTAATAAACTGGAGATAACAACTTTTTTCTACATTCACTCAGAATCATTGCTTCGTCAAGTTTGTCTCATTTCCATAGTGAATTCATATACTTTTGCTGAATTGTATAATTGGTATAGAAATTTGAACCCAATTGAACTGTTAAGAAAACAATGTTTGGCAAATGTACAATGGGAATAATAGCACATATGGACCATTTCTTTAATTATAAAAAAAGCTATGCTGAATTTGCTCTAGTAGTAAGTAAAGCCTGACAGCCTCTGTCATATCAAACTGTCAAATAAATAACACAGAGGAATTGAATAACAAGTTTGGACTTTGTGAAAAAGATCCATTAGTGCACTACAAAGATCCTGGTTCAAACCCTAGCTAAAATGTATGAAGATAAGAAAACAAGTTAATATACATACTTTTAGGATACATTCAGTAAGAGATTATTGTGTTTTAACATGCAATAAAAATATAAGTTAAAACCACTTACCAAATACTTTATGAATTTTCTGGCCGAAACTGCAATCCCCGATTCTAAGCCTTAAGCAGATGCAATCATCTGTAATCATAGGAAAATAAAACAGTAATTAAAGAACATTGGATTATCACTTCATATATCCCCAGGCATCTGAGGAGAATACTCTAATTTGATTGGTTTGACAAGGCTCTTCTTTCAGGGCTATTTTCTATTTTATTGACCTATAGACTGTTTAGAGCGCAAGTCATAAAGTGACTTCTTTGTTTCAAAACAAACCTTTTCAATGCAATCAATGCAAGCATGTAATGTCAGTTTTCCTCCTACGCACCCAGACTATATCAAAACAGTATATTTGCCAATATCATTCTTTATGAAAAATGCAACCCTCACAGTCTATGGGGATACAGTATATCACATTTTCTTATTGTGCCCAAAATCGCTGAAAAGTGCATTAAATACACTTGTTAAGTCAAGTTGCATATAAAGTATGTTTACCTGTTATAGAAAAACTTTAATTTGAATCTAAAAAGATAACCTTTCAACCCTATGGAATGAACAGTCAACGTACATGTATGTAGGTTTGGTAACAGTACTAATCCAACTCAAGGGTTAATCATAGAATTTGATCAATTTCAGTTTGACCACCAAAATATATTTGAGCAATAAATTAACACGCAAGAAATGTATGCAACTGGGTTATTGAGACGAGCTGCTTTTTGCAGGTTATCTATATAAGTCACAAAGTCCATTGAAAACTACCACAGAGGACTACCCAACTAACCACACCCTCTAATGTATAATTACCCAGTAGTTGATTTATTATTGAGGAATTTCATGATTTTTTTACATTTCTCCATGACTGGTCCAAAGTTATATACCCTGAGCATAGAGCACAAACTAACATACAGACAAAGCTCTATTTTTAAGTCAAACCGATATAGGATAAAGAACCAATGCAAAGGGTAATAAAAACAATGGTGTATATAGCAAGGCAGAATACTTGATGAATACTTAGAGAGATTCAAGCCTTTACCATCTGCCATTTTCACCATATGTTTATTGATTATTACCTATAGTCAATATCTTATTTATTATATATTGATTAAACTACATTTGAATATTTTGGCAGATTCATTTTTTATTGATTTATATAAAATGTAACAAAAATGTAACAAACGTTTGCAAATATTTGAATTCAATTCAATGACTGGAAATGAGACACTACATGAATTCAAATTCAATTTTTTATCTTACTTAGGCCTGTGTAAACAAGCCATTGTTGACTTGTTTAACTTTATCAATCAAAGCACCATTAAAATAAACAATTTATTTATTTCAAGATGATAACTATATTAACAACAAGCGGAAGAACAATGTAACAAAAATACTTACAAACTTTGTTGGTTGTTGAATATTTGAAGAATGACTTCAAGTATATGGGATTATGGAGTTAACAAAGCCAATACCTTCCATTGTTCTCTATTTATGGTAGATCAAATATACAAAATAGGTTTTGGTATTATCATAAACCATAGAGAAAACATACAAGAATTACATTATGGTTCCTGGCACAATCACTGTACATGTACGTCTGACTACAGTTGACAGTGACTGCAGTTAGTGCTTTTTATAATGGTGGAAATAAATGAAGGTTAATGCTTTGACCAAAATGAAAAGTACACGCTGATTCTTTTGAAACTTTTGAGCTTTATATTTGGTTCCAAAAACAGTTATTTTGGAAGATGGTAGTCTTGCAAGAGCATCAATGTTCATACATGTATCATCTCTTCATCTCTTAAACCTGTTAAACAGAACCCTGCTCTCCCTAAATATATACGTAGTACCCACCCAAGCATTTTTCTATAGTACATAATAGAGGAGTCACGGAACAACAAAAAAATTGGAACGGTTTGATTCAGAATATTTTGCTTCGGAAAGGAACAATTTAGGAATGGTTCGGAACAAAGTGACTGCTTGTATAGATTAAAATAAGTTGATTATCTAGGTTTATTTGGTACCGAAAAGCTCTTCAAAACTCTACAATGAGAAATAGTGAAAAGAATAGACTTGTTTTGGTGCAAAATATTGTAAGTGTTTCATAGCTAGTCACGCTATATTTGCAGAATATTGGTCAGATTGTGGTATTCGCATCTTACATTTTGGGCATACCAGTAGTTGTTTTCTAATACAAAGATACCATTAATGTTTATACATTATGAGAGACATAAGTAGCCTTGGACTCCAAGAAGAATGAAACATGAGTCCTAAGTCTTATGTAGCTAGAGGATGTTATTTCAGTAGATTTTTTTGATAAACCTTCTTTTGTTTCATGAATATAATCATTATTCACTCACTGTACTTATAAATATGGACTCACTCTATCTAACTATTTGACATTTTTATTACCCAAGAGTGATCATTTTATGCAAAATATTATTTTTCATGTTATCTAATTATTTTTCCTATTAATAAGATGAAACAATAGAAATTACATTCTGACTGAGACTATCTCACCTTGCAAAAATCATACTAAGAGTGAACTAAAAGGCTCTGGTACAGACATGATGGCTAAACAATGCTTAACCTAGTCTACTCTATGAGAAGAATCTTAATTAAAAAAACTGAACAACTGTTTATATTTTGATGACTACAAGATCTAGCAGAAGAATAGATCAGCCAGTAATGAAAAAAAAACTATTAAAAATCTCTCATTTGTAAAAATGTCCAACTCATGAGATTAGTCTATTTTGTCTAGATACTGCTCTTGGGTATAACCTCCATGTAATTACAATAACTGGACTATATTATTGCTTTTAAAATGCCATCTATTCACACCTTAATCATATCAAATCATCTGTTAGGTTCATACATTACTTTTTATCTATGAACTTATCAAAATCCAACCACTGGTGATGCTGGTGTAATTACAATAACTGGACAATATTAATTTTACCATGGGCATACTATGATTTTACTTAAACTTTAATTTTACAGCTTTGTTATACAAAACTTTTGTTAACCTTCATATAGCAACACTGCTATAATAAGTATTTCATTTAAAATGTTATAAAAATTTCAAGTTGAACAGAAAAAGCAGTTTGCCTGAAATTTACATACAGAGTTTTGTGAAGCCCGCTCAAACACTCACCCCATCAGATGCATGCCCATCAGCACAAAATAATGACAATACAACATTGAAAAAGTGTGATAAAAGACAGAGGCAAAACATCTAAATTAAGAAATTTGTTTTGGATATGTTCAAGATTGCTGAACTAAGAGGGCAAAAATGATGGCTAATATGACAAGGTAATCACTATAAAATTCTGGTATAGGGAGACAATGTTGTCCATATAGGTAATTGTCAAACAATGTCTCATTGTCTCTGGCTGTGCTAAAGAGCCAGCAATTATTTAGATTGAGAACATTGCCTTCTTGTCCTCTCATCACATACTGCATTTGAAATTCATGAACATCTGACATTAATGTTTAATCTTTCTCTCTTTACTGTTTAAGATTCAAATTATAATTAGCTAACAGATTTTTGAGTAATATTTAATTCATGTAAAGACTAATTCTCAATAAAAATAAAAATTTGTATAACCAAATGATGAATCTTGGACAGTTCACAATGAACATGGTGCAGTTTGGTTCTTTAGCCTCGGACGTTACGATTCAGTTTAAAATCTGTTCTGGTCGGCTTTTTAATTCAGGAAAATATTGTTGTTTGTTAAAATGTTTACATGTTATAAATGATGGGCGACGAAAACAGAAAAACAACTGAAACACGGGATGTCATCGCCTGATTTGGTCAATGTTAGGGAGCAGGTCGTTTTTACAATAAATTTCAATATTTTCACACAAAATATTTTTTTACTGAAAAACTGCTCATTCGCAGAGAAAATGTACTAGCACATGCAATGACAATGTCAATCACGCTTCTGTACGAAATTCGGCGGAAGTCTTTTATAATCTAATACGAAGTTACTAAAAAAGGCGCGAACGCCCTACACTCAAAATGATCGTTTTTCCATTATAACTTTTTAACATAATTTAACGAAGGCTTCTAATTATTATCCAAGATAGTCTAAATACCGATTAAAATATTTCTTACTTCAAACAGATACGCCGTCTTTTATTCAATTTTTTAAAAAATAATAAAAAATAACTCTTGTCAATGTTAGGGAGCAGTCAATGTTAGGGAGCAAAATGATTTTATCAGAATATTAAAAATGTAGCAAATGGCCATTTAAAATATGTATGGCATTTATAAACTGAACAATATTGTTTGAATGATTATTTTAAACCCCTTGCCTTAACAAAATTTAACAAAATCGATAAAAAAAATTGTTTTGCATTTTTGTTATCTTCAGAAAATGGACTCTCAAAGATTTTTGACGAAGGAAAGTTAATTATTATCATGGATAATCTCAGTACATATTGAAATATTTCTTACTTCAAACAGGTACACCTTTCTTTAATTTTTTTTAAATAATAAAAAATAAGTATGATCAATGTGGCGGAGCAAACAATGCAGTGGGGCGAAATGGTTTTATCAGAATATCAGAGTAATTGGCCTTTACAAACATGTATGTCATTTATAAACTAGACAAGATTGTATGATTGTTTTATACCCCTTGGTATAAACCTTACAAGCATACAGTATTGCTCAGCACAATATACACAATTTAACCAGATACAATAATTACATGACATCTCCCTTTATTCATGATATTGTATTTAAATAAATGAGCTCATCTTTGTATATAAATTATTGTTTTGAAATAGACCGGTAACACTTAAAGAAAGTCTAAAACTTTGTCCAATCATATTTTAGAAATGTTAGAATAATAAAACATTTTGGGACTTCACACATTTTAACCCAAATATAGACATAAATTGAGCTGATTGTCTTTCAAGTATAGCTCAGCAAGCAGCACAAAAATTGAATATTAGGAAAAAATACCGTCACTTCTCTTGAACAACTAAAAATTCTTTCCAAAGTGTTATTTTTTCACCAATTACTAATTTGCAAATTAATCTGAAATGTCAAGTCCAATTTTCACTGAATCCTTTATTTTCGAGAAATCAGTTTTATAGTGTGTACGAATCGGTCTTTGTCGGTCTTTGTCCAGGGGCTACTCCTCTTGGTTGAGGCATTTTGAAGGTTTGTTCTTTGTATCCCCTTCTTCCCAACTTGTCCCATTGGTGTATACCGGGCTTTAGAGTATCATTAGCAAGTGGTACACATATAACAGAGATCGGTTATATACTGCATTGTCTGAGTATTGACAAATTGAAGTATACGTGTAAAAATCTACTATCATACATGTAACTGCGCAATGAGCCCTTCATAGCGTTTGTGCCAGCTATCAGGTGATACCCGGTCGTAAAGATAAGTGCGAGACTAACTCTCTTACTTTAATACTAGGAAAATATCAAATCATAGAACTGAAGGATGTCGGAGATTTCTCAAGCCTATATATCAGTTCAGATAATTTATCATCCACAATTTAGGATTGTGAACTGATGACATCATCAAAAAGTGTATATAACGATACATCCATTCATTTACAGTTAGAGGTCAACGAATAAAGAAGGAATGGTTCGCATCTAAATATTTCTAAAACGAACGTAAACAGGATTTAGCTGAAAATAAAAAATGCAAAATAACCTTTTCAATGATTTTCTTACAATTTTAACGCTTTCCTCCCCAAAGGGTATCAAATAATCATACAAACAAAATTGTTCAGTTTATAAATGCCATACATATTTTAAATGGCCATTTGCTACATTTTTAATATTCTGATAAAATCATTTTGCTCCCTAACATTGACTGCTCCCTAACATTGACAAGAGTTATTTTTTATTATTTTTTAAAAAATTGAATAAAAGACGGCGTATCTGTTTGAAGTAAGAAATATTTTAATCGGTATTTAGACTATCTTGGATAATAATTAGAAGCCTTCGTTAAATTACGTTAAAAAGTTATAATGGAAAAACGATCATTTTGAGTGTAGGGCGTTCGCGCCTTTTTTAGTAACTTCGTATTAGATTATAAAAGACTTCCGCCGAATTTAGTACAGAAGCGTGATTGACATTGTCATTGCATGTGCTAGTACATTTTCTCTGCGAATGAGCAGTTTTTCAGTAAAAAAATATTTTGTGTGAAAATATTGAAATTTATTGTAAAAACGACCTGCTCCCTAACATTGACCAAATCAGGCGATGACATCCCGTGTGAAATAGAACGCAAATGTTAAGGTACAGCTGGAAAGTAACATTTTGGTAAAAAATTGCTATACCTGCACATGTTATTTTCTGGTACAAAATAAAGTATGAAGGCACGTGTCAATTTCCTTGCTTTTTTCAGGAAAGTATCATTACATTGTCTTATTTTAGAATATCTGGTAGGCGTTTAATGGGAACTACAGGAAATTCTGATATTTCACACTTTCTATTTTTCCATATTTTCTTTCAAAGTTTCCAGACAACACAGGAGCTACCATTGACCTGTTTCTAGATATTCTAAAAGAAGACAGTGTAATGATGCTTTCCTGAAAAAACCAAGGCAATACACACATGCCTTCATACTTAATTTTGTACCAGAAAATAACATGGGCAGGTATAGCAATTTATTACCAAAATGTTACTTTCCAGCTGAACCTTAAAAACAAAAACTGAACTATGAAATTTTGAAACAATCAGAGCTCTACAGATGAAAGTAACATGACTAATTTTTCATATTAGATTATCTCAGCCTCTGTGATCTTGTAAGTGAAAAATAAGCCATAACATTGCATTGGTGGCATTGAAAAAATGAAAAATTATCTTTACTTTTCAACTTTTGTTCTCTTATATCTTTATCTATTTTGGCGACATACAACTAAAATTCTGTCATATTCTGGACTATAAGCCAATGTATATACTTACTACATCACATGACATATGCAACTTAAAGTAACACACGATTAATCCACAATAAGGTTGAACATTAGACAAGGAACAATATTTTTAACTTTATTATCGCTCACTTATGATAGATGGCGACACTATTAGACTACTTAGTCTCGATGAACTTTTAAATATTTAATTATCATATGCATTCTCTGGGTATACTTAATTTTTTCATTTTATTATTAGAACTATAGGTTATTATAAGGATGTGATCTTTGTATGCTTTTTCTCAGATCTGATTTTTTCGATTCAAAAATTACGATATGCTGCGAGACTATAAGCAACTTTTTGCGGAAATTTAAAAATGACAAATTTGTACTAAAACGTTCATATTTGGCTAAAAATACATCATAGACACGAGATTCGTACTCCAAAATAGAAACTAATCTCAGGTACATATCTTTTGTTTCAATTATTTGTGTTTGAGGTTCAAAGAAATGAAGATAAAGAAATTACGTTTCCGGATTTTTTTTTATTTTTGAACTTCAATTCAACTTGAAGTTCATCCCCCCACAGATCCGGAGTCACACCCAGCCCCTATTTGAAGTAGGCTCAATGAATAAATATGAAGATTGGACACAAACCAAAAATGGTACATCCAAAAAATGACTACCAAAAAATATGAAACATGATCAATATTTACCTCTTATATTTACCTCGTGTATTAGAGTCCATTTCACTGCTTCATTTCGTCAGTAGAACGGCAAAAATAAGAAATTGGGAGACCATTGTGCAATAATATATGGAAAAGTATATTCATAATGTACATGAATGACATTTGTATATTTCAGATTTTTTAGTTTTTTGTGCAATAAGCCTGTGCCGTCTTGTAATTTGAAGAATTTCAGCCATGTTAATCTTATTGAAAATAACATGGCAGAGAAACATCCAAATATAAGAGGCCACGCACTTTATAAGCCAAACTAGAAGCAATCCAAGATATACAAATGTCATTTATGTACATTGTGAATATACTTTTCCATATACTATTGCACAATGGTCTCCCAATTTCTTATTTTTGCCATTCTACTGACGAAATGAAGCAGTGAAATGGACTCTAGTTTGAATGGTTACATGATATCAATTATTGGAGCTGTAAATCAAGTTTTCCCAGGAGAATTACTTCAAATTTTCAGAGCGTAAATATAATGGAGTAATTTTTGGCATTGTCCGATGTTGTTCGTTTCTCAAATTACGTAACATCGCAACAAACAGCCAATGAAAATAAAGGATCGTGTTACAAACTGTTGTTATTGTTTCTACAGGAGTTTAAGAAACGTATTTCTCTGTAATCTCTGATGTGACGTCATCCGGAGTATCGTCACATTCTCAGAAAGACATTTGATGCTTTTATCAACAGACGCTTTCTTGAATGTGTGGCTTTAGTGATTGGAGATGAAGCTAACAACAGTATGCATCGTTTGAGGTATGACATGTGATATTTATTGATAAACTGACTCCAAAATCAAGGAAATATTTTTCCGAAGATTTTGTGTCTTGTCCTTGAGTATATTCATTGAGCCTAGACACCAAGAAGAGGTATCTTGCAGAAGTTCATTCCTACCCCATATATATGGAGCTGATTTTTCAAATCACCCCCACAGCTACTTGTGTGTTGAAATTGTGGGGTTGAAAAAAAGTTGGATTAATGGTTATTTAGATAAAATTCAGTTTCTAGTAAACTACTTGCAACGTTTTAAACCCCAAGATTTCAATGCACAAATAGTTGTGGGGCCTGGGGGTGATTTGAAAAATCAGCCTCATCAGCTTCACCATGAGCGAGATAATAGTGGTGGTACGATACATCGCCAACTCGAATACTCATTTGTTTTGAGTTGTCAATTCTGATTTTGACTTGAGTCGGACTTCAGCTCACTTCTTTCACAAATACATGTAATACATTTTCTTTATTTATAGCAGTATCTTTGTTAAAATGTTTAATTTAGATTTTTCTGCCAATCAAAACTGGAAGTACCGGTTCAGCCTTATTTTAGTTTATCCAAATTTTGTAAAACATTCCCGGTTTGGAGCATAATAATGCATCAAATGGTTAGTTTAAGAAGCTTATATTTCTTTTGAAATTTTTGAATTTATTCGATCAATCGTCATCAATTTGCTTCTGATAATTGAGTCTGAATGCTGTGTACTTAAGTTTTCATCTAGGTACTAAATTTCACTCATAATTATCACTTGTGGTATAGACACATATTTTTTATCAGCTTTTCCCTCATTTAGTATTCTTATGTTATCTCCTTTTACATCTGAATGAAGTATTGGTGGGAGCACATCTGAAGATTTCAGATTCAAAAATGGTAAGTTATTTAATTTGATTATACAAGTATTGATTTTATTGCCCTATTTTGATAAGAATTACAATTGTGTTAAAAATTATTTTTAAATGAATCTTATCAGCTTATTACAAAACTGTAAACAACAATATGAGGGATTGCTTAGGGTTGACAATTTTTTTATCTTTTTTTATTGGAAGTTAGGTTAGAGTTTTGAAATATTGATTTTTTTGAGTTATGTAACACATTCTGACAAATTGATACTGTTGTCAATCTTGGCCTTCAACATGTTGATAGCAGATTCCATTTTCATCAGAGCTCTTGAAAGATTTATATATTTGTTTCAGGTATTTTAATACTGTGAAATTATGTTGTGGCACCATCTCCTGCTTGTTACCAGTATGGCTCTAATCATGCTTTTACCGAGTAATTATCCTACACTTAGTGTACTAAATGTATAATAACATTAAAAAATAAATTTGATATTTATTGGCAAAATGAATAACCGGAGGATATCGTTACGATATACTCCGGGCGGAGGATATCGTGACGATATACTCCGGAAAACCCAATATGCGGAGGATATTGTGACGATATACTCCGCTTGTCGATTTCCCGCCAAAATGACTCTATTTGGCATGAGATTCATTTTGCAATGATATTATACATTTAGTACAATCCTTGTAAGTGTAGGATAATAAGAACATCCTATGATTTTTTCAGAATATCATTTTAATCTACTCGGTGATATTGATATATGCACTCGTTCGCTTTGCTCTCTCGTGCAGATATCAATATCACCTCGTAGATAAAAATGATATTCCTCAATATCATAGGATATCCTATAATTATTATCTTTAGTTATTTTTTGTTTAGTTATTTAGTCATTAGAATCTTTTGTGTTCTTGAGATAGCAAAGAAGGGCTTCTGTAATGTCTGTGATTGTTTGTTAGTTTTAGTTTAAAGTTTCAAATATTTTATTTTAGTGTCGCAGGTTAAAACTACATTTCATTACGTATAATAAGTACTTTTTTAAAAAAAAACATCAGCCGGCATCGGCTTAGGAGACACCATTAAATGTATACTGTATCTAATTGTAATTGATTGTTGACTATAGTAAGTTGACTTTTTACTTAGAGCTTCTTTGTAAATTATCCCACTGAACAAAGATTTTAGTAGGGATATAGAGAAGCTGTCCATCCACTCCTTTGTCCTGGTGATAACTCAAATACTGGTTGACTGATTTGATTCAAATTTCATAGGTTTACCAAATTGAGAAGGAATTTTCAATTTAAGTGGATTGACTTCCTCACATCACCCCTTGGCATAGAATTCTGTCTTCAAATCAACTGTTGTTTTATTTTTCAGTGAAACAAGATGTCTTTGAAAATGTTCACCATCCCAGAGAATGTTGATACTCGTCTGATTCAGCACAGGGGGATGCTGTATAAGCTCAAGATCCAATACCGCTCAAGGGACATACAAAACATAAAGTTACCATGCTCGCGGACTGAACTGAACAGTGAAGTACAGAGAGTTATACAAGCTTTACTGTGTACAAAGGGGGACCAATTTCCAATAAAAACCAAACATTTCTTCATAAACTGCGATAAGTTACCCTGGAAAGCTGGTAAAAAGCTGAAATTCAAGAAAGGGGGCAAAACTGTGAAGCACAATCCTTATGTTCACATTCTCACTGTAATCTCAAGGACTGAATATGAAGAATCACTGTCAGATCTTAACACTTCAAATAATAATGCAAATACAGTTGGACAATCTAGTGAAAATGGTGCCATTCCCCAATCTGCAACATCAATCAGCAGACCAGTGAGGAGGCTCATAACTAGAGCACCAGAGAGGAGTGAGAGATACTTCACCAGATCCAAGAAAACAAGTGGTAAGAAAAGTTTTAATAATATTCCATGCCATGCATGAACTTTTTTCATAGAAAAAGTTAACCCTTATCCTCCCAGATGCGCTTTAAAGCGCAGTCACCTACAACCCCTTATATAGATTTTTTTATTTATCATGTTTTTTTATTCAATACAATAGTATATATTAAAAGAAAATTTTCAAAAGCCGACTTTGTTTAACATTATAAGTCGGAAGGTGAATTAACGTATATTTATTTAAAAAGAACAAAATACCCCTTATTATATAGCTTTGGAGACATTAAGTTAAACTGATTATTTCGTGATTCCATGAATCTGTCATGTCAGGGCACTACCATTTCCGCAAAATGAAAAACAGATCAATCGGAGATTTATATTTACTTCCAGTTATTAACTCTGGTCTGACCAAGAGACGAAAGAGGCTGCACCATCAACAGTCAGTCAAGACAGGTGGTCCCAGTCCAGGAGATGTCAATTTATTTGATGGTGTATTCACCAGTCCTGGTTCATCACACAGAGAGGTGGAGCACAATCCTCCTGATAGGCATATCATTGAACAAGAGGAAATACAGGAGAACATGAAACTACAGAATCTAGCAAGTCCCACTTCAGGAAATACATCTCCCCGCAAGGATAAAAAGAGACGCAGAAGTTCTATAATAGGAACTATGGTAGATACATTCATACGCCCAATATTCAAAGATTTTTTGAGGGTACAGGATGATGAATAAAGAATGCATATAAACTGTACTGTATACTTTTGTATGAACAGGGTGGGCCAAAAATTTCCATAAATGTCCTTAACTTTGCCTATCAGTTCTTTTTTATGTCACCCACACAAGTGGTGGCACATACCGTTATAGTCTTCAACGGATGTCACATGACTTCCTTTGAATATCACGTGTTATTTTTAGTTACGTAAAGGACATGGAGCAATCAGAGCGAGGAATATGACAGTGATATAATAATTAGAGGTTATGTCACTATCGTGGCATATATGCCCGAGGTCTCAGTGATATATGGCCCGACCTTGGGAGGGACATTGATCTCTGAGAACCGAGGGCATATGTGCCACGATAGTGACATAAACGATTTATAACATACCTATGATGATGTAGACTGGTCAGAGAGTACCGTTTTCTTATAGAATTGACAAACAAATGGTTTGAAAATGATTGAAATGAGTTAAGAAAAATTGCTCGAGCAGTTTTATTTTCGATTGATTGGTTATGACGTCAGCGCCTTGACCAATCAGAAAATTAGCGGGCACGGGCTTTTCAAAACTTATATTGCCCCGCTGTCTTGTGTACACTTTGCACCATACATCATCATAGGTATGTTATAACAAATGGTATTCACCAGTCATGACTTGGTCAAGCCTTTTAGACCCTTCAGGGTATCATGGAATATCACTTTTGAAAGATGCACAGCCATTCCCCTCAATAGAATTAAATATTTGCTTAATATTACCTTGAAACCTTGTGATTGCATTCACATATTGTATGTTAACCTTTTTCATTCAAAAACACTGCTTCAGATATACAATTTAATGAAATCATTTCAGGATCAATTATGTATTATAAGCAGCAATTGCTGAATCCCCTGCAATAATATTATTGAAATCCATACAATTTCAAAAATGTTATAGCAAAATTAGAGATAGTGATGGGTGTTTTTTGGCACACTCTGTACATGTACTTTATTATGTCGAGTTCATAGTTTGGTAGGATAGGGCATAATGATTTGCTTTTATTGATTACTATTATAGTTATTGATATATTTTACACCCATGTGAAATTTCATTTAGAGAACGGGACAATGATTTGACAATGAACACTGATAATGATACCTTCTTACAATTTAAATATTATTTATATTTAATGGATTTTGTGACTTTCTTGTAAAAATGATTTTTAAGTTTGTTAACCTCTTGACTACCTGGAGTGACTTCAGAAATGACCCTGAAACCAAGAGTGACAAGAAAATCTGTCAGAAAATTTTTCACTAAAATTGCTCTTATTTGAACAATTTTCATCCAATTTACACAAAAATTGTTTTGAAATGTGTAGAAATGATCACTGACATGATTTTCTGAGCATCTAAAGTTGTATAGGTATGGAGCAAAATGTCAAAAGGTGGCAAAACTGAAAAATTCTCTGGTTTCAACCGATTTCAGTGCCTGGGATTCAAGAGGTTAATCCTATTTGAGCTGGACATTGATATTTGTTTTATTCATTTATATTGTACATTTTCATGTTTTTATATATTTATTTATATTTCCATAGTTTGTTCATGTTTCCTATCAGTATTTTAAAAAATACATTTTTTCAAATAATGTAACATACTCAATGTAACACATTCCATGTTTTAGTCAGGTTTAAAATGCAAAAAATGACAACAAGATGTCATTACTATTTTGTAGATATAAACAAGAGAAAATGAATGTTTTATGTTTAAGCATTAATTGTAAATAAGATGAAGGAAAATGTTCTTTTCTGTTCTGTTCTGTACATCTGTTTTGATTAATTTAGCAGAGTCAGTCTTCCTCTGAAAGATTGTAGGCATAACTACTATGTGGGTTTGTTGTTATTATCTGTAATTTACTCTCAGTCTTTGTAGAATCTTTAAAGAAAATAAGAATTTCAATTTTTCCTGAAATAAATGTATAATAAGTAATGCGTAATGATTTTGAAAAAATGAGCCAATTTTATTTATTTGAGAAAGAATTAACTAATGTTCAATTAAACCTGTACTTCTATAACTAATAATACAGTAAACCTGTATATTTGAACACCTAATCCCAATTTGAACACTTATTTTCAGTCCCCTTTTCCTTTAAATCTTAACACATTGTTCTAATTTGAACAGTGAACAGTTATATTTGAAAGATCAACCTGTCTAATATGAACACTGTTCATAAAATATCTCACTTTTCGTACAAAATTGCTGAAATATTTCCTATTAATCAAGTCATAGCTACGTTGAGGCAAATGAGGCAGCTGCCTCGTCGCTTTTTCCTTCCTGGCTACGCCACTGTTAATCACTGTTTTTATCCCAACTTTTGAAAAAAACTTTATTTGAATAGTCTCAGTCAAAATTTTCTTACGAAAATTACTAATAAATTCATTTGAATCAGATTTTCAATTTTTTGAAATCCCATAAAACTATGTGGTCAATAGACTATAAATATCTATTGAGAATATGTACACATTTTTTCAAAATCCAGAATCTTGTGAATAAAGAACGCTCAAAATGTCAACACCACCAAGTCTGATTGCTTTTAGCTGGTCCCAATAACATTCAGATTAAACAGGTTTTACTGTACATTCACACATCCACAAGTGGCTTTTCTGAGTTTGTTTTGCATAAAGTGAACGTCAAAAAAGCTAAAAGTATAAACGGTTAGGTTCATAAACCTTTTTAAAACCACTCAATGTCCTTATGAATTACCCTGTGAGTGAATCAATTCTTGTAACTCAGGACTTTGCATGATATGATGCTTAGCTTCCAGACTTAAAATATGTTGTCCTATGAAAATGTAAATACATGATATTGTTGCTGTAAAGAGTGTGAAGTAGTAAAGAGTCTGTAAGTTGTAGTAAATGTTTAGTTTTTATCCTTATGTTGGCATACATGCAGCAGTCCTTACAAGAAATATAACACAAACACAAATGAACTAGACCACTACACTTAATTGAATATCCAGGGTTAAATATTTCCACCATTAAAATGGTAAGTAAAGTGTTAAGCAGTTTACTGTCACTTATATTAACTTATACATACATGTAGATGTATTTTGTTAATATTTTATTAATGATTCACTTCTGACATCATATTATTTCTAGTCTACATAGTACTAGATATTGGAGAATCAGTACTGCATATATCAGTACATACAGATAAAAGGTACATTTAGAGTCATTTGAGTATTTACATGTGATTTTAATGATTACAGTTACTTAACTTACTTCAGTTCGTAACATACAGTACTTAATGAAATGAGTATTACTTTCAAAATTTTATGTGGATATTCACATATTATTATAGAAAATCTAGATCAATGACAACATATATCATGTTCAATGTCATTTTCACAAGTTCTTTTTTGATTTGTTTGTTGAGAGTGTTGAACTACCTTAAAACTGACAGTGACTTGCAAAATGACATTGGATATAAAATGGAAAAAAACTATATAACAAATTAACAACACAAGGACATTTTACAATTTCTTGCTGAAGTTATGTATGAGATAAAATCAGGATTTATGCAAAGCTGCCAAAATTCAAGTACTTCTTAGCCTGTTTTTTTTTATACCCACATGTACCTGTAGTAAATTTATACTTCTAAGGATAATTCCAGGCTGTTGGTTCCAGTGCCACTGAGAGAGGCCCAGCTCATATGTTGATTGCAACAGGCTCATCCAGTCTACATGTACCACCTCCACACAACCACACAGCCAAAGGACACCTGACTGACCCATACATACTGAAAGACAATGAAGTCACTTGACAAACCAGGTATGTATGTGAAATGGTCATGTCATAATGAGTAAGCAACTTTTAAGATTCAATGGGAAGGTATATCTTATAGGAACTCAGTTATATAGTACTTTTAGCAACTGTCCGTCATGTAATACAACCAGATTGCCTGGTCATTTCAAGGGTATATTATAAATGGTATTGTATAGTAGTCCTTTATTAATTTTTGGTTCTGCATTTCCTCCAACTTCAACCTTTGAGATGTTATGTAAATGTTAAAGGCTCCCCTCCACCCATTGGAGTAAGGACATTTTCAAGAGAAAGACTGACCATATCCTTCTTATGTTTTAGAGAACATCTGGAGATCATGTCGTATGATGCAGGCCTATATGGGCTTCATAGGCTTCCTTGTGATGATTGCTATGAGAGTGAATATCAGCATGTCTATCATATGTATGGTCAACAGTAAGGAGGGTCAGGTATGGAATCAGATCTGAATGGTTTAATATTTTGCAGCTCTGCTATGTAAGGTTTCTCCAATCATATGTCGCCATCACGAGTGTTGACATATTGTTATAGTCTCCAACTTTTTGTGGACAGTGTTTGGTGTCTGCCAGTTGGCACTCAGTATCTGTAACAAATGGCAGGTGGTGACATTTTGTATGTTACGATGTCTTGTTCCCACTGAGATACTTGTAATTCGCAAGATTATGATTACTTATCATAGTTTGTTTACAATATATTTAGGAAATCAAAGGTCTTCGCAATTTATCATTTCTCTCAGAGACCTAAAATCATAAGACATGTTAATTTCATTGAAATAAATTGATTTTGAACTAAGTAGTTTACAAAAGTATGTAAATATGCACTGAGATGTGTTATCCATTTCATTTTTAATTATTTATAGTTAAGTCATTTAGATTATTACCCTAATTGATAGTGATAATCCAGTAAAGGTGAAAATATTCCCACCAGATTTTATGATCTGTATTTTCTATGTATTTTCTACGTATTTTCTAATGTATTGTACTTGTTTTTTAGAATGGTGAATTTGACTGGGACAAGGAAACACAAGGCTGGATTCTTGGGGCGTACTTTTATGGCTACATAATAACTCAGATCCCAGGTGGCTGGCTTTCAGATAAAGTTGGCACAAAGCGCATATTTGGCTGTTCATTGTTTGTTTGTGCAATAGCTACAGTGATGACTCCCATGGGTGCTCGCCTAGGGGGACCTTATATGGTCATGGTGCTGCGGTTTATCGTTGGACTCTCCACAGTAAGATATAGAAGAGAACATTATTTTAGTTCACTTGAATGATCATAGGAGAAATATAAATCACACGGGGGATAAGCAAAACTAGGGCGAAGCCACGGACTGCGACTCGCGTAATTCAAAATGAGGTTACAACGCATTATAGCTGAACAATGGCGGTAAGTCCAAACTTAATTTGGAAGGCATGTTAGGATTTGGGGTAGATTATTGGTTTGGATATTCTACAGAATAGCTAGTATGTTCCAGTCGGTGATCAACATATTCACACTCCACCTGCAATGGCATTCTTGGTGCTCGGCTGTCCAATAGTTTAGCATGAACACAAATGAATTCGAAATCTGCCACAAAAAAATGTAATTTTGTCAATATTTGTCCCTAATATACCGATTTAAACAAAGGAATCAGAAATGACATCCAATTAATATAATTATTTATGTTCTGTTGTTACAATTACATCTTCGTGTGATATTTGGTAAGCGGAAAACGTACAATTACATAGAAAATTGGAATTTATAATAGTCGCAGTCCATCCATCTGCCCAACGCAGTCCGCGACTCAGTGTTGCTTTATATCTGAAGCTGAACGCAATTACAGCCAAAGGTAGATAGCACAATGTGTGTACAGGTGTGGCTGAAATGGAGCAACTTTGGACAAAATTGAATATAAAGGGCTATTTTAATAGACCTACATCGTGTCTCAATCCATTCTGCAAATATATGCAAGCTGTCCAATACAGCTGAAATCATGAATTTATGGTAGCTAGCAATATTGATGGACTGTTGGAAAGATCATCCAAAATTACATTAACTCACCAACTCTCCAATTATTTGATATTTCCCTGATATCTTAAATACTAGTTAATGTACCCTTCCCAAACAGCTTTTATTGCATCATCAAAAAGTTAATTGTTTCGCATTTCTACTTCTTATAAAAAGTCTCACCACTATCCAATTATCTATATATTTAACCCTATCCACAAATTAGTTTGTAATAAACATATTACGTTGTCATCTTGCGCTCGACTGTTCTGCCAAATACGCATTGAATTGCCATATTTCTAGGTCTTAAACGATACAATATAGCAATTTGGGACATTGATTCAGGTAATAGATATATGTTAATCAACGTAACTTTGAATGATAATCTGGATGCTGACTTTCTTTTCCTGAAACAATAATAGCGTAGGAATATAGTTTACACTATCTTATTTATTTCGTGTTCGCGGCTGGACTGCGTTACTTAGAATATCAATGGAGGCTGTGTTGCGTTGTTGAAATAGCTTTGTTTACTGGACTGCGTCCACTATGAATGCGCAGTTTGAATCTAATTTTCTCCTCATGAACACATTCTATTGATCAAATCATTTTCACGAATTATACTCGGAGCCTCAACTAACCTTTAGATATCAGAAACGTGTTAAAATTCCTTTCAAATGTATAGTAAATTAAATAATATGCACATATTTAACAGGTAAAATCAGAACTTTGCTACTGTTTTAGCTTGATCTGGACAACTGCTTATTTTCTTATCTACAGACCAACAGTAGATACAGAGTAATATTTTGGTCACCGATTAGACACTACGATAGCATTTAAAATACCTGGATTTCTCTATTTTGTCGGAAGAAGCAGAAGGCACTGCCGGATGTCCCTCCATTTTGGCGCTGGGCTGCGGTGTAAAGTTACGCGAGTCGCAGTCCGTGGCTTCACCCTCGTTTTGCTTATCCTCCGTGATTCAATGGGCAGTGAGCATCTATTGTGTTTAAAAAAGTCAATTACTGATAATATTTTGAACTCATATTATGTATTACCATTTTGATGATCCAAATTAAGTGAGTTTCTGGATCTGCAGGAGCTTTTTTGTTAAGTTAAAGTTTTATTATATTGCCACCAAGATATTGTTATAGTCTTCAACTTTTTTCTGGACAGTGTTTGGAGCTTGGTGGTTGCATTCGGTGTCTATAACAAATGGCAAGTTAATGCCTTTTTTGCATAATATAATCATTAATACATTATATTTATTTTGAAAGCCTAGAGACATAGTTGGCCCCCTCTGTATGAACTTCTTTTTCAGGGTTGTTCATTTCCCGCTTTTCACTCATTCTGGGGTCGCTGGGCACCAGTGTATGAAAGAACCAAGTTGATTCTTTTCACAAATTCAGGTACTTTTTTATTTGCAATTGTTATTACCATTATGTTTGTCGATATCATGCCTTCTGTTATCTATTATAGTTTTTATCTGGAGTAGGCAGAAATGTTAACACTGAAGAAACATTTAAAAGGAAGAAAATGCCATGTCATCATGATAAAACTTGTTCATGATGAATCAAACAAAATTTTACTAACAAAGGAACTGTTGCGGGAGTTGATTGTCTTGTACACTGTCTAACTTTACATGAGCAAAACTACAGGGAGGACATCTCTAATTTCAGGGGGAGGTCTTGGTGCACTGCTTGGACTGACAGTATCAGGGGCACTTTGCCAGATAGACAGCAGCCTATGGCCCCTTACCTTCTATATGCCAGGTATACATATGGAACACTATGGCTAACAAATTAGTATGGTTGGTTGGTTTGTTTAGGTGAAGCCCCATTTAAGTAGCAACAGCAACAGTATCCCATTGTCTCCTGAAGGAGATCCCAATTCAATACCACCCCTGCCATTTACCTTGATCCTGTATTATAGTCCACTCCCTCCTCTTCATTCTCTTTAGAATATGTTTTTTGATTCATCATTTTGAAATAAATTATTCTGTAATACTATTCTGTAATATATTATCAGATTAGATGAATATTGAATATCAATGTTTTGGAGGTAGTTAATAAAACGGCATGAGTTCAAATCCAGTTTTGTCTTGAATCTAGATATTTTGTTTTTTGTTTTAATCTTTTAGCACAATAAATTGACAGATTTGTACAACAGCCTTGAATAATTGCTCTATGAATTGATCAGAACTATTTCACATGTGTTATAAAGATAAAATTTTGCCTATTTTTTTCAGGTGGGTTGACATTCTTTTGGTTGTACCTTTGGTACCAGAATGTATATGACTCCCCAGATGAACATCCCACTATATCACAGCAAGAACTTAAACACATCAAAGCTGGAGTCACAAGCAAGAAAACAGAGGTACATATCTTGGTACATAATGTTTCCTGATGTTACCACCACAAGTTATAGTCTCCAACCTTTTTGTGGACTGGGTTCAGTTGTTGTAATTTGGTGGTTGGTGCGCAGTATTCCGCATCTGTAACAAATGGCAGGTGGTGACATTTTGCATGTTAATGCCTTGTTTATTTGGTCCAGCCATGAAATGACATTTCACAATAAATATTTGCATGAGTACTGTTCAAACTTTTCATTTATTAAGGTGTAGCCAACTTGTAATTTGATATTCTCTTTGATAGCAAAATATTTTCAGAATGCAAAACACACATTTCTTGGCAAATATCACATGTTATAGTTTTTGAATATTGAATCCTATTATAATTTGTGGTTAAGCATACATATTTTCATTGCTTTTTCCAAACATTATGGACTCTCTTTATTTGTTATGTCTACACTACTTAGCCCTATATGAACATATTATCTACATTGCAGACATTAACAGTACCATGGGTAGATATCCTCCAATCGCAAGCATTATGGGGACTCTTACTCTGCCATGTCTGTGCTAACTGGGTCGTTCATGCCATGACAACAAGCGGACCTACATACTCCAAAGATGTCTTCAAAGTTGAGCCTGGCGCAGTGAGTAACTCTTTGTCTCCTTCACTGCGACTCTTTCTTATAAAATAAGACAAAACTGAAAAATTGCTTTTTATCGTGCAAGGATAAATTCTCCATTGTTACATGTTACTGTAATACTATGGTATGGGATACAAACCAAAATGAAATTAGATTTTGGCCAAATTTTTTTTCTCAATGGTTTGATACTGTCTCAAACATGGGCTCTCTGGAGAATCTACAAACATGGAAATCATATTTTCACAAACAGGTGATGAGAAATCACCATTTATATGTAGCGTTGATAAAATTCTGACTGAACTTGTAAATAACTCGATGCAGAGATATTCCTTTCGAGTGATTAAGATGTAAAATATTCATACATGTACATCTACCCATTGCTTCTTATTGTGTTCCATTGTTTATTGTTGTTCATTGCTGTTAACCACCATCGAAGGTGAGCAATAAATCTTGGGTAGTACTTATATATCCCATATTATGGTTTTATTTTTGCACTTAATCATGGAAGACCTTGAAGAAGTGCTGTGTTATTTTATGTGCATTCATACGAGGGGTGATCCAAAAGTCTTGGACGCCCTGCTCTAATTTTGTTGGTTTTTGATAAAATATCTTTAAACTTTCCAATAATACAGACCAACAACCTAACTACTTTGTGTATTAATTTCATGGTGAAATGATATATTTTATGTAGTTTTCTCAATAGTTATTAATATAGTGACCCTGCCACCCGGAACGGTATTCGCACATGGCAACTTTTAGCCTTAAATGTTGCCGCTATTTGACTCGGTTTGCAAGTCTTGACCACTATCTTTCCTTAAATTTTGAATGTTAAACCATATTAGTTTACTCTCTTTGTTATCAGGCAACCAATTAATTGTGTTTTTATTATAATATCACATATAACAATGGCCGTATATGTCAAGTTCTAAAAAATTGTCATCAGAAAATCAACCCTCATTCTGGTATCATTTTTTCTCCAAGATGGCTGCTGAAAGTCAGAACATGAAAGAAATCAAAGTGGAACAAAGAATACGACATTAAAGTTTCACTATTATTGACCTTGAGCAGCTACCATATGCACGATACAGTCTAGATATGGCTCCATGTGATTTTCTTCTTTTTCTCCTAGTTGAAAGGAGGGTTGAAAGAAAATGTTTTTACTCATTGGATGAGGTTTAGAGTGGCACTCCAGCAGCATTTGTATCACATAAGCAATGACGGTTTCATAAATGACTTTCATTCCTTGGTAAAGCGGTATGAATAATGTGTTCAAATTCGTGGAAAAAAAAAAAAAAGTAGGTTTTAATATGTGAAGATGATGATAGCAGATGACACTCAGACTGAAAATCGGAAATTCTCTCATATCATGACTGGTGTTAGGTTTTACATCTGCACTTCAAGTATTTGCCATATTAAAACAGTGGCAGGGACCCGGTATCAAAAACTATTTAGAAAAGTAGCTAAATTATATTATTTTCTGTTGAAACTTATACACAAAGTTGTTAAGATGTTGATCCTTATTATCTGAAAGTTTCATGTAATTATATTAGAAAATAGCAAAGTTAGAGCGGGGCGTCCAAGACTTTTGGATCACCCCTCGTACATAAATATGCTGGTACACA
This sequence comes from Owenia fusiformis, assembly GCA_903813345.2. NCBI lineage: Eukaryota > Metazoa > Annelida > Polychaeta > Sabellida > Oweniidae > Owenia > Owenia fusiformis. Next base: position 21,784,126 of record CAIIXF020000001.1, on the reverse strand, counting down.
ACAAAGATTCTTTGCAAGTTAACTGGCCCTTCTTAATGTATCAAGGAGTCCTGTCCACTTATAACTGCTATGATTTCAGAATGGTTTGATATCGGGTGTTGGTGTGGTGGTTGGTATATCTAGTACGGTCATATCTGGGCAATTGGCTGATTCCTTAAGGCAGAGTGGCACCTGGTCTACATCAGGAGTACGGAAATTATTCCAGATTTTCGGTAAACTATCAGACTATTTATTATACTAGTTACTAGTATATGCTTTGACATATAAATATTATTTCTTTAGAAATGCAAAATTATCAGTAAATACTATAAGGTCATGGGTAAGTTATCAAATTTATAGAACCAATTCAAATAATAATCTTGTGATTTTCCAATGCTTCTTATTTATTACTATTTTGAGAAGCCTAGTCATGACAGTATGTACATGTACATCTTTTATTTATAGGGACATTGTTACCATCAGTTTTCACAATCTGGTTAAGTTTCCTAGATTACAACAACTTTTACCTGGCCATGTTTCTGATGATGTTTGCTACACTGTTCACTGGACCAGTGCGATCAGGATACCAAGTGAACCATGTTGACATTGCTCCAAGGTCAGTGTTTACTTACCTTTAGGGTCAGAACCTAGTACAGTACGTGTATATGTGTATCCATACATGTGTATTGTGTATCCTCTCTTTTTTAAAGAGGGAAAATTAAGCTATTTAAAATGGTGGTAACTGCATTTTTATGTCCTTACTACAGTATATCACCATTTCTATGGTTTTGTATGTACTTCTTCATGACTGAACTATATTGACATTTGACCTATATATGACCATATTTGGGCAGAGAAGGTCAAGGTCATATTTAAAGATCATAAGAAATCTAAGGTCAAAACAATAAAACCTGTATATCCGAACAATTCTCTAATCTGAACACCTTTCAATGTAAACACTTACTTAGCTACAATAAGACAAGCTTCACTGTATATTATTAATATTCTATTTTAAAGCTCTTTTGGATCATGAATGCCTCTTCAAAGTATGAACCCTTATCAAATCATTTCAAATTCCACCATATAGGTAGAACAATGTCAATACATTCTTTTAATACAAGAAATATTTTTCAGGTTTGCCGGAACATTGTTTGGAATAACAAACACCATAGCAACAATCCCAGGCATGGTCGCTCCAATCTTAATAGGCAGAATGACAAAAAATGTAAGAACATTATATCAATTCATATGAGAGATTAGGAAATAAAATAAGACGGTCACTTATACAGGGTGTCTCACTATTCTGTGGAATCCTGTGGTGAAATAAATCCTTGACAAAAATTTATCATCAACAGAGAATCAATTTTGGTAATACTAAAATAAAGGACCCATTTAATTATTAGATGCTAAAATATAAGTACATATTGTGTGACTAAGGCAAGAATATTTTAGAACTACAATTTGAATTTGCATTGTTAACTTTGAGGGGTGTACAACTGATATGAGATACATATATGAGACTTGATGATGGTGCCATCTTTAATAAATGAAATCAATAATACAACATTTGAATGTAATACTTACAATATGGGGAGCAATTAGTGCAACTTGCACCTGGAAGGTCATGATTTCAAGTGATATAAACCTATGAATGGCATTTTTACATCATTACCCTTTCCTTCCTAAGAACATAGCATTTTCCTAAGGTACTTTCAAAAATATACTAAACAATACATTTAGACAAACAGAGTATCTTCTGCATTTCTAGGGGCTAGGTATAGTAGAGTTCCACCTGGGTTCAATAAGATCATGATTTCAAGTGATATGGCATTTTTACATCATTGCCTTTTCCTTCCTAAGAACATGGCATTTTTACATCATTGCCTTTTCCTTCCTAAGAACATGCCATGGAGAATATAATAAACACATACACATACTGAAGCATTGGCAGATGCATCCTCCGTACGCAGGGTTTCAAAATCCAGAATCTATTCTTCATTTTTGTAAGAAGGAGGTACGATTCTGGAAGCCTGCTAAGGAGGATGTGGCAGATGAGGCAAGACAAAGAGCTTGCTTCATCACCTTTTGATATTTTTGATATAGATAAATTAATTGTATATATATTTTATTAATTTTTAATCTTAAGTCATCATTTTTTGATTTTTCATTTAATTGTGCACAATCTCATCAATTAAGGTTATCATTGTGTTCTTCTTTTGCCATCCTCGAACTTTGTTCACATTTAATGGTGTTTATTCCGTATAACTTTGCATATAATATACGTTTGTAGTCATGTGGCCTCGTCACCTTTTCCTTCCTTGCTACGCCACTGACATAGTCTAAACAATCTAATGGATGTGATTGCAGGGCACTAGAGATGAGTGGCAGTCGGTAGCCTTCATGAACACTGCTATTAATCTACTAGGGACCATATTCTTCATCACAATGGGGAAAGGAGAAATTCAACATTGGGCTCAGGCTCAATTTAAATACACAGGACTGACTAATAAAACTGGTTTTCTTTATTCAGTTCTTAGATTTTTTGTATACATTATTACAAAAATTCTTGAATGCATAATTTTTATACCAGTGAGAATTTACAAGTTATTTGTAACATGAGTGCATAGTGTTTCAAAGTAATCAAGTGACATTGTTATAAGATAGAGGTCCGGTGTCTCCTTTTGGTTTATTTATAAGGGATATATTTTACAGTAGGAGGTATTTTTAAATCATGAGTTTGTTAACACAATATAACAATTATCATAAACTATATGAAGGTAATTTTTAAAATACAATTTGATTTGTTTTTGAAATTGTTTTGTTGGTATTTTACTGAGGATGATGTAGATGCATTTCAGTTACCCACAATTTTACCTGGTTTTTCTCTGTCTAATCGAATTCAGATCCATCAATTTCAGCTGTATAATCACACCTGTTAAATGGACAAAATGAATTTAGGGGACAGTAGGATTTTTATGAGAAAATCCCCAAAAATATGTAAAAAAGTTTTCATGAGAAAGTTTACTAATTAATCATGCACATGGTATGGTAAAATCTCCTCTGATGTTTTTTGAATGTATGAGATCTATATAAAAAGGTCAAGCTTCCCACTCCATTCATTTTATCTATTTTATGGGTGTGATAATCATACATTAATGGCATAATCTTATTTTATGACCAGTTATCATTTTGCCCTTCAAGTGCACTAACATCACAGAGTGACTTGTCTATAATTTACAATATAATTTGTAATCTGTTTACTTTTGTACTTTTGATAGCATGTACCTATTTATCCCATCTAACAAAGTTCAGGAGAGATATAGAGAAGTTGTCCATTCGTTTGTCTGTTCACTTTGTAGATTTGTTTATTATCCCACCGAACAAAGTTTGTAGGGATATAGAGAAGACAACTGTTTGTTGTTCGTTAGTTCGTTCATTTGTTCAGGCAATAAACCAAATACCGGTAATAGGATTTGGTTCAAATTTTATAATAGACTTATGCCTTATGGGTGTAGGACATCTGCTCAACGAGGAATTTTCAATATGGCTGCTCAATTCAAAATGGCCACCATTTTTGTAAAGAATTCAATCTTTGATAGCTCAAATACCAGTCAACGGTTTGGTTTTTTATATGGTACTGCCTAGAGACATAGGATTATTGCTCAAAAAGAAATTTTCAAGATTAATTTTTTGATAATTCAAATACTGGTTCTTGGTTATTTATACGGTAATACTGTAGGCCTATGGGCATAAAGACCTTTTCACAAAGAGATTTTCAGTACCATAGTTTCCCAATTTAAAATGGCCACCATGTTTTGTAAAAATGGTTTCAACATTGGAAATGACTACCTTTATGTCATAATATGATGTTTTGCTTTAACTTGTTCAATGGATGTACAGTATACATATTTTAAAATATTATGCTTATCACCCTATGCAGACAGAGCCTGTGGGAAATATTGGGTGGGGCGCAAATGAGCGGAGGGTGCGGAGCTAACGGTCATTTTTGAATTTAAAATTGGGATATTTCTGAAACTAAGCCGTTTTGGGACTTCAAATATACCAAGATATGTGTATTTGACACCAATGATCAATAAAATTGTGAAAATAGTAGTGCGGAGGTACGTTCATGGAGCTCCTCCGCACCCAATATTTAGAGGGGGCTCTATCTGAAAAACATTTCCGAATTTTTATAAAATCACACAGATACTGCCTGGCTTCGATGCAAAAATAATTTGTATAGATAGTGTACCTTGAACACCATTTTTTATGAATGCTGGGGACTCAGTATTAAAAGGATAATTTCAAAATATATAGGTCTGGGAAAGGTTTAAGGCACACTGCGTCGCTATAGAATGAATTGTGCTACTATTTTCACAATTGTATTGATATTTGGTGGGTGTCAAATACACATATCTTGGTATATTTGAAGTCCCAAAACGGCTTAATTTCAGAAATATCCCAAATTTAAATTCAAAAATGACCGTTAGCTCCGCACCCTCCACTCATTTGCTCCGCACCCAATATTTCCCACAGGCTCTGTCTGCATAGGGTGTTTATACATGTTGAAAGTCAATCTGACACTTTTTCTAAATCAGTGAGCACTTTATTCAAAACTATCACACGAATTTAAATTGGCTGACATTTTGGCAATAAGTTGAATGCCTCTACCAACTTTTATCTTTCCTAGTTTTTTATGCATTTTTATGTTTGCAGTAGATACTAGATGTTATTTTATTCAACATTTTTTAAAAAAGAATCTTGATTAAACATTATAAAAAATACCAGAGAGACAATATTTGAACTTGTAACCAGCCTTATATTAGATGACATTCAAAAAGCGTGTGTATCTTAATTCAACAAGGCTATTGTATGATAATGTCTTATGTTGTTGATATATTAAGTGTCCCTTTATCACCTACCAGTATCACCTAAACCTTGTTAACTGTTCACAACAGGTGACCTATTTACATTAGGTGACATAAATAACGTTTTTGAATGTATATCAATGTATAGATAGCACTATTCATCTCCCAGACATGGAAAAGAGTCAAAAAACAAGTTTCTGTGAGTATATATTTTTAAATCAAAACAAAATGTAGTATTGTTGATTTCCATTTGATATATTCATGGAGTGGGATAAGAAGATTTGTCTGACATGTAGATCTTGCTATTTTTCATGATATATAATAATAAAATTTTACAATTTATTCAAAGGACCGCGAGTTTTTTGTAGAATTAATTGGGGGAGTTTCTTCATGCATTTCGATTGTGTTTTTCATCTAAAAGTCATCAATACACTTTAAAACATTTTATTGACTATAAGATTGCACCATATAATCCCAAAAAAATATTTCTTATTTTCAAGGATTATCTATGGATTAACAACGAGGTATTTTTTATTCCCAGCCCTCTGAAGTATGAAAAATAAAAATACCTGGGTGTTAATCCATAGATAACCCTTGAAAACGAGAAATATTTTTTGGGATTATATATGTTGCAATCTTATAGTAAAAAAAATGTTTTAAAGTGAACTGATGTTTTTAGATGAAAAACACAAGCGAAATGCATGAAAAAACTCTCTTGATGATTCATTCTACAAACAACTCACAACTTACACATATGTTTTGTAATACAGAAAAAATAACCTGCTCTGTGCAAATGGGTAAAGTACAAGGATTTGCAGATTACATTTTATTCTAGTTGAAGTCCAATAACACTTGGAGTAAAGGTTTTTTTTATATTCCTACAATGGCAACATAGTAAGAGTCAATTATTAATAAGTTTAAATATCTGTCCTTAATAAATGAATTGTGTATGATATGTTTGCATGATTTCTTTTAGGGTCATTTTGGACATCATGTCGCATGGTTCAGGCATATATCGCATTCTTTGGCTTCTTCTTCGTGTATGGGCTGCGTGTTAACATGAGCATGAGCATTGTATGTATGGTGAAGCAAACTAGGGAGACAAGCAACCAGACCCTGGCCAACTTAACATCGGAAATCAACCAAACACATGATGATGACGATCCTTGTGTCAGAGGACTAGGAGGAAAGAAAGCAGGTTATGTAAGCAGATTTGATTTATCAAAAGGACTCTACCCAAAAGCAGATCAGCCAGGATCACATTGGGGAGCTGATTTTATTATGAGCTATGAAGCAACGTGATACTGTAGGCTAAATGACGGTTCTAAAGTGACCAGGGGCATTCTGGGAAGTTATCAGTTTCAGATGTTTTCTGATTTGGGTAGATGAGGATTAAGGGTTTTAATGTAAACAAAATGTGTTATTCCCATTATTTACTTTGAGATAGAGATTGAGAGGTTTACTAAATAAACAAGGACCTGTGTATAAACATCCTTATCCACAATTAATAAAAGTTGAAGTGTATATGTTTTCATTTTATAATTCAAAAACCGGATGTACTGGGTGACCAAGAAGGTGGCCCCTAATTTATTTCAAATAATACTACACTTTTGCTCATATATTTGGAATATTTTTATGGAGTCTGGTTAGTTTGGTATATGACATAAGTTCTATTCATATGTAATAAATGTGTAGAAATTCCAAGGATAAAATATTTCAGATAGAAACTGAAATTTTATAGGCTGGTGAATTTGAGTGGCCAAAGGAACTGCAAGGCTGGGTCCTGAGTTCATTCTACTATGGCTACATATCGACTCAGATCTTAGGGGGTTGGCTATCAGATTCCCTTGGGCCTAAGAAGGTTTTCGGTGTTGCAATGTTCGTCAATATGCTTTCCACACTACTGACACCTATTGGAGCGAGAAAGGGTGGTGTAATCGCTGTTATCATCCTGCGAGTCATACTTGGTATGGCGCAGGTAAGTTGAATATTTGTGAAGAAAAAAAGTAAACATATGCAGGCCTGTCAACTTGGGAACACCTAACATGAGTGACTTGGAAATGTTGAACACCTCCCCTCAAAATGTGGACACCTTGGTCCAAACCTGAACACCTTGGGGGTAGGTACCAAAAATTTCGAACGGAATGCATGACATATACGTAATTCGCGTGAAAAGTCCGATCGAAATGCGTACAATTTTTTCCGGCGTTCAAATTTTTGCTGTGTAGACGATCTTTTTTAGAAATTTTTCTACAGAAATATTTTTGCTTGACAATTACCAGGTAAAATGTGTATTTGCGTGACATTTTCTGTCACGCAAAAATAACTGGCGTGACTTCAAATTCTTCAGCAAATGCGTGACAAATACGCAAATTGCGGGACAGTTGACAGGCCTGCATATGGTAGAGAGGAGCCTTTTACTCATGTTGTTCAGTCCATATGTACACATATCAACTGTGAAAGCACAATGTATGATTTTAATGGCAGTGTTGGCGAAATATTATACCCTTTTCATCGGCTCACCAACTACCCTCTGAATATTGCTGATAATTTTGCAGATTGGATGTAAAGCTGAATACATCTACAGATCATATCATTCTGATCAGATATAGGTTCCATCTAATTTAAAGATCATATTTACCATGATACCATAATATACCATGGTATAATTAGAACTCTTTTGAAATGTATATTATTGTACTTCCATGCAGAGTTTACTTTTCATGTTTGTAAAGCAATATTATTTTATTTCATATCAAGGGAGTTGCCTTCCCAGTGTTCCATGCATTCTGGAGTCGCTGGGCTCCTCTCTATGAAAGGTCCTTCCTCATCCTCTTCTCTACCTCAGGTGCAGGATTGGGGAGCCTGATTGTCATGGGAACATCAGGCCTCCTTTGCCAGTATGGATTTGATGGTGGATGGCCATCTATATTTTACATTTATGGTATATTTTTATTACTATATGTTTATACTGTAAACATCATTTAAATGAATGCTTCTTAGATTGGTGTTCACTATCGATGTTTACATAAATTGGTTTTGAAATTATAGGAAAATTAATGGAGAAAAGGGTATTCACATGTAAAAATGTTCACTTTTAAAGGCTCACTTTGCGTATTTTCAATGTTTCTGGGCAAAATAAAGACTTTTATTTGAATTCTATAGAATTTCCAATGTATTGATAAGAACCCTATCTTTCATTTGACACCAACAACAGCTCAAACGAACCACATCAAAGTTTACAATAATCAATCAAAAAATATTTTTGATCTGTCAAGCTTTATATATCAAGTTTTTATCAATGTCATTCTAAGTGAGTTATTTTTTTCTTAGTTCAATATTAAGCAAATTAAACTTTGTTTCATATTTGAGCAAGTGTGTGAGTAATACATGTATGTTTCAATGATGATTTTTAATTAAGTATAGGCTAGTGGGCCTTTAAATTGTGAATGCTTAATTACTGTATATGACACATCACAAGGGGCAACATTACAAAAGCACAAAACAGTCATCAGAAATATTTAGAAATGATGAAGAATAGAAACTGCTATATTTATGTATTCATTACTACACTGTACTAACAGAACTTACAATGTAAGATATTCTAATTTCTTACGCTATCCTTTGATGAATCTTTAGACATACTTGTTAAGAAAATGTAGTATTAAATGAGATGTCAATCCAAGATATTTCCAGTATCCATCCCACATAGGAAATTAAACAAGTTGTCCCTACAGTCAATATTATACAAATATTTCAATCTATTGAGGTGAAAACCTGTGCATATTATAAGCAATAATCCCCAAACCCCGGAGGCCTAGGTATTCGTTCGGAAATAGAATGACATTTTTGTTTTATTATTCCCTGTTAATATTCCTATATAAAATATAGGACATAGACAGGACATAGACCAATCAGAGAATGAGGAATATGACAGTGAATACTAATATGATATATTCCCTCAGAATATAACCTACATCTGATATCTGATAGCGATACCCAAGTCATATATGTTATATACTAGGTGGATTATCATTTCTATGGCTATTATGCTGGGTATTCTTCATATATGACAGCCCCCAACAACATCCAAGGATCTCTCCTGAAGAAATGAAACACATAGAGGATGGGATACCCCAAGTAAAAAGGGTATGTTAGAACTATGTATGTTTATACATTGTATGATATTTCCATGACGTTATTATGTTACAATTTATACTTAAGATCTTAATGTAGCCTGCATTTACAAGAATACAATTTTTAATTAGGCACACTTTTATTAAAACGATCATAGTTCAACTGTATTTTGATCTACAGGGTGATCCAAAAAGGTAGCTTAGAATTAAATTTGGTGGAATGAAAGAAGATTGAACAAGGTTCAATTGTGCCAAATATGATTTAAAACCTATACCAGATGACTATGATGAGCTAGTTATTAAGATCAGTTTGGGTAATCTTTTTTGGCTCACCCTGTATAACAGAAACTGAATTTTTGCCTACTATGCCACATGTATTTTAGAATCTGAGTGTACCCTGGCCATCAATTCTCAGGTCACCTGCAGTGTGGGCAATCATAATAGCTCATCTATGTGCTAACTGGGCAGTACATGCTACTGTCTCCACTGGTCCTATGTACATGAAAGAAGTGCTAAACTTCGATCCAGCAGAGGTATGTATTGCTCTTTTTTACTATACTTTTTTTAATCAATAGGTGTATTTAACAAATACAAGCATACAGTGAATAAACAGGGTTAGGGCAAATCGCCTTCTGGCATTTCATGTACCCATATTGTTTTTGTTTTCAAAAGCCATCTATGTATAAATTTAGAGAAAAGACTTGTCAGACAAACAAGCGCCCATATAAATCATATGAAATCAAAATGTATGAAACAAATGTATTTGTGTTTTGTTTAGAATGGTGTCTTGTCAGCTATTGTCATGGTGATTGGTATAGTGTCTGTGGTCGCATTTGCCAAACTTGCAGATGTCATTCGTTCGAAGAAATGGTTGTCCACAGTCGCAGTCAGGAAGTTATTCCAGTTTGTAGGTACTGTCATTATTGCCACTCTAGAAGCTGCATGTTATGTTATTTGAGGCAACCCCTTCCAGACTAGACAAATACAACCTTGGGAAATTATTGTAAAGAAGATTGAAAAATTATATGAATTATTGACTGAAAACCATTATTCTATTGGCTGTAAATTCATGAAGTGCCATCATTGGACTTTAAAATTGAAAAAATGTTTCCAGGAACTTCTCTTGTACGCATTCATAAAAATTAAATACTGCAAGCACAATGTAAAGCCTAGTGTACATAATAAAGGCTTTATGTGTTTCGGTACAATGCTACAAAACGTCTTATATCTGGCTCAGGACCTGACTTATCTTCCTGAAGTCTTTAGCAAGGTGTGTGCAGTAACCCAGGACAGTATGTTATAAAAAACTCTGTTGGTACAAGAAATTAAATAAATATAATGTTCTATAAATACAAGATCTAATATATCATCTTTTTCAGGTATAGTATTGCCTGCTATACTGACTGTCTGGGTGAGTTTCCTTGATTGTGATCTAAGGATACAAGCCTTAGTACTACTTGCACTAATTGGAATATGTACAGGACCACAGAAATCTGGCTATCAGGTCAACCATGTCGACATTGCACCAAGGTAAAAAAAAATGTGCTGTGGAAAATCAAAAATATTTTTTTACAGTCTAACAGGGTGTCCTAATGTAATGCTAATTTTGTTTTAGAAATATTATTTGATAAGGAAACGAAGAACATAGGCTTCTTTTACTAAATTTTATCCAAGATTGATGAAAATAATACTGTATAGGCAGATAGGCCAATGTAAAACTTGAAATCTGATGTACTCTCATTTATTTATTTACTATATTACAGATATGCAGGGCTGTTATTTGGGATTACAAATACTATAGGTACAATCCCTGGTATGGTGGCTCCTGTAGTCATTACAATGCTCACACCTAATGTAAGTACTTTTATATTCAAATGCTCACACCTAATGTAAGTACTTGTACATTCAAATGCTCACACCTAATATGAGAACTTGTTCTTTAAATGCTCACACTTAATGTAAGTACTTGTACATTCAAATGCTCACACCTAATGTAAGTACTTGTACATTCAAATGCTCACACCTAATATGAGAACTTGTTCTTTAAATTCTCACACTTAATGTAAGTACTTGTACATTCAAATGCTCACACCTAATGTGAGTACTTGTTCTTTAAATGCTCACACCTAATGTGAGTACTTGTTCTTTAAATTCTCACACTTAATGTAAGTACTTGTACATTCAAATGCTCACACCTAATGTGAGTACTTGTTCTTTAAATGCTCACAACTAATGTAAGTACTTGTACATTCAAATGCTCACACCTAATATGAGTACTTGTTCTTTAAATGCTCACACCTAATGTAAGTACTTGTACATTCAAATGCTCACACCTAATGTGAGTACTTGTTCTTTAAATGCTCACACCTAATATGAGAACTTGTTCTTTAAATGCTCACACCTAATGTAAGTACTTGTACATTCAAATGCTCACACCTAATGTGAGTACTTGTTCTTTAAATGCTCACACCTAATGTAAGTACTTGTACATTCAAATGCTAACACCTAATGTAAGTACTTGTACATTCAAATGCTCACACCTAATATGAGTACTTGTTCTTTAAATGCTCACACCTAATGTAAGTACTTGTACATTCAAATGCTCACACCTAATGTGAGTACTTGTTCTTTAAATGCTCACACCTAATATGAGAACTTGTTCTTTAAATGCTCACACCTAATGTAAGTACTTGTACATTCAAATGCTCACACCTAATGTGAGTACTTGTTCTTTAAATGCTCACACCTAATGTAAGTACTTGTACATTCAAATGCTAACACCTAATGTAAGTACTTGTACATTCAAATGCTCACACCTAATATGAGTACTTGTTCTTTAAATGCTCACAACTAATGTAAGTACTAGTACATTCAAATGCTAACACCTAATGAAAGTACTTGTACATTCAAATGCTAACACCTAATGTTAGTACTTGTACATTCAAATGCTCACACCTAATATGAGAACTTGTTCTTTAAATGCTCACACCTAATGTAAGTACTTGTACATTCAAATGCTCACACCTAATATGAGTACTTGGTCTTTAAATGCTCACACCTAATGTAAGTACTTGTACTTTCAAATGCTCACACCTAATGTTAGTACTTGTACATTCAAATGCTCACACCTAATATGAATACTTGTTCATTAAATGCCTAAGCCTGATGTAAATACTTGTACAGTACATTCAAATGCTCACAGTTGATGTAAGTACTCATACATTCAAATGCTAATGCCTGATGTAAGAACTCACATTGTTTCACTGCATACAGTTTGTCAAGCTAGAAACTAATTATGTCTTTTATGGGTACCCTTTTATGTCTTGTGTTTTTTATTGAAATGCAATTTTCACATTCCTAATTTCAAGAGAATGGCATGTTTCTATGTAAAATTGCAATTTGAATAACTGTGCCTGCTGGATTTTTCATGAATTGCAATGTGATTGTCTCTGTGTTCCAGGGAACTCGTGAAGAGTGGCAGGTCACATATCTTATAGCAGTTGCCATTGGAGTGTTTGGGATGATTGCCTTTCTAATACTGGCACGTGGTGTGGTCCAACCATGGGCTATTGAGAAATATGCTGAAGACGAGAATCACGTTAAGATGGAGGTAAACCATGGATATGTTGTCGGGGAGGAAAAGGAGGAATATCCTTGTAAGATTCCTCAACAAAATCAAATGTATTATAATGACAAAATATAAAATTATAGTGCATCATAGTAAAAGATTAGGCACTTCACGTGTCTGCACGTGCTCTGTTAATGTAAATGATTGCTGACACTGAAGGATTGATCAGAAGGGTGTTACAGAATATCTTTGATTGAAGTGTCACAGATTTGGTGGGTTACAGATGTTAGTGGCGGAAAGTGCAGTACATGTAACATGTTTTCTCATATCTCAGATTCAGGGATTTTAATATATATTCTTTACTTTAATCAAAAAACATAATAGACCTTTAATAAGTGAAAAAAGGAAAATTCTTACTCAGATTTGTGCTAAAAGTTGAAAATCGGACATAATCTAGGCATTTGTGAAATAATTTTCTTGCATTCATTTGTCTATTTTCAATGCGCTTTGATCCTATCTTCAACTCAATAAAGAAAAAAATTATCAAAGCTCATCAAGAATGGATGATCTTGCAAAGCTATTCATACAAAAGTCTCTGAAAGCAGCATTTAAAGCACCCTATGATTGCTGAATTTTCATGTATTTCTCCTATTTGTTTTGCAGCAAATGCAAGACATGCTGCCTGAGTCTAACCACAGCTGACCTGCACTTCTATTCTTATATGAACTATCAATAACATAAGTCTATAGTCTGCTGCTTTCTATGAAATATTAACATGGTACATGGTAACAATACTCCATATAATGGCAATAGACCAATTCAATAAATCGTGGCACCTTTTAGTTAGTTTTAAGGTCATTCATGCAGTTTCAGCACAGAAGAAGGATTAACCTTTTGCTTACCAAAATGTCATACAATTTTGCAAATATTGCTACCTGTAAAAGTATGACATCATTAATCGAGACAATATATCATAGTTTCTTGGGTTCACCAAAAGGTGTCAGGATTTATTGGAAATGTCTAATTATGCTTTGCATCTTCTATAAGGTACACATAAGGGTGTTTGAATGCAAACTAACTGACACTTGAGTGCTGCATGATATCTTTCTGGGCTTACTTAAACAAAATATGCTCTCTATGTAGTCTTGCAACAAGCCTCTGTGACCCCCAGACTACACACCTTCTTACTTGTAGTGGCGGGCGAGGTCACAAGAGCTTGTAGCTAGACTACTTTCTCTGCTTAAAAGCCTCTAACTCAAGTATATTAACTTAAGGTAGGCAGAGTATGATGAGTTTTCTGGCAAATAAATGTTTACACTAAACTGTCCCCTTTTATATTCAGTGCAATGTATTACAGTTTGCAACAGAATTGTTGAAATTGTTTAGATGATGTGAATTTACCTTATTCTTTGGCCACAGTGTGGCCTTACGCTATCATTAAACCCTGTTTGTTTTATCGCTTTTTCGCTATCCCGTGTGGTCTGTTGCTATAAATTAACTCAAATGTAATAAACATACCTTCACTGAACATAGTATGTAGTCTTTGTTCATATGACCATCTACATTGGCTTTTATTTAGTCTTTTCTAAGAGCAATCTTTTGAAAAAAATCCTTCGGTAAAAGTGGCCATTTTGTTTTTCGCTAAAGCGAGATAAAGATCAACCTCAACAGATGTTTTTATAAATGGCAGACCAAATGATTTTAAGTTTAGACGAAAGCATGCAATATCTCAGAAAGGGTAGTATTCGTTTACATTCTATTTAATGAAATATTCTCATTACAATTTTTAGAATAACATCTAAAAAAATCCTACTCCAGAATCAATGTTTTCACTAGTGCACCGTGGTCCACATGCCATGTCTTCTAGCTAAGTGATTTGGCTAGAGACTCGAGTAAATGTGAATAAATGCAATTTGTATATCACCACTACAAGTGTAATGGTCTCTTAACTTTTTTTGTGATACCGTACGGCGGTTGGCATTCTGCATCTGTAACAAATGGCAGGTGGTGACATTTTGCATGTTAATGCCTATTATTTTTAAAGGCTTTTTTGTGATAGAATTTAACATGTGCATGAATTAGGAGCACTAGGGAAATATTTATGTGTATGGGCTATTTGGCTCAGGGTGAGCATGTTCAAGGTTATGTCATCCTACTCTGCCCTCCTTAAAATATTGATCTTTCTTTTATGTGCTTGGTATAAAGAGTTTAAGTTAAATAGTATTTATAATTTAACATCATGATATAATAAATTACTTCTTAATAAAAACAGTTGATAGAATATGTATGAACTTCTTATTAAACTTTGTTTTACTTCTTCTGTTAACTGAAGGTTTTTGCATTTTGGGAAAAAATAATACTTCTGACTCCTGTACTGTGCCAAAGTGGTAAATAGTAAATCACATTTAAAATATAATTTACAATTGTCCATGCCAGAATATACCGATGATATTATTATTGTACTACATATACATGATATTGCTCAGTGCTGAAAAGCTGAATCTAGAAAATCCAGGCTTTAGATTTACCTGTAATTTTGTGTGTAGTAATAACTCAAATACTGTTGGTCCAATATTGTTTATATTTGATATGTATATGGCCTATGTGAATACAAGTTATGCTTGAAAGCCAAATTTCTAAATTCCTACTGATTTTTGGTGTAACAGGGAGTAGTGGATTTTTTTTATATTTGATATGTGGATTCTCATAGCATGATACAATTTGGCTAATAGGTAGCCATTTTTCAAAATGGCTGCCAAATTTCAACCAGTGACAGGAAGTTTTGTATTTAAAAGGTATAATAAATCATTTATATCTAAACATTGTTTTAAAGAATTCTATAAAAGATACTGTTTTAATGTTTTGTAATATGTGCAAACATATACTAGTATATAATATGTATCGACAAAATAAATCATGTTTTATTATTTAATAAATACATTTTATTCTTATTGTTTCATCTTTTAACAAAGTCATGGTTGGTTATATTCATGACTTGCCAAAGTGGTGACATATTTTTTGGTATATTGAGTGTATAACATGGAATGTATATTGAAGTCATAATACAGTGTATAACAGTCAAAGTATGAATATTGAGAAAATATATTATATTTCCTTCATATGGAGTGGTTCTCACCAGAATAGCAAGTCTATTAAATAGAATCAGTAGTCATATTCTACAGTTCCGTTTGAATGGGATTTTATGTACAGTAAGACCTATCTAATCCGAACACAATTTTGATTGGCTAAAATCATTCTGATTGGAAGGTGTTCGGATTAGCCAGGTGTTTGTTTATACAGGCTTCACTGTACATGTAAAATGTTACCAAAAATGTTCTCAATTAATTATTATGACAAACTAATTTATTTTGACATATCAAAACATCCCAGCATTATGAATTGGACTATTTCTTCGCTAAACCCCTACTTATTATCAGATTATTAGATCAAGTGCTGAAAAACTGAATGTAAAGAATGAACAAAGTTTGATTACATCACCATAGTTACACACACACTCAAAAGGTGGACTATAGTGACTAGTGGTAAACTGAAACAATGCATGTTATCAGTAAAAGTTTTCAATACTTTTTTAGATATGGTACCACAAGTTTAGGGGTATATAACAATAACCTATAAAAGCCCTATGTATTGCATTCATTTGTGAAGTTGATAATGAATACTGTACGAGATAAATCTAAGAAAAAATTCATTTGAATAAACACCCTGTTTCAGAGATTAAGCCATTTTCATGAATCCCATATACACCTAGAAACTGATAAGTGAAACTTTTCTGTGAGTGGAACAACTTGCAAGTGGAACACTTTTTGGTCCCAATGGTGTTCCACTTAAACAGGTTCTACATGTACTTTATTTTAATAAAATCGTTACAAAATACAATCTTACTCACGATTTGCTACAGACAATTTAAGAGTGAACACAGTTTTTTAGATGAAAAAAATCAATATTTCATAGTCCGACAAACTGATTGGCTCGAAGTTGAATATACATTCAATCAATCTTTACACAATTTTTGCATCTTAGATGATTGACATCAACATTTCCAATCAGGTTCTATTATGTAAAATTGACTAAAATGTTCACACGTTTTACAGTCAATAATAAAAATTATAATCTCATTTGGCTTTAATCACAGTCTGTATCACTGCTAACATTATTTGTTTAAAATGTTATTAAATACTATTTAATAATAGTTTTACTGCATTTCATTTGAGTGCACAATTATCAGATTAGGGCACCATCACATATGTTTTACGCTAAATTCTACATGTCGCTTTTTATAGTAGGTATTAAAATGTGGTTTTGATAAATTGAAAAATGTGAAAGTACTTTTTTCACAATTCAAAATTGTGTTTCATAAAAATTAGGGTGGGGGTGATCTTGATCTAACACTTAAACAGACCTGATAAACTAATCTAGTGGAATTTAATGCAAGACTTTTGAGATGACCCCTAATATGAACTACCTCCATGTTTATAAATATCACCGAGCTGACTTTTCCCGTTGATGGGAATGTTCACGCTGTTTAGTGTCTCCTTTTATACTAGGTGGTGCTGTTTGGGGTCGTTCAATTGTGGGAAATTGTGACCTAAACCATTCCTCGTATTCCTCAATTGGCATTTGGATGATTTTTTCTCTGCAAAATTCAATTGCTGCCGAAATATCTGGATTTAATATTTCCCAATGTCTTAAGGCGGCTAATACCTTGAGGAACTTGTAGGTGCCTTGTTGGCTTCCAGATTCCAGCTGAAAAAGTAAAAAAAATGTCAAGGCAATGTTTGTGCCATGTTAGTGTCATAAATAGTATCCAAAGACTGAACATTAAAAATTGAGTACTTGAAAGTTTTAAAGATATTACAGAAGTTTGATGTGGAAACAATATCACTGGTGATCAATTCGATTACACTGGTTACCGAAACGGTTCATTTTGGTAACAAAATGTCGGAACATGGAAGGTACGATTTTTCTTTTTTCCTTATTTCAAGTGACATTTTTAACACAAACGTGTATCAGTATCACATGTTTAAGAAAATGTACATATTTGCCTACAAATAGTTCAGAAGACAACAGAATCGTCGATTTAATTCCTCACTTAAGCTACATTAAAGGTTTTTCGAAAAACAGTTAAGATCTGCACTTTTAACCCTAACCGTTTACCAAAAACTTCGTGGGGATTCTGCCTACAACGCGTGAAATAAGGAAAAAAGAAAAATCGTACATTCGACGTTCCAACATTTTGTTACCAAAACGAACCGTTTTGGTAACCAGCGTAATTGAGTGGATCACCAGTGAATATGGGACCCCTTATATGAATTGCCATAAAGATAGCTTAATTCATATTTGTGTAATGTGTATGTGCTTTAAGAATACTTGTGCATAGTTCATGCAATCATAGAATAACATTTAATTTCAAATTCTCTAAAAAACATATACAGTGCTTGTTACAGAATATGCACTATACTCAACACAATATCCTGGGAATCATTCTTCAAGTAGATAACATCTAGTAATCAGGTATTATGGTCACTTACAGGTTACAATCATTGTAAAAGGGTTAAAACAAATGAAAATGTACAGTAAAACCCCTTTAAAGTGAACACTCTAAGACAAAGAACATTTTTGGTTTGGGGGTCAGACAGGATTTAGAAAGGTCACTTTTACATGGAAATCTGGAGAAAAAAACATGAAAAAGTGTTCATTACAGAAACATTCATTCTAGCGTACTGTTCAATCTGAAAGGTTTTAGTGTACTTTTTCACAAGAAGGCATGACCAAAAGTAAAGGGGGAGCCCATATTCACATATTAAAAAAGGGTTCACATATTTATGTCATATATTACCTGAAGGTGTACACATTGTAAATAATTGTAAATTATTACTGGGCCTCTAGGAAGACCAGTTTTTTGCACTGATAGAGCTACCCAGAATAAATATAGTTTTCAAATCAAATCAAATCAAATCAAATCAAGGCAAAGAAGACAATAGTCTTACCTGAGCCTCAGCCTCTCTTAACTCCTGCTCTTCCTCAGAGGGCAACTGTTAGGTGTTAACAACAGAACAACATGTTAAGATAATCAATCACAGTGCATGTACACACACAGGTATAGCAGTATTGCATCAAGTCTTTGCTCTAGAGCTACCCCTTTTTCATTGCAGAGTAACCACACATGTTCTTTTATATACACCTACACAATCTCCTACCCTTTTTGTATACCCCTACATGATTTCCCAACCTCTTGTATACCCCTACATGATTTCCCATCCTCTTGTATACCCCTACATGATTTCCTACTTTTGTACCCTGTTTGAAATCAGTCAATGGTGTTTTAATCATAATCATTGTGAAAAAGGATATATGAGCGAGAACTTGATGCAAAACTGACAAAGTTATGTGCATTGTGCACACACAGTACAGTATAGGAGTATAACAGCATAAGAGAGAAAATGAATTTAAATTAAATATGATGTTTGCTATGTTATGTTTATCATCAAGTATAAATCAGATATGTAATTTTGAATATTTGAATTTGTTGTCAATCTCTCAGATAGTTCCAGTTTCTGACTTTAGATTGCATACAAGGATACAGTCACTTAAAACTATGTAATACAAATCAATTAAATAAAAGTTTCACCGACGACAACCTACACGAAGCAGAAATGTGCATAGCTCTTGACTTGAAATTGTGCCTGACAAAATGTACATGCATTTCAAAACTGAGAAATAAAATGTATAGAGTATACCAGGAATGTAATTGCTTATAATAAAAATATTTATCAGAAATAGTAAAGACCTATAAAAGATTATGCAGAATAATAAATTCGTAAATTCCCAAAACCAAGGAAAATGGGCAAAATTAAAACATGTAAAAAGTGCAATAATCGAAATATAGAAGAAAATAATTTATTAAAATAAATGATTAAAACATTTTCAAAACATTAATGATTAAGGGGTTATGAATACCTCTTCTGAGCCTTTCTCCGCCATTTTCTGTTAGATTAGAAATGAATACATATTTTTTCAATACAAATGGATCACTCAATGCAAAACATCACAAACTCTCAACCTGCAAACCCAAATTGTTTCAAGTAGATTGTTACACTTCGGGTTTGCAAAAACTATTCACAGAATTGATATGGTGCAACATTAAGGAAATCTCAAAAGGAAATGTGCTTGATTTTTATGATTGTGGCACAAATTACAAAATCACATGTAGATTCAGGACATAAATATTATTTATTTGGTCAATCAATCAATAAATCATAAGACGGAATTATTTTGATGCAATTTGGTTCCAACATAATATGGGACATATAATAGTCACTTACTGCTGCAAATTTAGCAAGTTTTTCCATTATTTTGTGGAAATACCAATACTGATTGGCATCTTCTGGCATATGTAGTTGGAGGTCAACATACCTGAAAATAGATGGTTTATGTTTAAAGTAATTTTGATTATTATGAAGAGGAAGCAACATCCTAAAAATGGGTGATTTATGTAAGTAATTTGGATAATTATGGACAGTACATGTGAGTAATTTGGATAATTATGGACAGTACCTGTAAGTAATTTGGATTATTATGGACAGTACATGTGAGTAATTTGGATTATTATGAACATATAGCAACAATTGATAATCAGATCATATTTTGCCGATAAAAAGTGATATAAGTACAAAATTATCTTTCACAAAATTGCTGAGTGTTTAAAAGAATGGACGATGTGTAGAATTCATTGTGAAACGTATGGGGTATGCAGTGTATAACATATACATACCAGGCTTGGTGATCGCTGCGTTTCTTATTTTTCTTCTCATCAGGTCTTTCCATGAGTGTTGCACTCCTGGCCCTCATATCTTCCAACATACGGTGGAGACCTAAACCTTTACTGCTCAGTGACACATATTTGTTCTGACACACCTTCAGTCTTTGTCTGAAATTCACATGCACATGTATATTACTCACACAAAAATGAATAAAGGGTTGTTTTCCATTCAAGAAATTGACGTGATAACTATTGTTAACATGTTACCAGCATTTTAACATGTTGGACCTGAATTATGTTAACATCATTAACATGTTGGACCTGATTCTATTAACATCATGTACACGTTGGACCTGATTCTGTTAACATCAATAACATGTTGGCCCTGATTCTGTTAACATCATTAACATATTGGACCTGATTCTATTAACATTATTAACATGTTGGACCTGATTGAATGCTGATGTGGGACAACTAGTATTTTACTCCTTCTTTTGTGTCAAAGAATAAAACCTGGAATTACTCTCAAAAATTTGGAGTCTGATTTGTATGGTAAAATCTTTTCCATTGTATGTATATCATTATGAAATGGGCCTAGTTCTAGGAACACTCTGTCATTAGCAAGAATACAGACAGCCATCAGTACATCAAACCTACCTCTCCCTGTGTTCCAATTCATCATGCAGCACAACGGCTTTCTCTTCATGAACCTCAGAGAACTGTTGTCTCATGTTCAGAGCCATTGAACCATACTTGTTACTAAGGGCATTATTCTGGAACTCAACTAAAGCTGGAGAACTGAAATTAAAACAGTGTTTATCATTAGCTGAATTGTATTTCACTCTGCTTATCTTGTCTGGTTGTTTGATATTCTTGATATTAATATTTCCAGATTCAGAACTATATCTATGTGGAGCAAATATTGTAATTCTTTTTAAAGACAAGAGTAAGATATGCCAAGGCATTTTTTCAATTCAATTTATTTCATAATTTCTTGCATAACATACACTATGAAATCATGCCGCTGGATGCCCATTGGCATAAGTTGCATCTAACAGAATCTTTAAATAACTCAATCACACCCAAATCACTATAAATCTTATAAAAAAAACAAAAATCAAAACCAACACCATGCAAAAACATCAAAAAAATATACAAAAGATTGCTAAAATATCCCAAAACAAACCATAATATTTAGTATTTACACACCTCTTCGGTCTTATAAACCTGGAAGCTCTTAGATTGTTCACTGACATTGTGTCCTCTTTGATGGACCGTTCCATTATCCTCCGCATCCTTTCTTCTGCAGCATCTTCAAGCTAAAGATGGAACAGGATTGGTGAATAAAGCAAGCCACAATATCACATGCAATTATTCATGAAGTTGATAACTCTTATCAAAAGAAAAATAGATACAAAAACAATATCTCACTTTCCCCTAATTCAACGTACCATAAATATTGATATAAATGTAAAATTTCTGTACTAAAATCATTTGATTGCTTTGTTTCAATTTTTGTATTAATCAAAAGAAAGTCCAATTAACATAATGAGACTCACATGGAATGTATTGTCTGCAGTCTTTTTATTTTCTGATTTGGCTCGTATCCTATGTTTCTTTTTCTTTGGAGAATTGGCACCATCGTGAGAAATTGTTGTATTGTCATGTATTGTCAGTGATTGGCTGTCCTCGGTTATATCGGCGCCACCTTTAGCTTTAGACTCTTCTAATCTCATTGTTGCATAGTAGTCATCCAGAAATTTAAATAAACCTAAAAGAAATTAAAAAGGCAAAGAATTATTTCAAAATTTTCAAATCCAAATAATACATTGGGTGTGCAAAAAATTCACTAAATTCTTTGTTTCTTGATCAAGACAAAATCCTGAAAAATTGAGATAGTTGAAAATAGAAGAGATTTCATAGCTGCACTTAACTACTAGTGTAAGTCCCTATTTAATTCTGAGTTAAGACATTCAAATTTACAAGTACATGTATATGTAGTTAAGTTGATAAGATGATTTTTTGGAAATGTAGAACATGATTTTGATGAATCGTAGGACACCTAGCTTAATAGCTTCAAAATAATGTCATTTTAACCAGATAACCATATATCAATTTTGTTCATTAACTAGAATTAACTCTTACCTTTAGCATAGCCACCCCCTCCAACTTCCTCCTCCTCTACTGGCTGTTTCTCAATAGTAACATCTCTGGACACCTCACCATGTTCAGGAATGTCTGTAATCTCATGTTGTTTATTATTAATACCAGGTGATGAAGGGGCTTGCATCAGACTCTGAAAATATAGACAATAATAGAGCTTGAACTGTTTATTTAAACCTCTTGGATACTCAGAATGACGGATATATCTGTCACAAATAAAATCCATTGGGAACCCAGAGCGACTGTCACAGAATTTTTCGCTAAAACTGCTTTCACTAAAACTTTGGCAATTTTTATCCAATCTTCACAAATTGTGTTTTAAAATGTATGTCATGGGTCTATGTTTACTATTCTTATGAAATCAAACACAAAATATTGTGTTTAGATGTAAATATCCCGAAAACTGGCGAAAAATTAAAAATGGTCTGGTTTCAAATCCTTTTTAGAGGCTGGTATTCAAGAGGTTAATACAAGGTGGCCAAACTGTTATAGAATGGATGTACTAACAATGAATAATAATCTAATTTTAAGTCACTTCATGTGAATCGTGAAAGCATGTATAGCTAAAGGCATATAAAGATCCAGTAGCATTTCTCCTACTACTGCATAATAGCACCCCCTGCCTCTTCTTGTTAAATAAAAAAGATTAAAATATTTCTGAATTCCAACCTGGTTTGATGCAGCCCTACTCATACTGAGTTGACTCATACTGCCATGAGGACTGTTAGAGGTAGAGGTCGTTACTGAGCCCTGACGTGCGTGGAGATTAGATGGCGCCTTTTTTAATTTGTGTGGTGACGTCTTAGAAAATCTCTTACTAATCTGAAATATCAAAAGGATGTAAACATCAAATAAATCAACATATTGAGGCCTAAAATTGTTTTTGAACTTCAAAGTGAATTTAGACCAGACTTCACTGGAGGCATATTGCTTATGTTTGTTTTAGTAGAATATATTAATCTATAACAAAGACTAAATAAAAGTTCATATAATATAATTCCATAGAATGCCTTCTGATACAAGAGGCTATAATAGTAAGAGAGTAAATATAAATACAACAAGAGCTCAGAGCTCCATTTAAAGAACCACAGTGAAAGATGAACACAATCAATGAATGCACCACAAGTTTTAATTTAAAGTTTTACACTAAAACTCACTGGTGGATCCAGAAGCTAACAAGGGCGGGGCTCAGATTTCGAGTCAGGAAAAAAATCTCAGTGTTTGCGTGAAAAAAAATTTTGGGCCCCTAAAACCAAAACTTCAAACTTCATATGTTTGTACTTGTATTGACAGTTTGTTCTATCTTGTGGTGCAAAAATTTGATTGGGACGCAAGATTGTGCAGTTTTTAGACTGCGCAAACTGATACAACCTTTTGTTGTACACATTGTGCGACAAATTGCTAGACAACAGATGGTGATAAAAAACACAAGAAAACAATGCACAATTACTGACAGATCGTAAACATGCATACATAAATATAGTCATATCTACACATCTTCGCACGCTCGGTCTTCACTGCGTTCATCCAACCGACGGGAGCCGAGTGAACGAAGATGATACATACAAGTATAACAAGAATTTGTTGGTTAAATCTAAATAACATGCATAGTAAAGTGATATCAGGAATACCATCAGACAACATGCCTTGTCAAAACAGGTCTTGACTAACAGGTCTTGACCAGGCCTTTGTCCAAACAAGGCCTAGTCAAACAAAAACAAACATTAACAGTCAAGGTCCCCTACCCTCAAGCCAAGCAATGTGCGACGAACAGTGCGCTACAGAAAGCGTGCAAAAATTCAATATATAATATAACAATAAGATAATATAAAACATGCATGCATAAAGGTTGTATATGATAAATGAAAAATCAGCCAGATGGAATAATTTACAATTATGCACAAGAGAGTAGATTCATTTGTGTTAAACATTTTACTTATACTCCATAACCAATTTTCCAGCTTAAACACATATTTAGGAGTCATATCACACACATTTTCAAGTGATACTTAAAGAGGCCCTATGCCATATAGGATAGCACAATCAAGACCGCTCTGGACTTTTTTGCATATTGAGTTTCACCACATATTCACCCATCTACTTACCAAAGATGCAGTTCTAAATCCCCCTCTTTCAGTGTTAATTTTGCGATTGTGCTGGCCGAACTAATTATTTTCTAAGAAATTAATTCAATCTGAAGTTTGAATATACCGGGAAAGTCCTCCTGTTATCTGATTAGTCGTTGAATTTGTTTATCATGAACCTGCTTGGCTGCCTGGTTCAAGGCGCTTGTGGGTGCTTGTGTGACTCACTAGCCGAGGAATCGATTTTGTTTAATTCTGGAGTTTGGTTGTTCTGTTGATTATTTCAATATTTTGACAATAATATACCCAAAAGTTATTCTCAAGATATATCCATGGTATGTGAGATATTATATGACCAATAACAATAGGACATCATTGATTGTCTTGGGGAGAAACCTATGGTATAATGCATCTTTAAAGAAAAAAAGTGTGTATTTTGGTATTCAATTCACCCACATATTGACAATTATGTTACCAGATGATATTTAGATTATGGAAACGTATACTTCATCATCTCTGGTATCAGTCATCAAATATTCTAGAACATTTGTGTATCAGTACAGTCAACAAAACAAGTGTGACACAATTGACATACACATCAAAGACAATTCAAACATTAAGATAATTGTGGAACCAGTATAACAAAACAAGTGTGACACAATTGACATACACATCAAAGACAATTCAAACATTAAGATAATTGTGGAACCAGTATAACAAAACAAGTGTGGCACAATTGACATACACTTCAAAGACAATTCAAACATTAAGATAATTGTGGAACCAGTATAACAAAACAAGTGTGACACAATTGACATACAAATCAAAGACAATTCAAACATTAAGATAATTGTGGAACCAGTATAACAAAACAAGTGTGGCACAATTGACATACACTTCAAAGACAATTCAAACATTAAGATAATTGTGGAACCAGTATAAGATACTTATTTTGACAACTGTGAAACCAGAAGATATGTGAGTTAAATAAACATTCAAAACAATTGTGACAAACACAGAAAGACACATTCAAAACGAGCCAGACATTTTAAAATCAGCAACACTAATGTCATAGGTATATGTGACATATACATATACACACGAAACGAGACAAGAAACTGCAACAGAAATTGAGCCAGCCAATTCTGACTGGTCAATGCAATAAGTAGTGCAAAAGTTAAAACGTGAAATATTGCATCATCACATAAATGTCCTATTGAAGCACATTCAAAACAACTGTGGAATTAGAGAGACCATCCTCCGATCACAGGGCTTCTAAATCCAGAATATAGTCTTTCTTTTTACCCCCTGCGATAAGCAGTTACCATTTCCCCGATTAAGAACTCGTAATCTGATTGGCTGTCGCAACACTGCGACAGAAATCATGTGTAAGTCATTGCGCATAATTAGATCACGTGATTCAGTTAAATCGGGCGGTTCCAAATTGGTTATAGCAGGGGGAAGAAGGAGGTACGGCTTCTGGACACCTGCTTAGGAGGATGTAGAGAGACAGATAGACAAATTCATGACAACTGTAACACATCAAAATGTGACACCTGTGATTAAGGTATGTGTGATGTATACACCCACTCAATACAACTGTGCCAGACATATTCAAAACCAAACAATTGCGACACCAGTGTTATAGGTATATGTGACATATAAACACATTCAAAACATGTGAGAGGCATATTCAACCCAAGACAACCGTTACATGGTGACACTGGTGCAGGATTGGCACACTGCAGTGATGAACCCCAAGTGGATGACTTACAAGAGCTGCAGTAGTGGAAGACCTCACCCCTGCCACGAGACTATTTAACATCATCCTGGCAGCCTCTGCTTTCTACCATACAACAAGCAAGGTATTTAGTCATTAACTTATATATTATGAAAATATGTTCTGAGGTTTGAGAATTAGTATTCACTGTCACTCAAAATTGAAACTTCTGATTGGGTTTTTGTATAGAAATATTATGAAATAAATATTATGAAATAAATAAATTGAATTGAATTGAAAATATATAATATGTATTAACTACGGGCAATATCCTCACTACAATTGAATAAAAACTGAACACTGTTTTACATATATAGACATATTGATCTACCTCAGAATGGAGTAGCCTGTATATTGTATCTAGACAGTGTTATGAAGAGCATCAAGTGGTCAAAGGAGCAGTATATATAGAAAGCTATCTTAAAAATGACTTATTTCTTTGATTTTCTGTTATTTATGGTTTTAAGATGTGACTTAATCAAAATCAAACATTAATATGTGCGCTGGTATATTAAAACAGTGAGTACATGTACTCGTGGTTGTATAAGTAAATATGTTAACACAATGAAACAAGCTTACTTGTGCACACTCATGCAAAAGTGGGGGTTGATACAGGAAATACACAATTCAAG
Organism: Owenia fusiformis; assembly: GCA_903813345.2. Lineage (NCBI taxonomy): Eukaryota > Metazoa > Annelida > Polychaeta > Sabellida > Oweniidae > Owenia > Owenia fusiformis. Next base: position 21,757,136 of record CAIIXF020000001.1, on the reverse strand, counting down.
TAACATAGAAATTATCATCCAAAAAGAAATAACACCTATTTGGGGGAAAAAGCTTCAAAAAGTGTCAACTTTTGCAAAAATACAGTCACATATTAACATTTCACGTTATGTTTATATCAAATATCCTATCCAGTATTCAAATAGTAATTTTAATTCTTTTATATCTTAAGGAATTAATGGATTCAATGATATTGATATGCATATCATCAGCCTTAATGTGTGTTTGTATGGAATTGCAATAGCTGACACAATTTAATTGGGAGGTTTTGCATGCTCTGGATAAAATATTAAACTTTACATTTCTAATAGAAGCAATGAGGATGACGATCTTTTCACACTAAAATGTAGTTGTATCATTAGCAAAGTCGAAAATCTAAAACGCCACATTAAAATCCAAAATTGACTTATTTCTACTTTACTTTGAAATCAATGAGTGTAACAGAAAAGGGAAAACATACATGTATATGATGGACGAAAAAATGAAATATGGGTAAGACGGCTGTTATTTTACATAAATTGGTATATTATGGGAACACATATACTTATTTTAAACATGTTAGATGAAATAAAAATGGTTTATGAAACAAATGTAAAAACATGCTATAACAAAAAACATGCAGAAAACCTTTTTCTTTGCTTTGGACAAACGTGCTGGTGCTTCATCCTAAAATAAAAACATTTCCAAAATATTTGCACTCAAAAAACGACACCTTTCTTTCAAAAATGCAACAAAAAGCAAACATACATCCTAGTGTCACAAGCATTGTGAACAAAACAAATGCAATGCATAAAAAAGTGCATAAATAAGTGCAAAATGCATTAGCTGTTTAGTATAGGCCTACCAATCTGTAAAACTTAACCTAAATAACTACTATTATCTAAACCATTACTGTCCTTTGCATTACAGTTTTCTAAACAATGAGAAAAAAATACAAAGACATACCTTTCCAATGCTTTGATTATTGACCCATGCCTCCCATTTGGTTTCATTGGACTTTTCTTTTTGAAGCCTTTTTACTGTAGTTTTAGTGCCACCAATCTCCCTAGAATCAATTATTGTTGTTGAATAAAATTATGTCATTAAAACAATAAAAGTGCATAATTTCAAAGTGGTCTCTGACTTGTTTGAAAAATAAAATTATTTTGTTTTGTTTTTGGTAAAACTGTCTATGATCGGGAAATTTAGTTAGTATGTAGATTCAGTCTTCTGTATATTCATCTACAGTACGCTTTTGAGTGTATGAATATAAGAATTAATGCTATGAAGCTTTTTCATTTGATTAAAGGAATATATGCTTTACTTTAGATTCCAGCTCCTGGAGATTGGCCCCATGGCAATAGGTGGCTCTGTCTGCATAGCCTCCAGTAGCCAATTCAGTATACACAACTGTCTGAACAGAGGTTCCCTAAAGCATACAAATGGCACACAGATTATTACTTGAACAATATAATGTACAATGCTTTTGGCCCATACTGTATTTTGGCACACTAGGTAAAATGTATTAATAATATTGTAAAATGTCTTGATAAACAAAGAAAAGTTTAATTTACAATTAGTTTTTATCGTTCATTAATTAACTTAAGACTGATTTATGTAATGTACAATACAAGACAGTATATTCAACCATGTGGCTTGTGTTTTCATTGTATATTTACATGCTGAAGTGCGTGCAAATGGCATGACATCACAAACTCTGGCTCAAACTAGAAATCCATACAATAATGATTTAAAGATTTTTCAATTGATTATATACATTTTTTCAACTCAAGCAGAAAACATAGCATATTTGCAATAAATTCTCATTACTCACTTAGCAGGTGATTCCTCAGTTTCAGTGCCTATAAGGTTGTGTTGTGGGGTATATGGCCTTGATGGGTTCAATTGCTTCTTCTTCTTACTACTATGTCCTGATCTTCCACTAACTGCAGCACTCACACCACGCGACGGACCATCAAGTCTAAATGATGCATTGAGGAAAAAGATTATATATTGATTTTTATAATTTTTAGTGCACAAAGGTATTGTGTTAACCTAACATTCCTAATAAGGAATTGTTTTAGCCCCCACATTTTCCTAATAAGGCATAGTGTTAAACACTAAATTTCTTATAAGGCATTGTATTAAACCCCACATTCCAAATAAAAAATTTTGTTAAGGTTAAGGTATTACTTTCACTGCTAATCTAGTATTATAGTGAGTTACAATAGTTTTAATTCTGACATAGTTAAAATAATTGTTTTGTTACAAATTAGATACATGACATTTTATGACATTTATTTTTCTTATGAAATGTTTGGCATGCATATAATATAATGTTGTGCAAGTCTGTGTTTAGAACTAATCCCAAATAGGTAATTTATGCACATATACTGTGTTTGATGAGATGCTGGATTATGACATCATCGGTACAATTGAGTCTCATTATGGACTTCTTCTAGTCCCTCATCAACTTAAAGATCAATTTAACACTAAATCATCTAGACTACACGAATAAGACAGACTTGCACTATATATACAAATACATGTACAGTAAAACCTGTCTCAGTGGACACATATATTGTCATCACAAGAATGTGATGATACTTGTGTGCTTGTTCATTTGTGCAACAAGTTTTACTGTTCAGTATAAGTGTAACTACTATAAAAGAGCCACATGCTGATTTTAATTAACCTTCAATATTGGATCTAATTCAGGGATCAGTAGGTGGCTCTTTAATAATTAAATACCAGATTCACATCTATAAAGCCTTAGATCTTACGTACCCAGAGAAATTAACCCTACTGTGTTTATCAGGGCTGTGGTTACTATAAGGGGGAGGAGAGGGAGAGTCTAGTGTTCGATCATCGAACGGAGTCACCATATAACTAGAAATAGATCAGGAAGACACCATTCACCATGCAGATTAAGACAAATCATGATTATAAGTACAAATGGTAGTCTTGCATCAAGTCTCAGGTTTTTCCCTTTGTAGTCTTAATTCTCCAACATATTATTGTGGGGAGATTACTCAGGGGATGTATCTGGGATTTTATGCAAGACTGCCATTTATAGGGTCATGGAAGTGACAAAGAATCCTGATCTCATTTTTTAAAGCCCAAAATCAAAATCGACCATGACCCTATAAATCAAGATGGTGTTATCATGCAACATTCAGCTTTGCCCAAGAATTTTTATTTTTAGAGAAATCAATCTAATGTAAAATGAGATGAGGAAATGAAGTGAAAGGGCAAAACTACATGGCATCAAATCATTTGAGAAACCTTTTATAAACTAAGTCATAAATAGCAATGTTAAATAATAGCTAGCCTACTCAACTATTTTATGAAGGAGAGAATCTGCTGCAGAATTAGGGAAACCATAAACAAATAAGACTAAAGTAAATTCATATATGAAAAAAATTCCTGTAAAATCAAATCAAGTGGGAAGTTGACCTATATACTAGAGATTGAATAGATAGTATAACATAGCATTCTATTGGTTGATTTACACAGTAGATAATGAGGGGCCTTTGTTATCACTCTAAAACATGTTATGTATTTTCACAAGCATCACAAATGGTACATAAATTGTGAAATACCTTATATGTGATATTTGTGAATATTTGATTAAATCTCATAATTTAATAAATACATTTTGTCAATAGAGTTCAAAATTTGAATTTGGTTCATACAATGTCTAAACTCTTATATATGGGGTTTCTATCTATAAGAATCATCTAAACAGTAAAAGAACATAATTATGAAGACATGTAGGAATATCTTTTCTGCACCTGACTTCTGTTTTGAAGAAACTAAAAATGAAATGAAAAATGTTTACCTCAACAGAAAAAATCTCTTGTCGTTCTTACAATTCACACAATAATATACAATATACAACTGTTATTTCTATTCATTGTAAAGACATTGGTCTAACAACATCAATCAGCCAATGATGATTGCAAAACAAATAAATGTTTTTCATTTCAATTCAATTTTATTTCAGTTATTCGTTATAATTTTTTTATCAGACTACATCAAGCTGTTACTAACATTTTCAATCAGATATATCTTTTTTTTGATTTGAATAAAATCTCAAACAAAATATGTGAAAATAATTCAAAATAAACTTACAATTTTACTATATCTTCATCTTGTATAAAATAACAATAAGTTAATTCGATGAACATTTGTATCACATAGCATTTTATATCTACCTGCGTAAATCCACACTCTCAGCCAAGTCTTCATCTGTTTCATCACTAGATGAGTCGTAACGTGGAGCCTGCCACGATGCTCTGGCGATATCATCTAAGCGCCTACGTTCTTTCTCTATTGCAATAATCTATAAAAGTATTACGATAAAACTAGAGAAAGTTCCTAATTATCACTGAGAACATTTGAAATATTTCCAGCATAATGTATAGGTCACTTACAATTCCCTATGCTGTTTTAGTTGTAGGCCTATAGCAATTAAAGTTAATTCTGTTCTAAGATGTCCAGATTTTGACATATAAGAAATTGAAAAATCAGTTTTCAACTTGCTTCATACTGAGCAAATGTTTTAAAAACAATCAACAGAAGGAAGCAGGGATTTCATATCTGACCTCAATGTTAGATTTGACATTCTGTTGACCTTCATTTATCAATACTTGATCAGATATCAAAATTGTTTTTTAACAAATATAATCAAGATTGCAAGGGAAACCATGACACTCAAACTCCATTTAATAAAGAAATTCCTGTGAAAAGATTCTTAATATTAGTTAATCTCTGTCTGCAAAACATTGCAATTTTGAAATTTTAGGATGCAATTCAGTGTCAGTTAAGTTCTAAGGTCTGAATGGCCAACTCAAGCCAATAATTTGATAAAAGGTTGCATTCAGATAAGGAGGATTCTAATCTGTAATGTTTACCTGCTCCTAGAATACACACAATATATGTACATTTGTGTATAGACAACACTCTGTGCTTATAGGATTAAATTAGCACATGTTTTGAATATTGTAAGACAAAATAATCTGTTCAATTGTTTTGAGATTGAAAACTCAAAGTCCCCCTCTCCTGTTTTCATGGTATGTTCTGAACTTAGTGCCTAATCTATTGATTATAAATTTTAGTAATAAAACAAAACAAAAACTCACATTTTCAAAACAAAAACTCACATTTTCATTATCATATAAGTCAGCTATGACCTTAAAGACCAAGAGAACATTGACCTCCATATTTGGCATTAATTTAACCTGATATGCCATAGAGTTCAAATAATTTGAATGTAGAGTTTTTTTGAATATGACTATTATATATCTTTAAATTCATGTTTATGAAAGTTAGAGTTTAATCATCAAAAGAATGTGACAAGGTAAGTTTGAAGTAATGCCAAGAAGAATCTTCAATTATGACTCCATTTCATTCAACAAGTTTTAGCTGCATTGGTATAAATGTAATTCACTCTCAATGATCTTCATTATATCTTGTAGAAAAATAATAATTAATATAATTAATATACTGAGCCTTATCTCTTATATTCAGAGTTCTTTTTATTAAGATCTGAACCCCTGGGTCACGAATGCTACCAAAGGACTCACAAATAATGATACTAATCAGTGATCACAAATAGATAATCTTTTTTAGTAAAATAAAGCTTATAAATAATGCTACCCAATGGGTCATAAAAAATAACAAAGGGCTCCTAAATAATGATATTCTACCTTGTCATGTCTCTCTTTGTTGATCATGTAGAACAGACCATGTCCCAGTCGCACATTTTTCATCATGCTCCTGCAAAAAAATCAGTTTTAATATATCAATAACAATATCTTTTCTGTATTCCTTGCTCCAGCTATAACAAAACATTTTTTTTCAAATCGATTTATATTTCATGAATAATTAATACAAATGTAATTAGTACATACAAGACAAATGCAATTAGGGACAAAATGTAGAACAAAAATAGAAATTAAAATAAAGCTGGGATCATTTGAATTGCAAGACTTTCTGAAGCTATATGGATCTATTACTGTGACTTTTACAAAGAATGGTCTCTTTCAATTTCAGACCTATTTTTACGAAATATGCATGTATTACCTGCCATGAGCCATTTCCTTTGGAAGTGTATTGAGCTTCTTCTTGGTGCGACGCAGAAGAAACTTAGCTGTAGCCTACAAATTAATAACAAGGCATTAACATGACAAAATGTCACCACCTAAAACAATTTGGTCAATTTAAAGCAAGTTGGGAAATACCTTTTGACCTTAAGAAGGTTTTTGAAGATTTGAGCTTCTGGGATCTTGTAGATGATTTTGAAAAAAGAAATTGTTCAATCTGAAGCAAGTTAAAAAAATCTTAAGTCAGATTTGAACTTCTGAGAACTTGTAAAGTCAAATTTGAACTTCTGAGAACTTGTAAAGTCAAATTTGAACTTCTGAAAAGATGTAGATGATTTTGAAAAAAAAATTTGGTCAATTTGAAGCAAGTTGAAAACAGACCTTTTTGACCTTTTTTGACCTTGAGAAGGTCATTAAAGGTCAAATGTCAAATCTAAAGTCAGATTTGAATTTCTGAGAACATGTAGATGATTTTGAAAAAAAAAATTAGTCAATTTGAAGCAAGTTGAAAAAAGACCTTTTTGACCTTTTGACCTTGAGAAGGTCATTGAAGGTCAAATGTCAAATCTAAAGTCATATTTGAATTTCTGAGAACATGTAGATGATTTTGAAAAAAAAATTGAGTCAATTTGAAGCAAGATGAAAAAATACCTTTTTGACCTTTTTTGACATTGAGAAGGTCATTGAAGGTCAAATGTCAAATCTAAAGTCAGATTTGAATTTCTGAGAACATGTAGATGATTTTGAAAAAAATTTAGTCAATTTGAAGCAAGTTGAAAAAAGACCTTTTTGACCTTTTTTGACTTTGAGAAGGTCATTGAAGGTCAAATGTCAAATCTTAAGTCAAATCTAAAGTCAGATTTGAATTTCTGAGAACACATAGATGATTTTGAAAAAAAATGTAGTCAATCTGAAGCAAGTTGAAAACAGACCTTTTTTTTGACCTTGAGAAGGTCATTGAAGGTCAAATGTCAAATCTTAAGTCAGATTTGAATTTCTGAGAACACGTAGATGATTTTGAAAAAAAAATTTAGTCAATTTGAAGCAAGTTGAAAACAGACCTTTTTGACCTTTTTTGACCTTGAGAAGGTCATTGAAGGTCAAATGTCAAATCTAAAGTCAGATTTGAAGGTCAAATGTCAAATCTAAAGTCAAATCTAAAGTCAAATTTGAATTTCTGAGAACATGTAGATGATTTTGAAAAAAAATTTAGTCAATGTGAAGCAAGTTGAAAAAATACCTTTTTGACCTTGAGAAGGTCATTGGAGGTCAAATGTCAAATCTTAAGTCAGATTTGAATTTCTGAGAACACGTAGATGATTTTAAAAAAAAAATTTAGTCAATTTGAAGCAAGTTGAAAACAGACCTTTTTTGACCTTGAGAAGGTCATTGAAGGTCAAATGTCAAATCTAAAGTCAGATTTGAAGGTCAAATGTCAAATCTAAAGTCAAATCTAAAGTCAGATTTGAATTTCTGAGAACATGTAGATGATTTTGAAAAAAAATTTAGTCAATGTGAAGCAAGTTGAAAAAAGACCTTTTTGACCTTGAGAAGGTCATTGAAGGTCAAATGTCAAATCTAAAGTCAGATTTGAACTTCTGAGAACATGTAGATGATTTAGAAAAAAATTGAAGTCAGTCTAAACAGTATTTGTTAAGTTATAGGAAGTTGTAAGAAATTGTTACAGACGCCGGACGCCAACCTCCAACCACCAACCACCAACCGCCGTCGCAAAAAAACGGAGACCATAACAATATGTCACCACTTTTGGTGGTGACATAAAAAAAAACGGAGACCATAACAATATGTCACCACTTTTGGTGGTGACATAAAAAAAACGGAGACCATAACAATATGTCACCACTTTTGGTGGTGACATAATAATTTATTACAATTATAAATAATTTTTTTGTAGCGCCTCATTTAAAATACTACAATATGACTGTCAATTGGAGGTATATAATTTGTGTCATCTACCTGCACCGTGAGATAATAAAAATATATTTTTTATAAGAACTGGATTTTGGAGAAATATGACAGATTTCATGTTATAAATATTTTGGGAATCACATGAAACCAAATATGTTTAAAACATAATAACTTGAAGTTCAATTTATAACAATTCTATCAATTGATTGATATCTTAGCTTTAGCATAACATAAGCATAAATCCTTAAAGCAATACTCAAACTTGATCCATACAACAATTTCAACCCTGGTTTATATTAACAATTCTTGACATTTCAATAAGACCCATTTAAAGTTGTACCTAATTTGAAGCAAAATATTGAATTAAAATATTAAATTAATAGGATATTGTGTAACCTTCAAACACCATCTTGTTGACCTACTCTTAGATTTTCATTAATTTGAATTTTGTTTTCATTCCTTACAAACAATATTTATTTAGAACATTATATTTTAAAGAAAATGTTCAGTAGATAATCTGATAAGAAATAATCTGATGACAGCTGAATAAAAGTCTATGAGGTAACATGTTAGAGGTATTGAGTTCATTAAAATAAATCAATGGTGTGGAGATATGTTTCTAAATGTTTTTGTCATGTATTTAATGCAGAGGTAGATGTACTGAAAACAATGAAGTATAAAATATTTTTTCTCTATTTTTCTTATTCTTCTTTTCCTTCTTTCACTTTCAATTATTGTGTATTCACTAGACATAGGTGTTCACAAAGACAGGTTTTACTGTATATATATTATATGTATAATGGCTATATACATCTATACATTTGTTTTTGTGAACATCAAATATGTCGTTTTTTCAATTTTCAGATTATCTTTGTTTTACTCAAAACGTCCATCCATATAATATTTCAAATGCTTTTGCATTTGCTTTCTTATTTTTCCCAAAGGACATTTAATATCAGGGTCATTCAAAATGTTTGACAGAAATATTTCTAGCTATTAAAATAATGAACCAATCTTGTTCTTGTTGTCGGGTAGTTGCCCCCACCTAATTCACTTCTACTGCTATTGGTTTCATGTACATGTATACTCTTTTCTTAATTAACACTTAATGGTTGATATGGTGACAAAGAGGATGACACAGTGATCAATATCACTTTTGAAAAAGAAAACAACTAAAAATATCTTTTGAGAGGCTTTCATTCAAAACTTTTTGAACAACCCAATGGCTATTTTTGAAATAGATTGGTTTATTAAACACAATGATTCAATCTTGAACAAGCCTAAAATAAAATAATTCAAGACTTTATATCAGAGCATATCATAGCTGAGCAGTCTCACAATATAAGGGTAAAACTCTATTGAAATCACTCAATGAATACCCCATATGGTTCTATTGAACTGCTTGTGAGATCGGAACATTTTATCTAATCAATAAAGTCTAATTCCATGTTTAAAGGTAGGTCTGGTTCAAATAATTTTAAACACAGTCTTACACACTGGTGGGCAGTACAAAGAGTTCCTATACTTGTCCCAGTCTTACCTAAGCCCACCCGCAGTCCTAAATAAGATTTGAGTAAACTATTTATTTGGGTTCATGAACCACTGGTTTAAACATGAATTGTTTGAAAAATTGGATTTCAAGATGATACCATTAGGGGATTTGCTAGAATCCAAAATACCAATGTGTACAACTGGCTATATGACCACATAAGTAAGAAACCGCAAAATGTCTGCACAAAACCAGATACATGTACAGATAATTTACTTTTCTGCAGAATCCTCAACCTTTACCAGTATTAAGAAGGATCTGGATCTAAACTGGGCCCATCAGGCCTAAATGACGCTCATGATGCTTATGTCATTTTGGAATAGAACATTAACTTTTCAAAGACAGTATATACAGTAAAACCTGTCTAAGTGGAACATATTTGGTACTTCTAAAAAATGTTCCATTTATACAGGTTCAGTGTTGTTCTAGTAACAGAGGTGTTCCGCTTCTAGAAGTGTTTCACTTAACAGGTTTCACATACTAAATGTTGATGGAATATGGACATTGCTTGATCTTCACAAAAATTTATACATTAATATCTCTTATTTAAGGAAAACATCATCATTTCACAAGTCTCTAATTTCGTTAATATTTTCAAGTAAAATATGAGTGCTACGAACCAAAATCAATTATAGACATTTCAACATTATTAATAGATATATTTATATCATTCATTAGAAACTAAGGCACCATTATGAGCTAAAAGCTAGCAACAGAGGTTTCTTATTGACAAACTTGTTCCGTCTTTTCAAACTAAAGAACTCGTTATAGATTAAGAGGTAAATGCAGATGAATAATAATGAATTCACATCCAATGTGTTCTCCAGGTCTGCAAATAGAAAATATTGATATTTGACCAGTAGATCAGAGCTATTGTGTTTCATGGTTGTATTCATATTAAAGAGCTGTATTTCTATTAAAGTATTGGCAATGAAGGTCAATAATATTGTAATAACCTTATAGTAGTTTTTGGAATTTCTAAAATTTCCCGACTATTTTAACCATTTTGAGGAAATTCTGAAATTTCCCGATTACGGTTTTCTCTGACTTTTCTTGATCTTGACAATCATTTAAAAATATATTGTTGCATCTCCAACACTGGGTTGCAATTTGGAAATACAGTCAGATGAAAACGAGGTTTCTAGAGATAAAATCTGCAACACATCATCATTGTCCAGTTAAAGAGGTACCAACTGGGTCCTGTTTCTTTTCTCTTAGCACTGAGTAGGTTTATAAACCTACCAGAACGCAACTGGGACTGCCCAAAAGAGTTTGGATTAGCAGGTGTTCACATTTTAAGGTTTTTTAAATGTTGAGTAAATTGGAGATAACAAACTTGGGATCAAGAAAATGTGTTCATATTGAGAGATGTTTCTATTAGAGAGGTGTTCTGAAATATAAGTTTTACTGTATCTTACTTACCAGATTTGGATTATTGTCACTGGCAAGTGGGTCTTCCTCATTTGTATTGTCATCTTCTGAACTAGTACTATACTCCTCATCTTCCTATAAACATATATTTAATCTGTTATAAACAAATGTATAATGTATATCTGTTTCACTTGATGAAATGTTTGGCTTGCCTTATTGAGAATATATCGAGTACTTGTGTTTTAGCTTTTACTATCTTTTATGAGAATTTTAGAGGAAATGACAGTGATCCAATCTATATAATATACAAAGAATTACCTGTGGCTATGAATCTCTATGATCCAAAACAAAAATGAGCACAGATAAATATCCCAAAAGGATTCATTAATGGTGCATTGTGGGATTAATCTTTATATTTAATTTCATTTGAAATAGATTTAAATTATAGAGGTTGCCATCTGGTTCTGCAGTTCATGCAAAGGTCATGAACTTTTAATTATGTCTAGATCATCTAATCACTTCAGCTACTGCAGCCAAGCACTAAACATGTACTATTTTTAGCTAATGCTCTCTATATTAATTAAGAAAAAGTATAACAGAGAAAAATATAAAAATAATAGTAAAAAAAAGCATGGAGGAGTTTCAAGGTAGTAACAAACTTACATCTGAAACTATGAGGACACTTGAAGCGAATGGTTTCTTTAATGATGAATATACTAGTAGTAGTATACAATCCTAGGATACATTTTATTCAATAACGAGTCCCTTTCAAGAATATATAAGCACAAATGCCAAAAGGGAAGGGTGACTAAAAACTTTAAGGAAACCCAACAAGAAAAGAGATAGATAAATTGTTTGATTTACAATGTAACTTGCAATCCAAAAATTTTACAAATTCACCAAGAATCCATCTACATAAATAATCGAGTTCACATAAATTCTTAGATTGTATATATCCATCACCGCTGGTTGGCTGGATTATACCCATATACACATATAATATCAATAATTCAGTATTTGATTTATAGTCCTTTCATTAATAATTTATAATTATTTTCTCTAAGAGCCATTCAGAGCAGTTAATGATAACAAGCTTAATACTGCCATGCAGCAATTGTACTTGTTAAAGGAATTATAAGAGATAGAGACGGAGTCTAAAATGTTGAAAGCGATATTTAAAAAAAAAATTCATCCCGATGTTTCCCTCATAATTCTAATTGACAATTAAAGGATTATTCAAAGTAAAAGTCAGAATTGTTAGATTTTTTATAAAATAGACTTGACCTGGATCGATGAAGCAAACATTATTGTGATAAAATGTGATAATTGAAACTCTCAACTCATCTTTATCCCTTTTACTCCCTTTAAGCTGGTAGCATACTTAACATACAATGAATTGATCAATAGCTTACTTCAGAACTAAAAACTCTCATTGACCTTTAAGATTTAAGATCTAATAAAATGAGATAATCATTAAACACCAAGAGCTATCAGGGTGTTTTTTCAGAAAAAAGACAAACCTTAACCTTCATATAAGAACATAAGAAAATTTTCTTTTTGTATATCGAATTGTTAGCCAACGTGGGGGATAATCAAATACAAAATGACATCAGGGATACAGGCAATAAATAAAAATAAAAATATGTTCCTTTGAGATCAACAAAGGCTCTTAAAAATTCTCTATAAATAAGCCAAGAGGATATTTATATAAAGATATTTTCTTTTGATATGAACAAAAAATCATAAAAAAAATATAGTTCTTTTTCAACAATAGAAGTAAGTTACGTGCCATTCTTCACGTTTATTAAATCAAAATATCTAAAAATATCTTGCACTATTTAAACCTTTCAAAGAAAAATATATTGATTAATAGACCGAAGTGCATTTAATCTTACTAAATTACCCTGTTTACTCCACATATGGTTTTCAATATTTGTTGGCGTGTTAGAAATGGATAAATCTGGCATTAACAGCAAATCAATACAGAGCTTTTACATCAAACAAATGTGAACTTCAGTTTTCAAGCGAGAGACATAAAATATGACATTCAGACAAATAGCTACTTGGCAACCAACAAGTAGAATTGTAATTTCCGCCACTAATTAAAAAGTCTCACAAAATAAAATACAATGGGAAAGCACGAAGGTCAACATTAATAAAACACAAAACAAGATATGAAAGTACAGTGTATATTTTAGGCCTCAGTGTCCATGATTACATAAACCATATTATAATCAACTTGTACAAGATGTGAACATACATGTATGTATTCCTATTCTAAACTTGTTGCTAGTCATCATTACATTTATTTAGCCTTGAGTCTTGAAAATCCAGGTAAATTCACTGAACAGTTTCACTAATTGCACTCAAAGTTCTAAAATGGCCTTTTAAACCCCTCCCAAACAAGATTCATTCAGAATCCATAGAACTTCTAAATAACCATTTTAAAAGGGTAGTTTTACAAGCATTGGAAGTATCTCCTTCAGGAGACAATCAGAATGGGTCATATGATTAATAACTTACCTCATCAGACCATTGTCCTAAGGCACTTAAGATGAGCTTGCGTTCACTAAGAAAGAACGGATCCCCTATACCCTGGTAGGGCTTGTAGTTTGCAGAATTGAACCCTTGCTCTGTCCTTTGGGCATAACGCCTGTCATAATTTTTCTTACGTATCTCCTCCCTCTTTGGAAGAGTTGGGTTGTAAAAATGAGAAGTCCTTGCTTGGATTTTTATTCCTTTGTCAGATGGTATTGGAAGAGTCTGGGAGCGAATGTAACCTCGAGGATTATCAGCTTGGTGACCAGGCATCTTTCTGCAACCTGGAGATACACAAACATACTCAATAATACTTCAATAATGAATCTGACAAACGCAATATTGCCATATGCATGTGAATTGAAATGTATCTCGATGAGTTGTGTTTGTTTTGGATCTAACCAACTTAAAGTATTCACTTGGTGTTAACATTTCAGCTACTGAAGAGCTTTTTTGAAGCTCGTCAGGTTAACTTATACTGATCTTCTAGCTCGCAAATCGCAAATAACTTTTTCCCAAACTATTGTAAATCACTGACCAGTCTGCAAGGATGAAATTCAATAAACATTTATAATCATCTTTGTATGCTGCTGATTAACAGTGGGTTCTGAAGGTAAAATTCATTTCCATTTCTTCTTTGGCTATTATGCATGTGCCTCGCAATTTGATTAGTCCATTAGCAAAAATACTACGTAACGCATCCGATTCTAGGAAATTTGCACGCAATGCTCTTTTGGCTCTTTTTGCAATGTCATCTAGCCAGAATAGCAAGATCGAGGTATTGATTATAAATCATGATATTAATGTGTATTATTTTTCCAATAATTTCTTAATTATTATCATGACATTTTGATCCTTGCCTGAGACCATAACTTATCACTTTAATACATCCAGAAGAGACAGCTAGAAAATTGGAAATGTACAGTAAAAATTTTTGTAAAGTGAATAGAACTTCAGTTGAAGAATTCTTACCTGCTCAAACACGACAATTATTACTTTGAGATCCTAAATATATCACATCTCCCCTGCCATAATCTCTAGTAATTTCATCGTACATGAACGTCACAAATCATGTTAGAAATTAGAGATCTAAAACATCACATTTTTAACAATTTTTCATTTGGAGGAAGTTCAGATTTGCTCTTCCATTACTCAAACGTGGCCCTCCTTACTGAATTCAAATTGTAATGCACAATAAACAAAACTTTGTCGACGTATAATTTATAATATGCCCTTTTATCTTTGAATGATAGAAATTGATATGCCTTAAATTTGCAAAGACAATATTTAAATATTTATCAATCAAATTTAATTAAAAATGTAATGATAGGGAGTAACAATTCTAAAATAAACAGCCAGGTAAATAAAGTCAATGAGTTGCATGGTGACAAATATACAATACCTTTCTTGGCGGCAATTTCAAAAGTTTCCCAATCTTTAATACACAAAACTAACACTAATGCGTTACTTTTAAAGTTGTATCGGGACTAACTTTCATTGTAAATTCCCGAAAAATCAAATTCAACGATTCGCACGCTGACCAAAGCGGGGAATTCCGAAACATACAAAAATGACGTCACTGGGGCATCCCTCAAAATGGTGGACGGGTGAAAAACCAGAAAAAAATGTCAATTTTTTAAAAATTGCAGATATTATGAAAGTTAACGCAATGCACCGTTGAGAACGAACTTACACATTGAAGTTGAATTCTGTATACAGGTAAATATGTTCATTGAAGGGCCACATATACGTCTTATTTTGTAGAATCCAAATCCCTTGAGAAAATTTTGAATTCTTCCTATTCCCCCTCCCCTCTTGAAAATTTTGGTAGCTAAATAAGTCCTGTCTGGCCTAATTTGTGTTTGGATTGCATTTTCAAAGAAATATAGATGGCTGGTTGAAAGGTAGGTTCCAATCACTGTTCACCACAAATAGTATTCCTATTTCATGGGACATTGATCACCTGCGTTTACCATATTCTATGGCCACTGAGTGTTCACGGTGTTCCAGATGGAATTGGCTAGAGACTCGAGTTGAAAGCCTATGCCTGCGTGTAAATTGACATAGATAATTCAAAAATGAACTTATTTCAATCGAAAAACAACAGGTGGCAATCGTGACAAGTTAATTAACAGGATAATACCCTGAGATACGACCAACTAGAATAATAATCCCAAACAATCATATCTTGCACTCAATATTTTCCGAAGCAGGTTTTATTTCTTATCACAATTCAATGTAATTTAACAATAACCTTCGTTAACATTCATTTTACAACACAGAATGGCTTTATTATTCGCGTATCATGGTGGCAAATCGCGAAAACATGAATACGCGAAAAGAATCAAATCTATAAATCTGCGAAAATTGCTCCCGATAATTTAAAGTGTTTTACAGTAATTATCATAGACAGAGTTAGAACAGTGGTAGACAGTCTCCATTCTCATTCTTAAAGTTGTACTCAAACCGTTTTACTCGATTTATCATTTTACTTGAGATATATTCATGCTATCTTACCGTATTGTTGCCATACTTTACGATGGTGAACCATCAACAATTTCAAAAGTTCTTTATAGCATGATAGCGGGGATAAAAAGTCAGCTCGTGTCTGTTTTCACAGCAAAACTGATTTCATTTTCAGAGCAGAAATTTTATGTCATATGACATGACGTGTATGGTTGAAACAATTTGCTGCGAAATATGATTTTGTAGATAAAAATGAAACCCTGGCTTTCGAAAACGAGTTATTTGCTCTTATGTTGAGCCAATTATTGCATGATAGAGGCTAAACTCATCAATTTTGCAAAGGGTATAATATCACTTGCAATTGAGTGCGGAATCAATCGAGCTGAAACGCTATTGAAAGAATGTACGTTATACAGGGTGTCAAATAAGTCCCCTCCCCCCTCAACAGCCCAACCCAAGATATGTGGTACCAAGTGTGATATATCATTGGAAAGCTCTTCCAAAGTTACGTTGATTGGCATATATCTGACACATGTCAATCAATCTCACAAATTTTTACATTGTATCAATTGAGGTACATCTTGTGAGTTTCAATGATGCGGGTTTGATTTTATAAAAAATGCCAAACTTTGTGACAAAGAATTTCATCCTGCTTGCTGCGAGAAGATGTAAATAGCATGTCATTTACATCATACCTTGATGGGGAAAAATAGATCTTATATGTTAGAAGTACTAAATAAAAGTTATCGTGAAAATGAGACAAGAGCATAAATGCGCATTTAGAGAGTTTTGGTCCGTTTAAAAATCTGTAAAAAATTGGGGTACTTAGAGGCATCGGAAGGCATCATATATTTCAAATTAGACACGAGGAAGTCAATATTGAGCAAGTTATGGCTGTTTTAAATTCAAATAAAACCGTTAACCCGTACCGGTCCAGCTTTTGACCCGTACCGGTCAATTTTCGTTAGCTGCGTATACCAAGGGTGAAAGTGGAATGCGAAAAAGGTTAACTTTTTGACATATTTCTGAGGTCATATCCTTCTCATTTTGACGTAATAAAAGCTGTTTAAGCAGGCTACACTATCTATAAAGAACATCATCAAAATATAGGTGAATTTTATCCAAAATACTTGAGAGTTGGTGAGTTAACATAACTTTGGACGATCTTTCCAATGGTATATCACACTAGGTACCAAATATTACGGTCTTAGCTGTAGCAGGGGGGACAGGACTTATTTGACACCCTGTATAACAGCAACATTGCCAGTGTTTGGGGATTAAAACTTTTGAACCTGAATGTAATGCTGTGAGGCCAAAATAAAATTATTGGATTAACATTTTCAGTTATCGGTACACGGTTTCGGAAAATCATTTCAATCAATTCTTTGTGTATGTAATGAATAATATTGCAGTCCTCTTTCCTCAAGAATTTCTTTTTGTGAAGTTCAATCAATTTAAAATATTTTATTGGAATGCATGTGAATGTGGAACTAATGTATATTTCTACTTAGGTTCAGCCTTCATAGTAGTTTGCAACAACAACTTTTCGATTTAGCGCCAGAATAACTTGGCACACGCTACGACATGGTCAGGTAACCTCAAAAAGTGCGCAAAAATAACAACATTTCAGAGGTTGACAGTCTTATCTTGATAAATCATGTTGTGTGGGGAAATATTCAAGCTTTGTCACCAAAATAACAAAAGGGATGCTATTTGTGCTCAAAACAACATAATAAGAATTTCTTCAATTGGTTTTAGTACAACTTTAAGTATAACCTTATTCAGACCATATTACATGATGATATTGATGAATGTTTTTCTAAATTGATCCAGGTGTACTGATTCAAGATGGCAACTGTCGACACCAACCCTATCCTGGAGGAGGTCGATGAAGTTGAAATTAGCATTGATGATACCCCGTCTAATGTCAGAGGGACACTAACCACATTCCCCAATGCTGGGGCATCATTCCATAATCCACCACAGTACATCAGGCCAAGGGCTTCTGATCTGGAGAAATGGCCACTCAATATAGGAATAGTTCAAATTGTAACTGGATTCTTACTTGTTTTAGCAGGTTAGTTTGATTAACAGTTTTCTATTTAGAAATGATGATTAATTGTAGGGTCACATATTATATGTAACAATGAGGTCCAACCACAAGTCTGACAATCCAAGAAACAAAATAATCACCAGTAAGATGACTAAATGCATCAAACTTTCCTTTGACATCCCTTTGCAAAAGTTTGACTATGTATCTATGAACTTTCCTTTGACATCCCTTTGCAAAAGTTTGACTATGTATCTATGAACTTTCCTTTGACATCCCTTTGCAAAAGTTTGACTATGTATCTATGAACTTTCCTTTGACATCCCTTTGCAAAAGTTTGACTATGTATCTATGAGGGAAGGTTTTATCTGAAAAGGGTAAGGGAGAGTTAAACTATCCTCTGGGTTTCAGTGTACCATGTCATTGAACCGATTCAAGATTTCATAAAACAGATTTCAGGATAGATAATCTAAATTCTCAGCCTCTTACAGTAAGAAATGTTTATTCTATTCCTATTGACATTTGATTTGTCTTACTCTTCCTAGGGAATTCAGTAAGATTTATCCAATATTCAAGGGGGAGATTTATCCTATATTCAAGGGGGAATTTGCAGAAGGGAGAGAGGGAGTTGATTGCCATAATTTTTTCTATATTCCAGGTGTTGCCGAGGTGTTTGTCATTCCACTATTTGATGATACAAGTGGAAGTCTATATACCTGGAACTTAGGGCATGCTAATTTGTTTGGAGTTGGTCTATGGACAGGTGCAATCGTGAGTGTATAATAGATTGCATTAAAAGTTTCCATATACCAGTGCCATGTTTCATAATGTATGCAAGGAGGATGAACATTATTTGGTTTAAAGTGTTAAATGAATCAAGTCAAATGCAATGTTTAAGTGGCTACATGTACAGTGTTATTCATAATTATTAATGTGTCCCTTCCACATCCAATCTATGACTTTACATTCCCATAATCCTTGTACATGTTTCTTGATAAAAAAAGTTTATTCAAAATACTGTAAAATGTTCCAATTTTGCTCCAATTTTTATACATGTATTTTACTCTGGTGTTTGTTTATTCAAGTTAATCATCACAGGAAGCACAGCAGTGAGGTCTTCCATCAGTAAAAGACAGTCTACAGTAAGTTCTTCTCTACCTTTTTCTAGACCCATTTTTTATCACACTTTGAAAAGTGTATTTTGTCATTGTGTTGTACCGATGGTTTGTGTAAGTGGATGAGTGGTCAGGTGGATGCTACATAAATCATGTTTGAAATGAGATCATTAAGATCTGGTGGCACTTCTGTTGGTCTTCTTAATGCAGTGGCACATTATGTACAGTAGATATATAGAAAATGACAGTACTTATGGGACAGTAAATGAACCCACTTCTTCATCATGCACTGCATCTCACGTTCATGATGTTTTTGTGTTTGGTAATCGCACATGATATTTCAAGTATTCTGCCATATGCATCACATATGATATTTTATCAGGTGCTTTTCTAGATTTTAGACATCCTTTTCTCTGACACCTAGGGGTATGCTTAGAATAGAAGACAAAAAATTCCTCAAATATCTGAAAATTTAAAAGTCATTGTACAGTAACATGCATTTAAGCTTTCAGAATACAGGATTTCAATGAGGTGCATAATTCTATGATAAATACCTTAAGACACACATATGAACTGTTTTAGTAAAACTGATTGTATTAAATCTAAAATAATCATTTGTCTTCAGGTATACAGATTTTTCCTACTCACGATACTGAGCATGATTGTGTTCATAGCTGCAGTTATTCTTTTTATCAAAGGCTACGCCATGAAGTGGAACCTACCAGAGTCATACCCAGTAAGTACCATACATATTCAATGTATGTTTTGTACGGTGTATGTACTGGTGCTTATGGGGGAGGGCAGGGGGGGCATACCCAGTAAGTACCACACATATATATGTATGCTTTGTACAGTGTGTGAACTGGTGGATATGGGGGGTAGGGGGAAGGGTCATACCCAGTATGTACACACATATTAAATGTATGGTTTGTACAGTGTGTGAACTGGTGGATATGGGGGGTAGGGGGCAGGGTCATACCCAGTATGTACACACATATTCAATGTATGCTTTGTACAGTGTGTGAACTGGTGGATATGGGGGGTAGGGGGCAGGGTCATACCCAGTAAGTACCACACATATTCAATGTATGTTTTGTACAGTGTGTGAACTGGTGGATATGGGGGGTAGGGGGCAGGGTCATACCCAGTATGTACACACATATTCAATGTATGCTTTGTACAGTGTGTGAACTGGTGGATATGGGGGGTAGGGGGCAGGGTCATACCCAGTAAGTACCACACATATTCAATGTATGTTTTGTACAGTGTGTGAACTGGTGGATATGGGGGGTAGGGGGCAGGGTCATACCCAGTAAGTACCACACATATTCAATGTATGTTTTGTACAGTGTGTGAACTGGTGGATATGGGGGGTAGGGGGCAGGGTCATACCCAGTAAGTACCACACATATTCAATGTATGTTTTGTACAGTGTGTGAACTGGTGGATATGGGGGGTAGGGGGCAGGGTCATACCCAGTAAGTACCACACATATTCAATGTATGTTGTGTACAGTGTGTGAACTGGTGGATATGGGGGGTAGGGGGCAGGGTCATACCCAGTAAGTACCACACATATTCAATGTATGTTTTGTACAGTGTGTGAACTGGTGGATATGGGGGGTAGGGGGCAGGGTCATACCCAGTAAGTACCACACATATTCAATGTATGTTTTGTACAGTGTGTGAACTGGTGGATATGGGGGGTAGGGGGCAGGGTCATACCCAGTAAGTACCACACATATTCAATGTATGCTTTGTACAGTGTATGTACTGGTGGATATGGGGGAGGGAAGGGGGGCAGAGTCATACCCAGTAAGTACCACGCATATTCAATGTATGCTTTGTACAATGTATGTACTGGTGAATATGGGAGGGTGGGGGCTAGGGGGCAGGGTCATACCCAGTACCAATCACACATTCAATGTATGTGTATGTAACATATAAATGTACAGCTATTTAGTTTAGTGCAGTCTCAGCATTACTGCGCACCAAAAGTCATTCCTCAAAAAATACATTTTTTTTTAAATTACTAATGGTCAAATGTTATGATGTTTATGTCACCACCAGAAGTGGCGACACATTGTTATGGTCTCCAATTTTTTTGTGGTGGTGGTTGGTGTTCAATTTTGATATTCTGTTTACTTTCAGCCGGGAAGTGCAATGTTTCCAGTCCATGTCACGCTCACTGTCCTCATCTCATTTGGCCTCTTTATCATATTCCTCGCATTCATGGAATATTACGAGACCGTTTTCTTCGGGGAACTCCAACTATTACGGAAGTTCCTCAGCTGTTGTCTACCATGTGTATGTCCTAAGGTAAGAGATATTGCTGGTTATAAGTTAATAAGTAAATAAAACTAGTACAAGAACTGTTAAAATATCAACATTTTAAGGGACTTTGTATAAGATAAGGACATGCAATATGTAAGAATAATCAAGTATTATTATATAAAAGTTATGTAGACTGGAGGCACAAGCGGGCAATCTGGATACTTGATGTGAGTTATTTTACAGTCAGCTCAAGATCACACCGGAATAGCCTGACTACAGTAAAGTCAGATACTGTTGTCACAAATGGCAGACATAACAGTCGCTTCAACTGTTTAATCACTTGGTACTCATTTCATGGGATTTTATCGTCGCTAATTCTGTGCCTGCATTAAGCTCTTGTGATAATGTTTCATATCCCATTTTCGATCAAATTGAGTCGTGAATCGCCACAATATAGCGTCTTTGATATTGTCAATGACACAGAGTCTGAATTTGAGTAATTTAGAAAGACAACGGCATATGGTAATTACAGTGTCCGCTGTCCCGTATCTCATTTTGATCGGTTAAATTAAAGACTTTATTTCGATGGTACATTATTAACTGAAAAATGAGTTTTTAAACACTTTGATTGATTGTTGTTCCAAAGGAATTTAGTCTAGGTGCTCTATTAAACATACAGTTTATGAAAATCTAATTGAAGC
The DNA here is from genome assembly GCA_903813345.2 of Owenia fusiformis. Lineage (NCBI taxonomy): Eukaryota > Metazoa > Annelida > Polychaeta > Sabellida > Oweniidae > Owenia > Owenia fusiformis. The sequence continues at coordinate 21,735,060 of CAIIXF020000001.1, read as the reverse complement.
GATGGTTATGTCTGCCATTTGTGACAACGGTATCTGACTTTACCGTTGTCAGGCTATTCCAGGGTGAAGATCAAGATCGTTTAAATCCACTTTTCTCTTCAAAAGTGTTTGCATGATTTTCATTTGATATTTATTTCTTCACTATTTTCCAGGTGCGGGATTTGGATAATGACAGGAGTCCACAAATGCCTGTGTGACCATGACAGATTGAGACATTAAAGGGTCTTGTTTACAATGCAAAGTTAAACCCTAGCTCATGTACAAACAAAGGAATCAATCATTGATGAGTTATACAGAGCATAAATAACATTATGTAAGATCAGATCTTTTGCATGGTTTGATCCTGGATCAGAAGAATCAATCAATTTGAATTTGATTATTTATTGAATATATTATCAAGATTTACTTCGATCATTGAAGAAAATCGATTCAGAAAATGAGACCAACATCTAGGACATATAGATAATGAGTTTTAGGGGCTGCATGCTTCTAGATCACCCTATCAATGAACAATCAAGCCAATATAGAGAGGCTGGATCACACATTTGAAAGTTTTTTTCCAGGGTATGTATGTTTCTGAACCAACCTATAGATGAACAATCAACCCAATATGTATTGTATTGTATCTTGTTTATCACCAATGAATGTAAACATGGAAGGCAGACCCAGGAACCTGTGTTCCTGTGTTCTTTTATGTGTGATCAGGGATTAAATATGGGGTTTATTCTAAGGTCAATATGGTATTACCTGAAAACTTGGGATGTATTGTATGGATTAGTATCATGATATTCAGCATTTAATTCATAAATTCTCTTGAAGAAATATAGTGTAACTATTTTACACTGTGTGAAATATAACATTTTATTTCCCACTTTTGTGTTTCTCATCCTGTGATTGGTTAACACATGTCACATGATATAAAACCTTGTGTGATAATTCCCGCTGATGTTTTCTGGTAATTAGTAAGAATGAATATGTCATACTCTCCATGTTTTTAAAATATTCAAGTCTCCTCAGCAATGAGGCCCTTGATTATTGTGTACCTGACCAAATCATATGATGGCATGTTGTACATTATATGATTCTGCAGAATGAGAAAAATAACAGTGAATGTAAAAAATATTTGGGGAAAACCTGTGTTACTCCAGACATCAGGAGCAATATTTTTTGTGAAAGATGTGCAGGTATGCTTTTTATTATTATTTTTACAATTATACCAACAGTATTATTTCTTGACATTATACATTGAGTATAATCAAAATAGAACTGAAGATCTGTTGAACCAAAGTAATGATATTAAACTACAATTGTTCAAATGATGTGCCAAATTTACCATGTACTTTATGTAATTTGTGTCTGTTACAATAGGTAGTACCACTAGGTATAGTAAACCAGGGATGAGTCAGGCAAGGCAAAATTTTTCGAAAAAATATAATGAATGTATTTTCCAATTAACACAATGTACATGCAGTGTCAGGACACTATTGTATTGGCTTTAAATCAATTTTTGCCTCACCTAATTAAATTTGCCTCACCAATTTGAGATCCTGAGGCCTGGTTACACCCCTGTACATAGTCCTTATATTTTCCTATGATGATGAGAATTTGAGCAGAATTTGATCAGAATACAGTTAACAGAAAATGAGAATTTTGCATCCAGTTTAAAAAATATTCTGGGTATAACATGATATTATAGAAATGTACAAAGTAATTATCATATTTCATACTAATTTGTATTGGTAAATGTGGTCAATGTTTCCCGCATGAAGACCTTGTTTCAGTTTTTATTCTCACAATTGGAGAAAATGGTAGTATTAGGCCAGCACTGATGAGCTCAAAGTATATAGCAAACCAAAAATGTAACACTTTACAATGTATTTAATTATGGTGGGCATGTATATACATTATATACCAGTTATATATTATTATTTGTAGTTTGTTTCAATGCAATATTACTCAGTTGATTGATCAAGAGCTGTCATGTGATCAAGTTTACAAATATATGATAAGCATATTATGCATGCATTGTGTAATTATGTTTACTAGACATGTACCATTATCCTACACTTAGTGTACTAAACATATGATAACATTAAAAATAAATTTGATATCTATTGGAAAAATGAATTACTGGAGGATATTTATAGGATATCCTATGATTTTGAGGAATATCATTTTTATCTACGAGGTGATATTGATATCTGCACGAGAGAGCGAAGCGAACGAGTGCATATATCAATATCACCGAGTAGATTAAAATGATATTCTGAAAAAAATCATAGGATGTTCTTATTATCCTACACTTACAAGGAGTGTACTAAATGTATAATAATATCATTGCAAAATGAATTCCATGCCAAATAGAGTCAATTTGGCAGGAAATCAACAAGCGGAGTATATCGTCACGATATCCTCCACCCGGAGTATATCGTTACGATATTTTTTTTTTAATGTTATTACACATTTAGTACACTAAGTGAAGGATAATACTACAATATACTCCAGAAATCCAATATGTGGAGGATATGATATTGATCATATCATTTACATTCTTATGAGGTTTCACATGCATGGACTGGTGTTACCTGTAATAATTTGTAATTAATTTTAAATGTCAAATAAAAAAAAAGAAAGATTATATCATTTTTATGTCACCACCAAAAGTGGTGACATATTGTTATGGTCTCCGTTTTTTATGTCACCACCAAAAGTGGTGACATATTGTTATGGTTTTTTTTTTTTTTTTTTTTTTTTTTTTTCTTTTAAAATAGTCTTTATTTCATTCATTTACTAAATATATAGACAGTACATGATTTATAAAAACAGGTTTACATAATCTCATTGCAGTAGTTTGGATAATAAATTCCATTTGGAACAATAATACAAATTTTTTCTACAATTAATTTCATATTTTAACATAAAAAGTATCTTTTCAAATGTTCTTTGTTCTTTACTATTCAGTTCTAAAATGTAGGATTTGTAAATGCTGTAAGCAACTATACTTGTAAAATAATTCAGAAAATTAGTTTGAGAGTCTTGGCCATTATAACCAATTATTATTTTTCTATACGAAATATTGAGACCACATGTGTTGTATATAAATTTCCATATATTCTTTGACAAACAACATTCAAAAAGAATATGTTTCAAATCACATAAGTGATTGCAAATACTACAATGATAATAATTTGTTATACCATAGATAAATAAGTCAGTTAACCCAGGAAGTATGTTATTAATTAGTTTGAAATTAAAATTGGCAACTTTTTTGTCTTTAATCTTGATGATCTTGCTAACAAAAAAATTCTGCCAATTTATTTCATCTATTTTACATTGATTTGTTATACAGAAATCTTTTTCCCATTTTTTTGAGACAAACCATTTTTCAGATTTTTTATTCTTCAATATGTTATAAAAGAAATTGGATTTTTGGCCTCTAAAATCTAATTGAACATTTTTTACTTTGAAATTGAGTTTTCTTGATATATTTGTGAAGTTTGCTTGTTCTATGTTAATGATTTTTTTTATTGATTTCATTGCAATTGAGACTTGAAAATATTCTGAAATCCAATTTATTTTATTCCTCAATTTTTCTAGAATATAGTTTACATTTAAAAAATCATTTCGAATGATAAGATCTTTGACATAAATAATACCACTATCTATCCAAGATTTAAAGAAAAGTGGTTTGCCTTTTAATTGAAATAATCTGTTATTCCATATGGTTTGCTGGACTATTTCATGGTGTTTCAGATTTTTTATTTCATCAAGATCTTTACAGCTATTGAATGCTTTCAAAACTTGTTTGTAGAAAATAGGTAATCCCTCAAGCTTGTCTTTAGAAAATACATTCATTTTTAACAAAATATCCAAACTTGGAGCAAGTTTGTCAAAATAAAAGTATGGAATTTTGTTAAACATATTGTTTTTGTCGTATATACGGGTAATCCATACAGCTTTAAGAGCATTTAGCTGTGATTCTAAATCCAGCATATTTAGACCCCCATTGTCTATATTGTTTATCATAATAGTTCGCCTAATCTTGTCTTTCTTGCCATTCCATAAAAAGTTGAATATCAAGTTGTTTATTCGCTTTATAATTTCTTCTTTATAAGATAAAATTGATGCTGAGTAGATAAGTTTTGATATAGCTAAAGATTTTATAACAGTGATTTTTCCAAATAAGGTAAGGTGTCTTTTTTTCCAAGAATCAAGAATTTTTTCAAGGTCATTTATTTTCTCATTCCAATTTAAATCATAACATTTATCTTCATTGTGACCTATATATATGCCTAAATATCTTACAGGTTCATCTGTAAAATTAATATTTTCAAATTTTTTTTCAAAAGTACGATTGGTTCCAAGCCATATTCCTTCTGTTTTACTTAAATTTAGTTGAAGTCCCGAATATTTCGAGAATTGTTTTATAGTTTTTAATGCTTCACTTATGGATGCTTTATCTTTGATAAATAATGATGTGTCATCTGCTGATTGTGAAATTTTATATTCTATGTTATCAATTTCTATACCCTTTATTTTTTTATTTTGAACTATTTTCAAAGACATAACTTCACAGCATAATATGAATGAAATTGCAGAAACGGGGCAGCCCTGCCGACATATTGTTATGGTCTCCGTTTTTATGTCACCACCAAAAGTGGTGACATATTGTTATGGTCTCCGTTTTTTTATGTCACCACCAAAAGTGGTGACATATTGTTATGGTCTCCGTTTTTTGCGACGGCGTCCGGCGGTTGGTGGTTGGCGTCCGGCGGTTGGCGTCCGGCGTCTGTAACAATTTCTTACAACTTCCTATAACTTAACAAATACTGTTTAGACTGACTTTAATTTTTTTCTAAATCATCTACATGTTCTCAGAAATTCAAATCTGACTTTAGATTTGACATTTGACCTTCAATGACCTTCTCAAGGTCAAAAAGGTCTTTTTTCAACTTGCTTCACATTGACTAAATTTTTTTTCAAAATCATCTACATGTTCTCAGAAATTCAAATCTGACTTTAGATTTGACATTTGACCTTCAAATCTGACTTTAGATTTGACATTTGACCTTCAATGACCTTCTCAAGGTCAAAAAAGGTCAAAAAGGTCTGTTTTCAACTTGCTTCAAATTGGCTAAAAAAAAATTTCAAAATCATCTACGTGTTCTCAGAAATTCAAATCTGACTTAAGATTTGACATTTGACCTTCAATGACCTTCTCAAGGTCAAAAAAGGTCAAAAAGGTCTTTTTTCAACTTGCTTCAAATTGACTAAATTTTTTTTTCAAAATCATCTACATGTTCTCAGAAATTCAAATATGACTTTAGATTTGACTTTTGACCTTCAATGACCTTCTCAATGTCAAAAAAGGTCAAAAAGGTATTTTTTCATCTTGCTTCAAATTGACTAAATTTTTTTTCAAAATCATCTACATGTTCTCAGAAATTCAAATATGACTTTAGATTTGACATTTGACCTTCAATGACCTTCTCAAGGTCAAAAAAGGTCTTTTTTCAACTTGCTTCAAATTGACTAATTTTTTTTTTCAAAATCATCTACATGTTCCCAGAAATTCAAATCTGACTTTAGATTTGACTTTTGACCTTTAATGACCTTCTCAAGGTAAAAAAAGGTCAAAAAGGTCTGTTTTCAACTTGCTTCAAATTGACCAAATTCTTTTTTCAAAATCATCTACATCTTTTCAGAAGTTCAAATTTGACTTTACAAGTTCTCAGAAATTCAAATCTGACTTAAGTTTGAACTCATAATATTGTGAGCAACTAGGTGGTGACATTTTGTCATGTTAATGCCTTGTTAATTATTATTATGACTTTATATACCTGTATTTTCTTAAACTGGTAAAATTAACAGTAGTAGGAAATATGGTATTGGTAAAAAATGTTTCTTTACATTATTAGATGTCGCTGTACTTAACAGCCTAAAATAAATTATTTCAATGTTTTTTAAAGGTGTGTGCGAGTATCAACAACATTATGGGACAAAATTGATAGGACAATTGTGGCCCTTTTGAAACTTTGGACTTTTGTACAGAACTTATTCAATAAATGAACATTGGCTAATATGCTGTTTATCCCATAAGGCATATATGCATAGTAAATATAAACAAATCAGCCCATCAGAATTTGAGTTATTGGCCTGATGGAATGACAGAGTGAGACATTCTCTATCTCCCTCATAGCTTCATTGCTTGAATACTTGATTACCTATGTAGTTGAATCTCATTCTTTTTAGTAAAACTGGACAATATCTTTTGCGATGTGTGAAAATAAAATAAATTTAGCACATGACTCGATGAATTGTGGTTGATTCAATGTGTGTTGTATCATTGCCTTTGAATTTGGGGTATTACACTCATTCAAAGTCTGTATAAAAGACAGCATCCATGCATTAAATCACCCACAATTCATTGAACTCAGGGTATGAGATTTGGAATATCAGCTCAGGGCAAATCATAAATTAAGCTAGACCATTGTTATCAAAAACTGATCGGTTGACCTTTAATATATTATTTTGTACATATGACAAATGTTTCTAAAAAAAGATAACTGCTCAAACATCTGACTTATTTTTTCAAAGAATACTCATAAAAAGTTTTATGTGGGCATGTTTATATCAACGATGTCTATCTCCTTGTTTATATCAAGCCCTTTTTGCATCACATGGTTTCATTAGATAATTAACAAAAAGTAAACAAACAATATGCCGTAAATATCAAATGTCAGAGTGAATCATGGATGAACTTTGCGTTTAGTTCAGAAAGTAGATCATAAGCTGGGCAGAAGTAGACCTCATTCTTTTTCCTATATCTTACACACAAATGTAGTGGTTATTGTTTTGGACAATAACAGTCTGATCCACAGGGGTGTAGCCAGGATTTAAAAAACATGGCTTTAAATAATCAAGGGGAATTCAACTTCAACACAATCATTAGATTTCATTTTCCTGGTTTAAATCAAAAAAAACATCTGCATTAATATTTTTCTGTAAAAAGGTTTCCGGGGTAATTGCCTCGCCTTCCACAAGTCTGGCCATGCACATGGACCCATCTTAAGCCTCACCTGTGTTATGGGTCTAAAGTGTGCAGAAGCAATAAACTGAAAATACAAGAAAATACTAAATAGTAGATATCATTTTATGTTCAGGTTTGAGTTTTTGTGGAAGATTTAATGAGGATCAGACACAAATCAATAATGTTTGATTTGACCTTTTAGTTAAAAAGCACAATAGATTTTATGACTGCAACCTTTTAAAAGCATTTAAAACAAAATGTAATTTATACCAAGATACATATTTCATGCTTTATTCGAAGTTTTGTATTTGAATCATTTTGAGGTCAGTGGTGTTAATAGCTTTGGGAAAAAGTTCATTGTAGGGTGACCCAAAAAACAGAACCAATTAAAGGTTTATTTACACATAGCTTGGTAAGGTGTGTCCAATTCTAGCCAACCAGAACACAGTATTTTATATAACTGCATAATTGCATTATATAACCAACAATCCATCCAAGGTCACTTAAGGATTTAAGCTCTGACTTGCAATAAGGAATGACCATTCCTTGAAGGTGTTGCTTTCCCAAATTTACACAACATATGCAGCACCGAGTTTTGTTTTTAGAAACAATGCCTAGAATTGTTTTCAAGGGTCAAGTTGGCACCTTGACAACCACATAAGGAGTGACCTTGGATGCGGTGATTGGTGATATACTGCACTGCAGTTATATGAAATACTGTGTTTGAATTGGCTGGAATCGGAGACACCTTGCCTAGCTATGTGTGAATTATCTTTTTTTAGATTCTAGTGAAACTAATGAAACCGATGAACTGATCAATTTCATAGTAGAGTAAAAATATATAAATAGCATCATAGGGAATAACAAGCTATGCACTTCTGCAGGTAAAATGGTAAGTGTATGGTTGTCAAGGAGACAATCAATGATGATGACTCACATATAGAAATGACAACTTGGCCCTTGCAAAAAGTTTCCTTGAAAATATATCATTTCATATCTTTTAAGTGATATAGTATAAAATATTTTACATTGTGTGAAAAAGGATTTAAGCCCAAGATTCGATGCATTGTGGCTGATTCATTCCACTCAGGCATTGTTTCCTAAACTTTGAATTTCCGCTGCATAATCATGCAAAGATTTGAAAACAGCACCTTAAGAAGCATCATTCAGTACACAATGCAAGGAGTCCAGGGCTTAAATTCTTGATTATCTATAGCATTCGTTGAATATCTATGCAATCAACTTTATTTTCAAGGTAGAAAAACTATACTCTATGAATGACAATATAATTTGAAAGGTTTTTGAAAGGTTTTCCATTATGATCATTATTATTCATCTTGCAATGGACAATCCAAAAGTGAACCTACTTCATCTTGCAATGGACAATCCAAAAGTGAACCTACTTTTGTAAAACAGAATACTTTGAATTATACGCTTCTATAAATGGGTTGTTTGGAAATTTCTTTCTGCATTGCTCATTTAGTCTGAAATATCTTTGGTGTCATATTGTTATAGTCTTCATCTCCACCTTGGATGGTGTTCAGAGTTTGGCGTTTGTTTTGGGAGTGTTCATTTTTGGGGTCACCCTGTTCGTTAAACCTGGACATTTATATTTATCACCCATTTTTATTTTAGTGTCTGGATATATATGGGCAAGATCAAAGAAACATGTTTTGATGTAGAGTGCAATAAGGTTGAGTTGTTTCAAGGGTAATTCTGAATTGCATTGCAAAAGATAACATTGAATTGACATACATGTAGATATCTATTTTGTCTATACAGCAGCTTGGAGGCTGAAACAATGATTTTGTTATCAGTACCTGGCATCACTGTAGTATCACATTCACTGGCTTTCCATTGACTAGGGCTGGCAGGGAAGGGAATTATTGTCTGATCTGTCCGATTTTTATTCAGTGCCAGTACTAGACATTAACGCCATTGTTACAACATATGTTGTCGTTACATTACAGTTGTCAAGTCATTGGTATTCGTCGATTATATCTGTTCGTCAATCTAAGAGTGAATGAACTTTTTCATCTAATATTTGATCTTCGTTACATGACATGTTTCCCATAATTCTATTTCAATCAGCATTATGATTGAATAACAAATTGATTTAGTTTTGCAATATTTCGATTTATTCTTTAAATCTTTATTCTTTTAATCTTTCAAGCAACTCATTGTAAACTCAAGAGTAAATCGAAATACTGCAAAACTAAATCAATTTGTTATTTTAACATAAAAAACAACAACTACATAATGGTTAAAAATGGGACAAGCCCAGTCCATTTTATTTGAAATTGTTTTGTTGAAATAAGTATAGAAACTGAAAAAAATCTTTGAAAACGTTTCTTTCCATTGTTCTTTATTGTTTGTTGCAATGAATAATCTGTTGATTTGAAAAGAAAATTTTAAAGCTAAAAAACTTTTGGAATTATGAGATAAAAGATGATTTTTTCTAACAACAAAATTTAAGATGATGTACGATTTTTTTGTGGTATAAAAGATATATGATTTTCATTTTACTTTTGAATGCAATATCTGCAAACTCATCAATAACATCTCTCAAGGACTATTCTTTAAACAAAAAATCAATTCCAGTTTTTAATTATTAGCTTGTTTATTAGAAAATTATCATACAATATAGTTATTGAGAATTCATGTTCTGAATGGCCTAGAACTGTTATTGTTCAGATAATTGATTGGGCCACATGTATTGGTTTACCTTGGAACTGGCAATACAGTAAACAGCTTTAATTTGGCACCAACTTTGATTTGGTAAATAGCCAATTTTGTATAAAATCATCAATTCAAATTTGCTGAAAACCAGTTTAACATAGTATGTCAAATCATGGTATGCTGATACAATTTAAAAAAATATGTTAAAGAAAATGTTCAGTTTATGGCACATTTGCTGAATAAAATACCAACAACTTAAACAAATTTACAGTAGATCATGCGAATTGTTCTAGTGGGCACTAAATCTCTCTTATCACTGATTACAAATCATTCAATTTTTATATTTATAGCTCATTGGGTTGTATAGGTCATCCAATAAGTCTTGCCTTTGACAATCTTCTTTGGCTCCCAAGAATCATTATTATTATAATAGTTAGTAACTAAGATTTTTCCTTAACACTGTTTATATTTTTTCACTAATTGAACCATTATTTTCTTCATAATATGAAGCATGCGGAACATACCCAAGCTTTAGGAGCAGATTATAATATTGACCAAAAGAGACTGACTATGAATGCAGGAAAAAAAGGGAAAAAATTAGATGCATAAAAAATTAGATTTGATGTTGACGATTGAGTGTATATGTACATTATTATTATTAACATCAAAGCCATTGTGTCATAGATATATATATTAGGTTCATAATTATGACAAACTACTCCAGCTCTGGATATATTTGTTCAACCTCGTGTGCAGGGGCTTCTAGGGCACCTTGTGGTCTTGCTAATCTAAAGAAAAATGCTGCTATTTTGTCTCTTTCCTCAGGATTCTGCAACTTTTCTTTCATATCATTTAAGTTAATTTTTACATCATCTTCAAATTCCTCCAAATACCATTCTTCTATTTCCTGAAAGTTTTGCACCTTTTGATGCAATGTACCAGTGCCGATTTTGATAAGTAATGGCTCATAGGGAACGGGTGAAGGAGGAACTCCTAAAAATTTCTCAATCTTTTTCATGACTTCCTTATGGAAATGTGCAACATCGTTGTATGTGAAGTTTATTAAGAAAGGATATCCCTCTAAATCTTTGAGACTTGCATACCATAATCTACGCTGCCTTTGAAAATACTCTTTATATTCTGTCCATGTCACGTTTACCCGGACAGCCTGGAGCCTTTTGGCCACTTCTGGGATCTCAGTGTTCCAAATATGAGTCTGAAAAGCTTTCCTCAAGGAAGCATAGGCCTCGAACATATTTTCCCGATGTAAGACAATTACTTTTGGCCACTCTAAAAGCTCCAACACTGTCCTTAGATCAATTTTTGCATCTTCTAAGTGTTGAGTATACAGTTTAAAACCAGTTAATTTATAGCAACCCCACTTGTGTATGACATCTCTTACATAATGGAACACTTTGTATTTTGGACTGTTATCCAACCCTCGGGGGCTTAAATGCATATCCATATGAAGCAGCTCTTGGTAACTTTTCAGATCTGGGTGCTGGTTTATCAACTGAACCAATAGAGTTGAGCCAGTCCTCGGAGCTGCTAGCACAACAAAGTGACGGGATTGAGCAGCATATGTACAGTTTGAGGAAGACAATGTTACATTGCATTCTTCACAATTATTTAAATTGGCATAGACATTGAGATTTGTCTGATGGAGCTGTTCAAAGTAGATCATAGCAACGCTTAGGATAATACAAATGGTTAGCAACCAGCCTCCAACAACCTTTAGGTTGCTACGGTGATGGTGATGACCTGAAATGCATGATCATGAATTACTATAATGCACAGTGGACAAATAGTGGAGTTACAGACAGGGTGGTTCAAAGTTTTTCAATATACAAGTACATGTCAAAGTGAAATATGATTTTTGAGCCACCCTGTATATTTAAAAGTGTTAACTCATTTGTCCAAATGATGAAAGTACATATACTAAATAATCTGGTGAGATAAATATAACCCAATAATTCTATTGTATAGTATTTTATTAATTAAGATTTTGATATTCTAATTGTTTAGAAACATTAAATTTCATTTAGAAAAATACATTGTATCAAACATTTAAAAGTGCATGATAGTAATGGTTGTTGGATTTCCTGATTTTATTGATCATGGATTGATTTTTTGATTTGTTTTTTTTTCAAGTAAAAGATGGACATTTCAAATTAAGTAGAATGACAAAATAGAGCTGAAGTACATCTAAATTCCAGCATGTTTATTATATATACATTTACATCATTGGTACCATTCAATGTAAAATCATTGATGCTTTGTTCAACTGATGAAAGATGCCAGATAGCATTTAATAACATACATATATTAAAACAATGCATGAATAATGTTTAACTTGAACTTATGTGGCTTGCTTTGATTATTCTATAAGCTTACCATGAATAATGTGTCCACTGAATGATGAATGCCTTTTTCTTGATGCGTCAGGCTTCATAACTGAAGATGAGTCTGCAGTATTCGATGTCATATAATTCTTTCTACAACAATCCTCTATTTTAGTGATATTGAGATTTATACCAAATGATACCCCATTGTTACTGTTCTACATCCTGATTTCGATTGTGTCTGTTATTTTAATTACAAAAGATGAAATCATACTTTAAATTTAAACAATTTGTACTTGGTGTTCTGTACTTGCATACACTGTGGAGTAGCCTTGCTAGTATTGTTAATTCTCCTTGTGTCAGTTTGCCATCAATATATGAATGCACATATAGATGCTTATCTCACAGTTATATACCATATGTGTTGAACACTCCACTCTTAAATGTTAAAATAAATTCCGCACTCAATTTTGTTACATCCTTTATTGAAAAATGAACCATTTGACATAAATATCAATTTTTGATCGTTAAATGGATCATTGAACAACTTTGTTCCAATAAATCAAATTATTTTCAGTTAAAGCCACATATTAGTTTATGTCAGTTACATATGTCGCCCCCAGATATGCTTTAGTTTTGGACGCTGTCCTTCTGCATGGCTAACCACATTATTCCAACCATACACTGTATTGAAATATATATGAAATATAGGTTATCTTCTCTATGTACAGTGAAATGACTAATCATTGATATTAATAAGGTCAGAAGAGATTTTATTTCTTCGTGACCATGAAAATTTAATGAAAAAATGGCATTCGAGGTAAAGTTATACCATGGCATTTACTATAGTTTCAAAGCGGTCAATATTACAGCAATGCTAAAGAAAATGCATGAATGTACAGTAAAACTACTGAAGTGAAACATATTTGACACCAAAAAATATTGACCTAATGAGAATGTTGCAATAGGAAAGCACAATGAAGGTCCCCTGGACTTCATTGCACGTTGAGCCATACCACATATTCACCTATTTGCTTACCAATGAAGAAGCCCCATCCGCCTCTTTATATGCTTTGCGATTGTGCTGACCTCTCGAATTATTTTTCATTGAAATAAAAACCGGCTTTGAATCTGATTGGCTGCCTGGCCCAAGGCATGTGCCCAGTTTGGTGACGCTTGTGTCAAATGACAGGGGTTTCCCTTGATTGCTGCAATCAAACTCAATTGTTCAATTCTGACAGTTGGTTGTTCTGGGATTATAATGGGATATCACTGATTGTCCGGGGAGAAACCTAAGGCGTAATGTACCTTTAATTGTTTAAAATCATTAATGGATTAAAGTTTTTTGGTGCACTAACAAATGAAAGTTTAAAACTCCATAATGCATAATACCCGATGGATGTACATATCATTACATGTCTTTTAATTTTTATAAAAGATGATGGTTCAAGACTACAAGTTATAAATAAAACATTTTTACATCATTTAAATACAAAAGCACAAAAGCACATTCTGACAATGTTTAAAGTTGTATAAAAGGAATACTCTTGAATAGAAATGAAAAATGTTTAATAGAATTAAGTGAAAAGGGAATGAGTGCTCAATGGCAAAGTAAATGTAAAGAAATGAATTGGGGATTTATTGTGAAATATCTAAGGTATGTAGGATATTACATAACCAATTATAATGGGACATCACTGATTGTCTGGGAAACCTATGGCATACTGTATATCTAAAGGGAGATTTATTCCAAAAAGCTTCAGTTTCCGTTAAATAGATAATGAGGCATGGGAAAGTGTTCCACTTAAAGTAGGTGTTGTGTTCCACTTCAAAATGGGTGTTTCAGTTTACAAGTTTTACCGTACTCATGAAAACATGCTTTATATTTTGTACATTTTCATTGTTTATGAACTTTTCTTATTTGAAGTCTTGGTCATTCTGAAGCATGGCAAGTTTTTATATGGTTGTGGATTAGTTTCTTGTCTTAAAAAAGTTTGCGTAAGAAAATATAATTTCAGCATAATTCTAAGGAAACATTTTGAACTATACATTCTATAATGATGTGTTAATATCAAGATAAATTTTTTTTTAAATATCACCTATTTAAACATTACCCACCATAATGGTAACTATAATCAACGAAAATTACAAAAATATTCTCAACATATTTTCACCCTAACTTACAACTATTCTCCTATTAACATACACAACATACATAACGAAGACAATTTATGAAAATGTTTGTTGTTTATTGCCACTATAACATGCTCTGGATCCAGAGTCATGATTGCAATCTGTACACAGAGATAGAATTGTTAATCTAACTGTCTAATGACAATCTACTGGTGATCACACACATATAAGTATGAGAATAAGATAGGCCTATGACCATTGTTAATATGGTTATATAGGAAAAGTCCTAGTCCAACAGGTGGGGCAATGTTATGTCAGAATGCGTGAATGTACCACCAAATAGTCAGGAATTTAGCAAACAATAACAACGCCATCTGACCAGAGTTAACATCCATAATTACATTTTATATTAAATTCCAGATTTACTGTCTCACACACATTCATCTTTTATTGTAACATACATCCACCAATCCATATTTCATAAAACACAGATCTAATGGATTTATATTCTTTGTGCCATTGTCCATGGTGTAAGTTATTGTATATCTATGTTTCATGTAACACAATCCATATTCCATTTAGTACACATATTAATTTACATAATTGTACATATAATTGTAATTCCCATATAAATCCCATCAATTGTCAGTGTCATGATACCATTTTAAGTTAACTTCTTGAGAGTAAAACCTGTACACTGAACACCACTTTATTCTGAACATCTCTTAATGTGAGAAATTTTTTGGTCCCATCTTCCACATTAAAAGACACTTTTGGCCAGTCCCAGTGGTGTTTGAATTAATGGGTTTAACTATATATTAACAATTATTTTCTTAGTTCATCCAACACAACAAATGTACATTGTGTAATAGCCAGGGGGCCATTAACATAAACTTCGTAAAGTTAAGAATTCGTAAAGTCCATTGTTCTCTTACTGTGACGTCACTATGTCCATGGTAACAACAATTGATTTATGAATTCACATATTTATGAAGTTTCTGTTAATGACCTCCAGATTATTTCATTTGAGATTGACTACATTGAAATGACCTATATATATTGAAAGGTTATGTCACTATTACATGAAATATGCCTGAGTTCTCCCAATATAGGCCTACTTTGGAAGGCTCTATATTTGGGAAAGAACGAAGGCATATTTCACGTTATAGTGACATAACTGATGTTTGAGATACCTTTATTCCCATGGCTTCTTTGTATGAATGACATGTGCGAGTAGAATCTGATCGAAATGAAAAATGACATCATGACATTGTCATGGTTATTAACGAAATCTAATATTAAAATGAGGTAAGCAGGCTATATCGGGGTAATTGGGCAATATCAGTGGTATAGCCCACTCACTTTTCCATTGACTTCCATACAAATGCTTCACTAGGTATGTAACACAGTACTATACATGTATAGTCATATTGCACAAAACACACGGAGGTATCATTAAACCATTTTGCCTATGTACACCAGTAGTAATAAAGTATTATTTAGATGACTATCTAATATGAATCTATTTATACTCTATTTCTCTATTTTTCACTAAAATATTTAAAATATTTACCTTCTCTTAGATTTCATTTTTTCTCTCAAATCAGAGTGTACATCATGGCATGTTTGGCATATGTAAGTGAAAAAATATCCATATTTAAAGTAACACAAATTCATATTTCATAGAGAGCTTATCAGTTGCTTCCTATTGAATAGAGTTTTAAAATCTGTTTTTATCTGATATTTAAAGGTAACTTTCAGTTGCCAAACTTTTGGAGGGGAGTGTAACACTGAACTATATTGCAGTAGCAAAGATCCACATTTCATGAAACATGTCCAACATACCACAGTTTTGTATAACAGTGTACATTACAAACGCTTTATTTTACATATTTGTATATACATATGAAAATAACCCCATATTATATGGGGCTTATATTATATTATGGGTAAATAAAAAAAATCTTAGTAAAACATTACAGTTTACAGTAATAATTCTGTAGCATTTTTACAAATTTCACATGTTTTACATAAGACAGACAACACATTGTCATGATACAAAGGAAACAGACAGAATGATGGGAAATCATTTTCATCACAAAATAATAGTTTTTACATATTTTTTCACTTTTACTTCTCATAACAGAAATTACTGCCATATAGAGCCATGAGGGAGTCAACCAATATGTCCGATGATGAAGCACCTTTAACTTAAGGCTTTTCAAACTAAATTGTACAAATTAATATTTAACAGTTTACACATAAGTTTGTCACACACATATATAAACTTATCATCATACTAAAGCTAATCATAAACCAATGACATTCAAAAGCATGGATTTTTCTCTTGAAAGACCAAATGCCCATACTTTTGAAAGCCCATACTTAAATGCCTCAAATGCAGTTTCTTTAGCCATTATAAAATGTTTGAGACACACATCAATTGCATCAACATCATTTGCAAAAGATACATTAATTTATTGAACATGCCACAAAAGCATCACATCAGACCATAGATCATATGTTATATAAACTTAAAGCATTTCTGTTTGTCGTGGGGAATTCTTGTTTTAAAGAGCACCGAGTCAACTCTGAATTGAGTATACAGCAAAGGCATGTATCCATATATCTTCACAAAAAAGTTCATACATTTGTGCCGTTCGTGAAAGTGGGAGTCTTCCACGGATAAAGCTTTAGGACACCCTGGGCATCTAAAAGTCCACCTTGATGTGACCTGGAACAGATGAACACAAAAATAGTATTAGGTTTATATCATAAAATTCTTGTGTCATTTTGACATTTTAAGGACAAATGTAAAATTCATATACATGTACACTCATTGTCTATATGCATTCTCTGATTTACCTCTTTATTCAATGCACTTGAATGCATGACTCGGGGCAAGCATAAAATCAAAAAGTTCTGATATGATACAGAAGGAGTGAGTAGCTCCCACAATTCTTTCATATCTTATCGTATTCAGGGATCCCACAGTATATGATGTCCAATCAAATTGCAGGATGTGATCATATGAACAATCATGTGCATGTGCTCTCTCAGTGCTGTGGATGCACAAAGTAAAATGTGAAATTGTGGATAGGGTGTTTATTTCAAAACTGCAGTAATAGTTTTGAAGTTACTCGAAGTTGTAGGGAATACTCATAAAAAAGGGAAGATTGTGAGATTCATTTCAATGGCAAATGAGGTGTTTATAAAATTGGTTATTGAACGTGCAAATACCAAAGCGTCATATTTTGGAAATCTCCCCCCCTCGATAAGATATACATCATATATTACAATCTTACATTTTACATTCTCTAGTTTTTCTCTTTGCCTTAACCTTACCACATGGAAGATGACTGTTAAAATACAACTACTTAATTCAAACTGAAATACTGGATATAGCTAATATTCCAGATACATTCATATATCAGCAAATATCTACAAGTAATTTAATTAAAAAATCACTATCTGTTACCATAAAATTGATATTGAATATTTTTCAGTAAAGATCTGTCAGTTTGATAACAACATTAATTCTGGTCAAAGCATTTCAAAATAACAAAACATTTCATTTCACTGGAAAAGGTCATCAAGGCAAGCTTTCACACAATGACTCCATCATTATATCAAGAAGTGGGATGAATCACAATATGAAATGAGGTCACACTTGTTGTCAAGGAGAAATTCCAATGTAAATGATTCATTCAATGTTGATTATGATACGATTGGTGTTTTTAAATACTTTTTTTATTCAAGATCTAAAATCAATTCATTTTTTATGACCCAGATATACTTTTTTACCTGTGTGATCACCAAGATGTTGAGCAATGATACTTAAGCCATATGAAGTTTCAAATAATTTGTGTGGCATCTTTTGATAAACATGTACAACTGTCACGCCCGGTGATCGTACAAAAAGGATGGAGGGGGGAGTAGGCGATTAAGGTATAATTTATTGATTTTACAAAGAATACAACATAACTGTACAGATTTTGTTTGATGGGCAAGATGATTTTCAGCCAGGTTCTTAAACCATTTTAAGTATTTGATCAATAAAATCAAAAAGGTCATTTTCATTAGAATGTCAAGTTTCGAATTTTGTCAATTCATTTTACATTATGTACTGTTTATGTGGCACAATTGTATCACCATTGATAGGACAACATGTCCTTGGTATACTCTCATGCTACTTGACTAGGCGAATTATGTGACTACGAAAAAATAGACCAAGCTGACACAATACTTTATCATACTTAGACATGTCTGATACTCAAGGTCATTTTAACAAAATCTCTATTTTTATGAGAGACAATGACACTATGACACCATGATCACTGCTTTTTGAAAGTCATCCTGAACATTTGGGACTTAGAGGTAAATATATTTTAAATAAGACATCTGCAAAATATAGGCCAAGCTGTCCCAATACTGAGACATGTCTGATATTCAAGGTCATTTATACACAGTCTTTATTTTATGAGAGACGATAAGATTTTTAGTAACAGGTATTTATAAAAAATAAAAAAGTAAATGCTGAAGGGAGACTGACCTGATTTAGTGATTTGATGTAAGTATAACATGATGACTAAAATACTGCACTATGACAACATGATCACTGCTTTTTTGATAATACTTTAATAATAATTTTTTCACGATACTTTATCATACTCAGACACGTCTTATAGTCAAGGTTTACAAAATCTGCTTCATTATATTTACATGCACAATGTTAGACCTATTCAACATCAACAACAAACCACCAATAAAAGTAAAAAATAAATGAGGGAAAACGAATCACATAATGATTATTTACAGGCACAATGTTAGGTCTATTCAACGTGAGTAACAAACTACAAATAAAAGTCAAACGAGATGAACTTGAGATACGCCTGTTTGATCCAAACAAAGACAACTGGGAAGAAGTAAAGAAAATGACCTTAGTCCCCTACACAGAGGTAATTCCAATAATCATGAAAGGCCAACTATTCAATCCAAAGGTTAGCAGTGTATTAGCATTACTAGCAGCTGGAATCTTACACCAAATGAGACACTCATTGATGAATGGACTCATATTCCTGTTGGGGTTATACTCCATACTGTATTTCTTACTAATATGGGGAATTCCACTTTGGGAGATGTACAAACTGAGTGAATATCACAATTTCGTAGAATACTGGATAGGACCTGACCATAAATTATGGCTGCTCTTCCATAGGGGGAAACTTATTGGCTCTATTGGTGTAAATGAACTGGATGTTGGCAAGCGAGGTGAACTTACGCGTGTGGTTGTAGCAACTGATTACAGGCGAAATGGACTAGCTGAATTGATGGTTAATTTTGTAATAGACTATCATGAAAAAAAAATATATAATGAGTTGGTACTATATACGACTATATATCAACAAAGTGCAATGAAAATCTACGAGAAGTGCGGTTTTACACGAGTTAGAATGTTTACTCACTACTTTATCAAACCTATATTGGGTGTTGAGAGCAACACATATACTTTAAAATTTCCAAGGAAACAAGCATAGAGAAAATCAAATGATATATACCACGCCCGGTGATCGGAAGAAATATACATATATCTTTTATTGACTCTTTAGATACATTAAAACCTGTGTATAATGAATAATATGGGACCACGAAAAGTGTTCATTTACACAAAGGGTTTTTATACAGAAATAAATTGACTGTGTTCTGAAAAATTTTGTTCTATGATAAGGAGCACATATGTCATGTTTCATGACAAAGTGAGCATGTGACAAGAACCTGAGCAAGGTTTATCAGCAAAATATAGGTCAAAAGCACACTTTAATAAACATTGTCATTTTTACAAGATCTCTACATTGTATGAGCGCCAAGTAAAGACTTTTTGGTAACAGATTATTATAAAAAAGTAAATCCTGAAGGGACACTGACCTGGTTTAGTGATTAAATGTAAGTATAACATTTCTATTAAGTTACTGTGCAACAATACTGTGATCACAGCTTTTATCCTAAACTTTTGAGATATAGACTTCAAAGCCATTGTGTACCACTCCAATCAGACAGACATAGTATATTTGCACTCAATTTTGGGGAGAGGGCAACATTAATATATAACAGTACGAGAAACAAATATTCTGCAATCAATGAAACATAATTCTATCACAATTTCCTAGCTTGAGCAACAAAATAAAAATAACTTGTCTTTATGGAATCGGTCTATTTAGTTTACATTTTAGTTTCAAACTGCTTAATTTTCTCGTCATATTTCATGAGAAACCAAAGTGTATATTTGATAAAATATCATATTCAAAAAAAATGAGGGAAAACAAATCACATATGATTACATTTACAGGCACAATGTTAGGTCTATTCAACATGAGCAACAAACCACCAATAAAAGTAAAACGAGATGAACTTGAGATATGCCTGTTTGACCCAAATATAAACAACTGGGAAGAAGTGAAGAAAATGGCCTTAACCTCATACACAGAACCAGTTCCAATAATGATGAAAGGCAAATTATTCCATCCAATGGTTAGCAGTGTATTAGCATTACTAGCAGCTGGAACCTTATACCAAATGAGACACTCATTGATGAACGCACTCATATTCCTGTTGGGGTTATACTCCATATTGTATTTCTTGTTAGTATGGGGTGTTCTACTTTGGGAGCTGTCCAAACTGAGCGATTATCACAATTTTGTAGAATATTGGACTGAACATGACCATAAATTATGGCTGCTCTTCCACAGGGGGAAACTTATTGGCTCTATTGGTGTACATGAACTGGATGTTGGCAAGCGAGGTGAACTTACGCGTGTGGTTGTAGCAACTGATTACAGGCGCAATGGACTAGCTGAATTGATGGTTAATTTTGTAATAGACTATCATGAAAAGAATAAATATAATGAGTTGGTACTATTTACGACTATATATCAACAAAGTGCAATGAAAATCTACGAGAAGTGCGGTTTTACACGAGTAAGAATGTTTACTCACTACTTTATCAAACCTATACTCGGTGTTGAGAGCAACACATATACTTTAAAATTTCCAAGGAAACAAGCATGAAGAAAATCAAATGATATATACCACCCCCGGTGATCGGAAGAAATGAACGGAGGGGGAGCAGATGATTTTTGCTAGAAAATTCATCAAATCTGGAAGATTTATTTTTCAAAAGAAAGTTAACAATTGAATGGCTAAATGAATACCGTATTCTCTGTAATTACCGCCCACTCTCTAATAAGTGCCCACCCCGCTTCACAAAGTTCAAGAAACATCGAGGAATCATAATAATCCATAATGAATGAAGGAATTGTTCTTTATCGGCATTCAGAAATTTCAAAAGCTACTGCGCAGATGTTCTGCGCATGTCAAGGTCGTGAACTTTCTGGTTTCTTTTTAATGTTTCTCGACTTTTACACGACTTTTGCACGAATAATGATGATCTCTCATCAAATTAGAAATAATGTATAACTTTAGATCGATATCCAGCAGTCTCTAGTGGACATATTGAAGGTAATCGGCGATAATGACAAAGTGGGCGTGCCGGAAATAAATTAGACATAGACGGGTCTTCAACCACTGTCAATATTGTCTAAGCGATCTTTACCGTATTCTCTCCAATAACAGCACTTGTCATATTATTATAAAAATATGTTGAAGAAAATGCATTCTTGTCAAGAAAAATTGCCATACATGAAATTCCTCGGGATTTCTGATTTCTTTCATACATGGGCGCTTATTAGAATGGTCTAAATAATGTATTTTCAATTTTCTAAACGCCCTGGGCGCTAATTACAGAGAATACGGTAGGTGCAGTACACGGTGAAATATGTTAGGTCTTCTCAGATTTTTTTTGAACCAATATGCTTCTAAGATATAAGATCTTTTTTTTATCGCAAAATATTTCCATACGTTAGATAAAAAAATAATCGAAAATAATTAAAATCGAATGGAGGGGGAGTGAAGGGAGGGGGGAGTAATATGACTTTAAGGTGGAAGAAATTTCCACGAATTTGTGTATTTGAAAAATGAACTGCAGTGACTCAGTAACAACTGGATATTACAACTCTGAAGAGTGAAAAAAGGGACATTTGGAATTATTCAAAATAAAATCAAGTTACATCTCTTATCACATGCCTTATACATACATTACCCCCCCCCCCCTCCGTTCAGTCCCCCCTCCATTCAAAATCTATTATTTTTGTTTATTTTTTATATAACGTATGGTAACGTATTTAAAAAAAACAACAATGACAATAGCTTTGTGATAATAAGGTCACTAACAAGTATTATCACAGGTTGTGTAGACCCTTATTGCTGGATTTATAGCAGAAACCTTGCCATTTGCACATTGGCGACGCTGTGCCTTTTTTAATAGGTCTTATATCTTAGAAGCCCATCAGTTCAAAAGAAATCCGACAAGACCTAACATACTTCCCAGAGTTCTGCACCTATTCATTTAGCAATTCAATCGTAAACTTTCTCTTGAAAAAATAAATCTTTCAGATTTGTTGAATTTTCTAGCAAAAATCAGATACTCCCCCCTCCGTTCATTTCTTACGATTACCGGGTGTGAATACATATATCTTTTATTGACTCTTTAGATACAGTAAAACATACAATAAATAAATAAATACAGAAATAAATTGACTGCGTTCTGAAAAATTTTGTTCTGTGAAAAAGAGCACATATGCCATGTTTCGTGACAAAGTGAGCATGTGACAAGAACCTTGTGTAGCACTCCAACCAGACATTGTCTATCTGCACTCATTTTTTGGGAAAGAGCAACATTAATATATATCAGTAGGAGAAACAAATATTCTGCAATCAATGAAACATAATTCTATCACAATATCCTAGCTTGAGCAACAAAATAAAAAAAAATTGTCTTTATGGAATCAGTCTATTTAGTTTCAAACTGCTTAATTTTTTCCTCATATTTCATGAGAAACCAAAGTGTATATTTGATAAAATATCATATTCAAAAAAATGAGGGAAAACGAATCACATATGATTATATTTACAGGCACAATGTTAGGTCTATTCAACATGAGCAACAAACCACCAATAAAAGTTAAAAAATAAATGAGGGAAAACGAATCAAATAATGATTATATTTACAGGCACAATGTTAGGTCTATTCAACGTGAGCAACAAACCACAAACAAGGCATTAACATGACAAAATGTCACCACCTAGTTGCTCACAATATTATGAGTTCAAACTTAAGTCAGATTTGAATTTCTGAGAACTTGTAAAGTCAAATTTGAACTTCTGAAAAGATGTAGATGATTTTGAAAAAAAAATTTGGTCAATTTGAAGCAAGTTGAAAACAGACCTTTTTGACCTTTTTTGACCTTGAGAAGGTCATTAAAGGTCAAATGTCAAATCTTAAGTCAAATCTATAGTCATATTTGAATTTCTGAGAACATGTAGATGCTTTTGAAAAAAAATTTAGTCAATTTGAAGCAAGATGAAAAAATACCCCTTTTTTGACATTGAGAAGGTCATTGAAGGTCAAATGTCAAATCTAAAGTCAGATTTGAATTTCTGAGAACATGTAGATGATTTTGAAAAAAAAATTTAGTCAATTTGAAGCAAGTTGAAAAAAGACCTTTTTGACCTTTTTTGACTTTGAGAAGGTCATTGAAGGTCAAATGTCAAATCTTAAGTCAAATGTAAAGTCAGATTTGAATTTCTGAGAACACGTAGATGATTTTGAAAAATTTTTTTAGTCAATTTGAAGCAAGTTAAAAACATACCTTTTTGACCTTTTTTGACCTTGAGAAGGTCATTAAAGGTCAAATGTCAAATCTAAAGTCAGATTTGAATTTCTGAGAACATGTAGATGATTTTGAAAAAAAAAATTAGTCAATTTGAAGCAAGTTGAAAAAAGACCTTTTTGACCTTTTTTGACCTTGAGAAGGTCATTGAAGGTCAAATGTGAAATCTAAAGTCAGATTTGAATTTCTGAGAACATGTAGATGATTTTGAAAAAAAAATTTAGTCAATTTGAAGCAAGTTGAAAAAAGACCTTTTTGACCTTTTTTGACTTTGAGAAGGTCATTGAAGGTCAAATGTCAAATCTTAAGTCAAATCTAAAGTCATATTTGAATTTCTGAGAACACGTAGATGATTTTGAAAATTTTTTTTAGTCAATTTGAAGCAAGTTGAAAACAGACCTTTTTGACCCTTTTTGACCTTGAGAAGGTCATTGAAGGTCAAATCTTAAGTCAAATCTTAAGTCAGATTTGAATTTCTGAGAACATGTAGATGATTTTGAAAAAAAAATTTAGTCAATTTGAAGCAAGTTGAAAACAGACCTTTTTGACCTTTTTTGACCTTGAGAAGGTCATTGAAGGTCAAATGTCAAATCTAAAGTCAGATTTGAAGGTCAAATGTCAAATCTAAAGTCAGATTTGAATTTCTGAGAACATGTAGATGATTTTGAAAAAAATTTAGTCAATGTTAAGCAAGTTGAAAAAAGACCTTTTTGACCTTGAGAAGGTCATTGAAGGTCAAATGTCAAATCTAAAGTCAGATTTGAACTTCTGAGAACATGTAGATGATTTAGAAAAAAATTGAAGTCAGTCTAAACAGTATTTGTTAAGTTATAGGAAGTTGTAAGAAATTGTTACAGACGCCGGACGCCAACCGCCTTACGCCGGACGCCAACCGCCGGACGCCAACCGCCGTCGCAAAAAAACGGAGACCATAACAATATGTCACCACTTTTGGTGGTGACATAAAAACGGAGACCATAACAATATGTCACCACTTTTGGTGGTGACATAATAAAAGTCAAACGAGATGAACTTGAGTACGCCTGTTTGACCCAAATATAGACAACTGGGAAGAAGTAAAGAAAATGGCCTTAACCTCATACACAGAACCAGTTCCAATAATGATGAAAGGCAAATTATTCCATCCAAAGGTTAGCATTGTATTAGCATTACTAGCAGCTGGAATCTTACACCAAATGAGACACTCATTGATGAAAGCATTCATATTCCTGTTGGGGTTATACTCCATATTGTATTTCTTGTTAGTATGGGGTGTTTTACTTTGTGAGCTCATCATTCATTTGACATTATGTACTGTTGTTATATTATGTGCATATGTGACACAATTGTACAATGCTCATCTAATCACTATTGATAGGTCAACATGTCCTTGGTATACTCTCATGTACTGTAATGTTGAGAATGCTACTTGACTAGGTGAACTATGTGACTATGAATAAGATTTTTAGTAACAGATATTTATAAAGAAAAAGTAAATGCTGAAGGGAGGCAGACCTGGTTAAGTGATTCGATGTAAGTATAACATGATGACTAAACTACTGCACTATGACACCATGATCACTGATTTCTGAAAGTTATCCTGAACATTTGGGATTTAGATTTCAAAGCGATTGTATGTTCCAAACAATTCCTAATGCTTTATCGGAATATTGAATAAGAAATAATTATTGAATATTCAAAACTGTAATTTTCAAAAATAAGGGAATCTGCTTGATTATATTAATACAGGCACAATGTTAGACCTATTCAACATCAAGACCAAACCACCAATAAAAGTAAAAAAATAAATGAGGGAAAACGAATCACATAATGATTATATTTACAGGCACAATGTTAGGTCTATTCAACATGAGCAACAAACCACAAATTAAAGTTAAAAAAATAAATGAGGGAAAATGAATCACATAATGATTATATTTACAGGCACAATGTTAGGTCTATTCAACATGAGCAACAAACCACCAATAAGAGTCAAACGAGATGAACTTGAGATACGCCTGTTTGACCCAAATATAGACAACTGGGAAGAAGTGAAGAAAATGGCCTTAACCTCATACACTGAACCAGTTCCAATAATGATGAAAGGCAAATTATTCCATCCAAAGGTTAGCAGTGTATTAGCATTACTAGCAGCTGGAACCTTATACCAAATGAGACACTCATTGATGAACGGACTCATATTCCTGTTGGGGTTATACTCCATATTGTATTTCTTGTTAGTATGGGGTGTTCTACTTTGGGAGCTGTCCAAACTGAGCGATTATCACAATTTTGTAGAATATTGGACAGAACATGACCATAAATTATGGCTGCTCTTCCACAGGGGGAAACTTATTGGCTCTATTGGTGTAAATGAACTGGATGTTGGCAAGCGAGGTGAACTTACGCGTGTGGTTGTAGCAACTGATTACAGGGGCAATGGACTAGCTGATTTGATGGTTAATTTTGTAATAGACTATTGCAAAAAGTACAACTATGATGAGTTGATGCTAAGGACAAGTGTGCATCAACAAAGTGCCATGAGAGTCTACGAGAAATGTGGTTTTACACGAGTTAGAATGTTTACTCACTGGTTTATCGAACCTATATTGGGTGTTCAGAGCAATATATATAATATAAAACTTCAAAAGAAACAAACATGAAGAAAGTGAAATGATATGCGGTATATATCATCTTCTATTGACTCTTTATACAGTAAAACCTGTGTATAATGACTAATATGGAACCATAAAAAGTGCTCAGCTCACAGATGGTTTTTACACAGAAATAAATTGACTCTCCTCTGAAATTTGTTCACTATCAATAGGTTCTGTCATTCACTAGAAAGAAGTGTTTGCCAGATGAACACGTTTTGTTATTAATGACCATAAGAGTACACTGTATATCCCTTACTATAGAGTGGACAACATGAATATTTGCCATTTGAAACAGTTACCCTAATAGGGAGTTGTCTGGCAATGAGAGAAGTTGCAACCTTGATAGAGGGTTGTATGTCAATGAGTGAAATTGTTACCTTAATAGGACTGTGTATGTCAATGAGTGAAATAGTTACCATAATAGGACTGTGTATGTCAATGAGTGAAATAGTTACCTTAATAGAAGGTGTTTATCAATGAGTGAAATAGTTACCTTAATTGGAGGTTGTCTAGTGATATGGGAGACTAGAAAGTTAAGAGCCAAGTCCTCGCAGTTAACATATTCATCCACCTTGTCTCTTATTGCCTGAGGCATCACATAGCTGTATAGGTAGGCATAATACTGCAAAACATTAAAATAGAAACTCCAAATAAAATATTCAAGTTCTTACAACTAAATTTATATGCATCATAAGAGTACAGTACGATGGCAATCATAAGAGTACAGTACGATGGCATCATTTTATACTCTTAAGATAAACCTTTAATAAAAATTCATTAAAAAATAGTTCATGTTAATAACAGTGGGGTTCATTTTGACTAAGAGAGTGGAAGGTGATTTTATTAATACCTTGTGGAAGAATGCAGCACCAGTGAGTACCATAGAGAGTTCACATGAGTAGTTAGAATTGTACAACCAGCTATCATGATCAAGATCCCAAGCATGGAAGCGTCCTGGGAATCCTACGATTCTTTCACGATTCTCACGCCACACCCTGAAAAAATTGCCAAATGAAGCTTGTTAACAATCAGCTTGCTTCAATAAGACTGATGACACTTATTATGCATATGTTTGTGGTGACATAAAAACTAAATAATACTGTATGGTAAATACATGTTGTTGTGCTGTTGCCTCTGAGGCCAAATAAATGTGCATGCACACATTACATGGTAAAATGGGATCAATGTTTTGTAATATACTGTAATACCAATGCGACATCTATAAATCTGAACCACATTTAGAAACAAGAAATCTAGAAAAACAGAATTTTGAATTTGCCTGCAATTCACATCAACAATAGACTTTGATGCAAAGCTTCATTCATGAAAAAAGCTAGGTCAGAAAAAACTAGTACAGTTGTATAAAGAAGTTAGCATCTCTTATAATCTCAAATTTTCCAAATGGCTGATCCACCAATGTTACTTTCAGCTTTACTTTGAGTCAAGTGGCTGTTAACCAGTGAACATATGCTGTATCTCTCCATTTAGCATATTTAAGAGCTCATTTGATGGTTTCATAAATATTTCTCTTAAGTGTGATATCTCTCTACTGTTAACAATACAACTTTTATTTTGACTGGAAAGATTCATTACCTGAATCCAAACATGATTTCATCGTGCCTGAGATGGGCATCATCATCTATTGACAAGATAGCCTCTGTTTCTATGACATCATATGGTAGAAAACGGTTGTTCAAACTGTTCTTCTCTGTTCTAATCACCTGGACAAACAAAGAAGGCTAATTTAAGCATAAGAATGGAAATGTATGGCAAACCAAGTTCATTTCAGTTGAAGGTTAGAACAATGCTACTTACTATCCTAGTTTTGTTTGTTACATAACATTTTCCTGACTTGGTCTTTTGCAACATTTGTAGAAAATCTGTAGAAGTTCGTAGAAGTTTGACCTGCAATGCTGTTTAATATCTGAAGTTATATATTCTTACATGTACATCTACTCCTATGATAGGCCACCTGAGATCCTCAGCAGGTGGCTTGGGACTATTCCACACAACCACCACTCTGTTCAGATGAGGCAGACCTTTCAGCCTTGCTATAGCATTCATCAAGACAGCCTCTCTTTCATATGTCAGCATCACAACTGAAACAATGGATCAGTTCCTGTATATACAGCGTTAGAAACTACTTTAAGGTAGTTCACCACTTTCAAAGAAATGTGGATACAAAACATTTGGAAAATGTCAATCGAAATATTTGATATATGATTGTATTGTGCAATATCACGCGGTACTAATTCGACTGTTAATTTGAATTTTTGACCTACCGGATGTTTGAAAATCAAGGATTACGAGTCTCGTACTGCACCGTTTTTCTTCAAACTTGTTCCATTCAAAGCATAACAAAAATCCCTTTCTGTTGGTACATTATTCTCTTAAACAGAGTCCCTACTTCCAGCGGCATTTTGGTCCCCAGCTGTAAGAAGGTCTTCTAACAGCTGGGGACCAAAACGCTGCTAGAACGAGGGACTCTTTACAATAAAGTAATGCACCGACAGAAAGGCAATTTTGTTTTGCTTTTAATAGTATAAGTTTGAAGAAAAACGGTGCAGTATGAGACATGAATCCTTGATTTTCGAACATCTGGTAGGTCAAAAATTCAAATTAACGGTCGAAGTTAGGACCGCGTGAATATGTTATGTAAAATATGGGAAATATTCTATTAATTATTGGTAACTATAGAAATAAAATTGAAATGAAACTTAAGATAAATCAACATCATGCAGATCTAATATATCTCAATATATGGACATCCTTGTGATGCACACTTCATATATTGGTTGACAGTGATGAATTCAAAACTTACTTGTGAATTGTTCCCTTGGAAAGTTTCCTCCAAGGGCCTCATTAAACTCCTTCCCTGCACCACCTGCTCCCTTGCCTATGGGTCGGAACCCTCGACTAGACCCTATAATTTATGAGATATAAAATGAGTTAAAAGTCACTAAAAGGTAGTCACAATTGGTTTAAGTATTCTACCAATGGATAATGCAACATTATTTACATCACCAAGTTCGGCAATTTTGGCAAATTCCTCCTTTTCACTGGCTTACTGATTTAATTATCTGAATGCTTTTCCTTCATCATCTTTTGATGAAATTATCCCAACCATTTCCACATTTAGTTGTTACGTAGAATCACTGAAAACAGCTGGCTTACATCAGAATACAGCTATTAATATATGCTAGTAATGAAAATACATTATGATGACAATTTCCTCATCAAAATAATAAACATGTAGATGACGTAAAAAAAAAATCATAAATCTTAAAAAAATAATTTAAAAAAACATATTATTTAAAAAACGGCACTGTAGGCCTCAATGGATTAAGTCCCACTAGCACTTTTGTAATGAAGCACTAACCTTTGAACTTTGCCTCAGCAGGTAAGACTGGAATGAAGGGAGTGAAGGGGAAGGAGTGACGATAGTCCCCTGGCTGGTTAAACACTCTGTAACTAAATGTAAAGTTCTGCCTATATGTCAGAGAAGGCAGTGGAGATTCAATAGGGCCCAGAATATCATCAGCTTCTGTCTGTATATCTACATTTTCATCACGTAGTGGAACGAAACTGGCATTGAACACATTGGGGGACGGTTCATCTCTGATAGGAGGTGCAGGTATCTGTAGTCTTGTACGAAACACAGCCAATAGTGTATCAATAATGTTTTTTGTTGAGGAGAAAAATGAGTCGTAAAATATTCGACCCTGCCTACGAAGTGCTAAAATATCATTGTCGATGAATGAACGTATGATAAAATGCAGTTCTGTTATACGAGATTTAGGGAGTTGAACCACTGCATCCTTCCACAAGAGGTAGTCATTGAATGGGAGCTGTATGTAGTCCCCAAGTATAATAGGTATTGCACCATATTTTATTGCTTCAAATATCCTAATTTGTGTCAGCACACTAGATATAATACTGTAATTAGTGGGGGCAATTATGAGACTAAAAGTGGATTTCTCCAGAAGTTCATGACGCTTAGGTTCAGGGAGGCACAGTGCCCATTCAGCATTCAGTCCAACACTTACATCACCATTGCATTTAAAATCAAAATAAAATCCATCTTGACTGTGTTTTGATTGCATGTTTTTTAAAGCTTCAACAATTCCATTCTCTAAGTTAATAAGTTCCCGAAAGTCATTGTTTAACGTCCGTTCATTTGTACTTAATAGTTTTCTATTACTGTTAATAATTGGTTGATTTTGGTCGTTATTCCCCGCATTATTTTTCAACCTAAAGATCAAGTCATTTTGCACACTTTGTTGCCGTGGTGATGTTTTCCCAGCAGCACCCTGAGATTGGAATTCTTCAGCTTTATTGGTGAAAGATTTCAGTTGGTTATACTCCCCGAGAAATGTGAGGAGATATTGTCTTCTAGCAGGAACAAGCATGGGTAATCCTTCCCATGAATCACCATGAGATATTCCTAAAGATGGCGGTATAATTACATCGAAACCAGCTCTGAAACGACTACTGATAAATGTTGATTGGACGATCATTGCTCGCCCAGTGTTTACATGTTCGAATATATCTCTCGAAGTGTGACCATGAGCTAAATTTAATAATAAATGATTGCGTCCATCGCCATGCCAATATGGCAGATTTTTTAATTTCTCCTCTAATAGAGAGTAATCTTCATTGTCTTTTTCGAGATCTCCAATCAGGATGACATATATACAGGCAATATGGGGGTCAAATGTGGAGTGGGGATTTGAATTAAATGCATTCATTACTGAGGACTTGATGAAGGGATGTAGAGGTGTCTTGGTGAGGGTGTAGTCAAGGGGACTGTAAAAATAAACGGGAAATCCTGATGAAATTGAGCACCTGGAGTAATCAAAGCAGGTATGCATGGCGCACGCTGTGTGAGCCTTTGGTGGATCAATGTGTATGGAGTCCTCAAGGGATGGGAGGATCCTGTGTGGCAGCTGCATTTCTAGCATATTACGCTTTAGAACATCCTCCTGTTCTAACCGTGTGTTCTGCATTGTCAATTTCAACTGGTCCAAGTCTTTGTTTGTACTCTCATATTCATGCTTAAGTTTCTCAATATGTGAGTTATAACCACTGATTTCAGCATTGAGTTTCTGCCTCGTGTTTTCCAAATCGCGAAGTTCATTATTCACGCTTGCTTTTATCCGTCTCAGTTCCTCAATTCGAAACTTCAAGTCGGATGATTTGAGGCTCGGAGAATCTTCAATATGGTCAAGTTTCGACCTCGTCCTGTGACCTTCACCTTCGAGTCCATCTGAGCCAATGTTTGAGATATAATAATGTGCGATTAATGGAACTATGATCAGAATCACTAGGAGAATTCCAATCAGTCTGGAGAGTTTCACATGTGTTAACCACCGCTGGAAGCTGATCTTACGGGAGTGGTATTCATCGGAAAAAGCCATGGCGGTATGGCCCTGTGATTCTGGAACATTCTATGAGTCTCCGTTGCTATGATGGTATGAAGCACTTCTATGGCTTTTCATCATAGAACAGTCTCTATATAATGTACACATCTCCTGAAAAACAAAATATTGAAGTTTTTTATGAAACATTAAGAATAACATAACATCAATAATCAAAAAAAATAAACACACTAGAAAGTCAAGTGTTTACCACCAGAATGAATGAATAAAATTAACCAATCGTAAAGAACTATTCAAGCAAATGTTCTATATATTCTTGCCTTTAGCAGAAACTGCTCAGCTAAAGGGCACTTAGAGTTATAAATCTCAAGTTGATGTAAGTCTGAGAAAACATTTATGTTATATCTTGTTATCTTCAAATGTGAATGATAGGTCTGGGAGATAAGCAGCCATAAGTCAACAAATCAGTAAACTAAACTTCCATTAATTCTGAACCTAATCTTATGATACACTTTTGCAGATATAACCACAACATATTTTTAGTAATTGGTGCTTACCAAATAGCTATACACTAAAAAGAACACAAGAAAAGGTGTGACTTATTGAATTGAAACCTTTTTTAATACAGTGTCTTTTATTTTGAATATGTTTCATTCCTAAAGTTTAAATACAATCACAGCATATTCACCCCATGGGCATTAATTCATTCTGCCACATTGTGTATAAAAATCGTCATGTTATTATAAAGAAAAATCTCGACTTTAAAATGAAACTGCTCGCGATAACAACTAATGCTCTTATCAACCCCCTAGTTCTTTCCTACCCCTGTTACAGAGTAAAAGAGATGAGGGGGGAGAGGAACTTTTAATGCAAGGCTACAATATAGTGGATATCATTTTTATAGACATAATCTATATTACTATGAGTATACTTGAAGGAATGGTAAGGAAATCCCTAAAATTTGTAACCATTTCCACATATTCAAAATAAGAACATTACTACGTATGACACAAATGGTAAAAAACCTTCATGTAGAATAAGTAAGAAAGAAAAAAGAATGCCAATCACCTGATACGTTGAAAGGAATGAAAACACTAAAATGAACAGAACCACTCTCATCCCAAAACATTTCAAATTCATCAAATATCTCCATGTTATTCATTGGAGAATTTTCAGATTTTCTGACACTCTTTATCTTAGAATGTTATTTTTAAAGGTTCTCACACTGGTTAATTGTCACTTGAGAGAAATCTACTCAGTGCTAACTGTCTTGAAGCAGATATGAACCTCCTACATTGAACTGATATTAAATGCAGCCATTTTCAGAAAATCTGCAAGTGCTGAAAACCTTAAAATGATCTTCCAAGTTCACTATGTTTTCATATTTTATCACTTTTTTTGAGGCCATCATTTTGAAGAGCGAGTTCTTTACAGAATAAAGCAGATAGAGGAACATGAATTTCGTATTAGGTCAAAGGCACTGAGGCCCCGTATCCCCATTGCCTTTGATAGATCTAGAGAAGGTAGAGGGTTAATACAGGATCTTAATGAGAGACTACCTTTTTATTGGTTTTCTTTGAATGCACTGGCCTGCTCCAGTTACCAATGAAATTGCAAAAAACAATTCTTTCTTTTATATTGACAGCCGTCAAGTATATAACAGCAGGAGAGAAGTGTAACAGAAACAGTTGTTATAAAAGATAAACAAGGTAGTGTTTCAGTAAGATTATTTGTTGCTTCTACAGAAACAATAACACTTTCTTAGGGGCACAATTAGCAAGTCCTTTATAAAGCAGGTTTGTTTAGAGAAACAACATTGGCTGGTGTGTTATATGTTAAATATCTGACCAACATCATTCTGATACTCATCACATCTTTTAATTTTGCCACAAGCTAGACATCATGATAAACAATGTCATCTCATTTCTTCTCAGCACTGCTTCAGGTGAAACTATCAGTTATCACACGTTTAAGCATGTGATACAGGAAATATTCCACGAAAGGTAATACTGTATCATCCACGAAAGCGAAGCTTGAGTGGTGATACATTGTTACCCGAGTGGAATATTTCCTGTATCACATAAGCTGAAACGTGTGATGACGATTTTATCACATGTCTAGGAATTTTGAAGCATTTTGATTTGGTCAGTTATGATTGTGTTCAGTACTTCTGGTAACTACTATAATTTTTGATTTCGCTTTGAAACAATATGACGTCATACCGTTGTATTCGTACTTGTTTGTGAAATAGTATGACGTCATATTGTTTTCCTTAGCTAGAAGTGATATAATCAGTGACGTCACATCGTTGCTATTGATCATCACTGGTTGCCTCTAGTAACGTGTGAGACGGCCGTGTGAGACGGGAAAACTCACACGGTAATCAACCAATCAGATTACTGGAATTTTACAGAGCATGTGATAAAGAAAGATGCTATGAGTATCAGAATGCAAGCTAGAACTAATCTGTGTTTATCACTGGATTGATACTATGGATGGAACTGGCAGTGGACTATATGACCAACACAGAACATTGCTGCAACATTTTTTATGTTTTTGAAAAAAAAAATTTTAAGTCACAGTCCCTAAAATTTGTATATAAGAAAGATGAAGCACATTATTAAACCAATTTTTTTACAAGCTCTAAAGAGATAATCAGGTAAAAATCAAATTTCAGCCATCTTTTTTGAACATTTAAGGTTTTGATTCTTGCCTTTTAAACTGATAATCATTAAGGAGACAAACCTATATATTTAGGATTTTTCATTAGTTTACTAAAAGAAATATGCGGGGGGTTTAACCATTTTTATTTCTATTGGTTAAAGATAAAAACAGAAATGGTCCGAAATAAGTTTCACCACTCACCTAGTTATTAAACAGATGTCTAAGAAAGAAGAATGTGTTGCCGTGTTTTTCTTATTTTGACTGTTCAAACTTTATATAGTGCAGTACTATGATATTTCATGTTTCATAACATGAAACCTTTACACTCAACATTTATCTCATGTGTCTCTTCCATGTCATTGTAAACATTAATTATACAAAAACTAGAAACAAATAAAATAATATCATACAATACAATTTTTGGACACTCTATGTGAAAAGTCGGGTTACACAAACTCAATAGGGGTTGTGAGAGATTTGGGAGGGGGAGAATCATATCAATAAATTAACTCACCCTGGCTATATAAAATCTTTTTGAAAGAAATAATTTATATTTTACAGGATTAATTCCTATTCTGTTTAAATCATCAAGCAGGCCACAGGGTACATGATGATAAGTAATATACCAGGATTTGAGGATTAAAATACATCTGACACTTCAACAGACTCACTAGAACCTAATATAAATGATGTAAGTGGGATCAGTTTTCACGTGAATGACAGATATAGTACTGATATCAGCTTACACCTGAAGGAACCCAGTCATACTGTTCCAAACAACTAATTAAATAAAAGAGCAGTTTAATGTAAGATAGACCTGCCATTCATGGGCATGGCCAGCTTTCAGTCAGGGGGGTGCGATCAACCCAAAAAAATTCGGTTTTCAGTGAGATCGTTGCATATACGAACCAAAAAATTGTTTTTAAGATTTGTTTTGAATTTTAAAGCTCTTTTCTTCTATCTAATGGTTCTATTTAATATGGGGGGGGGGTATGTTCACACCCATTGACTCCCCCCCCCTCATGGCTTCGCCTGTGCTAGTCCATGACCATGAAAAAAATCTACTGGTCATTGTTGAATGGACCAGTAATTATACATCACAAAATTTGATATGTCATATCTCGAGGTTTTTAGTTTCAATATTTGATTCTCAAAAAACAAGACACTAGATTATAACTTAAAAGTAATCTACCATACTTATAATAATACAATATGAAGATATCAATCAGGCACTCATAAAAACAAAAATGAAGCAATCAAAGAAACTCTAGACTGTCTTAATGAAGTAACTGATTTTTAAGTTGAATGATGCCTCCAACACACTGTGTCAATTATGGTGGAAAATATCTTGCATTTCAAAGAAAACATGGGAAAAAGTAATGGGCTCAGTATGTCAATGTTTTTACAAATTGTCTGAATGAGTCATACCAGTAGGAACATAACTGTCAAAAGTGAGAACATCTTTCTGATTTTTAAAGCTTATGTTAACAGGGGAGAGTAATCAATCCCATGTAACCTAGCACTCAATTGGTGAATAATGGACCCTCTCTGAGTTTACGTGCAGGTCCACACCTCGTGTGATGAGCGAAATTTTCTTGGGATGAAACCTCTCATATAAAAGAGAAATATTAGCTCACATTTGTGTGGCATTTAAAACGCACATTAATCTCATACTGACATTTACTATTTAGAAAATGTCAGCACTTTTATTAAAAGTCCTGAACTCTTGATAAAAACTCTAAAATTAATATAAGAGGTCTTCTTGACATATCTATAGGTCTGTTATGTAATCCTAATCAATCCCATGTTAATACAGATATTGGAATACAAAGGTCAACATGGCATTCATAAAATGTAATTTCATAAATTGCAAGGAAAATAACATTGTAATGTAATATATTTAAATATTTTTTGATGTGTATGGTAACATTTGGCGATGCTTCTACATTTTTAGCCATTCATTTATAGGATTACAGGATTAGTAACATTTCAACACTTCTTCTACAAGACAGTCCACCTGTCAGAAATTTACCAGCTGTGGGAAAACATAACTTTCTGTCTTAAGACAATATTTTTAGGTCTTACAATTAGTTTAAACATTAAACACAATGTTCTTCCATATATCAAAGTCAGGAAAAAGATCAATCTATCTTCTGGGATGCTTAAAATGAAAAGATAGAATTGGAAAGGTGACTGTGATTTACGGATTCATATCTCTGACTTCAAAAAACAAATCTAGAAAAATCAATATTGGATTTACTGTAACATTTACTTTCACTGTGAAGATATCACAAGATCATTAATTGATCTTATTATGCCTTCAACTAGTATAGAGCCCCGTTTACATGAAGTAAGATCAAAATTTTCAAAATCAATTTTATTAATCTTAAAATGTTACTCAAATAACCTTATTTACACTTATGTCCGGTCTAATTTGAAAGGAACAGTTAGTTCCTCATTTCTGCTCTGTTTGAAGGTATAACAACAAATCACAGTGATGTGTTAAGGTCTGTGTGTTGATAGTTGATTTCTACTGACAACTTCTCAGTTATGGCTGACCGATTCTCCTCAGCAATCAAGCCTCAATGGTGCCTTTGTGGATTATATACAGATTTGTATGAGATTTTTGGTTTGTATGAAGGAGTATTCAGTCAAATCTCAAGTGCCTGGTTTTGTATATATCTTCTGACCAAAGGGATCCAAGACCCAATGTTACTTTCTTTTGGAAAAGGACGAATGAGTTCTGTAGCTCTGCATTCAGAGGATGTATGTATCTCTCGGTTTCAAATTCTGCTTATGTTTACCCTGTACACAGAGTCTAGTTATTAACTATGAAGACGAAGCCCTCTTTTAAGAAGTGAAGTGCAAAGGGTAACTGATGCTATTCCGAGTGGATTATTTCAAATTGTGGCCTGATTACTTCATTTCCCTGATTAAATCAATGCAAGGGGAATACGAACAGAAAGAACAGATGTCATAATTAAGACAATATGGTAAATTAACACTTCTGTCAAAAGAAACATATTGTTCATGGAGATATAACAAACTACTTCCTCTGGAAAGGTCATCTTAACCTGTGACCACTTCTTGCTTACAATCAATTTTGGTCCTATAAACTATGAAAATGAAGCTCTCCTTCAAGAAACAGAGTCGAACGAATGCGTAGGGAATGAAGAAACAATCCATGAGTGATCAATGACATGAGAGTATCTGATTGAAGTATAGCAAAATGCTGATCTTGTTTAAGAAATGAAATGAGTCTCTGGAGACACTTTCTGAATACTTTGTGCTCTCTATCACTCAAGAGAATAATGTCAAGAAAATCTAATCAATGGAAAGCAGTATTGATCACGATTAGTTAATCAAACTAATGCAGACCACTATTCAATAGAAAGAATATTCCAAATAACAAGTTTTCTAACTCAAATAGAAAATATAGAGGTTATTTATTTAATGGGAGGGATGGAATATGAATTTTATTCTGAGAGAAAGTATCATATTGATAAATGGTCATAGCCTGAGTGTCAATATAACTTCCGAGACCAATATCATGTTTTCTCAAGGAAAAAATTCATATTCTATCACAATCGTCAATAACCTATTGATTCCACAACAGTTCTGATATTGGATTTTGGCTGATACGTGATCCAATATGGGATCTGTTACAGGATTTTGACTGATACAGGATTTTTTTAAATATCAATTCTATTCCGAGTATATTTCCCTGGGAAAAGATGTTATCATGTAATAAATAGAGGTTATTTAATGGAAGGGATAAAATATAAATTTTATCTCGTGGGTAAATGTAATATTGAGGAAAATATCATATTGACCAAGGGTGACAGCCCGAGAGTCTCAATAGTACAATAAAGTCATTTCGAAGGGCAATACAATGAAATATTGGACCGAGGGCCAAAGACCCAAGGTCCAATATTTCACATTTTCCCTCGAAATAAAATTCATATTCCATCCCTCTCATTAAATAACCTCTATATATCCACCCCTCTTACCTGAAAATATGATGCAAAGATATCCTACATGCACTATAGCATTTGTTACAAGCCTCCCATTGTAAGATAATCGTAGAGTGACTGAACTACATTCCCTGGTTTCTTGGTTCAGATTAATTATTTATAATGAATGATTTAGTATGTAAATAACAAACAGAAAAAAATCGTTCTTTGAAAATCCAGCTATATCTGTGGTCAGACGATTGTATACATTTCTTGCAAGTTTACATCTTATAAGTGGCAAAACTCCAGACACTTATCTGATAGCGGAAATATTTCTAAGTTTATTATCCATAGATTTTGATTACTAGAGTTGGAATGACCTTAGGCTAGAGAAATCCTGTCAGCGGAGATAATCTGGATATTATCACAACTCTTAAATCCCCTGCAAAAATGTTGTATAGTGTTAAAGTTGAAGGAAGCCAAATATTTGACACTATGAATTTTAGATTCCAATCAAATTAATGTACAGTATACATGTATTAAAAATTCTCGATTACGATCGGTTATTTAGTTATTTATTTTTGGCTGAAAACAATTTTTCATAAGCATTCATTTCAAGTTTTCAATGATAGATAATTGACTTATAATTGCAGTTTCTTTGGTCCTCTCACAGTTTGAGAAATTGTTGATCATATTTTCCATATATTCATATGAAGTTTATAATTTGCTATGGGCATAATAAAGAGTATCCTCTAAAAATTCCTTACGAATTAACAGCTTTTGACAACTACTCAAGGAATTTGGATAAAAAGTGGCACTATGTTTTTTCCTGTACAAAATTAATGAAGTAACAGTTCACTGTTTGAGCATAGGGGCCATGAGTACTTGCTTTTCACGTTAGATCTACATATGGAGATTTTTCATACAAGACACCTCAAGAGTAATTAGTTAAACATGAGACACCAGTTTTACTTTTCAGATGGGACACTTAAGTTGATACTGAATACAGAATTCTGTGTTCTCCACAGGATTTTTTCTCAAGTGTGTGCAAAATTTTCATTTTCACAGTTCAGAGCAAAATTGATCAAAATATGACCATTTTTCATGATTTTTCTCATTTTCAAGTGGGTGCAAATGGATTTTCAAGTCAGTCGTGCAAGCCTGTTTTTAAAATCTCAGGAGAGTGCGGCACCCACTTGCTTTAATGCTGGGAGATATATGTTGAAAAAAGTAATCATATTTCTTACTCACACATAAACTATAACATCATACATAAATTAATAAATTAATGACACCATGGCACTAATTCATCTACAGTATTATTTCTTAAAATAATTGATAAGATGACAATCCCAACATCATATTTACATCATACACTAAATACACTTTTAATTTCATACCAAACATCCTGAGCTCAACTTTTTCTTTGTCGTGTGATTAGATTAGATGTTTTGGTGACAGTTATCCAGAGTTGTAGCTATAACATGACACACTAAATGACTGGATGACCGAATGATTGACTGATTGAATATACCAAATTTATTTAAATAAATGTTAACTTACATTTTTATTCCTATTGATATTCCTTACATTTCTTTGGCAAACTCATTAGTTCCCTGAAAATATAAAAGAAAAATGTTTCCTCAAAAAACTTAACAAAGTGGTCTATTTGCTCGTCTGTCTTTCCAAAACATGTACTGTATGATTAAATTCCTCTATAGAAGTTTTCTCAGCCAGTGACTGAATCAAATCCTTTTAAATCTGAAAAAGTCCTGTATAAATGCTAAAAAACATTTGCAAAAAACATGACCTGAGCAGTCATTAAGCTTGTATGAATGACTATAATAGCTATTTCCTAAACTGTATAAGATGGTTCAAATCTAACATCCCATTTTGAACCAAGATGAACAACGGCACTTACTTAACTATATTTCAGATACAGTATCTTTCAGTGCTGTAAATCCTCAATTATTTCTCCCAATACAGTGCCTGCTTTATGAGAATGATGAACAAAACACTTATCCCCAGTTAACAAAGTAGTTAAGCTTCGTTAAAAAAAGATTACCTCATGGTCAATGGAAACCAGTAGACAAGAAGCTTAATTTATCAGCAGGTAGACTGAGAAAAAAGCTTTGAGTTGTCTATTTGTATATATACTACTAGGCTAGTCCAGTCAAGCGTAAGAAACAGTTTCTATAATCAATTTACATTTACTGAATGTTAAATCAATTGGAACACCTTAGATTTTAAATGTGCACGTGGTGACCCTATGACTCTAATAAACAATTTAAAATATTGATAAGGCGGGGTACTTAAGACAAATTTTTACCTTTTAGCCCCCCCTCTCCCCCAATGTTAGTTAAATAAGTCTATCTCGGAGGAGATCTGGACAGACAAAATATCTAACAAACCACAAGCTTTATAGAAAGATACTGAGGCTAAATTGCATTGACATAATTGTGCGCTGTTGCAGGTCATCAACTTACTTCAAACTACGTACATTCCTTTATTCATGAAAAAAATCTGAAAAATTTAAAAACAAATATGTTATACTTTCCTATACATGTACTAATATATAATTGATAATTGTATCTGGGAATTCTCTATTTGTGTTCATTCTCCATCTCTGATAATTTCCTTATATTTTTACTTGTATTCTCTTATACCTGATATTACAATTATCTCAACTCTCCTGTATTTCACTTACTTGTTTTTAGTAATCCTTAGAAGTGCTATAGTTGTTTTGAAATGGCTAGATACTACAAAGTACTATGTTTCACGTTTGAATCCTAAAGTCAATTTCATCCCCAGGCAAACTGAGAAGAAATAGCTAATCAACTGTTGAAAGCAACTCTGGTCTGGCAGAATTCTCCAAGTATACTCCTCTCAAAGGATGTGTAAAGTTACTAAATATTTCAAAAGAAGGCAGTAAGTATATACCATATCAGACTCAGGTTGGGTAGTTAATGTTGAACAATGGAAACAATAAATTATTTTTATCAGAAATATATTGCTTTTATAATATGAACAATTAAGCTATTCTTCTATATGAGTGAAGTCTTAATTCAAAATACCCCAAGACTGACTGAGTTTAGTTACAAATGAAGATCTCTTTTAAGAAGCAAAAGTCAAATGAATGCAAAAGGTAAATTCAAAGGAATACCCTTTCAAATTGTAACATCCTGAAGTATGATATTTGCCTCAATCCTGCCAGTCACCAGGATTGAGACATATGCAGTTATTTTATGAAAATAAAGTTAACCAACTAATGGGTATACAGTACACTAAAATAGAGCATATTGATATAGTACAAGTACCAGTTTGACATTATCTTCGACTGGATCATATCATATCAACAGAGGAATCAAGGAATGGCTTGAAATCTTATCCAACTTAAGATGTATCTCATTCAGACAATATGGACCATTTATGGCAGTATCAGCTATCGCATTTTTATGAGTTTCACAAACAAAGAGAAAATCAAAAACATGTTGTTGGTGTTACTTGTTCATTGTTTTTTGCTCTAACATGGAACTCTTTCATAAAGTATATTATATACTGATGTGGTAGAAAAACAAAACACTGTAACCTACAAATAGGGCACGTTGACATATTCTCAGGACCAAGCTTCTAAAAAATATTTGAAAAAACGATCTCAATTATGTATAAGTATTGACACGTGATTACGCAAAGGTTTTGAATTTCATTACTTTATACAACAATTAATGTTTGATCAACATTTAGCGCAGTTCTATATACAAATTTATAGAATCAATTAAAAAATGGCACTTATTGCTTGGCTCATATGTTAAAGCTGTATATTAAGAAAAATGATATTTTGATGAAAAAATATGATTTCTAGAAAGCAAGGTAAAAGTAGGAGCTACGCCCAATTGAGTATATTACCAATAAAGACTGGCCTTATAAACAGATACGACCATTGGTTAATATGATATGCAATTTCTATTTCGTAAATTTTTGATGGACAACAATCTGTGTGCTGAGTCCTGCTTGTACCCCTTTGTAACTCATTGCGAGAGACAGGCCAGTGGCCGGGATTGCCGGAAAAAATGGCCAATATCACTTGAAAAGTGATCAGAATGGTGAAAAACTGCATGATTTTAAAAGAATTAAGGCCAGGTTCACTTGAACCCTTGAGCCTCCCCTGGCTATGGGCCTGAGAGACCAAAACATTCCATCAGTTCCTCATTTAAAATTCCTCGTTGGAAAAACAGAAAGATGTGATGAGTTTCACAATGTCGTGACTCCCTCATACAACTCCCCAATACACTTCAAATCCTCTGAAGACAAGTAGATAGTAGAATCAAAGAATTCATACAAGACTATTATGAGTGTCTTTCAAAAGAAACCAGAAATAAAGACCTAAAGTCATAGAGACAAAATCATCCATCAAGTAGTTTCAGTGAAAGATCTTCATATCTTCAGTAAAGTCCCTTGCCGAGCACCTCATACATCAAATTTATCTTTAAACCAATGGGTCCATTAATTCTATCCTCATAATCATGACATGACTACTCTAATTAACTTACACTAATCTCCATCTCACAGAATCACAGAAGATCAGACTCTGTTACACAATAGTTAATTTGCAGTTGATCTATGCTATGATAATGAAGTAAATATACTTTGCAAGAGTTAATTAGCTCACCCCTACCTTACATAACAACCCTGTGGCTTAATCCAACTTTAAACAAATCACAAAACCAGATTAACTCTTTGGGAGATTCAATTAGTCTTCAAAGCCAGAAATCTTAGACTCCTGGAGGGCAGTATTACATTAATAGAACATCTACATTGTAATAAGTCACTCCCCTCACAAACCTCCAACCTACTGATATAAAGGACGAGTGCCAACAACCTCCAACTGAACAGGTGATGGTATACAACAACAACTATGACAACCCCACTAGAGAACAGATTATAATGTCCACTGTAAAGCTATAGACAATCAATGAAGAATGTTTTTATTGAATTAAAAAAAAACATCAAAATTTTGTGGGCCCAATTTTTTGTTTCTGGGCCTACCCAAAGGGGGGGGGGAGCCTGGGCTCCTTCCCCAGATACGCCAGTGTGAAGTATCTAATATTGAAAAAAAATCAAACTTGTTAGGGTCAAGATTAACAAAGGGTCAAGATAAACAAAGAAACATGAAAAATGTGATCTGGCTCACCATAGAACTTATTTGCCAATATTTTCCTTTGATGTCAGCTTAAGAATCAGCCCTATGTTTTTGTCTTCAATTAAGTCTTAAGTAAACAGAGTTAATGCAGATAATGAAGTTTCATAATTAAGATAATGACTAAGCTAGATCTTCTCCCAGGATAATCAGAGCTATAAATTACTGAATAATTAGAGATTTAAGATAAATAGAGTATAAACATACTCCACTTGATGATGCTATTTGTACTTGTAAGTTGTTCTATTTGATCTCTTGGACAAGTAGAAGATAAAGCGGACAAGTATTAG
The DNA here is from genome assembly GCA_903813345.2 of Owenia fusiformis. Classification (NCBI taxonomy): domain Eukaryota; kingdom Metazoa; phylum Annelida; class Polychaeta; order Sabellida; family Oweniidae; genus Owenia; species Owenia fusiformis. The sequence goes on along the minus strand of CAIIXF020000001.1, from coordinate 21,690,952 downwards.
ATATGATATGACCACTCAGCTATAGCTACCTTTGCAAATACTGTACAGTAAAACCTGTGTATAGTGAACAACTATGGAGCCACAAAAAATGTGTTCACTATAGGTAGGTGTTCACTATAGCTAGGTGTTCACTAGAGAGGCAACTTATACAGAATGTGATAGAGTATATGTGAGAAGAGGTGTTCATTAGGCATAGGTGTTCACTTGAGAGAGGTGTTCACTAAGACAGGGTTTTCTGCAATTGTGCATAAAAAATATGCAGTTATTTTCCTGTTTGATAATTTTTTGAAATCTGGTCAATTTTTAATACAAGAGAGGCTGATTGAACAAGCTGATCAAATATAGAAGTTTTAGTTAAAATATCCAATATATTATGAGATGTCATCATTTTATTTTTTTCTTACGTAACCTTTAAATGATAGTATAATCCTGAAATAAAGTCAGAAATGTTTGACTTAGAATATGAGCATGAAATGGAATTATAACCGCAAAAAATACTGTAAAATTGAAACAATCTTTTGAAACGTACTATAAACTCATCTCCATTCCTTTTATGTTTATCCCTATTACCAATATTAAGCAAGTCTAGCTCTTGTAAATATATCTTATATAAATTTTTAGCTGAAAATATTGTTAATCCTTTATTTCTTGCTTCGATATATACAATGTTTATTAAACAGAGCCACATAGTCTTGCATTAAGACCCCCCCCCCCCTCCTTTACAAAATGTCTTGAAAGTACGAAAATAAAAAAGGATCCCAATAAAATAATGTTTTTAAACAACTTGAAATTTATGAAGAGAAAGTACCTACCAATCTAATTAGAACTTTCTCGTATCTAAGTCAACTCCTTTCTGGAATAATTGCCAGTACAGTCCCTATTAACTACAGCTATGTTTGTCAAATAACAGATTTTTAAGTGTTCACTCTTTCGTGCATATGTCAGTGGTATAGATTGCTTCCTCTATTTTTGCAACTTTTATTACATTTATAGCTTACTGTTATTATGGAAGAATAGTAATAACAGTAATGAAATAATGATTAACAGATATTTTACCATTTCCTCTTTAACCAGCAGATCCAATTATCCAAATTATTTCTATCAATTTATTATTTCCGACCAACACTGACAGTTTGCTCGACAAAGTAATTAATTTTTACGAACTTATCATACAAGTTTTATTTCATATAGTCCACATCTTCAACATACAGGATCATTAATTAATAAACTATAGGATAAAGGCTGAATGTACTTTCAATGACTTGCAAGTATCCTGATGGTCAAGAGTAATCTATCAACATATCTGTATATCTCAGTGACTGCCTTAGATGTAAAGCATGTCTACTTGTTTTTTGAAGCACCATCTTTCTAGCAGCTCTTACATTAAAGAGAACGAATGCTTTATATTTGATATCAGTTGATATATGATATTCTAAAAACTGGCACTCAACATGAGTCCAACATGCTCTCAAATGAGTCACACCTTCACAAAAAGGCTGACAGACCATTATAGCATGTAATCATATAACCACTAGCCCCCCTCCCCCCCCTAAAAAGACAGATAGATTGGACAAAATATATTGTTATGGATTGTCAATAACCCATTGCATACGTTGAAATCTGACCCAGGAATGTTCAATTTTCGAAATTTTGGAATTGGTCAGAATGCAACAAATGATGTTCAATTTTCAATATTATCTGGGGGAGAACCCCCTATTCTCGAACTTGTTTGCTACGCTCACTCAGGCAGTTCGCTTTGCTCTCAGTTATAAGTACGCCCCCCCCCCATTAACACAGAATCCTGGATCATGGATCTGCACCTTATAACCAATTCCATACATGCCAGTTTTCTGTGCCACAAAATGCAAAATTCTTTGTTCTATTCTTAAACATCTTTTATTTTAATATTGAAGGTACATTAGGTTTCAATGCTTCAATCATTTCATTCCAACCTGCATTTAATTACAATACTCTATGCAATTTCATATGCAAAACAAAGATTTATTTTTCATTGAGCGAGTATTTTTGCTACAAATCAAGCAACAATGGTCTTCAAGGGCAACAATTAGATAAAGATTAGGTGAAAAAACAGTTATTACAACCTATCTAGACGTCAAAAAATCAATAGATCTTCATAGTCATAAAAATTGTGGGTTTTATCTAACATTTTGCTTCAATGGGCGTTTCATTCAAACTCATATTTTATGTTTGCATGAATATTACAAGAGCGTATACAATCAGAAATAAAGCCTGACGTTGACGCAATGTGGGAGCAGAAAATAAAACTTGTATAATAGACTTATATACGACAGTTCAGAATGACAACAATATCCTCACCTCCTATCAATATCCTCACCTCCCGTGGTGAAGAGCTCAAATTACGGGAACAGATTTTTTACATTCAGGTTTTATCCCCATTGAAATATACAGGGTCCGATTTTGAACACATCATTTCAGTTTTGTTTGACACTCCTCTTCACGTATATTTCCACAATTGATCAAAATATAGGTCCTTATAACAATCTGCAAAGCGTTTTCACAAATATTTTTTGACTTAGTTCCCGGGAGCTGAGACTCAATGACTCGATATGAAACAATAAGCAAGTTCTCGTGTATATAACGTGGGATTGATTTCATGTATATATGTTTGACTTAACTCAATTGTGCGGGTTGGAACTTGATATTAGTATGACTTTTATCGCCCCGACAATACATACAAACATGGATTAAGGTTGGGAGAATTTTTTTTAATCAATGGACCAATGAAAGTTTCACACAATAATCACACATCAACTTGATGGTTTATTCCACGTTCTTACATTTCTTGCATCTTTATCTTGATCTTAAAATTAAGTTTAAAGGCGGGATTCGGACCAATGGGATTCAGGCGATTGGGATTCAGACGATTGGTATTGGACAAATCGGACAAATGGGATTTGGACGATTGCGGCTCGGACCGGTAGGATTTCTTAACATGTGCAAAAATCTATCTTAGATAGGCAAGTCTAATCTAAATGAAACCAATGAAAAACATGCTTGATGCTGAAAATCACTTTTGAGAAGACATGGACTGCTTTGTTGCTTCAGAGATAAATATATTCCTAAATTCTGTCGACTTAGAAAAGACACTATCAAACGAAGTTGTGTACCTTAATTTACGATAATAACATAAGTTTGACTTACCAAACTGATTTAATTATGAGATAACTTCGAACATTTTTATTCCACTTAAAACCGGAAATAGGAAGTCAACATGTTTCTTTAAATGTCGCATGGGAAATACCAAGAAAACCCCTTAATTTTCAAAGTTACACATATTTCTGGCATATGATATTTAGTATCACAATACAAAATACAATTGTTTGACAAAATATAGCTATTTTATGACAGGGAATGCATAGTGAAACAAATTCATGTGCAGGTCACATGATTTTCATCCAAGATGGCGGTAGGTGTTTTTAGAAAATATTTCAGCTTATGATATATCCTCTGCTATTTCTAAAGCTATGGCAATAAGAATTTCATATTATTTGTGAGAACAAATGGTTCTTCTTTATTAATGCAGTATGATTTATATGAAACAAACACAGTTTTTGTGAAGCTTGAACCACTTTTATAGTCTACAGTTGGGGACATAAACAAATGACAGGTGGATTTGCTGAAGTGAGGATTTCCCATGTTAAAAATAAGAGAATTTACAAGAGGCCATACATCAGTGGATGAGATTATACAAAATGTAAAATATACAAATTTAAAGGGATATATATCTAGACAATATTTGAAATTATGGGCTTTCAGACCACCATAATTAGGAATTGGTGATCGAAAATCGACCTGTCATTTATTTTTGTCCCCAACTGTATAGATCTATTTTTAAATGTTAGATTAAGGTTTTAAATTCTATTCTATTCAAATTCTATCACTGTTAAATTACACTCTGTTAAGCATGATAAAAGGCAAGAAGTTTAGTTAGAAATAAAAGAGTTATCTCATGAATGGGACCCTTACATAGCTCCTAAAAGGTAGAAGACACTAAATGATGTAACACTATAAGCTGAATTTTGTCCACATAGAGCATGTGCACAATACTAAAGACATGTAAAATTGAATTGTCAAAAGAACTGAAATATACTTACCAGCTCGCCTCTTCCGGAAGTTATGATACGTTATGGTGTAACTACGGTAATTAATTTTAAAATATTGAAAAAATCACAAAATACAAGTTCTGAGGTATATATCGCCATTTTTAAGCGAATTAGCCCATACTATGACTATATATTCGCACCCCCATATACAGATATATATAAACTTCATCTTCACAATAAATTGAGCTTCTTTCAATTTTCCATTTTTTGAGATAAGTGCCATTTTCTTACAATTCAAGCCGTAAAAATAGTTGGAAAGTGCTTCCCAGTTGAGGTTAATGGCTTTTATACTTACATTAATGTATGGAGCACTTAAAATGTACTTAGAATCGTATAAATAGCTCTATTCTGTGAGATTTATTTTTGTTTTTATTTTTACATTTTTCTCACCTCATAATTGAAGAGCTCCGCTGTTGATTTACATTCAGTTACACGTATTTCCTTGAAAATTCGCCATGATTGGAACAAATGATGGTTGGTTTATGTTATATTCATTTAGTTTGTATTTGAATCTAGCTACTTAAACACAAAACATGTCTTCATGTTATGCTAAAGAGCAAAGATCGCGAATTCTAGGTGAAACCAATTATTTTGCACAAGTCATATCCTGATTGCATCATAGTTACTTTGTACTAGTCACATCCTGATTGCATCAGCCAATTCACGTGATTTACAGTTTACACATGGTTTCAATATACATGTTATACTACTTCCGGGTAGGGTAGTGTTTTTTATACTTTAAAGATGTTGATTTAAGAGCAAAAAAGGCTCCAAAACTTAATGAAACATCTAGTTTGGATGTTCATTTATGTCTGTGGATTATATTTTATACCACAAACACTTTATAAATACCTGAAATTTGCAATAAAAGTGCCCAAAAAATGTTGTTTCGAAATTCCCCATTTTTCCTGTATCGCGCTAGTCACGTGACCATTACGCGTAGCAGTCAATGTACAGATATTACAGTACATATAATATGTTCAATATGGCAAACATCAGCGATTCTGATTCCCGGGTTCTGGGAAATGACTATATAAATCGGCGAGAGGGTGTAATTTGAATGAAGACAATTTAAGGAGGGGAAATGTGTGCAAGTATGGCAGTAAGAGAGCAGATATGGGGACTTTAAACAAGAACTATGACGGAGAATCAACTAAAAATGTGAGTTCTGGAATGAAGACCCGTTGCCATTGACTGAAGATTCCAGCGATCCTATTATCATACTCAGTTTGAATCTAGACGCGGAAAACAGATTATGAAAACAGGTTTTCTGCAAAGTTATCAAATTTAGAAGATATGGATCTTGTTTTTGAGTGGCTTAACAAGCATTTAGATACCAGACTTGGCGCTATCTCTTGTCAAATACATGCACTGGACTTGCAGTAAATTGGCCATTGCAAATTGCAAAATCAGATCGTCAAATTAATCGCTTCGTTTTTAAACCTACGCTTCATATCTTCTTCCAAAACTTTAGGATTCGATAGAGATAAGTTATAACTTGTACAGGAAAAAATGGCAGATCCTACCTTAATTTAGAATCGCTGATTTCTCTGGACAAATTCCGAGAAGAAATTGTTCAACATCGCGATCACCCCAGACATGTCGCGTGCGTGTCACTCTGAACTCACGTGATAAAATACGGCATCTTGATTGGTTACTACTCGTGTTGTCATGACGTGAAAAGCAGTAGTAAACACTGAATATGTTAATGAACTGCCATATATGGAACAATTGTCTTTCTGATTGGTTAACTTTACACGCCTCCTAAATGAATATAGTAGTCGTAGTAAATGATTCATTGATAACTCTGAAAGTGGGCGTGACCAGCTTCATTTTGACACCAAATTCAAGATGTTTCAAATCAAAATGGCCTCGCAAGACGAGGTTGAAATATCAGTAATTTGATACTGATATGGTCTACGATAGATCAAAATTGACTGCCCCGCGTCACATGTCACGTGAGCCTATATTTGTTGAAAAATAAAAGAGATAGTGACACTTTTTAATCTTAAGTTTATACCAATATTACAAACACATATCTATTTTTTTCATTATATATTTATTTCTTCATAATACATACATTTGTTTTATACTACATTGATTTATTTTTGCAAAACCTTTGCTATTAGATCTTTAAAAACGAAGCCATTTCGATCAGTTTTTATAATCCTTGGTAGAACTGAGAGGTATTACAATACATAATTAAATTAATACACATGAGTTTATTTGATGAACTCTCAAAAAATAAAACCCACAATAATATCTTTTTTATTCACAATTTCATGTCATTGTTTCTAACAAGTCGCCTCTTTCTCTCTTTTCTTTATTTTTGTCAACAGTCAAAATCGGAATTTAAAACTTGGTTTCTTTACAAGCTCTGCTTCTGTAAATACTAAATAACATGAAAAATGTTAAACCTTACATCCTACACTTATTTGATATAAAATAGGCGATCATTGATATCATTTTTGTGCTGTTAAGTGTGGATCTTTTAATTTTTTAGTCAAACTTGATCGCTGATCTCTGTCGATGTGACGTCACGCATTAAGTATGCACGCATGGGCAGTACAATACATAAGGCAATGTGGCGTATTAGGCCTATACATGAGCCAGAATGGAGGCCTGCAAGTTGAAATGAATATGTTTGTTTATGCATCAATCGATCACACATAATCCAGACAATCTTTCAAATCATATACTTAACATTGTAATGGATTTATTTATTTTGTGAGCTAACGTTCCCTTTAATTTTCATTGGTGAAGCAATGATTTTACCTAAAATGAGTCCCTGTCTTTGCATAGTGATATTTAAAAATCGAGAAGCAAAACCTATGTTGAATATACTGTGTATTGATGAAGTTTATATATAGCCTAGGGGAACTCAAAAATATTGTTATTATATCGGCAAATTCGCTCGAAAATGGTTGTACACCCTAGAAATTGAATGTTGTTGATTTTTTCAATATTTTAAAATTAATTACCGTAGTTACACCATAACGTATCATAACTTCCGGTAGAGGCGAGCTGGTGAGTAATTTCTATTATTTTGACAGTTCAATTTTACATGTCTTTAGTATTGTGCACATGCTCTATGTGGACAAAATTCAGCTTATAGTGTCACACCATTTAGTGTCTTCTACCTTTTAGGAGCCATGTAAGGGTCCCATTCATGAGATAACTCTTTTATTTCTAACTAAACTTCTTGCCTTTTATCATGCTTAACAGAGTGTATATATCTGCTTCATATGGGCTTATTGGCCTTTTGCAGATTATTGACATAGACATAGACATAGTATAAATGTTGTACAGTTTGGACATGGTTATGGGAACTCCTCCATATATTTCTTATATTATTTGTCAGGTTGCGCAGCTTCCATCCAAAATAAAAAATATGTATTTTTAAAGTAAATTATTTGTCTAGTTTTCGTTAAACAAATACCCTGAGACACATAGGGCCTGTAGAAAACACTAAACAGAAAAATAAAAAAAATATTCATACCCCCAAATCTGCTTTATTGGTCAGATAGTGCACCAAATCATAATGGTTGTTCAAAATAAAAATTAAAGGGGACGGAGCGCCTTATCTCGCGAGAATAAAGCAAATCACGCAAAGGCGCGTGATTTTTTCGACCAATCAAATAGCTTGAAATTTACCATACCATTTCGTCCAGTGTTTCACACATGCGCAGTAGAAATTGTAAATTTCTGCGCGGACCTTTCAATGGCCTGGAGAAATTTTACTCACGAGAATTGATGATTACTGAACACATATAGGCATAAGAGGTGAGCGACCCAGTTATTTTTGCGTATAAATGTTTCAAGAATAGCATGATATCAAATAATCTGTACATTATGCTACGATTCATTCAAAAATTGAATCTAGAGGACAGGTGACCATATTTTTTTCATATTTTTTAATTTTTATTCGCATAACCTGGTGTATATACCTCCTAGATGGAGGACTTCCCAGTATCCGTGAGTTTGGAACAAAATAAATGACAGGTGGATTTTCTATCAACATATGAAGAGGAGGGAAAACCCCATGATTCAATTGATGGCATAAGATTTCCTCCTTCGTGCACCTCCTTTCCCGGAAGTACTTATACCCTCCATCTTGATTTTTGAAAGTTTTCAAATTGACCTAGTTTTAAACCAATCAACGATTGACTCGCTTAACCAATCAATCTTAACCAATCAGCGACAATGTCATCTCAATACAGATTTATATTATAAGCGTATGTCATCTTTGAACCCTGGGGTTTCTCCCCCTCTTCACCATATGCAAACCATGGTGTTTTGAAAGCCCTATGGTCTCAAATATTGTCTAGATACTGTATATATCCCTTAAAATTTGTATATTTACATTTTGTATACTCTCTTCCACTGATGTATGACCTCTTGAAAATTCTCTTATTATCCCACCGAACGAAGTTCGAGGGGGATATAGAAAAGCCGTCCGTTCGTCCGTCCGTCCGTTCGTCCGTCCATTCGTCCGTCCGTTCGTCCGTCCGTTCGTCTGTCCGTTCGTCCGTTCGTGTGTCCGGGCAATAACTCAAATACCGGTTGACCAATTTCATTCAAATTTTATAGGCTTATGCCTTATGGGTGTAGGACCTCTGCTCGAGAAGGAATTTTCAATATGGCCGCTAAATTCAAAATGGCGGCCATTTTTCGGAAAAAATATAATCTTTAATAATTCAAATACTTGTGAATGGATTCGGTTAAAATTTTATATGCTGTTGCCTTGGTACAAAGGAGCCTTGCTCAAGAAGACAATTTCAAGATGGCCACCAAATTTCATTTTTCGTAAAAAAACGTTATCTTTGATAACTCAAAGACCATTGAATGGATTTTGTTCAAATTTTAGATGCCGATGCCTAGGGACATAGGAGCTCTGCTCGAGAAAGGATTTTCAAGATGGCAGCTAAATTTCAAAATGGCGGCCATTTTTCGTAAAAAAACATTATCTTTGATAACTCAAATACCATTGAATGGATTTGGTTTAGATTTTAGATGCTGATGCCTAGGGAAATAGGAGCTCTGCTCAAGAAAGGATTTTTAAGATGGCAGCTAAATTATAAAATGGCGGCCATTTTTCATAAAAAAACATTATCTTTGATAACTCAATTATAATTGAATGGATTTGGTTCAAATTTTACATGATGATGCCTAGGGACATAGGAGCTCTTCTCGAGAAGGGATTTTCAAGGTGGTAGCTAAATTTCAAAATGGCCACCATTTTTCATAAAAGAACATAACCTTTGATAACTCAAATACCAGTTGACTGATTTGGTTCAAATTCTATATGCTGATGCCTAGAGACAAAAATGTTCTGCTCAAAAATAAATTTTCAAGATGGCCACTGAATTTCAAAATGGCCGCGATTTTTCTCTAAAAAAACGTAATTAATGATAACTCAAATACTAGTGAATGGATTTGGTTCCAATTTTATATGCTGATGTTTAGGGAAAAAGGAGATCTGCTTCAGAAGAAATTTTAAAGGCGATAGCTGAATTCCATTCTCTGCTAAAGAAGAAATCTAAAGATGACAGCTGAATTTCAAAATGGCAACCATGTTTCATAAAGACATAATCTTTGATAATTCAAATACCAGTGGATGAATTTGGCTCAATTTTTTTATCAAAACATGTTTTGTTCGGTGGGATTTGCTACTCCGTGGAGTTGCTGTTTTTCTAGTTTTTAACATGGGAAATCCTCACTTCATCAAATCCACGTATCATTATTTTTGTTCCAAACTGTATTTCTAAGATTTTCAGAGAGTACTGTACACCCGATTTCCTGGCCTGACTTCTGAATTGAAATATAAGAGTTACCTGAAGATTAGGAGTCTTACATACCCTCTAGAGGTTAGAACACACATTTCAATGAAACCTTATCACCTTTTTGCGTCAACCATAGAGCATTTAGCGCAATATCCAAGGGGTAAAATATGGACCGTGAAAATGAATGATTTCCTTGTAAGTTACGGAAGTTCCAATATAATAAATTACTAAACATTTGTGAAAATTGAATGTTTCTTCGTCGATTTTAGAATTTACACATGTGTGTCTATACTTTTGTCTAAATTATAAAGCATCACAAACAGGTCCTACTGTATTAATAGACTTATACAGCAGACGACCCATTCATACTTTCTGCGCAGCATTTCATTCAGACCAATAGTTCACAAACGACCGCAAAACATTCTTTCCTAATATTTTATTTTTTTTGATTATTTTCACATCAGAAATGGTTAGATGACATGTCAAAGAATAAAAGTTCAAGGTCAATACATTATTTTGTGATAGGGGCAACGCCTTCCCGGAAGTTAACATGAGGAAAATGGAAAAGACCAAAAAACATTTACACAAATTTCAATCAAGTACTGTGCTTATGCTTCATTATGAACAAAACAAAGCTGATATGGTTTCATTGAAATGTGTGTTTTAACCTCTAGAGGGTAAGTAAGACTCCTAATCTTCAGGTAGCTCTTATATTTCAAGTTCTACTGACGAAGTCAGGCCGGGAAATCAGGTTAAGGCTACATGTAGTTCAACAAGCTGTACAACTACTTTAATAATCTGCAAATGGTGACAAGCCCATTTAAAGTAGATAAACCTAGTAGTTAAACCTAGTCTGAGCCTTATTTCTTATTTCGTGGGTTCTTGTGGCCTGCTTTACAAGTAAAATCATCCCAGTGGCTAGAATTGGCTAGAGACTCCAGTTCGCCGAAGGTCACTCCCAGATTCAACGAAGGTCACTCCCAGATTATTCCATTAGTCCATGGGATTTCAAGAGAACTATTGTATGTATTGAAACAAAATCATAAGGATTTACATAGGCTTTCAAGAGAAGGGTAGTGGATGCAACTTCCCATATTTTCATCATCCCATATCCCTGTCTCTTCTATCATACAATATTACATATATAATTTTGTTTGTTTTGGATAGAGGTTTGGAAAAATTTGGTTCAGATAGCAAAAACATAAAAATCGCAAATCATGGCAATAAATAAATGCACGAGTTGATGTATTTTTCTATGATTAGATTTCAGTATATTATTTCAGGTTTGACCTTCTAATCAGTCATAAAGTCTATTCCTAATAAAGAGCACATATTCCCCACCAGATTTTCAGTCATACTGTCTGGTATCATAAGATCTATGTTCTATCACAAGAAAAAATGAATATTTAAAGAATTGGCATAACTTGACTTACTGGATTACTGAATAAGATGATATCTTGTTAATCTTGGACCTTGACCATCTATGATAAATTATTTGAATTTGGGCAGGGATTTCAGATTGATTCTAAGGTTTGAAGATTTCATACCTTTTAACTTAAAAGTTTTAAGTCCATGAATGTACAGATACTTCTTTTACCGAAAACAGAAGCAGTAATCTTAGATTGGTCAGGAGGCTGGTTTTTGAACAAACTTCCAAATTAATTTGGAGTCTAGTTTAATATTGACTTTTTGATCATCTTGTCAATCAAGTAACCTTCCTTCCTTGAAATAAATTAAGTCTTCCCTTGGATATTATGATTATATCAATGAATAACTTAATACATGTTTGGGTGTTTTGTTTACAATGTGAGAATAAAAAGGCAAGCTTGGTTATTGTCCCCAACACAAGTCATATTATTATGATCTCCACGGTCTTATGGATGGTGTTTGGGATTCAGCAGTTGGTGTTCAGTGGTTGGTGTTAGGCTTCTGTAACAAATGGCAGGTGGTGACATTTTGCAGGTTAATGTTTTGTTATCTATTACAGTTATGGAATATATTTTCATGATTGTTCATTGCAGTCTTATGAAGGAGACGGAGGATTCACGACGGGTAGCTATGTAGTTGGTTCATTCCCTAAGGATTATGGGTATGGAGCAGATGACCCAGACCATGACACAATTGTAACCGCATTAGACTCAAAGCCAAGGATTCTCTTAATGGGATTACGAAGGTATGAGCTTTGTCACATATGTCGACCAGTCGTCCCATCCTCATTCCTCATACATCCTGAACCTACACTAAATGGGAATAGTCACCTATTATGGGAAAGGGCTGCTCTTTCATTTAGCTAAGAGTAATCATCGCCACTTCATCCTTGTCCCTTTATATTCATTTTTTTGGTTTCTTCATATTTAGACAGAATCATTTTTTCTTTTTATCTGATTAATTCTATTTCAATATGAGGTACCCCTGATTCAACATTAAGTGAGTAAAATACAACAAGATTGTTTGAAAGAATGAAAATCCATAATAGAAGGTTGGAATGGAAAGGAGGAGATAAGACATGTCCAAAAAACATAACCAAAGAAAAGTTCATTAATGTGGTCAATCTTGCATATTTTGTCTTAAAATTTCAGAATCATTAAGTTCATTCAATGTGATTTTGCTGTTAAAGTTTGATGGTTATTTGCCTATTGAGTCAAAGACTACAACACGGTGACGCTGTATATCCAGACACCTCTGTCGGAACACCTCTCAGTGTGAACATATTTTTCGGTCCCACTTTGTTAGGTCTCATTGACCTACATGTTGAAAAAAACTTGAAATGTGAACACCGGTTAATTTGACTTTTGGCTGGTCCCAGAGGAATTCAATCTAGCAAATCATAATCACATGAAGTTAGCCTAAAGGACGGTACAACTGCAGGTACGGTGTGAGGTTATTTCCCCTGTTGTTGAAATGTGATCAGTCTAATCTGAATCGTACTGGAACTGACTAAAAGTGTAAGGATTAGTAGGTGTTCACATTCAAGTTTTTTTTAACATGGGAGTGAATGGGAGGTTTGAAATTAGGACCGAGAAAAGGTTTTCATAATGGAGAGGAGTTTGGATTACAGAGATGTTCAGGTTTCACTGTTCCAGCTTTCTCATATATATCATTTGACTTTTTCAGGAGTGGCAAATCATCAATACAAAAAGTTGTCTTCCACAAAATGTCACCAAATGAAACATTATTTTTAGAAAGCACAAACAAAATAGTCAAAGATGGTAAGTGGAATTCATTTTGCAAGAATAACTGTCTAGGAAATGATTAACTGAGTTTGTAGAAGTTTTAGAATGTAATGATGCAGCCATCTATATTTGAAATCTGTATGAGTCATCAGTCTTTTTTAGATTTGATCTACATACATTTGATCTTTGTACAATACACTAATTGTTTGCAATATTTTTTCTAGATCTATAGATTGTATGGTTCAATCTGTACTGAATAGTACACATAAAAATGAGGAAAACAAAAGTATAAAAACAACAATCGTTATCATAGACAAACACATTTCTCTAATGTTGTAATGTTTCAATTTCATTATCAGCAACTCTTTCTAAAGTGTTCATGATTGAAGAAATGTTATGCATGTCTTTCTGTTATTTCAGACGTGTCGAATAGTTCATTTGTGCAGTTTCAAATTTGGGATTTCCCAGGACAGATTGACTTTTTTGACCCAACATTCGACTCAGAAACCATATTTGGAGGTTGTGGAGCCCTAATATTTGTTATAGATGCCCAGGTATGTGTATAACCAAATTTGTACTTCTTAAATCTCATCTGTTTGTTTTTGCAGAAATAGATAATGGCTCATTTGTGCAGTTTACATTGCAAGAGATTCCAGGCCAGCCAAACTTTACAGACAATCCAGATATAGACTGGGACTATCTATATGGCGCTCAACATTGTATACTGTTTATTATAGATGCTCAGGTTTGATACATACACAGCTTTTTAGCTGTAGACTGCCTATATTCATCAAAATCTCATGTTCATCCCATCTGTTAAAGGGCCTTGTTATTATCGCTATGCACCAATCAAAGGTTTTGTTGCGTGAGATTGCCACTCAGGAAAGGGTAGGGATTTTGTCAAAATAAAAATTAGACTGGTGAAATGTAGTCAAAAGGATGTGTCTGGGTAAATGCCCTTTTGGTCCCTCAGTCAAATGTATGTGAAATATGGTTTTTATTACTGACCTAGTTATATTTGATAAGTATATTTACTTTTTCACAAGTTTTGATGCATAATTAACCCCCTACTGAGAGTCAGAATAAGTATCTTAACAAACAAAAAAATAGTCATTATCATAGAAAAAACACCAATGGCAACATGTATGACATACAAAGAAGAAATAACTTAAGACCCATGAAGAATTAAAGAGAAAATCATATTTTTGAAAAATATATTTAAGGATTAAAAATTTTTCAAATTTTTGAATTTCCCGCCAGTTTAATTTGAAGGGGGAAAAACAAGATGGTTGCCATTTGATATGAGAAATATCAGAAAAAAAGTTGCTTCATTTTTAGTTTTCACAATGAGCACAGTTTTCCGGTTTAGGTTTTTTGATTGATTCTGACTCTTCATCACCAGGGTCACGTATAGAGATTATAAAATTGAAACCAGAATGTTGTGCTCAGCATGAATTTGACTGGAATATGTGTAACTTCACCAACACAATTGAAGTCTCAAAACTGGATGCTCAGTAACTTTGAGTGACTATAATCCCTTGATTACCAAGATAAACACCAATTCACTTTTCCAGAAATACCATTCAATGTCTATACAAAGAAAGTAACCAATGTTTTGGAAGATAAGTTTCAAACTTTTTGCATAATTAATTCATTTAATATTTGCCATTGATTTTTTTTTTCAATTCTGACAAAGTGATATGCACTGTCTTTGATGCCAATATTCTTCATCAATTGTGATACAAATTAATATTTTTGTAATCTCAGAAGTAGAATAAGATATTGAAGTTTAATAATATGTGTAATTGAGTTGGTTTTTCAGACATTACAATTTTCAATATTTTCTAAGTCGATACCCAGACTCATTCCCAGACTCATCCTTTCTACTATCAGGAATATGCATTTCAAAAGTCCCCACTTCCTGGGCGAGGTACTCTCAAAAACTCATTGGCTGGGACAGTACTTCATGTCTCAGGTCTCGATCTTCAGTAATGCAGGCCTCACGTAAGCATTTGAATGGTGCTTAACAACATTGATTCTCAGATATATACAAATGAATTAATACCAAGCCCCTTTACTTAGAAGTATACTTGGCAAAAGATGGTATAACTTGAGAAAAAATCTGCATTTTAAACAAAGTACTGATAATATTTTGCTCAACAAATGACATTTTAGTGCTTTCAATATCAGGTTTAGTATTTTCTTTTGCCTAGTACTTGTCATATTCTGATCACCTCATCAACATGCTTTTCCAGCCACTGTACCTGTTTCATCATGTTCACAGTTATGTGTTGGAAGCTTCTTATTATAAGGCTTGTATGTACCTCATACTTTGTTGGTTTTCACCAACCAATTTGCATGTTGCCAATTCCCATATGTCTTTGGCATGAACACTTTTTCAGATGTCCATCATATACACATATACTGCTTTGATACTATTTAATTTTAAAAAGTACATTTTAATTTTAAGAGAAGCTTCAAATTTAGAAATATGCTTTATGTTTTTTTAATCATTTTCAAATCACACTACATGTAGTTAGCTAGAATCAAGTAAGAATCTCCAAACAGCTTTGAATATGGGATCCTACTATGGAAAATATTTGCGGATTAAACATTGGCTGGTAAATTGATACAGGGAATCAGCCAGCCTTAAATGATTGCATCAAGATGATTGCAACAAGAGATATTTGACTTGAAATAAAACCTGTGACTTGTCTCAATCTAGTATAGAGGAGGGGGAATATTCTGAAATGTTAGTAATGTGGAAAACTGGAGCTTATAATTCGTTAATTAGGTTGATGGATGTCAAATAGGATGTTAATTAGGTTGATGAATTACAAAGATCTTTAGATAATAAAAGAAATGTATATATTTTGCATTCACTTTCCATGTCTCGGTTATTTTCCAAGAGTTCTGACTTTATCTCAGGATAATCTCAAAAATAGAAAAAAGAAATTTTAATGAATTTAGACATTTCTGCATCTTATTGTCAACAATAACTTCTATATTTGGTAATTCTTTTTTTTTGAGGAAATACTGGCTCGAATTTTGGAAAGATTGCTTCCAATATTCTACTCTCTATCCATTCTAATTCCTTGAAAGTAGTACTTGGAGGGTTAAAATTACATTTTGGACATTTTTTATCATACTGTCTTTAAAAGTAATAGTATGAACTGTGATTTTTTGCTAGAAAAGAGCAGAAATTGTCATTTAGTAATGACATGGCAATTTTTCTGGAACATGAAAAGTATTCCTTTTCTGAAGAACAATATTTGAGCACATTTTACCTCTCCAAGTAGTGCTTTTATACCTGTGACTTATAATGCTGCACCAGCAGATACATAACAGTTGTGCACTGTTCTTTTTACAGGATGACTATATGGAAGCTCTTGCAAGGTTACACACTACTGTATCCAGAGCACACAAAGTCAACCCAAACATAAAATTTGAAGTAGGTTTATTGCATAAATATAAACTTTTCTTCCTAATTCATATACATGCAGAATGATAGCTTAGTGTAGTCAAGTGTAGCTTGGTGTAGTTCAATAGATTTATTTTTGTATAGACTTATATTCCATGCTATGACATCTAAAGAGTCAGTAAAGAAATACAGTTAAGCCAATGTAGTCAGTTTCTATATTTTTCAATTATTCTTTTCCAATAATTTATATCAGATTATATAATAGTTTTGATGATGTGTATAGATATACCATAAACTTTATACATTTCCAGGTTTTTATCCATAAAGTAGATGGATTATCAGATGACCACAAAATTGAGACACAAAGAGACATTTACCAGCGTGCCAATGATGACTTAGCAGATGCAGGTTTAGAATCAATTCACCTTAGGTAAGACCAACATTGTTTCACTCAAAAGTTATCAACAGTATAATATTAACCAAAGTCAAAACAGTACGTATGGTTTAGGAACTCAATAAATGTTTTTTTGATCCTTGAACAAAATAAGTTAATCAAAATATATCTTCATTTAATTGCCCATTTGGACAATTTCTTCAAATATATTTTTGATGTTAATTCTATGAATTATAAAATCACATGTCATTTTGGAATTTATTGAAACAATTTTTTGTTCCAGTTTTTACCTCACTAGTATATATGACCACTCAATATTTGAGGCGTTCAGTAAAGTAGTACAGAAACTCATACCACAGTTACCCATCTTAGAAAACCTACTCAACATATTTATTTCAGTAAGTATTATATTTTGTGAAATTAAGATTTCAACACACAAAATAATAAGCCCAGTCATCATTATGTGAGCATTAACTGAATATACTTTAAGAAATATTGACTGATTTTGTTTAACAAATTGAATGTGTATATTCAATAGAGGTTGAAATTGTTGATGCAATCCAGATCGAGTTTTCAATAAATGAATACATGATATTGATACCAGAGTTGGATGTAATTCTGTACGAGTATGTTCATTGTACATGTCTTAGTTAAATGTTAATACATGTGTACTAAAATACATAAAGGGAGATGCAACAAGTTGAGATTAAAAAATTACCACAAAGGCAAATGGATTTTCAATTCACCCCAAAGAACAAAACACATATTTTCTCATTCCAGAATTCTGGTATAGAAAAAGCGTTTCTGTTTGATGTCGTCAGTAAAATCTACATTGCCACAGATTCATCACCAGTTGACATGCAGTCATATGAGCTTTGCTGTGACATGATAGATGTAGTCATAGATGTGTCTTGTATATATGGGTAAGATTAGAGCATCCTTTATTGTACCAATTACTATACAGGTCGAGTAGATAATCTGCTGAAGTAAGGGAAATTTGGCTTATGTAATGAAATCTTATTTTTCTGAATTGTGACGTTTAAGGGGGAAAATATCTTTATCATGGACAAATATTTTATTTCTAGAGCCCAAAAAGTTAAGATCTTGATGGATTAATTTTCATAATGACCATTTATTGATGGAGGTCTTTGGTTAGCCTCATAACAAAACCATTGCTATATTTGCTACAATTCAATATTACATGACGATGTTAGTAAAATCAGATGTTTGCATTGCCTTATATGGGCGTAGCACCTCTAGTGAAGAAAGAATTCCTGATTTGGTGTCATTTCCCATTATCGTTGTAGATTTTTCCTTACGAAGACAACAGAATTGCCTGTTTATTTCTCTCATGAAATATTCATAGTGACAAGTGATTTGATAATAAAATATGTTTAGTACATTGGGATTTGATACTCTGTTTTTTCTAGTTTATGGTTAAATGAAGGATTCTTAATGATATGAGTTTATAATGTTGTGACATCACAAAACGTGTTTTATTAAAATCGTCAACAACAGTGGTGTCCTGATTTTAGTAGATTTTTTTTTACATATTTCTGGCTATATTATCTAAGTTTTGGGCCATATTGTTAATGACTAAAATAACTCATTCAAATGTTTTTTCCAGTGGCAGTGAGGACACAGACAACAGTGCATTCGACCAGCAATCATCTTCTATTATAAAAATGAACAATGCAACCATACTTTATTTACGGGAAGTGAACAAATTCTTAGCAATTGTCTGTATAATGAGAGAGGATAGCTTTGAAAGACAAGGTAATAAATACTGCATTGTATTATCTGAAGATAGATTTGGATGAAAAAGAGGATGAGGAATTAAAAAATGAAACCTTATGAATACGGAGACAGTGAGCTAAGAAAGTGCTAGTATAAGATAATCTTACCAATTGAACACTGAATCTTGTACATCTGAATCAAATGGGATGCAACAGGGGTTGGCAATGTGCAAGATATAAAGTCGCTGATACAATAGATGCGAAATATTTTGGGATCAACCATTTGTCATATACAGCAGACTACTTTCAATAATCTCAATTCTTTATTTGTTTTGGTCAGTGGGAGTGATGTTTTATATGCATTGCATAATCACACATGTTTAAGAGACCCTTCCACTGTTCCACTTGGCTAATGTTACCTCCTTCCAAGATAGAATTTCTCCAATTTTTTGTCTCCTATCTAAATCAACCTATTTTATGATTCCAGGTCTTATAGACTACAATTTCCACTGTTTCCGCAAAGCAATCACTGAAGTGTTCAACGTGCGGCATAAACACCAAAGCCCACCAATTCCAAGTAGCCCACAGACTAATGGCATATTGGAAGAAAACCTTGGAAAGACTTAGTGTATAGTAACAGCACATACGCTGGTGGATATATATGTATTTATTGATGCAATGTACAGATCGGAATATACCATAATTCATATAAGCTTGTGTCGCAGGAGGAACACCACAGTGCCATTAGAAGCTAAAGTGCAATCGACTCACTGGTTATATGGCACGGCACAGTATAGTCTGCTTGGTGTTGTTGATCATTCATTCTAAGAGGCCAGTTTCTCTCCAAATTACGAAGAAAAAAATCGCAGGATGAGATCAATATTGTTTGGTGCTCTATATCTATTAGAACTGACACACAAGATATGTTTTGAACTTATATGGCTGAGAGCTTTATCGCAAGAGGAAAAGCTTTAGATATGCATTGATTATCATTGCAGGGGTCACTAGAATTTCTCACAACAGGCTAAATAAATGAAAACAACAAAATTAATGGAAATCATGAATTAACATGGAAAAGTTGAAAAGTCCCTAAAAACAACAGGCGATTTTGTGAAACAACCGGTGAAAATCGCCTGTTGCCTGCTGATGCTGTATTTAGATTGGTTGTTTAAAGTACTGATGGAGTTAATCGAGGTAATGAAACTAATTGTCATGTACATTAGTTTTGAAAGAGCTTCATATTATATTATGTTGTTTTTGGTGTCTGTGTCATTATTCATGACACTTGTTTCGTCCATGACTATATTTGTCATCTCTACACTGTATCTCATATCCTAATTGTTGACACTGCTGAAGAAAACTGACTTAATAGATAAAACAATAATATGACATCTTTGTCTTGTAATTCTGTGATTTTCGTATCTTGTTCATGTTGACTGAAACAACCAGATTGTCGTAAAAAGTAGCATAATATTTAACCCAATTTTTACATCTCTTATTCGGGGAAATACATGTATGTTTTGATATTCAAATGATGATTTGAAAAAATTTGACTCTTGCTGAAATGATCCAGCTTTGTAAATACTAAAAAACTTAAATCTAAAACATTGATACCGTTCAGTTGTGTAACTTGATTTATCCCTGATGCTTTCTAAATGTTGCAATTCATTGGCTTTATATTATAACATTCCCCAACAGCTTACCCTTGTTATATTATGTCATCCTTATATATCAAGTTACACAGCAGGATCCTATGTTTTTTTTTAAAATTGCAATCCATTTTTGGCTCAGTTTTTGCTTTGAATTTGGTTGTCTCATTAACTTCCATGTTATCAATGTGAAAACCTTAATGTGAATATTTTAAGCTGGTCAAGCCCATACTCACATTAGAAAGGTTTCGACAATGTTTTCTCAATTATAATCTCCAAGGTTATCCAATAGATGGCACTTTACCATATGCTGGGTCATATTTTTCAAGCATGTCAATAAAACCAGGCCTGTAGCCAGCTTTTGCCAATGGGGTTCAGCTTTAAAGAAATTCCAGGAAGTTCTGTTCATATTTGACAAATTTGGCCCAAAATCACATAAAAATGGTGAAAACTGCATAATTTTGAAAGAAGTTTTGGCTGGGGGAGGTCCCTGGCTGCAGGCCTGAAATGTTAAAAAATGTCAAAAATATTTCTAATTTGCATCATTATTTTCAAAAACAATAAATTCTTATTCATGTTAGAACACATTACATATTATACAACTGAAAAACTAAAGATCATCATGGTGTATTTAAAGTATTATTGGTGCAATGATTACTATACATGTTACATGTGAAAGATTACTCATTATATATTATTAAACCATTGGATTGTATCTGAACCTATTTTAACTGTACATTAGTATTATTATCAAATATCAAACTGTAATATATGTAAAAATAAAGGAACCTGATAAACTGATAAAATATAGATATTACTGAAACTTGTTTTATTTTGTATCCTACCTTATGGAATTTGAAGTATTTTCTTTTTGACCATTTCTAATGAATATTCATCCACATAAATCTTTTAACAATCTGATTATGGTTTTCATGTCACAACCCAGAGTGTGTTATAGTCTCCAGCGGTGGCGTTTGGTGTTTGTAACATTAGGCCTGTAACAAATGGTAGGTGGTGACATTTTGGGTGCTAATGCCTCATTTAATCATGGGTTACTAGTATATTTAGTCACGGTGTTAACCCCCTCCCACTCGTTTTCTCAATCATTAAATACATTGTATCAACAGTTGTTCAGCCTAAATGCCAGTAATAATATCATAGACAACACAGATTGATAATGCGTCCTAGTGGGTTTAACCAATCAGTGTATACAAAAACATATGTAGATACAAACCAAACACAATCAGAAATCTCTACAATATCCTAAAAAGACAGTGCTGTCCGTGATACTTGCTAAACTATATCAAACATTGGCCTATCCAGGCGAGGCAACTGTCTCACAAAAATTTTACATGATTACATTTTTCAGATGCTTTTTCAACTAAAACTGTGGAAACTAAGTCAAATGCTAACAATCAACCAAAAGTCTAAATATTTACCTCGCCTATTCATCCTACTGCTAGCCTCACCTGATTTTAAATCCTGGTTATAACCCCTGATTATATTTTTTGAATACATAACAGAATGCTTTTTACTTGCTACATTGATAAACAGTATTTTAAGTGACATAAAGTGGAATTCCATACTCTTTAGTCTTTATTCAAAAGAAGGAAATTCCCCTCCCCTTACATGTATTCCTTCAGGAACGCACCGAACGAAATACTACGGAAAACACCCACTGGTCGGCCCAGGGACCCCACTTCAAATTAGCAGAATTATGTGATAACTTTATTTTCATTAAACTATAATCAGTTTAGGGTTTATATGCTATTATGATATCATTAATTATGTACTGTCAGTACTACAAAAATGTTTGGCCAAACAAATAATGTATGCTCCCTTCAGTCACTTCCGGTCAAAATTAGCAAAAAAGAGGGAACCGAACAAAGTTCATTCAATTGAATCAAACCGAGTTATTTGCGACCGATTTGATGAAGCCCCCTTTCAGATAAATTATCAGGAGCTTCTAGTCGACAAAATAAAGTAAAGGTTGATGATAGAATTAGGAAACAAGCCACAAAGTAAGTAAGTTATCTTTGAAAAAAATTTCAGTGAAAAAAAATTACTTTTCAGTTTCGTTGTGACATTACTTACTACACACAAGTACACTTGGGTTTTTAAGATTTTTTTCCTAATAGACTAAGAAAAAGCTTATAAAGTTGGGGACAAAAATAAAACTCAACGTTCACAAGTTGTCACAATGAGCTAATTTCCAAGTTTCGTGTCTCAAACTCTCCCAAGCGGTAGAAAAATAATTCCTGTTCACTAAAGTAGCACAATAAATGAATCCAAAGCTTCATACCTGCAAATAATGGATAAATCCCTACCAAATCGAATGAATGTTTTCATGAATCGCCATGTTTGTTATCCAAGGACGGTTGACTCCCAGAATGCAACATCAGTTACCATATTTACTCATGACAGGTTTCAAAATGGCGGAACAGCATTTTGAAAGCTGGCACGTGTCATATTGCATTCTGGGAGCCAATCCTCCGTTCCGGCGCAATCGGGCAACAAAATCACCTCAACATTTGAAGAGTCGGCATAACATGTGAATATCCACTTCAACTTTTGAAGTTCTTATTTGTCATTAGGGACACAAATTCCACTATATTTGGACTTACTCAGACGGAGAAAATAGAGCACTGAATACACTGAGGTAAGAATTTATTACATGTGCGACAGCATGTAATTTTCATAGCTTTTGCAATTCTTTATGATCCCTACTGTACTTGACTTTCAACTTCATGCTTTAGAAATTTCACCTCTGTATTGACTGTTACCACCCCACCTTGTGGTTGTACGATCTAATCATTGTTCAGGCAGTTTCTCCAACGTTGGGGAGATATAAGTCACAAATTATTACTTCTAGGACGAGATCTATTCTTTACCCTACCTATTTTTCAATTTAACAATCAACGCAAGTATACATATACCGTATTTAAATTGGATAAATTCATAAAAATATTTTTTGATTAATAAAACCCGAAGTGCGTTCTGTAACGTCCGGGTATGAGTATTTTAATTATTCAGATTTTGCCGTGGATTCGATTTTAAATGCTTCTAAATTATCTTCTAATGCTTAGTGCCCTTAGTATGATTTCTATTAGTAATGTTTTGACTTCCCTGCTTTATAAAAAAAGAACATTATCACCATTTACTCAATTCGAAAATTCACTTTCGGTCTGTCGTTATAAAGATGAGACGAAAGTTGTTGTGAACACCTTTCGATCCTCAGTCTAAATATCGCTTTTCAAGGTTCAATAGGCGACTTTGAATGGACCTTCATGCATAATTCGAAAATAGAATCACCAGAGAAGGTTTTAAACCATAAAATGGACTCTAAAGCCTGAGAAAATGTTTTTAACCATTTTGTCAGTTGTATGTTACAGTGTGTCTGTAACCCATAAGATTGGGGGTTCAACTACATGAAAATTTATAACTGATTAGTAGAATTCTTTTGATGCCTGAACAATCATTGGAGCCAGGACTAAAATTCATGGAATTGGATAAGGTTACCTCTTTCAAATGCTAGCTGCTGGCTTACTTAGTCATCCCCCCCCCCTATCAGCTACTTCAGGATCATGATGCCTGAAAGTGAAAAACTGAAATCAGCTTCTTAAATTAAATCCTGAAATGTTTCCTACATCACTGGCCTTTGTGGTTAATGAAAACACAGAATGAAATTTTGGGCTAACTGGGATAATGTGAAAAAGTCACTCTACCCTAGTGTGGATCCCTCGCTTTGCAGATGAGTGCTCTACCACTAGCTATTCAGCCGATTGACTTTTCCACATTGAATATATAGCATTGCAGCCATGTCTTACATGCCCATGGACATTATCACTGATCAAGACTTCATTTACCGAGTCGAATTGAAACTTTCTAGCAAGATTCAAAAACAGTATATTACATGTAAGATGTCTGCATGGAAACTGTTTTTTAAATGTTTAATATTTTAATAAAACTGGTATCTCCTGTTACAATAATACTATACCATGTAATCTAAGATCTGGGTCATAATCACCATTTGATGGAAGTGCATGCATATCTATGGGCCTGTGCAAGTATCAGATTAGATAATTTTCTACCAAAACTAGTTACAATTTCTTATCAGACAATTCCACTTAATGCTCAAGACAGCCTCCTCTTGTTCAAACAGATCATCTTATTACTTTGCCCCAGCACCATTACCCAGCAAATACCAGTAAACCCCCTTTGTCAGAAAAATACATCTTTTTCACATACACTTTGTTATACTCGTATTTAAAAAACTAAGAATGAACCTAAAATGCTATCCTTTCATAGCGATTGGTCACTCATATCAGCAACAATTTGTATTTGTCTATCATATAATGAAATAAAACAGATTATAGAAAAATAATTTTTTACCATTAAATAGGTTTGGAGTATATATGTGGAAATATGTATGTAAATTATATGTTTGTTCCAGAAGGTGATTTGCTTCACGCAGTATGAGTGCAGACTCAGACATAATAGAGGAGGATGTAACAAGTGAAGACCAGCTACTTCTCACATCCAGACAGGGCAATGCACAATTAGTAGAAGCACTCCTGAAGGAATCTAAAGAGGGGCGCATTGGCTTAGACATCAATTGTAAAGGTATGTCATATCAAGCACTTGCCATTTTTGGACATAATTTTCTTATTTTGCATATTTCACCAAGGTTCAAGTATTGCTTAAATCTTCCATGCAGATTTCTACATTGCTAAAGACTTATGGATTTAACTGGAAAGTGAATGTTTATTTCTTCTTAATCCCTCAGTTATAATAGAGAGTGAATATGTAGGTATATTGACATATGATTGTATTCTTCCATGGAATCATATAAATACTAGATGTCTACTACAATGTATGTATGCGATTTGTTTTGAACCTTCTACATGTATTGGTATTTAGTAAAAATATGTTAAGTGACAGAAGGAAATCTAGTAAAGTGTATTGTGAAATCGAATCCACTTCTTTTAAAATCCTTCCTTGTTTAATAGAATCAGTTTCATTTTTTCAGAATAGGAAACATACTTTGCTATATTCTACTTATGTTGTGGCTGGTTTTTTTTTATTTACAATGAGTCACTCAAATTAGAGATCAAGGAGGGTTATGCATACATGTAGCCCTTAAATGTGTATAATTCATGGAATCAATTATCAATTCAAGTTCTGAAAAGCTCAGAAAGTCTGGTTTCAAGGCAATATGCTGAGGTTTAAATTTGATGTTTTACATTGAAGTATTTACTTACACTAAGTCAAATCCCAATTCCCAACCCTAGTTTTTAACCCTGACCTTAACAAATTTCAAGTTCCTGAAATTCAGTTAACTCTATCAGAACAATCTGTTGTGACCCAGGTTTTGACCTTGAGCTGGACAAAACAATTTCAGTTCTGATAACTCAAAGTACATAGTTTATTAGAGGAGTGTTCTCTAAAGAAAGGTAGACACTTTCAGTACCTTTTTTGATTCCGAATTTTGTAAAACACCTATTTAGATCCAGTTGAATTTGAAGCTTTTACCTTACAAACTGCATGTGCATACGGTATTCATATTCACACTGTTCATTTGCAATAAAAATTTCCAAAAACCATGTAAATCTTTACTTTTTTTATATAGGTACCTCAAAGTCAAACCATGGTTGGACCCCTTTACTTCTTGCCAGTTATTTTGGTCATAAAGAAGTTGTTCAACTTTTACTGGAGGTAAGTGATGCCTGAATTGCATACTCGTATGTTGATCAATGCTGAAAGTACAATCGGTACTTAGTTTCCTTGAACAATATCAGAGAAGCATCCACTCTTACAAAGCATTTAGAGTTATTATACATGGTTGCCTTGTAGTATGGAGCAGATGTAGATATTGCCAATGATGTTGGAGACACGCCTCTACATAGAGCTGCATACACAGGACGTGTTGAGGTTGTTATGCTACTGCTTGCCAACGATGCTGATGTCACAATCATAAATGCAGAGGGGCAGAGAGCAAAGCATATTGCAAAAACTACAGATATCAAAGAGTTAATTGAAGGTCAGTAAGGACCACTCATAGTTCATTATACATTTAGATATACTGCACCAAATGTTAAATATAAATAAATATGTTATGAAAAGGATAATTCTGCAGTTTACTATTACTTGTCATCATTACAGTTCAATTCCCTGGACCCTTCAAAAATGTGTACATGCAGTATAAATGTACAGCAAAATCAGATTGGAAAATGCCTTTAATAATCTGGAGTTAGTTAATTTTTAGCCACTATATGTATTTGAATACATTCATTTTTAAACTTCTACAGAGTGGTCCCAAAGATATGTAGATATAGTGTTTAATGTATAAATCAGTTGTTTACTTATACAGCATATCAAAACAATGACAGAGGTTTCATTTTCCATCTAGACAAGCTCTCTTGTAAAAATCATTCAAAAACAACATATTCAGTAAGATTTCACTATAATTGTGAAAGTCCTGAACTCACAATATTTTGAAGGTGTTGTATAATGTGTGTCCAATGCCTTGTCTTCATGGACTCTTCCCAAAATATAATCTCTTACTTTGTCTAACAAACTCTTCATGATTGAATGTATGAACATATGAATTTTTAACAGATTCCAACAAATATAAGAAAATGAGATAAAAAGGTGGAAGTTCTTTTGACTCACCCTGTATTTGTATTACATGTAGATAATTTCTGTTTATGATTTACTTTTCCAGCGGCAGAGCAATATGAGTGTCGAAAAAGGGAAGTTGAATTCCTGGCAGCCGCAAGAGATGGTGACACAGAGAAGCTTCAGCAAATGGTATAAGTAATTATGTCATGAAAAAACTTGTGAATATTGATATTAGTTGGTTTTCAGCATCTGTAACAGCTCAAAAACTTACTAGCACATGGTAATATTTACAGGCTAAGACTTTGCCTTTTAGATCATTTAAGAAAATAATTTTATCTGCATTATTTTCATCATTTTCTGTCTTAAGTTCTTTGATGTACACTTATAAAAAGTGATGTATTTTTGATACTCTTATACCCTATCCTATACAACACCCCTCCCTCTTAGAAATTTAGAATGCTTTGAAATAATTTCATTAAGTGATCATATATTTTTGTAGTTAAAAGATGGCAACGGGCCTAGCATCAACTGTGTGGATAAGTTTGGTAACAGTGCCCTACATTGTGCAGCTTATAGAGACAGAAAAGAAGTTGCAGTGCTCCTTTTTCAGAATGGGATTAATCCAAAACTAACAAATGCCAAAGGTAATTATGATGGTATGATTAAATGCTAAATTTTGAGCTCCTCATTACCCTTTATATGGCAAAAGACATAGCATTAACGAGCGGGGCCATTTTTATCACTACTGTATTATAAATCTTGCTATTCCAAAATACTAGTGAATATTCACTTAGTCTAGTTTTCTTGGATTTATTCTTTAATATCTGGGCAGATCAATCCTAAAATGCATTATTATTAAATGGTCAAGTCTCCAAGATAACTCCTCCATTAGATAATTTAATGAGATTATACAAATTCACGGCCCCTGATAATTTTTGGTTTCCAGGGCAAACTGCTCTAATGATGTGTAAAAGCACATCCATGAGGTGTGTCCTGGATGTTAGGCCAATCCAAACATTGCTCAAGGAAGTTTGTCGCTTTGAAGGTACACTATTGAAGGTGAGCAAAAACACGATTTATTTACCTGTTTATTTTGATAATTTATTTACCTTCAGGTTGATGGGTCTGAAGAAGAAATTACAATATAATATTTATTTCTAATTCCTAGCAATTCTAAAAAGGAATAAAAGTCTTGACTGAGGACAAATAATACAGTTATATTGCTAGATATCTTTGAGAATGCCATAAGCAAAGCAAGTGAAGACTGTAGTAATAGATGCACATACGAGGGGGATTCATAAGTAGTGGGACAAATGCTATAACTCCACTTCTATCAACCAGGTTTTATTCAAACTTGGAACACAGAATCACAAACATGTGATAATCATTTTGTGAGAATCTCAAAAAGTTAAACCCAACTTCAGTAAAGTGAGAGTTCCAATCATGACGTCACAACAGGGTCCATGGAGCACATTGTTTGTCACAAATTGCTAGTTAAATATACAAGTCTCAACTGATATTCAGGACGTGATTTTATCCGTGACTTCTAGCAAGTCATTTTGTGGACCACATCAATTCTGTACAGGACTATTGATTCCGTATCCTTCTGGTGCAATCTCACTCTTTCTCAAAGTATTCACCATGACAATCAATGCATTTTTCGTATGTACTGTATATTACAAGTTTTGGTTTATTTCAGAAAGCACGACTTAGACTGAAGTATGTGTGGGTTGTCTTAGATAGAGGTGTCATGTCTTCCTTCAAGACAAGGTAGTGTATTTGTTAGTGTTACTATGGAGATATTCAAAATAATTATATTTTTCGTGATACCATAGACATAATCCAAATTGTCACTATAAATATTCAGTCTTATAGTTTCACTACTAAATCAATAAAAATTACAGATAAAATTACAAAAAATGATTTTGTAATTTGAATTCTTTAGGGCTGATGCTACAACAGGGTCAAACAGAAAAGGCTTTAAGTACTTGGATGATGCAAAAGTTATGGTAAGGAACCAGGTCATATCAATTTCCCAGATCGATTTTGTCAATTTCTTTTGTATATCGATTTAGTCTAAATGAAAAATTTATTAAATTTTGATATACCATTTTTCTCTTTCTCCTACCCAAATGTAGTTGAGCATTTATTGCAGTCACTTTACGGATGTTATTATATTAAGACATCAACTCACATAATGTAATTTTCTATTTCTCCTACCCAAATGTAATTGAGCATTTATTGCAGTCACTCACTTTCCGGATATTATTATATTGAGACATCAACTCACATAAGTGAGTTGATTCAATTTCTCCATTGGATCCACATTGAGAAAGAAGCTGTCCATTCAGCTGATATTAAAATAATTTTTCTCAACCCATTTACATAGGTTTAAATGTTCACTTATTTTTGATGGAATGCATTGTTAGGTTCATCTTACTTATGGTGATTTACCTTTGATAAATACATGAATATGAAAAAAAAAAATTTCAGGTGCGTGCAGATGACCCCAGGGAGATAAGGATAAACTTCTCAGATGACACACATCATGTTTTCCTCGTTGATCCCACTGACTCACAAGCCTGTCATATAACAAAACAGGTTAGAATTCAATCAATCAATTGTTTGTTTGTTTTCCTGTTTTGTTGGGTCACATCCCGAGCCTATGGAATCACCCACTAGTCTGTCCAGTTTTACATAGTCCATCTTTCCGTCCACAAGACATCCTTCAACAATATCGGCCATATGAAAATTTGTCTGAGCCTAAAAACAAATATCCATGTTTGTGTTGGGGTTTGCTAGCACATGTAATTTATCCCATTAGTCGAGACTTTGTACTATTCTTTTGAATATATCCATATGTTTTACTTTGGAATTACTTCATTTCAATTGACTCAAGTGTACAATGTGTTCACACTGTGTTACGTTGTGTCTAAGTTCAATGCATCCTTGGTTTGATGTACTGTACATGTATAGTCTATGTATTGTATTTGTTTTCCAGAAATGGTTGAATGCCTTACAAGAGCATATCAGCTTTAGCACATACTATACCAGAAAGGGGAGTGTCAATAATGATGAAGAGCTGGATGATCTCATGCCTCTTGGCTCCCTTCAAGATGCTTTACAGGTAACTTATAAATGTATATATTGTATGAATATTTATTTAATTTCCTAATCGACAATAACAGTAAGTATTTTCTTATATGTGTTGTTGATTCATTAATGATTCAATGTATAAAATGTTTTTGTAAAGTAAGGAGGCTTTTGTGGTTTTAATTTATTATTCCACCAACAAATATAAATAAAAAATACCTTATGTGGGCATAAAGTAGGAATTCAACTTGAGAGGGAATCTGTAATATAGCGTCATGTTATGTTAGTGTGGTCGATTTTAAAGAAGACTGCCTGGTTGTAATGTTCAAAATGATGAGTGAATTAATAAAATATTATTTGTTTGATGGAATTTGCTACTCCAGGGATTTGCTTTTTTTATTGAAGTTTTTGAGGTTCTTTAATTCGTTTATTGTTTAGAGGTACTTAATGTTCCAGAACAATTGGAAAATGAATTGTGTCTACCACTTTTGGATTTAAGAATTTGAAATATGAAGATTATTAAAATTAGACCAATTATGACCTGTCATCTATATTGGTCATGACATCCATTATTATTATATCGCGGTCATATTTCTCACTCTCTGATTGGTCTATGTCCTACACATGAATAGAAAATAAGAAGATATATTGCCCAACTGTAAACATGACAAGGAAATACTGTCAAATAATATTGCCTTGCTTTGAGTTCGTCCAGTATAATTCTAATTTTATATAAACCCAAGAGTGAGTTCTATTTATTTATTAATATGCACTACATTGTTATTAAATTAGATACCAATTGTAAATAGTTTTTTATTCCATTATTGAGAGTGGGGAATATTAACAGTGAATAATAATAATTAACAAATATTAAATTCTATTTTTGCTGAATACCCGTGCATCTTTGTGAAAGATGCACAGGAATTCACCAAAAATTATTTGTGTAATATCTAATAATATAGGAGATTAATTTTGAATGGCACAGCTTTTTAGGAGGTACTATTCATTTTGTAATAATCAATATGGTTGGCATGTCAACCATCATTAATTGTTTGTATGATGTCATAGAAGGTTTGTTTTAAATGTCATACATGAAACATTTTCTTTGAATGTATTTTTCTAGACATCCCAAGCACATCAACAGCTTTTAGAGAGACAAGTTGCCATGGTTACAAGCTTAGTAAACAATATGTCTGATGAAAGGAACCACAAAGGTATGTCCCCTTAGACTTGTATTGATATTGATGCATCAGAGCTCGTATTAAATTGTCTTGGATTTCCGAGATTCCGGGTTTTCTTTTTGGCAATAATTTCCAATAGTAATATACTATTATCACACTGAAAAGCATGAACAGTACATGTGTATGTCATGATCTTTTTAACATGATGAGATTGCTTCAAGTGTCAGAGATGTAGAGTGCATTACAGATTTTTAACATGGTGAAGGGGTCAAGCTTAGGCATGATTTTCTGCATTTGGAACTTCGACATATGAAGTAACTTTGTCTCTTGTCTATGGTAAAGTGCAAACAACAGGTTCCATCACTTTATTCTGATTTACACTGAATTCCATTCAGCAACTCTACAGATAGATAATGAATCGGAAATATTTTACTTCAAAATTATCGTAATGATGACATATCACCACTTAGCTGCCATTTCAACTTAGCAATGTACCAATGGTAATATATCATCTCAGGTGTTTTTGTATGACAGTTAGCAGTCATTATGTAGAAAATACTAATCAGGTTGAGGGTTGAAATTGGTAAGTAGCTGTTTCAAGGAATGAGACACATTTTATGATATGCATTGCATGTAAATGTACATTAGGGATTCATCATATTAAGAAAACAAGATTTTTATTAATGTCAAAATTAGGTTCAATATTGATGTATTGAATCAACAATTTAGAAATGGGGTTTGTAGCATCGATTCATGTTATGTTAAGTGTCCAAGCTAATAAATAGTATATCTCAACATATAGAATATCTTCCGCATTTACTGTTCACATTTAGAAATAAGGTATTCTTTTTTCTGACCCCCAAGACTTTTTTATCCATACATTCTTTAAATTAATTTTTTGTCTCATGTTTGTAAAATATACAGAAAGAAACTTAACCATGCACCAATATTTATTTGCATATAGTCTTTCTGAATCTTCAGTTCTATAAACACAAACATTATCTAATCTTCTGTGAGTTCCGCCAATTGTAGATACTTCTTCATAGAGTCTGGAAGTGGAAACATTTCAATTTTATTGTTGGGAAAATACCCCAGAGTTCTTCGAATTTGAACTCTACTCTGAAACTTCAATGACATAGGACTGTGCCTCCATTCTTCTAGCCACGAAGTGAATTCCGCATCCTGTAACAAACTACTTGATATCGAGGAGTCTTTTAAGAGAACTGTGATATCAGCACCTGCTTTTACGAGCTTCAGGATTGCATTCACACGACCCTGTGAGGAGGCTAGATATAATGCACTCATGGCTTTGCCTGTTCTGTCGTGATAGCAGTAGATATCAGGATTGACCCCTGTTTGGAGGATCAACCCCAGCACCTCAGGATGGTTATACTTTACAGCAATAAACAAAGGTGTTGGTTCATATATTATAATCCCAGGGTTTGAATCATATCTTGCTCCAAGGGGTTCAGGTATGACTCCCTTGTTTAGGAGTATACGCACACATTCCGTATGACCATGTTTACAAGCAAAATGTAATGCAGAAAAGTGTCCATTCTGACAGGTGTGTATATTAGCATTAACTTCAATCAAAAGCTTTAAGATTTTATGGTGTCCTTTTTGACAGGCTAACATTGTAGGTGTCATTCCACGTTCCATGGCTATGTCTCCACTATAGATTTCATCCTTGGTTTCACAGTTCGGGGAAATCATGTTACTAAGGAGTAGGCTAGCTACCTCTGTGGCTCCTTTGTCACACGCCCAATGTAAGGCATTCAAGGTATACCTTCCACGTCTGTTAATGTCACATCCTGCACGGAGCAGACGCTTTACCACCTGAATATGCCCGCCTCTAGCTGCCAACAAAAATGGGGTATCTCCGTAATGATTAGGCTGGTCAACTTTACATCCATGTTTAATCAATAGATTGGTAGTATCATAGGCACCATCAATGGCAGCAAGGTGCAGAGCAGAGTTAGATTCAACATCTAACACATTGACATCACAGTTGTTTTTTATAAGCATTTCTAGGATTAGATCATGGTCATTACGTGATGCCATCATAAGAGGTGTTCTCCCATTGGTTGTTTTGGCTTCTCGGTTGGCTCCAGCATCCAATAGGAGCTCAGCACACTCCAGGTGGCCATTTGCAGATGCCCAATGTAGGGCAGTGGCGCGTGTTCTGTGGCACATTTTATTGACATTACATCCCTTGCGAATTAGGATCTCCACAATATCAGCATAGCCTTGCATGGATGCTGGAAGAGGAGAACACATATTAGTTTCATGAAATGATTAAGGAAAGCTGAGTGACCACTTTGTTTTAAGTTTATACACATTGTATGTTTTTTCTTGGATGTTATAGCTCTGTTAAGCACATTTTTTATTTTTGAATGTTGTCTATACTTTGTAACAAGAATACTTTCTTGCATTATCTGATTATATTTCTCAGCTCAGTGGATGCTATTGACATTTGGCATTTTGGAATAAGCAGCCAAAGGTCATGGTATATGTAAGAAGGATAAGTTAATTGTTCATCATATCTTAGCTGTTACCTAGAATCAGTGGTGTTTGTCCACTCCTGTCATGAGCATCGGGCAGAGCACCTGCCCTGAGGAACACAAGGACACACTCTAAATACCCTACAAGACAAACAAACTTATGTTATTGAAAAATCTATCATTTAAAGGGGTAGAAAGCAATGAGGAGGACAAATACATTATTTTGGAAGACTAGACCTATTTATTTTTCTTAAAATGAGGCCTATTTTTTTAAAAAATAAGGACAATCTTTCGAAAAAATAATACTTATCTTTTCCACATTTGAACTTATGTCAGACTATCTAATGGGGCAGAAACGTTTATTGACTATTTATTAATAGCTTTATACTCTGATTGAGTATGATTGACACATATTCATCCTCCAAACGCATGGCTGAAGACATCATCTACTCTTTGTTTCTTCCTTTTTGGTAAGATAAGAATTAAGAAACAGAGAACTTGAGGTCCAGACCACTGCATCTGTAAATGACACATATTATTTTTATTTACCTTTTTCTGCTACAAGTTGTAGCCCTCTGGCAAGTGTGTAGTGATCTTTCCCATGTGCTTTCCTGTCATTTAAGGCTTGTTCCAGACCTTCTGGATCATTGACATAGGCCTCCCTGGGTAATGAGGCACTGTAGCTGCAACCAGAATCATTTGTATATATCATGATGCCTTGATGGAGAGATGGTTGCACAATATCATTAACATATTTTGTTTCACCAGGTTTTACAATACTCTAAGTTATTCATTGATTCAAGTGAAATACAGGAAATATTTCACCTGAAAAAGTCTGTATTTCACAAGTACAGACTTTCATTTTGATTTTTTTTAGTATCAGTCATATCCTGAATGGAAATCTGGCACGCTGGGATACTGAACAGTATCCCAACAGTGACGTCATTTTCACTCTGTATCCCGTGCTAAGTTGAGAGTGTGTAAATACAGAATATATTTAAGTCACATGGACCAATCGGGTTGCAGGGAATTTCACAATCATGGTGTATATAATGTTGAATATAAGAATATTGTACTTACTTATACAGAGCCATTGTCTACACCTTATTCTGATATACATACATATTATGATGTCAGTTAGTGCCCAATCAATGTATTGTTCTAACTTTATAAGTCAGCAATTGCAGTATCAAGATCCTCCAGAATTATCCATAGTACTTTCTTTAATCCATTAAGAATTCTGCAATCAAGGGAAGATCTTTACGAACTTCTGATATAATCCCACACGCATGTTTATCTTTCCTATTTGACATCCATATATCTAAACTCTCAGGTACTTTTGGTGTTATGTAGCGTGCAATGTATGTATGTACCCTACCTGAAGTACTTATCATTAGTTTATATTTACCATTCGGTGGATTAGAGGCAGGCAAATCTTGAGCTATATTTAGTCTGGTAAGTAAGCTTTTGCCTTTGCAACATATAAGATACTTTATAGCAGAAGTTATCAAGCAGCCTGTGTGAGATTTTTGGAGTTTTTCCTGTAGTTGTTGTTATTGGGAATGATATTTCAAGTGGCTGTAGTTCAACCAGTGTAGTTATGCAACTTTATGTTGTTTAT
The DNA here is from genome assembly GCA_903813345.2 of Owenia fusiformis. NCBI lineage: Eukaryota > Metazoa > Annelida > Polychaeta > Sabellida > Oweniidae > Owenia > Owenia fusiformis. The sequence goes on along the minus strand of CAIIXF020000001.1, from coordinate 21,655,634 downwards.
GCGGAGAGTTTTCATCAAGGGAACATCTAGTTTTTCAGGCTGAGGCCAAGGAATGCACTAATGAAGAATATTTTCAAAAAAATTAAGTATTTTGTGTTTTATTCATTACATTATATGTTCAGCTTTATTCATGTCTTATTCTTGAGTGTGTATAAATGGAATTATAAAACATACTTTGTACTCGTGGGCAATGTTTTAAACATGTTGTCTCTTTCCTGGGCTACTCTGTCTTGAAGAGCCACAAAACAGCACGTTCCTAAAAGAAATGAAGGAATTTGCTAGAAATAAAAAATTGCAGAATATTTGAGTTTTAACACAATTCTTGCGTTTAATCTTTGACAATTTTGATGAAATAAACAGCCTTCCATATTGCTCGGTGTAGTCATCCATAACATAAATACAAAATGATATCATCTTTATTGTTGATGACTTTACTATCTATTTTCCTAGGGGATATACATTTTTCAATTTGTTATTGTTGTATATTAGTGTGGTTGAAACAACACTGTTAACCTTGAGGCATGCAAAACATAATAATCTAATATCTAATTATATTGCCTTGTGATTGTAGCCAGAACATTAATAGGAGGCAATATGTAGCCTATAGAGGATTTCATCTCACGAAGGCAAAAATCCAATATATAATAGAGTAATGGCTAACTTGCTTGTTGTGAGTGATATTGCATGTCAGATGTACTTTCTTAATACAGGCAGAGGGGGCAATTTTTCTAATGTAGCTGCACCATTTTCAACAAATTTTATCTGAACCTTTTGGTGTAAAAACTAAATGGATGGGTGATTTCGTTTTCAAAATAGGATGGTTTAAATGGTCCCAATTTTTTATATCACCACCACAAGTACAGTGTTGACATATTATTTCCAACTTTTTGGCGGATGGTGTTCCGCATTCAGTGGTCAGTGTTTGACATTTGACATCTGTAACAAATGGCAGGTGGTGACATTTTGCATTTTATAGCCTTGTTTCTAATCTATTTAACGCTTATCTATCTCGGAGCCTTTTCAGCAAGCTTTTCAATTGTACAATTGCTTTTAATGTCCCACTGACAATTTTAAATTGCAAGAGGTGGCTATCAACCCCCTCTCTCTCCCATTTATGTTGTGAAAAATATGTTGCCTGCATGAGAATTTAGACAATACTACACATTTGTCATAATTATAAGGGATGATACTTTCAAAGACACTGGATCATGGGGATTATTATATCACAGGTAATAGATTAGAGTTAATCCATGCAGATAAAACATTTTAACATCTTCAGAATTCTCCTATGACTGATTAGAATTGTTCACATTTGCAAGTGTTTATATTAAAAGCCTATGTGCGACATTCTTACAGTGTGACTAAAAGCATGATCATAACTTGTGGCATTTTCCTTAAAACATGTTCACATGCTTTATATTATTTTAGTACTTTATTCACAAGAACAGAAAACATTGTTACTCTGGATTCAATGAAATAAGTACATAACACTCATTGTTTTGAGTTTGTACTCCTTGTTTCTTTTCCTTTGCATTTGATTGTACCCTTTTCAATATTCTGATTTCACTTTTCTAAAAGAGAGCTTCATCTACACTGGCTTCTTACCCACTTAGGGGTATATGATAGCAGCTTGAGAGAAAATGCAGAAAAACCACAAACTTTCTTGTTAGGGAGGTCTTATCAGAAACAGCCTACACCAAAGCATTTCACATTATTAGGTTGTTGGATACAGAAACGGATACAGAAACACTGTCCTTAGTAGATTATTGTTTTATCTTGAAAGCCAATTATAGCTATGTTAGGGCAAACATGGTCGTAACAGTTTATATTAAATATTGCTCCATGCTGTTTTGTAATATAATACAGTAAAGGTGATTCGAAGATTGGATTGAAGAGATAACACAAGAAAGTTGCACCATCTGGGTAAGTGTCTTGTTTTGAAGCTGATTGACTCATTACTCAATACATTTACAGGATAGTTCTAGTAGAGGATTAAGTAGAGGATTACAACATACTTGTATAAAATAGCTTTGCCAAGGTAACTGGAGGATTATAACATACTTGTAAAGAAACTATTTGCCAAGGTAACTGGAGGATTATAACATACTTGTAAAGAAACTATTTGCCAAGGTAACTTGAGGATTATAACATACTTGTATATAATAGCTTTGCTAAGATAACTGGAGGATTATAACATACAGTTCTTGTATATAATAGCTTTTACCAATATTACTGGAGGACAGTACTTGTATATAATAGCTTTTACCAAGTTAACTGGGGGATTACAACATACTTGTATACAATAGCTTTGCCAAGGTAACTGGAGGATTACAACATACTTGTATAAAATAGCTTTGCCAAGGTAACTGGAGGATTATAACATACTTGTAAAGAAACTATTTGCCAAGGTAACTGGAGGATTATATCATACTTGTAAAGAAACTATTTGCCAAGGTAACTGGAGGATTATAACATACTTGTAAAGAAACTATTTGCCAAGGTAACTTGAGGATTATAACATACTTGTATATAATAGCTTTGCTAAGATAACTGGAGGATTATAACATATAGTACTTGTATATAATAGCTTTTACCAATATTACTGGAGGACAGTACTTGTATATAATAGCTTTTACCAAGTTAACTGGGGGATTACAACATACTTGTATACAATAGCTTTGCCAAGGTAACTGGAGGATTACAACAAAGTATATGATTCAGTAACTAGAGGATTATAACATACTTGTATATAATAGCTTTGCCAACTGGGATACTTGTATATAATAGCTTTACCAATAACTGGAGGATTGCAACATACTTGTATATAAGCTTTGCCAAGTTAATTGGAAGATTACAACATACTTGTATATGATAGCTTTACCAATGTAACTGGAGGATTACAACATACAGGGTGTTCCATATGTTTCAGGAATGATGCTGTGTTTTATTGGTTTTCTTTTCAATCTAACTGAAATTTTGACACAAGCTGTCTAAACATGTTTTGAATAAGTTGGGAAAGTTTCATATCCTGCAGTTCAGTAGTCTTAATTATATGGTTGCTATAGTAACCTAGGGGTAGGGTAGGTGGAGCAGGTGTAACAACGCGTAAAATATATGAAATATTTGTAAAAATAGTTTTTTTTTGTACGAAGTGTGACTATAAGTATTAGGTTGTCAGAGTTGGATCAAACTTGTCAGTAATTAAACAAAAATGAAGGTGGATTCCAAGAAAGTAAAAAAATGACATCACCCTTGATCACATCCCAATTTAAACATGTCATATCATGAGTCACAAAGGAGAATAAACACAGGTCATTTTGGATGAGCGGCCATCTTGAACATTGAAAAAGTTATTAGCAAAGGAAAACCTTGGACACAACAATTTGTGACAAGACATGACATGTGTGAATAACAGTTTTCTGCAGCAGACACAATTTAACTCCTGACGAATGCACATGGGGACTCAATGATGGTAACCTCTTGAGTGTATGAGTGGTACAAGCGGTTCAAATCTGGAAGGGAAACTGAGACCGATTATCCAAAATGTGGATTTCCGAGAACAGTGAGAGCGCTATCTAATGCGGAAGGGATAGATGCTGAAATAATACTGATGGCTAATAAAATGTGTGATAACATTTTTAATTTCAAGGAATCCACCTTTATTCTTTTTAATTTCCAACAAGTTTGATGCAACAATGACAAATTAATACTTTGAACACTTTATACAAAAACTACTATTTTTACAAAAATGTCATGTTTTGCGCATTGTTACACCTGCTCCACCTACCCTACCCCTAGGTTACTATAGCAACCATATTATTCAGTCTACTGAGTTTCATGATATGAAACTTTTCCAACTTATTCACAACATATTTGGACACATTTTGTCAAAAATTCAGCTAGATTGAATAGAAAACCAAGAAAATACAGCATCATTCCTGAAACATATGGAACACCCTGTATATTGTTAGGATAGTTTTACCAACTGCAAGGATGGCTTTACAAAGGTAGTTGGAGGATTACAACATACGTGTAAAGGAAAGCTATACCAAGGTAGGTGGAAGAATTATAATATACATGTCTGGGATGGCTCCATGGTATATTAATTAGATTTCTTCATAACAGTATAAGTAGCAAGCTGAACATTTGATTTCAAGGAGTATTATTCAATTTTAAGTCTTGTCAAAACGTTCAACAAAAGAATAAAGTTTTGTTCATTTGTAATGTTATTTGTAATGATTTATTCTGGAAAATAAACATATATTGATTACCTTGATCCATTTGACTTTGAAATAGCTAGATTAATTTCTAGAACTTGTTATTAATCAACTTTGGGACACTAAAAGGACATTTTTCGTACTAGAATAGAGGCATTGTGAGATCAAAAAGGTTGCTGAAACCATGGGATTTCAACTAGAATTGAAAGCCCATGCTGAAACTCAACTTCCCCTGGGTTCCACTAAAGTTAGAACCCTGCTCCACAAGTTATCTTGCTACCTAAAATCGATCTGCTAGGTCTGTTGACCGATATGATCTACTCAGATGTACTGAGGCCTGGAAAGTTAAATTTTCAAAGTCGATTGTCAATGTCATCAAACTGGGTCACAAAGGAAAATCACTTAAGTTCAACTTAAATTTTTACAGATGTAAGAGTAAACTAGTGCCAAGATCTGATTAGGTTTTGGGCATGCCGGTGACCATTTTTGACTTCCAAGTGCCATATTTATCATCGTGTGTCTTGTTAAAGTGAGCCTATGGAATTGCCCACTCGTCCACCTATCCATCTGTCAGTCAACAATTGTCAGACAAATGAAAACTCGCTGTGTCTGAATTAATGAACTAATGATCATATCCACTTATAAGGGTCAATAATGGGGTGTTTTTCTCTTGGTCCCAGCTCCTACTTCTGCTTTATTTTGGAAACATCAATTTTTTGTTTAAAATTACTCTTAGAGATCACAATATGAGCCAACTGAATGGTGCCATTTGAAAAATGAAAACTGTTTCCTTCTTACCTATCAGAGCATGGCTTTTATACAACAAGTGGTGACATATTGTTATGGTCTCCAACCTTTTTGTGGACAGTGTTCAGCATTCTCGCTGTCAGCATCCGGAGTTCAGCATCTGTAACAAATGGCAGGTGGAAACAATTTGCATGTTAATGCCTTGTTATTACTCCTAATAGTACCCATAAAACTACCTTAGTTTGTACTGCTCAGACTACTAGAATACTATTTTGAGTTAGGAATTGTTTTATTTTACATTTGATTAAGTTGGGTTGTTCTGACATCAGACATAATGTTTGTTTACATGATACTCCACTAGAGGACTAAAATATTGCTGATGTTTTTTTATTTTGTTGACATTTTTTGTTTATGTGAGTCATGCTGTACTTTTAAATGGTATGATCTGACTAAACGTTCAATTTTTGACTTTCATTTTTTCTTTTATGTTTTAAATTTATAAATTAAGAACTATTCTGATCATAACTTGTGATGTTAAACCTTTTATACGCTCATTATAAAGCCAGAGTAATTTCTGGAAGAATCTTTCTTCATAGTTAAAGTATCAGATGGGATATATGCATACCTGGATATAAATAAGGTAAGGATAAGATTTACTTTTTAACATGACTTTCCTACTTTTCTTCATACCAAAGGCAGGGCCACAGGCATTGATAATTTGAAGCTAAGTTAGGAGGCAGAGAGGCTTTTCCCTTAGGGACCAAGGTTTATAAGGTTATCTGTTTGTAATTTCATTTATATAAACTGCATATATTTTGATTTTGAGAAAAATAAACTTTTTCGTCAGAATTGTTTGATTTGATTATTTGGAGCCCCATTTTCCTTCTCTGGGATAAGTGCATACACAGGTATTAATCATCTAACCCTCCACATCCCCCCACCCCTTCCCGGGATCTAACTGTGAGTATTGTAGGTTCCACATTGACCTGATCATACCAACAGTTTGCTTAAACACGCAGCCCCTATTACCTTAGCAATGTAGATACCATTGAGCAAATGCATGGTAGTATTATGAGGTCTGGTTAGTACCATGATAGAGATACACAAATCATCTGATGATCTGTTAAATTTCCGTTTATTGAGCTGTGTTGACATTTTTATGATGTACACATTGGAATTCATCAAATAAATAATATTACACATGGCAAAAACCGAATACTTTGTGTAAAAATATAAACAAGAGCTATGAGCTTTCGGGAAATTTCTCTTACCCTGATTATAGCAGCTAGATGTATTATACTTCCCTCTAACTAGCTCTACAGTTTGACATTCAACTAATCAGTGAGTTCTACAGTTCAACATTCAACTAATCAGTGAGTGCTACAGTTTGACATTCAACCAATCAGTGAGCTCTACAGTTTCATATTCAACAAATCAGAGAGCTCTACAGTTTCACATTCAACCAATCAGAGAGCATGCTATAGCCACATTCTATTTCTATACACAGAGAACTGTCTTTCAGGGACACAGACTTTGATTGGCTTGAAATCAATGATTTATCAGTAATGAAGAGGATGAGATAGTTGTAATCACTCTTTGTAAGGGTAAAGTGAACTCTTAAAACAACTACCATTAATCAGTCAAGTTTATTGCACTTTTTAACATTGCTATAGTAACAGGGTTGTAATATGTGAAATGTTAATTAGTTTTTGATCCACCTTGTTTTGTGTTATGATATATCAACCAGTACACATGTAGTTCCAGCAACTATAGGTACATGTTACTGGTATGTACATGCTCTATAAGTATTACTCAATGTATCATAATTATTATAATATGTAGTTGATATGCTACCTCAGAAATGATTTATGATTGGAATGATCATGTTCTGAGTATCTTTCAGAGGCTAAACAAGTATTGATGATGAGCGTTCAAATGAGAAAATGTATTTAACTTAATCTCTTCAAGGTTATGGTTATCTCTCAGAGGAATATCTATTTATTGCTTTATCTTTAAATGGGAATATTGATCTGGTAATCTTTCAAAGAAGCAAGTCAATATAGCATAGTGGTACCTGTATCTCTCAAAGGAGAAGAAAGTATCACTAGCTATCTGTCAAAGGAGAAACAAATGTTTATAACTGTCTCACAAGCAAGAAAAGGACATATTTCAAATCACACAAATAGTTCATCTTATGAACACAAACTTATGCATCATGCAGATAACTTTCAATGAATAACTGAAACACAAAGCTTCCCCCTCATAAAATTGTGATACCGTCAGATATAGCCCTGCTTCTCATTTAATTCTCAGTTTAATGATAATGCTGACTTTTTGGCTGTCATTTGGACTTAAAAGTGTTAACCCTATATTGTTCTTAGTCGTTACTGTCTTTTGTTATCATTACCCACTCTTTGTTTTATGTAATGGTCAAGGCAACACTGAATTTTGTTCCTGGGAGTTGATGAATGAACTATTGTGGTATTTTCAATTAGAAGTTGATTGAGAGAAGTCATGGTCGTTAATTCCTGCTAAAATAAATTGGATTTTAGAGAGGATGGAGATGAAAGAGAAAATAAACTAGAAGGTAACATTTGTTTTGTTGAAAAATACTTAACCTAAAGATGAAAGAAAATAATCTTTTCAAGTACAAATGTGAAATAAGACAATAGGAAGGTAAGGTTAAGCTACATGTTTTCAAAAGAACTTTTACGTGTCTTGAATTATGATCATCCAGGGATTAGTTCTCCCCGTCTCGTAATGTTTACTTGAGTATGTTTAAATGTACCCTTTCCAATATAGTAGATTGATTTTGCTTGTTTAAAAGAGAGCTTCATGTAAATCTATGCAGGCCCGTCCAAAGTGGGTGACTTTTGGGTACGGAGGAATTGCGCGTCCAACACACCCACGCAGAGTGTCTAGGGTGCGTAGCGCCACAAGCTAAAGGGGTCTGGAGGCATACCCCCTATGAAGAATTTGGACCCTCTCTGGTATATTCTGAGCATATCTGAGAGATGTACTTACATCATTGAAAACAAATCTCTAAAAAAGAGAGGGGGGGGGGTGATTGCCCTCAACACCCTTCCCCTCCAGATGGGCTTGTACATTAGGTTCTTACACTGAGAATAAAGTATTAAAAGTTGGAATAAATTCTCCAGAAATGATTTGGATTTTGCCAGGATGCAAAAAGAATCTACTTCTTATATCCTAATCAGAATTGCTGTCATTGCATGTTTCTGCCTTCATATATAGGTGGCACTGATTTCATCAATTTTAACATTACCACTGTCATGCCAGGCTTTGCAATATAATATAGCATTGTCACTGTTATACCAGTCATATCCATATTCCAATGAAAGGCCATGACAGCTACTTTTATGAAATCTTACCAGCATTAACCTAAATTATTTTGAACTGGAACAAGCCTCGTAATGTTTTATTGTTAGTGAAAACAGTTTTTATCCCATCGAACGAAGTTCGGAGGGATATAGGGAACGCCTCCGTCCGTCCGTCCGTCCGTACGTACGTCCGTCCGTCCATCCGTCCGGGCAATAACTCAAATACCGTTGGCCCGATTTTGTTCATATTTTGTACACATATACCCTATGGGGGTAGGAGTTCTGCGTAGCGCCACAAGCTAAAGGGGTCTGGAGGCATACCCCCTATGAAGAATTTGGACCCTCTCTGGTATATTCTGAGCATATCTGAGAGATGTACTTACATCACTGAAAACAAATCTCTAAAAAAGGGAGGGGGGGGGTGATTGCCCTCAACACCCTTCCCCTCCAGATGGGCTTGTACATTAGGTTCTCACACTGAGAATAAAGTATTAAAAGTTGGAATAAATTCTCCAGAAAATTAAAAACCACCCAAGGGAGACAGTATTCCCAGAGGTCATTATATTACACATTCACTTACAAGTTATTTTATTAACTTGCAGCTTTAACCTCCCTAATGCTAACCGTGATCAAAATACAGCTACCTAAGGCCATACGAAGTAGATTCTTTGTTTTGCGTCCCCTTGCTTGCACGATTTTGAGTAAATCAGAAAAAACAAACACATCCAAATAGCAATCACAAGGGTCTGAAAGTACCATCGCATTTCGTTCAATCAGAATCAGAAGAAATGTATACATTTCTCAGCAAATAAGTTTGTGTTTTTTCTTGAGTTTGTGTTTGTTTTCTTTGGACCCTTGCATGATTTGGATTTTGCCAGGATGCAAAAAGAATCTACTTCTTATATCCTAATCAGAATTGCTGTCAGTGCATGTTTCTGCCTTCATATATAGGTGGCACTGATTTCATCAATTTTAACATTACCACTGTCATGCCAGGCTTTGCAATATAATATAGCATTGTCACTGTTATACCAGTCATATCCATATTCCAATGAAAGGCCATGGCAGCTACTTTTATGAAATCTTACCAGCATTAAACTAAAATTATTTTGAACTGGAACAAGCCTCGTAATGTTTTATTGTTAGTGAAAACAGTTTTTATCCCATCGAACGAAGTTCGGAGGGATATAGGGAACGCCTCCGTCCGTACGTACGTCCGTACGTACGTCCGTCCATCCGTCCGTCCGTCCGGGCAATAACTCAAATACCGTTGGCCCGATTTTGTTCATATTTTGTACACATATACCCTATGGGGGTAGGAGTTCTGCGTAGCGCCACAAGCTAAAGGGGTCTGGAGGCATACCCCCTATGAAGAATTTGGACCCTCTCTGGTATATTCTGAGCATATCTGAGAGATGTACTTACATCATTGAAAACAAATCTCTAAAAAAGGGAGGGGGGGGGGTGATTGCCCTCAACACCCTTCCCCTCCAGATGGGCTTGTACATTAGGTTCTCACACTGAGAATAAAGTATTAAAAGTTGGAATAAATTCTCCAGAAAATTAAAAACCACCCAAGGGAGACAGTATTCCCAGAGGTCATTATATTACACATTCACTTACAAGTTATTTTATTAACTTGCAGCTTTAACCTCCCTAATGCTAAACGTGATCAAAATACAGCTACCTAAGGCCATACGAAGTAGATTCTTTGTTTTGCGTCCCCTTGCTTGCACGATTTTGAGTAAATCAGAAAAAACAAACACATCCAAATAGCAATCACAAGGGTCTGAAAGTACCATCGCATTTCGTTCAATCAGAATCAGAAGAAATGTATACATTTCTCAGCAAATAAGTTTGTGTTTTTTCTTGAGTTTGTGTTTGTTTTCTTTGGACCCTTGCATGATTTGGATTTTGCCAGGATGCAAAAAGAATCTACTTCTTATATCCTAATCAGAATTGCTGTCATTGCATGTTTCTGCCTTCATATATAGGTGGCACTGATTTCATCAATTTTAACATTACCACTGTCATGCCAGGCTTTGCAATATAATATAGCATTGTCACTGTTATACCAGTCATATCCATATTCCAATGAAAGGCCATGACAGCTACTTTTATGAAATCTTACCAGCATTAAACTAAAATTATTTTGAACTGGAACAAGCCTCGTAATGTTTTATTGTTAGTGAAAACAGTTTTTATCCCATCGAACGAAGTTCGGAGGGATATAGGGAACGCCTCCGTCCGTCCGTCCGTCCGTCCGTACGTACGTCCGTCCGTCCGTCCGTCCGGGCAATAACTCAAATACCGTTGGCCCGATTTTGTTCATATTTTGTACACATATACCCTATGGGGGTAGGAGTTCTGCTCGAAAGCTGATTTTCAAAATGGCCGCTCATTTCAAAATGGCGGCCATTTTAGTGCCGATTTTACAGTAATTTAGGTGCAATATGTAAAACTGTAATAGCAATATGTTTTTAGTGTAAAAAAATTATAAAGGACATTAATAAAGCTACTAATCTAGATATTAAAAAAGCACATGGCAGCCATCTTGAAAAATGGCGGCCTTTACTCGTTGTTTTACGATTTTTGCTGTAACTCGAAAAGTAGTGGAGCGATTTTGTTCATATTTGGTATGTGAATACTATAAACATTGATCACTGTCTAAAGACACTTTTGGTAGAAGGCGGCCATTTTGAAAAATGGCCGCCATTTTAATGTATTTTACTATAACTCGAAAAGTAGTGGAGCGATTTTGTTCATATTTGGTATGTGAATACTATAAGCATGGCACACTGTCCTATGACACTTTTGGTACAAGGCGGCCATTTTGAAAAAAAATTTTGAAAAATGGCCGCCATTTTAATGTATTTTACTATAACTCGAAAAGTAGTGGAGCGATTTTGTTCATATTTGGTATGCGAATACTATAAGCATGGCCTACTGTCCTATGACACTTTTGCTAGAAGGTGGCCATTTTGAAAAATGGCCGCCGTTATTTTACTATAACTCGAAAAGTAGTGGAGCGATTTTGTTTATATTTGGAATGTGAATACTAAAAGCATGGCACACTGTCTAATGACACTTTAGGTAGTAGGCGGCCATTTTGAAAAATGGCCACCATTTTTACGTTTTTTACTATAACTTGAAAAGTAGTGAAGCGATTTTGTTCATATTTGATATGTGAATACTTACGAGCATTGCACACTGTCTCATGACACTTCAGATAGTAGGCGGCCATTTTTAAAAAATGGCTGTCATTTTTACATTTTTTACTATAACTTGAAAAGTAGTGGAGCGATTTTGTTCATATTTGATATGTGAATACTCTAAGCATGGCACATTGTCTAATAAAACTTTGGGGTGTAGTCGGCCATTTTGAAAAATGGCCACCATTTTTATGTGTGTTATTTTACAAGTACATGTGTGCGATTTTTCAAAAATTTTATAGGTGGCTACTTAAAAGCATATTATTTCTTCTGATGACAACTTGGCTAGTGAGCAACCATTTTGAAAATGGTGGCCTTTCTGGTGTGTTTTTATGATATTTGCTGTATATTTCGTTTGTAAAAATGCCAGCCATTTCTGTTCGATGGGATTCGCTACGCTTTGGCGTTGCCGTTGTTCTGGTTATTTACCCAATCTTTAAACAACCAAAATAGCTATAAACTATATGACTACTCCCATCCTATATGCACTTAATTCATTCCAATGTCATCCTTCATGAATACCAATTGAAAAACTGTTGGCTACATGGTAAATGTGATGAATCAATGCTTGGCTGACTGGAGCAATTGTCATTGTGGTGAACATTATTAAAGCATTACAGAATGGCATCAATGAAACGTTCATGTTTTTTGCTCATTAGGAGATACGGGATGCTGATATCGCATTAGAGTTGATTGCCTCAAATGAATGATAGCTTGTAACATCTGAGATGAATATACTAATAAAAGTTAGTGATATTAATCCCATGGTGATATTGTTTTGTAAACCTAATATCAGAAATAAAGGAACAAAAAGTAGAATAAACTTGATGATAGATTTCCAAAATGTTGCTCCTTAGTACTGTCCCCTCAGTTTTATGCAAAAATATCTCAAACTATGCGATGGAATTTTTAAAATTCTGGATATTATGCAAATTGATGTGATTTTCATTTTGTTGAATTATGCAAAAATATGCGATCGATTTAACACAGTTAGGATCAGTATCATAGTCATATCAGCAGTTCTTAGATTTAAAATAAAGCTACTGTTAATAGCTCTTGTTTCGAAATAATATAACATATATTCTCATGATATATATAACTGAACAAAGACATGGCATAGGTGCAGTGAGATAAACTGCCGGATCCGGATCGTTGTTCCGCAAAATGCACCCCATCGCTGAGCTTCGCTAAAAAGTTTTGAACATAGAACTATGATTTCTTTTAATTTTGTTATTATTTTGATAAGGAACTGTTCCAGTAACACATATTCATTCCAGGTTAATCTATTAATCAATGGTCGAGTTGGCATTTATGGCAAGTAAGTGGGGATTTTTGTCTTTTATGTAACTTTATGGGCTTGTGTGTGGATTATGCGGGCAAAGGTAAAATATGCGGAATTGTGCTGCAGGCGTGTAATCGCATAAAACTGAGGGGACAGTTAGTAGCTGACTAAAGTTTTGAGATATTTCTCAGAGTCTCTATTATATAGCAGAGTAAAAATGGGACTAAAAATACTTTCATTGAGAGATGTTCAGATTTGAGAGGTGTTCAGGACTTCGAATGTTCTATTTATTGAATTTGTTCAACTTTCAGGTTTCACTGTACTAGCACAGATGATTACATGTACATTACATGTATTTATAGAGATCATGTTGTAATTGCCAAAATGTTTGGACAGGTAGAGGGAACATCAGTCAGTATTTATTACAAACTGCATCTTATATGCTGCTACAAGGGCATGTTTCTTCCACGGTTGATATATAAACAGGTGAAAAATTTGATAAGAATTCACTGACGTAAACTCACTATTTATGACTGAAGTATTTGAGCAGGTATGCAACAAAACTGTGGAGCATAATTACAAGTCTTACATGAACCTTTATATACCTATCCATCCACCCCATCATCTTTGTTAAACATATATGGGGGATATATGGGGGAAACATATATGGGATGAATGTTATCAATAAATCACTTATTCCTCTTTATATAATACTTGTCCTCCAAGAAAGAATATAGGCTGTTGATCCTACAATGTGAATATTTTGAATAAGATTATTGTTTTGTAAACATTGGATAGGTTTGGTGTTCATATTGGAGAGGTGGGGTGTTCATATTGGAGAGGTGGAGTGTTCATATTGGAGAGGTGGGGTGTTCATATTGGAGAGGTGGAGTGTTCATATTGGAGAGGTGGGGTGTTTATATTGGAGAGGTGGGGTGTTCATATTGGAGAGGTGGGGTGTTCATATTGGAGAGGTGGGGTGTTCATATTGGAGAGGTGGGGTGTTTATATTGGAGAGGTGTGGTGTTCATATTGGAGAAGTGAGATTTTAACAATGGAGAGGTAAGGTTTTCATATTGGAGAAGTGAGATGTTCATATTAACAGATTTTACTGTAGTAATTGTAAGTGCAGAAGTACTTGGGAAAGTATTCATAAGTTTAGTTTTAATCATTGCTAAATGTCTGCTATTGATTATTCGTAGTTATTTACAGTTTTATAGATTCGATTTACTCGTCCAAAATATTGTATATATGAGTGATATATATAATTTTCTCAAGGTTTCTATCTGTATATATAATTCACAAAACATGCCCTGTATTTGAACTTCAGGCATGTATAGAATCACCATAATACCAGGTATAAGTTTGTATATCAATTATCCTGTTTATATTAAAACTGACATCTTTTGCACAGGGTCAAATAACATGCTGCCTTAAATTAAATCATAAAAGCTCTATAAAATGGTGTTTTATGGGGTTTTTGTTATTGAAGCTGCATGATAATATACATGTTTCATATGCCACATTTCTAATCATGTTTTCATCAAATAACAACAATTGGAAACATTTGATATTTCTATGCGAGAGACCATTGAATAGTTCTGATGCAGGTGAATAGCATTTTTGGAAGCAAATGGGCCCAGAGTATCTTTTCTGCTTTGAACACCTATTTTCTCTCAGCAAAGTTTTAGACTACAAGAATCACCAGACATTCAAGCTTAATATAATTTACCTCAATATTCTGGGTGACCTATTAGTCGGTAAAAGGTTTAGGTCCTCGGAGATCTTATGGCAGCCCCCTGACTCCATGTAAAAATAGAGTATAGTAAAACATGTCTTATCCGAACGTCACTTGGACCAGCCAAAAGTGTTGGGACTTTTTTAACATGGAAGTCTATGGCTGGTTAAAAAATGGGACTGAAAAAAGGTGTTCATACAGAGAGGTGTTCAGATTACAGAGATGTTTGGATACACAGGTTTTACTGTACTTATAACTGCTCTGTAACCAAGAAATAAAAGATACCAATTTACATGTACGCTTACCACATCGCTTAGAATAATGAAATAAATAGCCAGATGAATCCATATGGAATAAATGCTTAACAGATGAAGGCAGTTTTATGGGATATTCTGTGCATTAGTAATATGTAGACTGTGTATCTGGGATGTAATGAAGCGTTAAATGGTGAGTTCGATTCAATGTCATATTTTGTTTACATGTCAGTGGATTGAGATTCAGTATCATTTATCTGTATGTATTTCTCTGACTTTGTTACCTTGTATAAATAGAGGTTATACACCAGGAGGGATTGTATATTGGGTTTATCCTGAGGGATGATTTGATATCTTCTTGCATGACCAGAATATTGAATGAAATAATTAATCAGATATAATGGATGGATTTGGGTTTGAAAACACTATATATAATTGAAGTATTTTATCAAAGTGTAGAATACTCTTATGTCTTAGGGATCGTGGTAGAACGGATATATGACATAGCATTTTATTTCGAAAATAAAGCTGATTTGAATTTGAATGCGGAATAGCATTTTATTAGTAAATTAACCACAACAATTACAATAAATATATATTGTTTAGATCATTTTTTTGAAAGCTTGGATTGGCCCAAAATGTATCAGTTTTACAAAGGAAATATGTGTTCCTCCTGAGGGACAGGAACCTCATTTGGTATGGAATACATTTTGAAGATAGGAGGCACATGGAGTATCAATCTACAGCATTGTATTTTAAAATGTGAAATACTTTCAGAGAAACACCAAATGTCAAAATTCATATAATCAAGTTTTTGGAAGGGGTTATTTGGTTTCCTGAATAATATCATGGGAAATTATAATATCATGGGTAATTATAATATCACGGGAAATTTTAATATCATGGGAAATCATAATATCATAGGAAATTATAACATCATAGATAACTATAATATCATGGGAAATTATAATATCATGGGAAATCGGGTAATTATGATATCATGGGAAATCATTATATCATAGGAAATTATAACATCCTAGGTAATTATAATATCATGGGAAATTATAATATCATCCTGCTTGAGACTTCATATCAACATACTATGATGCTATCGATAGTTTGAGTTGACCTTTGAGAGAATTACCAATACTTTGTAGAATAATTCATCAAACTTTAACATCTGCTACCCTTAAATATCAATATAGCCAGTAAAATTATTTTTCAGATTTTACTGATAAGTGAAGCTTCAATGGGAGCATTAGGACAAGCTGATCAGGCTATTTTAATCATTTGTCATTTGGTAAAGCCTGTATTAGAACACCATTGATACCTCTAAAGTGTTCCACTTTGGAGGTGTTCTACTGCCTGAGGTTAATTTAACATTAAGTTACTATTGAGTCATGGGACTCTGAAGTGTTCCACCCATATGGAGGTATTCAATTTGCATTATCCCCAACTTTTATGTGAAGGGCATCTGGCTGGTGTCTGTAACAAATGGCAGGTAGTGACATTTTGTGTGTTAATGCCTTGTTATTATATACTGTAGTATTCTGTATTCCAAGTGCTTTAGTTACAAAAGTATTCTTCTGGCCATCTTGCACTAGTGTTCGTCTTAGTGGTCTTCTTAAAGGATTTAATTCTATATAAACACATCACTATATATTTAACCTTACACCACATATGAAGTTAATTATAGACCTCCTTTTGTGGTTGACAATGAAAATAATATATCTCTCCACAACAGTCTCATGGTTTACATTGTCAAGATATAATTAGGATGTCAATGTCAGTAATTATTGTACCCACTGCAGTAGTATACATAGAATTTATATCTATTTTTGATTATAACTCACTGGAGGAGATTATCTATTCGTTCAATGAGACGGAAAAAATTCTCGTTGCTGGTCACCAAGCTTTCTGGTTTTAGACCAGCCTACCTAACCACTACCTTCTTGAAAATGTTTTTGTTATTCTTTACCCTACAGAGTCTATTTACTTGTGCCAAGTTTTTTACCAATAATTGTTATTGCTACCATTTTGGTGACTGTCAGTCAGTGGTCAACGTTTTATTAGTGTCTCTAACACCATTGTAATCATTTGCATTTTTGGTAACTTTGCAATAACTTTAAGATGGTGATATTTTATCATATTAGGCCCTTTATTAAAATTGTTGCCACCATCCTAGCGTCTGAAAACAAGACCTATATTTTCTGCGGCCTCTGTTGGAATTCATATGCAGTCTGTAAATGAATAAATATGCTATCTGAATATTTGATGCATCTATTCCGCCATGTACAGAGTATTTACTGAGTTACATATGAAGCTTTTACAACAAATCTTTTCATCTAGAATCTACAAGTAGTATTTGTGTATTACAACAAGTTGATGAGTTGAACAAGTGTTTTTCTTTAAACATACAAGAATTATAACTACCTCTTCATGCTTTGATGTCAGATTGAATTAGATAGATATTAAATGTTATTTACTTTAGAGTCCAGAACGTTACAACAAGAAAACACTTCATTTCTAGTTCTTACATAAAATAAGGTTTTCCAAAATGCTGGTCAATTCCTTAAGGTCAATATTTTCCCTGATATTTTCTTGCTCATCGGAACTCCCTTAAGATGTATTTGTTCATATACTTTCAAATCAAACCAGCAAAACTAATTTTTTACCAGGGAAGATGCCATTCAAATATGATATTCATAAACAACAAATGAGTGCATGGTCGATACAGGATGTCTTGAAATTATGGGACCCCCTCTAGGCAGACATGTGCCAATGTCTCCCTAGTATGTGTCATATATCATTTTAAAGCTTATCCAAAATTACATTGATTTCCCAAGTCTCATGATTCAACTTACAAATCTGAAAAAGTTACAGGCATTTTAAAACTTAGTGTTTGGGCAAAATTTAAGTTCAGAGGGGTTCCATACTTTGGGGACACCCTGTATATGGCAGTGACTACTGACAGAGCAAAGACCTTTTTGTGGCCAGTGTTTGGCATTTGTGTTTGGGGTTGATGTCTAGAACAAATGTTTATACTTTTGTTAATGTAACCAGGTGGTCACATTTGTCTTGTTAATGCTTTGGTTTTCAAAACAATTCATCTCAAGGTCAAAAGATAAGGGGTAATATATACATGTAGATGTATATATTTCAAAATTTCACTTCATCATATCTAAAATAAACTTGATATATTCTGAATGTCATTGACTCGAGGATATACACTTGAAGATTAAATAGTTGGGTAGGGGTTAATGATGTAATTCACTTGGAATCAATAGTTCAGAGAAAACCAAAGACAATTCATCTAAAAGCATTCATTCGATCAATCAATACCATTTATAGTCAGCTATATTCACAAAGGAACAAGTAGTAGTTAGTCTCTCTTAAATCATTCATCTTCAATATTTTTAGATATTAAATCCAACTCATCAACCTTGGGGAACTTAACTCTCAAAAACACTTATGGTAAATACATTAAAACCTGTATGTGTACTGAAGACAAAATGTTCAGTGTTGGGAGGTGCTCACTACAGAGATGGTAATTTATACAGAAGTCAGTAGAGTATGTGTTGAGGAAAGGTGTCTTCTAGAGACAGGTGTTCACTAGAGACAGGTGTTTACTAGAGAGAGGTATTCACTCAGACAGGTTTTACTATACATGTATTTCCTATAACTTGTGTTTGTTCATACTTATAAAGCATTGCAATGTATCTTTGCATTTTGATATCAATGTAAGGACCATGTTGTTCATATATATTCTGGGTTATATAGTATGAGTATCAACATTATAAAAACACTTGTTTACTTCTTGATAAACTAATAACTTCACCTACATCTAATTATCAAATTATACTGGGTTAAGTAAACTTTATATGTCTATGATGATACTGATAAGTGTTTTTTTAAAGATCTATGTGCCGCTGGTACTAATCGAGAGACTATTCATTGGACTATTTGTAGATAACATCATGTTATGTGTTCAAGGTAGACTGAACTTGGTTATGATCATCATGATAAACTAATAAAATTAATAAAAAAGAAAAAAAAATCATGATAAACTAAGGCATCTTCGGCTTGATGATGAAATAGAAAGATGTTATGAGTATCAAAATGGTCATGTATTAATAAAAGAATAACTGATTTCAATCTTGTTTTTAAAGTTCTATATCTTATTTTTGCATATGAGGATCATCTTTAGAGCATAAATATTTATAGGGCTTGCTTTCATATTTTGACAAATTACCTTTTCTTCGGAGTATTGACTTGATTAAGCAGTGTCAGTGGTACATCGTTTATATGCATAGATGATCACTGATAATGACCCTTTCTCTATGATTTATCATCATGGCAATATTAAAAGATCGTCAAAAACAATTTTGTGGAAATGAAATTTTCCAGAGTATATATGAATATGATGGAATGATTTTGTCGTTATTGGATGTCATCCGGACCTACTGAGGCTTCATTTGAAACGACAAATACAGAAATAGAGAATGCACTTTGGGAGATACAGAGTGAGTGGTGAATCTGAATTTTAAATAACTATATGTCAATAGACGATTATTTAGGAGATCATGATCAATAAAGCAAGCCACAAGAGAGTTTTGGATTCATTTATTATATGAAATGAACTCATTGTATTCATTTACATGTAGTTCATAGACGCTTCTGAATCCCTCTCATTCATTAAACTAGACAACAAGCTCTATTTTTCATTCATTATTCTTCTAATGTATAGCATAGAATGCTCTTGCTCTTTAAATTGCTGGGACTGTCATGTTCTGCCAAATGGGCTACTTAGAAACACTCAGATTGTGCAAGATAATTTCAGTAGAACAAAAAAAGTATACCATTTAATAGATACTAGTATATGTACCATGTATTGAATTATCATCAAATAAAATTTCAACTCTCCAGTACTATTTTTGTTTTATTGGCATTACATGGGATGAGATTAAGTTCACATTTTAGAATACCTAGTCATGCAAGCAACTTAGTGTCTAAATTTTATGTAGATATTTTTCAAGTAGTTGTTCCGTCAAGTGATACAGTTAGTTAGGTTATATTGAGTGTTTTTTAGAAAAATAAATGAAAATATTTTCAAGCTTAGCAATGTGTCATCTTACATCAAGTCCCTTATACTCCCCCCCCGACCCAACCAATTCCCTTCCCATGTGAAAAAGATAGGAAGTGCTCAAGTGTCAAAGACCAACTATAGTAAAACTTATCTACAGTGAACACATTTACATCCATAGGTTTTACTGTATATATTCAATCAATACTGTATGTAATCAGTCCCTTCACCCTATCTGTGTAGGAGTGTGAAACTGCCTGGTTGTACCAGTACAAGACTATTACACATCAACATTTGATAGAAATAGAATCTGTTACTGCATAGTTTCCAAATTGAAATTTAAGGAATAAGATATTGAGAAAAGGACAATAGAAAAATAAGTATCACTGATGATATTTTTAATTGTTATAGGTATTAGACAAAATGCAACTCTGGAAAATTAAACATATCTCTCTCCCATACCTTAACCATTATTGATTTGAAATAATATATGACCTAGGAGGTTGTCACGGACACCAGTCATGGGGTAGGGTGTGCTAAACTATACTGTTGTCTATACTCACCAGAGGGTAGTTTATAATTAGACTTTGCGTGCAGGGTTAACTAACTCATGAATCTAATTTTATTTTTTCCTACTCTTTCCAAAATTCAAAACATTTTATGATAAAGTTAAGTTAGATATTTCCAGTTGTTAATGTCCAAAGTTCACCAAAGGTGATATTAACCATTAAATGTTAAGAAGCAACTGCACAAATGATTCTATGTCATAATTATTCAAATTAAGTCTTCTCGCTACTTATGAAAATTTAACGTTTATTGATAATTGAATCACACAATGATTTTATTGTTTGCTTAAATTGATTAGTAAAACCTGTTGAACATTGTACAAATGTATATTATTTTGACGGGATAAGTAATATATAACAAAATAGTAAGTAGCATATTACAAACTGAAATCAAATTACTTCGCATTGTCTAGAAGGATGGATTTGGATTGAAGGATTGAATATCTCATCCATTAACTCAAATTAGATGTCTATCAGCTGTCATACAACATTTTTGTAATTATTATTATGCTTGTGCAATGTTATTGAGTGAATAGAGTTGGTAGGATCTGTTAAACTATAAGACAGTGAAGGATAGATGTCTAACTGATATAAGGGAATCTAATTGGTTTAAAGATTGGTTCATTTGAGAGACTATATCAGACTTCTTAATGGAGTACACATTTATTGATTGGAATACATTCTTGGTAAAACATAATAGGACTGTAATAAAGCATGCTCATCTCTAAAAGGAGCCATAGATCAAAACAGAAACTGAGATACAGAAACAGAATGGAATATATTTAGTTGATTGGTTGATTAGTTGATTGATTGGTTGATTGATATGATTTTGTCACCACCACAAGTGGTGACATATTGTTAGAGTCTCCATTCAGAGTTCATTGTCTGTAACAAATGTCATCTGAAACAAATGGCAGGTTGTGACATTTTGAAGATGGTGACTTTTTGCCTTGTGTTCATTATATTATACCTCATTGTAATCAGGTATGAACATTAGGATTTGTCTAAGGATTACAAACCAAAGATTTTATATCTTATCCTTGTTTTGTTTTATGTGTTGCAGGAAATGCCAACCAAGTACGTCAGAAACTGCCTCAAATTGTGGAAAGTAGTCGGGATATGTGCACATCTCTTCATCACTGTTTGACTTTATTTACGCAACAGGAAGAGGTTAGTCTTACCCTTTGCATTCGTCCGACTTCGATTCTTAAGAATGAGCTCTGTCTTAGTTTATAACTAGACTCTGCATGTAGGGTACTGGTAAGTCTGGAATTATCAAGTGTGATTTTTTCTTTTGGAAATCGATCATCTTCACTTGTTTCAGTTTCACTCCATTTCAGTAGAGCCTGAATTAGGAAAGATGTGAAACACCCTTTCCAATAATTTGTAGTTTGAATTTGCTTCAGCTATACTCTTTGAGTTAGAGACAATCCTTTTAACCAGCATCACCCAATAAGAATTCGGTCAATGAAAATCTAACTACCCATTCAAAATAGCAATCATCTAATTTCTTTACCCCGGCCTCATATCTGACATTTATACATTGTATCTCTTTAGAGCTTGACTACTAGGCTTTTGTACAGGGTAGATTCTTTAATTAAACTAAAGTAAAGGTCATCTTTATGATTATGTCATGTTATTGTAATGAAATCATTGTTTTCATGCTAATTTGGATGTCTCAGTTGTACATAAGTTTTTGTGTTTCACAGTTTTACATAATAGTGTTAATACAACACAGAAAGTGAAAATTTGCCATAATCTAGGGAGGGGTGGGACACTTAACATGTATTTCACTTTGAATGGCCTAATGTTCAAAATTGCATTTATTGACAACTTTATCATAGCTGTGCAAATAATCATCTTGATCCACTAAGCCAAATTTAAAGTACTATATGCTGAATAATATGATAACATTTATATATAATATTTATTTCTCATAATGTACTCCACACATCTGTACTATATAAAGGTAAAGTACATGTACATGTATGATTAAACATAGTATATGTTTACTTGAGTCTCTAGCCAATACTCGGCTACAGGGGATTTCATCTGGAATACTGTGAACTTCATTTGAAAAAAGCTGGCCGCCGTGTCATAAATTTATTGAATATTTTAAAAATCGCCAGATAAATAAATCATTAATCAAAACGAACCCCACTCGGCTCCTTGATGAGATATGACATGATTTCATCAGGATTTCGTCTAAAATTAAAAAAAAATGGCGATGTTCGAAAACTGGACAAAATGTCGTTAACGTCTGACATTAGTAACTGACTGTAAATTCTAAGTTAGCGATCCAGAAGATGTGAACTAATACACTGATCACTTTATGTGTGTTTTGGAATTTTTGGTGAGGTAATAAGACCAAAACTCGCAATTCAAATTGTGATGTGGAAAAATGGCGTACATATGATTTCAAATTTTATGATTATGAATATATCTTTACTGGAAGGCTACGCTACAGTGGCCTTAGAGGTAAGTATATGTATTCCATACCTACTAAGGTTCTAGGTAAATAACGAGCGGGAATATATACTGTATCTATCCCGGTCCCGCTCCTGAAAAAAAAAATTCCAAATTTTTTTTCAACATTTTTTCAAATATTTTTTTTCGAATTTTTTTTTCAATTTTTTTCAGATACACATATTTCCCTTGGGATAAACCCTGTATTCAAAACCTCCCAGTACATAACCCTTATGTATTATCCCTGTAAACAGACACCCATTCACAAAGTAATGTTTTAACCATTTTTATAAAATTAGTTAAAGCTAATGCAATTCTATTAACAAAATGATGAGAGCAATGAAGTGTTTGTACTTCACAGTTGATTTCAGTTTGGATTAGGGCCCAACATTAGATTAACCTACTTCTTTCTTATATTATTCTTTCCTATAAGTTGATTAAGGGTCTTTTTGAGAAAAAAATCCAGTTTGGTAATTGCGCATTCAAAAACAGGCCAATATGCTCAAGAACTATCCATATATTGTGAAGAATTATTAATGTCAACTTGATGACACCACAAAAGGGTGAATTGCTTCGCTTACCGATGTATGAACCACAGAAATACCGGTGTATGAATAACTGGACAATTTTCAAAAATGTATAACTTAAAATGTATGTCTTTGCCAACAATATACATTGGCAGTAATGTACTACAGTCTTCACTTACTCAAAGTTAGCTGTACTGATTTCTTGAAACAGAGCATTATCACAACTTTGAACCAGTTACAGGTAAATACAGGTATTACAGGTAAATTTTCATTTTAGGCTTTGTATAAAAAACCTCCTACCTCATACCCACCTACGTGGGACATGATACAGTCATTGAAGGGTTCAATTTTCAAGATTTTTAAATCTCAAAATAGCTCTAATTATTAACATTTCTACAATTTCGACTTTATTTTATGACTTTAACGACCGCAAGCATAGGTCCAACAAGCCAGATTAAGAAATTGAAAGAAAGTGTGCTAAATTCGATGCCCCGAGTGGAAATCGAACCCAGCTGGGCTGTAGTAGCAACTTGCTATCAAGAGTCGTTAGAAATGCATCTATAATTCATCATAAACTAAGATTTAATAAACTAAGATCTTTAAAATTGAATCCTTCAAAGACTGTATCATGTCCAACGTATGTGGGTAGGTGGGTATGAGGTAGGAGTTTTTTTTATACAAAAAGCCTTCATTTTAACTTGAACTTAAGCCAGATCAAAAACTGATGGCCATCCTGTTATTGCTTCATTGTCGTGTTCGCGACTGTCTTTCTCCACGGAGGATTGCCAGCCATTATTCAAACTCGATACTCCGTTGCCGCATGTGGAAATTTTTTTTAAAAATTGTTATAAAATTCTCTTTGGACCAAGTATTTCGTTTAAAGATGTACATTAAGATTACTATGGTAATATTCAAGTTTCATTGGCAGTTCTAGTCTTCAAAATATGAGTAATACTGTTACCAAATTGGTCCACGCCTGGGAACTGAGTATTGAGTATGTATTTATTCTCTTAACTCCTTTCAGTAATCTCATATAGTTGTTGTCAACAATTGTTGATTTATATTATCATTCCCTACACTTATAAATTCTTAACAAATTAGAATAACTGGTTCATTACCCTGAGTGTCAGATCCTAGTTATTAGGCTCTGAGTATAGGAGAGAAAAATATACAGTCTTGATGTTGATAAGATTTTAAAATGACACCAAAAGTAGCTGTCATGGCCTTTAACAAGAGTTTAACTTTGAAATGAAAGCCAGGTACATGTACTTACGAAAGCATAAAATTTAGTGAATGCTATTTTGATTGGGTAGCTAGATTTTAGCAGACCATAATTTTAATGTTTTAAATTATCTCAATGTTCTAGAAATAATCTCAATATTCTGATTGTTTAAGCCTAACTTTTTATTATAACTTTTATTGATATACAGTATCAAAAATATATAAGGTAACAATAATAGTGTGGTGCACACACAATGCATTATGACCATGCTAAATTCTTAAATGAATGGTAAATGAATTTGCCAATATGTCTTTGCAAGGTTACATTCTTACTAGAAATAAGACAAATACATTTTCACTTTGTAAATGATATTTGCCTATCCTCATCATTTTTTGTACAAGTTAAAAAGAAATGACATTCATCCTCTACATCTTTACAAATATTGCATAATCTTTTCTCTATAGCCCCATGGTTGAACATAGATGAAGTTCTCTTTTAAAAAGCCAGAATTGAATTATGCTGTATTTGTTAGGAGATTGGTTCATTTGACTCCAAATGCATTTACAAATTATTCTAAAAGAATCTATTTTTAGTACGTAATAATATTAAGAATATCATAGATTCTACATTTAAAGCTATTGATTGTGAAGGTATCAATAACAGAGTTATTTTAACCTAACTTCCAGTTACGAAAACTGCAGTTAAAACAAGAAATGGAGAAATCACGAGTTCTTCAAGACGCGCTTCATGCGCTAGCGACAGAGCATCACGAGTTGGAAAAATCTGTGTCAGAAAAGAGGGCGCCAGCACGATATGATACCGACGATGATGAGTTTTATGATTGTGATGAAGATGAAGATTCGGTAGAACTTCAGGTACCAGGTACGGAATATCTTGCATTATGGGTATTTTCTAGTGGAAATACAATAAATTGCGATTTAAGATTTGAAACGCACTAATAGATCTCAAATCAACATGATTTTAAAAACATGCTTTTACTTTTATGGTGTTTTGAAATGAAATTTATAACAGTGCATGTATTTATGAAAAATTATAAAATCAGATTATGTACATAAAAAAATACTTGGTTGAGGGGTCCTCAACTTGTATAAAAGGCGTTATGTATGCTTACAGTTCTTCCAGAGTTACATATGCAATTAATGAATGAACCAAAGAGTTATTATTGCTTACTTAACATGGTGGCAGACAAAATGCAAACAGAAAAAATCAGCAACTAATTACCAAGTTCATTTGCACTTATTTTCAACTTTTATCACTGATTGGTGTTTATTATTAGAAAAAATCTTGTATATGTGAATTACTTTTACTCCTACTCAAAGTGTCCTTCCCTTACAAATCAAAAAAAATTGAATATTTTCCAACTGAAAATTTTTAATTCCAAATTTTGAGGGGATATGTGGCATGGATATCAGTAAATGGCAATAAAGTCTGTATTATAGTATTGGGTAATACCATACTTTATTATGCACCTAGTTTAGATACTGCAATATGATTGGTTCTAAACTGCTTGTAATTTGGCAATACTCTGCTCTTTTCTGACATAGCCTACCCTGAATCCCCAACCCATCAGTCAACTACACTTCTCTGAAAAATAGTGTGAAATGAATGTTCACCTTGTTTTATTCAGAAAATGTACTCACATGATTTTCTAACTCTATATTATACTTTTGGTAAGGCAAGAAGTGTGCCTAATTTAAAGAGTAGAGACAAAGTCCACTTCTTATAGAGGGTATTGCTCTCTATTGCATTTGTAAGGTAATAATGAACAAGATTGAGAACTTTGAACTACATACTTCACTAAGTATAATCAAAGGTGATCAATAACATTCTGTTATCTCTGTTAATTCAAAATATTATTTTGTGTTGATATTTATTTCATTCTACATGTCTTTAGGATTTTAGTGAAGTTGTAAATTTTCCACATTTTTACATATTCTTTAATACTGGGTCCATCAGTGTGGATGTTATTCTGGCGTGTATTTGTATTTCTGCTTTACTTTTAGAAAATATATCATAAACATATTTTTTTAGCACAGGGCTCATACTTTTTTCATTAAACTGAGTAATTAATTGATACAAGATTCTGATTTATTATTTGCATAGAACTTTGTTCAGTACCATCTTAAGACAGCACAAATATAACATTAGCGCACATTGAAAGTCAGCACACATTGAAAGTCAGCACACACAGAACGATAGCATCACATATAGTCAGCACATATTTGTAAAATAATTTCCTTGCAAGATAGAATGATTACCAGAGGAAATGAACAAGCTATAAACTAAACAGGCAGATGTACACATCCCCATTGAGCCAAATGTCTAAACTTAACTTACTGTAAACAAATGCAAATGAAAATCATGAATTTTCTTTTCTAGAAAAAGAAACAAGAACAGGGTCATATGGATCCTTGCCCGATAAAGACTTCTACATGGCTGATGACAATACATTGAAATCAGACAAATCAGAAATGGATTTAAGTAGTATTGATGCTAATAGTAAAAGAGATACTGATAACGCATTAGACAATACAACAGGAGATAATGCCACAAATGCAGTACAAAACCCTAGTGCAATTTCACAAACTACGGCCAAATCGGCTGACTTTTACATTGGAAATGGAAAAATGGACAATGGACACAATAAGTCTGTGATAATTGGCAATAGAAGGATTAAAACATGGAATTGCAGGTAGGTAATATTCATTATAGACTACAGTTACATTACATTAACATGTTCTTGCATCAAGCCTAAATGTGTGCCTTCCTCACTGGTCCCCTCCTGGTTATAAAGACATTACCTCGACCTCCTTCTTGGTGAAAATATTCCTCCAACGGAAGTTCATCCATTTTGTTATAAAGACATAACATCTTTATAACCAGTAGTATTCCTTCCATGTTCCCATTACATACACACTAGGTTGAAGATAATGTACAACACTGCATTAACATAAATATCCCCCAAATGAAGTTTGTGTAGGGATATAGAAAAGCCAGCTGTCTGTCAGTATGCTTGTTCATATTTCAATCCCTCTATCTGTTTGGCCATAATTCAAATATCAGTACTTTGATAAATATTGAAAATACATGCCTTTAGAGCTTTTAAGGTGTAGCATCTGTGCTGAAACTAATGTCTTCTGGACAAGTTCTATCATACAAAGAGTTCTGCATGAATGATTTGCCAATATATTGACAAATCCCAGTTATAACTTATGTCATCTCTATATTCCTACACAATACAACAGGCATGAATTATTCAAAGGGTTTGAAATTACTTAACTGAATCACTGAATGCAAGTCAATAATTATAGTAAGTAATCCTGTTTTTCTAGAAATCTCATACAGGAGCCACCAATTTCTTTATTCCTATTGTAAATAAATGAACCATGACTCATGTGCTCACACTGAGATTTTTAATATAACAAAACCGAGAAGATTATAGAAATAGCAATCTCATGTCAAATAGATGCTATGGATGGCCATAAAAGTGATATGCTTATATTTGCTGATAATATGATTTCACTTTGTTCCAACAGACAGACTGAAGGAGAGTCACATACCTGATGCTATATCCTCACTATTCGAGCCAATGATTGGGTATTGATGATTTTAGAACTATTTTGATAAATAGATGTCACCCTAAGTTAACTCAAAAACTGAGTAGTGCATTGTGCATTCAAAAATTTATAGTGCAATTTATCAACAGATGTATTTGAATGTTAGAAGCATCCGGAAAATATACTGTCAACTTCAATGATGTGATGGTATATGGGGAAAATCTAAATGCATTAAGATTGAATCAGTAATATAACATATAAGGAAGAAAATGTTGTATTGGGCCAAACAATCATTCTTATATAGCAGTAAGGGGGAAGAAGCTTATCTGATATCTCAGGGTCGTCAAGTCCTGTGTTGGGAGGATGCAACATTCCAAAAATATCTAAAAAAGATTTGTGATATCTTATCAAATAGAGAAGTTGCAGATTAAAGTTACAGAACCTATTCATCAGTTTTCTATGTAGACTATATAAATGTTGGTATCTAATGATGAAATCATCAAACGTCAGTTTATAGAACATAAATGATAGATCGATGGAGATCCACTCTATTTCTAATTACTTTGAAGATCCCTATTTTACAATGAATGAACTGTAATGGGTTTAATTGCTATTTTAAGTATACATCTGTGATACCATAGAGTGTAAATAAAAGATAAGAGCAGCTGATGCTGTGTTGTAAACCCATGGACACCAGGGATTTGCTCATAATATTGATTTATTAATCAATCGGGACCTGTTCATTGATGACTTGGCTTGGATGGTAGAATATATTAACTGGAAGTTCTATTCTTGTATTTATTGGTAAATTTATTGGTAAAGTAAAATCAATGTGTGTTTGGTGTAAAAGTTTAGAAGATAATGGTTTAAGTGAATGCTGAAGGAGTTAATGTTTCTAAATGGCAAAGGATAAAATGGATCGAGTTGGGAACATAATGGAATTTAGTATTCCTGAAAACTATGCATACAGGTAAGATAAAAGTTTCATAGTGAATACAGAGAAAAAATTTATTGCAAGAAGTGTTTATTTAGAAGTGGTGATATACTGTATTGTTATTGCCTCTATTTTTGTTTGCCTGGTGATTGGTAGCTGCCATTCATTCATTCAACATCTGTGACAATTGTTACTTTTTTGTTATGTATTCATTTCTAATGAACTAGTTGGTGGTGACATTCTCTCAACACTTTGTTTTTAAGTTAGAGTTTCTGATATAGTGATGGCATTTAGTTATCTGTGTCCATTTTGATATGTTGATCAATGATTTTCATTATGATTTCATGTAAATGTATTTACTTTTCTACTTTTTAATGATACTTTTTTTTGTTTGTATGCAGACTAAGATCTCAACATTTATAATTTTTAGAGGCTATCAAATATTTAGTTCACTTTCGAGTACTGGTTACAATAGTTCTAGTTCTGAAATTTTTTATTGTTGAAAAACCTAGCATAATGCTATCACTATGTGTATTATTAAACAGTAAATAAAGTTCATTTTACGTTTCCTTCTTTGAATCTATATAATAAAAAACTGAAATCTAAAAGGACCTATTTAGCAAAGCTGTTTCAATAAATATTCAGTGTTTGTATTGTTACTTCAAGGCAGGTTTTTTAGGCATATTATACTTGTGCAAGTCTCATAAATAATCTGGATTCTAAGGAGTATTATTTGGTTATGCTAGTGAGCACCGCTAATGAAGTCTCAAAAGAGATTAAGTCTCCTTACTTTTGTAGTTGATATTCAATTCACAAGTTGCCTGCTATCCACTATCAATTTAGATAGTACTATAATCAAGTCAGGTAGGGGAGTATTTGATGGGGGAGGAAGTCAGGTAGGGGAGTATTTGATGGGGGAGGAAGCAGAGTCTTGATGCAAGCATAAGCACAAGAATAAAGTGAAATCTGTCTAATCCAAACCCCTGAAACTGACCAAGTGTTCCAAGTGTTCAGATTAGCAGGTGTTACATTTCAAGATTTTATAAATCTTTAAGTCAATGGGAGATAACAATATTGGGACCAAGAAAACGTGTTCACATTGAGAGATGTTCAAATCAGAGGGTTGTTCTCAGATATACAGGTTTCACTGTATATATAAATCATATTCTGTATTTAAATATATGAGCCTGACCACAGGAAAACCGGTCTTATCACAAAAATTAAAATTGTGCTACAGAGCCAAAAATGTGCCCAAGATTAAGAGGAAAACATGCTCAATTTAAATCCGACTTTTTGGTCTAAATCTGCAAGGGAAAATAGTGAAGACACAAGCCATGGCTCATTTGAAAGGTCTCTTTTTGCTTTTTAAGATAAACAAAAAATCAAAATATTGAAAAAATCTGTGATAAGACCCCTTTTCCTGTGGCCTGGCTCATATGTAGTTTTGGTTCAAAACTATAACAGATGTTATGAATACCTTGACATTGAGAATGAAATGAAAGTACAAGTTTATTCTCAAGATTTATGTTATGTGCATTTCCATTGAATTGAACAGGAATGCTTGTTCCAACAAGCTTAACAGATTTATGATCTTCATCAATTGACCATTTTTTGTATTTTCAAGACATTGAGAAACTCATTTTCATAAAGCCTAAAACATCTTTATATGGACTATAATATTCCGAAGTATGATTTTGATTGTGCTTGTAATTTAAGGTCAAAATTGATAATCCAATCAAGTACAGTTCTTTAGGATTTCAGTAATCTAGCACCAACTTCAAATCTCTCTAAATTGATTGTATGGAATACAGGGGATTTACATTTCCCTATAGATCTATAAATAAAACCAGTAGCATTGACAATTTGATCCCTTGTGTTTCGAATAAATGCTGATTGATTTTCGCTAGAATACATTTTATCATGAGTGAAATAGCAATAGAATCATCATGAGGATTAACACAATTTGTTTCAAATAGAAACAAGTTCAATGGAATTAGAGAGTAGGGTAGAAAATGCTGATCTTCATGATCTCAAGTACAACGTTCACGGCATATCCTTTTCTATTAGATATAGGATGATTATGTTAGCTTCAAAAAGTATTCAGGCAATCTCTTAGCAAAGGGTCATGTGTAGGGGTTGTCATGAAATTAAAGACATGTATGTGGTAAAACAAGGACAAAATTATCATTGAATTAAATGATAATGAGCTATTACAACCATGTTGTTTCAGTTTCTTTGCCACTGCAGCAGACATACTGTTAAACAGTGTATTCCTTCTGTCATATGTAATACCTTGATGGATTAAGATGGCACCAGATAATTGTGGTTGATTTATTGAGGTTGATTTACTGCGGTTGATTTTCTGCAGTTGATTTATTGAGGTTGTTTTACTGCGGTTGATTTATTGTGGTTGATTTACTGCGGTTGATTTATTGTGGTTGATTTACTGCGGTTGATTTGAGGTTGATTTGGTTGGTGTACTGCAGTTGATAAACTACAAAGTTCTCTCAAAAAATAAATCCCTCAAAATAAGGATTTCAATAACAAGTATGACATATCTTGTTGATATATATTAACAAGGCCAGAGATGTGACAATGTATAAAAACATGTAATGATTTTGGCTATTTAGATGGCCTAAATCACCAAGCCTTACCAAACTACTGCATTTCTTCAACTTTCACTTTCTGCCCAGGGACATGTTTTGAAACTGGTTCAAGACTAAGCTCCACTCAACAGTTAATCAATTCTACATTCTTCATTCCAATGAGAGGCTAAATTAATTATTAGACTCTCTTGTCATCAATTAACTAACCTATCAATCAATCACAGAATCAATGAACATTATGAAGTTGGAACTTGGAAGTCCAAACAAATGGTAATCAACACAAAACATTGTTGTTTATTGTGTCATGGATATCATACAGTGAAAGCAGCTTTAGTCATGTGTTTTTTTTACTGACACTTGAAATCTGAGGTGTTCACTAAATCAGTAAATATTTTAGAATCTGATAATTGTACTGATTACAAAAGTGGGATTGTCATTTGATACAATCGTAGCAATGAACAATATCTAAGCTAATAAGGGGCGAGGGGGCACATTAACTGTTTAATGTCACAAGTAGTGGGCCCATTAAACCCAAAAAGAATTTTCCGGCCCACTCAAAGGGGGAGGGGGGGGGGCAAGGGGAAAAACAAATTGTGGATCTTGAAGCCACCTATTGAAAGGATGGCTGAAACTCCATTGTAATACTATTATGGTGTGTGAATCCATTTATCTCTTAAGAACCAATTATTCACCTTTTCTCTCAAAAACATGATAAGTTAATTATCCCCAAGAGTTGTTTACCGGGGAAAATGTCTCATTGGCAGTCTATTTGTGTCATTACCATCATTGTAAAAGTGGTATACTATTCTTCATTTCACTCTAATTCTTTAAGGATTAAACAGTTGGTTCTTTAGGCCTTTATGGTATTGAGTAGGACACCAGTTGTACTGTGCAAATGTGAGGGCTATTCTCAAACACTATTTGTGACATACAATGGTTAATGTTTAGGCTACAGTGTCTCATGTATATATCGATGCATCTTTAAATTCAATGTCTTTGATCTCAAAATATTGGATGTATTCTTTGGATGAAGTCAGTAGATTTTCATTTTATGACATCACCAAGAAGTGGTGACATTTTGTTGTAGCCAGCATTTTTTGTGAATAGTGATCACTGTTATGTAGGTAGTCAGCAGCATTTGTAACAATATGTTACACTTTTATAACCATTTGATGTAACTCGTAAGGTATGATTAATGGTATTTTATCATGGTTATTTTCTGTTTTGTGATTTGCAATCATTTTTGGCAGTCAGCATTTTGTAACAAAATGTGACACTTTTTTACCATTTGTTGTACCTTATTAGGTAATGGTATTTTATCATGTTTATGCCTTGCCTTGTTTTTCATACATTCATATTCTCTATTTTGTCATTTCAGAACAAATCTTCCAGTAGAGATGTTTTCCAGGAATGAATTCAGTGTCTGGAGCATACTCAAACAATGCATTGGCAGGGTAAGTAAACAATTACTCAAACAATGCATTGGCAGTGTAAGTAAACAATTACTCAAACATGCATTGGCAGGGTAAGTAAACAATTACTCAAACAATGCATTGGCAGTGTAAGTAAACAATTACTCAAACAATGCATTGGCAGGGTAAGTAAACAATTACTCAAATAATGAATTCAGTGTCTGGAGCATACTCAAACAATGCATTGGCAGGGTAAGTAAACAATTACTCAAATAATGAATTCAGTGTCTGGAGCATACTCAAACAATGCATTGGCAGGGTAAGTAAACAATTACTCAAATAATGAATTCAGTGTCTGGAGCATACTCAAACAATGCATTGGCAGGGTAAGTAAACAATTACTCAAATAATGAATTCAGTGTCTGGAGCATACTCAAACAATGCATTGGCAGGGTAAGTAAACAATTACTCAAACAATGCATTGGCAGTGTAAGTAAACAATTACTCAAACATGCATTGGCAGGGTAAGTAAACAATTACTCAAACAATGCATTGGCAGTGTAAGTAAACAATTACTCAAACAATGCATTGGCAGGGTAAGTAAACAATTACTCAAATAATGTATTGAAAATTGCCCACTCATTCACTTATCACACACACAAACCTTAGTGAACACCTATAGAGCCACAAAAGTGTTTACTGGAGGTAGTTGTTCACTACAGAGAGGAGATTTTATACAGGAGTCGATACAAAATATGTCTTGAAATGGTGTTCACTAGAGAGAGCTGTTCACTAGAGAGAGGTGTTCACTAAGACAGGTTTTACATAAAATTTAACTCACAAAAGTTTAATTACATTGTATATGATCTTGATCAAGTATTTTTAAAACATGATATACATGCAAAGAATAAAATATTAGACAGCCACTAATTTGTATCAATTTATACCAAATCATTAATTTATCCATAAATATACATAAAAATGTCATAAAAATACAAGGACAATACCATGCAGCATATCTGTGATAATATTCATTAAGGTTTACACAACAGACAGGATGTATACAAATAGTCATGCAACTTTTCATTGTCATTTCTTCATGTTTGCCTCCCAGGTGACTGTTTAAGTTATTGATGTACATGTACAGCCTGTTTTAATTGCTAAATGTTTAGCTTGCTGTCATCGTGGATGTCACCTGATCCTAATGGCTTTCTTGTCTATTTCAATACATACAACTGTATCTCTCCTCTGATACTTTCACATCTCTCTAAAGTTTCACTTGCAAAAATGACTCAAAAGAAATGAGATGGTATGGTTTATCATAGCATGCAACATCTGTCATATCCAAATTTTAGTTGCAAATGTTTCTTCTTACCTTATCAATATACCAATCTCTTTATCAAATTCCATATGGAGTAAAATAAAGTTCATATAGAGCACATCAAAGTCAATATACACCTATAGCATATTAGGGTCTGTATGGAGCATATCAAGGTCTATGTAAAACATATCAAGGTCTATGTAGAGTATATTAAGGTCCATGTAGATTGTATTAAGGTCTATATGGATCATATCAAGGTCTATATAGAGCATATCAAGGTCTACAGAGCATATTAGGGTCTATATAGAACATATCAAGGTCTAACTAGAGAATATCAAGGTCTAACTAGAGCATTTCAAGGTCTATATATAGAGCATATAAATGTCCACATAGAGCATATTAAAGTCCATGTAGATTATATTTGGGTCTATATGTATCAAGATAAACCATGACATCTCATTTCTTCTTAGCCCTGAGATGTTTCAGGTGTAACAGAAAAATGCTATGAGTATCAGAATGGTCTATATGGATCATATCAAGGTCTATATAGAACATTTCAAGGTCTAACTAGAATATATCAAGGTCTATATGGAGCATATCAAGGTCTATGGGGCATATTAGTATCTTTATAGAGCATATCAAGGTCTATACTGTATATTGTACATATCAAGGTCTACATAGACTATATTAAGGTCATTATAGAGCATATTAGGGTCAATAAAGAGCATATCAAGGTCTAACTAGAGCATGTCAAGGTCTGTGTAGATCATGTCAGGGTCTAAATAGAACTAAGATAAGATCAATCAATGACAACCTCCTGGTTTCTATCAAAATAAGATGATTATATTATATCAGACCAAGACTACTGTGCAAGGGTCGTCAACAAATCCAAACTAATGAACTAGTGGCATTTATTCAATAAGACATTCAGGATTTTACATCTCTTAGAGTATGTGTATGTTCTTAATAAATGGATTTACTGATTCCCCTGTAATCCATTAGGGATTGGTTAGCTTAATACACAAATCTGTATCTATTATGCTACATCAGGCCGTCACTAATTCATATCAATTTCATTGAGTTCTAAACAATTTTGTTCTTGATGATCATATTTTATTCTCATTTCTCACAAATATTTGTAGATAACAAGTTTGTGCATTTTACAATTATCAAAATTGTTTTTATCAAGGAGTAGTATATTATTGTTCAAAACAATCCTATTGGGACTTTAGTCTAGAGAATCTCTAGAATACCCAAATATGGCCTATATCTGTATATTGCATGTAGAGACTCTAGAATAACCATATATGGCTGTGTTACACCTGGGGACATGCTAGAATGCCTATATAATGGCTTATATTGCACCTACATACTCTCTGGAATGGCCATACATGTCCCATATTGCACTCAGCATCGACTCCCTAGAATGCCCATATTTGGCCAACATTCTACCTATCGACTCTCTAGAATGCCCATATTGCACTCAGCATAGACTCTTTAGAATGCCCATATATGGGCCATATTGCACTCAGCATAGACTCTCTAGAATGCCCATATATGACCCAAATTGCACTCAGCATATAGACTCTCTAGAATGCCCATATATGGCCCATATTGCACTCAGCATAGACTCTCTAGAATGCCCATATATGGCCCAAATTGCACTCAGCATATAGACTCTCTAGAATGCCCATATATGGCCCAAATTGCACTCAGCATATAGATTCTCTAGAATGCCCATATATGGCCCATATAGCACCTTCATCGCTATATTGCATGTAATAATTATGATAGCTGAAAGGAATTAACTGGGAGATTAGTAAAGACATTAATCTTGCATTAAGTCAGCTAATGCTGGAGATATACCAGAGCTTACCAGACTATAATGATTCCCTTCAGGGAACAATGATGTGAAATGAGATGATGTATTCACCAAGTACCATGTTCAATGATTGTGCATCCAACACATGGTTAGTACTGCACACCTATTTGGCTCTGTAATGACCCTTGATAGCAAGTTGCTATTACAGCTATAAGGCCCTATTGGCTTGAGCGTTAGAGCATCGGACTTAGGAGCGGAAAGTCCATGGTTCAATTCCCGCGAGAGCTACTCCTTTTTATGTCCAGAATCTGGCTCATTACACTACAGCTCCCTGGAGGCACCTCGGGTCATAACATCTCTTAACATAGAATACCCAAAGATTGAAGAAAGGAGATGGATGATTTTGACTGTAATTTGACATTAAAACTGATGTTAAAACATGATATTTGTAAGACTTTCATGGTGACCCCATGCCACATTTGTCCATTTGCCTGTCAACTGTCCAATTCAAAATAATACATGATAATTCCATCTTCGCACGCTCGGTCTTCATTGCGTTCATCCCCTTCGCTTATTTAGCCGATACCTGTACACACTATGTAAACACAGCTGATCGCCTTGACCTTTGACCGTGAATCATCTCAAAATGACTGACGGGAGCCGAGTGACAAACAACCAGCTACCTCCATTTGAAAGTAGCTTTTCAAATAGCTATTTTTAGTTTGTTCATAATATAGAATCATCAATCAATACTTTCTTTCAATGATTGATGGCTCATATAATATATTACATATGTTTTATTCCACAAATTGTCAAAAATATTACGTATTGATGAATTGTGGTTAATGAGGCCATATGCTTGCATGTGATGTAAGACACATCTTCCAAACCTTATAACTAATGAACTACTGGTGGCATATATTCAATAGATAAGCCAGTGATTGTATACAAATTGCATAATCATTGCATGCAGCTATCTGTATGTTGAATATATATAATGAAATACAGTAAAACCTGTCTATTAGAACACCTTTGGTACCTCTAAAAGTGTTCCACTTGGGAGGTGTTCCACTTGTTCCCTTAACATTATGTCAGTTGGTCTTGGGACTTGAGTCTTTGAAAAACGTTCCTCTGACAGAGATGTTCCACTTCTAGAGGTGTTCCACTTTACAGGTTCCACTGTACATGTGCTAGACTTCATAAATATTGTTGACCCTGGTGGGTACCTGCTAGAATGGTTTACTATCACTATTTAAAAAGGATGCATTATGATATAGAATTTGAATAAAATAACACAATTTTCAGCTCTACATCTATATAATATATTTTCATGTTGTGTATGGAAGAATCTTTCAACACACAAGAAATTTTTGCAAATATTTTCTTCCATGACTGATTCTTAAGACATACTTCACCGCTGATAAACCATGTTAACAGAGCAAAGATCTGAACCTTTGGTAATTGTAGGAAACACTGAAAAATTATCCTAGAAAAAAGATGATTGAAATCAGCTGATTGGCACTGGGAATAGAATAGGATTGATTAATTGTACCATTTCGCTGAACTCCTCTTTCTATTGAGTTTCTCAGTTAATTCACAAGGCATTGTCTTCGCAGGGAAGCACGTCCTTCCATTTTATTTTCAAAATTTCATTAGCTGAACAGGACTTGAAAAATGAGATTATCATTACAAGATATTGGAAATAATTGATTTCTTTATAACATGTATTGATCAAAGGACTACTTTTTTTTTTACTTATTACCAAAAGTGTTTCTCGCAAATTTTCTGATGATTTCCTGAGTTTGGTTAATGTTGATTGATTACATGTCTTCATCTCTGATTATTTTCACTACATTCTCGGAGTAATGGTTTGAAACAGTATACAATCAGATTTGTCTTTGAACTTACATTTATTGACTTCATTAAGCTTAATGCTCGAACCAAAAAATGGAACTTTGCGTAGATTGTTCCCCCCTATTGCAATTTTGCATTTTTGTACTCTTCAATGGAGGAGGCTAGAAATGTCAAGATTTTCTGGACACCCAATAAGTCGAAGGTTGAATGTCGAAGGTGCAGGTCGTAGGGTTTTTAGTGGGTCCCCATTTTAACATTGTTTCTCACTTTTTCAAAGGAGTAAGGCCATGAAGAAGTTACAGGATGCAAAGCTGATATAATTTTCCATTCTCGCATTTCTTGCACATGTCATATAATCATATCATTTAATTAAATATAAATCCTCCAGAGGAATACCCTGACAGAGAACAATCAACTTATAAAAATCCTATATTCATTCAATCAGAGCAGATTATACCTGTGGATTAAATGACGTCACAACCTTATGAGTAGAATAAGATTGATAGGGAATTTTCAATACACTCTGGTATATAATATTTTTATCACACTGAAAAGTTGCTATATTGTCGTTGTCTTATGCTGATGGGCATTTGGATGTGTGGGGAGGCGCCGCTAACCTGTTCAACATGAAATTTTGACAGACAAGATGTAAGAGCAGACTATGCCAATATCTACTTACGTTTTGGGTATGAATTCTTTGATAAATCTGCCATTTTGAATTTTTCAACTTGGTTCAAATCTATTACAGAATTCAATACATAGATGCGAATCTATGTCTGGGCTTTACATATACCTCATATATATGGACTTGTATAACTTCCTCGCAAATATTTACTATTATCTTTTTATTGATTCTTTCTGTTAATGAACTTTTTCTTGTATAAGGAATTATTGATGATAGTGGTAACTGGGATCATGGTCTTGCATGTCTTCTGCAATTTACCTGTATAAATCTCAACCACTATATCTTCATCTTTATTCTGCTTATTCTCGAAGAATTAGATTGGACACCCATGCTTCTGTGGTATTCATATTTTGCGCAGAGTTTGAAATATCTGTTAATTAGCCATATTGAAATTCGCCTGAATTTGGTTCTACTGGTCGAAAAGTATTGGCCCTAATAATATTTTATTCAGTGGTGTATCTATAATTTGGTGTACTGTGGTATGAATTGAATGCAATACCTTCATTAGTGCCTGTAGTAACTGTAATGAAATCTTTTTTATTAAAGTGCATAAAATGAAACAATGGAAAATCTCACTTAATGTATGTTGAGGGAGATGCCAGTGAAAGGTATGGAATTAATGATTTAGGGTTTGACTAAAACTTCATTATTTTTTATTGTTATTATTCCATCGAGAGTACTTTGTCCTGATATACCAAATAATTTTCATTTAACTAGTTTCAAGGTAGATGTAGAGCATAACCTTGGCCTTCATTGGATTCTTCTTCAATGTATATAATTATAACTCACAGCCAACTGGTCAAAATTGAATTATGGACTGGTTGCCACATTGATTCTCTATACATGCTGCATATTTGTTTATTAGTCTTAGCTTTTTACTTATTTTAAGAGTCTTGCACACATTTCTTTAGTCTAGTGCCTATTTGTCTTTGTATTTTGAGCACATTTTCATTTTTTATATTCATTACTCGAACAAGGTCACCATCAAACATTGTAATTGTCTTACTATTAACACATGCATTGATTTCCAGTAGAGGCTTCAGGCCATTATTTACACATAACACTCTATCATAGTATGATATTCTTCCTAAAGAAGGCCTTTGAAGTGATAAATGTAATATTGACCTCCAGTTAGATTCAATAACATGGACGTCAATTGTCAATACTAAAGTGTGTTCCATTGATTTGGTACATTGGGTAAAGTTTACTTTAGATTAAAAGTGATATTCTCATTTCTCATACTTGTTTCCACTGTTACGAAAAACAAATTTATTTTTTTGGTGAATTATCTAGATTACGACCTATGTTATAAATTACCCAATTACTAGTATTAACAGAATGTGAATGAATGGTTCATTATTAGAAGTATTGATTCAATTTGGAATTCTTGGTGCATCCTTATCAGGCATTTTTGGATTTTGGGATCAGTTGGTATACACTACTTGATAGAGGAAATAATGATGATAAACCTATTTTAAACTCCAACCAAATTCAGTTATATCTTGGATCAATAAGATTATTAGGAATATGAAACAGCTCATAAACAAATGCCTGGGAAATGTTAACCACAAAATCTTTTTGGGTTGCATGCTCAAGAGAGAAATATTCCATCCTTTTTTGATATAAATTATTCTGTTAGCGTGTCACAAATCTACATCATATAGCAAAAAATAAATGTTCCTCCATTTAACTTAAAAACAGACTAGTGCCAACTCGTGAGTAGGTTTTGAGAATGTTAGGTTATTTACAAGATGGGCATTTTGATTATTATTTTTGAGTGCAATATTTATCACTCTGTGTCTTGTTCAAATGTTATTTTCATTAACATGATGCGTATAGCTGTCAAAAGTGAAGATAAAAGTAATTTCCAAATGACAAAATTTTGTATCTTTCATTTTTCATGACATTTTCATTTAGTGGAATGATTTGCAGAGCTTGTTATGAAGTCTTCCAGAACACATTTATTTATAAGCTACCAGCATGTCCTCTCCAATTGATGAAATATTATATACTGCCTCGTCATAATTGTTGCATATTGCATTGATTTGATTTCATCTCTATTGTCATGCAATGAAGCAATTGAAATATTGATCAGTCCAAAAATCAATTAATTATTACTGGTACAGTAAAACCAGTCTGATTTGAACACCTCTGGGACCAGCCAAAAGTGTTCAGATTAGCAGGTGTTCACAATTCAAGGTTTTTTAACATGTAAGTCAATGGGATATAACATATTTGGGACTGAGAAAAAAGTGTTCACATTGAGAGGTGTTCTGATGAGAGAAATGTTCGTTCAGTCATATACATGGTTCACTGTACTGTATATTACCAATCTATAAGAGAGAGTTCAATGGCCCCAAAGAACTGATACTAACCTTTCAGACGTTGACTCGAGAAGGTTGATAAATGATATCAAATACATTGTATAATCAAATTATTATTCCTGAATATTGAACGTGTACAATGTTCAAGAAATCAAGAAACAGTGAGGTGTACATTTGAATTACTAAGATATGTGATACTGTGTATGTGTCCACTAAAATATGTGTTACTGTATACAGTGTATATCCACTAAAATATGTGTTACTGTACACAGTGTATGTCCATTAAAATATGCGTATTGCATACATCCATTAGAATATGTGTTATTATTCTGTGTATGTCCATTAAAATATTTGTTATTGTGATTTTCAGGAACTTTCCAAGATCACCATGCCTGTAATCTTCAATGAGCCGCTCAGTTTCTTACAGCGCATCACAGAGTACCTAGAATACGCTACACTGCTGCAGTACGCCAGTCACACTGATGACCCTGTGCAAAGACTGGAGGTCAGTAATGCATTAGTTATGCATATGGATTTAGATTGTTGAATGAAATAGTGAAACAATAGAGGTAAACTTTCTGTTACATGTTTGAAATTATGAATCTTAATATTGCAATATTATTAGATAAATTCTGATATTTATCAAGAAGCAAAAAGAGAAGTTGAATCTTCATGTGCCGTTTAGAATTCATTGAAAATCCATTGAAAATACATAAAGTAGGTGTCAAATTGGCTGTGTGTGCTCACCATTCGCCACCGTGTGGCAAATTTTGAGCATTGATTCTTTAATTAATTGATTAATCTTTGTATTTGGTATGGGGGGATATCATGCTGTAAATCTATTTGTTTTGCCCACCATGTATCCATGCTGTGCCCTGCTGACTGTCCTAAAGTATTCACATGGTGGTGAATGGTGCAACCACATGGCCTAGGTATGACAGCTCCATAAGGCATGAAGTACATGTACATACAAATATCAGAAAACCATATTTTATTTAAGTTCCCGAAAAAATTGCAAAAATAGTGAAGTATAAGGCAATTTTTACGATGACATCAAATTAAACCAGAGACATGGTCTATTATTGGATTGTCTCTGGTTACACCATTGAACTCATTTTGCCAACATCATTTTGTACTTTGAAATTGACCGGAATTCTTTTATCGATCTCTTTTACCTTATTAACTTGATTATCCTACTATTGATGTGGAGAAATATTAGACCTATTATTATAACTAGCCTATAGATCAAGTAAATGGAACTCTTCTTTGAAATAGAGAAGCTGACACGTTCATTTCTGAGTATAACATATCTATTGCATTACTGTAAAAGCCCAAATTTTCGCTGTCAAAAAAATTCACTATTTTGTCAATCTGAAATGTTTCATGGGCATTAATTTCCACTGTTTGAAGAAATATCCAATTGAATTCAATGTTCAATCAAATTTTCACTGTGCCTTCAATTTCATCGTCTAGCCTTTCCAGCGAAAATAGTGAAAATTTGGGCACTTTGAAAATTTAGGCTTTTACATCGTATAGTACAAGTAACCAGCCGGGTGTCCTAAAAATTGTACCCAAATCAAATTGTGAAATGAATTAAAGTTTCTTATCAGCAGAAATCATTTTATTGTGATTTTCTGACTTTAATAGGTATTCTGATTTGGCTACATCAACAAATTTTTCAAATTTGATGAGTTCTGACGCGAGTTTTAGCTCTTGTTAAGGGTAGCTAGAAGCAATATTGACCAATTTCTTTTTTATGATATTTTTCTGTTTGCTGAAGTAGGGATTTTGATGAGGACGAGTGCATTGTTAATTCAAGATTTTTTATCAGTAT
This sequence comes from Owenia fusiformis, assembly GCA_903813345.2. Classification (NCBI taxonomy): domain Eukaryota; kingdom Metazoa; phylum Annelida; class Polychaeta; order Sabellida; family Oweniidae; genus Owenia; species Owenia fusiformis. Next base: position 21,612,612 of record CAIIXF020000001.1, on the reverse strand, counting down.
TACACTAATCAAACATTCTTGAATTCTTGATGTTTTTGCCTAAGGGAAACGGTTACAATGGATACCAAAATATATTGAGAAAGATTGATTTCCTGGCCCACAAAATCCATTTGTCATTTATCGATCAAGATTAACAAATACCTCAACATGAACTATATCAGAGGTTTCTATAGCTAATATTCTGTAATATGTGGCAGTGTTTTCTCGCCTTGGCAATATGCACTGACTTTATTAAATACTTCTTGTTTGTTTGTCTGTTTGTTTGTTAATGCATTTGTTTGTTTCTTTGCCTGTTTACATCTAAATGAATCTTTTATAAATTGCTATCTGCGGTTGGCCTTGGTGCTACATTAATACAAATGTTTTATCTATTTGTTATCAAGTTGATTGGACTTTGAAAGGAAAAGGCAATCTGGCAATTTCTCAGCTTCCGCAAACACAGGAAGTCCTGTGATAACCATTGGCCAAATCGGTCAAATGGTATTTGTTTGCTAAATGAAATGAGCCAGAATAAGCTGAGCTGATTTGTTGGCTAATAGAATAAGACGCAATTAAAGTAAATGGTGTTGTTTAAGCCTTAGCATCTGTAGTCATGCAACTATTGGAAATATATGATGAATATTTGGTCTAAATATTGCTGATTTTGTGGTTTCTTGTTTTGAGTTCTTTGGTTCAAAATTTTGGAGGAAGGTTCTCAACAGTTTCTCACGAGATGCTAAATGTAATCATTTATTCCGTTTGAAATGGTCGACCCTTGTAAGTCTTGACTCTCCCCCCCCCTATCTGTTTCAACAACAGTTGTTAAGTCCAGGGTCTTGAAGCAAGATTACACTCTTGTTTCATCCTCCGTTCACAGAGCTTCAAAATCCAGAATACTTTTTTCTTTTTACCCCCTGCGATAAGCAGTTAGTATTTCCCTGATTAAGAACTCGCAATTTGATTTGCTTTCTCAACACTGTGCCAGCAATCATGTATACATCATTGGCGCATAATTAGATCACGTGATTCAGTTTAATCAGGTGCTTCAAAATTGGTTATTGCAGGGGGGAAATAGGAGGTACAGATTCTGGACACCTGCTTAGGAGGATGCTCTTGTTTATGAAACAGATTTTTGGATGTGCAAATTTTTGTGAATAAGTCATAATTATGTCACACTTTTAGATACCAAAATGCCATATACGATGATTTCTTTGGCTTACAACTTAGGCACCCTCTTTACATACATTGAGAAACAAAATGTAATGAAATATTCAAAATAAAACTTTCATTGTTCTTTTATTTCCAGTATGTGTCTGCATTTGCTGCATCTGCCTCAGCCAGTAATTGGGACAGGGTGGGCAAACCATTCAACCCTCTGCTAGGGGAGACTTATGAATTAACCAGGTACAGATACATATAAAACCAGTTTATTCCATATTAAGTTACCACATGTTTCATGGAGATAAATATAGAATGTAAAATTCTAAAACATGTATCAGGCATGGCAAATCATCATTTTCAAAAGCATGGGATAAATCAGTTATATAATGGTTAGTTGTGGATGGGTTTATCAGTCAAGACATACATATATGTAAAATAAATATATATCTTTTCTGTGGGATAAACCCTATATCTCCCATTACATAAATCTCATAAATAGATTAGTGTACATGTAGAATATATCATTTATCTTATTTCTTTCTACCCTTGGTCTCTATATATATATCTCTATATAAGATCCATATCCAATACCTCTCAGTATATAACTCTCATCTGTGTTATTATAGGGAGGACCTCGGGTTCAAGATAGTATGTGAACAAGTTAGTCACCACCCACCAATTAGTGCTTTCCATGTTGAATCTCCCTTCTACAAGTTCAGCGGCTCAATTCATCCAAAACTGAAGTTCTGGGGAAAAACTGTTGAGTGTGTCCCCAAAGGAGTCATCACATTGCAGTTATTAAAGTAAGTACTGAAATACTGTTTAATATATAATGGAGCTGTCACACTTAGGCTGCATGGGTTCACTGTTCGCCACCGTGTGAACACCGTGTGAATACTTTGGGGCAGATGGCGGGCATGGCATGGATACACAGTGGGCAAAAATAGTTTTACAGCATGATATCCCCCATCACATCAAATACAAAAATAAATTGATTAATTAAAAATTTATTGTCCAAAATTAGCGATGAGTCCACATGGCTAATGTGACAGATAAGGAGTTATATTATAACATATAATGCGCAAAGACCGGCAGTAAGACCTTATGATAAACTGGAGTTTAAACTCATAGCAGTCTTAACCTTTTTACTGAATTTGAACCTGTGGTCGGCTATTTTGATTTTTTAAAAACATTTGTTTTGAACAAGTATTTACATTAGCAGTTACTCAGGAAAAACAATGGAACTATATTCAATCGCAGATTTTACAGTATTCAATAAGTTTTATTAGATTCAAATCTATTATCTTTTTTACCTCATCTTAATTTGAAAAATCTTAAGAGGTTCTTTCTGGAAAGATTGATTCCAATATTTTACCTTTTTTGTTCATTTTACTTCCTTTTAAGTACTTTTCAAATTATATTAAATGTTGTTTTTTCATTATTTCAGATACAATGAAACATACACCTGGTCTAACATCAATTGCAGTATACACAATATCATCGTAGGAAAACTATGGATTGAACATGTATGTAGCCAATAATATAGTGTTGCATCAAGTCTCTCCTACCTCCCACCACCAACTACTTTGCCTCTTGTTGAGGTGAGGTATGTAGGGGAATGGGTAAGAAGGGCTTGAAGCAAGACTAGTAACCAAATTTGTAACATACCTATGATGATGTATAGTGCAAAGTGTACACAAGACAGCGGGCCAATATAAGTTTTGAAAAGCCCGCGCCCGCTAACTTTCTGATTGGTCAAGGTGCTGACGTCATAACCAATCAATCGAAGATAAAACTGTGCGAGCAATTTTTCTAACCTCATTTCAATCATTTTCAAACCATTTGTTTGTCAATTCTATAAGAAAACGGTACTCTCTGACCAGTCTACATCATTATAGGTATGTTATAAATCGTTTATGTCACTATCGTGGCACATATGCCCTCGGTTCTCAGAGATCAATGTCCCTCCCAAGGTCGGGCCATATATCACTGAGACCTCGGGCATATATGCCACGATAGTGACATAACCTCTAAATATTTCCTAATAGATCTACAGTAAAACCTGTCTAAATGGAACATCTTGGGTACCTCTAGAAAGTGTTCCACTTGAGAGGTGTTCTACCTGTGGAGGTTCATTTAACATGAAATCAGTTGGTCTTGGGACTCTTAAAAGTGTTCCACTTAGGAGGTGTTCCATTTTAATAGAGGTTCATTTAACATTAAGTCAGTTGGTCTTGGGATTCTGAAAAGTGTTCCACTAACAGAGGTGTTCCACTTCTAGAGGTGTTATACAGGTTTCACTGCATATCTTTTAATACAACCTTATATGGTTTGTAAAAATGTGCAACATTTAAAAAAACATATGCATACATATGCTGATCAAAATAAAGAAATTATTGAACAAAACTCACTAAATTTTCAATGTTTTTTCTAACACTACCCTCTAATGTATAATTGATTTTAATGAAAATATATCAATATTTAACCAACCCCCTTATGACAGGTGTATAAGATGTATGTATATTTCAGCATGGTGTTATGGAGATCCAGAACCACAGCAATGGGATGAAGTCAGTACTCAATTTTAAGCAGGGAGGCTGGTTCGGAAAGGACTTACACAAAATAGAGGGATTTATTTATGATAAAGAGTAAGCAAACGTTACTTATAAAATATAAAAAATGAATATTGTAAAAACCTTGAAATTTGATTATCATATATTTGAAGATAATTTGAAGTAAGCTACTTGATATTAACACAAATTGCAATATACTGTATGTATTTCCATTTCAGATTTCAATATTTACATTTGTAAATGCATGTACAATGTATTTCACTTTCAGCAAGAACAAACTAAAGGCCCTCTATGGTAAATGGGTAGAAAGTCTTATCAGCTGTGAAGTGAAAGAGTATGAAAATGCATTACAGAATGCTCCTACAAAACACATACCAGTCCCCAAACTTAAACTTTCCAGACCAAGGTCAAATCCGTCAAATAGTAATGTAAGTAGTGTTTTGCTCTTGTTATTGCTCAATCTCTTGCCTTACGATTAAAAAATTGATTTACTTGTACAGTTTGTGCCATTTTAAGCCATTTGTTTGATTTGTTGTTCCCATAGTAACCTCCACTTCTTTACAGATATTGTTTCAGCTTTGATGCTAATACAAAGATCTCAATGATCATATATGTATAGCTTTCATCTAACAAAGATGTGAATTCAGATTTTATATATAAAATGTAGTCTCTTGAGATGGTAGAGTTGATCTTGACAGTCTAGGGGCTTAGTCAGTATCCAAAATTAGGCAAGGCATTTTAAATTGGAAGACAAATCCTTATTAGGAAAAGGAAAATATACTACTAATAGGGACAAGTTTTACAATTTCAGTTCAAAATTTCAGCATCACCTGTTTATGAGCACTCTGTCATTTGTTTCTGTTTTGTATTTACAGAATGGTTCAGGTGAGTTTAAGGATTGCCAACAAGGGGAGTCACGCCTGTCCTTGAATGACAGTGATATAGACGATGATATCCCCAGTATTGGTTCCACGTTTGATCTCCAGATTCCTGGCCAGTCATTGCTTTGGCAAGCAGACCCTAGACCACCCAGCTCAGAGAAAGTGAGTTCAAACTGACGTACTGTCAATGTTAAAATATCAGTGTACTCCCAATAAATTAAATTGATATTGATCATGTCCTTAACTATGTAAGAAAATACTCTCAAACACTTTAAATAATAAAAATATACATTATCCATCTGTGATAAGGAGAACAGTAATGCGATTATCGATTTTTCATTATTTCTAATTATTTTCTCTTATCAGAGGTAAAATAATATGACAAAATCAGAACATTCTGTTTTATCTCAATAAAATATAGGTTAATTTACACAATGTACAATTTTAATTTTACCATTCTGCTTTCAGTATTACAGTTTTACGCTGTTTGCAATGATGTTGAATGAGCTAACAAGTGACATACGCCAGCATTTACCTCACACAGACTCTAGATTGCGGCCTGACATCAGACTACTAGAAGATGGCAATATAGGTCAGCATAAACTTACGATGACTTGAGATGTTTTCCATATTGGAAAAAATATGTTTGAATGTTCTTCAGGCAGTGTAGATCTCAAAGAGAATTGTATATTATATATTAGTTGCTAAGACACTATTCTATCATGTATGTTTTTCACTTGGCCTGGTAGTTTTTAATTATTTCATCAAAATATATTCTTCTCGAAATTTTGTCACAAAAATTTTCCACTGTACATCAATTCATAGTGCTTCAAGTTTTTAAGTCTCTACAGTTGACCATATATTCAGAAATTAATATTTTGTAGACTTAGCTGCAGAGGAAAAGGTGCGCCTAGAAGAGAAACAGAGAGCTGCAAGGAAAGAAAGGAAACGATTAAAGGAAGAATGGACACCAAGGTAATGTTGAACAATATAGCCCTCTCATCCTGTACCTAAATGCCATTTCAGGTTTAAATCGGAGAGTCAAATGAATAAAGTTACAACTAATTAAGCACTTACATACTTATGTTTAGTACACATGTTAGTTGAGTATATTGGGGCAACATTATTGTTTAAAACAAATTGTTAAAGTCAAAAGCTTACATTATTCCCATGCATAGGACTGTTGAAAATTCATGTTGATACACTGTGTGATAAGCAGAAGTGATAATGAATGCCTTGGTATGTAGTGTTTGTCACATAAATATATCTTATTTTTAATTGTCTTTTCAGGTGGTTTGAAAATAGAATTCACCCACAAACTGGAAAGGAGGACTGGTTTTTCACAGATAAATACTGGGACAGAAATGATGACAATTTACCTGATATATTCTAGGAGCATTTTAAAATACCCAATTAGTCAAAGGAGGTCTCTCAATCCCAGAATATCTCTGTATTATGCAATCAGCTGGTTTGATTGGCTCATGAAGTGAAATATGGTGTCAATGTGAAATACAGAATGGGGAATTAAATGGAATAAACAAATATATTCTCCATGGAATCTCTTCATGCTTTAAATCAGGATTTGAGAGAAAGTAGTTAGAATGCCATAATGAACCATAGTCAAGTACCAACTTTTCCTACTCAAACAACATAAAACCATGTTATCGCAAACTTCAAAGTATATTTCAACCCAATCATCACCATTTATCTTTTAACCAAATATAGTTACATCAACTTCAAGTGCAAATGATGAAATAAATTATGACGGAGCTCCATCACGCTGTTATAGGAATGGCCCGTTATTTTAACTAGATGGTGACAAGTGATTTATGTTTTCCTGTACTAGCAAGTGAGGCTGTATCTTGGTAATGTCCAGTTGGCTAGCCATTAATTCAACCCATTTGGACCAGACCTAACAACATGGACCATATGGATTATTGGATGAGACTGTCTCATGTTCTTCGGTGTTAACCCCCACTGGAGTTTCTGCAATACCATTCCTCTGCTACTTGTTTAGATTATGATTATACAAACTACTTCCGTGTCAACATCCCTGATCTGAATGACTAGTGGAACAATTTGTGAAATCATATTAAACCCTTGGGATTACTTGAGACTGTCTTTAGGAACATCATTAATCATGTTAATGGAGTTTTGTATGAGCCATTGTGCTTACATCTGCATGTCAACTGAGTAGCTCTGCAGGCACTTGATTCCAGCAGGAAATCAATGATTGTCAAACATTTCATCACTTAATTTTGTCAAATCTTAAGATTTTAAGTAAAACAGAATCAAATGTATGCAGAGAGGAAGAAGGAAGGTACTATTAAATGAATCTGCTCAGAGAATGGTACAGTAGCTTCTTTATTCAAAATAGACTGAAGTTCTTATAAGCCATTAGCATACAGGTTCTGATTTAGTTGTAATCATATGGCTAATTTCATTGTCTTGATTCTTGTAAATGGTTAGCTTATGCAACTTATAGGTCATCCACATCAGGCTCAGGTATATGCTATCCTGAATCCCAATTCAGTAAACCATGCCATCCTCTGAAAATTATAGATCATCTTACACTTTAGAAGCTGACAAGGTGTAAATGATCTCAAGGTAACTTTCATGGAATTTAGAATGTGAAATGAATGTTAGATTCTTCTAGGTATAAAAATGTGTCATGATTTCTGACTACACACTCGGATATAAGCTAGATCAAAGGATCATCTAGGTCAAGTTTAGCTCTTGTAGATGTAGATGCCAATACAAACCAGACTATATGTTCAGCTCAGGTGTAGACTAGGACAGGGAAATATATGTACGTGTGTAGGACACTCATACATCATACAATAATAAAATACACTATAGCGAGTAATGCCGTGGTCACATTTGCCCTATCTTTAACACCGACACCTGTTTGGTGAGTATTTTGTTCAAAACTGAATGCACCTTTAAAAATTACTCATCGCTCAGGCGCCAGTACTGAAAATCAGAGCAAATGTGACCATGGTATTAATAATATTTTCAATATAAGGTACAGACCATGGATCAGGCTGTTAAAATATATATACACCCGTTTAGGACACTATTAGTCTACACATGCAGTTTACAATATTTTCATATAACATTACAATGTATAAAGCATTGCTTTGAGAGCATGTTAAGGTAGACAGAAGCAATCAACTTGCTTATGGTCAGCATAACCAAACAGGTTCTAAAGTTATCCAACTTGGTCCACCTTAACATAAATATAATATACTTAATCTAAAAGAAGCATCTAAAAGGGTCTAGAAATACCCAATAAAAGTATTGAAACAAGGATTGAGAGATAAACATGTATGTTTGACACTAGATTTAATAATTAATTGTATAAATGTATAAAGGAAAGGAAAATATTGTATTTTAAAACGGGACATATTTATGTCTCGACAGTGTCATATTTTTTCTTAATGGATTCATAAATTCTTAATAAAATTCATTATTGAAAAGTACCAATTTGTTCAGGTCATTTTACTTAACTGAGAACCAAAGGCTCAGATTACTTAAAACTTAAAAAAACTTTCAAATGCTTCAGTTCAGCTGCTAGTGCAATATAAAACATCAAAGTATTTATTTTATTATCTTTCATCTAAGTATTAGTATAATTTATGAATTGAAACGTTCTATAAACTAGAATCCAGACAGGGTTTTCTCATGTCAGTTAAGCCAAAAAAAGAATGTTACCAGTTAATTTTCACGCCTAGTGTCTGCCTGCACAATTGTCTGTGTCTGATCAACTTACAAAAATCGGGGGCACGTAAGTTATGTCTTTGTGCATTGATATAACAATTGTTTTTGGTGTCAATGTTACAATTACCAAATGACAATTTACCTAAGAAATGCAATGAAAATGTTAATTTGCTACCATTGTTTTTATTTATTCATGTAACTTGTATGCTTAAGATAACAGGCTATGGTTAAGATGTCAGTGGTCAGTGAACATTTGCACAAATAAAACCTCAGAGGCATTATTGAAAGTTAAATGTACATGTATTTCAGTGTAAAGAACAAGTCCAGTTCAAACTCATATTGTTTTAATCAGTACAGTATATCAGTTTTATTTATTTATTATTTGAGATGAGTATTTATGACAATGTAGGATTGTAGTTTGAGGAAAATCTACCATTGTGATGTCATGTTGCCAATTATTCCTCAAGACGAGGATTCTCTTGTTGGAGGTTATTAAATAAAAGGTCATCTGTGAAAAATTGTTTCTCAAATAAATATGCAAATATTGTAAAAGAGATAATCCTGTTAATCTCAAATGGATACTGTTGATTATAGCAAACTATGCAGTGTAGAAACATAAATGTTCAGTTTGTATATTACAGAGTGGTCCAAAAGTGGAACATTACTAAGTCATGTGTAGAAAATTAATTTCTCAACCAAATTTTACTGAGCAAAGTTCATTCAAATCTACACCAAGCTATAAAGTTTATAGATGCACCATATCATGTTAATAAGTTCAGCAAGCCAGTGATATGGCCTTTCTTCTTAATGACAAATTCAAATTCTGACCTCCATTTTTGACAGTTCTTTCATTTGGCCATTTGTTGCTTTTCCTTCAAGCTATCTTAATGGTAAGCTTCAACTTTAACTTTTGTTTTGAAAGAATCTGTTTCTAACAACACCAATGATATTGTGTTCTTGGAGTGGGGCTTTTGATAAGCAGAAATCACGAATTTGTTGTTTATCAGCTTTGTGGATGATGTAATCGGTCACTCTTGACATGTTCCTTCTTCCTCGTCCTTTAAGATATTTAATTATTTAGTTCTTCCTTACTTTCAACATAAGTGTTTTTCACTTAACCATTTCTAAAAATGTGTATACTGATCAACATGGCATATTTCATTGAAAAAAATTAATTTTATACATATGATTAAAAAATGTTCCACTTTTTTGGACATCCCTAATAAAATATATTAATGATTGAACGTGTTTTAAAAAGGGAAAAGGGAACTTCAGATTCTTTGATTTATTGTTTTTATATCCAGTGCCTGAAAAGATTGTTTAAATATAATAAAAAAAAGGCTGAACAAGCTTGGATCAGGATAACATGAGATCATTTTAAATGATTTGTCCATAATTTAAAGATTCATTGTCCTTGTTCCTTAATTCAGATTTATGATGACAACATTGTTCAATTGGTACTTGCATGGGCGTAGCGCTATTTTCCTAAGTAGTACGCCACCACCACAGGAACAAGAGTTGAGTGAATAAAAAAGCCAGCATTAAGGGGGGTCTGGGGGTTCTCCCCCAGGAAAATTTTGAAATATGGTTGTATTTGGAGCGAATTTGCAACCATCTGGTACGCCTGTGCGTACCCAGCGTACCGGGCGCTACGCCCATGACTTGTAAACCTTTTAGAAATCAGATGATGAAGCTCGCAATATTCAGATGACACATTTCGAACTAATGTGACATGGTTAGGAGAAAACCATTAATGCTATTTAGGGTGCTACCCTTTCTGCACAATTCCAATTTTAATCATTTTAAAAACAACAAGATCCAGAATATCTTTAACACCTACCAAATGTATTTTCAATTTTCTTTTGAGAAAAAAAGGTGAAAGTGTCTTTGTGATCATTACTTGACCCCTATTATAGGTTAAGGAATATAAAGATATATTTAGATATAATAGCTAAATTATTTATGTATTACAATGATGTAAATGAACATGATGAAAGCTGTACATGTTGAACTATGTTATTGTATTGAATATGCAATAAAATATCAATCGACTAGGAAATAAAATTTCATGATTTTATGTTATAATCAATGTAATATATGGTAAGTATATATCAAACACAACCAAGTTTGTATCTTGAAGTTGATTTATTTAACCCCAATTGTTTCATATATTATACTTTAAAAGTCAGGAAGATAAATTGTTAATAAATAAAATCATTTCTATACTTCTTTGCATTTTTATATATTGGCACATTTCCATTTAATTTGGTTCCAACATCAGATTGTATCTAGATCGAACAGAGGCCAGCGTAATATTCATATCAAGAAGTAAAGTGGAATATTGGAACAATGCCTTCCTACAACCTGAAAATAGTGTTTCTTCTGACATGTCTTTTCGTACCTGTCAATGGAAATTTAACATCTGCTTCTAGAAATGCATTGGAGACAAAACACAAAAGCAGCTGTAATGTGTGTGACTGTGTTGGCCTCACTGCCGATTGCTCATCTAGAAATCTTGAGTTATTGCCACAAGAGTTACCAAGAGATATAACAATCCTTCGACTATATAATAATTGCATAACGCATTTGCCTGATGGGTTGTTAGGACAACTATATCAGAACTTGGAAGTGTTGGACATTGATCTGAACAAAATAGCTATTTTTGGAAACCGTACATTTAGTGGACTTGTACATCTGCAGTATCTTATGATAGGTAAAAATCCTTTTAAACCAGAGTCTTTTCACAAACTTGTTTATAAGCCATTAAAAAATATTCGCACCATCCATGTGAACTGGCACGGGGATGAATCAAAACTTGATGCTAAAATAGCTTTGTTTAATGCATTTGAAGGTCTACAAAATTCTACAATTGAAACTATCATATATAACTATATAACACTCATGCCTTTTATGCTTGAGAAGAAACATTTGCAATATTTCAAACACTGCCATTTGAAAAACCTGGTTTTAACAGAAAATGGAATATTTGCAATTGAACCAGGGATTTCCAAATATGTGCCCTATTTAGAAACAATAGATTTGTCAAAGAATATAATAAGAGGGGTACTTCCAGTGACCAGGGGTGTGCTTTTGGAAATATACTTTATGATACATCTGAAGGTTGTGAAAATAGAAGGCAACAGGCATGGTTCATTCCAAAAAAACAATCCATATGTCCCATTTTCAAAAAGAATGAGTGAAAACGAATGGGCTCTTCCTGTGGGCCTCATTGAGATACATCTGAGAGAGACCAATGTGGATTATGCCCCTTGTCATTTACCATATGGAATAAGGTTTCAACGAAACAATAACATCAAGATCATTGAAGCCTCTGCCAGTTTTATCACCACTTATATAGGTGGTGCACTGAAAGGACTGGTTAATTTGGAAAGACTTGTATATAGTGATAATGACTGCATAATTGCACCTGAATTCTTCACATGTGAGACTGGATACTTTGAAAGACTACAATATCTTGACTTGGCCAACAACAGAGCAATACTCCATTCCTCCAATTCTTCTTCCACCATCTTCAGAAACTGTTCCCAACTGCAACTAATTGATGTGTCATACAATGATATTACAGATATTGATGCAAAGGCATTTGTTGACACAACAGGACTTGAAATTCTCAACTTAAGTGGTAACAAAATGAAACAGATCACAATATTACTGGAACAGCTTAAATCAATGAGACTGCTCAATATATCAAACAATCATTTAAATGCTATTGAAGAGAACAAAAGAAAGGAAATTGATGAACTAATAAGAACATCAAGAACGAATTTGACAATAGACATCAGACATAATCCTTTGATCTGTAACTGTGATTCTTTCAAGTTTATAGACTGGACACAGACACACAGTGATAACATCTACAAATGGCAAGAAGTAACATGTATTCACATCAATGGCTCAGAGGTGGCAATCAATGACATTTTGTTACCTGGGATGAAATGGGATTGCTGGAAGGCTATGATAATTCCACCTGTGGTATCTTTTGGACTTGTTGTACTAGGCAGTGTGCTTGTTATCTGTATCTACAGGCGTAGATACAAAATACACTATCTAGCCCTTCTGATAAGGGCATTACTCAGACGTCATCAACAGGTTGATTTTCAGTTTGACTTTGATGGATTTATGAGTTACAGCTCTCTGGACAAAAACTGGGCACTGACCAACATATATGCACATCTAGCAGATAAATACAACTATAATATATGCATAGATGACCGCAACTTTATGCCAGGTGCTTACATTGCTGACATTATCATTGAAAGCATCAGCAAAAGCAACAAGATAATTCTGATTATTAGCCATAATTTTCTCCGAAGTGGTTGGTGCACATTTGAAATGAACCTTGCTAGAGGTGAGCTTGCTACCAGGGGGCGAGACTGTTTGATATTGATACTAAAAGAGCCTGTGGATGTCCTACCCCCAGAGCTGATCACACCAACTCTACGTTCACTACTTGAGACTCGGGTGTACCTGGAGTGGAGTGAGGATGAGGACAGGAAGCTATTGTTCTGGAGGAAGATGAAAGATGCTCTCGGTGACCCAAGATACCAGGGAGATGAAGATAGCCAGTATTTATACCAGAGCAATGATGGTGACAATGAAGTTCTACAAGAACTTATTGGATAATAAAACACTATCTACATGTAGATATTTAGATTCACCTATTGATGAAATTGACTCTCTATACCTTTGATAAGAAGTTAAATACTTAATGATACTATATGATATTTAAGTTTGACCTGAACTCATATCCTTGATTCTGTCAACCATTTAAGTCAGTGACACATAAAATTTATAAACAAAACATACAGGAGTTTCAATCAGGATTCCTAATGAACCTGTTAGAAAATATCCAACATTTTTAACTTTCTCACTAACTTGCTTTGGTTCTTACATTCACTGTTATGTTTATATGTCATTCAACTGAGCCACAAATATGAATTTGCCCCTTACATCTAGCCCAGTTCTGTGTTCACAGAACATCATGTTTCAATTCATATTGAGACTTCCTTTTTTCAAGTCTTGTAACATTCATAAAGGGGATCTGTTTGTGTGTGTAATGCTTCTACTTTTAGATACTGGTTAATCTGAATACACATGTGTCATGCCCATGGTCTGAATTTCCTTTTTTTAATATTATAGACTCTTCCGAATTTATTGATATTGTTCCAAATGGTGACTTGATCATTAATTTTGAAAATAAAATTTTTAATCTGCTCGAAATCAGAGATGATGATCCTGACGCCCCAGACTTTGATAACACAACCAAGGAATACATGGCTAAGAATGAATATGTCACACTTTCTGACTTCAATAATAATCTCAATTCCAAGAATAACATAGATATGTCTATTTTACACTGCAATATTCGTAGTTTGTCTTCAAATCATTGGAAATTGTCTAATCTACTTGCGTCTATCGATAAAAATATATCTGTCATTGCTCTCTCTGAAACTTGGCTGTATAAAGATCAAGAAGACAACTTTTCTGAATTTCTAAATTACCGAGGATTTTTCAACTCAAGAACAACTAGAGGAGGCGGTGTTGGTCTCCTTTTTCATAAATCTATTAATATCAAGGAACGATCTGATTTAAAATTTAACAATGTCAATTGTGATGTCATAACCATAGAGATAATTGTTGAAAATGGAAAGAATATTTTAATAACCTGTGTATATAAGCCACCAAATGTTGATCTAGAAGAATTCAACAATGACCTAGATGTATACCTATCTTTACTTTCAAGAGAAAACAACAAATTAAGCTACATTGCTGGAGATTTTAACATTGATCTTTTTAAATCTGTTGAACATGAAAATACTGAAAACTTTTACAACATTATGTCTTCATATAACTTCATGCCTGTAATATATAAAGCAACTAGAGTTACATCTACCTCAGCCACTCTCATAGATAACATCTTTACTAATGATTCTAAAGTTGACTTATGTGGAATTATATATAATGACATATCAGATCACTTTCCAATATTTGCTGTTTCCAACAAACCTGTTAACAAAACAACATCAATGAAAAAGTCTATTAGAAAATATACTGACGAAAGCATCTTAAAATTTAAAGAAATCCTCTCTAATGAATCTTGGATTGATATTACAAATTTCAACGATGTTAATGAATCTTATAATAAATTTGAGGAAAAACTATCAGAATTTTATGATGAATGCTTCCCATTAAAACAGATCACAATTAAACTATACAATAATAATCAAAAACCTTGGATTACATCAGCAACACTTAAATCAATTAGACATAAAAGCAAACTATACAAGAAATATCTCAGGAATCCCACAGATCAAAATAAAAAACAATATAAATCTTATGCAAATCAACTAAAAAGTACAATTAAATTATCTGAAAAGCAATACTATAATAACAAATTTAAACTGAATCAAGGCAACATAAAGGCAAATTGGCAAATAATTAATGAGATACTCAAAAGAAAAATAATAATATCCCTGACTTCTTCATTCAAAATAACGTGAAAATAACCAACAAACAGGAGATAGCTAATCATTTCAATAATTTTTTTGTAAAAGTTGGAGAAAACTTAGCTGCAAAAATTCCCAAGTCAGATAAAAAACCCTTAGATTTTATGCAAACATTAGGACAACAGGCTTCTTCAATCTTTTTAGACCCAGTTGATGTTAACGAACTACAAAAAATAATTTTTAATTTAAAACCTTCTGCTGCAGGTCATGATGATTTTAAACCTTTTATTATGAAAGAATGCGGTTTTGTACTATATCAGCCTCTTATGCATATTTTTAATTTATCCATTTCAAACGGAGTTTTTCCAGACCAACTTAAAATTGCAAAAGTTTTACCGATTTATAAAAAAGATGAAAAACATTTTTTCACCAATTATCGGCCAATATCTGTACTACCAGTTTTTTCAAAAATTTTGGAAAAACTAATGCATAAAAGAATAACAAAGTTTATAGATACTATTGACATTTTGTATACTAATCAATTTGGATTTAGGGAAAAAAGATCAACTTTCATGGGGGTATTAACATTTATTGAAAAGATCAGGAAATCTATTGATGATGGGGAATTTACAATAGGATTATTTATTGACTTTTCCAAAGCTTTCGATACAATAGATCATAACATACTATTTGATAAACTTCAATATTATGGTATACGTGGTGTTGCTCTTGACTGGATAAAAAGTTATTTTAAAAACAGATTCCAGCAAACTTTATATAAGGACACAATCTCTAATCGTGACTTGATCACTTGCGGTATTCCTCAAGGCTCAATTTTAGGACCTCTGTTTTTTATATTATATATTAATGATATATATCTTTCTTCCCGACACTATTTTTCGTCTTATTCGCGGATGATACTAACTTATTGATTAAAGGCAAAAATCTAAATGACCTGACAGAAACTTTAAATATTGAACTGAAACATATTGAAGAATGGCTGGTCACAAACAAATTATCACTCAATGCTAATAAAACAAAATATATCATTTTTTCCTCAAGACAAAAAAGATTTAACGCAAATAATATTAAAATCTATCTTAATGGCAAGCAAATTGAACAAGTTGATCATATAAACTTTCTTGGCATAATAATAGATAAACACTTGAACTGGAAACGGCATATTGCTTCTGTTAATGCAAAAATTTCTAGGACAATTGGTATTTTATATAGAGTAAAACAACTGTTGAATATCAGTGGTTTTATGAGCATCTATTATTCACTTATATATTCTCATCTTATATATGGCAATGTTATTTGGGGTGAAACATGTAGTTCATTAAATTCTCTATATCTTGTGCAAAAGAAATTCACCCGCATTGCAACAAACAGCGATTATAGAGCTCATTCCCTACCATTATTCAAACAGTTAAACCTTTTAAATATTTTTGACATACACAAACAACAGAAATGTTTATTTATGTATAAATGGATAAATCAGCTTGATAACTACCATAAAATTTTTCCTAACTTTTTCAAAATGGTCCAGGCGAGACATGAACACAATACTAGAAACAAGGATACTTATGACAAACCTAAGGTGCGGACGAACTATGGCATTTCAATGTTAACTTTCGCAGCACCAACAATTTGGAATCAATTACCAAACAAGATTCAATCTTCTCGAAGTGTTCCCATCATGAAAAGAGAGCTAAAAAAGTACTTTGTTAATAATGAATAATTGAATACCATTCTTATAGTTTATATTTTGGGCTGTATGACACACCTTTCACTAACCACCCATTATAAGCATTCGCACACAAACAGATCCCCCTCTGTTTCTATGTAGGTAATTCACTACCCTGTCGGGAATATACACATTACGTGTCACCCGCTCATTGTCTGTATTTTAATACATAGCTTACTGAATAAATAAATAATAATAATAATAATATAATGTTATTATAAAGGTAATCCTATACTCCATGTATAAGCCAAGATTAAGATTTTACATATCATGGCTTTGATCAGTGTAGTCTAATATTACTAATTGAATTGTATTTGCAGTATTCGATTGCCTTTATGTCTGGAATTATGGCTGTAAAAATACTTTTGTGTCAATCTAACACAATAACTTTTTCAAATATATCTAGTTTATGAATGTTCTTCTGTGGACAGTGTTAAATGTGCCAAGCAATGACTTTGAGAAATTGTTTTCATCTTAGCATGGTGTCTAAAAGAAATAAAAAGGTAGATGGAACAATGTCGCCCGACTGAACTTTGCTAATACATAAGGGCTGATAGCCAAAGTCAATATTACAATATCTTTTAAGATTACAGTGTTCACCATGTCATAAAACAGGAAGATTTCTTTTGATAAAATGAGGTTTCATTCTTCCTGTTTTTGCTACTTCCTTTTATTTTCTATAATTAATGGGTCCAAATTACATGTACAATTCAAATACATATATAAACAAGACAAAAATTGAATCCCAATTGAATTTCAATTTTAAGTACTGAGGAATATTAGAACAATGATTTCATACCAGCTGATGATAGCTTTTCTTCTGATATCTTTGTTGGTACATGTTTATGGAAACTTAATATCTGCTTCTAGAAATGCATTGGAATCAAAACACAAAAGCAGCTGTCAAGTGTGTGACTGTGTTGGCCTCACTGCCGATTGCTCATCAAGAAATATTGCGTCATTGCCACAAGAGTTACCAAGAGATATAACAGTACTTAGACTATATAATAATTGCATAACTCATTTGCCTGATGGGTTGTTAGGACAACTATATCAGAACTTGGAAGTGTTGGACATTGATCTGAACAAAATAGCTATTTTTGGAAACCATACATTTACTGGTCTTGGAAATCTGCAGTATCTCATGATAGGCCATAATCCTTTTAAACCAGAACGTTTTCACAAACTTGTTTACAAGCCATTGGAAAATATACACACAATTCAAGTCAATGGTATGGGGGATGAATCAAAACTTGATTCCAGAATAGCTTTATTTGATGCATTTGAAGGTCTACAAAATTCAACAATTGAGGCAATCATATATAAACAAATTACCCTCATGCCCTTTGTGCTAGAAAACAAACATTTGCGATATTTCAAACACTGCCATTTGAAGAAGATGGTTCTAGCAGAAAAAGGAATATTTGCAATTGAACCTGGGTTTTCCCACAATGTGCCCCAATTAGAAATGATAGATTTGTCAAGTAATATATTACGAGGGAGATTTCCAGGGACCAATATATTTTTTGACATTTATTTGATGAGATATCTAAGGGTGGTGAAAATAGAAGGCAACAGTAATGTTTTATTCAAAAGAAACAATATCATTGTCCCATTTTCAAAGAAAATGAGTGAAAATGAATGGGCAGTTCCTGCGGGCCTTGTCGAGGTACACCTGAGGCAGACCACTGTGGATATTGCTCCTTATCACCTTCCATTTGGAGTAAAGTTGCAACATAACAATAAGATCAAGATCATTGAAGCCTCTGCTAGTTTTGTCACCACTTATATAGGTGGTGCACTCAAAGGACTGGTTAATTTGGAAAGATTTGTATATAGTGATAATGACTGTATTTTTGCACCTGAATTCTTCACATGTGAGACTGGCTACTTTGAAAGTCTACAATATCTTGACTTGGCAAACAACAGAGCAATACTTCATTCATCTAACTCTTCTTCCACCATCTTCAAAAACTGTTCAAAGCAGCGACTCATCGATGTGTCATACAATGATATAACAGATATCGATGCAAAGGCCTTTGTTGACACAACAGGACTTGAAATTCTCAACTTGAGTGGTAACAAAATAAAACAGATCGTAATTATACTGACACAGCTTAAATCCTTGAGAATCCTCAATATATCAAACAATCACATAAATACTATTGAAGAAAACAAAAGAAAGGAAATTGATGAACTAATAAAAACATCAAGCAGGAATTTAACAATAGACATCAGACATAATCCTTTGATCTGTAACTGTGATTCTTTCAAGCTTATAGACTGGACGCAAACACATAGTGATAACATCTACAAATGGCAAGAAGTAACATGTATTCACATCAATGGCTCAGAAGTGGCAATCAATGACATTTTGTTACCTGGGATGAAATGGGATTGCTGGAAGGCTATGATAATTCCACCTGTGGTATCTTTTGGACTTGTTGTACTAGGCAGTGTGCTTGTTATCTGTATCTACAGGCGTAGATACAAAATACACTATCTAGCCCTTCTGATAAGGGCATTACTCAGACGTCATCAACAGGTTGATTTTCAGTTTGACTTTGATTGATTTATGAGTTACAGCTCTCTGGACAAAAACTGGGCACTGACCAACATATATGCACATCTAGCAGATAAATACAAGAACACAAATGTGTACAAAATGTCCCCACCAAGTGGTGATCCCGTGAAATGGTTATCCTGAAAATGAGTAGACAAGACTTTACCAACACAATTTGAGGACGGAAAATCCAAAGTGGCCACCTTAAAATTTACCCAGAATGCCAAAAATTTAGTCAGTTCTAGATTTTCATACTAAGAACCACCCCTGAAAATTTGAAATTGATCCCTCACACAGTTAACCAGAAAACATGTAAACAAGACTTTACAGACAAGATTTCAGGATGGAAAATCCAAAATGGCTGCCTTGACATTTACCCAGAATGTCAAAAAACTAATCTGTTTGTAGATTTTCATACTAAGAATCATCCCTGAAAATATGAAATTGATCTACCAAACGGTTCACCTGAAAACGGGTAGACAAGACTTTACAGACAAGATTTTAGGACAGAAAATCCAAAATGGCTGCCTTAACATTTACGCAGAATGCAAAAAAAGTAATCAGATGTAGATTTTCATACAAAGAATCATCCCTGAAAATTTGAAATTGATCTATCAAACCGTTCTCCTAAAAACGCGTAGACAAGACTTTACAGGCAAGATTTTAAGACGGAAAATCCAAAATGGCTGCCTTGACATTTACCCAGAATGCAAAAAAACTAATCAGCTCTAGATTTTCATACTGAGAATCATTCCTGAAAATTTGAAATTGATCTACGAAACGGTTCACCTGAAAACGAGTAGACAAGACTTTACAGACAAGATTTTAGGACGGAAAATCCAAAATGGCTGCCTTGACATTTACCCAGAATGCCAAAAAACTAATGAGATCTAGATTTTTATACTAAGAATCATCCCTGAAAATTTGAAATTGATCCACCAAACGGTTCACCTGAAAACGCGCAGACAAGACTTCACAGACAAGATTTTAGGACCGAAAAATCCAAAATGGCCTACAATAAAAAAGTCCTTACGAGTTTTTGCTGATTTCTTTTTACAAATTATCACATATAACTACTGTTAACAATAAAGTAGGCTTTTACAGCAAAGTACATCTGAAATTATTTATAAAGCTACTAAATAGTTAAAGTATGAAAACTCAAAAACACCATTCAATATGATACAAAGTATTATCGCGCGCTAACTTTTCTTAAGACATTCAAAATGGCTGACATGACTGAGCTAGCAGGTCCAAAACCTAATCAGATCTAGAATGAAGTGAGTTGAACAAGATGTTAAAGTTTTAAAAGCAACTGTGAAGCAGTTTTTCTTAAAGTTTGCAGACAAGGATTTTAGCATTTGACTTCAAAATGGCCGACAGGAAGTAGGTATCGAGTTAATTTTTTTTCATCCACATCTGTATGCACTCATAAGTTATCCCTGAAAATTTGAAGGTGATATCTGTAGCGGTTTTGGAGAAAACTGCCGGACGTACGGACAGACGGACAGACAGACGGACAGACAGACGGACGGACGCGCCTAGGCCGACAATATGGCCCCACACTATGTGGTGGGGACATAACAACTATAATATATGCATAGATGACCGCAACTTCATGCCAGGTGCTTACATTGCTGACATTATCATTGAAAGCATCAGCAAAAGCAACAAGATAATTCTGATTATTAGCCATAATTTTCTCCGAAGTGGTTGGTGCACATTTGAAATGAACCTTGCCAGAGGTGAGCTTGCTACCAGGGGGCGAGACTGTTTGATATTGATACTAAAAGAGCCTGTGGATGTCCTACCCCCAGAGCTGATCACACCCACTCTACGTTCACTACTTGAGACCCGGGTGTACTTGGAGTGGAGTGAGGATGAAGACAGGAAACAGCTGTTCTGGAGGAAGATGAAAGATGCTCTTGGTGACCCAAGATATCAGGGAAATGAAGATAGCCAGTATTTATACCAGAGCAATGATGGTGATAATGAAGTCCTTCAAGAACTTCTTGAACCATAAAATATCATTCACATGTAGATTCACCATGGACTTTGACCTCTGTAACTTGAGTAAGTGATGTGAAAACTTAATGTTTTATTATTTTTCAATGACATTTAAGATTGACCTGAACTCATTTGTTTGATTCTCTCCACCTTTATACAAAATATACAAATGAAGTCAGTCATAATGTAATTTAAAAAATATATTTATACAAGTTTTATTCAGGTTTCAATAAAGAAACCTCTGAACCTCTTTTTCATTTTCCTGTATTTACTATATAATAATGCAATAGATGATCCCATACTACCTGGATGAGCTAAGATCAAATTACTGATTTAGTAAATTAAGACTTTGATATCTGTTTGGTTAATTTTAATAAATTATTATAAACTGTATTTGCTACATTTGCAAGGTTTTGTCTAGAATTGTGGCTATATATACTTTTAGGTTAAACTTACAGGGTGACACAAAAATACTCTTATTCAGGGGTTTATTTCTTGAAAGTTTGTTAAGTTTTGCATTTTTGTTGCTGGTAAAATTTACTTTAAAGATTCTCGCAATCTTTATCCAATCAGCGTTTGTGAGTGTGTCGGCTCACGTATAAAAGCCGAATCCAACTCAAATCCATGCAGGGGTGTATGAGGTACTCGAATAGGAAAGAGCTCGTGAAATCTGAATTTATATGCACATGGTCAATGTTTACACATATTTGGAGTTATTGAAGAAAATGTCATATGGGTGTGGTTCCGAATTTGAAGTCATTGCTGGAAAATATGATTTTAATACGTGAAATTATATCTATAAATACAGCACTAAAAATAACAGTACACATGAAGTACATGTATGATTGTGTTCAGAAATGTTTGAAACCCTTACGGAAAATTCTGTCTGCATTTTGTCACCATTGCTCTTTCTTCCCACATTCTAGTGCTGTTTGAATGAATATATTAATTAATGTATTCCTAACTAAAATATATCACATTTTTTTATAAACCACAAACATTTAGATCATAAAAAAATTATTCAATACTTGAGTGAGCACGATATGCAAGGGTTACTAAGTTGACACAGTAAATGACCACTGATATTGTGTTAGTCCATGCACACAGCAACACCCCTCACTTTCATAGTGAAGTGACTAATTGTTGGTTTATGTTTACGTTTTAATGTGTTTTGGGTTCCTTGTTACAGCAAGGGGGGCCAGTAAAGTAGACTAACATGTTTGCATGGCACGTTTTGATCGAATATGTGAGACACTTTAAACTTGCATTCTTGAATGTTAGTAACTTTGCAAAAATAAGTAACTTTTTTCACAAAGTTATTAACCCTTAAATAGTTATGCTGTGGAGAATTACACCAACAGTTACAATGGTCAGTATCAAGCGAAGGTAACGGCTGTTACCTTTGCATCAAAAATGGCAGACTGGAAGTGTCAATATTGTTTCAATATTTTTAGTTTTCATCAATTTAAACTACTTTATAGTTGGCATAATGCTTTGATATTTGAACCAAATCAGGCTTATATGACATGGGAACTATGGAATATGATAATTTGTTCATATATCATGTGTAGGTGCCATAGTTCAACGATATCTTCCACCACTAAGGGAAAGTAACTGGAAATGTAAGATACTGTAACTGGAAATGTAAGATACTGTAGCTGTCATGTTAGTTTTCAATAGACAGTTACTGGACATCTTAGCTCTCCATTATAATTCTCATAACGTTACTGCATCACTGCATATCAGTTATCTTATCATCTGTAAAACCAAAATCCCAGTTACGTTCCCTTAAGCAATGGAAGATATCTTTAAACTGTGGCGCCCATGCATGATATATGAACAAATGATCCTACCCCAGAGTTTCTTTGTCATATAAGTCGAATTTAGTTCAAATATCAAAGCATTACATCAACTATAAAGTATATCGAAATCAACACTTCCTGTCCGCCATCTTTGATGTGAAGGTGATGGCCGTTTCCTTACGTTACTATTGTACTCTAAGAGCGAGGAGGAAAATTCTTAATAAATGGAGTATAGTTGGTTTGGCAGCATTTTCAGTTAGGGGGAAGTCTTGGATGAAAATTCTACCTAGGTGACCCATTTTCTTACTATTTAGAGCCTCACTTTTCAATTAGACACTGGAAGACATTGGAAAAATTCATGTGAAGTGCCTAGTAGCAGGCTTATGAGCCCTGAAAGGTTCAAACTAATTGAATCTGTAGGAGCCAAGAAAAAAATTGTTGATTTTTTGAAAATTTTGACATTTTCGAGATGGGTGATTTTGTGTATGACTATAGCTGACGCTTATAGTTTCTAGATCCATCCCTCTTTGATGTTAAATATGGTTTTAAAGTGTAGAACTAAGATGTAAAAAATAATTAAAATGGGTTTTAAGGAAGTTTAAAGTTTTAAATAAGTCCAAAATTTGAAGAATTGTACAATATCAGGTCTGAATTTCAGGTATGACCTTGGATGACCCTTATGTTTTTTATATCTGTCCCTCTTTGATGATATTTATGGTTTTTTAGTAACAAACTAAGCTGTAAAATATAATTTAGATGGATTTTAAGAAGGTTTAAGGATTTTAACAAGTCAAAATTTGAAGAATTGTACTCTATCAGGTCTGAATTTATGAATTTCAGGTAAGACCTTGGGCAAGCCTTATTTTTTTTACATCAGTCCCTCTTTGATGATATGTATTGTTTTGTAGTGTGGAACTAGGATGTAAAAAACAATTAAGATGGATTTTAAGAAGGTTTTAGGATTTTCACAAGTTCAAAATTTGAAAAATTGTACAATATTAGGTCTGCAATTAACACATTTCAAGTATAACCTTGGTTGGTTCTCTTGTTTTTTTTACACCTATCCCTTTTCATGATATATTTGGTTTAGTAGTGTTGAAATAATATGTATGACATAATTTGGATGGGTTTTAAAAAAACTAAATGTTTTAAACAAGTTCAAAATCTTGATGAATTGTACAATATCAGATCTGAAATTAACAGATTTCAAGTATAACCTTTGTTGGCCCTTATGTTTTTAACATCCCTTTTTGATGATATATATGGTTTAGCAGTGTGGAACTAAAAGGTAAAACATAATTAAAATGGGTTTTAAGGAGGTTTAAGGTTTTAAACAAGTTCAAAACTTGACAAATTGTACAATATGAGACCTGAAATAAACAAATTTCAGGTATAGCCTTAGATGAGCCTTATGTTTTTTACATATATCTCTCTATGATGACATATATGGTTTTGTTGTATGGAACTAAAGTGTAAATCATAATTTAGATGGGTTTTAAGGAAGTTTAAGGTTCTAAAGAGGTTCAAAAACTTGACAAATTGTACAATATCAGGTCTGAAATTAACAAATTTCAGGTATAGATTTGAATGATCCTCATGCTCTTTACATTCTAAACCTCTTTGATGATTTACATGGTTCTGTAGTGTGAGACTAAAATGTAAAACATAATTTAGGAATTTTGGGTTTTAAGGAAGTTTAACCCTTATGTCTGCAGGGGAGGGGGGGTCAAATTGACCTAGCCCTCTGTTTTTTAAATGGTACTTTTTGCAAGTTTTTCTTGTGCTATCATTATTATTTTTAGCTTGAGCCACAGATATTTGACACCTTTTGGTGTAAAGATCAAGGTGATTGGGGGTAGAGGTGCAAAGTTATGATAGTCCGAAGTTGATCCCAATAAAAATGAAATTCATGAAATATTGATGGTTACCCTGTTTTTTAATACTATAAAAAATGCAAAATGATGATAATTTCTAGATAATCATTTAGCAATAAGTAATAAATATAAACCTCCTTAAAACCCCGCTCAAATTCCTAAATTTTGTTTTACATTTTAGTTCCACACTACAAAACCATGTAAATCATCAAAGAGGTTAAGAATTTCAGACCTAATATTGTACAATTTGTTTTGTTTTGAACTTCTTGAAAACCTTAAAGAGAGAATCAGATCCAGCAAGCAGCCAAACAAAAAATTGTTTAAATTTTTGAATATTTCTGGCTTATGTCATTCCTTTTCATGTCTATTTGCTAAAAATCCCCAAAGTGCACACTTTAGTGTAGGAAAACTAAAGATTTCTACAATAATGTATTATTTTTCCATAAGAATGGTTACCATTCTTATTATTTTGGGAGTATTTAAACACTTTTCCCCCATTTTTGCACTTTGAATCCATTATAACTTCATCAGTTTTTAACACATCATGAATCTTTTTCAAGATATTGTATTTTAGATTGTAAGGAATAGATTGGTAGGTGAATTGGACATGTTGCTTGTAATTTTATCACCCCTATAGATCTGATTCTGCCTTTTAACTTCCTTAAAACCGATCGATCTAAATTTATGTTTTACATCTTAGTTCCATATTACTAAACCATATATATCATCATAGAGAGATATATACCTGAAATTTGTTAATGTCAGATATGATATTGTACAATTTGTCAAGTTTTGAACAGCTTTAAAACCTTAAACCTTCTCAAAACCCATCTAAATTATGTTTTACCTCTTAGTTCCACACTACTATATATTACCAACCATATATTATATAATAATCATTGAGAGATAGATGTAAAAAACGAACAAGGCATTAACATGACAAAATGTCACCCCCTAAAGGTCAATTTGAAGCAAGTTGAAAACAGACCTTTTTGACCTTTTTTGACCTTGAGAAGGTCATTAAAGGTGAAATGTCAAATCTAGAGTCAGATTTGAATTTCTGAGAACATGTAGATGATTTTGAAAAAAAAAATTTGTCAATTTGAAGCAAGTTGAAAAAAGACCTTTTTGACCTTGAGAAGGTCATTGAAGGTAAAATGTCAAATCTAAAGTCATATTTGAATTTCTGAGAACATGTAGATGATTTTGAAAAAAATATTTAGTCAATTTGAAGCAAGATGAAAAAATACCTTTTTGACCTTTTTTGACATTGAGAAGGTCATTGAAGGTCAAATGTCAAATCTAAAGTCAGATTTGAATTTCTGAGAACATGTAGATGATTTTGAAAAAAAAATTTAGTCAATTTGAAGCAAGTTGAAAAAAGACCTTTTTGACCTTTTTTGACTTTGAGAAGGTCATTGAAGGTCAAATGTCAAATCTTAAGTCAAATCAAAAGTCAGATTTGAATTTCTGAGAACACGTAGATGATTTTGAAAAAAAATTTAGTCAATTTGAAGCAAGTTGAAAACAGACCTTTTTGACCTTTTTTGACCTTGAGAAGGTCATTGAAGGTCAAATGTCAAATCTTAAGTCAAATCTTAAGTCAGATTTGAATTTCTGAGAACACATAGATGATTTTGAAAAAAAAATTTAGTCAATTTGAAGCAAGTTGAAAACAGACCTTTTTGACCTTTTTTGACCTTGAGAAGGTCATTGAAGGTCAAATCTAAAGTCAGATTTGAAGGTCAAATGTCAAATCTAAAGTCAAATCTAAAGTCAGATTTGAATTTCTGAGAACATGTAGATGATTTTGAAAAAAATTTAGTCAATGTGAAGCAAGTTGAAAAAAGACCTTTTTGACCTTGAGAAGGTCATTGAAGGTCAAATGTCAAATCTAAAGTCAGATTTGAACTTCTGAGAACATGTAGATGATTTAGAAAAAAATTGAAGTCAGTCTAAACAGTATTTGTAAAGTTATAGGAAGTTGTAAGAAATTGTTACAGACGCCGGACGCCCAACCTCCAACCACCAACCACCAACCGCCGTCACAAAAAAAACGGAGACCATAACAATATGTCACCACTTTTGGTGGTGACATAATAAGGCCATCCAAAGTTATACCTAAAATTAATAAATTCCAGACCTGTTATTGTACAATTCTTCATATTTTTAACTTGTTTAAAACCTTAAACTTGTTTAAAACCTGTCTAACTTATGTTTAATATCTTAGTTCAACACTACTAAACCATATATGCCATCAAAAAGGGATAGGTGTAAAAAAACATAAGGCTCGTCCAAGGTAATACCAAAAATTCATTAATATCAGCTCTGATATTGTACAATTCATAAAAATTTGAACTTGTTGAAATCCTTAAACTTCTTTAGAACCCATCTTAATTATGTTTTACATATTAGCTCCACACTACTAAACAATATATACATATATCATCAAAAAGGGATAGATGTTAAAAATATAAGGGCCAAGCAAGATTATACTTTAAATTCGTTAATTTCTGATATTGTACAATACGCCAAGATTTTGAACTTGTTTAAAACGTTAAGCTTTTTTAAAACCTATCTAAAATATGTTTTACATATTTCCACACTACTAAACCAAATATATCATGAAAAGGGAATAGGTTTAAAAAACATATGGGCCAACCAAGGTTATACTTGAAATTTGTTAATTGCAGACTTGATATTGTACAATTCTTCAAATTGTTTAAATCCTTAAACCTTCTTAAAACGCATCTAAATTATTTTTTTACATCATAGTTCCACACTACAAAACCATACATATCATCAAAGATGGACAGATGTAGAGAATATAAGGCTCATCCAAAGGTCTTACCAACAATTTGCAAATTCAGACCTGATATTGTACAATTCTTCAAACCTTGTTGGAATCCTAAAACCTTCTAAAAATTCATCTAAATTATATTTTACATCTTAGTTCCATACCATAAAACCAAGAATATCATCAAAGGGGGATATAGATGTAAAATATAGATGTAAAAAACAAAAGGGTCATCCACAATCATACGTGAAATTCAAAAATACAGATCTGATATTATACAATTCTTCAAATTTTGGACTCATTAAAATCCTTAAACACTCTTCAAAACCATCTTAATCATTTTTGCATCTAAGATCCACACTACAAAACAATACATATCATCAAAGAGTGACAGATGTAAAAATATAAGGCCCATCCCAGGTCTTACCTGAAATTCGTAAATTCAGACCTGATATTGTACAATTCTTCAAATTTTGAACTCATTAAGATCCTTAAACCTTCTTAAAATTCATTTACATTATATTTTACATCTTAGTTCCACACTATAAAACCATGAATATCATCAAAGAGGGAAGGATGTAAAAAACGTAAGGCTCGTCCAAGGTCATACCAGAAATTCATAAATTCAGACCTGATATTGTACAATTCTTCAAATTTTGGACTCGATTAAAATCCTTAAACCTTCAAATCCATCTAAATTATTTTGTACATCTTAGTTCCATACTACAAAATCATAAATACCATCAAAAGGGGACAGATGTGAAAAATCTAAGGCTCATCTAAGGTCTTACCTAAAATTCGTAAATTCAGACCTGATATTGTACAATTCTTCGAATTTTGAACTTGTTTAAAACTTTTAACTTCCTTAAAACCTATTTTAATTATTTTTTACATCTTAGTTCCATACTTCAAAACCATATTTATTATCAAAGAGGGATAGATCTAGAAACCATAGGCCTCAGCTATAGTCATACACAAAATCACGCCTCTCAAAAATGTCAAATTTTTCAAAAAATCAACAATTTTTTTTTGGCTCATACTGATTCAATTAATTTGAACCTTTCAGGGCTTATAGGTCTGCTACTGGGCACTTCAGGTGAATTTTTCCAATGTCTTCCAGTGTCTGATTGAAAAGTGAGGCTCTAAATAGTGAGAAAATGGGTCACGAATTTGCCCCCTGGGGTACACACTTTGTACTATTATTCAAATTCTGTAGGAGTGATTGGCATTATTTATTTTTCAAATGATTCATATATATAATGTCTATGTATGTAACTTACAAACATCAAGATATCTAAAGTTATTGAGAATGAAAAAATTATTTTACCGGGGTGGGGTTATTTTGGGGGGTGGGGGGCTAATCCCTGAAAAAAAAGAATTATGTACCACTCTGTGAAGCTATCACCTAGGTAGAATTTTCATCCAAGACTTCCCCCTAACTGAAAATGCTGCCAAACCAACTATACTCCATTTATTAAGAATTTTCCTCCTCGCTCTTAGAGTATTGACAATTTGGGCATTTCTGCAACTTTGGTTAGCTGACTTTGATGACTTTCATCAGATTCATAATTAAAAAACTATAAATAAATAGAAAATAAATAAACTATCATAACAAATAACTAGGTTGGGGCTCATGCAGGTCAAAATGTCAAACCCTGCAAAACCATCGCAAAAAGTTTCTAGTAGAATTTCATTCTTTTAGTGATACTGATACTCTTATGCAATGTGTGACAAGAATTCAAACCACATGACTCAATCAATGTCTTGTATGCTAGCTTTTAAAATCAAAGGCTCATTCAAAGTCTGATACAAAAATTTTGTGCTTCTGTCAGAATTCACTGACTTAAATTCTTTAATACAGTATGAAAATTAACAGAATGTGTCAGCGAAGACATGACACAAACACACTGTAGTCCACTAGTCTGAGTAGTGTCCAATGTAGACTAGTATACTGAGAAGTGTCCAATGTAGACCAGTATACTGTTGAGTGTCCAATGTAGACTAGTATACTGAGAAGTGTCCAATGTAGACCAGTATACTGTATACTGTCCAATGCAGACCAGTATACTGTTGAGTGTCCAATGTAGACCAGTATACTGTGGAGTGTCCAATGTAGACCAGTATACTGCGGAGTGTCCAATGTAGACCAGTATACTGAGGAGTGTCCAATGTAGACCAGTATACTGAGGAGTGTCCAATGTAGACCAGTATACTGTGGAGTGTCCAATGTAGACCAGTATACTGAGGAGTGTCCAATGTAGACCAGTATACTGTGGAGTGTCCAGTGTAGATCAGTATACTGAGGAGTGTCCAATGTAGACCAGTATACTGAGGAGTGTCCAATGTAGACCAGTATACTGTGGAGTGTCCAATGTAGACCACTATACCAAGGAGTGTCCAATGTAGACCAGTATACTGTTGAGTGTCCGATATAGACCAGTATACTGTGGAGTGTCCAATGTAGACCACTATACCGAGGAGTGTCCAATGTAGACTATTAAGCGTTATGGAATCTCATCCGGATGTTTGTTTTCTCTTTCTGCTGATGACTTCCACCTTCTGAATATAGTTTCCTGGAAACATAACATAAACATTACAAAATACTGATGTCAACGAAAGATGGCAAAGTTTTTTGTTTTACATGATTAATTTCATTTTTTATAGAAGTGTCGCCATCTTTTCAATCGAGATTTATTTAAACACATGCACTTTGTCAAGAGTGTGCATGCACTACTTACGATCTCTGAAATCCAAATGCTGTTTTCGATGTAAGTTATTTTTTTCTCACTTCAATATTAATGCAAATCAAGCTTTGTATTATATTTGATTGATTGTGTGAGTAACATGTTTCAATTATTATTTGATCCTTTTTCTTCTAAATTATGCATAGTGCCCCTTTAATATGAACAAATTGCATTCATCTTTGTAATTTTAAGTTTTGATTCCAAAGTAAAATGAATATCAAGTGTTCATAGGCAGAAAATAGAGCATCATGATTTTCAAACAACATATTCTGATTGTATGTGAGCTACATCAAACAAAATATCTCAGATTCAAAGAGTGCAGATAAAGCAGACCTCTGGTGAAGGGTACCATTACTTACCTGTACTTTGAACTGAGGTATATATGCAGGGGATGAGGTCAAGTCCTGGTCTGATACACCTGGGGGTTTTATAACATAGCAAAACATCACCTCCTGAAATACATGTATATAGTATAATGTTAAAACAGTTCTGATGAAGTTTGAAGGTTTATAATTTACCAATGTCTACCTGAGACATAACTGAAGAAATGATTAGTTGTCTGTATCGATCAAGGAAACTGAATACTTCTGTTGTAAACTTTGATACAACAATTAATAACAATCATATATACATCATATGCTCTTCTAACATAGAGGCCCGGGGGGTTCACTGTATATAAACCTTGACGGGGATCCTCGGCACACATGGGGTACCTTTTTTGACATTTGGTATGGCAATGGACCCAAAGTTTAGGATGTGGTATGAGAATGCCCCCTCATTAAACTTTTGATGGATGGAAATGGTCAGATTTTTCAACTTTCTGGTATGAGAATGGTCATGGAAAATATGTTATCTCACAATTATGGTATGGAATTGGTCTAGAAGTTACACATATTCTAATATGAGGCTGTTTTGGTTCGTTTTCCTCAAAGATCGCCTTCTTCTTGGGACCTTCTTCAGTTTAAATAAATAGCTTTTTTTCCCAGGAAATATTCTACTTTGGACCAGTCATGGCATTGGTATGGCATTGGTCCTATATTTTGACATTTGGTATGGCATTGGTTTCATATTTGGGCATTTGGGATGGCTTTTGGGCAAAATATCGGTTGGTATGGGAACACATTCAAATTTGACATTTTGGTATGGGAATATATTGATATCTGAGGGTTCAGCCTAGGACCCCTGACAAATTTTGTACACAATGAACCCCCCGGGCATAGAGGTATCAAAAAGAGGGGATAAACGACCAAAACTTGATCTACCATCTACATGTATTCAACTCATGAAGCCCCTCTATTAATACATAATAACAAATTTGGTTCATAAAACCGTTTGAAGATTTGAACAGTTTGGTAATTTTTATGTACTTCTTACCTTTGATACTTGCTCCGTGATTCTATGCATTCCAGCAATAGTTGTCCAGCTAAGGGGTCTCTTTTCATATTGAGTGTCATCCCTGAATGAGACCCCATCAACCAGTCTCACTAACACAGAGTATGACGAATGATAAAAAGGTGGCCCCTGTTTGTAAACCACTAAAGATGAACAGAAAAATACATTTTAAAAACTTTAAAAGAAACCAATAAATTGTTAGATGAAAATGTTTATCCATGAACCATAACATCTAAAAATGCTGGAAATATGTGCGGTTAAAGAATGTATCTATAATTAAACAAAAAATAGAAAATTCCCGAACATGCATTGTTTGCTCTAATTTTTAAATAAAACTTTCAAATTTCAAAAAAGTATTTACCATATTCTGCCCCATATTTAATTCCAGGTTTTGGACACCATCCTTTACTACGAAAGTTATGGTAGACGATGTAGTTTGCAAGGAAGCTAGGTTGTCTTTTACAAAATATTTGCCACATTGTGGTGACATCTAATGGTTTCTACAAGAGAAATATTCAAATTAGAAATAGTGATTCCAAAGGCATGAAAAGTTAATATTGGGGGGAGGGGGAATGATCTGTGTGTTGAGGGGAATGGGGAATATAGTGGTATATATTCCATGACTATTGTATTGTCTGTAAAACCCAGTTATAAAATTGTTTTTTTAAACAAAGTACTGTTTATCAGACTGATAAGCACATGATAAGCAAATTTGAAGTTAAGATACTTTCAAGAAGTAGGTAAGATAGTAACATTATTCTGTTGAATATAAGTTGAATCAAAGCACAAAAACAATTGAACTGCAATCACCTGCATTCTTATTTCACACGTAAATCTATGAGTTGATAAAATGAAATCACAAGAAATTATCTGATATTCTTAAATTGCCTCATGCTTTTTCCTGGTTAGCATCTATTTTGAACATTAAGCTTCACAATTTGTATGAAATATAACTTTATATTATTACCTGTTGCTCATCATGGACAACTAGACAACCGAGTCCATATGACAGGAAAAATGCCTGGAAATAAAGACAGATGTACAGTTAACAACAGTGAGCCTAAATGATAGGCTAATAAAAATAAAGATGATCTCAAGAAAATGAATATGGGATTTTTCCCCGTAACTTTTTCAGAAAGCAATTTCACTAAAACCACGTAGCAGTTGATTGTGGTATCATATG
This sequence comes from Owenia fusiformis, assembly GCA_903813345.2. NCBI lineage: Eukaryota > Metazoa > Annelida > Polychaeta > Sabellida > Oweniidae > Owenia > Owenia fusiformis. The sequence goes on along the minus strand of CAIIXF020000001.1, from coordinate 21,579,725 downwards.
TCTAATGGGAAAACAAAGATTAAAACAAGCCATAAACATGACACCATGGTGAGTTATTTCAAATCATCACAAAAGTGTTACATTTGTAACAGGCATTAACACCTAAGACAAATACCAGTCGCTATTTATGCCCCATATATTTATACAATTTTTTTAGGTACATGTGAACACTACTTAAATTATGCAATAAAACACACGGTGAACAATATCGCACCCTTGAACAGAAATGGCCGTCTTAACATTTATCCAGAATGTCGAAAAACTAATCAGTTCTAAACTTTCATAGGTAGAAACATCCCTGTGTATTTCAAATGAATCCCTCAAACGGTTTGGCTGGAAACCTGTAGACAAACCTTGACAGACAAGATTTTAGGATGGAAAATCCAAAATGGCCACCTTAACATTTATCCAGAATGTCGAAAAACTAATCAGTTCTAAACTTTCATAGGTAGAAACATCCCTGTGTATTTCAAATGAATCCCTCAAACGGTTTGGCTGGAAACCTGTAGACAAACCTTGACAGACAAGATTTTAGGATGGAAAATCCAAAATGGCCACCTTAACATTTACCCAGAATGCCGAAAAACTAATCAGTTCTAAACTTTCATAGGTAGAAACATCCCTGAAAATTTCAAATGAATCCCTCAAACGGTTTGGCTGGAAACCTGTAGACAAGATTATTCTGGACGCCCGCCCACCCAACCGCCCGCCCGGCAAACTGATTACAATATAGCACCTTAGGGTGCGATAAAAAGTCCTCTTATTTTATTGCCATGGTAAAAGATATTGGCAGAAATGTGTTGAAACTCATGACGTGTTTATATACAACTACTTAATTTTGCGGACTTGCACTATTGAAATGTAATGTAATGGTATATAGCATACTTTACGGTTGAAATATGAAATACTGAATTTGGCGGCTACTTAAAGTAACACATTTACAATGTATCTAAAATCTCAAAAAGTAATAGATATGACTATACATAATGTACTCTCATGTATTGTAACTAAAACTGCAAAGTTTCGACAAAAATTATAAAACTCGGGTAAAGTTATGGTTGCTATGGTAACATGACATCACATTACCCGGGGCAACATTCCAGGCAGAAAGTTTCGCAGACTTTAAGCAATTTGTACATCCCATATTAAAGTTGAAATGCAACAACTAGTGGAAATTACAATTGCTTTACATCATTTGATATTCCTTTGTACCCTCTACTTTGAAAAGTAGGCTCCTCTTTGGTCAGTACAAGAGTAGCACTCTGTATACATAACTCAAACACATGAATGAACCCATTTAAGGACATCGCAGGGTCGATTGGACAACTTGGAGAAGGTCATTCTCATCTTTAAAGGTCTTACCCTACTGATTAGCATTCCATTCTCCATAAAAATAATAAAAAATAGATATGGCATGATCAGAAGAGTATGGTGCATGGTCTTAGACCTCAAGACCTGGATCCTCTATAGCTGCAGTGGTCTTTAATGCTGACTTGCAGGCAGGCGGGTTATTAAGGTGGATGACTGGCTTCAAATTGGGTCTTTTCGAAAAATCAATCGTGAATTGTGCAGACTGTTATACCTAGTAAGTGATATTCAAGGAAATTTAATAAATATTATTATAATGAAATCATACTTGAATATGAGTTGTATAGCAACACCATAACAACAAAGCAACTAATAAAACAAACAAAAATGTTGTACTGTAATAGGTGAATTAGATACTTTCCTTAGTAATACAAAAATGTTAGATATCACATTTTCATGAAAAAGTTGCCCCGGGTATTGTGATGTCATGTTACTATAGTAACCATAACTCTACCCACATTTTATCATTTTTTCTGAAACTTTACAATTTTAGTTGCAATACTTCAAAGTACAATTTGTGAAAATTTGAAGACAATCGGTGCAGAATTGACAAAATGCCAGCACCAGTCCTGTTACTTTTGGAACACCCTGTATGTTCGGCTGTTCGCAGTAAAAAGTTGAAGTCAGTCTAAACAGTTCTTGTTCATTCATTGGAAGTTGTAAGTATTTGTTACAAACGCTGAATGCCAACTGCCGAACACCATCCACAAAAAGTTTTCAGACTACAACAATACTACTTCTGGTGGTGACATAACAATATGATCTCATAGTGCCGAGCTTAATCCAATCACAGTGAATAGGCTTAACTGCTTTATTTAATATAAAAATGTAACTGAGCCTATAATTCAATAATAACAATAACAAATATTCAATAAAGTTGACTAAAAGACTAAAATAATGTACTTTTATCTATATGGTGGTAATTTCAGTATCTCCCACAAATAGCAGAATTAATAATACCCAAATGTCTCTTTGCAAAAGATTGTCTATTTCTTATTTAATTTTGCTGTTAGAGTAAAGTTTAATCTAATCTCAAGCCTTTAGCTCCCCCTCCCTACTAACTAACATACCCACCTAATAACAATATGTCACCACTTTTGTTGGTGACATATTAACCTAAACAAGAGGGGAAAATAGATAATTGGGGATGGCAGAAACTTAGTACTAAAAGCAGGTTTCAGATCTGATTTAGACAAATAACTCCAACAAATTACCTCAAAAATCCCTACGATTAATGGAAGTTTGTTAGCTAATATTGGCAGAAAATTGTTGTAGTTTTCCGACCATGCATTCTGATTGGATAACGGCCAAATGGAAGAATTGTCTTTAATTGACGAGAGTAGAGAAGTCAACTCCTTAAGTAGTATAATGTTAGTCGTTAGGGACATTGGCACAAGTCATTTTAACTCTATTTTCATGTTCATTATCGGAATGATCTATTCATCCCTGCTCAACAATTTGTCATTTAGCATTGACATAAACTCAGTCTAATAGACAGTATTAATCATAAACACATGAATTCAATTCACATTAGAAAGATCACCTGTGCATGAACAAAGATATCAGAGTATCTAATGAAAGTAATAACCCTTTCCTAGAGCTCAACTCTGTCTTAACTCTTAAAATTAGAGACACTATTTTGATTTTTTGTTGCAACTTTTATCTAATTGCATTGTGCAGTTATTATGAACCACATTTTCTGCTTATAAGTAGCTATCATTCATTATGGATTGAAACTGACATAAAATGTTACTAAAGCTACATTTGAGATCAGTAAGATGAGCATCAGCATCAAATCTGTGAAACTGAACTCTTTAGATTTAGTCTTTTTTGTCAAATTAAGCAATAACTCCTTTTATCTTAAAAAATGATAAAATCTACATTTGAATGTGTTAGAACAGCAAGGGTTAGTATTGACTTTAAAAACATGTATACCTCTTCTAGGGTCAGATGAACATGTTCCTCTATGTGGTAAGGATCCCTTTTGCGCACAGCCTCCCAGAAAGGTTTCTCTTCAGTTCCTAATTCATTATCGCTCTCATCAGAATTCTCAACGACTAACAGATTACCATCTTTGTCTTCATAATTACATCTGTGATTAATAACATAATCATGTATTGGCTGATTATGCTCATTACTAATGGTATCATGTTCATCAGTATCATCTATTTCACATGGGGCATCAGTTTCATGTTTGTCAGTACCTTCCTCCATAGGTGTCATATGGGTGGTCGTTATTGATTCTAAATCAGTCACTAAATTTTGGTTTCCTAATTGAGGGTTATCTTTGTGTGTAAGAGTACTGTCTGAAGTGGGAAAAGATTCAGTATCAGATATTAATTTCGTTTCACTTGAATCATTCCCTATATCTCTATTAGAAATATCTACGTTAGTCAAATTATTGATTTTTTCACTCTTAGGATTTTTAACACTTGGTTCTGGTAAACTCAAAAACTCCTCAGAGGTTTTCGTGTCTGAGTTACCCCATGAATCGCTTTCTTCAGTTTTTATTGCACTAGAAACATCCCAGAAGTCTTCAGACACTTTCTCATTAGAATTCGCCCATGAATCAGTTATATCACTGTCATCTATGTGGGAGGAATCCACTTTAGAACAGAAGTTTCTATCAACAACAACTTCCTCCTGTTTTGAATCTAATATTTCTTTACAGTCTCCAGAGTTGTCTATGTTCATCTCAGGACTCTTGGAATCATCAGTTTCTAACTTCTGACGTTTGATGCTGACTATATTTCCACCTGAAATTTTTTTCAATATATATTATTTTCAAATGTGAGATACCTATTACAGTCTCTAATATGATATAACTTAACAGAAAATCTTTTAAGCATTTGAAAAATCATCAGGAATAAAATTATATATTACACATTTTTAAAGGAATAAAACACAAATCTCAAACATTTTGGACTGCCTTCTGAAATCTAAAAATGTTTTGGTGAGAAATTTTGCCATTTTACATTATTGAGCTACAAACCTATAAATGTTAAACATACCATTGCCTTCTGTTTCTTCTGACTTAGGTCCAACCCCTCTTGCATATTCAAGGTCACATTCTCCGTCTGCTCCTATGTTAAGTTCAAGGTCACTCACATAAGACTGAAGAGTTTCCTTTTGATTTCTCCAGGCACATCGTCTTAAATATCTGAAAATACATTTTAACAAAGACATTATAGACCTTATTTATGTTAGAATTCCGATATTGCATTAGAAAACATGTCTTACATGTCCAAATTAAAAAGTAGGCATTTTATATGTGTATAACTTATGACTACTGTTACTACAAATTCTATTGTTAGTACCTCAGTTGAAATACTCTATTTTGATTGGTCAACGAGCGGTGAATAATTTTAACTGTACACAGCGCAATGCATTGCCGGTGAATAATATTCCCAGCATTCCACTAAAATGACGTCATTATCAGACGATAAAATGGCCGCCGCTAGCACTAGCCGTTTCAAAAATGTTGAAGATGAGGATATTATTAGTCTCTTAGAGAGTAAAGACAGTCAAAATACGAAGAAAAATCTAAAACTTTGTACAAAGCTTTTAGTGGACTTCGCCCAGGAGAGTAATTTGACTCCATTGAGTGAACTTACTGCCGTGGCAGATGTAGATAATTTTTTGAAAAAGTTTTACGTTGGTATTAGAAAAAAAGACGGTGGACTTTATAAGTTGAAATCATTTCAGCTTCTTAAATGGGGAGTGGCACGATACATCAGAGAGACACTTAAGATGGACATTACCAAGTCTGAATTCAAGGCATCAAACGATGTTTTCAAAGCGATGGTTGTGGAACTGCAGAAGTCTATCTATCCAACTTCAAGTCAACTTCAAGGGTCAGAAAAATCTAAGATATTCTTCGGACTAACAAAACAATTATAGACCTCTCCATTCGGTTTACTGTCAAAATTATATAATCTTTTTGAACAAGTTAAATCCTGGATTTTATGTGAGAAAAGCAAAGAGCTCATTCATCAAACTTTGAATACATTCGAACTTGAAATTAATTTAGTCTATGATGTTTTATGGTAGCTTATATGCAGACTAATTATGGCAGGACAGTATTAACAAGATGTAAGTAGCTTAGTACAACCTATTTGATGATATTGCCTTTTTCATTAGTTTTCATTTCCTGAGAAAATGTTTTTAATTTGAGTCTCAGCTTGATTTAACAGGTTGACCCCAGCTGGATCTTTTGATGAAAAATCTTTAGAATCATAATAACTTGTGACTGTCCGATTAACTATAGGATACACGTAATTGATGAAGCTTTTATCTTATAACCTGTTGAGACAATGTCACATTGGTCTGTTAAGGGAGTATATCAACAAGACAGATGAATATCATACATTTTATAGGAAAATTCAAAATGGCTGCCCATAAATTTACCCAGAATGCCCCAAACCTAATTAGATCTGATAAAGATAACAGAATGAAGGAACTATTAGACAGATGATAAAATAATGATATCATATTAACCTAGATGAAAGGGTATATGTATCACACTTACTTCTTTGTTGGATAGTAAAATGATTCATTATTTTCTAAAAAAAATAATCAAAATACAAATATTTATACAAATTACAAATGAATAAAAATGTACCTAAAATATAAACATTCTCTCAATTTATGATTGCAAAGTACTTGTGTACTAATTCACTCACCAGTTCAAAGTTTTAAAAGTAATATTCTGATATTTATTTTATTTCCAGAAGGAATAGCTTCATAACTTAAATCCTGGATGATCAATTCTCAAATGGCCAAATGAAAAAATGTAAAAATGTTAACATTCTAAATATTAAATGGTCAAATGCAATTTAAGAATATTACATATTTATATATGGTTCTTTGATTAAATATTCATGTGCAATTTCATAAAAGTTGAAGTAAGCGCAGAGAAGTAAAATAAGTTTTTTATTGAAAGACATACAGTGAAAACATCTTCAACTTCTTTCCATTTTCAACAAAGGCCTCCTGTGTGTTTTCATGAATCTGACAGCTAAAGTAATATACAACAGATTGATATATAGTTACAGAGAGAGCCTTGATGGAGTGAAAACATATTCTATTTAATTAGATATGTAGGAAAACTGTGTACTGTCTTTATTGAATAAAACTAGTTACTTTCTAGAGACCTAATTTATCACTCTAGAAAATTGAGATAAGTTTTTTTTACTTAATTGACATATTCTGTTCTGTACTGTGTCATTCTGTCAAGAAGCTTTTTGATTTTTGAAAGATGCTTGACTGATGATACAGTCAAATTATACAGGGTGTCCAAAAAAGAAAACCTGGATTTAATTGCTTATTTTCAAATATGAATAATAATAGGAAAATTTCACATAGGTTATGCTGTCCTCTTTCTTATGATACCAAAGTCGTCTATTTTCCTTCACTGATGACTGAGTTCTAAGGGATTTAAGTGACCATGTCAGAAATGGGTTTGTGCCACTTTTTCTTTCATGAATGACTGAACAATGAGGGGTTGAAATGGCTATGTCAGGATGGTTATTTGGGGTTATATCAAGGAAACAGTTTACACAACACCACCAAGAAATGTTGATGATCTAAGGACCAGGATTGTAGCAGCAGTGGAGGATCTAAGGGGACAGAGAGAAACATCATCAGGGAGGCAGTCTGAGATGAGATCTAGGGCAGACATTTGCATTGAAAGGAATGGGGTCATGTTGAAGGACCCTGTGGTTAAACAACTTGGACATTGGGAATTAAAAGGGGTTTTAAATATGATATAATATGTGTAATTTTAGTTGGAATAAATCCTTTATTGTTACTTATCACTATGTTATGATGGTAAAATTGACTTGGCTGAAAGTGGCACAACCCCATTTCTGGCATGATCACTTAAATCGGCCTCATTGCTCAGTCATCTGTGGAGGAAAATAGAACATCTTGCACTTGGTATCCCATTCTTGCGCTCTATGCCATCATAAAATACTAAAGTTTGTTCCATAATAACATGTTTTCCCTAGGAAAATCCCGAATCAGAACTTGTCCCAGGAATTTCTCTTGATTTACATTTTTGTTCTATTTTACAACCTGTTATAAAAGTTTAAAATGTTATATGATAAATCAAATTGTATCATTTTATGTCATCATCATTGGGTTGACAATTCGAACTTGAAAATGAATATGTATCTGAAAAAATATTATGGAATAAATATGTTATTGATGGTCATGATGGAATATGAATTTTTTCCTCAAGAAAATATGATATTGGCCTCGAAAAATATCATATTCACACTTGGGCTGCACACTGGGTCAACATGATATATTCCTTGGCCAATATCATATCTTCCCTCGAAATAAAATCCATATTCCAACCCTTCCATAAAATAACCTCTATATAATTTTGTTCTATCAAAAATACATAAAATCTTAAAAAGAAATCTTAACTCCAAAATTACTCCTGGTAAATAAAGGGCTAATTTTCACGTTTGTTTCAGGTTGATTGATTTTAAGACAAAAAATCGATTGAATTAAAAAATTGGTCATGCATGAAACAAACAAAATGAATCACAGAATGATTTATATCCATTCAGTCCAATATCAATGTTGCAATAATCGGAGATCCCCATTATCTAATCAGCTAATTATAATTAATCTGTTTGTAATAATTCCTATTATCACACGGATATAAGGAGTACATCACGATTTCGTGTCATTAAAGAGCAATAATTTCAACTATCATATAATAAGAACACTGTGATCTGTAATATATCTGATAATAATTTGAAATCAATGTTTTGTTTGTACTGAAAAATATGAAAATTATTTCTATTCCAAAAATCGATCATTCTTCCAAAATGTTTGTTCTATGAACAATGGTGTGTGAGTGGTCATGCAGTTATGAAATTGACTTTTGAGATGCCCCCATAGAGAGGACTTTACACATGGACTATCTAAGGATGATGTCCGAATTACAGTATGCCCAGGGAATATTCTTTAAAAGACATAAACTGCTATCTATTGTTCCTTATACTATTTCAAGATTAGTAATACATGTACATTGGCCCGCAAAATACATTTATTATAAAATCAAGGTACATGTACATTCGATTTGAGATCAAGTATTTAGTGAACAATAAGAAATAGATCGCAATTTTTAATTCAACCAGTCATATAACAAAGCTGATGAAACTAAAAGACAGATTGGAAAATTGATACATCCAATGAGAACAAGAGATTATTAATCAAAGCCCATATGTAGTTCATATATCATGTTTTGTGTTTGAAATGACTAATACATGACTATGTCTTTATTTTCATTATACATGGGTTGCTTAAGTTTAGAGTTTCCTGAAAATTACTACATTCATTAATTATCATAGTACCCCACACACGTTTTTGATAATAACTTTGACCCGTGATTTGAACACTCTATCCTTGACTATTTGTTATTAAATTTAGCAGACATAAACTAGAGGAAATATCCAACATTGGAAATTTTTTGTTTTTATTTTACTTCAATAACAATAAAATTACAAGTAATCAAATCAAGGGTGTCATTAATGGGTTTTCACAAAATTGACGTCATAAAATCATTCTATGAATTGTTCATTTTAACAATTTTATTGACTTTTATCTCATTATCTTATCAATATTCATCTTATTGAATTTCATCTGTATTTATGGTACTTATGAATAGTTTATTACAAATCCTACATTTGGAGATTCTATACTTGTCCTAGATCTATACTGTCTGATTGTAATTGTCTGGCTATGGTCAAGGTTGTATGATTTACAGTTTCTTCGGCCAGTTGAAAATGTACTTGTTATGGGCAGATCTTTTTCTTTTCGATAATACTGTCTTAGCGACTTTACTGCCATGTGTCTGCTTGTAGAATTCTCTTCCAGTTGCTCTTTTAAAATAAAATGCTTCGTACATTGAAGGATCCTGCATCTCAGCTAACGCATCATTTAAGGCCATCACACACTCCTCAAAGTTGCGTGGCCCAACTACCCCATGCCCATACTCATCTCTTGGATTTCCTGGCGGTTTCCACCTACATACTCTTTGTTGAACACTATTGTTAAATACTTCACTTGGATTCAACAAATGGCCCTTTGGGGGTAGCATTACAACATTTATTCCAGTATTCAGTAAATTAACCTTATATATACTTTTCTCTATATTGTTTCAGAAGTCCTTCAATAAGATGAATATTGATAAGATAATGAGATAAAAGTCAATAAAATTGTTAAAATGAACAATTCATAGAATGATTTTATGACGTCAATTTGGTGAAAACCCATTAATGACACCCTTGATTTGATTACTTGTAATTTTATTGTTATTGAAGTAAAATAAAAACAAAAAAATTCCAATGTTGGAAAATTTCCTCTAGTTTATGTCTGCTAAATTTAATAACAAATAGTCAAGGATAGAGTGTTCAAATCACGGGTCAAAGTAATTATCAAAAACTTGTGTGGGGTACTATAAATCGATTAATTAAACCACATTATATCAATATTGTGGCAAACCTTATTCTTTCAGACTAAGGTAAACTGAGATGTATCTGATTCTGACCAAATAGTTTTATAAAATAATGAGCTAGTGGAGCTTATTTATTTACTTATCCCTCTGTTGAAACTTAATATTGATTAAATATACCTTTTAATAAGAAATACATACCACAGAGAATAAGAAACATTCAATCTAAAAATTATGAAAAGGTATGAACTTCAGTGGCGTAGCCAGGATTTGGTGACCGGGGGTTCTATTTTCATGTTATTCACAAATCCCCCCCCCCCTCTTCATTTGGGTTCCTCAAATAAAAACCTTTTTGTGCAATTTGTACAATTACACTCCCTCCAAAAGTTTGGCAATCCTAACTCACCCATTGGATTATGTATTAAAGCATCTTTAAGTTTGAATTCTTATATGCATAATTTGTTACGAAAAAACTTTGGGAGGGGAAATATAATTCATTTCAATACCTTCATTAAGTAAAGTAGACAATTGAATTTGAATTTTATCAATCAAAATGATGTCTTTATTTACTTAAGCAAAGTCTGAAAGTAATAGGCTTTATCAAGAAACCTCTCTCATTGAAATAACACAGGACGTGTAGCTTTGTAACTTTAATGTTCACAAAGTAAAATAAACAGGCAACGTGCAAAAAAGTCAGACAACTTATAATTAATTTTCTGCCTCAAAATATATTTCGGTGAATCTTTTACTAAATATATATCCTGAAATCTTACCAAGGGATATCAACTATTTCGCACAATTTATTCTTTAACTTAAGCTACTTCATCTAGGACAAAATAAATCACCTCATGCAATGGCTTATCATTATTTTGCAGGAATTTTGTTGGAAGCCAGTTCGGATCAAATGCAAGGCAAGGCGCAAACACCCTATAAATTCCGAAAGATCGCTCTTCTATGATAACTTTTCACAACGTTTACGCGAATGATTTTTAAACTATCCGGGGTAGTCGTATTAATGATGAAAACATCTGTTATTAAAATTAGTGGGTCTCCGTTATGCTTTGTTTTAAAAAGTTTAAAATATTTCTTTGGACGTCCCCGGAGCTCAGTGGCACGTCCCCTGGAGCAGATCAACTGCAACTGATGATAAAAACGTTTTGGTGGATATAAATCATATACAAGCGGCTGTTCGAATATAAAACGTATTTTGTTAAGTTCAGACGGCTTGATAATAAATTAGGCCTTCATTATTTGAAGATTAATACCATATGATATTTTAGTGTTTTTTATTATGTAATTTATTCGCTAAACCTATCATGACATTAACATGAAAATGGAGAGCAAGTAAAATGGAACGATAACAATTTGAATTCTATGCAATATCTTAGATGAGTGGAGTGTATCTGAAAAAATCATTTTTTGCAATAATTGATTTTTCTTTGAAAAAGTGATGGATAAATTAATACTGAACAAATGAAAGAATGAATAAATTTGAACAAACGCTTGAATTTATAAATGATATACGTGTGACCAACTGCACTTTAAAGTTTATAGTTGCATTTATAGATGGCACTATATAGATTTCATGTTTCAATTCACATAAATAGCTGGCACATAAATGTGCAACTTCCTCTTGCTTACAGTCACTACAATAGCCACATATATATTTTTACCTCTCCAGAAAATCTACAAAATCATCCACAATCGTTCATATTGGTAAGCCATCCACTCTTTATTTTACTTTTATATGCTTTATTAGATATTACTTGATTAAATACAACACATATTTCTGATATTTTACCAATCATTTATGGTATTTTTGTCAACTTAGAAATGTATTGTAATTTTTATTCAGGCAGTGTGTTAGGCCACAGATTCACCACCATTGGTTCCCACATTTCCCTCAAGCTCAAAGCAAGAGCCAGTTCTGTAAGTTAACATGCCAAACATTCAATTAAGTTAGCATTCATGTTGTCAAATGTAAAATAGTCAAATTAGATTGTGTTTCAAATAAACTTGCCAATGCCATTTCGTACTGTAATATTGATAAGCCTTGCCAATGCCATTTCATACTGTAATATTGATAAGCCTTGCCAATGCCATTTCATGCAATGTTATTATTATATTGTAATTGCTTGTTATGATTTGTTTCTAGCCCCTCTGGCTCTGTAAAGTGAATAAATTGACGTACACCACAAATCTAGTCGTTCGGTCGTTCACATATGGTACTGCGGGCTAACAACAACAACAACAAAGTGCAGAGCCAGAGAAGAACTGTAATCCAACAACCGAGATTCTATATCTGGGATAGACAACCGAGACTCCATGTCCGAGATTTGATAACCGAGATTCCAGGTCCGAGATTCCACAACCGAGATTCCATGTCAGGGATTCGATAACCGAGATTCCAGGTTCGAGATTCGATAACCGAGATTCCAGGTTCGAGATTCCACAACCGAGATTCAATATCCGAGATTGAACCGATATTCGAAAACCAAGATTGGACAACTAAGATCGACAATCACGTTACAGATGATAACAGATGTACTGTATATGCAGCATCCCGAAGTCAACAACAGATATGTAATGTATAATTGATTATCATGATATTCAATATCAGAGTTACCCTCAAATGTGAACACTAGAACAGCCAAAACCTACAGATTGACAATCCAAGTCAGGAGGAGGACCCATCCGCTCTGCGAAGGTCAACAAGAATAAGACAAAAGCCTGATAGGTTAACATATACATAGTATTAATTGTATGAGAAGATATATCAGTAAAATTACTTGCCTTAATTGGTCGGTTATGTTAGTAAAATTACTTGCCTTAATTGGTCGGTAGACAGTATAATTACTTATCTTAATTGGTCGGTAATGTAGGAGTTTTTACATTAATATTACTATTATTGTGTTGCCTAATATAACTAATTACAAATATGGATCACTTATACATGTAAGCCCATTTTTGAATTAATGATCTTAAAAATGCACATATAAAGTGTATGATACTATAAACCAATTAAAATGCACATAAAAAGTGTATGAATTACATATTACGATAACACAACTTGCTCTTAATGTATTTCAATTTCATAAGTGGCCTAAAACCACAAATATATTCTGAAGCAATAGTGTTTTGCGCGCCGGTATGTACATAGTTGCACATAGTTAAGGTATTTTTGTATTTTGGGGTGTACATTTTGGGCTAAAAAGCCAGTAAATGGCAACACATTTTTGTATTAAAATGTAAAATGGCATATTAAGGCATTATTTTGGCATTCATTTATGTAAAAAGCATTACTTTTAATGGCATATGTTTTAAAGGCATAATTCTCAGAATTCATTAACATTTAACTTTAGAATTGTATAACCATGTACACTTTTGGTCATAAAAACAAAGTAATATTTAACTGTGATGGTCTGTCAACGTTGTCCGCGTGGATGTGACCAACTGCACTTTAAAGTTTATAGTTGCATTTATAGATGGCACTATATAGATTTCATGTTTCAATTCACATAAATAGCTGGCACATAAATGTGCAACTTCCTCTTGCTTACAGTCACTACAATAGCCACATATATATTTTTACCTCTCCAGAAAATCTACAAAATCATCCACAATCGTTCATATTGGTAAGCCATCCACTCTTTATTTTACTTTTATATGCTTTATTAGATATTACTTGATTAAATACAACACATATTTCTGATATTTTACCAATCATTTATGGTATTTTTGTCAACTTAGAAATGTATTGTAATTTTTATTCAGGCAGTGTGTTAGGCCACAGATTCACCACCATTGGTTCCCACATTTCCCTCAAGCTCAAAGCAAGAGCCAGTTCTGTAAGTTAACATGCCAAACATTCAATTAAGTTAGCATTCATGTTGTCAAATGTAAAATAGTCAAATTAGATTGTGTTTCAAATAAACTTGCCAATGCCATTTCGTACTGTAATATTGATAAGCCTTGCCAATGCCATTTCATACTGTAATATTGATAAGCCTTGCCAATGCCATTTCATGCAATGTTATTATTATATTGTAATTGCTTGTTATGATTTGTTTCTAGCCCCTCTGGCTCTGTAAAGTGAATAAATTGACGTACACCACAAATCTAGTCGTTCGGTCGTTCACATACGCTTTTAGATAATTACCCAAATGCGAGTAGGTAGTTACCAGTTTCACCACCAGGTGGCTGATTCGGGTCAATTAACATGGCAGGTATATAAGAAAGTTCCCTTAAACTTGAATACTATCAATTTAAGTGGCTTAATTTTAATATAACCCTTATGTGTCTGATACTTATACTAATGAAAATATGTCCAGTAAAGCAAAATATTATCTGTCCACTAAAAGAAAAGATATTTCATTTTTTGTGATTTTATAGCATGGGGTCTATGGGGAATCTCCCCGAGCTAGAAGTCACATTTTCAAAGAAAATTAATTTTTCAAAGTTGATACACACTTTTTAAAACCACATTTCTAGATGTAATTTTACATGTAGATTTTAAATATGATATTACTTTGACTGACTTTTGAATTTTTAATGACGTAAATCAAGATTATTTCTACTCGCATCTGGGTTATTCATTTCACAACGTTTTAAATTAATTTTCTGCAATTGGTTTGGGGTACTTGCCAGCCCCAGGGGCTGTTCCAAGAAATATTTTAAATTGTAATTGAAACAAGGCATTAACATGACAAAATGTCACCACCTAAAAAAATTTGGTCAATTTAAAGCAAGTTGAAAACAGACCTTTTTGACCTTTTTTGACATTGAGAAGTTCATTGAAGGTATAATGTCAAATCTAAAGTCAGATTTGAATTTCTGAGAACATGTAGATGATTTTGAAAAAAAAAATTAGTCAATTTGAAGCAAGTTGAAAAAAGACCTTTTTGACCTTTTTTGACTTTGAGAAGGTCATTGAAGGTCAAATGTCAAATCTTAAGTCAAATCTAAAGTCAGATTTGAATTTCTGAGAACACGTAGATGATTTTGAAAAAAAAATTTAGTCAATTTGAAGCAAGTTGAAAACAGACCTTTTTGACCTTTTTGACCTTTTTTGACCTTGAGAAGGTCATTGAAGGTCAAATGTCAAATCTTAAGTCAAATCTTAAGTCAGATTTGAATTTCTGAGAACACGTAGATGATTTTGAAAAAAAATTTTAGTCAATTTGAAGCAAGTTGAAAACAGACCTTTTTGACCTTTTTTGACCTTGAGAAGGTCATTGAAGGTCAAATGTCAAATCTAAAGTCAGATTTGAAGGTCAAATGTGAAATCTAAAGTCAGATTTGAATTTCTGAGAACATGTAGATGATTTTGAAAAAAAATTTAGTCAATGTGAAGCAAGTTGAAAAAAAGACCTTTTTGACCTTGAGAAGGTCATTGAAGGTCAAATGTCAAATCTAAAGTGAGATTTGAACTTCTGAGAACATGTAGATGATTTAGAAAAAAATTGAAGTCAGTCTAAACAGTATTTGTTAAGTTATAGGAAGTTGTAAGAAATTGTTACAGACGCCAACCTCCAACCGCCGGACGCCAACCTCCAACCGCCGGACGCCAACCGCCGTCGCAAAAAAACGGAGACCATAACAATATGTCACCACTTTTGGTGGTGACATAATAAAACAAAACAGAGATGTACACATTTGAAAGAACATTTGTTTCATCAATATTATACGACTATTCCAGATATTTATTCGTAAATGTTGTAAAAATCATTCGGAGTATGGGACGTCTGCATTGTTTTCAATAACTTTCAATAACTTCGTATTGGACCAGAACTGGCTTAAAACAAAATTCCTTCAGAGGACTGATTTAGCTATTGCCCAAGATGGGTTATTTTGTCCGAGAAGAAGCAGCTTTTAAATTAATTGTGCGAAATTATTGTTATTTCTAAATGTAAAATCTCATGCTCTGGGGCCCAAAATTAAATCTCACCCCGTATGCCTAAGGTTGCAAAACGTTTTGAGGGAAGTGTAACTTCACTATGACATGTGTTTTAACAAAATAAGGCTCTCGTGTTCACCATAACAAATATCAATTTATTTACTGGTCATATAAACCTATGCCTAGTTTTCAAATAGCATGTAGTAATTTAATGTTTCTGGTTATATGCATTTTTCCACAAAATGATATTTTGGGAAATCCTGACCGGGGGTTCGTTCGAACCCACCGAACCCCCGCTGCCTACGGCTATGAACTTAAAGAAGAAAGGAAAAGGGAGATTATTCTCCCAAATTTGATGAGAAAGATTATGCAGTTGGTAGAGATATAGGAGAGCTTCAGGAAGCCATGTGGGAGGCGATCAAAACAGAATAAAATTGTTTTATTACCTGACCTTGGGGAGCATCTCTTTAAATCAATGTATGAATGTTAACTATATGCCGTGTCTCTTAAGAGATAACAATCCTGGATTGAATTTTTGAGATACTTCCTTAATACTATACAAGAGCTTATCAAGTGTTTCAGTCTTTACATAAATGCAACTCGCATATTTTGCTAATGATTGTGATTTCAAAGGACTAGTCTCGGTTTGGAGAAAGAAGTTCATCAGCTTTGGACAATTTTGACATATTGTAGATTTAGATTTCCTCTTTTGAATATCCATAATTTGATTTGGGTGTTATTTCTATATTTTTCATAATCAGCGCAGTAGACTGATGAACTTCATTCTCTAAACCAAAACTTGTCTTTTATTGAATGGGTCTTCTGCACATTACGCCTGCTTCGGACAATTTTGATATTTTTACATATTGTAGATTTAAATGTCCTCTTTTGAATATTCATAATTTAATTGACGATATATCATCTGGGCAACATATTGTGGAAATAATATAAAACTGTCAAATGGTAACCAGTTTCAGGACATTCATTCAGCATGTGATATCTCAAACACTGATCACATTATTTGTCCGACACAAAATAGGGAATAAGTTGCGAATAACTTCAATTAGTTTCAGATTACATTATTATTTCATAAAATAATAAGTATAATGAGTTGTAATATTCTGCAACAGGAGCCTAGATTGTTTTCCCAACCTACTGTCTGATTTATGTAATTTGTCGTAAACATGATCAACAGAACCTAAAATTGATGTCACTAACCTGAATTATCTGATTGTAAGCTCCACCCTAAAATATCCATTTTTGGTGAAAGGTGAATATAGAGAGTTAAAATGGTAGCGTTAAAATAAAGTCAATGGGAATGGTACATGTACTTTAAAAATAGGGAAAAAGGTGATGTCCTTCAATGTTCTGATGAATTGTAAGGGATTTTTCAGATTTACGAATTATTACAAGAATTGGTGTCGATATCAATTTGTTAGGAACTATTTTCCTCCAAGAGCTGCCAATAAACTTACTTAAGCATTCCATATTAGATGAATCATTAAGGAGAGAAAAACAATTCATGTTCAATAAACTAGAGTTTAAACACCATCCCAATACTTAAAATTAATCATTCGCTACTTGAGAAAAACCGCAGACGCATTTTTATATGCTCAGTTACATATTTAGGAATGTTGAACTAGAAAAACAAGAACTCTAAGAAGTCATCTCCGTTCACTCAGCTCCCATCTGGACTCAGTGAAGACCAAGCGTGCGAAGATGCTACAATCCTCATAGCGAAAAAGTGAAAGAATGTACAGCAATTTAAGTTATAGCATGCAAAAAACATAATTTTTACAGAAAATGGCAGACAATTTAAATAAAGCCCCAATTAAAAAATGTCAAGTCGAGTTCCTAAATGTAAAAAGTGTAAAATACTAAAATAGAGAAATTCACCCAGCAATGTTAAAGCAACAAATCAGATTTTAATTCCTAAGTGTATGGCTTATGCCCATAAAACATATTAGCCTACTAAATTGAAACCAATTTCGACAACTGGTATTTGAGTTACCTATCACGCAGACAGACAAATGAAAGAATAGCTTCAATATATCCATTCTCATACTTTGTTCAGTGGGAAAGTAAAAAAATCTTTATGCAACATTAAGACTATGATAGACAAATTAAAAAATATTTACTAGACATTCATTTTTGAGTGTGCAGATTTATCATCACTTAGCATTCACATTCTATTACCCATCAGTGAATAACAATGTTTAATTTTAGTCTCTTGAATCCTCAAATTTCTCTGCTACATGCTGATTAATTACCCATAACAAGAGCTCAATTTAGTTTGCACTCTTCAAACGAGTAATGATTCTTTGATATGAAGCTATAACTAGAGTGCGTATAGTAAAAAGACCCAACAATGCACTTTCTTCCGAGATATAAACTCATAAACTCCACATTCAAGATTTCATAACAATTGAAAATGAAAAATCAATACGTCTGATTGTAGTTTGTAGCGCTGACTTGGATATATGGGTATTTTATTTAAAATGGTCAAGATTTGCCATCAATGCATTTTATATTAGCTTGTTCCATATGATCCCAAATGATTCCATTCTGAGTGAAGATAATTTTGTGTAAGTCCTACTCGAAAATCAATGCACACAGTTATAAACTATTAACTGTTTTTAATGAAAGGCTTTAGCCAAAGGTATGTGAATTTTTTTTAGTGTTTCTGTGTTCCATTTTTGGAAAAAATACTTCACACTTTAAAAAGTCTATTTACTTACACATTCGAAGGGGTTATCTCGCAGTCAAGAAAATGAATAAAATAGAATTCAGAGCAATCCCTTTGAGATAACCCCCTAAGTTAATATTCTCTGACTATGATTGTCTCAAGCAGCCGAGTATAAATTGCTTAGCAAGATTTAGCAAACCTATTTGCAATTTCATATTCTGGATAGACAAAGGTATAAGATTTTACAGGAAATTTATGTCTGAAACCCGAAACACAAATCAGAAATAACATTTACAGAAATCGGATATAGCAAAGAAAATAAAATCAGAGTAAAAACTAACAATCAAAGACTGAATTATGTTTTTCAAAACTCATTCACTTGTTTCAATGGAGGTTATTTTGGTGGTGATATGTTTGCAACTTAAGTTTTCGATCAGTGCTTCAACCTTTAAATTTGGTCGCTTTATGCCATCAGACAAACATGAAAACGTCAAACAGCTAAAGGTGAGTTTTTCTTATACTTTCTGTTTTGTGTTACTAACTATGGATATTAATTAATTTAGTTTGATTTGCGCATATCTGTCAATATTATGCAAATAATTTTCAAAAATGGATGGGGGTAGAAAGAAAGATGATCTGTTTAAATAATATCCCCTTCACCCTGAACAGTTTAAGAATTTTTGGCAAATAATAAAATTGTGTTCTTACTAAAAAAGTTAACACGTGCTATGAAATTCAAAACTTCTAGATCTGTAATGAGAACTTGAGTTCTTGAATGAATGTAATTTAAATTATTTCTTTTGTAATAAAAGCCCATGGGCTTTATTTCAAAAGTACTTTAATGAAAAGTCTTACTGGGTATTTATCTCAGAAGTAAATGTAATGTAATGTTAAATGAAAATCTTCTGAGATGGCGAAATAAAATTGAAAGTCATGTCATAGAATCGGTCCTCAATAAAACTGATATACAACAGCACATATATTTCTGACCTATCAATACATATAGGCTCTCCAGAAGAGACTTGATGAACCAAGCAACATTTAATGCTTCCTTATTTAACAAGACATGGAGAGACAATCACACTTATAGACCCAAAATAAGATATCACTGTTGAGAAATTAATAGCTTTTGGACAAGTATATGAAATATTTAATCTTGAAAATTAGATTGCGAAACTTTGCACTCGTATAACTACATACCTGTACATATATAATATACAGTTCTAATCAGATATGAAATATTATGAATGAAACATCAAGCCAATGTTTCTAACAATTCTATTGGGTCTTCAAACAATTTTTCTCTTACATGCATTTTGAATTACAAAGAAATTATTGAATTAAATAAATATTAACTTGTTTTGAACATCATAATATTGTTTACTTACAAGTCTGGCCTTATTTCGAGTTGTTCATCAGTCTCGTTTGATAACATAATATATTTATAGCAAGTTAACAAGGGCATTAAGGACCATTTAGATAACGTAGAGGTTGTCTTGGGTCAGGGCATTTCATATTTCAAATCCAGACTCTTAATTATTGAAAAATATAGAATTTTACTTAAATATATAGAAATAATTGTCACAGAATTATTTAAAAAAATAAATATTCAGACAAGACATCCATAAAACTATCATTGTGTCCAACATTGAAACAAAGATATTTTGAAATACTCCTCCCACCATCATTTATACAAGTATTAAAGTTGCCAGATACCTATACCAATAATCAGTGTTCAGTAAAACCTGTCTTAGTGAACACCTCTCTCTAGTGAACACCTGTCTCTAGTAAACACCCTTCCTCTTCACATTGACTTCTGTATTAATTATCCTCTATGTAATGAAGACCTACCTACAGTGAACACATTTTCTCGCAGGTTTCACTGTACAATCAATATTATAAAATCAATAGCTTCACCCTGTTGAAAATTCACAAATAAGATGCCACCATATTTGTATCCTGTCAAAAGAGATTCTAATATTTAGGCCTACTTATTTTGACACCTGTTGGGGAAAAACCTGTGAAATTACTATATACTCAATCTAAAACATGACTCCTTCCAGGGCCGAGAAACCAAAGAGAAGACAAAAGCTGTATATTGCGGTGGGATGTCTGATGAATGTGTGTCTCAAGAACACTGCCAACAGTTCAATGTATTCCTGCGTAAATGGCAGCCATGCCAAAAAGATGCAAATAGAAAACATTGTGTGTGCAGATCTGATCTTGGTGACTCATCTTTGGATAACCCCAATGAAGATCAGGTCAGTACAATAAATCTAATATGTCAGTATAATAAATCACCATCAGTCATAAAGTCAATACAATAAGCCAGTCCAATATGTCAGAAAAAATAAGTCCATAAGCCAGTGAAATAAAATGCAAGTACAAGGTGACCAAGAAAAATGCAACTCTCTAATTTTGGAAGTTTCTCACTTTTCCGTGAAATATTCTCTATTGTTCACTGGTGTACTTGTACATCAATACCTCAAAAAACAAAATCACATTTTCAATCTAGTTATGCTCACATGTCAGTTTTACCAAATACATGTAGGCAAATTATTCACAGAGTTGTTTGTGGACTTGTTTGACAAAAATTGTTCGTTTTAATGTGTCAATTTAGCCCATAAACTATACATGGCCAAAGGGGGTTCAGATGACCCACATATTTCATTTAAAAACCAATGTGAAAATCAATGGGATTTTAAAACCAATGGTACCATCGGAAAGCTTGTGAAAAACTTTTGTCAAAAAGTAGGTCTTATAGGGTAAAATCTTCCAAAACAATGTTTCTCCATTTCAGTGTGGCTATGGTATCTCTAAGGATGGCTACTGTGGAGGGAGTGAGTTCCCATGCTGTGGATACAATATGTGCAGGAGGTCTGATAACACTCCTTGCAGATTATGGGACACCTACACTGAATGCAAGTGTCTCCCAGTCAATTGGTAGGACACATATAAGTGCAAGTGTCCATCATTTAATTGGTAGAAATGACACACAACCAGATCCAAGGCTTTACGGGATACCAGATGGTAGTTTCTAAGCACTAAGATGTCAGCTTATAGAAACAAAGATGTCAGTTTATAGAAACAAAGATGTCAGCTTATGCAAACAAAGATGTCAGCTCATACAAACATGATCCTAGTAGTGACAATCCATAAGGTCTAGAAATGCTTAGGGCAACTTTTGAAGCGCATCAGTTGAGAGATAGCAATGACATCTTTACCATAAAACACTTTATATTCTTCTTATAAGTTTTACAACCTCTTGAGATGTCAATAAATCTTGACGCATGAGAAAGCAGTATATGTCAGTAGAAATTGACAAGTGAGATGTCAGTATTTGACACAGAGATACATTCTGACGACTTTCTTTGTCATTATACATTTTAATTAAACTTTTCATTGACTGAACTCATATAATATAAAATGCGTAGAATTGTTCTAAAAGATCAAATACTCCAATGAGAGTGAGTTGGGACAGTTGAACAATGAGCTCACAATAACATAATTTGAATTATTTATTTTTAATTGAAATTTCCATCATGCAATATTGGAGAATGAACAAATCTGATGAGGATCAATGATTGAAACTGGGAAAGAATCATGCAGCCACTGACACTGAAAGATATGAATAAATTTTGATAAATGAGCTTTTGTGTCTATATTTCCTCAAGCTCAGATTTGAACATCATTTTTTGTGATGTGAGACTTGAAAACTTTGAAATTAATTTAAGAAGCTAAATATTTGGTGTTGAAATATGAATATTTACAACATGTACACTTACTATATGTACACTTACTACATGTACATTCACTTCATGTATTTTACATTATAATTAGTTGATGATTCAGACTAAAGCGAACAAATGTTATTAAATTGATATTAGTGGTTGCTTAAAAAGTCATAAAAAAACAACTCAATTCTGTAAATCATGTTGCTTAAACAAGAGAATATGAATTATTGATATGTATTTTTCCAATTTCGGATACTTATGATTATATTTTTATTCACTTTTGTGGTTTGCAAATGAAAAATATTCACCATAATTCATTTTTTTATCATATATAAAGTGAATAAAGGAAGATCTTTATCACGTTTAATGAAATAAAGCTCATAAAAATGAAAACCTTGCTTAAATATAGATCTAGATTGATAGTACTTACTTTCTTTTGTTCATAATGCGCAAATCTTTGGTCCGGCCTGCATAATCAGTTTTAAGAGTTTCTTCTCTGGATATTCCTGCTTTAACTCTTTCCTCTCCAGAAATATTAGTATTAACCCTTTCCTCTCCAGTAGTTTTGTCTTTAGGCTCACATATTTGGTTTTCTTCTTTAGTGCTAGTTTCCTGAGTGTTTTCTACAACAGTGGCTTTCCTGAACCAGGTGTTGTAATTTGGTTGAAGTCTTGATAGAGTACCTTTACCGAAGAAACCCTGGAATAAATAAAAACATTGTCTCCAGTGCTCAATCCACTTGAAATTTTAAAATCAAATAAACTTATTAAATATCCTGAAGGGAAGAATTTGAACCACTATGATGCTGCTTTGACAGAATCATAAAACAATCGGTGCAAAAGCAGTGCACAAAGCATGTTTGCCATGACTTAATGTCACTGAGGTTCAAAATGGTTACACCTTGAAAATCCTGGTTAAATTTAGGGGGGGGTGGGTCTATCGGGAAACATGTTATACCATATTTATAAATACTTTAGATATGTAACTTGTATTGTAGAGTTTCTTATACGTATTCCATTATAACACTCCTTGCCAGGCAATTCCATTTTTGGTTGGTTATCACAAACTCTTGTCACTTGAGAGCCCCTCTAGACAATTTTTAGACTTTTTAGTTCCCTGACAAAAAGTGACAACTTATATGGCCTATACTGTAAAAACCCAAATTTCTGCTGACAATTTTTTTTACTATTTTGTCATTCTGAAATGATACATTGCCATTTTTCACTGTTTGAGAAAATATCTAAATGAATTCACACACATTTGAAAGTGAACTCACAACTGCCATCTATCAGTCTATGGCATGGGCCATTTTCCACCTCATATTTAGGTCATAGCTTCCATGGGAGAAAAGGCCCAAATGACCTAATTCCATGACCTATCTCATACCTTAACTAAAATTGTAAAATGGCCCAACCTGATTCACCCAATTAAGCATAACATGATTATACAAATTGAGTGTAGAGTACTTCTAGTACATGAACATTTCAATATTGTTGAATCTGCTCACACAGTAAAATTGCAATACACCGTAGTTGTATATTCATACAAAATCTTGGAAGTATCTATCTTGGGTATCAATATTTTAAATGAAGGGCCCTCCTCATATAAAAATGAAGGTCATCCCAGACCCAAAGGATAGATTTAACTATACATGTACATGTATTGTAGTCATGCCTTTATTATGGAAGAAATCCCAAGGAACCTACATGCAACTTTCAAGCGTTTTTCTCTTACTAATCCCAGAATATCTGCACTTTTTTCCATATTTGTCAAAAATAACAAAGGGCTGATAAATTGATGGTATGCCATTATCAACAATCTTTCCAAAATTATAACCATATTAGGAGCAGAATGACAATCTTGGGGTACAAGTCCTTTGCAGTATGATATAATAGAAATGTCATTCATTGAATTTAATAGAGATTCACTTGAAAATGATTCCATTTTTTCTGATAATGTGTACATATTTTCATCTTATCATACACTGTTGACAATTCATTTCTTGCAAATATTAGAGAGATTCCGCACATAAGTGAAAGTGCAACTTATACGTATACGTATACTTTAAAGGGTCATGTCGAACTATTATATCTACTAAAATCAATTTTAAATTGTAGTTAATGGAACATAACTATTCCCGATAGAGAAAAGCTCCATCAACTAGAGACTGAATGCACTGTCATCTGCACGTGTAGATTATGCACATTATAATTAAATGCTTGCTTCAGTGTCCTAGTAGTTGTAGTGTATTATAAACACGATCCTTTAAAATGAGTCATGATCCTTTAAAGTGAGTCATTACATAAACAAGTTGATTATTTCAAAGTTTTCATAATCAGTATAAGTTCAATGAATTTACAAAACGGTATATATTCGTAGATGATAAACGTATTCCGGAAAACGTATACAGTTGGATCTCAGTATAAAGCTTTACCTACATGTGTGTGGAACAATTGATCGCAAGCATTTTTTTAAATTAATTGGCTGAGTAGGAACAGTATCCAATCAAATACTTTAACCATCAATTTGAAACACCAATCAAACCAATAGGTTCTAGCAATTCCTGGAAACTACCCATTCACTAGCTCAACAAATGACATACAGGGTGTTTCATAACGAGCTCCAAAAAGTCAATTTGAGAAGAGATGGGTCTATAACATATGTACTATATATGAGCCTATTTTATTCTAGACAAACACATTTGGATCAACTAAACATGCTACAATTCAAAAAGTACAAATGGCATCCCTTTGACCTTTATTTATTACAGAATATCTTTCCTGACATTATGAAACACCTTGTACGTTTACTTCATTTTTGGAATTTTTTTCCTATCAAGTTGCTATTCGGATATCGTTTGCCTCACCCCCTCAAGCCATCTTTATTTGACACATTAAAATATCAGAAATAGCACGGAAATCATTTTAGAATACTTCTTTAAACAGTACAAGCTGTCATCATTTGCTTGAAGCTACAAATATAAAATAGATGAGACCAAAAAAGATGTGTAGTGGATCAAAATTGACACAAAAAGTTTGATATCTCTGGATTCAGTTGTCATAAAATGATGTATAATGGCTCTTTAGAAAGGCCTTCTTATGTATTTTATGTAAGAAGCCATAATACAACATTTTATGACAGCTGAATCCAGAGATGTCAAACTTTTTGTGTTAATTTTGATCTGCGACACGTTTTTTTAATCTCATCTATTCTATATTTGTAGCTTCAAGCAAAAGATTACAGCTTTTACAGCTCAAACAAGTAATCCAAAGTCATCTCGTTGCTATCTGTGATATTTTAATACAACTATTATAATGACTAAGTACTATTTCATATTTTTAATAACACTTTATAGTGCCCTACCCCTAGAAAAATATAAGAAAGTGGGCGTCATCAATTTTATCTTTTTGCAGCATAAAGTTAGAAACGTGTATCAATAGAAAGCAAATCAATGCATTCAAAACATCTTCAAATGTCACTTGATATTGTAATTCATTTATTACTAGAATATAGGACTCCACCTATTTTATATGTCAGTTTTCAATTTAGTACATGTTTCATAATTAAATCTAATGTATTCATGCTAAATGTGTCAAATAAAGATGGCTTGAGGGGGTGAGGCAAACGATGTCCGATTTGGCTGAAATTTTTTTGTGCGGTCCCTACTAACCATAGATCATAATGTATGAAAAGCAACTTGATCAGAAAAAAAGTTCCAAAAATGAAACACCCTAATAAGTATATGTTACAAGTTGTACTTTCACGTATGTGCGAAATCTTTCTAATATTCTAGAAATCTGCTAATCTCTGTTTTTGTGATTATATTGAGGCAACAAATAAGCATCAATCAGGGTTTTTAGTTATATGGAATCTAAACATTTTCTCTTTGTATGGGTATCATTATTGATTGTTCTGTACATTGCCTTTCTTTTTGAAATATTCATATAGTGCATTTACCATTGTTATGGGGTTTGGAAGTCAAACAAATCTGTATTTCTTGTTGAATATGATTGCTTGTTTGCAGCCTTTTCTTGCTCGTCACCTATGACTAAATGAGAATGGACAAGTTGATTATTATCTGTTATGTTGATCTTACAGTACATTGTATATAACGCCAATATATCCATTAAATTTTCTTTTTTAGTTTTCAAGAGTGACTATTGTTTTAGCACATACTCGGCCTAGGCTCACTAATATATTATGAATATCAACACCTTCAATATAAAAGTCCATTGAGTAAATGAATTATGCATTCTGTATGTACAAGTATAATTATTTTTAGAAAAACGAAGCTTTAGAATACAAGCTATCAGAAGACAACATATTATTATTATTAGACAACGTTATTTTTTAAATAAAGTCACATTGAATAATAGTGAAAGAAACAAGTCAATTGTAAATGAATAATAGAGGGATAAAAAGAATACATTCACAGCAGTTTCTACATATGAAATATGTCAAAACGTAGTAACTCTTATTTACTGCTTTATTCAATTTCACACATATTGTCTTATCACAATTAAATTCAGCATATCCTCATATGTTCGTATAAAAAGATTAAATGCCAAAGCTCTTTTATCAGATGGAAAAATAGTAGCAAAGGTGTGAGGTTAAAACAATTAATATCGTTCATAGATCTTGTAAACTGTATCACATTGTATTCTTGTAGTAGGCATGCTATACCCCCCCCCTTGTTTAACTAGAACTTGTGAACTGACATATCAGAACTGCAAAACTTCTAGTCTTATTTCAACAATTTTAATATTACAAAGTATGTGAACTGCTCAATATTGTATGCTAACATCTTCTGTATCACAAAGACACTATGCTAGCAGATTAATGGCACTTGATTAAGTAATTGTACATATCAATCTTTAATTGGGCTGGATTATGGCCCAGTAGGTCATGACCTAGTCAGGGTGAAAAAATGTTTTGTCAAATATTGGAAATCACAAGGCCGTGATCACTTTGATTTTTTGCCCTTTAAGCTTTTTGGTCACTCAAATGAATCGTATAAACTTGATACCAAGATATTAAGGTACGTTATGATACTATTTTTAAAAAAAAATGGTTCATGAGAAATTGAGATAATTAAGAAAACTTCCCAAATTCTTCACATTGCTATTGCTCCATATTGATGTGGATGTCAAAAAAGAGACTGACACTGGTGTGTAGATATTCAAATGAGCTAGAGTATCATGCCATCTTTAATCCTTAATTTTGATTAATTACAGAGAAATATGCATGTAGGTTACTAGGTCGGGCCATTTTACAACTGACCCATATAGCGGTGGAAAATGGCCCATGCCATAGACTGTCTATGAAACATTATCTCTCACAATATTCATGATTAATGTATTCACTCACTGAAAATTAACTGAAAGAGATGCACCACACAAACACATACAATCAATGAAATGCCTTAGCCGAATGCACATTAAGTTTTATTTAGCTGTTAGTAAAATAATTCTAGCATTTCTGTACTAGAACTATCTCTGATAAACAGAGAACAGACAGTGATTAATGTGTTGCTTAAAGTAATGGACCGCACACTCACATTCAAGACACTTACCATTCTATACAGGTAGTCAATATCTCCAGAGTGTTTAATGACAACTGTATTCCCTTCAAGCTGCCCTCTATAGTAATACCATCCTTGATTGCTGGTCCGTTGCTTGGTTAATGTTGCTATGGGAACAGGAAATGGACTTTCTTGAGTGACGAATACACGCTTCTTACGTGATGGTTTATTAAACTTGAAGTCAATGACTTTATTCTGATTCCCTAGAAACATAAAATTAATCAAATGAATCACAGGTGATTCAAAGTCCTTAAAAAAGTCCTCAAAATCCCTGAAGTACTTTAAGCAAACAAGTAAATTAAGTAATGGCGGAACCAGGGATCGAATCCAGGACCTATTGCGTAAGAGGTACACGCTCTACCGCTGAGCTATATGGGTGGACTCATATTTATATTTTTGGTCTACATCAATACCAATCTTTTCCAAATTTTTTCACTCTTCAGAGATGTAACATCCAGATTCTTACTGAGTTACTGAGTTTAAATTCAAGTTTTCAAATTCGAGAATTTGTGTAAGGGATTGGTATCCATATGGCGAACTGAATAGAACACATGTTTCTCATAAACCAGTCATCAAAAAATTCTGATTTTTTTACACATCGTCAATCTAGTGATCATGTTATGAATGGTAACAGTTTAATTTGAAATGTATATATACTTTTCTCTATATTATTCTAGAAAACACATCAAACACTTCTTTTGTTCTTGGTATCTAATTTTCGCATCATTACATAAAGGACCATGTTTTTTACAGAATGTTTTCAATAATTGGTTTTAAAGAAAAATAATGTTGAATTCAATTCGCCATATCCATACCAATCCTTTGTTCAACCTTATAGATATTTTACTCCACATCCCAATTTTATCATTTTCGATTATTTTTTATAAAACATCTGGAAACTTATTTTGTGAAGTCAGGAAATAGCATTCATTTTGTAATTATAACGCCAAAGGTCCTGTAGACCATTGTTGCTTGATATATATCAAAAACATTGACTTGTGCACATTGGTGGCCTTGCGCCTTTTTAAATAGATCTCATATCTTAGAAGCATATCCACGCCCGGTGATCGTAAAAAATGGATGGAGGGGGGATTAGGCGATTTCTGCAAGAAAACTCAACAAATTTGGAAGATTTATTTTTTCAAGAGAAAATTTACAACTGAATTGTCAAATGAATAGGCGCAGTGCATGGCAAAACATGTTAGGTAATCTAGTATTTTTTTTGAACTGATACCCTTCAAAGATATGAGATCTATTAAAAAAGGCGCATCATCACCAACGTGCAAAAGTCAATGTTTTTGCTATAAATCGGGCAACAATAGTCTACACAACCTGTAATAAATAGGTATAAGGGACGTTATTATCACAATACTAATGACATTGCTCACTTTTTAAATTTAATTTCCATGCGTTCTACAAAAAATAATCGAAATAAATTAATTTTGGATGGAGGGGGGGAGTGGATGGAGGGGGGGATTAATATGTCTTTACGATTGAACAAATTCACAAGAACTCGTGTATTTGAAAAAACTAAACTCAGTACCCCAGTAAGAAACTGGATATTATATCTCTGGAGAATGAAAAATGGGAAAATTAGGAGTCATAAGAATAAATTCAAGCAGCATGTCTTATCATGTCTTACATACACGTGATCCCCCCCTCCATCCAATCCCCCCCTCCATCCACTATCAATTTATTTCGATTATTTTTTGTATAACGCATGGAAACTAACTTTAAAAAGTGAGCAATGTCATTAGTATTGTGATAATAATGTCCCTTATACCTATTTATTACAGGTCTGGAAGACCATTGTTGCCTGATTTATAGCAAAACCATTGACTTTTGCACATTGGTGATGATGCGCCTTTTTTAATAGATCTCATATCTTAGAAGAGTATCAGTTCAAAAAAAATACTAGATGACCTAACATATTTTGCCATGCACTGCGCCTATTCATTTGGCAATTCAGTTGTAAATTTTCTCTTGAAAAAATAAATCTTCCAAATTTGTTGAGTTTTCTTGCAGAAATCGCCTAATCCCCCCTCCATCCATTTTTTACGATCACCGGGCGTGATATCGGTTCTAAAAAAATCCTAAAGATCTGGAACACATTTTACCATACCGTGCACCTATTCATTAGGCAATTCAATAGTAAACTTTCTCTTGAAAAAAATACATCTTTGTTGAATTTTCTAGCAGAAATTGCCTGCTCCCTCCCCTCTGTCCCATTTGTCTGATCACAAGGCTCTGTTGCCTGGCATTGACTAATTTGGTAACAATATTCATATTTTGAAAACTAGAACTAAGGAAGCTTGAATTTTACCATAACACTACCCTTAGCCAACTTCATTTTAGCGAAATTTCAGCTCAAACTTGTGACAAATGCATTATGCATACGCTGGTATGAAGCATTATAGACACTAATTTTGGTAAATATGATTTACGGTGTATACTTTTCTGCAGTTTGTGGGAGTTTGGGCCATTAAATGTTAAAATTCAAGAAAATATGCCAATTATACGACTTATCAATTATTTTGTATCAGCACTATAATATGTATCCAGCACAGACGTCAAATACGTTCTTCGAGCGGGATAAGATATCAATACCAGGATTGGAATCAAGATCCAAGTATTTTTCAAGAGCGCCGACTCTCGTTGGGCTATTTATCCCTATTGACTCAGTTGTTCATATAAATTTACGTACCTCAGATGTTTTGTAATCGACGTAGATAGAAAATATTGTTTCCTAAATTGTTCTGAAATGCAATTTATAATACTAAATGTACTTTGAACAGGTCGACTGACTAAAAAGACGGGCCTTTGGCAAGGTTTCGTTCTCATTCTCAAACAAGACGTGACAATCTTAAAATTCCCGGGAAGTTTACCCTTCTAAAAAATTCGACCTACTTTAAAAAATGATCGTTAAAAATGTATTTCTTCGTGTTTCCTACCGATTAAATTCGACATATTTTATGAGAAGTTAATTTCTAATGTAAGAATTCATTCATGAGATAATTATTAAGTGATTCGTAATGAACCATAGAAATAAGTAATTACTCATTATTTTGCAAGGGACTGATCTTTAGCGATCAGAAATTGTTTATTCCACGGTTGCTATGCAGCTCATTGAGAATTCCTTTTGAGAAGTGACATATTTCAAAACCCCCCCACCGCTTTCATAATCGTAATTGGGCTATTTATCCCTATTGACTCAGTTGTTCATATAAATTTACGTACCTCAGATGTTTTGTAATCGACGTAGATAGAAAATATTGTTTCCTAAATTGTTCTGAAATGCAATTTATAATACTAAATGTACTTTGAACAGGTCGACTGACTAAAAAGACGGGCCTTTGGCAAGGTTTCGTTCTCATTCTCAAACAAGACGTGACAATCTTAAAATTCCCGGGAAGTTTACCCTTCTAAAAAATTCGACCTACTTTAAAAAATGATCGTTAAAAATGTATTTCTTCGTGTTTCCTACCGATTAAATTCGACATATTTTATGAGAAGTTAATTTCTAATGTAAGAATTCATTCATGAGATAATTATTAAGTGATTCGTAATGAACCATAGAAATAAGTAATTACTCATTATTTTGCAAGGGACTGATCTTTAGCGATCAGAAATTGTTTATTCCACGGTTGCTATGCAGCTCATTGAGAATTCCTTTTGAGAAGTGACATATTTCAAAACCCCCCCACCGCTTTCATAATCTTCATCGTCAAGTTTACGAATACCACATGTCGATGTGATGTTTTAATTGATAAAAGCGAATTCCTAACACATTTCTTTATCTTATTGTAAAATAGCAAACTATGAAATAGGTTTACTCGCTAGAAATTAACATAATATTATTTGCAGCGATTTTAGAAAATTTTGAAACCGCCATCTTGGTAATATTGATGACGTCATCGCCATCGGTCAAGGTCAGGTCAAAAGTCATCCATCCTGCCATTTGCCCAGCGGATTCTTACCAGTCGACAAAAAACGATGAAATCACGTTAAAAATAAAATATACACTTTAAAATTGAGGCTGATTGAATATGAAAAGACTCCATTGAATATAGTTCAACAAGTTAAACCCAATACCACGGCTTTCATTTATAATCTGAGTGTTCTTGTTGCCGTGGTTGGGTTTAACTTCCGTGCTATGCTTTCATTGGTTGCAAATTCTCACTATCAGTTATTAATGAAACGCGCATGGAATTCTATGCGCTGCCATAGGCCATCATTAAAATTTTTTGCATCAAGGGCCGAATAGGCATGGATGTTAAACCTAGGACGGGCCACAAGAAATGTCAGATAAGAAATAAGGCCCAGACTAGGTTTAAGGTTCAGCTGGAAAGTAACATTTTGGTAAAAAATTGCTATACCTGCACATGTTATTTTCTGGTACATAATTAAGTATGAAGACATGTGTGTATTTCCTTGCTTTTTTCAGGAAAGTATCATTACACTGTCTACTTTTAGTAAACCTGGAAACAGGTCAATGGTAGCTCCTGTGTTGTCTGGAAACTTTGAAAGAAAATTTGGAAAAACAGGAAGTGTGAAATATCAGAATTCCCTGGAGTTCCCTTTGAACGCCTACCAGATATTCTAAAAGAAGACAATGTAATGATACTTTCCTGAAAAAAGCAAGGAAATTGATACATGCCTTCATACTTTATTTTGTACCAGAAAGCAACATGTGCAGGTATAGCAATTTTTTACCAAACTGTTACTTTCCAGCTGTACCTTAACTCCGTCATGCCTAATCGATCATATATGATCGATTTGACGGGTTTATGACGTCACCCTATAAAGAAAAATCTTACCAAAATAAGTCAACCTTATCCAAAATCTCATCCCAAAAGTGAAAGTGCAATCTAGATTGATAAATATGGGTAAAAGATACAGTCAAACCAAATTTAATCAATTAGTATCTGGGCACACTCGTCTAAATGGTCATTACTGCAAGATTAACCCTGAACTATCATCCCCAAACTGCATACACTGTAACTTACCAGAAACTGTCCACCATTTCTTGTTTCAGTGTAGCAAGTACAACGCACAGAGGGACATTATGATAGCAGCAATAGACTCTATTCTATTGGGAGCAGATTTCAACCCAACCATCGACATACAAACAATCACAGGCCTCAACGACAACATTGACCAAAAACTTAACAAGGAAATAATAAAGGAACTGAATAAGTTCCTACTTTCTACAAACAGAATTTAATGAAAAACTAACCCAGAGATAGTGACTCTTTACCAGAAATGAAAGATAACTTCCAGAGATAGTGACTCTTTAACTTGTTGAACTACATTGAATACAGCTGTGCAATTTACAGTCACCAATATGAGCTAATTTCGGAGAGATTCGGGAATTAAAAAAGGTAACTTCATTTTTTTCATTAAGGATTCTCAACTTGAAGAATTTGGAATCCCAATCTCCTTTCGCCAGAACATTCTTTTCGACTGTGGTATCCAGTTTGAATAATGGCTGCCAATCCTTCTTGTCCAAAATGTATATGCACTAGCCTCAGATTTAAATGGAATGATTCATTTTTTCTACCATCTGAGTTTTTATACTAGTAATATTATTAGAATAGTTGCTGATGTCCTTCAATTATTGAATTTCAATAGAGACTTTTGAATTTATGGATCAAGATAAAATTTGAATATCAATGAGGTTACTAAAAAAAAGCTTTTTGCAAGGCCTGAGTGCGCCGCTAACATGCTAAATAGAAGAGTTAGCTGACGTTTGGGAGTCTGACTTACCTTCTAAAGGTTAGAACCCGAATCTTAATGAAACTATATCACCTTTGTTGCGTCGATGATGATGCATAAACATAGCATTTGATAGAAATTAGCGTAAATGCTTTTCCGACTTTTTCATTTTTCATCAATGTTGACTTCCGGGAAGGCGTTGTAGTTATCACGAAATAACGCATTGACCCTTGAACTTTACTTTGTTGACGTGTCAACCAAGCATGTCTGGTGTGAAAATTAAAAGAATATTAAGCAATGTTCTACATCCGCCAAGCTAAGTGAAGTAGTCAATATTAAAAATTACCAATTTCAAGTGAAGTACGCAACGAACGAAACTGCGTGATCTACACTCCCACTATTGGTCTGAATGAAATGCTACGTAGAAATATGAGCCGTCTGCTGTATTAGTCGATTAATAGAGAAAGACCTGTTGGTGATGCTTTATAATTTAGACCAAAACATTGAAGAACAAACGAACCTGTAAATCGTGAAAACAACGAACAAATATTCGGTTTTCACATATGTTCGGTAATTTTTTGTATTGAAACTTCCGGAACTTACAAGGAAATCATTCATTTTCTCGATCCATGATTTACCTCTTGGATGTTGTGGCAAATGCTCCATGGTTGACGGAACAAAGGTGATATGGTTTCATTAAGATTCGGGTTCTAACCTTTAGAAGGTAAGTCAGACTCCCAAACGTCAGCTAACTCTTCTATTTAGCATGTTAGCGGCGCACTCAGGCCTTGCAAAAAGCTTTTTTTGTTTTTTTTTACGCATAATGAAATCAAGATAAATATGGTCATTACAATATATTTTTTGATCATACTATACCTGACATTATCGTGAATAGGTTTATCCAATCGTCTGAAATAGCTAAAATAGTTTTCAATTAAAAAAGTTTCACACATTTCATGGGCGCAGACATCTTGGATTGGGAGCATAAGTTCCCTTGTTTTCAAAACATTGATATTGATCCAATTTATGCACATAAATAATAGTTTTAACAGAAATGCCCTTCATATTCGATTAGCCCAATCATATCACCTTGGGATCAGCGATATTAGTTGCTATAAAAAGTGGTTTAGTACAAATTTCATTATTGAAAATCCACAATCAACTAAGACCTGATATCTTGACATGTCACGTGACATAAAGTTGTAAAGATGAAGAAGAAGGTTCAACAAGTTATCATCCCAAGATGCTGTTCAAACACTTCAGAAAGTGTTTGAAACTAACTTTAAGATATGAGATAAAACATGTTAGGTATGTATATAACACTTATATTCATAACACACTTCTATTTTGGGTGTAAAGTTGTTATAATAGCTAGAAAGCATCTGAACTCAATTTCCATGGAAACATTTTTGGGATGTTCAAACATCTAAAAGTAGGTCAAGATCACAAAAGAGTAGGTTTCACATCAAATTAATAAAGTAAATGTTTCAAATCAAAAAATGATAATACTTGTGAGTAAATTACATTTGCCGCGAATATTTCTATCTGTAAATCAATTTGATTGAGTTATTTTCATAAATCAAATACAAAAACCTCAAGCGGAACAGTTCAATGTTTGGATGGCAAATATCCAATGATTTACTCACTTCCTAACTGTTATTTCAGATTATTTGGGCAGGGTTCACTAACTATACTATTATGAATCTATAATTGATATTAGGTACATATAAGAGATATCTCCCTATAAGTGAAACACTTTTCAGAGTCCCAATATCACTGAATGTTAAATTAACCTCAATAAGTAGAACACCTCCCAAGTGGAACATTTCAGAGTCCCAAGACAGATGGTTAAATAAACCCCAAAGTGAAACATCCCAATTGAAACACTTTTTAAAAGGTGTTCCTTTTACAAAGGTTTTATTGTATCATTTATATCTATAATAAGACATTTATCAGTACATATCATACAGTTATATAAAATAAAGTAAATGTATTTCCTATTTATTTTTCAGGATCCCATCACAATTATAATATATCCAGAGGCTGTGACAGGATATTTGTTGTCTTGACAACAGCTTATAGAGCTTCACTCATCCCCTGTGAGCTAATCCATTGAAGAACTATTATTATTTAGAGTTATGGGTGATTATAGAATAACAGACATGTCAGAGGTGCTATTTATAGTGTTGTTGACACTATTTTCCTGTTGCTATGGTAACCTAAATTCAAATTGCCAAGGCAACACAACATCATGCGAACCATTGGAATACTTCACATGTTTAGGAATTGCTTTACCATATGAATCAACCTCATTACAATTTGCCAATGATTCAAACAGCCAAAAAGAAGTGCAAGAAAAGTTAACATTATGGAGCGGTTTACAAAATGTGCCACAATGCTGGGCAGTTATCCAACCAGTACTGTGTGCAGTATATATGCCTAAGTGCAATGGAACGACTGTTGAAATGCCAAGTCAGGAGATGTGCGAGAAAATACAGGAGCCATGCAAGATTGTTGAATCAACAAGAGGATGGCCCAGTTTCCTACGATGTAATGCCCCACATTTTGTGGAGAATTGTGCTGTAAGTTTGTTCTTTTATTTTAATTATCGAGAAAATATGTTCAAGCAATGTTGAATAGTATGCATTATAAATACTACAAGATATTACGAAATTGTCATACGCTATCCAAGAAATTATGTTAGGAGAATAAATATTATGGTTGTTCTTGATTAGGCAATATTTTTTGAGAATATTAATTTCTGTTCACCCATCCCCCTCCCCTTTTTATACTGTATTTCTTCAGCCATAGTCTCATATTTTAGAACAAAGGGTTTTTGCACTAAACCAGACTAAAAAGAATAGGTATTGTAAAACCTGTATAAGTGGAACATCTTTGGTACCCCTAAAAAGTGTTCTAATGGGAGATGTTCCACTCATAGATGTCCATTTAACATAAGTCAGTTGGTCTTGGGGCTCTGAAAAATGTTATTTTAATAGAGGTGTTAAATTTCTAGAGGTGTTCCACTTACAAATTTTAAATGTTTGGAACTACTTTGAATCTAAAAAATAACCAATCAAAGAACCATATTGAAACAGAATATGTAAAAATAAAAACATTTATACATGTTCTAACTTTTGTATACTTTTTTTTTATTTTTTTTATTTTAGTTTGTTTTGTAGTTTAGCTATCATATCCGTGGCCTCTTATATTTTGATGCTTCTCTGCCATGATATTTTTGAAAAAATTAACATGGCTGTAATTCCCTAAATTACAAAAGGCCACAGCTTTGCTGCACATTATACATAACTATCTGAAATATACAAAAGTTAACGTCATTTGATTGCTTATTTTTTAAATTTAAAGTAGTTGCAAACATTTAAAATTTTATTGTAGTTGTTTTAACTATCTCTTGACATACTGACAATCTTTTATGGGGGTTTCATTCATTTTAATATCTGTATCAAGTTTAAATTAATAAACTAGAAAGGCATTGAATGTATTATGGCTTTTTCAAACATTGCTCCTATCAGTGTTTTTTTCACACATATGTTTGAGCTCCTTCTATGTTCCCCCATGACATTTGGTTTCACAGTGTCTTTCATACAATCACTCTCTCATATTTTATCATGGTATTAATCAGAGCAAAAATAGCTTCATGGCTAAAGACTCGCTCCAGACAGTATTATTCAAAGACTTGGTATAAGAAAATTGCAGACTGTGAACTAGATTTGCTATTACAAGTATTTTCGATGAGATATAATAGCAAACATTAAATTCCTTTAGGACCCTTTGAACAGTAACTGCAAATTAAAAATCTCTGTGAGTTAAAGAAAATCTAATTTAATGATTGATTCAAAGTACATTTTTTCGAATGTCTATATTGATACAATATTTGTTTAATGTTGGATCGCGTTTCAGAATAAATCCCTAATTCATTTCTTTATATTTACTTTGCCATTGAGCACTCATTCTCTATTCACTTTAATTCTATTAAACATATTTCCTTTTTATTCAAGCGCTTTCTTTTCTTTACAACTTTATACATTTGTCACAATGTGTTGTGAATAGGCGCTTTTGCATTGAAATGCTGTAAAAATGTTTTATTTATTAACTTGTAGCCAACCATCATTTTTTATAAAAATTTAAAGGCATGATGTGTCTATCTGGTTTTATGCATTATACAGTTTTCAACTACTGTTTTATAATGCACTAAAGAATGGATGATTTTAAAACAAATAATTACCTTAATTCTTCAGATTAATTCTTTAATTGTATTCTCAATCAGAGATGAATCTTATTTTCCTTGTTTAAAAATGTTTAATACATTTCTGTTAAGGGAGGCATGTTGGCTGATTGAAACCAAATAAATCTAATCTTATCTTAACTTTCTACTGAATCTAACGAGGCTCGAACAACTGAATCTTTGAATCAACATGACCTTATCTTATTTCATCCTCGACCTAATCCACTATTTCCCCATCAGTGTTTTACATGTATTGTCATTATGTTGATACATGTACATGGTAAAAGAAAAAGGCTGGCTGATATTTTTGATGGGAATGTGATACCAGGCCCAGGGGGCCATTAACAGACGCTTCTTAAAGTTAGTAATTCGTAAAGTCCATTGTTCCTTAACTGTGATGTCATTATTGCCATGGTTACAACAATTGGTTTACGAATTTGTAAATTTATGAAGTTTCTGTTAATGACCCCCGATTAAGAGGCATCTCCTGAGAGACACAATAAGAGATAAGTTCATCATTGATTGATGGATGGATCTTATCTAGTATTTGTAGCAATATTTAACTCACCAAGATCAAAAATTGGAGAGAAACAATTATAGCTGTAAGCCTATTGTTCAGATGATCTCTAATCTTAGACCAGTTGATCTCTAATCTAAGACCAGTTGATCTCTAATCTCTAGGTGATAAACATAAACATAACATTCAATACTGTAATGTAATTATCTTATAATCTTTAAATAGCTTCTAATCCAAATCTCCAAACATTTCAGACCTCCAACCCAGCGTCTAAGTTACAATTCAACACAAGTGCCACATGTGAGAAACCCCTTGTAAAAACCTCAAATCCAGATAGCTACTACGAGGATGTTGCAGGCTGTGGAATACAATGTGAGAACCCCTTATTTACAACAGACGAACATACAAGTACGCATATATTCATTGCAGTAGCTGCTACCTTATGTGTTTTGTGCACACTTTTTGCATTGGTAAGTAAAATATTTTTCACTTTACCATATCAAAGAACAGGTTTTTAGTATATTTTTTATATTTTTTAAAATCATATAGGATGACAGGATTCTAACTTTGTATTGAAATTAAAGCAGGATACTCTGCTTTTTTGTTGGTATTTTGATATACCTTCAGCAACAATAACTTCTCTTTTATTTATTGTGATTTCATTTTCTTTGTATTATGCATTCTCAGAAAAGGAAATATTTTGGTAAGTAAATGCATGTATACGGAATAATTAAGATAGTCGGGTAGAATGAAAAATCTGATAAATTAACTGGGACCTTTTAGACTATCTTGCATCATGGTTTTCATATAATGTCACAAACAACCAAGGTTACAAAGATTATTGCCCTTTCCTTATATAAGAGACTTTCCAAACATGTGTTTTGTGTATTTTAACTGACACTCCATGTATTGTTCCATAATGTATATACATAACAATATTTTTTTATTATATGGTCCATGTATTTAACATGTGCTCCATGCATTATTATATGCTCCATGTATTTAACATGTGCTCCATGTATTTAACATGTGCTCCATGTATTTAACATGTGCTCCATGTATTTCAGGTGACATTTCTTATTGACTGGAAGAACGCACACAAGTATCCCGCAATGATCCTATTTTTCATCAATGCATGCTTCTTCATTGGAAGTATCGGATGGTTGGCTCAGTTTATGCCAGGTGCCAGGGAGGATATTGTTTGTAGAGCAGATGGGACCATGAGGATACATGAACCTCAGATAGGGTACACAACAATTATACTTAATGTTATCATGGTACAACTTTTATGTCACCATCAGAAAATATAGTGCCAACTTTCTTGTAGATGGTATTTGGTGGTTGGCATTTTGGTGGTGGCATTTTGCATGTTAATGCCTTGTATAGTATTACAATAGCATCATTTAAAAAAAAAAATTTTTGAAATTACAATTTCATATATTTTTGTGAAACATGCCCAAGATAGTTTAAAATTATGTAATTATTTAACATATTTTAGGTCTGGTGAATCCGCCTCATGTGCCGTCATATTTATCATTGTTTACTTCACGCTGATGGCAGGCATAGCCTGGTTTGTCATCCTGGCATTTTGCTGGCATCTGACATTTAAGGCCCTTGGGACACCACAAGACGTCATGGAGGGCAAGATCTCATACTTTCATATCGCTGCCTGGTCATTTCCTCTAGTTTTGACCATTATATGTATGGCAACATCCCAGGTAAGGTTTTCGTTGTTGTAAATTGTACTATTTTCCCAAGGACATTGAATTTAATTGTACTGTAACATGATGATTTTAGTGAACTAATATTTTGATTTTATTAAGTTATTTTTGATAAGTCTGGATTCATCAAGTTATTGAACATGTTATGGATTGTGAAAATTGTGCTGTTTACAGGATTTTAGTTGCTGGGCTTAATACATGAAATAATTCAGAAATTCATTTATTGTAATACAAACTACTTTTTAAAGCATCTACACTTACCATGTTCTTAGCCCACATTATGTGTGTTTGGGTTTCATATGGGAGTGCATGAACATTTCAAACATTCATCAGTCGCCATGTATTATTTTCTAGGTGGATGGAGACAGTCTTAGTGGTATATGCCTTGTGGGCAATCTGGACCACAAGGCACGTGCTGGCCTGGTGCTAGCTCCTGTGGGAATTGTCATCATCATCGGTGGAATCTTCATGTCATCTGGTATGTGCTTTATCCATCTTTTTGTAGTCTTGTGTCACATCCCTGATTTTCTTATCTATTTGCCTACCCCATTTTTAGGTGTTTATTTAGGAAGGTTGCACATGAGACAAATGCAAAAGTTCAGTTTACTTCAGGTTGTTGATGTTTATTATCTGAGAACATAAAGTGTTTGTGAAATGTACCAAATGACTTGTCATCCAAATTCATTCTTTATCAACCGGTTTTTAGATTTGGAAACTAACTGAATTATTTAAAGTTGAGTAAAAGAGTGAAAATAAACAGACTGTCTTGTTGAACCAGTAAATGGCCAAATTGGCTGAGGTTATGCACACAAAAAAATCCTTATAAGCAACCACTTTTTTAAATGCCAGAGACATCATTTCAGGACTCCATGCTCTGTGTAAACTGAGGAGAGAGAGCCCAGGGTTCATAAGTGATAGGGCCACTACAAAGATACGGAACACTATCCTTAGATTAGGTATGTAAGGATATCTTGTAACAAATTGGTCAATTTAAATAAAGCAATCAAACTAATTGCCAGGGAGCCTCAGAGGTATCTTATGGTAAAAAGTATGATGTCATAATGTATCAGAACACTACACTACATCACAATACTGCAATGTTTCCAGTTAGAAATCACAGTCGAAATATTGCCATCATAGAAAGATCAAAGGATAAAGGTGAAACTTTGTGGGGACTGCTAGATCAAAGTAAACAAAGACCAAGCTCCACCCTATGTTAAGGGCCTTTCTAAAAATCAGCCTGGAAATATGACTGCACAGGTTCTTGTTCTCATATTGGCAACATAACAGGAGTTCAATAAATAGAGGATATCCTATGATTTATGAGTGATATGATTTTTATCCACGAATGGATAATATGATATCTGCACGAGCGAGCGTAGCTAACTGTGCTAACTGTGGAATAATACAGACATTGACTTGGCTTTTGTTGTATTTTATCATCATATACTTCACTTTCAGGTCTGTTTGGAGGATTTGCATTGTCATTTGTAGTGATCACCTTCGTTGTTCACGTTTATATCTTTGTCAATGCGGCAGAGTGGGAACAAAGCTTTAAAGATTATGTCATGTAAGAAGTAACCTTTTAAATTAAAAAATAAATGTTTAATACCAAGTATCTCCTATACTCTATGCTAGACATTTAAGCGACAATGTCTTCTTTTAGTGTATGGTTTCTGGACAAAATTATCTGGTGTTTCTTTCTTTTTTGAATTTTCATTGTATACTTTGGCTATATGATAAAGGACAATTTAGTTTCACTAGCGTTGAAGTCATCTTGAACAAAATATACATTTATATGAGAGAAAAATATAGACCTGCACTGATAAACATTCATCTCTTGATCAAATTAGGTTTTACAAATTCTGACATAACACTTTGACTGTTATAGATGTGAATCAAAATGGGTGACACAAATTGTGACATAATACTTTGACTACATTTTAGATGTGAAGCCAATGTTGTTGTTGCCAAGGCTGTATCAAACACCACCATGACCTGCTCTATCAGCAGTAGACCAAGTCTGGTTGCTGTGCAGATGAATATATTTGCTTACTTTGGAGCTGGTATAGTGATGAGTTCATGGGTGTGGACGAAACCTACCCTGGAAGCATGGAAACGTTTTCTAGGAAAGTAAGTACAAGAAGCCTGTATTTCCAAATAAAATCAGGAGATTTTTGATCCGTATCCCAAAGGATTTAGTAATTTCCTGATTTTGCAATTTGTTATCAGCTTTGAAATTGCTAAATTAATATGAAAGAAATATACATATAACTAGAAGTACTTTCTTGAATTAGGATCAGCATCATAATCAAAAATAGTATTAATCAGGGAAAATGTGACATCATCACGTCTACTGAAACTATATTGATCTTATATATTTTTTCCAGGTGCTTCCGCATTACCAGTAATAAACCTGTGAAGCTAAAGAAACACAAAATGGTCGCCCAAGCCTTCGCTCAACGTAGGGAGATGAACAATGGCCGCCTGTCAATCAGCTTTCACAGCACTCATGATGATCCTATGGGTAAGATTATATGACAAATTGTGTGCAATGTTTACAAATTATACTCATCACTGTTCATGGGTACTAACCTGATCTCATGTTACCGTGAGCTTGCTTGGTGGTATGGCTAAGTCACAGGCTATATGGCATGTTGAGGTCTAATAAGTACCCATGATTGTATGCGGTACTAGTATATGGAAAGTAAAACTTAAATGTGAACACCTTTTAGCCCAATGTTTTGTATCTAAAGCCCTTTAATTGAATTATATAAATACACAAAGCTAGAAGGTTCCTGGGGGTGTTGGACGCAAGTCCTAAATATCATATATCATTTTTGTGTAGTTAATCATTTGTCATGCTTCTTGTTGTTATAGGTATGAAGTTTGATCTGAACAGTGTGACATCACATGATATGTCATCAGCATTTCATGCCAATCTCCACAAATTGGTACGACGTCGGGGTGGCATGATACACCCAGTTGCTGGCACACTACGACGATATTCTGATTCAGGTATTCAGTCAATTTACTTCCATCTTCAATTTATTTGAGCTTTTTAGTTTCTTCTCTTTGTAAATTGCTTCAACTTGTAGAGGGTGAGCCAAAAAAGATAACCCAAACGATTTTTAATTATTCGGTAATCCAGCATTGATTTGAAGTCATATTTGGCACACTTGATTCAATGTTCTTTCATCTAGTAAGTTTAATTGGTTCCCAATTTAATGGTCACGATTTTATGTCCATTTTACAAAACATGCTCTAAATGACGAAACATGTTTATTAATACTTTCAAAGGGTTACACAAAGCCATATCTTGTCCTGTTAAAATTCCTTGTAAAGTCCTCCATTGGTTCTCATTTCCTTTGTTATCAATGTGTTTTAGATGTACAGTCACTGAAGTCCTTCTCCCAACAGCTACAGGCGAGGGTGGAACAGCAACAAGAGATGCAACAGCAGCAGGAGGACAGCAACAAGCGAAAGAAAAAGAAGAAAAAGAAACGTGGAAAAGGACGTGTAGCTCCATTACAAATCCCAGAATCATTTCTCGCAGCGCATGGTGGATTAATACATAGTAGACGGAGGGGTAGTAATGGACGACGGGGAAGCAACACGTCTGTTTTAACTAACCAATCAGCTCATAGTATTGCTATATCTGTCAATGCTGGTGGTCAGTTATCATCTGACAGTGAAGCTATGGGATCAAAGCCTCAGTTTCCGCAAGGGAAGCGGGGAAGTAAGGGAAGCGTGGATATAAATCACGTCATGGGGTACTCGATGTTTACTGCTAGTTCATACGTCCCTAACATGGGGATGCACTTACAAGATCTCGAACAGACAGACAATGAAATTGAAAAACAATGCAAACCAAAGCAAAATACTCACAATCAAAAAACAGCTTTTGGTAGACAGAAAAATTCAGCGGGGAAAACAAAACCGGCAAAATTGACAGTGCCACCTGCTGGTCTGCCAAACCAGATTGACTCTGCATCAGACATTGAGTCAATACACCCCATACAAGGAGCTAAAATGGGCTTTGTAAATCCAGCATTTTATCCAGAAGGGACTATGGGTGCACTGGGATATGGGTTTGAACAAGAAGGGGATCAAGGGGGGAAGAAGAGAGAGGGCAAGGACAGAAGTAAGCTATACCCTCCTAGTGTTGTCCTAGAGGTGGGACAGGACAGTGATGCTGATAAGTCCTCAAGTTAGGATGTGGAGGAGGAATTCTCAATCTCAATTCATCATCTAAGTTCTATTTTATGGGAATTCTCTTCATTTTATGTCACCACCAGAAGTGGTGATATATTGTCAC
The DNA here is from genome assembly GCA_903813345.2 of Owenia fusiformis. Taxonomy (NCBI): domain Eukaryota; kingdom Metazoa; phylum Annelida; class Polychaeta; order Sabellida; family Oweniidae; genus Owenia; species Owenia fusiformis. The sequence continues at coordinate 21,535,473 of CAIIXF020000001.1, read as the reverse complement.
CAGCACAACAAATGGTGACATCACATATTGTTATGGTATCAAACTTTTTGTGGACAGTGTTCGGCATTGCATTTGGCAGTCCGCATTCAATAACTGTAACAAATGGAATGTGGTGACATTTTGCATGGTAATGCCTTGTAAGATCTGTTCCCAACTTGTAGCCACAAGGGAGGCGAGGCGCGGATTCTGTAATGGAACATCTGCATTTATATGATACTTCATATTAGTTAGTATTATTTTTTTTCAATTTACATATGCTTTTATATGTTAAATGATGAATCTCTATAAGTAATTGTACTTAATTTGTATTCTATATGCAATTATGGGATTATGCAATTCATGGAATACTCAAACCTGAAAAATACTCGTGTTTATACATGCACATGTATACATATTTTTGTACATACAAGTTTACATTTTTAGTAGCATAATATGACTTACACACTAGCTATATTACACACAGTACTGCTGTAGTATTTAGAATGGCTAGTTTAGTCTCAACTTTTATAGTCCATTGTTGTATCAAATAGAGCAAGTATTGGGAATGGGGCCGGAAGTGTATGTAAAGCCACACAGATATAGACAATTTGAGTATTAGTAGAGGTTTGGCACATTTTTTGGCCCAATATATCTAAACTCTAACGCATTCACTTTAGATTTATGTATAGCAGTTCAATTGAATCGAGATCCGGATGCGGATATGTTTTAGCTATACCTGTTGTGTAAAGCCTCTCTATTGACCACTCCAGTAAATTGCTCTTTTATGGCAATTTGAGGGCCAAAGACTGAAATGGTAAGATTTTGTTCTGGAACCGAACTGAAATGTTGTGTTTTTTTTCTGTGTTCCGACACGAGTGCCTCATTCCATGGGTCAGAACATAATCAGGTATCCATGACACCTCTAGAAACTGTTGTGTAATCAACTCTGATCAGAATTTTCTCTTTCTGAACCCACTTGGTGATATTCTTCTTGCAAGAAACCACTTCGAAATTTTTCTATAATGAACATTTGTGGAAATATTTTTTCTGGCAAGTTTTAATCTTTCAGGGCTTATATATTATACAACATTGGTTACAATAGATATTATATTGTACAGTATTAGAGAGATTATGTTTCTTATATGAAATAGGCAAAATCTAGATATCCACTTTTATAGAGGTGCTGATTTATTTAATTTAGGTGCTTTCTAGATGAGGTGCTCACACCAAAATAAATTGAATAAAATGTAAATAAGTTATTGTACAAGTGAAACTTAAATAGATTATGTAGGCCTATATTAGGATTTATTTCAATATTAGAATATGGTAGATTTTATTGAACAAGTTGTACATTCAACCTATTCATTAGAGAGATAAGATATTTTTAGAAAAACTATTTTAGTAATAGTACAATATACATGACATGTATATGTTGAATTTTCATCCGATGAATTTTAAATAAAAACACAATATAAAATTGGCAATATTGAACTATTTAGACCATGTAACATATTATTTTGTTAATTAAGTTGTTCTTCAAATTTTTATATCATATGCTGATGCAATATTTAATATGGTTCTGCTACTGAACTGGTTAACAGTAGATTAGCAGTGGGAGTTTCTCTTGCCGTCGGATACTTTGCCAAGGTCCACGTTTACTTCTAACAAAGTACTGTATAATGCTTTTGAGAATTTCTAGGGTTTTATTCTACACTACAGCCAGATTATGAATGGAAATAATCATCGGAATCTCTGAATGCGTTTGGTTTTACTCTTAAATTGTTGCTTAAATGTCATTTTCATGGTGTAACCTGTGTACTTAAAAACAAGTACCTTTTTGTTGTTATAGTATATTGTAATGTTATATTATTCTATGTAATAAATACATATTATTTTGTAGAAATATTTATTCATTGTTTATAGTTAATTCTAGAGTTAAGGTAGTCTTCAAACAAATGGCATCTGTCAGCGTGATATTTGTTAGCAAGCTTTCATGTAAAAGACACCTCAGCCTACCTTAAAGATTTAGGTAATAGTAAAGGGGGATCGATTGCACAGAAAAATTGAAATATTTAGAAATATTCTTCTACTCTCAACTGTAAAGCTAGAGACACCTACAACTCAATAGACATCACACATTGATATTGTTAACATCAAATATTTATTTGTATCTACAAATATTCAACATGTTATATTCTCTACTCCACATTATCCACATCCAAACACTCCTGTCAATCAAACTGCATCTCCTGTGGTACAGGGTTCCCTTCCTCTCCCCGACACTTAGAGTTCACAAGTTCTCTTCGTATTTCTGGTGTTATCTGTTCATGTACATGTACACGTAATAGTTCCATTAATGAGTCTTTCTGTTCACTTGATAAGTCCTCCTTGTACCTCTGTATAAATGTCAGTAGACTTTGGTGCCATAAAACTGGCAATTGGCGCTTGTCATTCACAAACCTGAAACCACAGTAGAACTTTTTAATCTTCAGATGATATACTTCAGTTCTGGGTGCAACACTTTTATCTATTGTTCATGGTATCACAATTTCAGTGTTCAATGTCAATGAAAAAATAGGTAATCACACATTCTAAATATTTGCCAATTTGTACAACTTACTATGTTATATTTCAAAGTGATAAAATACATCATGTTGCTGTCACAATAAATCTATCCCAAAAACAATTCCCAAATTCATGACTCACCGTAGAAAATGGTACACCACTGCATCAATCACTCTGAATGGGAGAGCATATTTTTTGTCTAGTAGACTTCTAAGGAAGATACTATTGGCTCCATTATAGTCCATTTCTGCTATTTTTAATAAAGCTGCTGCTGAGTGCAGCATTGGTATTGAGTTCTTGGCCAGTACACTAGCCACGATTATTGCCTCTCTTAGTGTGGTTGTGCCACTCTGAAAATAGAAATCATTATCATTATTCATGTTGTCAAGGTTATGAGGACTGGTACTAGATTAAACAAAATAAAGTTCTTAGTATTCAGAACTTCCAAATTGACCTTATTTATTATGTTCTCTATATGGTTTTTAAAAATCTTTTGTTTGAAACATCTTATAATATCAGAACTCATTATGCTTTGATAAATGTAGGCTGCAATATTTATCGTATTTCTGTAACCTTATTTGCAAATGTCCAAATATCCACTGTAACCTAGTAGAATAGACTCTTAGAATATATTCATGAATTTACCTCACAAAGTGGGAGCAGAATTCCTTTAAAGAAGGCGGCTGGCTTGAATAGAGATTTCCTTAGTGCCTAAAACAGATAATGAAACATTAAAAAAAATATGAATAAACAAGGCATTAACATTCAAAATGTCACCACCTGCCATTTGTTACAGATGCTGAAAGCCAAACACCAACCACTGCCACAAAAATATTGGAGACAATAACAATACGTCATCACTTGTGGTGGTGATAAAAAATATGTATCTAATAATATTAGAAATGTTAGAAATTAAATAATGAAGCAGTAATAGTTTGGAAAGAAATTGGGTGAAATTAACATGCGCATAGTTAAATGTAAATCATCTTTTCTCGAACCATGTTATCTAGCTCTACAGATAAAATATGCTTGTTTCATCATGTGATGCATAAATGCCTTGGTCTACAGTAAAAATTAGTCACAGTTCAAAAGGCTGATTTAAGCAATGCTTTGACTAACTAAAAGTACGCATTTAAAGCGTTTTCTTTACAAAATATCAGTGCTTTATACCTGGTAAAGATGGAAATTCAACTTTTTGTACTCTGCTATATCATCTCGTATTCTAGGGAGAAGAACCAAATTGAAGAATCGTTGCGCCATCTTTGCATTAAGGTTTGAAGCGAATATTCTTGTTGCTTGGTACACAGAAGCAGCTGACCATTCTTCTGGTTTTGTTAGGTATAAAATCTGAAAAGAGCAAACTCATCCATGGATTCTTGTTTCTGCCTTTATATAGCAACATTCTAATAAATAACTAGAATAACAGATTGTAACAAGGAATCTAGATCCAAACTTCAATTGGCTATTACTTCTTTAATATGTTTTAATATGTCATAATATGTAAGTCTCAATTGGTAAAATAAAAAAAATAAAAAATCACTCGTTCACAATATGCTTTTTCTGTAATCTATATGTCGTATGACACATCATCAATATTATCTACTTGGAGGACAGGGCTACCTGAGTCAGAGTGTAATAAGAAAGACTTAGTTTATTGCCACAATTGGATCTGTTTATACATTTACAATAATATACAGGTTCATGCCTAAATATACTGTATAAAACATTCTACTTGGATAACCTTAAAATGACCATACTACTTATAACATACCTGTTCCCAATTATTTAAAGCTGGAATAATTTTGAAAGCTTTTGGTAGTTTTCCACTTCTGTATTTAGATAGGATATCTGATATTTGTTGGTACATATTGATAACTCTCTCATCAAGTTGCTGCATATTCACACTCATATTGTCTGAAAAAGAAGCAACATATGTATATGCCGGAGATTGTCAATTTTGGAAGTTGGTGCTTTTCATCCATAATATGTCTGGTTCCACTAGGACAAGACTCATATTGAAAACAAAGTGTTCTTCTTTGGAGGTGTTCAACTTATAGAGGTTCATTTAGCATTAAGTCATTTGGTCTTGTGACTCTACTTTACAGATTTCACTGACAATTTCAAAAAAAACATGGCAAAATGTCACCAGCTAGTTATTTATCATAAATGGTAACATGAGTGTGAGCATTTGTTACAGATGCAGACTTCTAATCTCAAACTCAGAATCACTGTAGGTGGTGAAATAATCCATATTTCACTTGCATTAAACCAAAGTAGCAAAGTTGGATGCAATGCTGATCATTTCATTTGGATGAGCTTATTACTTTACCAATCATGCCCCAATGTTTCATGAAGATTTAGTCCTAGAAAATATTCGGAACTAATATGGTATTTACCCGACATTTGACTCTGAATCTCTGTTTGTTTCTCAGTAATTTTTTCTTGTATAATATCAGCCAAGGTTCGCCTGGCTGGTGCATCATGGGACATAAACATCGCCAGTGCCTCCTCATCGTCTTCGTTAACTTCCTGAATATGAATAAAAGGAAAAATTATAATTTATCATACATGTATGTCATTATCATCGATCTTTATTGACATGAAGTACAGGATGTGGACCATGTGAGGATGTGTCTTTTTCAGTGATAAGAAAGATCTTGAATACTTCGCTACCAAAGATGAATCTGTCTTACAGATGAAACAATGCATTAACATGCATTTAATGTCACTACCTGCTATTTGTTACAGATACCGACTGCCATACATTATAATAATGGTAACATAAAAAAGTCAAGAAACTAACATATCATTAAAAAACAACACATCTAAAACCTAACATATCATTAATATCATCAGGTGAGAATGAAGATCTAGAATTTTACTACATGTACATGTATTATAGAAAAATGTCAAAAAATGTTTTGTAAAAAATATTCTGAACTGACATTAATTTAAACTGACATTTTAAATATTTGTTATACATGTACATTGCACATTTGTAATACTTTTAGGTCTCAGTTCTTTCTTATATCCAATAATTATTAGATTAAGCTTGAGGCAAGATTCTATTATTTTGAACTTACTACAGTTTCATAAAGGTCCTCTCCTGCAGCTCTCAAGGCTGGAAAGTCTTCATCCTCAAGATCCTCATCCTCAGAATCCTGAGATGTACCAGCACCCAATGTTACAGTTTTCTTTTTCTTCTTGTTACTAAATCAGAGAAATACAGAAAATTACAAAAACCTGTATTTTGTAGTCAATGATTCAATTGTTTAGCTTTTCAAGACGAATTCTGCTATTAGTTCACCAAGCGTAAAAGTGAAGTGGATGTTTTTGTACCGAATGAATGCTACGGATGGTTATTTCTCAAAATTGAAATCAATATATGGAATCAGATCTTTCATCAACAGTGATAAAACAAACGCAAATCTTTTTTCCCATGCTAGATTTCCAATAATTTTCCCTGGTGATTCAAAACTTTAATTTCCAATAATTTTCCCTGTTGATTTTATTTATTGTTTTGCCTTTTTGTTAGTAACTCTATTGAAACTCTTGGGTCAAGGTTCTCGGGAATTTTTTTGTTTTGTTTAGTATAATACTTTTCAAAATACTACTTAAAGATTATCTGCCTATTTTAATCACAATATACATTTCTAAAAGGTTTCTGACTTCATATTCCTTGTTTGTATCCAGTTTTATGTATTTTCTCAAGAGTTTTACCACAAATAATGTGACAAAAATGTAAAATTAGACTCCGGAAAAACACTTTAAAACTCCGGAGTCTGAAAGCCTAGTGAGAACCTTGTAGCTTTTACCACCTGTACCTTATGATGCTCAGCTATAATTAAGAAATATAGACCGAAAAGCAGGGATAATATTGCTAGGCACAAACGTTTTCTGTAAAACGAAAGCTTTTGTGCCTAGCCCTAAGGGGTGTATTCAATGATATTACCCCTGCTCTGAGGTCTATTTTACAATTCGAACATGAAAACTCAACAAAATGTTTCGAATATTCATCATGGTCTGCCATTACTACGACCCACCGTTATGACGTCACACATTACACGTATTACCAGGGGTATTGATCGCGAATATATCCCAGGTGAAATGTTGACTTTGTTTATAGTTTATAGAAGGCGTAAATACAATCATGTTCGTATTTAAATTCTTACCTGACTGTTCCATGCTCCTCTTCCAACTCCTCCTGCTGTTCACGTGCTTGCTTCAAGATCTTCTTAGACAACTTATCATCTACAAACTGGAATAAAAGCAATTCCTGGCTCAGTATATCACAGATTCACTCAAGATGTGACTTCCTAGAGACCCTTAAAAACAGTGCATACTTGGCATTTGTGTGTAGATCAGTTACTTATATTTTATTTGTATCTAAAAGAACATTTGGGTTTCTTTTTGAAATTACTAATCAAAAATAATTTAGGGCAATTATTATAAGCCCTTTAGGATAGAGACTTTAACATGTTAAAGTACTTTTGTACCAAAAGTTGTGAGTCTATGAGACTAAAAACTTTGTTACTGACAAAAAATGGTTGACCAGGAAATGAAATAAAAAAAAGAAAACAAACCAGGATACTCATATGTAATCCAGGAAGTAAAAGTCTTTGGATAGCTTGATGATAGAATTTATAAATTCTTTTGTATAAGCCAAAAATTATGAGCTTTACTTTTTTAAGGGAGCACAAAACTAAAGTAATAATATTGCAGGGGTTATATGCAAAATTCTGTCTGCCATAATACGGCAGTTATCTGTCAGTATAGGAAAAACTGAGTGCTGGCTGTGACACAACCTTTATAAGTCATGGGGTCATTGAAATTTCACTAAGTCACGAATTCGTAATTTGTAACTTTATGAAATTCGTAAATAATTAAAATTTATGAATGACTTTACAAATTCGTAAAGTTACGAATCGCCCATTAACAGAACACTTTTGTATGTCATTCGCAACTTTCATCCTTCGTAGACAAACGAAAGCATATGTGATGTCATTTCTTCGTAACTTTGCTAATCGTTTGTTACTTTACGGAAGTTTTGTTAATACACTTTTACCAAATTTGTAAAATTAACAATTGACTTGCAAATTTGTAACTTTACGTATTGAATGAATATACCACCAAGATTATACTTCAACGATCCTCAATTAGGTATGTTTGGAGAGCTTTTATGTTTATTATCAATTTATTCCCCAATCAGAACACAACAATTTTTATTCTGACCAATCACAACCACATTTACATAAATATCTCCCATGATGCATCGCTTTGGAAGGGACAAATTTTCATCGGCCCACCCAACGAGTCGATAACTCTGAACGAAACATCAAGAGATTGCAAAGTCAAAGGTCACGATCCGCTAATTTCATTGGTCGATGATTACATCATAGTGTATATATAGCATCAAAATGGCAGATGATTACAAAGAGCGAGGGAAAGTATCGCAACAGATTTTTGACAGTAAATAATTTTTTTCTAGTAGTTTCTGGCTGTACAAAAATGACTGCATATGAAAGGCCAATGTATAATCTTTAAGAAAAATTCAAAGAATGGTTTCAAGATCAATTGGATTATCTCATAAGCCATGTTTAATCCACCCATCAACAAGCTTTTTTTTCAAAATACAATCGTCATTTTCACCATCGTCCCTCATTTTTTTTTACAATTTTCACGCAAAGTTACATTGTACTTGAACACATGTTTCATCACTTAAAATATATAAGGAACTCCTCGTGGATTAGGATTATGATAATCCAATATAAGGGGATCCAATGGGGCTATGCTTTTAGTACAGCACACTCATATAAGATGTCATTAGTGTGCCATAAAGTTAGTTCAAAATGTTTTCATAAATGAATGGTTGGACTTGTTTGATCCCCTGCTGTTTGATCCCCTGTTTAATCAATGGAGCATAACCGCAGCATTTCCCAAAAAAATTCTGAATACCTGTCAAGTTGACTGTTTAATGTTTGAGTGCAGTTAAACCTGTGTGTGTGTGTGTAAGTTGCTAAGAAATTCTAAATACCTCTCTTTATGATAATTTCTATCATGCCTTATTATAGCATTTACTTTGAACAGGTTTTCTGTATCTTGTTTATCAGTAATGATTCACGAGGTACAGTGCTATTAAAATCATAAATACAGTACAAGAATTTAGTACATCATACCTTTGCCAATAATTTTAGTAAGACAAATATTTTGATCCAGCTTCTGAAAAAACATTGAACATGTTTCTATATGATGATGTGTTATGACACACTTCCTTATTTGAGTTTATCTCCAGATTGATTATTCAAATAATGAAATGAAGGATGATATGCTGAGAATAATTTTTGCATATTCATCAATTCAAGAAATGATATCCTAAGAAAATGTTATGAGTAACATACACTCTTACCTTAATGTTAACATTAGGGAGATTAAGCTTGCATATAAAATCGAAACGCCAACCTATGACCAATCGCCCATACAAATGCATCTCTAAATATTTTCCATTCACATTTAGGTTGTGAGAAACATTGCAAGCTTAAAGTCCCTATTGAGAGTCTCTGAAAACCACAATCGATACCATTGAGTGTGTGGTGTATACTACCTTTATCATTATTTCTAAGATTTACAATAACATCTTTTTAGCAAAATGTCCGATTTTCTTCCATATTAATGTGAACATATAAACAAACAGAATGATTCTATTGGTTGAGTCAACAATTTCAGTTATTAGGGAGGTTAATAAAGATCGCACTATTTTGATGAACGTACACATGGAATGTGTAAACTTATGGTCCCCTATTCACGGTGTTATAGCATGATGGTTACGTCAAGGCGATTTGCAAAATTTTGCGGTAACGATAACAAAAAATGGCGAATGGGAAAGGCAGCATGTCCTCTTTCTCGCCTGTAGGCAATATTCACAGATAAGATTTCCTTTTAAACTAGTTCCATTCGGTGACATATATATGGATGGTTATAAAGACTGGGTCAAATCTGCCAGGTGGTCTACAAGAAACAGAATATAATCTGTAAACCTACCGACTGAGATATCAAAGTTTATAATATTTGGTCCATTCTCGTGTTGCCTCAGTACATGAGCCACTCAAAATATTAACTGTAAGTATAAGTAAACTGTGTATAACTACTGCAAATTCAAAATACATTATTATGGCTTGAGTAGAACATATTAGGTGGTTTTCCAATGCTCAATTGGCTTTGTATGATCATATGTAGGTTACATCTATATACCACAAGGTTTTTAGGCAATGTAGACCATGCCCTAACAACAAAAACAAAAATAAACAAATTACTAAATTTTTGTATAGTTTTGAATTTCAAACTCGACAGTTTTTCTCTTATTTCATGTTATTCCCGGGCATCAATTTGCAAAGGCTACGTTCAAAATATACATTACTGAAAGTATCACCGAATGCGATTCTTACATAAATCCTTCATCCTTTCATTGATACACAGAAGTAGAAAATAATGCGCCAACCTTAGTTTTCTCTTCCATCGCAGCCATTTTATTGGATAAATCAGTGAACGTAGCTGTCCAACCTCGTTTTCAGAGGTGGCGTAACCGTCATGCTATAACACCGTGCTATTGACTATATAGGAGCAGTTTTACCAAGGGCAAAGCTTTTGCCTAGGGATGAACTTTTTGACAGTTTTGGCTAAAAAATCATGCGAAGTGCTCAGATTGGTGAGAAACTGCATCATTTTGAAAGAATCTCTTGGGGGAGCAGCAGCTCCCTTTATCTCTCCCCCTCTACCTGGCTAATTTTCACATTTTTTATATTTCTACTATTCAAATTGACCAATCCCCATTCATGTCATTTTAACAGGTCCCTTCATTACTTTACACCAGTGTTCATTAATCCCTTGTTTTCTAGTCGTATGTGCTTTTATTATTCAGTTTCACAATCTATTGTTTTGCCATGCCAGTTTTACATGTTTGCATGCTGAGTTTGTTTTATGTAATGTTTTTTGTTCCTTATATGGTTTACACATTGACTCAGTTGAGTTGGGGTGTTGCCCCATTACTAGTTAATGTTGCCTAGAGTTTGTGACTGTACATACACAAAGTATTTCAAATATATATTTTAGAAAACATTTTATATTTGATTCCCACCCAAGGGTCTTCCACTCACCCATTAACATAAACAAAACATGAACTCTAATAAAAATGCCAACAAGACTGCAAGGGAGACTTAATCTATGAATTGGACTTTGCCATATCACATGTATTAGTCCCGTGACCAGGGAGGGGGAGGAGGGGGGTTGAGAGACGACCCTCTCCCCTAGGCACATTTTCTGTCAACATCCTGCAATTTTTCACCACTTTAGTACTTTTCAAGTGATGTTCGGATGATGCTTTCATTTAATTGCTTGCACTGATGGTTTCTCTTGAATATTCATGCACATAAGGTGATCTAGTATTTCAACACAGGACCCTGAAAGCGCTATTTGAGCTTGAAGTAGAAGTATTCATAGTATTACTGTTTGTATTATTAATCTCTATGATTTTTCAATAGGCTAACTCAGTCAGTGAATGCAGGATTAAAACACAACACACATGAGTAATTCACCCACCTATGCATGTTATTATTGAAAAACATTGCCATCTTTTACATCACTCCTAAATTATTTTTGTCAACATGCATTTTAAGAGGTTTATTTTTTTTTAAAAAACTCAAAAACAAACTTCATGGAGTTCCTTACATATTTTACTTGATGAAACATGTGTTCAAGTACAATGTAACTTTGCATGAAAAATTGTAAAAAAAATGAGGGACGATGGTGAAAATGACGAATGTATTTTGAAAAAGCTTGTTGATGGGTGGATTAAACATGGATTATAAGATAATCCAATTGATCTGGAAACTATTCTTTGAACTTTTCTTGAAGATTATAGATTCGCCTTTCCCAAGCATTTACTTTTTACAGCCAGAAACTACTCACAAAAAAATTATCAACTGTCAAAATTATCAAAAGTCTGTTGCGATACTTTCCCTGCTCCTTTCAACAAATTCTGATAAAACTAGCGTGAATCTTGACAAAATGACAGTTTCTCAGCTTCCGATTTTCCATCAGCCCTAAAGCAATTGCTATATGATCCAATCTATTCAATAATCAGAAAATAATCGGAGATTAAGTAACATTATTTATATTCTTTTCAATCCTCAATGCCGTCTGGAGCAATTTCTGGTAAATCAGTAACGTCACTCTGGTATTGGACGGCATTTTCAACTACAGATTTCTTCGGATTTGGGGATTATAGTTCAAAAAGCCTTGTTGTATCTTAATTTCATACATCTCTACATAAATGTAAATAAAGCCGCAGTGCATCAATGAAAGTCGTATCCCTGTGAAATGGGAAAGAACCCGGATGTAGACGAAGTTGTACCCTACATGAGAGCTCTTCAAACAGGAGGTACACAGGCCCAGGAAGATTTAAATCCCCCTCTCCCCAGTCACTGTATAACTAATGTAATAATAAAAAAAATACAGGCTGATCTCGTAAACATCCAAATCTCTTCTCTAACAGCTCAATCTCACCATATGTCCAATGATCTTCTCTAAAATTCTCAGATTATGTATATAAATATCTTATCGACCAAACAATCTGGTTTTTAATAGCAGTGTCAATCTCTAGGGTTTGTGTCCAGCTGGCTTTTACCGAGCAACCCACGGTCACGACAAATTGACATCCAATCGCCATCTTGTTTCTGCAGTCAACCAATCAAATCACAGCAGTTATTAATTAATATTATTTAATTAAATTTAATTAAATATTCTCACACTTTTTTATTGTCTTTTTCAATTTTTTGAATTACAAACCTACAAAGTTTTGATGTTTTAACGGCCAGATTACTCGAATGATCATTTCTTGGACATGAAATTTGGCGGGAAAATCACGACGATTTTTTTAGAAATCCAAAAAAGCTAAATATATATCATGATATACTATGAAAAATATACCGAGACTACTAGTACAATAAGTTCATAGCATCGCCTCAGATATATCTAAATACTAGAATTGAGATTTGTAATAGTAATTTATAGAAAAATATATTCATATTGCACCCGAATCACATTTGTATATGTTGGATTGCTTTTAAATTGGCTCATAATATCTGTAACCTCTTATATTTTGATGCTTCTCTAACATGTTGATTCTCAAAAAAATAACATGGCAGACAGACCTCAAATTACAAGAGGGCATAGGCTTAATTTATTGCACTAAACACTGAATAATCTGAAATGTACAAATGCCATTTGTGTGCAATATGAATATATTTTTTTTATATTATGGCACAATGGTCTATAGTTACTCACTTCGAGAGCCATGTTAGATTTTGAAACTTATGGCTCTCAAACGGGAAAGTGAACAGCTGATCAATAGTGACCTTTGAAATCGAATTAAGTTGATCCGCGGCTTACTTTTGGTCTCTAACTGTGTCTTACATCAGTATCATCAATCCTTGTAAGTATTGGAGCGCTGGAGTACTTCTTTTTCGATCAAGACTTGTAAATTGTTCATCGAGTGAAAGTTTTTTAGACCTATTTCCAATATGGCGGTTCGCTAGGAGCGAGATACGCAACGAACGAAATGAATTTTGAGAATTAGTTAGGTTCGGATAACCTCCAGAGATTTACGAAAATGTCCGAGCAGAAAACGCCATATTGGAATTTGGCAGTAAAACGATTCACTCGACTTACAATTACAAGTCTTGTAAGACACAGTTAGAGACCAAAAGTAAGCCACGGATCGACTTAAGGTAACTTATAACTTAATCAAAAAATACAAGATGGCCGAAACCAGGAAGCACATGGCATTTGAGTATAATCTGACCATCAAAATTAACTGTCTTTGGTTGGATTTTCTCTCAATTTTTTAGTTCCACTTATCATTTATATAACCAGGCTCACTGTGGTAATGCAAATAGAAACAGTAAACATTTTGGAATGGGAATTTGAGTCCTCTGAAAATGTGACAGAAAAATTGACAAAAAGAGTAGCACGGCAAAGGTCCCTGACCATTTTTTTTTCTAATTTCTCTGAAACATCCCTTTAATATAGCCCAAAATGGAAGGAGCTTTAGAATTTTGAAATCTCATACAAATTAAAAAAAATAGAAAAAAACAATTTGAGAAGTGTACTTTTTCCTTATTTTGATCCCAATTTTTTTATCGGGTAATTTTTCAAATTTCCGTTGCTCCTTCGTTTTTGATATATGCTTGAAGTATATTTTCTGAAATGTTCAGATATTTTGAATCAGCGGTTTTTCACAGGCTACTCCTAGAAAAAAATCTTCTCAAATTCTTTAACGGCACTTTTTTTTCTCAAACTAAAGTTTTTTTGTTGTTCTTTGATGTCTTTGTAATGATTACAGTGCACAAGCATATGTGAAATAATAAAAACGACTTCTCAGGAAGAGTTTGAAAATTTCAAGATTGTGAAATTTTCAATTTTTTCTGAAAATCGATTAAGTTAACAGTCACCTTAATTCGATTTCAAAGGTCACAATCAATCAGCTGTTCAAATGCTCCGTGGGAAAGCTATTATATCAAAATCCAAATAGCTTTCGCAGGAAGTAAGTCTATAGATTTCTTAATTTTCAGGTTCAACTGCTTGCCTTTGAAGCAGTGAAACAGACTGTAGTGGCTTAGATTTCCCGAGATAAGAGCCTGTATTTTTTCTACCTGATACAAAGTGAGTGGGAGGGGGATGAACTCTTGTTCCCGTGTCTATGGGGAGGTAACTAAACTGAGCTAGTTTCCAAACGTTATAGCATATTACTTTTGGAGTATTGACTGATTGAATAAGAAAATTTCAAAGCCATATTACAGTATCTATGGTTGTTTCTGAAAAATTGACTGTCGTAAGTCTGACCTGGATGTCCAAATTTACGATTTAGCAGTGTCCCTTGGCCTTACTTCCTTTTGAAACAACATTGAATTTCTAATTTGAATTTCATTTTGATTTTCAAAAATTCAAGAAATTACCTTTATTTCATCTCCCTGTCTTTCTCTCACTTTCGTTCGTCCAGGAGCTCGTACTGAGGTATCCTCTAATATTTGATCTGTTAAGGGAGCGGGGCGACCAACCAAAGGATCAGACCTAAGCTTAGATTTTTTGTGTTTTCCCATTTTTCAGGATTTTCTGATTTCCACGTGCAAGATGGCGATGGTTGGGGAAACCCTTTTAGGGAGCATTATATTTTTGTTACCTTTGTTTAAATCCAGCATAGCTGTTGTATCATATATTCAATATTTATATGTGATAATCTGTCTTACTCGAAACACCATTATTCTAAAAAAACTTGCTTCAAACTATTGTTAAAAAAAGAAATACAAAAGTAGGTCATCGTATGACGTCACTCTAGAGGGAAATCCCAGTCCAAAATTCAAAACAAAAACTGAATCTTCTAATGTTCTTCTAATCTGCTAATAGCATATGCTAAGAGTTTTGGCAGTTAATATTAGACATGAATGTAATTTTTGAATTCATTTTGGTTCTATTGAACATTGGATTTTCTTGTTTGGAGAACTTTATCTCACTTTTCATACCTCCAAAGAGGAAAGATATCACAAATGAAATAGCCCTTGTTACAGGAGGGGGCCATGGGATTGGCAGAGAGATGGCTTTAGAATTAGCTACCAATGGTGCAAAAGTTATCCTTTGGGATATAAACACAGTTAGTATGATTCATTTATACTTCTATTAGCAGTGTCGTGGGTAATGAAAAGCCATGAAAGGGGGGGTAGGTACGAAAAATTTCGAACGGAATGCGTGACATATACGTAATTCGCGTGAAAAGTCCGAACGAAATGCGTACATTTTTTTCCGGCGTTCCTATTTTTGCTGTGTAGACGATCTTTTAGAAATTTTTCTACAGAAATATTTTTGCTTGACAATTACCAGGTAAAATGCGTATTTGCGTGACATTTTCTGTCACGCAAAAATAACTGGCGTGACTTCAAATTCTTCAGCAAATGCGTGACAAATACGCAAATTGCGGGACAGTTGACAGGCCTGCTGCTGCTGCCCTGTCAACCCTCACGCATTAGGCGTGATTGTCACGCATTTGCTTGAAAAATGGAAATCACGCATCAATTTAGCGTGTATGATCAAATATCACGCAAATCACGGATTTTGTTGATATTTATAAAAAGCGTTTTTTGTGAATGCCGAAAGGGTAAAAACCGATCGGCGAAAATAAGCGAACGCATTCCGTTCGGTCTTTGCACGCGATTGCCGTTTATGTCACGCATTTGGTACAATATATGTGTATATATAACGTAAGTTTGAAGGAAGGTGTTCAACATTTGGAAGTCACTCATGTTAGGTGGTCCCAAGTTGACAGCCCTGCTGCTGTGTTTGTGTCAGGGTCGACTGTAATGATTACTCAGACAGTGGATTTGTAATCTAAATCTCATTGGTCTTCTGCTTGAGCCACCAAAATGATTAGCTTGGGTAGCTATATGTATTAGTAACTTGCTATTCAGGGTTCTTACACAACATCAAGTTTACATGTTCATTATGTCACTATCAGAAGTGGTTAGATATTGTATAGTCTCCATCACTTAGTCTTATAGATGGTGTTCGGTGTCTGTAACATTGTCTGTAACGTTTTCTGTAACAAATATCAGTCGGCATCTGTAACAAATGGCAGCTAGTGATATTTTGCATGTTAATGCCTTTTGTATCCTTCAACAAGTAAATATGTTTTCTTGTTCTGTCTCACTACCATTGTGCACAAATAAGTTTCACTTTTTCACACATTACACAGTAAAACCTGTAAGGTGGAACCCCTCCGTCAGTGGAACACCCCCAGAAGTGGAACATATAAAATCCTCTTACCCAATTACATGTGAAGCAAAACTCTGTTTGTGAAACATTTGTCGAGTGGAACACTACTTGACGTACAATAGATGTTCCACTTACACAAGTTTTACTGTAAATTATTTGAAAAGTATCAGCATGGTAATTGAATGTTTTCTATTAACAGGAAGGCGTCAAAGAAACTGCAGCGGAAATCAATCAAAATGGTGGATTTGCTAGAGCTTACAAATGTGATGTCAGTAACGTAGATGAGGTCAACCAAACTGCGGCAAAAGTGAAACAAGAAGTTGGTGATGTGACAATGTTACTAAACAATGCTGGAATTCTCTATGGACTCAACTTAATGAGGTTGACAGATGAGCAAATAAAACGAATTTGGAATGTCAACTGTTTGGCTCATTTCTGGGTATGTAAGAATCAGTAGTTCATATTTTATATTATCCCTAATTTATGGGTTTTATATTGTAGGGTAATAATCAATATTTTCAGACATTTTTTTGTATGGTCATGTAGCCAAAACATGAAAGTCATGCGATTAACTTTGAATAGTCCAAGACTAACTACATAAAGCATATTGTTTTACCCCTATTGATTTATTTTTTTCAGTTTTAATATACAGTCCACACTGCATTGTTACGAAATGACAATACCAGTTAGAATGTCATTCAATCAATCCAAAAGACAGTTAGATTAAAAGGCCTTTTCAACTTAAAAGTTTACTATAGTGTGCATAAAGTAGACAACATTTATTCTGAAAACTCATGTTAAACAGTTTATCCATCTGTAGAACCTATGAACTGTGGATATATTCACTCATATTGTCTAGATGTAACATTTCATCATTGTTTAGGCCATGTCTCCACCCAGGCATTTTTACGTGCCATTTCCTTTTCTTGATGTGTGGGTGATATTACCATTTGCTTTCTAATCACCTGAGCAAGGTTCAAGCACAAAATGATCACTTCAGCAATTGTTATAACAGACATGCCAATAAAGAATCCAAAACTTCCTCCAATTTCTGAAATCATAGAGTTAATTGTGAAGTCTTCAGCCTGCTGGGTTATCTTTGTGTCTAGGTCTTTAAAATACACATTTAAACGAACAACATTTTTTCTCAGTTTAATTCCATATGTGTCTCTAAGTATCTTGTTTTCTTCTTCTGATTTTGCATGACCACAGTATTCAGGGAAAACATCATGAAAGCTATTATAAATGCTAGAGTTAATGTAGTTGTCCATGTTCATGAGTGATCTACAGTACAAGTCTATCTCTACCCCTTCTAATGGCCACACTGATTGAGAGAGTGTCATTTCATATGATTGATACAAGCACTTTTCCCGGCATTGGCAACCATCTTGGCCCACAAAATCTGACAATGAAAAATTATTTTGGCATCGAAGTTGTTCCAAGTCATTCTGAATTATAGTTAGATTGTACTCATTGGATTGAAGTTTTACCCATTCGTTTAAGTGAAGTTTTAGACAATATCTTGTGTGAGCCATATCATCATCGACTGGTAAAGAGGATTGGACACAACCACATGTTTCATAGATGGTTTTCTGCAGGCATTTCAGGAGACAATGTTTTTTGGTGTATTTGAAACTTCCATAGGCCTCAGAGTCGTGATCAGCGCATTCTCCCCAAGGTGCTTTCATCAGTTGTCTTTCATTGACAGACAATGCTGCATTGACCGAGTGTCCTGGCTCAATATCAAATCCATCATTTTCTGGGTCAGGCAGGGTCCCCTTTTCATGGATCACAACTCTTACTCCTTGACTACCACTGGTTGCATAGTTTGGATTGTATATCAGAGAACCTTCAACGGCATCAAGGTATAAAGTTAAAGATAGTCCCCCTTTAGGGCCTGAGATCTTTGTGCTAGGTTTAGCAATGGTTGTGTTGCCTCCATTGAATGTAAAGCATGTATAATGTTCATGGTGATCTAAAGTGGTAAAGTCTGACTTCAAACATGACTTTCCTTGATACACACATACTGGGATAAAATTATCTTGTTTATGGCTGTAGTCTTGAATTGACTTTTTACTATTGTCAAAAAATCCTTGAAAAGAGTACAACTGAGTGTGAAACTCTTCGTAAAATTCCAGTTTCTCTGACTGAGCACTTTGTGAGATATTATTGTCTACATAAGCTGTGAGATTTTGTAAAAGCTCAGTTAGTCTCATCAATGGAATAGTTTCTTGTTTTCCCTCTCTCATATCTTGAAAAAGCTGATCATACCCTGATGCTGGCATTCCAACTAAAGGACACACAGTAACTGATGGGAATACAATGTCTCCGTTCTTTACAACAATTCTGTCCCTTGTATCGAATGTCCCATATCGCAGGATGATCGTGATCACCTGCCATATTGCCACACCTGTACAACCCAGGCAGAGGCCAATCCAGATTGTTCTACCAAGTTTTGTTGTTCTTTGGGTGACATTCCCCCAACCATGTGCAGTGGTGTTACTTGCAAAATCACTTATTGTTCTCTTCATACTTGTATGGTCTACTCTAATGTAACATGCCTGTTTCTGGCTATAATGTGCTGACTCATTTACTGGTTAGAGACATACATTTCTAGATTTATTGGTAGATGTCATAAATGCCTTTATAGACATCCATTATACCTGATCAATATGCATTAAATACCCTTTGTGTCTATTTCTGTATAAGAAGTAATATTTATTCAAAGGGTTACAATTATCCAAAAGATTCAAAACAACTTTCTATCACGTCATGGAAGTAATTAAGGGAATACTTCTTAATTGAAGGGACCATATCCTAATTAAGGGAATACTTCATTATTGGAAATGGGGACCATATCCTATTTTTTTTAAGTATGGAGAGGATTTGGATGAAAGAGAAATATATCATCAAATTCAGAATAAATACCTGTGTATAAATATCTTCTGAAAAATATGAGGGGATAATCTAGCACACCAAATAGGAAACCCTGATATTCACTTATAATACCTTAAAACATCAGCTACCCAACTGAATGGATTTCAGGATTAATTGTATTTCAAACTTATGAGCTTAAGGAATTACATCCAAATATTAAATATTCTCAGGTTATAGACCCAAATAAACCAATTTTTCACCTAAGACCAAACTGATCTGAAGTACAGAATATTCTGTTTATGTAAAAATCACATGGACAACAAACTGTTATTCTTAATTATGATGTTAATCATACAAGTTCATGTATTGTCACGGCCACTCCTTTAGTCAATATTGTATTGTCCCTTGGAATAAAACCCATATTTAATACCTCCCAGTTAATAACGTAGTAGATTTATTGATTATCTTACAAAAAATTTATATTCACTGGTAATCTTGCAGTGATTTTCTTTTATTTGCAGACAGTACGCGCATTTTTGCCCAAAATGATTGAGAACAATCATGGCCACATCTTAACCTTGGCATCAGCCTCAGCTATAAGTGGAACAGCCTTCCTTGTTGACTATAGGTAAAGTGATTCCTCGCGATAGTTTGTAAACACTTTTTTATCCAAACACCTCTTTCTGTAAACACCTGACTATATGAACACCTGTTCTCGTAAAATATAAAATATTTCAATAAAACATAATTATCATTTACAAGTTATGGTATAAAAATTAAAAATTATAATACAGTTTTTAAGAGAATGCCCTGCTTAAGGATATATTTGAGTGTCAGTATTGTTTGGGAATTTTTTTCTTTTGAAATTATTTTTATTTTACAAAATAATCTCACAATTATTGATTTCCATCCCAGTTTATACATTTCTTTGAATTAAAAATACAATATATATGTACAGTATAACTTGTAAATGGGAACACCTCTAGAAGTGGAGCACCTCCATAAATGGAACACATTTTAGAGGAACCAAGGGTGTTCCACTCACACAGGTTTTACTTTAATTTGAAATTACAATTTTCCATCAATAGGTTTATTTCATAAATACAAACAAATATGCAATGAATAGGCAGGGTTTGGGCAAATCACCTTGAAATTACATCATGGACTCTTTGTATCTGCAGTGCCACTAAATGGGCAGTTGATGGTTTCACTGACGCTCTTGATGAGGAGATTGATAAGCTTGGTTGTGATGGTGTCCACACTACAACAGTTTATCCATTGTTTGTGAACACTGGCATGACATGGTATCCAAGAGACAGGTATGCTATTACTGTTACCTTTCATTTACCTGTTTTTTTTTATCATTTATGGTTTTTCACCACACATACCTTATGTATTTCATATGTCATATGAGTCCTCTTGGCGCGGAAAGCTAGGAGTCACACAAACCATTATGGCAGCAAGAAAAGAATAAATTTTCAAAGTCTGGCATGAAATGAAATTGGCTCCCCCTCCAAAACACAAATAATTTCATATGTTTGATATCTAAGTTTTGATCCCATTCCGAATTTTTGTGTAAGTGAGAAACTGCCTAGCGCCTTAATGTGACTTTGATACAATGGAAATAATTTCAGATTTGGCCGTGTGTTTGAACCAAGGGAAGTAGCAGAGGCAGCTATTGATGGGATGCTGCGTAACCGTCACTATGTACATGTTCCACGAATCAACAGTTTCACTAGAGCAATGGGAGGGTATGTATAATCAGTACCTTGGCCTAATTATGGTGACATATTGTTTCAGTCTCTATAACAAAGTGTTACACTTTTGTAATCATTTCTAATTGTGTGACCCTGAAAATTACCATTTATAGAAAATTAGTTAAAAAACAATTCTTTAAAAAACAGTCATCAGCATTTCAAGTCAATATAATATTTTGTTTGTATGGCCATTCTATCTGAATGACCAAGACAAGATGTCATCTCAAGTGTTGCACTAAGTTCTACAGCAATCCTTTTTCAAATACTGTAAAACATTCCGACCCACTTTAAAAACTTTTGAAATAGGAAGTGTTGAAAATTAGGTTTACCAAAAATTCAAAATAGAAACCACCACCACCACCACCTCACTACATATACAGTAAAACCTGCAATGTGGAACAACTGCCTACGTGGAACACTTCAAAGTCCAGTTACACATCAGTCAGTCGAGCTATGGGCTGCACATTAACCCACTGTAAAATGAACCTCTGGAATTGAGACACCTCCTTCGTGAAATTAAAGATGTTCTACTTATAGCACAGGTTTCATTGTATTTTATCCACACGATTTTGAGACAGCACCTAAAACATATTTGATACATTATGTTGTAGATTCCTTCCAAAGAAGGCTTACAGAGCACTGAAGAAATATTGTGACCTTGGTATAGACCTCCAAGTTAAGAACAAGGATGACTAAGCACTGCAAGACTGTGAAAGCTGCATTCCAAAATAAATACCTTTCTTTGAACATGAAGGATTTGATTCAAGCATGATCACTTTTTTGCAGACAATGTACTTTGAGAAACACTTATTGTGTTTGAAACTTTAATAAATTGCCTCCAATAACTATGGATTGACATACTGATTTCTCTGTCCCAGGGGAGCTAAAATCAATGCATTGTAAGTCACTATTTAAGTTTATACTTTGTCATATGTAATGATGCTATTTTTGTACATTTTCATATGTGTTTATACATCCAATAAATTAATCATATTTTATGTATTTCTGTGTTCAGTATATTTTATTACAAGGAAGTGGATTTCTTTAGCTGGGATACAGGGTACTGTATGCTTCATTGGCAGAGGTCTGACTTTCATCATTCACAATTTTTGTGGTACACCTGACACTCCGACTATTGCAGAAATGCAATATAAGTGAATTTCAAAGTTTTAACTATTTACGAGAAATGGCATTGAGATTAAAAAATAGCTAAAATGATAATGATATAATTGTTAAAATCTGTTTATTTACAATAACAATAGTCTTTTATAATAACAGGCAATGTCCTGATAATGGCTGACATCACATATAATCAGGTATGTATATAGATATTAGATAAATAAATTATTCTATACAATAGAGATTCTTTCTCAATCTATCTTTCCATGCTACAAATCTACTTCCATTCCATACAGATGTACAGGTTAACACAAAAATGCAACCATCTGATTTTGGAATACCCGGTTATGATGGAATCATGTATATTCTTTGGTAGATGTAGTGTCCAGAGTTTAATTGCACTAGTTCTCAATGTTTGATGTTATACATTGTATACCACTGTTTCACGCACTGATCACTATTTCAGAAGATTCTACGAGAGGGTTGCGTTTTTTGTGTCACTCTGTATTGGACCAACCTCCCTTCTTAAATATTGCATATTGTATTTCATTGAAAAAATATTGCACAATATTCACATTTTTACATACTGTATACATATTTGAAATGCTTTTGGCATAAATAGTAAAATAAAATTATCACATTTATTATATTATTACTACATGGCTAGTACCAACATTGCACTTTTGACTAGCTTTGACTTTCAATTCAGTACTCTGAAAATACGATTATAAAAAAGATAAAAAACATGTAAACGATTTCTTTTACTACACAAAGGTTAACTATTTGACATATCTTTGAGCACAAAATATAAATACTAAGGGGAAAATTTATTTCAATTTTAACTTTTTATAAAAGAGCACATTTATACAGGTTAAATCATCCAATAGCTACAAATAAAAAAAATGTGCACATAGTGTAAGTTGCTTTACTTTGAAGGCTGCTTTAATTTAGCGGATTGATGACAACTGCCAAATTAAGTTTCTGTTTTCTGTTTTGAATAAATCAAAGGGGATTCCCTTGCAGGATTTGAAAATACCCCACTAAAATGTCAATATTGAACTATTTTCGAAGATCTAGATCCGCTGTTGGTTATTTTTTTATTATTTGCATCCTTGTATGATGAACCCTTATATATTCACATTTTACTGATGGGTAAATCCGCCAAATTAAATAGCAGCCAAAATTTCAAAATTTACCCAATCCAGGCTAATCCGCAAATAGTCTAAAAATTAAATAGCACCAAATTAAAGTAACTTTCAGTACATTGAATCAGTGTGACTAAAATATCCAAAACACATTGAAAAATGTTTAAAATATTGTATTGCTTTAAAAATTCATAGTACACCTATTGGAGAGGACAGGGACTTTAGGCATAATTTTGCCCCTTCCCCAAAATCTTTTTCCCTACCTACCCTTTGTTTGAAATGTAATAGGGAGAGGACAAGGGCTTGATGCGAGACTATCCCTTTATCCTCGGAAGAATATCAAACAACAATATAAATATGAAATTCCACATTATTGTCTTCAGTCTAAAACTTTAACTTCATTTTGAGATCATTCATAACTTCTATCTCATTTTGTATTGGCAACTCAGTTGAGATTCAGTGAAGATAAACGGCCAGTAATTGGCAGAGTTCAGTCAGTTAAATTCTGTCAACTTGCGAGATTCAGTCATCTAGGCAAGATTCAGTCAGTTAAATCCTGGTAGAATTCAGTCTGTTAAATCCTATTCACTGGCAAGATTCAGTCAGTTAAATCCTATCAACTGGCAGAATTCAGTCTGTTAAATCCTATTCACTGGCAAGATTCAGTCAGTTAAATCCTATCAACTGGCAGAATTCAGTCTGTTAAATCCTATTCACTGGCAAGATTCAGGCAGTTAAATCCTATCAACAGGCATAATTCAGTCTGTTAAATCCTATTCACTGGCAAGATTCAGTCAGTTAAATCCTATCAATGGCAGGATTTAGTCTGTTAAATCCAATCAACTGGCAGAATTCAGGCAGTTCAATCCTAGTTTCCTAGCCTCATATATTAGATGTGTATAAATAGCCACTGCAATGCTGTATACTATGTTAGGTGTCTTGTAAGAAGCAAGGGTCAACAGATGCTAGCTTTGCTGAGAGAAACGAATGCATGGAGTATAGTAATGTCTTCAGGTTACTGCATTCAACTTCCTGCAACATACAAGCCAAATCTAGCTAGATTATTGAGAGACAAGTGAGCGATTGCAAAAGCTCATCATGTGAGCTAAAAACTAAACAATAAAAACTGTCTAATTAAAGCATATTTATTTTGTGACAAAATCAAAATTTCCTGAATGTTAGAGAATTAGCATTAGTCGTAATGAATTGAATGCAGCTCTAGTGAACACCTCTCACTCATGAACACCTGTATTAATGAACACCTCTCATTTGTGAACATTTTGCACTAATGGACACCTCTCACTTGTGAGTACCTCTCACTCGTAAACACTTGGTCTAATGTAAATGTATTGGGTTAAAAAGCAATGTTGGTTTGACTGCTGCTAGCTTTGCACTCAAAAAAGCATGCATGCAAAAAATAATGTTCTTCCTGTTGGTTGTCTCAATCTCCTACAAGGGAAAGTATGGAGGCATGGAGGGTTGATTTTTTTAACATTTGAGCATAGATATATTGTCATACTTATTTGGTCAAGTTGATATCAATTAATCAATCATTAAGAACTGACGATAGAAAAAACAAAATTATTGCAATTTAATAATTACACAGAACCTGAATTTTGTGTACAAGGTCCAATCTAAGGAGAACCTCTGATGGTACAATATAAATATATTGATACGAGGTAGAACACAATACATTGAAAATTGAAAGCTTGACATGCCATACTAGACCACCTATATTTTGTATAAGATTCCTCAAAGACACATCCCAAGGGCTCATTTCTCAGGAATATTGCAGCATCATAATTAATTTCATTTGAGTAACTATGGCAATTTCATATATAAAGACACTAGAGTTTCCGAGGGTAACTATGGCAATTTCATATATAAAGACACTAGAGTTTCCGAGGGTAACTATGGCAATTTCATATATAAAGACACCAGAGTTTCCCAAATTGAATGTCATAAGAAAATTTCTCAAGAAACAGACCCCAACCAGTATATTACTGATTTCACCTACCCTGCTGTCTATTTGTTTGGTATGCTCATTGAGAAAGTGCAGTTTCAGCTTTGTTTTGTCATCATCAGATGATCCCTTCAACTGGGAGAACTTGTAGTTCCACATGTAACTCTAAAAACATGAAAAGAACCATACCTTAATAAGTCTGGCATTATATCTTATTTTCAAAGAAATTATATATTTAACATATTCACTACACATTATTTATGGATACATTGTAAATGTATGTTGAGAAATAAATATATCTGCAGATTGGATTATTGTTTTTATTAATGGAGATAAATTCTATAGAATATTCTGCAAAAGTAATGATGTATTTAATTTTGAATCCATGTATTGCCCCTTAATAAGCTACACATTATATCTTTAAAGAAACAAACCTTCGTTTCACTGTCATATAATGAGAAACCCATATTCATATCAAGGGTCAGACCAGATATCCTTCCCCTCCAACTGCAGCCAAATGTCTTACTCTGCAGAAAAATTATTCATGTCTTCATATTATGCAATCTGATTGGTTTATAACTATTTGATATTGAACTACGGTATATCAGGCTTATGCTATTGTCTAATTAGGGTGTATCTAAAGTACTTAATGTACAGTTACAGTATAGATTGATAACCAGCAAAGTACAGGCATTTAGTAATCAATATATCTTAATTTTGTCAGAATATTTTTACATCACAGCTCCATAATTCAAGTATTCCAGCATAAATTATAACAATTATATATAAATTACCCTCTGATGTAACACTGCCATGTAATTTGTCCTAAACCATTCTTTTTCCAACTTCAGTAATTCCTGTCTACTCTCTGAGCACAGATAATGTGTTTCTCCACTTCCATGTTGGATACTGAAGCAATGTTGGCGTTCATCTTGGAGTTCTGAATCCTATTATAGAGATAAATATAAATGTCAGTATCTCAATCTTAATACTCAATTTTGATTGGTCAAGAATCAGCCAATAACTTTGACTATTGCTTGTGAATGTGATACATTACTGGGTCTTGGTTTACAGTGCTGGGGTTTTAACATTTACTTGAATGGCAAAATCATTACATACTGATGGTTTTCATGGGCCTTTTTCTAGAAAACATTGTGAATTTCAAGTAATAATATTACATTGTCTAAATGAAACCGAAGCATTATAGAGTGAAAGGAAGCTGAGATTCAGGAACAGTAATCTACAATATTTCCCCAGGATCCAGATACACCCTGATCCTAAGTTTTATCTTTTATCCCATTTAATTTATCCTCACACATCTTATTGTTCACATCAAAATAATCACTTACCTTTAAAATTCGGAACATACAATCATATATTTTATAAATTCTCTCGCAGCGTGTCCAGTCCCGCGTACTGGAGGGGGGTGAGTCGAACAGATAGATGTCTGATCCCTTCAGTGCTAGGAATTGAGGTTTCCAATTGTGCCAGTGATGTGTTGCCATCAGTCTCTCACATGTCCAACACATGTGACTGATCTGCAAGAAATATATTTTGTAAGATATGGGCGGCATTTGGCATCTGTGATATACGACAAACTGAGATTCATAGCTCTGGTTAATTTTGCTTTTTCATGGTATTTAAGAATTTAGCAAAATTATAACTACAGAAATTGCTTGCTTATACAGAACAATGAAAAGTTGGACGAATACAAAAAGTCATTATGCATACAGGCTACACTGAACAATAGTGTAAACCAGGAGAAAGATACATTCATAAGTTTCATGATTAAAATGTGATAGCATTTTCATTTCTTAAACCTCTTATTAACACCCACAGTGAACACACAATCACACCCACACAGCTGGTGAGTTTATTTCATTCATCACAAATAGTTAAGAAAAGCAGGACAGACTCAACCAGTTGTTGCATTTATAGCCATGCTTCAAATTCATTTTCAGTTTTAGCTAATAATACATTGTAAATAAAATAACATGTGAATATGGATGTGACATCTTGTGATTATTGCATGTTGCACAAGGTGAATATTGCATGTTACATCTTGTGATTTCTGCATGTTGCAAAATGTGAATGTTGCATGTTACAAATTGTGATTATTGCATGTTGCATGACGTGAATATTGCATGTTATATCAAATGATTATTGCATGTTGCATAATGTGAATATTGCATATTACATCATATGATTATTGCATGTTGCATAATGTGAATATTGCATGTTTCATATTGTGATTATTGCATGTTGCATGATGTGAATATTGCATGTTACATCTTGTGATTATTGCATGTTGCATGACGTGAATATTGCATGTTGCATGATGTGAATATTGCATGTTACATATTGTGATTATTGCATGTTGCATGATGTGATTATTGCATGTTACGTCTTGTGATTATTGCATGTTGCATGACGTGAATATTGCATGTTGCATGATGTGAATATTGCATGTTACATCTTGTGATTATTGCATGTTGCATGATGTGCATATTGGAGGTTACATATTGTGATTATTGCATGTTGCATTATGTGAATATTGCATGTTATATCAAATGATTATTGCATGTTGCATAATGTGAATATTGCATGTTACATCATATGATTATTACATGTTGCATTATGTGAATATTGCATGTTACATCATATGATTATTGCATGTTGCATAATGTGAATATTGCATGTTACATCTTGTGATCATTAAGTGTGATTATCATGTGATTATTGTATGTGACATCATTGATTGTTGCATGTGATATCCAGCTTCTTGCATGTTACATCACTATGGCAGATAATGTTACTTGACATCAACATGGTGGGAACAGTGTCGACAGTATTTCAATCAAACAAATAGCATATGCACACACAATGTTATAGTTTCAGTTTTACAACTATTATTTGCCTATTTCATAGTTTATCAAGGACAATGCATATGTTAAACACTGAATAGTTTCTGGAATACATGTAGTTATATGGAATCGTTCATTAGCTATCACATAAAATAGGTGACATCTATAAACACAATTGGCTGTGCAGTGAGTCAACAACCAATCAGATTTAGGATTGAGTAGGTGTTTTTGGACAACACAACATTCTGATTGGAAAAGCTAGACCAGGGAATTGTTTCTTATTTTAAGAACAGATGCTGCATTCTTTTTGGGAAGCAAAGTCAAAAAAAAGGTTGTAGCACTAACTATATATTCTTTAATTAGTATTATACCGTTTGAATGGAAAATAGGTAACCAAGTCCAGGGCACCTTCCCCTCCCCCCGAAAAAAGAAATGGTTGATGCTATTGCTGTTCAACTCTAACTTGAGAAATTGTCTTAATGTCCGCAAATACATCTGTTCATACAATGCTAGTCAAACCCATACAATTCACTTGAGATAAGGGGGGATGGGCAGGCCCTATGCTCTTGTTGTATAGCAGCACCTACATGTATGAGTCAGTTTATTTTGTCAAATATTATTGTTGTGTGACTTTATCCTTATTTTACCATTGAGGCTTGCGGTATCTAATGTCAAGAGCCACACACCTTCATGTAAATGAAACTGTTACCCACAATGCTTAAATGAATGTCTATAACAGTGATTTTAGATTTATTGCCCAAATGATTATTTCTATTTGGTGTAAGCTGATAAGCAAGATGATATCATGCTTTTGTTAAAGCAACTATACATTATACCCTTTTCTTTAAATCTTGAAAATCTGGTTTTTCAAACTTTCTGTGGGACCAATTACTGTAGCAAATCTGAAAGTCAACCTTTCAATTATACATATGTCTTATTTTTTAAAATATAAGTTGATCAATTATGCCGTGGTCACATTTGCTCCGATTTTTACTAGGGCGCTCGGCCGATTGAACATTTTGTTCAAAATTGTATTCAATTTTGAACAAAATTCTCATCGCCAGGGCACCGGTGCTGAAAATCGGAGCAAATGTGACCACGGCATTACTGTTTGATATATAGTCCTAAATTCTTTTATTGGATTGAATAAAACATGTTACCCTCACCATTACCTCGTCATGTTTTTGACTCAAATCAAATTGCCTTGTAGCCTTGTAATTGTAAACAATTTAAATAGGATGTTAATTTCAATTCACTTCAAAAGGAGCAAATCATCAATGCTCTTGCACTCCTAGTGGACAAAAACATGACCATTAACAACTTTATAGTAATAAGATCAACTGACCTGCTCAGCTGGCAGTAATAGCTTGTTTGACATGGTGATCTGCAAAATAAGATATAAGCTGAATATAATCTGAATAAGCATTTTTAAGTTCTGTGCAATAATAAACTATTTAAGCAGGAAATGAGCTGTTTTAAATGTGAGAGAAAATCTATGTTAACCCAAGAAAAAAAAAACTTTGGAAAACTTGATATTGTATATGAGAAAAGGAATATTATAGCTACCAAATTTTAATAAAATCCTTAATATGAAATACATCTGTAAATGACCAAATCCTTTGTTTGGTATCGATATAGATCTTTATCGTACCATCTGTAAAATGAAGCCCTCTGACTGGTCAGTTCTTGTGCTGTACCAATCTGTATTGCTACTGAGATTGTCCCCGTTGATCATCTCCATCGCAATACAGAAAATATTGATGTCTCGATTTTCTGTATTGGCACTCGACTTCGTCTCGTCACAATACAGAATTTCTCGAGCAGAATATATCCTGTATTGCACCTCAAATCATTCAATAACTTATAATATCACCATATTGACAAAATTATGTGTGGGGTACTAAGAAAGCAACTTACTGAATGGTTATTGAGCATGTTAATATTGTGAGTGATACATCTCATCCACTCTAGGTATGTAATAGTGTTGTCACAGTGTATGGTGCCAGAGCTACCCCCATCCATGCCAACCACCTCAAAGGCATTGTGTCTACAGCAAAGTTTGAACATTTGAATTCATAAAAATTTCCAGAGAACAGTCTTCTGTAGAGTGCAAGGCTCGATATTGTTTCTCAGTGTTTTGAATTACATGCAAATCATAAATCACCTAAATCAGTGTCATATATGAGGAAAAACTCCATAATCCTCAGGGAATATTCAGCCTATTCAGAACATTCACCCTATTCTTTGATCTGTATTCCTTTAATAAGGTGGCTCAGAAATATTTAGATTAAACCGTTACCTTATTTTGTCTGTACCAGGGTGATATCTTGTGATGTAGGCAAAGAGCAGGGGCACGCATAGTATGTCAGACCATTGTTTCTCTAGCTTAGGCTTGGTTAATGTCCCCTGAAATATTGAACAAGACGCAAAATGATAAATATCTCATTTTGAAGAGCAAAATGGCTGGCATGTGCTTGACCCAGCATTCCAAAACCTAATCAGATCTTAGTCTGCTCTTGCATCTGTAAAAATTTCAAGCTGAATGGATAAGGGGAATTTTTACAATATACAGTGACAGTTTTATAATAAAGTTGAAATAAGAAGTTTGTTTATGCCGTATATGTATGGTTTCTAGACAACTCATCCCAAGAAAATTCATCCCAAGACAACTCATCCCTAAGACAACTCATCCCAAGACAACTCATCCCACGACAACTCATCCTTAAGACAACTCATCCCAAGACATCTCATCCCAAGACAACTCATCCCACTCATAAAATCGATAAATTATTTTGTCCCCTATATTATATATATATTCATTTTTCATTTTTTACTATTACAAAGTGATATTTTTTCTGCACTCAATTTTTGATATTGATTTTTAGTATTTTGAAATGGTACATGAAAGATATGTTTTTCACTTTTAAGTACCAGTACTTTTATTAATTCTGGGTTATTCTAAATTTTTAATGATAATCAGTCATTTTGCTCTTGATTCACTAAACACACAAACAAACAAACAAATAAATAAAAACAAACAAACAAAATAACAAAAACATATTTATACAAAACAAACCTATTTAAATAATTAAATGTTTCGTTTCTACAAGGTAGATGTTTTATTCGAAGACTCAAATATTCCAAAATTATGATAAAAATCAATATTTCATTGCATTTATACTAGAATTCATCAAATCTATTCCAAGATTCTTAAAACAGATTTCAGGATTCTCAAAAGAAAAGCAAATACAAGCAGTCAAGCTAAAATTCTGAAATGTCTGTTCCACTTGATTGACAGCTCTAATTTTAGATGTTCCATATTTGGAAAGCAGTATAACATGTGTTGAACTTCAAGGTCAAGCTGATCTGGTCACTCTCTAAGGCAATTCTAAAATTGATTTTTTACAAAAATTGATGAGATTCTATCCCAGATATCTCAGCTAAAACACATTTATATCAAAAATGACCTTTCAAACCATTCCTAGACATCCAATATCAGATCATTTGAGCACTTTTAATCATAAATTGAGTTTCTCAAAAGGGGATTTTTACTGTGTTTCAATGGACTATTTTGACAAAGAATTTTAGGAGAAATAAACCCTTCCATTCATGTGTTGTTATATTTCTTATTGCTGATTTTAACAATAATGGGGGGGGGGGGCAATAATTTACTTTCCAGCTAATTCATCAGCTTCTGAGTGTCACTCTCAGTGACATACTTGATGTTCATCAATTTTAACATTATTGTTTAACATTCTTATTTTATCACATATCAAATAACAATTTCTTAATCGCAGGAGACAATAGCATGACAGTATTGTGAAAAGCAATCATCATGAAGCCATTAGTAATTTACAAAGTTGTCTTAATTCACCGAAGAATGGCATCACATGGCCTCACTAACAATTAACAAGCAAAAAATAAACAAACAAAAAACCTACAAAAATAAACAAACAAAAAACATCAGAAAATATTTCTTCCAAGACAGAATTTTTCTGAATGAGATTAAGCTGAACTGAGATTAAAAGATTTAAAAAGAACAGAATTGCACTTTGTAGACTAGGAAATAAAAGAAGCATATATTGTACTATCTTCAGGTCTTCAAGGAATTACAAGCGATAGAGAGGAAATGTCAGAATTCATTAGAGTAATCCGCTTTCAATATTTATGCATATTAGACAACTTACATAATCAAAAGAGTAAACTGACATAAACTGAGAACAGTTATGACATGGAATGAGGGTGAAATATTGTAAAATTGTGATAATTTTAACTCTATCTCTATTTTCTATGCCTTCTAATTCCTTCCTAATTCCTGTTTTATTATTTCTTTCTAATATGGGGAACTCAATGTATACCCTTTGCATTCTTTCAATTTTGCTTTTTAAAAGAGAGCTTCATCTTCACTCTTTCAGTTAACAATCTCTGAACTCACTGAGCCATTCAGATTTCATCATTGAAATACGGACAACTTTCTATATCTGGCGATTTCCTCTGACATCATCGCACAATTAATGAGCATGCATTTAGCAAGAGTTCCTTCCTGCTCAATGATTGGTGGGGAAATGATCAGCATGGTAGATTGAAATGATTTATGACCCAGGCTGTAACTGGCATAGGTTGTGGGGGTGGGGCTACTAAACTGTAATATAGTCTATACTAGGCAGAGGGTAGATTATAACTAGACTGAGCATGCACTCAATATGACTAAATGCTTACATTTTGAGACATACACTCTAGACAGGTGTACATGTGTATACACATAAGTGTTTTCATATCATTGTATTGTACTCACTCACCGTATCGGACTCATCTCCGCTAGCACTGGTTGGACTGGTCACGCTGCCTGTTCTGGTATTTCTGCGATCTAAGATGCAATATTCAAAGTTAATACGAGTAAAGCTTTTGCAACAAGAAATATAAAACTTGTAGTGTACTTTAATTTCATGCCCACTTTAATTTGAGAATTGGCAAATTCTATCTTATATCGCCATTTTAGATCTACATTAACAATGAGTTTACAGTTTGTTTTCTACATGAAATTTGATTGGAATATCTTTATGATAGTACTCAATTCATTATTCAGTAAAGAAGTGTCTGAAGTTAACCACTTACTTCTTGATAAGAATAAAGATGCGGGTCTGAAGTAACGTACACTTAATGTAACCTCATCCCCTGCTTTCTTCAATGCCGCAACTGCATCATCATGCGTACATCCATCCATATCTACGCCATTCACTTTCAATATGGCGTCACCCACATACAATTTCCCCGTTTTGTCAGCTGAAAAGTTTTACAAGGATTTTGAATAGCATGTTATTTTCCTGTAAAATGGAAGTATTTCTATGCATGTTTTTCTTGTTCAAATGGTAAATGTTATTCCCTTATTCCTTTATTTACAACTGGGTGTCAAATTGTAACTATCGAATAATAAGAAAAAATGAACTTTTATCCAATAAGATTGAGAGAATAAATCCCATCGCATTTGTTTTTTTACTGCTTTCATGAAACCAGTTGAAATTTTACAGACATGCACAGTAATGTTCAATCTCTACACTCCCTAATAGTTATGCCATTTGGTTCATATTTGCTCTTTAAAATAGAATATGAGTGTCCCATTTTTATTTGCCCACCCTGTATAATTTACTCAAATCGGAATAAAAACAAATGTTCTCACTTCTTTCAAATACAGATGTGTTCTATAATTAATCTCCCAAGTCTAATTTTCCAAACAGGGAAGTAAAGAATAAATCAGACAAAGCAGACAGCTTGCCAGCCTGATAATTTATCATCCTAGCTTAACTTAGTATCGGCTTTGAAGTATGATATTCATCCCACTTGTATATTGTTTTGTAGTATCTAGTTGAAATAGTTTTTATTTATTTTGTTTATTTGTAGCTACATGCCAAGTACATGTACTCATTTTTCCATGATTAAACAATGTTGATAAACATTTCAAATTTACTATACAGCCAAGATTAGTTAAAACTAGTCAAGTGTACCTAACACTGCTCTTATCGTAAATTTTCTAGAAATTAGCAACAGGATTTTCCAATTATAGATCAGCTTGAAAGTTATTAATCTTTCTGTGTGGTATAAATTATTTTAAAGGGCCTCAGTCTCTAACTCTCATCCTTAAATACACCAAATTTAACACACAAGATTTGATTTTTGTGGTGCCCTCCCACACCTTCACCCACCCACCTGTCCATCAGCCCAAGACGATAGCAATACAGCACCTTTTCAAAGTTTGATAAAAAAATACACACAATGACCCATAACTTGAACATTTTCTGTTATTTTCTGTTAATATCTAAGTTTGAGAAAAGTGCATCTAGTTAACAGATCGATCAGTTTTGAAAATGGTATGAGGCCTAACACCTCAAATATTTACGAACTCATGCTGCTTAGTTTAAAGAGAGAATCAGATATAGCGAGCAGGCTAAACAAAAAATTGTTTCAATTTTAGAATATTTTTGGCTCATGTCATTCCTTGTCATGTCTATTTTCTAAAAATCACAAAAGTGCGTACTTTATTCCAGGAAAACTAAAGATTTTTACAATAATGTACTATTTTTCTATAAGAATGGTTACCATTCTTATTATGATGACTGGTGAGATTGAGTCTATATTTTACTATCAGGGAATAACAAGCTATTCTAAACTGGGGAGGGACACTTGATATATATCTTTAAAGATTCCCATACCTGCTTGGTCTTTAAATATTCTTGATATTAGTATTGGTAGGTTGTGTTCAGCGCCACCTTTCACACTCACTCCCAGGCCACCATTCTTTTCTCTTGGTATCATCACAACCCGGATCTAGAGCAATGAAAACTTATATAATGAGTTCTCAATATAATAAATTCATTTAATATAATGGTATTAGCCATAAAGGAACAAATTAACACATTGATTTTAGCCAAGCAATAATTGCCCCTTTATACAGTATGTTGTAACCAGGGATATTTTGGCACTATTTAATTTGGGGAATTTGTAATTACAGACTTCTTGGTAAAGCTTTATATTAATTTAAGGCACATTTATCTTAAAGGGCCCCGGTCTTTAACTCCTACCATTAAATACACTAAAATTGAATTAACAAATACCCAGAATGACCCATAACTGAACATTTTTTTCTGTTAATATCCAAGTTTGAGAAAAGGCACATTTTTAGTAACATATCCTTTATTATGATGGTATTTGCCAAAATGCATCATTTTGAAGAAGTTTTAACTGGCTGTGTAACAAGTGACAACATGCCACCACCTTTTGCCAGTGACAAGAAAATATAAACCTATTTAGAATATTCGCAATGCATTTGGTGTTCAGAAACAGACATTTAAAAAAGATTATCAGCAGGAAAATATTGTACTAGAATTACAAATGAGCTCAAATATACAGAGTTACACAGGATCTAATGTTGAGGAACAAACACTATCTAGTCACAATACTAATTGGCTTTGTAACCATGAGTCTTTATAATAGGTTTGAGTAAAGTATTTAACAGACTTACCCGAGAAAGAATTGCAGGGTCTTTTTGTGTAATTTCTGACTGTACATAGACTAATTCTTCTCGCTGTAGAATTAGTGTTTCCGTTGAGAGCTTCAGTCTGATTGGTTGAGCTCTGCTCTTTCCGACACTAACTGTCACCATCCCTAGTTTATTCTGAAAACAGAAAGAACTTAGATGTAGGACTGAACATGAAATAAGACAATCACTTTTGGGAGATCTACCTTCTCCTTTAGGAGATATTGGAGGATACCTTCATTCTTGTGGCTACTACAAAATGGATGTAACATAAAGTAACAAATTGAGGTGTTCAAAAATCAAAGTTGCAAAAAAGCTAGAGTTGAGTCGAAACATTCTTAAATTGTCATATAAATTAAATATTTTTTGTTTATACTATACATATTATGTCTTGCCTATTTTCTAAAATGTCTTGCCTATTTTCTAAAATGTCTAACAGTTCTTATATTATTCCTTGCAGGTTATTTGGCAATTATTTTGAAAAAGCAGGTGCCCCCTTATACATTTGACCAGATAGCTTATTGTAATTTACTTTTCAAAAAGATTGCTTTTAACATTTTCTACTCTCTTTAATGTTTTGCATTTATTTTGAATGTGCAGGCCCGTAGCCAGGATTTTCAAAGGGGTTCATTTTTCCAAAATTTCCAAGGGGGGTTCACATTTGACAATTTTGGCCCAAAAATGGCTAAAATCACTTGAGAAGTGCTCAAAATCATGCAATGTGAACCCTGCGAACCCCCCCCTGGCTACGGGCCTGATGTGGGTGGTAGAAGGTCAATTATCAAACATAAACTTGCAGAAAATGTTCTGGAAAACTATTTTATTTCAAAAATACTTCCAAAACTCTGTCTCAACAAATGCTGTTATAGAAGTAGATAACACAAAGAAGGAATGAAACCTATGAGATGACCCCTAAAAGCAACTTAAATACTTTGAATAACTTATATGTAGCTCTCCATGAAGGATGAGAGAAATAATTTGAAATGTTACAACCTTGAAGGTTCCATGGGCTTTAGATCTTGTAACTGATCAGAACTCAATTATCCTGTTTTCATGGTGGTGAGATGGTTGTATCAACAACACTGACTCCATATACAAAGATTTGGATAAACCATGGGCTTATTGGAGATGTCTGTCAATGATTTAGTCTCTGGAAAAATGGTGAAAACTACATCATGGGCATTTGTGAAAGAAATAGTGGAAATGAATCTTTTTGATTAATTTTGATTTTCAAAATGAACTTATTTAAGCTAGAAACCTCAGATTGATTTTTCCTAGGCATTTTCCCTTGGCATTCCTTTGAACTATGTTTCTGGCTTTAAATGCTTTAAATATACTTTTAAAGCTGATTGGACCCACCATAAGCTCCATATACTGTTGTCTACAATTTCCCAAAGGGTGAATCCCTCCCAGAAGCTATATATCTCAATCTCTTTTAATCTAAATTACCCTGCATGCAGTACCTTTTCCAATAGTTTGATTTCACTCATGTAATATGGTCTGACAATCAGGGTATGTATGTACAGAAAGCTTCAACATGCTAATGGTTACATGATACACAATACTGAGAAAAGTCATTTTTATAGTCTTTGATGCAATGGAACAATATAACCAGTGCTTTCATAGGGTACTGGGACTGACAGGTTCTACATATTAACCAGTACAGAATAAAACTCACCAGACCCGTAACTTAAATTTGAACATAACTGTATTCACGCCTTCTATAAACTGTGAACAAAGTCAATATTTCACCCAGTATTTATTTGTTGATATAATACCTCGTAATATGAATAATATGTGATGTCATAGCGAAGATACATAGTGATGGCGGGCCATAATGAATATTCAAAAAATTTTGGTGCGTTTTCATGTTCGAATCATTATATAAACTTCAGATCAGGTATTACATCAAGTAATAAATACCTTAGGGCTAGGCACAAAAGCTTTCGAGCCCCTCACTCCCTTCTGTTGTTCTGGGTACAGAAAGCATTTGTGCCTAACCCTACGGTATTAAAGGCCCCATATAAGTTTAAACTACATTGGATAATATTGTAGTCTTACCCAATGTTAACAAAATGTGATATGAGAAACTTTTTTTCAATTTCAAAGAAATGGCTTTAAAAGTCCATCATTCATTTTGTTAAAACTACTGAGATTCGAACCAATGGATTCCAGACAAATGGGCTTCGGACCATCAGGTTATGAATAGGTTTCAGGCCAATGGAATTTAGACTAATGGGTTGACCATGTTAAACGAGCCAAAAAAATTTATTAAGGCATAATCAAGAATTATTAAATATGATGTTCTCCCTATGGTAAAACAGCTTCATAAATTTGTTATTTTGCAAAACGATAATGAACCAGTACTTTTCTGAGAACATTTTTCTCCTTTAAAGCGAGAATCAGATCTAGCGACCAGGCCAACAAAAAATTGTTTCACTTTTAGAATATTTCTGGCCCATGTCATTCCTTATCATGTCTATTTTCTAAAAATCCCAAAAGTACACTCTAGATTTCAGGAAAACTAAAGATTTTTACAATAATGTATTATTTTTCTATAAGAATGGTTACCATTCTTATTATTTGGGAGAATTTAAACACCCATTTTTGCACTTTGAATCCATGATAACTTCATCAATTTATAACATATCACAAATCTTTTGGGTTTTTTTGTATT
The DNA here is from genome assembly GCA_903813345.2 of Owenia fusiformis. Lineage (NCBI taxonomy): Eukaryota > Metazoa > Annelida > Polychaeta > Sabellida > Oweniidae > Owenia > Owenia fusiformis. The sequence continues at coordinate 21,497,181 of CAIIXF020000001.1, read as the reverse complement.
TGAGATTGTAAGGAATAAATTGGTAGGTCATTTGTACATGTTTCTTGTAATTTTGTCACCCCTGTAGATCTGATTCTACCTTTAAGGTTCAATAATCATAAAACGGAAGCAAAGGCTACATTCTATATGGAATAATCTCATCCCAGATATGCATAATATTTTTCTCAAATTATATCATATTATATTGTATGAATGTATCAAAAAATTAAGGACCCGTATACTTCATCCTTGGTCCAAGGGTATTTTACTTCTTTCCAATTTAAGCACAAATGAAGTCCTTTGAAGAAGGATGGTATACTTGACAATGTTAGAGAAATGGATCACCTTACAATTAATTGAGATGAAATATTTACATGTTAAAAAGGGATGATTCCACGTATGATAATTCACCAGTTACAATATTTCATCAATGACATTTCAGTAATATAAAACATATATAGCACATATATCTGTACATACCTTACGATCATTTCTGAAGATTTTATGCAAACACAATAATCCTAGCATTAATAGTAGAAAAGTGAAAAATTGATGAAATTAGAAATTTGATTCTGATCAATGTTCCTTTGCACTTTATATTTGCAACTGCATTAAAAATTTCCTAATAGTGCCTCAATCAGTGACAAAGCCTGAATGAAGCAAACGCAGCGTTCATTACCATATAAGGCATTCATTACCATATAAGCAATTCAGAGAGACCTCATCATGACAAGACAAACGACATAAAGATTTAAGAAAACTACTTCAACAAATAAACTGTGACAGCCAATTTTCGACAATATTGGTTTTATGGTTCATTTATCTCTATGGAATAGTTGCATGACTTTGAATAATTGAAGTGAAAAACAGTGTCATATTTATTCGCATATAGCAAGCAGTACTTAAATAAAGAATTGTTCTTAGTTATAAACATATAATGAATTATTTTTTAAAAAATCAAATATTTCCATTTTGTAATAACAATAGAATGTTTTTTACTCAAATATCACAAATAAAATGTCTATCATCAAGAAAGTATCTTAGGCTCCTTGAGATATCTTACTTAAAACACCTAACTCAGCATAACTGTCGTCAACACAAAAACAAAAATTTGAAGATTATTCCTACCTCTGGCCATTCCCTCCCCATTGTAAGAAAAAAGTTCTGATTCCTCTCCGCTAAATTAAATAGCTTTCTTGATAATCCACGCAAGTTTTGTTTCCTCGTGTTATTGTTGGCGAAATTTGACATAAATAACAATTGTTGTTTAGCCGAGTATATCCAGGTACTGTTTCTATCGTTCTCTAATGATTCTATGGAGCTTATGTGATATATGGACCAACTGCTGACTATTTGTAGCACAGATTGCAAATACGAAAATATGCAATTGGCTTGAGGGAGAATGTCAAGGTTTCTAGATTTTCTTAATGTGAGACAGAATGTTACTTATTATATATTGTTACAGGGGTATGTTATATGAACTAATCCACTGAAAGAAAACCATCACAGAATTGAATTGCCAGAAACTTTAAATAAAGAACTATTGAATTGCATGGTGCCTTAATCATTGCCAACGAAGCATTTGTTGGCGAAATAGGCTACCCCCTTTGGCGGGCCCAGAAAAAATCTGAGGACCTCAAAAATTTTGTAGGGCCTCAAAAAATGGGCCTTTTTTAGGCATAATTTGGCATTTTTTTGCTAAATTATCAAATAATGGGCCTTAATGGATCTACCAGTGAGTATTAACACAAATATTGATAGTTTGAGTTGACCCCTCCTTTGATGATTCTTCATCTTATATTCCTAGACTATTGCAGGTACTTTCCTAGATTCTATCCTATCTTGTAGAACATACATTTTGCAAAATACATGTAAGAATAAAATGTTCACACAGGTTTTCAGGTGAACACACCATTGGTCCAAATCTCATCCAAATCCCCCAATCATCCGAATCCAAATTGTCTAAATCCCATTTGTCCTAAACCTCATGATTTTCCACTGAGGAAAATATCATGATAGAAAGACTTATATAGGGATACGGACTACGGTAAACTCTAAAATGAGCCTTTTGTACGTTGGATAATAATGTATCTAATTCTAACATTTAAATTTATTGTTGAACGTAATAATTGCAGTGGAGTCATTTCGCATGTGAAGATATGTTCTTGTGATGTTGTATCTTTTAGATGATTTTGTAGAAAATATTTTGCAATGTGTGAAATGAATTTAAGCCCAAGACTCAATGTATTGTGTAATCACCATTACTTGAAGGTGTTGCTTTCTAAAATTTGCAAAATCAATTAGACTGGGGTTCTAATATTACTTTTAATTTAAAAATATGACATTATATGAAGCATGGTGGTCCTGGATATCAAGAGGAAAGGGTCTAAAAATTGGATTGAAAAAACAACATCCCAATAAGCCCAAACTTGGCAATTTGAAGCCTATTTTCTATAGAATTAGGCTCAAAATCAAAAAATAATTTGCCCAGTAATGTCAATTTGTTATGTATATATTTCTTCTGTTACCCAGATTATGTGCCAGGTGGGCCCCTAATTTTTTTCAGGGACTCCTCTAAGGGAGGGGGCCAGGGCCCTGGTCCACCAATCACTTTAGAGAGAGCTCCTTTTAAGTATTTGATAATCTTTGCCAATGGATTTATATGCATTATATGCATTTAAACATGAGATGAAGTGGAGTGCTAAGGTTAATAAATAAGCTTTCAAATGTTTTCTATGAATAATAAAAAAGTAATTAAAAAAAATAATAAAAAAGATTATATAAAAACCTAAAAAGCATCCAAAGGCTGCGAAACCATGCATAACACATACTGCATTATGATTGGTCAGAATTAACAGTACATGCCATAGCTATACATGAACAGAACACTATACCTTTCACCCTATGCAGACAGAGCCTGTGGGAAATATTGGGTGCGGAGCAAATGAGCGGAGGGTGCGGAGCTAACGGTCTTTTTTGAACTTAAATTTGGGATATTTCTGAAACTAAGCCGTTTTGGGACTTCAAATATACCAAGATATGTGTATTTGACACCAAATATCAATACAATTGTGAAAATAGTAGCGCAATTCATTCTATAGCGACGCAGTGTGCCTAAACCTTTCCCAGACCTATATATTTTGAAATTATCCTTTTAATACTGAGTCCCCAGCATTCATAAAAAATGGTGTTCAAGGTACACTATCTATACAAATTATTTTTGCATCTTGGAAGCCAGGCAGTATCTGTGTGATTTTATAAAAATTCGGAAATGTTCTTCAGATAGAGCCCCCTCTAAATATTGGGTGCGGAGGAGCTCCATAAACGTACCTCCGCACCCAATATTTAGAGGGGGCTCATATCTGAAGAACATTTCCGAATTTTTATAAAATCACACAGATACTGCCTGGCTTCCAAGATGCAAAAATAATTTGCATGGGTAGTGTATCTTGAACACCATTTTTTTTTAATGCTGGGGACGCAGTATTAAAAGGATAGTCTCAAAATATATAGGTCTGGGAAATGTTTAAGGCATACTGCGTCGCTATAAAATGAATTGCACTACTATTTTCACAATTTTATTGATATTTGGTGTCAAATACACACATCTTGGTATATTTGAAGTCCCAAAACGGCTTAGTTTCAGAAATATCCCAATTTTAAATTAAAAAATGACCGTTAGCTCCGCACCCTCCGCTCATTTGCGCCGCACCCAATATTTCCCACAGGCTCTGTCTGCATAGGGTGCCTTTGCATATCTCCTTTCTTAAAAAACATCTATTGAAGATATCCATTGTAAGAAAGCAGATGTGATGAAAACACATGTGCCGAGCATAAGAATGAAAGATAAATGTGAGTGAAAAAATATTCTTGGGAGCCTGATGCAATGTGTTAAAACGAGTAAAGTGAAATGAAATGAAGCAACCAGATTCAACATAGACAAACTGTATGTTAATAGCAATGACAAACAAGAATTCTCATTTTTACACAGGCTTCCATCTTTACTGAAGAACATCTGTCAAACAACAAACCAGAAAAACACATGTCTCACTGGTGAATCCAGGGGAGGGGGAGGGGTAAAAAACTCTAGGATCCCAAACATTTTTGGGCCCAGAAACTTCGTAGGGCAGCAAAAAATTGGTACTTTTAGCCATAATTTGGCCTTTTTAAGCCTTTGTTAGGCCAAATTATCAAAAATGGATTTAAATTTTCAAGATTTGGGCCCAATTTTTGGCCCGAAATTTTTTCCATGCAAGTGTGGACAATTTTTTCCTGACTCAAAATTTGCCCCCCCCCTTGTTGGTTTCTGGATCCGCCAGTAAGTCTCCTGTAGCTATATAGTGCCTAGGTAACTGGTAACTGACAAATGTTATATTCTTTCAAAAACAAACAAGGCATTAACATACAAAATGTTACCACCTGCCTTTTGCTACAGATGCGAAACACGACTTTTATGTTTTATGACATCTACCACAAGTGCTGGTGACATAAAACATATTTTGAGGGTAATTTTAGGGTCTAAGTTGATGATGTACAAGAATACCTGTTTCTTCACTGTAATATTACAAGAAGTCGCTAAATGATCACCTCCTGAACAGAGCACCAAAATTCAAACAATGAGAAATAAAGAAAAAGAAACATAGTATCCTAGTACTAATAACAATGATTCATACATCATATAATCTAGGCCCTTAACTATTACAATGGTCACTAGGGATATCTGATGGTCCCTAGATGATGCCAAGCAAACTTATCTGCTTAAATAAACCATTTATTCACTTACAGAAAATCAATGATGGGTGAAAAATGGCTGATGTTATCATACTATGCCACTGGTTAGAATCATCACAGAAGGTCAGTATATATTGGAAAATGCATTTTAGCAAATCAAGTCTAAATTGACTGATTAAATTAAAAGTGACTATTTCAAATGATCAATTATATATAAACAAAAGGTTATTTCAAAATACTAGTTGTCTTTTCTTCATAAAAAATGTTTGGGGTGATACCTGAGTTATGATAACTCAAATTAAATTTTCTCCGATAACTATATCACAAATGAAAACAGAACTTCAGTAATCATGAGATATGATATTTGAAAACAGGCCCTTGTTTGTTGTTTATAGATCATAGCCATATCAACCTGTTCAACTCATTGCTTCTTGAAGATGATTCCGCAGGTGATCTCTACTAAACCCCTCTTTTTTATAGCCTTAACTTGCAATATTCTTCAAAGTCTCATTTCTGTCTATAATTCTCTTATCCCCCATCTTATCTAGCTTAACATGTCTATCCTAATCAAGGTGCCGTATCAAAGGATGAAATATTTCTACTGACCGAAGTACAACTTTCATCCTGCATGTCCTGAGGAAGGTACATTTATTTCAAACTGAAGAAACTTGTAGTTTCACATCAAAGTGTGACGTAGCTGATTGTACATAATTGTCAAAGCTCTATTGCGCATTTCGTAAAAACAACCCCCCCCCCCCTCTCTCTCTCTGAAACTGCTCACAATGTTTTTTTAGATGAGATTTCTGGGAAACTTAAAAAAATGCTGATTTTTATCAGAATTTTTTTAAACCTTACTCTCCACTAATAATTTTATCTATCAATGAAATGGAATTCTTCTTTGACTCCTTCAAAACAAATTATTTCTATATACAAGGAGTTAATTATCATTGTTATTGGCTCCATCTGATTTATTTTATTGCCAACATATAATTTATTTCCTCTGTTCCAACATTGTTCAATTTACTTAATACAAGTAGATAAATAATATGGTATAGTCATTTTATTTGTTTCCCAACTGAATATGTTGCCACGTAAACCATAAATAATTGATAACTTGCATGCATGCTATACAAAACATATAACATTGTTGCATTGAAAATATACAAGCTCTAACAACAACCTATTTCAGTCAATAATGAAATTCGGGATTTTATAGCCATAAAATGGGATAAAGGGATTATAATTATGGATAAGCATGAAAGAAAAATGGAATATTTTGGATGTGTATGGTTTGCCCCCCCCCCCCGATGGTGAAATTAAATATTTGTATGTTGCTCTTATAAAAGTGAAATGTCCTGAGTGGGAGTGGTTTGTAATTTTGTAGTGAAATATCTTGTCTCCTGTGGGAGAACTGAATTATTCTGGGTGAGAATGGTTTGTCTCCTGAAGAAGTGATATGTTCTGGATGGCTTATATTCTATATTATATTATTATTATATTATCTGTGTAGCTTGTATCCTGAAGGAGATATGAAATATTATTGATGTGTGTAGCTTGTATCCTGAAGGAGATATGAAATATTATGGGTGTGCGTAGCTTATATCCTGAAGGAGATATGAAATATTATTGATGTGTGTAGCTTGTATCCTGAAGGAGAAGTCAAATATTATGGATGTGCGTAGCTTGTATCCTGAAGAAGAAGTCAAATATTATGGATGTGCGTAGCTTGTATCCTGAAGGAGAAGTCAAATATTATGGATGTATGTAGCTTGTATCCTGAAGGAGAAGTCAAATATTATGGATGTGCGTAGCTTGTATCCTGAAGGAGAAGTCAAATATTATGGATGTATGTAGCTTGTATCCTGAAGGAGAAGTCAAATATTATGGATGTGCGTAGCTTGTATCCTGAAGGAGAAGTCAAATATTATGGATGTGCGTAGCTTGTATCCTGAAGGAGAAGTCAAATATTATGGATGTATGTAGCTTGTATCCTGAAGGAGAAGTCAAATATTATGGATGTGCGTAGCTTGTATCCTGAAGGAGAAGTCAAATATTATGGATGTATGTAGCTTGTATCCTGAAGGAGAAGTCAAATATTATGGATGTGCGTAGCTTGTATCCTGAAGGAGAAGTCAAATATTATGGATGTGCGTAGCTTGTATCCTGAAGGAGAAGTCAAATATTATGGATGTATGTAGCTTGTATCCTGAAGGAGAAGTCAAATATTATGGATGTGCGTAGCTTGTATCCTGAAGGAGAAGTCAAATATTATGGATGTGCGTAGCTTGTATCCTGAAGGAGAAGTCAAATATTATGGATGTGCGTAGCTTGTATCCTGAAGGAGAAGTCAAATATTATGGATGTGTGTGGACTTGTCTCCTGAATTATTCTGGATGGGTTGCTTAAAACTTGTAAAGTCAGGCAACATGGAATGTATTGAAATATATTGATCTTCGGAAACATATATCTATGAGACATAATGAACGATCCTCATGAGATAGCCTTTACCAAGATTCTAAAATAGCAAGGGAATAGCATTAACCAATTTACTGACATTGGTACAAAGAATTATAAGAGTTTTTAATAATGGTGAGTTAAGCCAGAAGTCTGAATCGTTATCCAGTTTGTTTTGTAATTGACATTGCAAATGTTACGACAGGGACTAATTGTTTGACTGGCAGAAATATCTAACTGTACTTTTACCAATATTATGAATTCAAAGCAAATTGCCCATGTTGTTATCATAATATGCACTGTCAATGTCACTGTCGATAGGGGAAGGAATAAAATCTCCATGGGTGCTAATGGTTTGTGTTTTTTTGGAAATGATTCGTCAAAAGATTATGTTTATGTTTCTTTATTTCCAACGTTAAGATGATGAGTACATAAATTATTTTAGATTTTAAATATTACAAAATGTATTTACAGAATAAGAAAATAAAAAATGAAAATATAAAATAGGTTTATGACATTGTTACAAAACGTGTATGCATAATGCCAAATGTGTAGGGTGGAATATCTGAGAAATACTAAGAATGAACACCGAGACTGCCAAACAAAGCATTAGCTCTTGAATTTAGCATATTGCATATGCAAAACATTATCAGTAGATGTACACACAATAATTTAGGAGATCTGCCTTACCAAGTAATATTTCCACCTTCTCTTGCTCACTATGATCATGAAATAAAATTGTAATCAATTCGAACAGTAAGAGCATTGGGAACTTGTGGTTGATGTAAATGTTTTAACGGATCTCTGTAATGTTTTAAATTACAAAGTGTCTACTACAAAATGTTGCTTTATTACTAGCATGTTTTCTTGATATTGATTTACACCAATCAAACAAAAGTGGCCCCTACACCCTAACGTAATTACTTTTTTAATGATAAATCAATAAATTGATTCATACACTCTCTTACAACATCTAAAAGTAACTTTAGACAAAAGACTCGATACCATAGATACCATAAAGAACAGCCATGTGGGCTTGAACCCTTTTATATATCAGAACTTATTAGACTAATGTAGCACAGAAATCAATTCCACAAGGCAATTTACTTTCAAATTGCTGTTTACAATGGTTCCATACAGAGGAATCCTATCAACTGATCAAGATGCCACAAAAGATTTCTATTTACCATTTCAGTCGCAGATACAATTAAGCTTGCCCTTGCAAAAAACACCTTTATTTATGTGTTCTCACACTTTGCGATATTAGCAGAGTTGGGAAATAGTGTTCAAAAGTCAAAAAATGGACTTTATTGATGGTAGAAATATAGAATCAATAAATTTTTCTAGATGAAATTCAGAAACCATCATATAAAATATTTACAAATGGGAAATACGTTTGAAGATATCCATCGCAATTCGCCCAAGCTCAGGAACCAATGCTGATTCTGAAGAGCTTATAGATCAAATTAAACAGAACCTGAAGATACAAGGTTGTACCAGAACTACACTTGAACCTGACATTGTCCATATACTGTACTTTATACTTATGCTGTTTTAAATCTAATATTTTTGTGTAACTTGTACAATATCTGTTTTTTATATAAACAGAAACCATCAAAAGACTGATCAATGTCAAACTGGATCCTTATTCCACCAATGATAGCTGCAATGATAACAATTCACTATTTTCATAATGATACAGGAGAAAGTGAGCTTAAATATATGGACCACACTATACATTAATCAAAATATAAAACAAAAATTGCTGGTCATCAATCAAGCCACTTTAAAAAATCACTAACTTAAATATAAAGTTTAGCAAATAGTCCATTCAGTGAAAGTTTAATGTTGATTTTGAATGCTCAAAGATTATAAGATGATCAAATGATGATATCTAAAGCTTCATATTTATGTTTGTGTTTCTGATTTATGTAAACATAAATACATGTACATGTACTTGTATACATGCATCTCATGTAACCTATATACCCTTGTAAACTAGTTATAGAGATCATTATTTTTATTAATGAATGATACTTTTTTAAACTTGACATTGCCATTTGATGTCAGTATTTGTCATGTATAACTATTATATATAAATTTTCCTAAATAAAGTAAACAAATTAGAGTAAAACCTCTCTCTATTGAACACCTCTCTCTAGTGAACAACCTTCTTCTGCACATACTCAAGTGAGATCTGTATAAATTGCCCTCTTTGTTAAATACTTACCAACACTAAACAAATTATATATTTTGCAGAACCCTAGAGAGTTATAATGTACTTATTCACTGTTACCTTCTAGGTTAAATAAAATGATTAAAAAATGTTTTTTCTTGGCAAAAAAATATACTCAGGTTTTACTGTTTTACTGTATAAGTGTATGGGGAATAGTAAGTAGGGATTAGATTTTGGCAGTTTCAACATGTCACACAGGTTTAAGTGCTTGTTGATCATTTGTATGATATATTAGTGCACTTGTAATACAATATCTAAAGTCTAAAGATTGAACTTTGTAACACAGGTGCTTACTCAATATAACACTAAAGTGTGACTAGCATATACACATAGGTTTCAAGGCACATAAAGTAAGGAAGCGAAGCAAGTGAATGTTGGTGAGACAACTTAACAGGTAATCAGAAATAAAACTTAAGGTACTTCTGCACTTATACAAAAAGGTTCAAAAACAAGAATTGGGAGAATGACATTTCATCATAGAGTATACAGTTATATATATTATATTATATTCTACCATGTTGTGTATAAATCATCATAGAATGGAGAACATATAACCCTTTAAAAAATTATTGGTTATTATGAAACAGTTAAACAGCAAAAAAATGTGGTTAATCAACTTATGAGGCTGGTATAGGTTTAAAATCATGTTCAGATATTTTAAGGTCAGACTGCACGTTCAGAATTTATTATCTACATCTTTCAGTGCACTGTTAATGTATACATTTATATAGCCAACTTTACTACAACAGGTTGCTCCTGCCAAAGGGCTCATACAAAAGACAATTGCTATATCTCTGTATTTCTCCGAGAACCAACAACAACCAAGTTAATGCTAGAATGGCCTATGAATGGAACAAAGATGGCTTGGATCTCCCTGGATTGCCGTTTGACACCTTTTCCTGGACTGGTAGGTTTCAAATGGGAATATGCAGAACTGTTTATAAAAAATAAATTCTCACATAAATACAAATATTGAAATTGTTTGCTCAATGAAAAATAAAATAGGTATCACGAAATTGAAATATTATTGCGAGTATCTTTGATCTTTATTGTCTCACACAATGTTTGCCATGACAATATTGTGACATATAGTCTTTATATTACTTTCAGGAAACACCAACCTGTGGAAAGCCTGTCAAATATTCGAGAGCAATGACATTCCAAGAGATGTAATGATCCGGCTTCATGAGACATTTCTGATGTTTACTCGAAGTGCTTATATATCATTCACGCCTGAATACTACCAATATATTGCCATGGATTTCCCCTGTAAAATTTCAACATCTTTAGTCAGTATTGGAAAATCTTCCTTAGTGTCAAAAATTGAACTTTTGTCACAGAAGCATGGTAACAAAAGCCTTGCATGTGCCACCTATCAGGTGGTTGCTGTAGATAAAGGTACACGGAAATCAAGTATAATACCTGATTGGTTAAGGGAGGCAAACCCAGAATCCACTACAAAGCCACGTCCAACAATGATGTCAGCATTAGAGATTCCAAAAGATGATGTTGACGTTTTCAAGTATGAGGTCACAGTTGTGCCAAGTGACACTGACCTTTATGGGCACTGCAACCAAAACACCTATATAAGATATTGCACTGACACTGCAACTGTCGCTGCCAGAAAGGAAAAGCTAAAGGACTTCCAATATGACATGGTGCACTATACGGCCAAGGACGTGTCTGTTATATATTCAGGCGAATGCACAATAGGGGCAGTTCTTACAGTACACTGTTGGGAGGACCTAACAGACAACAATGCCTTATTCTTCATTATTAAATCAAAGGATGAGACTATTTTCCACTGCACGATCAACTTCTATAGTTCACAGCCAACTGAAAACGCGAACAAAAGCGATGATCTTGCATCTGCGAGACTTTAAAATCAAAACAAAAATGTTAAGCCTGGAGGAAATGTACAATGTCATTCGACTTTAGTGAATTTAACATGTTTAATGTCACGTCCACTTTACAGATTCAAAATCAACTCCTGTAGTAATTTGACACCACCTTCTAATTTGCCTGACTGACCTTCTATTGTTTCTCAAAATAATTCTCCAAAATCAAGAAATGAGAGTGTTAAGCAGGGAAGTTTTGTAGGGAATTTCAGTCTCAAAAAATAACAAGTGACAACTTACACATCCTCCGAGTCTAATAATATTACAACAGAATATAAAATCGAAAAAATCTTAAATAAAAGAAATCAATCGCTTGTTCTTGTCTCATATGGACATAAAAAGAAAAATGCCAAACCAGCATTACCCGTATAATAAACCTAAGTTTTCCCTGGGAAATAAACTGGGAATAAAACTGATATTCAAAAAATCCTGTATACGATCCCGTATTAGCCAAAATCCTGTATCAGATCCCGTATTGGATCCCATATCATATCAGCCAAAATCCTGTATCAGATCCAATATCAGAACTATCACAAAATTTCATAAGACTTAATATAATTGTGTTATTATGGCATATTATGATCCATTTTAGTATTAAGAATCATTTCTATTTTAAAACTTGTAAATAAAAGTTGAAAATGTCATTCGACAAATTAGATAGTATCATTTAATATCACCATCATTGGGTGACGACATACAGAACAAATTTCAGGAAATATTATGGAATAAATAGGTTATCGAGAAAATATGATGTTGGCCTTGTAAAATATTATATTGACACTCGGGCTGTCACCCTTGGTCAATATGATATTTTCCTTGGACAATATCATATTTTCCCTTGGAATGAAATTCAAATTCCATCCCTCCCATTAAATAACCTCTATATATTCTCAAAATTGTACATAGAAATATGATATCTGTATATAGTTTGGTTAAAATGTGTGCCTATGAAATCTGTCATTTGTGTTATGTTTACTGTGCATATGAATAAGTCTGATTAGACAACTGGGAAATAAAAAAATTAATCAAGAAATGCAAATAAGCTAATACATCTGACCAATGTCCCAGGGTAAAAATAAATCATCAAGCAACTAAAGAATCATTTGAGGCCATTTTGCTTGTAGATTTTTATACTTTTAATCTTGGGTTAAGAGGATAATGAGGAGTGTAGCATTTAAATGGAACCTATGTAGAGGGCCCTGTAAATTGAAGGTGGCATGAATGCTACAAAGTGATGACAAAATATCCAAAACCAATTATGGTGTATCGAAATGGTGTAATCCATGACCATGCATCATGGTTTGTTTTGTTCAACCTGCATTAAACAGTATTGAACGTTAAATGCCGTTAAATGAGCTAAATCTCAAGTATGAGTTCAAAGTCAATCCAACAATCACATTATTATTGATTGCGAAATTTCTCAAAATCATGGAAAACTTCTATGTCTTTTATCTTGACTTGAGCAGTAAAATATTTAAAAAATGCTTTCATCCTGGCAAGAAATTAGGAATTGTATTAGACAAAAAAAGACAAAATTTCTTTGGACTTTATTGAGAAATGCTATTACTGTCTCACTCTGTAATACGTGGCCTAAATCACAATTTGTATTTAAGGAGACATGCTTACATACACTGTACTCAACAGCCATTAGCCTGAATAAGAGATACATTGCCCATTCTGGCATTCTCTATTAAACCATTGGCTTTCAAAGTGATATTTGGGGATAAAAAATCTATATTTACAAAATCTACATATCTGTATAACCATGCATATTGAACCAATATTGGAAACAATAGTTGGTCTTAATAAGAGACCCAAGATACCTCAAAATCACTGGCCGTTATTGGTCGTAATGTGTATTCATGTTCCTTTAAATTATGGTCTTATAAATTAGGGCCCATTTTAATACTAGACTGCATTTGCTGATTACATGGTCCTCATAGTATAAAAGTGTTGATGGTTAGATAAGATATCAATTAAGTGACATTGTCTGATTTTCAAATTAGATACAACATAGTCACAGAATTTGGAGCTGAATTTCTACCTTTTGTATTGGTTTGACTTTAAAGCTTTTTGTAAGATAGCTTCATCAATTACACTACGAATTTAAAAGAGACCTCTGAACTCGCCGAGCCAATCAGAGCTTGATGCTGCAAGAAAGACAATTTTCTATATATGGTCATTCCCTTGAAGTCACTGTTTACCTGAAGTATTGACAGAACTAACAGACACACAGTAGGGGACGATGACCCTACATTACATCTCAAAACTCAAAATAGCCTAACGTATCTTACTGAACACACCTGCCTAGACAGGTGTGTTCTGTAAAACTCACAAGAGCCAGTGCGTCACTGTCTAAAGGTGGCAACTGGCAAGGCTATACCTGTATACAGTACACTTATCACATGTTTTCGTTACTCCCTCAAGCAACTTTGGAGAGGCCAACAATTTATATCTGACTCTAATCAAGTCAGCCAACCCCCCCCCCCCCCCCCCTCTAATAACCTTTATGTAAAGTCATAATAATCAGGGGCGTCTGAACCATATTTGAAAAAGGGGTGTGCATTTTCCAGAAAATAAACGTGGCGCGGCAAGTGGACGAAGGCTGCACACCTCAGGGAGTCCAGGGACATGCTCCCCTGTCATTGCAGATAGTATTTGGAGCAATCTGAACTTAGCGTTTTTAAGGACCATACAGTTGTTTTCTGATAAAAAAAAACTCCCCCCCCCTCTTTCTCATGCTTTCTGACCACAGTCAGCACTATCAATGGTATATTCTAAAAGTGAATAGATCTCTAATAAATAGAGGAAAGTCCACAAGGCATTTGTGACAATATTTTCCGGAAGTGTTATATTTCCATTTATCGTTCAAACTGTGACATTTATGCTAATAATTCGACATGTATATGATTCTTACATACCCAATACGATAACAAACGTTACTAACATACCAAATGAAAGGTGATTTCCTGGTAAAACTTGCAAAAGTTGGTCCAAATTTACACTCGAACCGTCCACTTCCTCCAATGGCGCATGCACAGCCCGATGTAAAAAATTAAACCTATCTGATTGGTTGTTGTTGTAAACAGTGGGAGTTTTAAAAATGGAGGTGTCACTACGGTAAATCATTGAAAAATATTGAAAAAAATCACAAAATTCAAGTTCTGGGCTACATATCGCCATTTTCGAACGAACTGGCCCATACAATGACTATATCCATAACCTTCATCTTTACACTATATTTAACATAGGGTTTGCGTCTCGATCTTTAAATATCACTACGCCAACATAGGGACTCATTTTTAGGTAAAATCCCTGCTTCACCGATGAAAATTAACGAATAAAGTAGTTCCAGTTTACGGGACTATATTCTTGCGATTTAATTCTAAAAATGGCACATTTAGAAAGTACTTGGCCTCAGCTTTACATACATACCTCAAATGGCCACAATGCATATACTTAAACCTACTATACACAGTGACACCATTGAAGTTGGCATGGCTTCGTTTTTAAAGTATTAAAAACACGTCCTACCCGGAAGTGGTATTTACCGTAATAACACCTTAATATCCAAAAATGGGAAAATTTTACTATCATAATTTTTCCTCATTCAGCATTTTTTCAAACAATTGAGTTATTTCAGGATCAAAACAGCTGCATTTCAAACTTTTAACACGTTTTCTACAAAATCTAGCCATATTTGGGGAAATAGGTGAAGGCTGAGTCTCTAAAAACGGGCCAAAATGACCTAAAATTGGGTCATCAACTTCAGGGATCTCATTCAAAAATTTTGGAAGCAAATTCCCCGAGATTATTTCATTTTGTAAATCATTATAGCAATGCATTTCAAGTATTACACAGAATGTACTTAAATGTAGGTTACTAAATGTAGGTTACTAAATGCCGGCAGGTCAAAGACCTGCCGGCACCTATTTTTTGGGCTGGTGATGGAATATTACAAGGGCAATACGTGAACAATTCAATTTTTCAGAATTTCATAATAATTATAGGAGATCTTACGGTAGTTTGAACAAGAATACTGTTATTTCCAGCAGAAATATGGTAGATTTTCAAATATTTACGGTATATTTTACGGCCGTTCTTATAGAAAAAATCGAATGATAATAAAATATTTTACGGTAGATTTTGGTAAAGTTACAGCAGATTTTTTACGGTCGTTTTTACAGGAAAAAACGGTAATTTTTTGGTTGATTCCCGTAAAAATACGGTAGGTTGGCTGGTATGAGTTACCATGGCAACCGTGGAAATGGGTAGAAAATGAAAGCAAAAAACACCCAGACCCGCCATAATGGCACTAATTTTCAAAATATTTCGAGACATACACATTTTTTTCCACTTTGATATCGTCTAGAACACTTCGAGACAACAAAAATATCAAAAATTGTTGGAAGGTTTATCACTTAAATTTTTTGCAAGCCTTGGTCAAAGTAAAACTACGAAAAAAGCACTCATTTTCACTTTAGAATCACCTATTATCGCCCAAATGGCTATATGTTGTCAAGGTCGCCATGTTAAAAGTAAAATTACGGAGCTAGATCTGCTCTTCAGACAATGTTTGATAGCTTTCCTTTACCATGGAACAAAGATCTTTGCACTGGCAACACTGGTATGCCCATTTCCATGAGATAATGCACGTGAAAGAGGAACAGTGTCTTTAAATGTCATCAAAACTTTTTCGCACTACTTTTGGTGTAATAATACCATCTGATTGATTGTTGGTGTAAACAGTGAGTCGGGATTCCCGGGATTTGGGCTTTAGGATACTATTTTACACTGAACGGAATGTATCGACGCAGTTGTGAAACCAAAATGACGAACAGTTTTTGAACTTCTGTATTTATCTATTATAAGGTAGAGTATACCATTGATAGTGCTGACTTTGTTTCTGACGTCCATGATTCCTGTGGAAAAAACAAGCCTTGTCACTAGCTACGGTTGATAAATGCTTTTTCTTACTTACCTCTTCTAGCATAGTTGATTTTACGTCCATCTACATGCAGCTCACACTTCTTCGATGTATGATAAAACGAGGACTGGTAATTGAAACGTTTGAATGAATATTTTGACATATGTTTTGAGAGCTCTTCAAAATTAGAATAACTCTTTAAATGCGGAGATTCTTCTCGCCAAGTCTCGCGAGAACAAGTGTTTGTGTAGCAACAACATAGCAACACAGAAAAGAGAGAAACATTTTTTAAAAAATCGAATATTTTTTCCATAAAACTCGAATAAATAGCAACAGAAATAATGGACGGTCTACCTTTCTTACCGGGGAATCAGTTCTCCGACCCAACAGTAAGTAAATATGATTCTATCTTTGCAGAGAGTAACTGTAATGAGTGAAATGTTTTTTGTAAAATTCATTGCACTTTTCAAAATCAAGTCACTGATTCAGAGATTCACTGTGAGTGTGATTGTCCTTGTTGATTTTATTTTCCTCATTCGGCAACTGAAACCCAATTATGCAGAGGGATGATGATTGCAACACTAATAGCAATAAAACTTTCTTTGATTTTGTTGTCTTTGGATTGTACATGGGCTCTACCACCGGATTGTAGCTCCATGAAGTTGAAATCTGCTCAGATAGATTCGAACGAAAGTTTGTTATTCCATAGTTTTTGTTGTCTAGGATATTTTTCATTTACTCTCGTTAACTATCCATATATGATGTTAGCCTCCGCATCCTTTCTTTCATAAGCGTAAACTTAAGCGTAACTCCGGGTAAATTTTGACGCTATAAAATTTCGCGATTTTTCAAAATTGCAATTTCGCGGCTATTTAATTTTGCGGATTTCACAAGTTGAATTTTTTTCCGATTACCATGAATCAATGCTTATCTGGCTATGTTAGCCCGTTCAGAATCCGAATAATATTTGTATTTCCCACGTTTAGGGCATTTATTTGAATATTCTTGAATGGCTTTTTCAACTTCAGTTTGTAGGATTGTCAAAATGTTGACATTTTAGCCTTTTTTGAATTATCGCCCAACAACACTGGATGAAACGTTTTACACAGGGGTCAAATCCCCGGGGATTTAAAAGACAAATTTCGCGATGATAAATGTTCGCGATTTTACTACAATACCCGGAGTACAGTATGTCATAATTTGTAAACTTTCATCACTATCATTTTCAGCGAACAAGGTATCATAGAAGTCAAACCTTAGGGTACAACAATGGCTATGCTATACCATCTAGGCCAGAAGTTGGAATTGGTGGTACACCTATAGTGCATAACCAGCTGAACGAAGAAGAACTTGATGAGCTAGCCAATTTCAAACCTACACTTACATATGGTCAAGCTAAACAAGCACCACCTCAGGATTTTGTTCCAGGACACGTAGCTTGGGACAAGAAGGTAAAATCACAGTGTAATTTATTTGTTGGTACACCATACACTGTAATAGACTCTATTAATCATAATCCCAAAATGTCCTAACTTCAAAGCTCATGAATTTATTTGAATATTTGAAACTACTGTGTAAATCAGATTGAGACATTGGAAGTAACAGGGCCAAAGTCTATCTTCCAGCATTAGGGAGACAGATATTGTACTTCTACTTAATTTGGCACTACTTATTTTGGCAGATTTTTTGTTCATTTTGAACCTTTGGAGGCTACTTAATTTGGCAGACTGGCAATATTGCACTAATGGTACTAATTTACATGGTACTAAAATTACCAGGGAATTTGGCGGCTACTTAATTTGGCATCTTTAACAATATTGCAGATCCTCCAAATTAAAACAGCCACCAAATTAAAACTGCCGCCAAATGAGAAGTACAAGTAAAAGTACATTACTTCAGTTTTAGACCCGTAAAAAGAAAAAAGTTAATATTTAAAACCTTACCTTCAAATTAGGTGCTGAAGTTCAATGCATACTACAAGCAAACGGTGCATGAATCTCCTGATGAGCATTATAGAGTACGCCCTGTAGATATCTACTACTACCTAGAAGATGACAGTATCGCTGTGGTTGAACCACATGTAGAAAACAGCGGAATGCCTCAAGGTATGTTGTCTATAGTAAGAAAAATACACAATACAATTGACAATATCGCATTAGACCTGCTTGCTTCACTTTCATTGAACAAAAATATTTATTACTTTGATCTTAAAATATATTTTAATTGGGTCAGGATTCTGGTAATTGATTTTTAAAAAGCCATTTTGAGCAGGGAAGTACTAAAACAAGGATATTGAATTAAATGTTCAAATGAAAAACAAGGTATGGGCTTAATTGATATATAAAAATTTACAATGATTATTTACAGGCAAACTTATAAAGCGCCAGCGTCTACCAAAGAATGATGTTGGTGACCATTGGGACTGGAAGGATTTAAATAATGGAACAAATGTTGTTTTTTATGGCAAGGTTTTCCACATATTAGATTGTGATGCCTGGACAAAGGTAAGTTGTTCTCAATATTTTTCCACTATCTTCACTGTCAAAATTCGCCCTTGGCAACATTTGAACAAGTATTGGTCTATTCAAATATTCAACTACATAGAGGCTGTGAGACGGGGATAATTACAGAATGTCCTAGTCAAAGAGCTCTTTCCATGGGTGGATCTCAATGTGAGAATATCTACTAGTGAATATTCAATGACTTGTCTTGTATGTATTAAATAACTTGCATATCAAAGGAATTGTACATTGAATGACTTGTATATTGAAATTCTTGTATATTGAATAAGCTCCATATGTTAAATACCTTGTAAATTGAATGACTTGTAAAATATTCCAGGACTTCTTAGAGAGTGAAGGTGTTGAGGTCAACCCACCAGAATCTTTACCGACAGATCCTTACATTGAAAAACGAACTCAGGCTGCAGCACTACGTGAACATAAAACTCCCTCCGATTTTGATAGACTCCGTCAATTTTTGGAGATGGACCGCAAAGTGTTGAGGTTTTTCTGTGTGTGGGATGACAGAGATCAGATGTTTGGGGAGATGAGGCAATTCATATTGCATGTATGTTACATCATTTTTAAATTAAAAGAAATATATTTGGCTAGTTAAGTTCTAGTTCTCTTAACAAAACACTTTAGAGGCTAAAGTTTGAAGTTGATTCTTCAATTTTAGATTTTGATTAGACCTCTTTGATATGAATCTGACTGTTCACATACTAGGTGGAATATAGACGTTACTTCCATGATATTGCAAAGCTCATGAAAATATGAATTAATCACTTCAAATTGAAAAATATTGTTCTCAATTATGGAATGTTTACTATGAGTGAATGGTTTTCTTATTGAATATGGGTGGGTTTATCAATGTTATGTAAATATATTTATGTGATTTCAAATTTCAGTATTACTTAGTGGATGATACATTGGAGGTACGTGAAGCACACAAACCCAATGACGGTCGAGATCCTTTCCCTGTCCTTATTCAGCGTCACAAGGTTGCTAAAGATCGCTATGCAATCGAGTCCTCTTTCCCAGCAGTTGTCATGGAACTCTCAGATCATGAGATCAAAGACTATTTCACACCTGTTGATTTTGAAATCGGCAAAACAGTTCATATCTATGGCAGAAGGTTCCTAGTATATGATTGTGATGACTTCACAAAGGCTTTCTTCTACAAAAATTTTGGCAAAACAGATTTTACCCCAGTTGATGTGAAGGGACTTTCAAAAGATTTGCCAAAAATGGTAGGTTATTTTTTATTTAATCCAAATAATATAATTTATGTATAATTGTGTCATAATTGTTTTTTCTAAATCCAAAATATCCCTCGAAAGTCACTTCCACCTTAAAGAATAATGCCCAGGGGAAATTTTCTAAAATATTTTTCATAACAAGACAAGGCAAAGTGAGAATGTAAACTGACCCCAGTCTCCAATTTATTGCCTGATGTCCATGTGTTTATGTACATTTTATATTGTAGGAAATCGCTGCATACAATGGCTATGGGTCCATGGAAGACTCCCTCCAGTCATGTCTCTCTCTTATACCACAACCACCAAAGAAAGACTTCATCAAGATGTTGGAGAATGACCACAAAGTTCTTAGATTTGAAGCAGTTATGGTAAGTTAATATATCTGAAATATGATTTACTTCTTTAGGTCTCTCAGTTTGACCACTTTTCAAGAAAAATTGACCCACCGGTTTTATTGTATGGTAATTCATATTCTATTCACTGAATATAAGTTGTTTTTTTTTTGTATTTTATGTTATTTTTGTCTCATTTACATCCTAAATACATGTTTTGTTTTCTGGAAATTAAGGATGGTTTATATTATTATATTAGGATACAAGTACTTACAATCACAAAATTTCTAAGAGTATCCATCATGAATGGATTTGAAAATTTAGAAATCGCTTTACCTGCATGTTAATATTTTTAAAATGTGACTTAAATATATGTTTTCACATGGATCTAATTACACCACCATTTTTCCGTTTTAGGATTCAGTGAAACCAGAAGACAGAGATAGGCGATTCATCATATCATACAGACTGGCAGATGACATGATCACCATATATGAGCCCCCAGTCAGGAACAGTGGAATAATTGGAGGCAAATTCTTAGAAAGAACCAGAGTGGCAAAGCCAGGTTGTGATACAGACCAACCCGTGTTTTATGGACCCCAGGATTTCTATATAGGGGCTGTCATAGAAGTGTTTAAGCATCGGTTCGTTATTATGAATGCTGATGCTTTTGTTCTACAATACATGCAAGACCATGCAAACCAATTCCCAGGTATGATCAGTTAGTTGTACAAAGTCATCTACAAAGTACCTGTCTAAATCTTCACAATATTTGTTTCCTTAATACTATATTGCTCTGTAAGCTCTTGGGTTTCGGCCACTTGTATTGAGGTACAGGCAGTATGTTCCCATTGCAAAGGCATTCTAGTAATTGAAATGTAAAACAAGTTTTGTGTTGTGGATCAAGGGGATATTGTTGGTAGTTTGTAGTACAGCTGAAGTTTAGAAAAACAATAAAGGATTGGTATCGATATGGAGAACTGAATTCAACAATGCTTTTCTCTTAAACCAATTATTGAAAACATTCTGTAAAAAAACACGGTCTTTTATGTAATGTTGACTGATTGACAACAATTTAATGCTAAAATAATTTATATATATTTTTGTTTTTGTTAACATTTTTTGTTTTTAGTGCAATTGTTTTTTGTTCCTTTTTACCATTTCTTGAGAATGAAATAAAATATCTTTCCGAAGCTTGTTTGAACAAAATAGCATATACAACATTTTCTTAGACTTCCTAATATTATATAGTTGTACATAGGAAATTTTGGTTGATTAAACAGAAAATATTCAAAAAATTAAAACAAAAACCCCCGAAATAGATAAAAACTAAGATAAACCTTTAATTTCATTAACAAGATACTTTTTTTAAATCAACCAAACTTTCCTTGTGTAATTATAATATTGAGAGACATAAACACGTGGTGTTTATGTCATTTTGTTCCAATGAGGCTCAGATAGATGTTTCATTTCATTCCGAACATATGATACCAAGAACAACAAGAAGTGTCCGATGTGTTTTCTAAAACAATATAGAGAAAAGTATATATATATCTATTTCAAATTATATTGTTACCATTCAAAAGATGACCATTAAATTGACAATGTGTAAAATTTTCAGAATTTTTTGTTGTTTGGTTTAAGAGAAACGTGTGTTCAAAAAGGTCGCCATATCGATACCCATCCTTTCTGTAAAACTATCTTTCATGTCTTTGGCAACTCAACAAGCAGTAAAACGAATTTATTTTTATATTTGCAGCCAATACCATACAATCACTTGCAACTAAACTAGGCAACACAATACCAAATACAAATGCACCAAGGAAAGGTGGTCCAATGCACATCCAAAGAAAGTGAGTAGACCTTTAACTGTGGCTATCATTAACTTGCCCATAATTATTATACTGATGTAACATTGTGGAAGCAACAAAGATGGAAACAATAAATACACTTTTCTTTGTAATTGTGGAACATTCGAAGCTGATTGCATTCAACAAATAAATAAGCCCATTTTTAGAATGTTTCCCAGGCCCATCTAATTTCAAATGTATGCTTTTCCCATGTATTCTCTTTAGAATTTCCTACCATGTTTGAATGAGAAACTGATTTTCTTCAGATGTACAAATGAGAACTCGTTAAGAGAACTTTCTAATTAATTCAATCAAATTTTACAGGTCTGGAGATTTGGTGAACCTTGTACGAGAGGTTAAAGGTCAACTGAAGAAGATCAGCATAACAGACAAAAACCGCGTCGATGAGATGTTCCTTCGTTACGATACCAATAGATCTGGCTTCATTGACCAGTTTAAGCTGGCAGATATGTGTGGAAGACTACACCTGCCTGTTGACCAGGATGTCATGGAAGCTGTAAGTTATTCATATATTTTATGTTATGTAATGGACACTTTTTATTACTTTATGTTAACATGATGAGCACATTAATGGCATTTTGAATTATTCTGGACGTGAATCTTTTATTATGTATTTTATATTATTATATGCATTCCTAGCTTCGTTGAAACATGATTTTAATTTTGTGAATATGACACCATCTCTAAAAGCTATTCTATCACAAATGTTAAAGTTTGCAATGGCCTACTTTATGATATTCAATAAAATACCTGTTAGTGTTATTCTGTTACAAAAGATAACATGTTCTGTTCATTTTCAGATTGTGAAACAAATGACGAATAATCCAGAGGGAAAGATTACACTGGAAGAGTTCAGACGATTCTTTGAGAGTTCATAGACTGAAATAGAACACAGACATTGTGGATGTGAAAAATATAATAGCTTATCCTCTAAAGATCAGCATGGTGGTCAACTGGTCAATGTATGAGTGAAACTGGATCAATTTGGAAAGTGACATGGATAAGAGTATTCAGCAATGATTTTCTATAAAATGAGACTTTTTCAAGTATCTGAAGGTTCATTTCCTCACTGGAATATTATTCTGAAAATGTGTGGCCACCATACTCATTTTTCAAAGGATTTAATAAAGAGAAAAAGCAGGATTTTGATATCAATATGAATATCTTAATTATTAACCAAATAGACTGTGATACAATGATAAAACTTGGATAAACAACTAAATGACTTTCTTATTCATATTTTACAGATTTATTTTTATCAGATCTGTTTATAAATTAGGCAAATTACATTTTTTTTTTCAAATACAATTTCATGCAATAAAACCAATTTACTAGTATACGGTTTCAGAGATTATCCCTGCTTATTTATGAAAACCTGTATTATTTCATTACATGTAAAAACTGTAAAATATGTACATAAAAACTACAAATATTATTTGATGTGAAAATAAATTCACAATTGTAAGTATTGTCTCAAAAACGGTGTCTGAAGTGTATTTTTAACAAGTATCTAATATTCGATTAACCTCTTGAATACCCAGAATGACGGATATATCTGTCACAAATAAAATCCATTTGGGACCCAGAGCGACAGATATATCTGATTGAAATCAAACATCAACTATTGTGTTTTTAGATGTAAATCTCCAAAAAACTGGCAAAAAATGAACAAGAACACAAATGTGTACAATATGTCCCCACCTATGGGTGATCCTGTCAAATGGTTATCCTAAAAATGAGTAGACAAGACTTTACCGACACAATTTGAGGACGGAGAATCCAAAATGGCCACCTTAAAATTTACCAAGAATGCCAAAAAATTAGTCAGTTCTAGATTTTCATACTAAGAACCACCCCTGAAAATTTGAAATTGATCCGTCACACAGTTAACCAGAAAACATGTACTAAGAACCACCCCTGAAAATTTGAAATTGATCCGTCACACAGTTAACCAGAAAACATCAGGGTTCGTACACCTTTTTCAAAATGAATTTCCCTGACATTTCCAGGCATAAAATAAAACTTCCAGATCTAGTTTTCCTTGCACTGCCTCTAAAAAGTATCTAACAACTGTATTGTTTAAAAGACAAGACTTATTGTGAAACATTTATCTCATGACTCAACTTTACTTCTACAGGCCGTTATTCACCAATTTATTCCTGATACATTATATTCTTAATTTTACATATTTACGAAGGTAAACATACATGTACAGGGACATAGTCAGCAAGTGTCAAGGGGGTGCATTTTTGGGGGTTTGCATCACTGTGAGTGAAGGAAACCCAAAGGGGGGTACGGGGGTTCACTCCCGGAAATTTTTCAAAATTGACAATTGTATATGGTGCATTCTAAGCATTTCAAACTATAATTTGTTAATGTTTTGTAATGAATCCAAATAAAAACTTAAACTTAA